>JAJNNY010000002.1:0-1344837 GCA_022453515.1 Astrocystis sublimbata
AGGCGTTTTTTTCTTTTAATAATACTACCTAATATAATAACTTATATATAGCTTTTAAAAGTTAGCTATAGGCGTTAATAATTATAGTTAGGGAACTATTTTTATATCTAGAGATTTTATTTTTAAGATAGATAGACTATAAAGTAGCTTTTTTAATAATAGTAAGTGTTTTTAAAACCTAAGGAATTATTAGTAGTTCGGGTTTTAGCGTAGGAGTTTTAGCTACGTTAGTATTATCTAAACTTAAAATAATATATTTAGGATCAAAAAAGATAAATCCAGCCGTTTAAAAACCTGATTTTATAGTTTTAAACATAAACGCCTTTTTTAACGCGATATTAAAACCACGTAAAAAATCCTTTTTTGCGATATAGGTTTAATATTAGCGTATAAAATCTTCGATAAAGTTATTATACGCCCTTTTTATAACAGAAAAATAAATAATATCGAAAAGCTAAAGCTTATATAATAAATAGGCAGGTATATAAAAGGTAATAATATTATTATTATTGTAATATTTTTCGAATTTAGCTAAGTGGTAGCTTTTATAACTATTAAGGATAAAGAGGCGTTTTATACCTTTTATACGCGTTTATATATATATATTAAAATGCTCTACTTATTCTAGACCGATATTATTAGTTGTCCAGCCATTTAAAGTAAGTATAATACGCTAGTTGGGGGGCAAAAGGCTATCGCGCATCTATAACGCGAAGTGGCTTTTCCCTACTAAAATAATAAACGCGGGCATAATAAAACTATCCGCAAAAACGGCGCAAATAGCTATGGCCTATTCCTAATCGCCTTACTATATTTAGCGAGGTCTTCTGTATTGTTTAGTACTTATAATAACTATACCAGATAGTATTATGCCTATTATAAAGCCTGTCTTATCGAAGTTATAAATATCCCTCTTTTTTATACTATGTTTTATAATTATAGCCTTTACTAACTGAAACCACTTATAATATATATCTGGATTTTTATAAAAAGACCTCTAATAATCGATTCTATGATTAAAACGCGTCTTTAACTCGGGGCAGCGGCGTACAAAAGCCAAGGCCTAATTAACGCTAATAAAAGGCGCGTTACAGTCGTATAGAAAAAGGTTCGCTATATCTTTAATATTTCAAAGCCAGGGAAAAAATACTTGCGCATCTAAATCAAGTATCTTTTCTATAAGTATTTCTTTTTTAGATTCTATAAGTTTTTGTATTAAAAAACGGACTTTTTAGCTTAGGCGCATTTTATAATAATATTAGTTATAAAAAGTACTATAGGGAATATAGTAGAATTTGGCAACTTTATATAAAAAAAAACGCGAGTTTTTTTAAATCGCATAGATTATAAGATTAAAACGAGCTTTTTTAGAAATAGAATTCATATTAAGTAATAAAGAAAAACGCGCTTAAATATATAGGTGTCTAGAAAGTTAAAAAACTAACCCATCAACCCATGTGATACATTAAGTATAATATAATTTAGGAATAATCATATTATAACTAGATAGTAATTAACAGATAGCTAGGTAGTAAATAAATAATAACTATTATTTAAAGTCATGTTTAGTTTCTGATGTAAGAATCTAAAAGTGTCTCATCTATTTTGTGTGGCACCTCGCCTGCCAGGCACCTTTACTCCTGTATGCATGCGCTTAGGTACCTAGGTACTTAGTATATATGATCTATGGCTCTGTCCAATGCAGGCTGCAGCCGCCGGCTGGGCATGGGTGCTCTCAGCTCCGTCCAGGCGCACCCCCCACCCCTTTGGTCTTGTTGGAAGCTACAAATACCTATGAGGAGTAACCGTGCCTCCTTCCACGGTAAAACAAACCAAACCGTTCCATCTTTTTTTCTCTCGACCCCACACCATACTCCTGCCATTTCAGTAGATATCATTATCTATGGGTGATACAATTCGAGGGCGTGGGCTGTTTACGGCCGACGCGATTCTATCAGCATTGGCGGACGATCCAGAGCGACTTGGTCGCGCAAGAAATCGCTTCAGCAGTTCCCCGCCACCCTACAGGTCGCATCTGTCGTCAGGGACTACAACTCGATCCCAAAGCCCTGACGCGCCGAATGAAGCAGAGTATCGCCGCGAGATGCAAAGGCGCCAGCTGATAAAGGAGTACGAAGTATCATTACCCCGTGAGCAGTTCGCCGCGCAAAGGTACGAAGAAGAGCAACGTATCCATAGAGCAAAAGCAAAAGAAAACGGATCCCTTTCTCTGCTACTTGATGTGCCCTTGGCGGCGGATTCGGATGTCATAAATCTCGCAAAGGAGAGAGTTAAGAAATGCTGGGTCGAGCAGGGAATCTGGATTGAGAAGTGGAAGGACATGGACCCATGCAAGATAGGCAGGCCGTCGGGACCATGGAAGCACAAACTCCCGCTTGAGCTTGAGTCTGAATCAGAGTCTGAATCGGAAGCTGGAGGTGATGCACTTCCATTTCTATTTTCCCAGACAAAGAACGTGAAACGGAGACGACCAAAGAGTGACGAGGAGTTGCGGCTGATTGCTGAGCGGAGGGTTGTACATGAGCGTGAACGCGAAGCATCGCGTCCGTTCTATCAGTTCTTTCATCAGGTGTCGAAAGAACGAGCGCGTATGCAGCACGAGTCAAGGTTCGTGAGACCTGCTCATGCTGCTTCAGATCCGGCGGATATCAACACAAAGGCCTACGATAACGTAAAGAACACGTGGATAGAAAGAGGTATATGGAGTACAAAATGGGGAACACTGCCGGGCATGTGTTGGAAGCATGAACAGCCTCGTGATGAGATGCTGATGGAAGAGATGGGACCCGATCCTGTTCCCTGCCAAGCGGACCTGTCCAGGGCTTCTGTTCCTGCACAGATATTCGGAGGCCCGTCTGTGGTTGATGCCAATACGCGGCCACCACCACGAGGCAAAAAGTCCCAGAAGGACGGAAACGCCGAGCCAATGGCAGACACAGTTCTCGGACCAATTCGTCCAGCGAGGGTATCTAAGGCATCAACTAGAGGGAAAAGATCCGGGCCTCGACGAGGAATCGCGTCTGATGCCCGTCCACCTCCACTTGAGCCACCTCCCGTCTCTGCCCCGGTGCCACTGCGGAGAAGTAAACGCTCACGAAAAGGAAAGTGAGAAACCAGGAAGAATGTATTGGAAGTGTTGACACGCAGCCCTTGAAGGTTGCGCAGACAAACTACGCCTCTACTGTCAATCATCTGAAACCGCCTACAGACGAGAAGACCAACAAGGCGATCGAAGCCCGCTAAGTAATTCTACATGAGCTAGAGAAACAGTTGATGCTTTACCTGCCAATGGCCCGTTGTCTTGTGGATACCTTCAGAGGGCAGCTCATCGAGGAGGGAGGTCGGAAGGTTACTGTCAGGCACATTAGCTGCCCAATAGCGGACGATCTCGCGCAGGATATATTTTACATGTAACAACGTGCAACAGCCGAGGCACAAAGCTACTTGTAACGTTTACTACTCGAAAAGAAGCAGGAGTGGAAGCAAGTGGTTGTAAAATGTCACGGCAGCAGGGGTCAGTCTGAGTACAAGCGCCACTCTTGCCATGCTCAAGAATATTAACGATGTACTCGATGCCAGCGAACAAACAAGTGGCTGCGCTAACCGCTGGCACTAAGTCTGCACTGTTGGTCTTTTAATAATTGCATGTAAGTGACGGCGCGTATCGGTCAGCTAAAGTGGCGGCCATTTCACAACTGCTCGCGTGGCGCTTGGGACCGAGTCCAGGGCGGCGCGCGTAACGAACAGACCATTGAAAGAAATGAGGCCAGCCAAGGACATACCTAGGTAGTCTATAAAAAGAACCTGCAACAAAATAAGCCTTTGTCTCACTTCGTCGTTCTTCCTGAGAGGTCATTCGAAAGGCATAGTTACCCCTCAGCAGCATCAGTTTTGGAGATAAAGTACGAATACATGATCTGACGACCTGAATATCATCTTGATTACTATGTGACACAAGCAGTGTTCATGCCTATGGGCCATCCCTTGGGATACGGAGTAAGAAGCGTTATTATAAGACTCGGGAGGGTGGAACATTCAGTACCTAATGTCCCCAACCCAGGGGATGGGACAGTACCTCCTAAGGTACTGTGATCATACAGTACTCATACAGTAGGCGCTGGGGACATGGAAGTGGAGTCTTGCAGGTGCCAGTCGAGCCAGCTCGGCCAGGTGGGATAACGGTTTGAGCCAAAGCTTCTGTAATCACGGTGCGCTAAGAGCGACACACTGTACCGACCCCGAATACCAGACTCGCCAGAGTACATACTTCTTAGCTTACCTAAGGTACCTAGGGAAGCACATGGTAGGTGTCGGTGCCCTTGGTTTCATCCTTCTCCCAACTGAATAAATAATCGCCTGCCCACATGGCACATGGGTATTGAGCAGCCAATGCTTGCAACCGTAATATGTACACACACACACCCGACACCTAGTACAGCCATACGTTTCCTTGTCCATGTAGCTGCAGACTTCGCCTTAAACCTCGCAGCATCGGCCGGGCTGGCGCCAGAAGAAACAGAGAAAGACGGCAACGAGAACCTCCGACAGCACCGACAGCACTGACGACGATCCTCACACCGTTTCCCTCTCACGCCTCAACAACCCGTCCGTCTTCTGGCCTGGAGCTCGTGAGACCTGCCTCAAGGTCTGTTGTCCAGCATGGCTCTCAACCTCGAGAAACAGCTCACCTTTGTAAGACGCCTCTACGCCTTTACGCCGTGCCGTCTCTCGTCGCTACTCCAGCTAACACCCGCTTTCCCCAGTACGGTGCGTATCACGACAATTCGGTCAACGTCGCCATTCACATGGTCTGCGTCCCGTTGATCCTATTTAGTGGCTTCACCCTCGTATGCCGCCCCCCCGCTTCACCCTGCTTGCCTGTCCGTCTCGCGACAGCAGTTCCCTTGTTCGAGCTCTGACCGCGCTCCTTCTGTCCTGTAGGGCGCCAATACCGGCACACTGATCCCGCTTCCCGAAGCCCTCACCATACCGAATCTCGACCTCAACCTCGGCACTCTCGCTGCCCTGGCCTGGGGCGGCTTGTATGTTCTCCTAGAGCCCGTAGCTGGCACCATATTAGCCTTTATCTGCTTAGGGGCCGCTGCTCTGGGGAATGCTGCCCTGGCCCAGGATTCCTCGCAGACCAACCAAGCCGCCATTGCTGTGCATGTCGTATGCTGGCTGCTCCAGTTCGTCGGACACGGCGCCTTTGAGGGGCGAGCGCCTGCGCTGTTGGACAACTTAGTCCAGGCCATATTCCTCGCACCTCTGTTTGTGTGGCTTGAGTTTCTCTTCAAATTCGGCTACCGGCGTGAGCTCCAGGGCAGGGTGGATAAGGCTGTGAAAGTAGAGATTGCGAAATTCAGGAGTCGGAAGGCCGCTGGCGACGCCAAGAATGGCAAGGCCCAGTGAAGTATTCTTAAGACCTAACCCCGATAGTGAATCTACCATCAGCCGGCTGATATGGAAGTGACGAAACGGCTTTTGTTGTGCAAATCAGAGGGACCAGTGACAGCCCAGCACCTGAACGACCCTGTCCTCGCCTGCTAATCCATCACAAGAAAAATCTATTTACGAAAATTTGCGGAGCCTCACACAGCCCGTATCCGAGCGTCCTCTTCAAGCACCGTCGATAGCCTTTTGTTGCCAGCTATACTGGATCGACTAGCTTATGATGCATCGTGGTGAAGGATTGTTTCGTCTCGTGATCAATTGATACCCCTTGATTATAGGTCTTTATAGGGACCATGTAATTATTGATTGCTATGCTCGAATAGAAATGTATATATATATCTCTCTATTCTGCCTTGCCCAACCCAGGGTCTTGATTTCCATGTTCTCGGCCGTTCGCATCTTTTCTTGATTTACTCCGAATAAAAGTGAGGACTTTTCAGCTCGCTTCATGACCAGCTAAGTTATATATAGATATATACCTACGAAATACCCAGTTACTTACTGCTGTCTCTCGATACTTATGGAGCACTGGCAATAGCAGAACCACCAGCCATATCCACAATATATATATAGATATATACAAACATAAGGAAACCTGTTATCTCAACATGTCCGACGACACTTAGCTCATCCTGGCAAATTTCTATTGTTAACTTAAAAATGAACGGCGCGACCACGATCGAATGGAGCCGGCTGATCGACGACTGCTTTTTCTCTTATCTTTGAGCGGCTGCTGGTCGGCAAGCGCCTTCGAAGTCTGACATACGAACGAGACATCTGAATCGTTTGTCGACGCTCTCGTCCTTGTCCGATCATAAAGATCTGACATCATGCCAGCTTTCTTGGGCGAGGTTCGAATGAGATTTCTCTCCCAGTCGGGCCGCGGAGATAATGGTGACTCGCGCGGGGAGGGCAACCTTAAGGAGGAGAGTACCTTGGGTTTTGCATTCGGACTCTCATATGCTTGACGGCGAGGACTCCGCTGCTCGCGATGTGTTCCTGCGGTGCTCTGAGCTCGGTCTGGCCTTCGGAGGGGATCGATGTGTCCGCTGGCTGCTCCCGATGGTCGATTATCAGATGAATTGTACGAAGTTCGGCCAGGTGAGGGCACACATGCGTGCGCCTTGCGACTAGATGAACGATAAGTCGGTGCCGGCTGGACTGGCCTGATCATAGGCTGGGGTTGGCGGCCGTAAGTCGGCATATATTGTGCTTTCTCCCTTGTAGGTTTCGTACTTACTTCTGCTGGCCGATCTTTTACCTCGTGACGGTAGGGAACCGGAGGGGCTTTGACCGCCTCACGAGAACCAGCCGCTTTCGTTGCCAATGCCTCTGGGTTTTCATATAGATCTGGAAGCCATACGCTTGTTTGTGTGCAGATTACTTCATGAATAGGCCCCTGGCCGCGCTGACGCTGTTTCTCCGTCTCCCGAAGGGCGCGTCTCGCCGATGCCTTTTCAAGGTCGTGAGGCATCTCCGGCAGGACTTTTTTGCTCACCTTATATGCTCCCTGGCCTATGGGCTGGGCGGTAAATTGGCCTTTTGTAATTGGGCAGGTCTGGCAATAGCTGATGTCCTGGAGATGGTGTGGTATTAGTCTCCCACAGTCCTTCTGCTTCCTAAGATCTCGACGAAATAGGCATCCGAGAACCCCCTCCGCCGAAGCCTGCTGCTTATGGTGTGTTGGGCATAACGTTACGGAGGTGACGATGTGGTCACACTGCAATCGCTGGAGTCAGTAATTGATTGCCCTTTGCAGTAAAAGAATTGCTCATGAGACAGTGGTTTGTAGGTGTCTCGGGAGTATAGATACCTGTTATGGTAGTTTTTGCTCCCGAGACTTGCTAGAAGGGAGAATAAATGACTCCAGGGGTTGCGTACTTTGGTGAAGTGGAGGAAGGTCTTGACACACATCTTGCTATGTGTTAATGATGTGCCGTTCTTTTATCAATCGCACTTGGTGCTCTTTCCCGTACAGGATTTTTAATTTATAGATAGAGAGTGAGGCCGTTCAAGATCGTCTTGAAGATAATGACGATACTTACCTTCAACTTCTTCGCTTTCTGGGAGCTTCCAAGATTTGATAGTCACGCTTTCCTGGTAACTTACAGAATTATATCAATCCAGGCCCAAAGTTTTTGGGAGGCTGGCGATTTATGAGCGTTGTCGCGCAACAAGCCTTTGTCAGTAGCTCGTTGTAGCAATACAACAAGGCATTTGCTCTGGTGGCTTTCTCTAAACGCATGTCTTTCAATAACCGCATTATGATGAACAATACGCAGGTATGATTGTTCCATCGATCCACAGCAGTCTATAGGAATGAAAGAAGTCTTCCATGTTAGGGTTGCGCAACTTAGTTGAGACAGTGCATTTACTATTTACCATAATGTATCCAAAGAAATGCGCAGATGCAGAAAGAGTCTCTTGCCCCAAGCCATACCTCCTGGCGACGAAGAGATGAGTTTTAGTCGCGCATGGTGCTCGAAACCTGTGCTGATTCCAAGCCTTTAACAGTACATAGTAACCATTGGAAACATCAAAAACTGATGTCCAGCGGAGCGCAGCTTGATAGCCACATGTTCCCTCGTCTAAATGGTGATTCTCTCATTCATACTAACGCTCGGCTTCCTTGGTACTACCATGCTTACTTATTTACCTCAAATCAGAAAGACGTCATGAAGGGCTAGACCGAGCATGTGCAGGAATTTTATGATCATCACAATCTATCAGCCTGCATCCTGCATCCTGCATCCTGCTCTGCATCTGTCCTGAATAAAAGTAAGCGGCATGGCATCGCGATAATGATCTGTCTTGCGCTCAACAATACTTCAATTAAACTAATACTGTACAACTACAACATTACAATTCATAAAGAAACAAGCGCTTCCCTGTAGTCGTCTCTAAGCTAGACACTCTAGGTAGTGTAATTTATATTACAAGGGATGTCTGAATGTCCGAGCGTGGTGGCAGTGCAACGTAGTGACACCCAGAGATCCGACATATCACCAGCGGAACGATCCTGCCTATCGTGTGTAATAATTCAAGGCCATTCTCTATCTTCTTCTTCTTCTTCTCACGACGTACAAATAAGTATATGGTATCGCGGGCGATGACGCTACGCCAGTAGCAGTGCAGCCAATGCAACCGACATCGGCTGCATCGTCGGGTAGAAAGTACTCGTAGCACTTCCTCTGCTTCGGCTAGCAGCCAGAAAGTCCGTGGACCCTTCTCGCTTAGGGTTGAGCGAGATGCCGCGAGGTATTCATCCACCATCCGAAGTAGCTTGAGTTACCAGAAAGCTTGTGCCCCCCACGAGGCAAGCCTTTCGCTCGACACCACTCTTCGAAAATCACACAATGCAACGGACATGGATCTACACGCAGACGGCCCAACTGAGAGGGCCTCCGTCGCGAATGCTTCATTGGGAAGCCGGTGGCTATCTCGCTGTCTGCATCCCCATCTCGATGAATTCGTCTTTGATAAGTGGCAGAGGCATTACAGCAAGAACCAACGGTTGCGATGCAAGGTCGATAAGCAGGCCGGTTATTATACCAGGATCAGCATCGATATCATGGGCTTACTCGAATGGGGGAAGTGGACCAAGTTTTGGGTTGTACGGTACAGCAGATGACAGCGCAGGACAACCCGAGGGGCGGCTCTTCTCTTCGGACATTGCGGGGAGGGGCCAAGAGTATACTGCGGCTATCATATAGCATCCTATGTAACGCCCACAGACGGCGAATACTCGAGCTTTCTTCGTGTTGGAACTTACCGAGATAGATGGTGGATAACGCCAGGCCCTGCTGAACCAGCCAGCAGGTTGATGGTGATAAATAATTTGGCTCGCTCCCCTCAGTGAAACCCATAGCGAAGGGTCCGGTCGTCCATATACCACGATATCGACATAACCGGTAAGTGATGCGCCTTGACGCCGCCAAGACGTTTCTACATTCTTGAGCCTGCAACGGGGGTAAACTGCAACTGCTCGTCACTATGTATTTAATCAGTTTAATAATCATATCTTGGGTGGGAAGGAGACAGATCGAATGAAGCAAAAACCAAAGAAAAAGAGGAGCTGAGAGATGCTATAGGTCAAAAGTGAAAACAGGCGCCCCGGTCGTCGAACATCGGATATCGGGCGTAGGATGCGACGAGAAGACCCCTCCCTCCATTTCTCTGCAGAGGCCTTTTTTTTTTTTTTTTTTTTTTTTCCCTTGTCAGTTGTCCGTGTAAGCTGCACGAGATACGGTGCCCAGATTTGGCGTCACACACCGTTCCATCTTCAGGATGAACATCTTGCCCAGTTGGAGCGACGCAGCAAATGGCGCGCGTTTCCCGCCCGCGCCTTGACAGCTCGAACAGGGCACGGCACGGCGAGCATGCCGCACGTACTATTCCATCCCGCTTTGGTGGTGGTTTGAAGCGCGTGGCCGACGCTGCGCTGCTGCGCTGACATGCGATGCTTTTGCATCTGGCGCGTGGCGATGCTTATATTATAGCACCACAGCCAATCCGGCCTTGCTCTCTGTGCTTTCTCCTCTCCACTTGCGAGCGCTCCTACCTGCTACCTGCTCACGCACACTTTCTTCTTCATTCCCTAGGTGCATATGACAGAAGGGCAAGCAAGTGCGCCCCCCTCCCAACCGACGGTTCGTGCGCGGGATACGGGCCTCCCCGTCAGTACCTGTGCGCACGGCTAGGCACGCCTCGAATGAGTCTCTACATACCACCCAATGATTACTTGCCTATGTACCTAGCTGGTAATAAGTGCAGCCCACCGGTCCATTCGCGACATCTTGTTGCCGCCTGCAAGCAGGCCCGAGGGTCGCCAACAACAATCTTGGCCATATAGCCCTCTACTTTCGAGGCCCTGGCGGCCGCGACGACAGGTGGCAGAGTCTCGACCTTTTACATCCGAGTCCGGGAGAAGACTTGTTTTGATGGGTCCTGTATAGGGCAAAAAAAAAGAGACAGGGTGTTTGGCTGGTAATATTGGTCCTACCCCGTGGGTCCGATCCCTGGCGAGATATAGGTACGAGATGGGCGGTAGATCAAAGACATCATCTCGAAGAAAAAGAAGAAGGCAAGTAGTCGTGGCTGTTGGACGTAACGTGGTCCCATCGGCGGTCATGCGGACGTCAGAAAACCGGGTATAATAAAGACTCTTGGGCCAGCCATAACAGACGACCCACTCCCAAGTTGAAAGCGTGGCTTCATGCGAGGCCATCACTAAGTATACATACTATATGTACAGCAACGATTTGAGGTATCAATCTTTCGTGGGGTGTACCAGGCCAGAGAGGAGATGGTAGTGTAGGGCTATAACTAATGACTTTATACCGACCAGGGGGCCAGGGGGGTCCAGGGTCCCTCACCTACCTACCTACCTAGGCAGCGTTGTAGACATGGTAAGTCATCTATATGAACGCCTATTATAACCATCGCGATTCTATCTCTGAGGGTGCAGTTGCAACCATCGATCAACTGGGCCATTGTCATGTAATTCTAGAAGATCAAGTCGTTTTGAGAACCTTGCTGGGCTCCGTCTCTCGGGGTGTGTGTGCGCCATGATAGATTAGGCGATATCTCATAATACGGGTGAGAAGAGGCCGCAAAGAGGCCGCAGTCAGATGCCACGTACTCTCAATAACTTGCTTCAAGTCATATAGGCAAAACGCGAGAGTAAACAACTGCTGACACCCGC
Source organism: Astrocystis sublimbata (assembly GCA_022453515.1). Lineage (NCBI taxonomy): Eukaryota > Fungi > Ascomycota > Sordariomycetes > Xylariales > Xylariaceae > Astrocystis > Astrocystis sublimbata. The sequence continues at coordinate 11,180 of JAJNNY010000002.1, forward strand.
CCCAAACTTCACTCGGCCATGGCTCTGAGTCTTGTGTGGTGTAGCTCGTTCGGACAGAACTCACGAATGATACGCAGCGAAGAGACAAGAATGCAATCTAGACAAAGAGGCACTGTGCATTGGTCATGGCATCATATTGATGACATCCCGCGATGCCAATACAGACCAATGGACGGAGAGATTGTGATATTCCTATTTCCAGCCCGCTCAAATTGCAGAGCTTCGAGAGATACCTCCATCGCGATCTACTTCTTTGGCATGCACTGAGCTCCCTCCCTCTATCACCATCCATCGCCATCGATGCTGAAAGGGGTATAATAGACACCGTTATCTCACGTTCACCTCGACCAACCAAAGTCCCTTCTCGCAGGAAGGTCCGCCTGAGTTCCATCAATATGCCGTCAAAGGCGTAATAGCAGAGGCGGGGGGTCTCTGAATCTTGCTTGGCCTCCTGCATATGCGGTCTGATCTACGCGCATCATCGCCTCGACTTCCTCCGACGCTCTTTCTCGTCTTGTACGACGCCCCTCGACTCCAGTACGGAGCCCTTGTCGGCAGGTCATCCAATATACCGGATATCCTTAATCATCCAACCAGTTGTTTTGTGGCATCACCACGTCGAGACTTGAACGCCCGCGCGTGGTGGTACAAATTGGGTTCCCTTGCGTCCACGCCTTGCCCAGATGACTCATGAGAACTCATAATAGATGAGTAGGGGACTGTGTGCAGAATGGCTCTGCCTGCTTCTGTTTCTTCGCAGTGGGGCTTTTATGCTTTATGAAGCCTGCTGCAGCAAGTTCACATGAGTATGGCTCTAGAAACCCGCTCGCGGCCCAGGATCAGAAGATAATGGTCTGCAAGTTCATGAGCGTGTGGAGCGAGGTTGCGATCAGCTAGCTCCGTCCTATGTCAGCCGCATAGCGGGCATTGGCCGGGCTGAACAATATAGCGCTCGTGTGGTCCTCTCGGGCATGCGGTTTTGCGATTTCCGTCTATTGAGGTACGGAAGAAGTGTGCGCCTGGGTCGAGGCAACTGGTGTATATGTAGTAATTCTTGGTATACTCGCACATCTTGGGCGTTCAAGATTAGAAATATGGGAAATGTAACTATAATAGTGAGCTTCATCACGCAGACCTGGATCCGGAAGACGGAAAGGGGCGTCATTGTCACTTACCTTGAGAAATGTGAGAACGTACAAGCCACCTCAAGAAAGCGCTTTGGACAATATCAAGCCAATGACTTGTGTTGCAAAACAGCGCCGCCAAAGTTTAGAAAAAGGATGTTAGAATGAACGTCGAAGCATTGGATTGTGATGGCAAGGCAGCTTGGATCTTTATATATAAGTCAAGTTGTGTGTGCCGGGGCTAGTTGAAGAGACAGAACGAAAACAGGGTTCCCTGTCCTGGTCCGAAGCTCTTGGGTGGGCAAGCTGCGGTGTGGGAATCCGTCCAAATCGGCTGCTATGATTAAGATACATCGTACGGTCTAAGCAGGTCCTCATCGGCCGTTGACAACAATTCGCAGGTAAGAGGCACACTAAGGGACAGTATTGCGCACACATAGATGACCACGCACGCCGGGATATCATATAACAAGCTCTAAACGGTTACGTCTGAGGGGAGGTTGAGAGCCCTGTACATGAGTGACAAGGGGGTCCTACAAGGCCTGTCCCTGTCGACGAAAAGTCGTTAATGGGGAACATGTTGGCACCTATGTCCTATGATGTAGACTCTCGGAGAATAAAACAGTCTTTCGCTGTATGTACGATGCCAGCCTAATCCATGTGCGGCCGACGGGAGTCGTCCTGTACCTAGGTATGCTAGCTACTGCATGCATCATAGAGCTAGCTACCTAGATGCCCAGGTAAGTAAGTAGGTAGGTAATTAGGAAGCCTGACGAGTAGGCAATATGTGACGGGACTCTTGAGATGGTCGACGGAAGGTAGGGAAAGCCTTACTTTGGCCAGCGACATGGGTGGCCCGTCATTTTGCTCTTAATTATTAGGAATTCGGCGGAGAGACGAGACTTTGCCAACATTTCGCCAACATTTTGCTCGAGTAGTGGGCTGCAAGACGGGGACGATGCTACCCTGGTACCACAGCTAAGGTCATACCGTAACGTAGATCGGTAGGGGTAGAAGCCAAGTCGCGGTCGCACGCGCTGCGCAAGGTGAGCGAAAATGAGACCGAAAAGGGACCAGTGAAACTAGGTAAGTTGTGTATAAACATGCGAAAAGGGCGGGAGAAGGGTGACCCCTGACAGACGAGCCCATCATCCCTACCTTCCATATTTGCAGGCAATTACATACTAGTACTAGTAGCGACCTTAGGTAGTCAGTAGTAGTTAGCTAGCTAGGTAGGTAGGTAAAGATAATAATACATTTTCGTAGGTCCCGAGGTCCTAGGCCCCTAGGGTAGCATGACTGGGATGTATGCAAACCTACCGACAGTACCGCACGGTAACACCCAAGGCGATGGTTTGGTTCACAGCTCTCAGCTATCTACATACGGTATATACTTCGTCTGGACGGTGTACGAGTACGGCTCGCCTCGAAAATGACGCTTCCAAGTCGACGGTATCTCGGACGTAGTACAGCCGCAACTTGCAACAGCGGTAAGTCGAACATGCAACGCATGGCGAGAGGGCTTCATGACCGACCCCATGACAGCACAAAGGTCGTGGTTCCCCAGTGGCTGTCTGCTGATTGGGTTTATGCATATATTATGTAGCATGGTGACATGTGACGGGGACTTCGGAGTCGAGGCGAGCGAGGTGCGATATCATCTCTACGTGCTCGACATGGATATCTACCTACCTACTCGTACTTACCTAACGCAAGATGATAGGTAACGGGCCTGCGGCGAGAGAAGCGGGTGTCTGCAACGCTGTAGGCTGTAGGCTGTAGGCTGTAAGAATACTCGTAGCTCACTCTGTGCGCACGGAACCACGAGATTTCATCCCATCTATGGCATCCATCTATGGCGTGGCCTCAGTCTTAGTGCAGCATGTGGGTCAAGTGCCGGAAATAGTTGGTCTCCTGTAAGCTGAAGTACGCCGACCTTGAAGTATGCTGCGCTACTGTAGATGGCGGTATGCCGGTCTAGCGTGGAGTTTTGCCCGTATTCCAGGCACAAGTGTCAAAGTGCCACGCCTTATTACCCCTAGCCGTGCTCGCCGTGCTAGGCGATATACTCTTCTTTAGTGTACCGTCATGTGTGGCAGAGTCAGCGTGCGCACTGATCATGTCATTTCTGATGAAACGTCGTGGCCCAGAGTCCAGAGTTAACATGCTAACGGCAGCCAGACGTAGCACCACTACTACATGTACTCGTGCAACTACGAGGACTCGTACACAATCGAGACAATGTATGTCAGCGGCCCGGACCTGGGCTACATCACTAATTAATCAATCTTCTAACCTGGCTTCGTCTCACGGTACTGCACGCGCCGATCCTACCTCGGATACTGGCGACCCCAGCGGCAGTTGTCTGCTTCGGCATCCCTCTGGGCTAGGTATTCACCTTCGATCTATACCGAGAGCAGCATCACCACTTCAGACCATGGGCATAGCCCCCATCAGGGTGCTTATGCTGCTGCTAGTTCTGGCCTTCGCGTGACCTGAGAAAATGCCATGTCTTTTCTGGTCAAATCGCGCCATCAACGCAGAGGCCCCGCCGTATCACATCCGTCGTGAGACATGCACCTGTGTTACATCTAATCAAGTTTGATTTCGGATGAAGATGCACATGCGGCCCTGGCGTCTGTCAGCACCTATGGAGCGGGGGCGGGCAGCTCAAAGTTGCCAGTCGAATGGGACGACGAGAGAGACCCCTGATATGAGGTCTCGAACAAAACAACGACAGCCTGGGCTGAGGACCCAGGCTTGGCTTGCAAAAACTCGTATGCCACTTGCTTTTTGAGAGGCGTGTTGAAGAGCTCCCCAGATAGATCCATACATTATGCTTGCCCGCCAGCAGTGCTCGCCACTGATGTGTACGGAGACGTTATTCCAGCATACCATTGAAGATACGCTGCGGGCCATCGTGATGCGGCGCCATCAATATCCCGGCGTCCAGACCAGCTCCCTCAGTGTGTAAATTGGTAAACTACATCATCATACTTTACATTTATACGTATGGTGTACGCCAAGTTGTTTTCCTTACTCGTAGTCTATACAATGTCACGTATATTCTACGTGTTATCGTTCCTCCCGAGCTCCTTCAGTCTCTCCCCCCAGCTTGCGTAGCCGCCCGAGTGGAGAGACCTTGTCATGTATGCTAACGGCCTGCGTGCAGCAGACTACCTAGGGTACCTTGACATACGACGTAGTTGTCAGGTGGATCACTTGTCGTTTCAAGCGATCACTGTCTATGTGATGATGCTTCGGCAATATAGCCCGTGCTCGCCTAACCAAGAAAAACACACGAGAATTCGACTTGATTGCTGTTTTCTTAAACCCCATCATCGGTTTACTGATAGCCGCAGCAAGCGCCATATGCGCCGTCTACCAGTAAAGGGCCTCGGGCGTGAACATGATCACGACGGTAAGGGTAAGCTGCAGGGATGCTAGATTTGACTGCCAACGATCTACGATTCGGAAAAGCAGAACATCCCTTGTCATGTCTCAGAAAGACTTGCACACATTTTTCAGCGTTGGCAAGCGAGGCAAGAACCTCTCGCCCAGAGCGCAGGCCATCTTTTATAAATGAGTGGAAACCTCACCGGATGATGATACTGCACCCTCCCCCCTCCATTTCGCGGAATAAACTCACCACCACAAAAGCAGAACCAGACTCTGGTCAAAGGCGGTGGTGTGTCCTCGGGCTGTTGCTCGCTTATCTAGATCGCGGGACTGCACGTTAACCCTATGCATGTAAGAAACTTAGGCCCTGCATGTTGCATACCTAGATAGTTCAGATCTACCAGCCTCCTCGATGCAGTCACAGTCACCTCGTTCCAGACTCTTTCTACCTTGTTCATGGCAAGCGGCGGGACAGGCCGCTCGCTCTATGCTTGTCTGACAAGTGACCATACGAGGAAGCTCGTGAACTAAAGCGGCATCGGGGATTTCTTTTTTGAATACCCTGCATCCTGTGATTCGATAAGAACGGGAGACTATTGACAGGTATTGAGGAAAGATCAAGCGCCACATGACTCATCTGTTTTGATTCCTGACATATAGTTGCCGTACTATAGGGGAAAATAGAAGGACATGCCTCACTGGCACACTGGACTTGCTGAGGTATCGATACACGATTTCATTCGGGCCGCCCGCGCACGGTCGGCCTTTGTGTTGATGGTTCATTTCAGCAATCGGGATTCCCTCGTTGGATACCTACTTAGGTATGTGAATGGCCAAGTGCTCCTAATGGCAAGGCCTAGGCTTTGAAAATAAATTATCGCTTTGGACAGAGGCGATATATATGAACGACCTCACGCAATGGCGTCCGTGGTGGTTCTTACTATCGCTACCCCCACGCGAATCAGGAAGCCGACAGGTCCGTCTGCTTGATGGCACGTCCCAATGTGGCCACTCGCAGTTCTCGGCTCATTAACCGAGGACAACGCAAACGGTAGCTGTTAAGCCAGAGGCCCAGAACACCAATAAACCCTCTTCAAGCCATATCGCTCGCGATATGTTTCCTCGCTGGCAGACGATGCGACAGCAAAGAATAAAAATTACCAGATGATTGGCAGCTGCGCGCGATCGATTCGAGAATTAGCTATCAACCTGTTATGACACCATACTATACAAAGAGTCTCCTAGTAACCCTGCGATTTACCAAAGTAGAAGGCCATGATATGTACTTTCCCAAAGAAACTAGACTCTACCTAGTGCGACTTCGACTCGTTGGCGATCAATATGCAAGATGTCCATGGCAGTATGCATTGTACTTTTCGGTGAGTAAGTGAATGGGGATTCTGCCATCGTCTCATTAATCTACGTGATGGAACCTATACCTCGCTGGCGCTCCGTGACATCCCTATCACCCTAGCCAATCCTCAAGATCCTTGCTGCTCAAGAGTCCCTGTCGAACCGTTTGCGCGTCCAGAAGCGCCTGTATTTGCCATTGCCTCGTTCAATCCTATGTAGTGGCCGCTGCTTTATAACAGTGCTAGCACGGCGAGCAGACCTCCGTAAAATCCGGTATTGGAACCAAACCCTGCTGGGGACCCTACATTTGGAGTGACATCGGCGGTTGGGCTCGGTGTTTCTGTCGAAGTCGGTGAAGTATTCTGGGTGCTAGGATGTGGTGTGGAAGTTGCCGACACGCTGGAACAAGTCACCTATAATAACCGAGTCAATAACTGCTATGGACTGGAAGTAAAAGCTCGTATCGCGATTTGGCAGCTTGTAAGACCCATATGTATCTTTTAGGGGTCGACGAGCAGGAAACATGGGAAGGCTCAAGCAAAAGTTTCAACTTGCGGACTGAGGTAGATCTGTTACGCCCTGCGTACTGCAGAAGCTACGGGCAAAATCTACAGCCTTCTTCTGGTCGTCCGCATCACAAACACCGGCTAGGCAGCATGCAATCCCGTTGATGAAGGAATCGCTCGAACAGATGCACTTCGCGTCGAGCTGAGCGCAATCCCCGATTTTGCCGCCTGTGGTGAACTCGGCCACGCAGCCTTTCTATCCGAAGGAGATGGCTGGGTCAGCTCAAGGCGGAACATCCCAGACAGAAATCACAGGGCCAAAACTTACAGCGCAGTCGGGAAGTGCACCGAGATCTTGGGCAAGGATGCCACTGGTAAGGGCAAGGGCAACGATAACAAGCCTCATGATGTCTGCTGGTTCGATTTTGGCACAGCACTCTGAAAGGATTGCAAACGGTAAGAACGCTGTTATTTGTCCGTCATCAAGGTCTCTTTCTGGTCTCTGCGAGGCGAGATGTGGATACGCGAGCTTCCCCAGCTCCTTCTCCATTTCCCCATCATTTCACTCCATCAATCAACGATTAGCGTCGATCCACAAAGGGATTTTGAGGGGCTCGAGGGCCTAGCTCGGTCTCGGGAATGTTGCGATTCCTCCATTGGGACTGCCAAGGAATTTTCACTCCAAGACATTGCTTGCGGCCCTACAAGACTCAACTGGATCGGGGATGGTGTCGCCTAACCCTAGATATTGCCACTTGATCTAGGCCCAGATGCTCTGGTTTGAAGTTCAACGTAATCCCCTCACTACTGCCAGCTCATACCAAAGACACAGAACTTGTTGAGACTCTACTCAGTTCACTGGGGTTGTGGATAGTGACTAGAAGGTATGTTGGCGAGTTGGCATTGTTCTTGTAGACTTTCAGCTAGAATCAATAGATGAGATCTAGCGTGTTTATGAGTGACTTATCACGTATGCAAGAGTCGACTTATTTCTCACACCGAGTGACAGGCTTCACAACAGGCTTAGCATGGAACACTAACCTACCCTGAGAAAGACAAGTACCTATCGAGGGGGATATGTGTGTTGCACCACACTCCAGAAGAACTGTCTTTCGCCTCACTTTAATTACAGAATATGACAGGCTACCTACATACTGGCCTAAGCGTTAGGTGCTTACACAGTAGCCTAGTAGCGAATCAGAAGTGGTGTCGAGGTCGAACTGGCATCTTCCTTGACACAGAGATAAACATCGTGCCATTCCAAGCCTCCATTAGGATATCAGCGCATACAAGCAGGCTTTTCGTACGACATTGATGACTGTATCCTGAGTATACGCAGCAGGTGGGATTCCCCACGAGGATCCATCCTAACACTACTAATGTCGGCCCATAACTCTCTTCACTTATGAATCTGCCAAGACAAGGCAACAGGTAATACCTACGAAGACGAAGAGAATACTACCTAGTCTCGCATAGTTCCGGGTTATCATCACCTCGGAGCTCGTAACAGGACCGTGACGTGTTCATGCACCCCGCAAGGAGCAAGGAGCAAAGAGCAAAAAGCTGTAGCCGCTACCCCACGGGCCGCGTGACCAACCCTGGAGCAAGCAGCCCTATAACTCGCTATAATACCAGCCTTGTCTGGTGACGGCACGTTTTGGCAGACCAACTTCGACTCCATGTTGTAAGGGCCGTAGAACCATGTCCTAGAGCCGAACAGTTGCACCATGGGGCTTGGAATCCTAGACGTGCAGGGCCACGTGCCAGGTGAGCCATACATACATCTATTCACCAGCTCCGCGCTCCCCCATGTGGGATGCGCTGGCTAGGCACGCATCGAATCCGTGATTGACGTCGGTTTACTCAATCAGGCACAACGCGATATTTCGAGGAGCCCGGCGAGTTCGAAACTGCCGGCACAACCAATTTGCCCAGCTTGAAATGTGATCGAAGCGGGCCCATGCCCATTATACTCGTAAGCTGTGTCGGCGCCCGTTTCCCTACGCTTCAAGGGAACTCGGAGACAACATGGGATGGTGGGAGAGCCCCTTGGTTGAGCTCGCTGCTGATGTGTCGCAACACAGAATCCCCAACCCTCGGACGATCCCAACGACCCTTTGAACTGGCCACTATGGCGACGCGATATCATCACCTTTCTCCTGTCCATGGCGGCCATATTCGCAACAGCCTTGGGACCTATCCTCGCAGCTAATACACTGACCCTGTCTGTGTGGTTCTCCCTTGATTTTACCTACATTGCTCTCCTGACCGGCTACTTCCTCCTCGGCGTCGGAATTGCTGGCTTCTTCTTTGTGCCCTCGGGGCGGATCTGGGGCAAGAGACACTTGTTCATCTTCGGGTTGTTCATCCTGATAGCCACGAGCGCGTGGGCAGGCGCTGTTGGACACGACTATACAAGCCTCTTGTGGGCGCGAATTATCCAGGGCGTTGGCACAGCGCCATTCGAAGCCTTGGTAAACGCTGCTGTCGGCGACATGTATTTCGTGCATGTCAGTGGTACCCTTTCGCTCCCAAGCTTACCCTATATAGAGGGGGATCATGCTGACCGCAATGCCAATTGGAACAGGAGAGAGGCAAACGTATGGCTTTTACAAACCTGGCGGTCTTTGGTGGTGCCTTCTTCACCCCTATTCTCGTTGGAAAGATTACCCACACAATCCACTGGTGGTGGACTTTCAATCTGGTTGCCATTTTCTGTGCTGCGTCGCTGGTTGCTGTTTTTCTGTTCTGCCCTGAGACCGCTTTTCGCCGCGATGCATCACTAAATACCGATATTACTGAATTTCAGTTTTCGGGTGACCATCATGCCAACCGCCAGGAGAAGGTGACTGCGGGCCCAGGCACACTCGGTAATTCCACGCCGACCGTTCGACCCAGGAAGACATTCATGCAGTCGCTGGCCCTGTTTGATGGCCGCAAGACAGATGAGAGTTTCTTCAAGCTGCTATTTCGTCCGCTTCCGCTGTTCGCTCAACCGGCGTTTCTATGGGCTGCTTTGATACAGGGTACAAGTAAGCAGTTCTCGTTGTCAATTTTATAACCTAATAGTCTATTCGGGTTCAACATACCCGGAAAATTACTCAAAGGCAACTGAATCTCACTGGAACAATGCAGTGATTGGATGGACTGTCTTCATCGGAGTTATTCTGGCTGCAATATTCCTCGGCCCGCCCCTTTTCTGGGGAGAGGTGCAGACCGGATATGCCTATACCGGACCGTTCGTCGGAGCTCTGCTCGGCTTCTTCACCGCGGGCATTTTTGCCGACTGGTCAGCAAAAGTGCTGACGCGAATGAATGGTGGGATTTACGAGCCGGAATTCCGCATTTTGTTGGTGTTGCCACAACTCGTCTTTGGTGTTGCCGGCCTCTTCGGCTTTGCTGTTACAGCCCAGGGAACTCTAGAGGGCCAGTACCATGTAAGTTGCGGTCGTCTTCTGTACTCCCCACGACTACCAGCCAGAGGGAGACCTCAGGTCTGTATTGACGATTGCGCTCCCGACAACTTGTATTTTGGCCCGATGAACTCGACTAATCAATCGGTAGTGGGTGATCCCAATCGTGTTCTTCGGGTTCGAAGTCGCCGGCACCGTAGTCGGGGCCGTGGCAAGCTCATTATATATAGTGGATGCATACAGTGAGCCTCTCTTGCTATTTCTCTCCTCGCAGCAGTTGTTGGCCTCAATGAACCTGAATCCGAAGTTACGCTATCTGATGCATTTGGTACAGGGGATCTCGCCATTGAAGGTTTCACATGCCTCATCATCTTCAAGAACGTTTTCAGCTTTGCCTTGACGTTCAAAGCCTATGAGTGGCTAGTTCATAGCGGCGTCAGGGAAGTATTCTTTGCACTCGGAGCCGTACAGATTGTCATCTGCTTCCTGAGCGTTCCAATGTGTAAGTCTGCCCATGATATGCCCACTCGCACTGACTGCACGTTAAAGTCCAAATCGGCTGTTAACTACGATACTATATTATAGATGTTCTAGGAAAGCGGAATCGAGATTTCTTTCATCGTCATGACTTATTGGACCTGTGCGGGTTGAGGTAATAAGCTAATTGACTGGGTATTGTTGGTCGACAGCTGAAATTCGAGTGGATGTAATGTAATACCAGGCATAAGCTGACGGAGTAGTGCCTTCATCAGCATGCTGTGTGCACATAGTACTGAGTCGATGAGTCCTATCGACGATTGCTTTAATGCGATATGGACTATGTCTACCTTGGAAAAGCAACTTCATATGCTCTGGTTGCAACTCGGCCTCTTCACAACGCGCGAGCAATGCAGCAAAGTACCTACCACCTACCTACCTAGGTACTTAGTAGGTACTAGGCACAGGAGCAGGAGAAAAGATAAATAGTTGGGAAGCATACTGGTAACTGATATTCAATACCAAGTAGGATATACAGTTTCTAAGGTCTCTTGCTTTGAGGCACTACTCGGTTTGTGTGGTAGTCCGTGGCTCGTGGCTCGCAACGTGAATGGACCGAAACAAATCCCATGATGTGTACTTAGTCAAGTCAAGTACCTACCGACTACTTAGGTAGAGAGGGATTCTTCAACCACCCATACACATACCACCGCGTTTCAAACCCATCCATTTCCATAGAACTGTTTGCAACAATTGACCTTCGCCTTTTTTTATAAGTATTCCGAATCCTAATCCATGTCCTCTTTCTTTTAAGCTTTGGTCTCGGCGGTATGGGCAGCGGCCCCAGAGGCCAGGGTGGACTTCTTGACCAACGTCAAACCTCCGAGGAAGTAGATCAAGGCCTCGGCGCCAAGAATCACAGCGAGCGTCACCAGCGCGCCAATGACGCCTGCAACGGGGAGCGAGATACCGTTGCCGTTGGGCGCCCTGGTCGCAGATGCGTTGTCGCCAGAGTCGGAGCCACCCATGGCGTTCGCAGCGCAAGAGCCGGTCGTGACACCGCACACGCGGCACCAGTCGGGCGTGTCGCCGACGGCGAACTTGTTGATCTCGGAGACGAAGGTGGTCCACGGTAGCACCGTCTCCTCCTGGCCGAACAGAGGGTACGCCTTGGGGTTCACGTCGGCGGCCGAGCCGTTGGAGAACAGGAAGCGCACCGAGATGTCGTCGGCGCTCGGGTAGCTGTCGCCCCTCAGGCTCGCGTTGGTGACCAGCTCGAAGGCCATGGATGAGGCGTAGTCGACGACGCCGGTGAAGTCGTCGGACACAGTCGGCAGCTGCGCAAGCCCGAAGAAGGACGAGAAGCTGGCGTAGGCGCCGAACTGGATGTGCAGCGGCTGCTTGCTGCGGCCGGCGATGGTGGCGTTGAGGGACTCGACGATCTGGCCAGCGAGCGTGGCGCCTGCGATGGCGCGGATCGAATCGGTGCTGTTGTAAGCGAGGTTCCACTCGTGGACGTCGGCGAGCCGCTTGAGCTCGAACAGGGTGTCGTTGGTCAGAAGATCCGAGGCCGGGATGGTCTGGTTGTGGATGGTGGCGACGTGGATGTAGTCGTAGATGGCGTAGGCGTTCTTGAAGCTGGCGTCGTCGGCGTCGAAGGTGCTGTTGATGACGGGCAGCAGGTCCTTGTAGAAGTCGGCGCTCTCGGAGAAGGCGGTCTTGTACTCGGCGGAGGAGAGGTAGTTGTTGGAGGAGACGACGGCGTTGTCGCAGCCGCTGCCGCCCTGGAGCCACGGGTTGTTCTCCGAGTTGGAGCTGGACGAGGCAGTCGACACGGCGTTAACAGGAATGTACTGGTAGCCGCCCAGCGGTGCGGTGACCCGGCTGTCGTTACGGAGCTCCTGGGTCGATACGCCGCCGGCCGGGGGGTAGAGGCCCTGCAGAAAAGCCTGTGCCGAGTTCTGCAGAACATTGTCGACGGGCGCCGTGACCGTCAGCTGTGTCAACGCGGCAACGTCCCGGCTCAGGCCGAGAATGGGCGAAGCCGCGTCCGAGGCGACGTATGCGCTGCGATAGTAGCTGCCCGAGGTGTGAACCTCGTCGGCGCCCAGCGAAGTCAGGTTCGTGGGCGCGAGGCTCTTCGGCGTGCGGTCACCGTGCCTCGAGAAGATGTACAGGCCGAGCACAGTCTCGGTCTTGGCCAGCGGCAGAGCTGCCAGCGCCAGCAGAAGGGCCTTCGATGCCATTGTGCTGTGATGATCTGTTGATGATAACCAAGGTTTGGAATTCGAGACTGCAACGCCTTGGATGGCAGACACCGCGATGCCGGACGGTTGTCTAGGTATGTATGTATGAGACTATGCCCCAAGTCGGGTTGGTTGTGTTTTGCAAGCGAAGCCAGCAGCTTTGATGAGTTGCTTTGAGGCGGAGCCCAACTGCTATCTGATCGTCACGATGGCCAAGCTGTATGTAGGTATGTATACCTACTACATATATAGTAGTCGCAACGAAGAGACAGGAAGCAAGGACGGAGGCAGGCAAGCTCGGCAAGTGCTATGAACCTACTTAATAATAATAATAATGATAATAACAATAATCATTCTCTATACTAACTAGTAGTAAATCAATTAACCCCTCAGCAGATTTCAGCTCAGCTCTGCTCCACCCAACTGCCTTGCAATTGGGGAATTTCAACTTCCTCCTTGGGCAGGCCGTACTTACGAGCACAACATCAAAGCGTACCAGTCGAGCCAGTCGGGTTTACTTTAAGCCTTGAAAGCTGCTGAATGATGCTGTCGACCCCACATCGTCAGCTTGCTTACTGAGTACCATGTAACGAATCGAGATAACCAAGCCGAAACTGGTGCACAGCTAGTTTCGAAATAGATATGGTCGTTCACGTCGTACGCAAATCTCTGCGACGGCTACTCAAATATACACGGCTTTCGGCGGCGGTATTGACACGGGAACCATCGACAGCGACAGCCGAGGCGCGGCACAGTCCGCCCCGTTTCCTAGGAAGGATCTATCTACCTAAAGAGCGATAGGGCTTGCATTAGCTTCTATCGTAGTCCATATTTCTTAGTGTATAATTGCAAAATGATAAATGTACGTGACGATGTGCTTGCATATCATGGCGAGTATGTGATGAATACTCGTACGGGAAATGTCCAAGACCTTGAATAAATACCACATGACAAGATGTGGGTGAATCTTAGCAATTGGTGCTCCTTGACTGGGCGCCATCGTGTTCATGTGCCACTTCTGGTAAGTCGGGGAAGGCTACTATTAAGGTTAGAGTCATAGCCTTGCAAACTACTCCGCGGAAATGGTGATCATAGAGAGGTCGAAGCTGGTTTGCCGTGACCGATTGGTATGACAATGGTATATATGAGCTACCTCATTAGTGCAGCATAAATATGCGTAAGAGAACCAGAAGCTATATCTCCGAACGCGACCGCGGACTACATGTCTATACATCTCCTAGGTAGTTTGCAAAGATACCGAGCGTTGCGAACCAGCACGTTTGATCTTTGATGGAAAATGTCCATACGTGTGCCAATCCCATTCTCCACTTGCAGCAGGCTTTTCTTGGAGGACGTTGGAAGTGCCTGTTGGCAGGTCATCAACCATTCTCTCGATTGCTATAGACATTATCTATAATGTGCTTGTTCGTCTATGTTATTTCACTATTTCTCTACCCCTTATCTGCCGAGATGTGGTTTAACTTTCATATTTATTCAGATATTGGTTTATATCCAGTACATGAACAATAGACTGAGAATATCCATCACAAAGAATAATGTTCCAAGATGACATGGATGCTTCGCAATGCACCTGGTCATGGAATTGTTGTATACCTAGGTATATACGTAAAATATATTCTTATAAGCATTTTCCTTCTTTTTCTCTTTCTTTTTTTTACAACACATGGGGTACACTTAAATCTATGCGACCGTTTCTAACTCCGTGTACGCAAATGCAGCTGACGTCGGACCTTCAAGGTAGGCCACTAAAAATACGCAACCGTGATGCGGCCCTCACTATCCTCTCCAGCTAGCCATCTCTCGTCCCCCATGATTTTACCCTTGCCCAACAGCTCTGCCCACATGTGATCCTCGAACCGCGCCTCGTTGGCCGCATCTGGCCCCGCCTGGAGACTGATCCGGGGAAGCACGAACGACGACAGCCTCTCCATGGAGAAGCAAGAGCGCGCCGCCACGCGCACGCCAGTCTGCCTGTCCACCACCTCGCTGACCGTCAAATAGGGGAATTCCTCGTGCCGCCAGCACGGAGCGTGTCCGGGCCACAAAGACCCGTCTTGTGCACTCGTACAACGGCCACTGTTGCTGGACCGTGCTAAAGACCCTACTCGCGGGCAGAAACTGAGATCGACACCGTTGTCGGCGCAGCATTCGTCGAACCAAGCAGGGCCAATTCCGCCAAAAGGAATCCCCGTGGACCAAACGTGGTGACTGCGTGGCTGCATATGCCGGGAATCATCGGTGACAAGCCAGGGGTGGTCTTCTTCATGTATGTATACGTTGTCTTCGTCGAGGAAAACCCCCCACATAGTAGGGAACATTCCTTGAGCGACTCCCATGTGGTGCACTGGAGCATACGAAATCAGTTACTACCGGCTCAAGCAAGGACCAGTTAGTACAGGCATGTAGTGTGAATAACAAATGAAAATGTCTATACAGCCCTCTGATCAGCGATCTGCTAAATCTCGTAATAAGTACCGTACAACCTATATTTCAACAATCATAAACTACTTCTAATAGATAAGTTCTAAGTAATCAGGTAATCATTAAGTATCTAGTGAACAGCATAATTATATTTCATTCTGTGAAGAATCAATGTAGACAGTACTCTTTCGAAGCGCACTTGCATTTGTCTTTTGTGTTACAGGCCAGAATGGGAATGCAGATGTTTGGATACTCACATTGCAACCGAGAGAGCCGGCAGATCGGTCTCGTCCGCGTGTTCGATAGGGTGTCTCCGATTTCCCATATTTGAAGGCCCTCTTCTGGTGGTCGGCTAAGACAACACCAGTGATACAGCGCATAATGTGTGGAAGTGTGTGCTGAGAAGGTGCGGACGTCCTTCGACCGTGGGGGGACTGGAAGGGGCAAGCTCCACTCAGATCGAAGCCGGATCTCTGGCGAGCATTTTATTCTGCTGACCGTGGTTGGCCGCCGCAGATCGAACGCAGTGGCATAGTGCTGGCGCTCCCCGTGGATGTTCGGTTTGAACCACTCAACCAACAGGGTGCCTTGTGTGAGTCGAAGACAACTAACTGTCTTCTGGGTTCCATCAAAAGGAACCGAGAGGCGCCTGCCCGTTTCTAGGTCGTGGACAGCATACCCCTGAGCTCTCTCACGGTAAATCAGAAGGCCATCGTCCATGCACCAGGTCAAGTCTCGATACCGGAATATCGCCTGATAGTTTCCCAAGCTTTGAAAGCGAATCCAAGGCTCATTTGCTTCAAAGGTTGTTTCCAAAGGTGTCTGTCGAGCAATATCGATCTTCTGTAACCGTCGGGGTCTGGCTGACCGCAGGCGGAAGTAGCGGCGAGCAACCTCGGCGAAAATCTGAACCCATTGGCAGTCTGACGACCCGCCTGCGTTTCTCATCTCCCTTACGCGAGGAAAGTGCTGCTTCATGATGAATTCGCACACGACATCGCTTCGAAAAGTTGAATTCCAAGAATTACATACACGCCAACAACGGGTGCAATCTGTAGGAGACAGGTAGTGAACAATGAGGATGAAGATGTCATGAGGCAAATCCACAAGATTAGGCATTCTGTCTGTTCTCGCAATTGCCAGCGTATAAGGTCAAGACTGCCTTTTAATAAACAGTCAAGACAATTCATCTGATAGGGAATGATTTTAGAAAGTGGTTTAATTCAAAGGGCACTCACTCACTTCCAGTTTCGGTTTTCGCACTACGGCCTGGTTCTGTCCTGAGCATGATGCAGAAGACTTGGCGGAAGCAATACATGTAGGTCAGGTAGATACTGTATACCTTGTACTTGGCCTACTTGGCGTGCTTGGGTACTTTACCTACTTACGTAAGGCTATTACAGTTGAGCCCAGGTCAGTCGCAACCGTACCACCCGGCCGGTAGCCAATGATCGAAATGCAACCTTGGGTGCTTCTGAGGGTGCGTGTAATTAAATTAGGTATATTGGCATCGGCTATCTGAGTTGGGCCCGATGGCCGCGGACCTTTGGAATATGTTCGATAGGCACCGCTCTGTCCAGCTTTCCTTACAGCATGCCAGGCATGGATGGATGAATATATTCAGACCACCTAGCAGCGTGATTGTTGATTGGACTAGCGTTAGAAAGAGCAATCTCTTGAGCAACAGATAGCCGACGGGGTGCAACCTTGTGTCGTATGATTAGGTACCTAGGTATAGATTAAATTAACAGACTTGACAGATCTGGCGAATAACCCAGCGTGCCAGCATCCAGTTTGATCGTCTAATGAGCTATCTACTCTCGTTTTTACACACGTTTACTCGTACTTACGACGAAGAAAGTGGCGAATCCTCTAATTCTTTGCAGCTCCTTCGCCTCTTCATCATGTGATTGAGAACTCGTAGTTGTCAAATCTTGCTCACTCCACCTCATTTACGTACAATTTCCAAGAGGCTAATTAGGTAGGTGATGCATTAGAAGTAGGTATTATACATGCCTTCAATTGCGACGACAGTGCACTTCCGAAGGCTCGATGTATTCCGGTCGCCTCATTATGCTGCACTGCAATGATCGACTAGCTGTGTGTCGGCATAGCCACATCGGCCTTTTGCGAGATGGCGTCTGCACTCGACCACATGGACGTTACTGTCTTGAGCTGTGTATAGAAGCTGATGCCGGGCCGACCGTAGAAGGTGCTGGCACCACCACCGGCGACACTCTTCTTGTTGCCTGTGAACGAGAACATGGGCAGCGGCACCGGGATAGGCACATTCACACCCACCTGTCCGGCTTCGATGTTTTTCCTAAACCTTTCTGCCGTGGGCCCTGACCTTGTGAAGATGGCCGTACCGTTGCCGTACTCGTTCTTGTTGATCAACTCAATGGCCTCGTCAAGCGTGTCAACATTGAGGCAGACCAACACTGGCCCGAAAATCTCCTCCGTATAGCATTTCATGTCTGGCGTCACGTTGCTGATAATGGTTGGCCCAACCCAGTTGCCGTTGGGGTATTTTTCGGGCTTGAAGCCGCGACCGTCCAACAAAATGGTGGCGCCCTCCTTCTCGGCGCTTGCGATCAACGACTCAACCCTCTCCTTGCTCTGAGGGGAGATAACCGGCCCAAGATCCGCCCCTTCTTCAAAGCCTCCGTTGACCTGGAGCTTCTTGGCGCTCTCCGCCACATCGGATAGCCACTCCTTTGTCTCGCCAACCATGACCAGGGTGCTCAAGGCCATGCATCGCTGACCGGCAGCACCAAACGCAGCACCAACAACTGCATTGATGAATTGGTTCTTGTTGCAGTCGGGGAGAACGGCAGCATGGTTTTTGGCACCCAGGTTGGCCTGCACTCGCTTTCCATTGGCAGAACCTCTGGTGAAGATGTACTCGCCAGCCTTGTTACCACCGACAAAGCTGATGGCCTTGATGTCCGGGGCATCTAGGAGGAAGTTCACGGTGTCGTGGGCGCCATGGACGACATTGACGACGCCATCGGGGAAGCCAGCCTTTTTAGCCAGCTCAACGAGGATCATGGCAGCGCCAGGATCCCGCTCAGAAGGCTTCAGGATGAGGGTGTTACCGGTCACTGTGGCAATCGGAATACACCAAAGGGGAATCATGGCGGGGAAGTCTGTGCTACTGTTAGCGACTCTACTCTGGGAGGTGGTCGACGGGGGCAGCTTGGCGTACTGAAGGGGCAGATGGCCGCAACAACGCCCAGCGGCTCCTTATACGTCCTTGTCTCCATATCCTTGGCCACCTCGAGCACCTCACCCTTCATGAACTCGGGCGCACCACACGCCGCTTCCGCTACCTGGAGACCTCGCAAGACATCACCCCTGGCATCGGCAAATGTCTTGCCCTGCTCCAATGTGATGCTCGCCGCTAGGCGATCCCAGTTCTCGCGTATCAGGCCGACGAACTTGAACATGATCTGCTGGCGGGCCAGAATGCTGGTATTGCGCCAAGCGGGGAAGGCCTTCTTGGCGCTCGCGACGGCAGCTTCCAGCTCGGCATTGGTCATCTGGGGGACACGGGTCACGAGATTGTTGGTGGCAGGGTCGTGCAGGTCGATGAACTTGTCGGCCGAACTGGGCACGAACTGGTTGTCTATGAAGTACGGCGTGTCCTCGGGCTTCGAGATCTGCTCGTGGGTGGTGGGATAGTTGGTGGCGGTGGACGCCAGAGCACTCATGGAGCGCATGTTCTGCGCCGTGGAAGCCATTCTCGGCGCAGCGGATAGGGAGGACGTTCGTAGAGGGTGGTATGAGGAGCGTATCGACGAAGAGGAGGACGGGGACGGGGATGAGGAGGAAGAGCAGAAGCGAGTCGTGATACGACTGGCGCTGGCGGCGACTTGACGTGTTCTTGTAAGATGATGCATGGTTGCGGCCCAAGCACTAGCAATCTTGTCAGCCAACCACAGCAGGTGCTATGACTTCGAACGATACCGTATCGCAGTGAGAGCCGGACAGCAAGAACCTTGGAAGTGGGCGCGCGCGAGGTAGGTAGGTAGGTAGTCTTTATCCGAACCGGTTGGCCTGGTTGGCCGGGTCGGCCGCCGCTGTCGGTCTCAGGGATACCTGCGAACCCTTGCGCTAGAGCCTAGAGGCAGCACCAGGCGAGACCAGGCATATAGGTAGGCTCGCCAGGGTCCTGCGCCCGGGGCCATGGAACCTTGGAGGGGCACGGGGGAAACACCAATTACCATTAGGAATGTACTTACCTAGTAAGTACCTATCACAACACGATAACACTACCACACCTTTCTTGTCCTGGGTTCAGAATCATAACCAAGAGGTAGGTTGCTACATACATCAGTCACGTAAGTCTCTAGTCCATATATACCTGCTTTTATATAGGTATATCCAAGCTTGCCATATAAAACCGAGCGAAACCGAGGTTTTGACCAAGTACCTCCGTTGGGGGATGCGGGGTTGCGTAGTGTGGGGTAACGAGAGTATACAACCTGATGGATAGTACTAAGCTGTCGCCGACGCTACCCCAGCTTGGTAGCCGCAACAAGCCGAGCCACGGCCGCGTTTGCTTATTATGTAACTCTTTTTATTTGGAGAGTTGGTTACATAAAATTGTCCGAATTTAACGAGTAGCGCTCGTGAGCCTAAGTTGCCAGGAGCCCACCTTACAGGCGCTTATGCCATCGAGACTGTGCAACGTGTCCGTCGCTGCGGATAGTAATACGTACTTTGAATTGGCTATATGTAAGAATTGGATAAGAGGTCGGTGAACTGGTTGACCTAGGTATTGGTGATCCATAGCACTGCTGAAGATGGAGTGACAAGAGGACATTTCGATGCCCATAGCGCTCCGATCCTTCCCAGGACGCGGCACTTTACTCTGGCCTCGTGCGCTCTGCATGGTTGACAAACACGCACAATCATCGCGGAAAACATGGTCGGCCCACTTGCTATCTTGCCGTGGGCGTACGTAGTCTTTGAGCCGTGGTGTTAACCCCTTCACAACCACTACCAGGTTGGCATCAAGACCGGGCGTCGAGACATGTGATGAAGAGTGCCCTGCAAGCTGCAGCCAAGAAAACAACCCGATTCGCTCAGTTGGACTCGAAACTGTATTTCAACCAGCCACCAAGTGCACGTAAACTTTCCCATCGCACGTTCTCGTCCGAGTCTTGCATGAGCTCCATGATGCGAGTCTTGAGTCCCAGCTTTTCCAACTGGTGCCTCTTCTCGGGGACCTCCTTGACCAGGCACCCAACATCATTACAGGCTATGGCCAACACAGCCTTGTCGTTCTCCCATGGCTTTGCCATGATCTCGGCTATCTTCCTCGGTATCTCTCCATTCTCAAATTCGAGAATCTTGCGTGCATTCTCAGTCCAGAAGACTTGGTGGCGATGAGGTGGTGACCACCGTAGGTGTCCGGACTGGACCTCGGCTACGTACTCATCGAACGTCGTCTTTGTTTTTTGGTATTCCTCCAGCATTTCCTTGAGCCTGCCAAGGTCCTCCTGCAGATCTGGGTCGGTGAGGTGGCGTCCACTAACATTCTGAAGCAGGCCTGGTAGTCTCGCCAGGACTGCTGTCGGCAATAGTGTGGAAGGATTCGCTTCGAGGAGGTTGTGTAGCGTCGACAGAAGCAGCCGCGTGGTCTTCTCTTTGGGCGAAAGCCGTAGTAATTGGGTGTAGAGGAGGATAATGTCATATTCGCTGTTTACGGGTTAGAAGATCAATCAATTTAGGCCTCGAGGTTGGAGGCATACTCACTCGTTCAGGTCATCGCCAATATCCTCTGCTTCAAAACTCAACTGCCATAGAACCAATAGGACGTGATAAAGAAGCTGAAGGCCGATCCCTCCACTCAGGCCTTCGATCCCACCGGTCCGCGAAGAGGTATTTGCACTCCATAGGCTGGCAGAAGATTCGGCACCGACCCCGGCAGCCTTGCGCAGGATATCGATCAGGGGGGCGACGGTCTCGCTTCGCTGCTTCCAGAACAGTTGCCTGTTTGTCTGACTGTATAACAAGGATGAATAATCCATGACAGCAATATCCTGGAGGCCAGCATCGTTCGCATTACTGGCGAGGCCGCATAAGTAGCTGAGTATCAACGGCAGGGCGTTCTCTGTGGCGGGAGAGGCAGCGTGCGCGTTTGCCATCAGCGTCGCCAGTACGGTCGAGGTCAGAAGAGGGATAGGGTCTTCGAGATTGGTGGAATGGGCGAGCAGCGGTATCAAATGTCGATAAGGGTCGGAATCTCGGTAGAGCGCTTTCGCAAGGGCCGGAACACCTTGCAGGAGGTCGCCCAGCAGGACGAGGATATACTGCACGACATCAGAGCGACGGGAGGCAGACTCGAGGACGCCGGGGTTGCCTGGTTCTCCGACGAAGAGTATCCGGTAGCCATCAAGGTCGCTCTCGACGACCTGCTTTCTCTGCTCCTTCCGGACTTTGTCTACGGCTCTGATCTTGGCCAGCTGGGCCTCCGTAATGGTGCCAGCCCTTGCTGCCCCATCCCAGGGAATGGGCCGTTGGCGGATGTTGTTCTGCAACGAGCCGAGATAGGGGGCCGGGTCGAGGGACATGATGCACCACGTCGGCGGGAGATGGAGGACACGGCAATGATAAGGAGGCAAGCAATGCGACACCGAGGTCGACGATGATCAGAGCTAACTATGCTTGAGTGGGAGGGCTGTCTCCAGTTACGATGGCGGATGCGATGCGAGAAGAGTGTCTATTGGATGGATAGTTGGGCGACAACATGAGGCAAGCTGTGCAGATGCTCCAATCAGGTGGACGAGATGGAGAGGCTTCCACTGGAGTTCGGAGGGATAGTTCGGGGCTGGGAGGTCTCGGGTGCGTAGCTCTAGCCAGCAGCTTCCCAGTGTCCCACCCACTCGAGCCATACGATGACATAGTCCGCATCATCCCTGTTTGGGTTAGTGCCCACTGCCCAGCTGCTCGAGTACTCAAGTCGCACCACCTGCATGGGTTAAGGTATCAGGATATCAGAATAGGTATCCTTAATCGATAGAACATTGTAAAAGAGATTTGCGCTTTAAATCGCATGCGAATATAGCTGCCATTTTCGCACGCATTTGTTTTTATGGGCATGCTGCGTTCTTCATCAATCCCTCTTGTCGGCGCCAGTGTGCTGAGCCCGAATCCCCCTAACATGAAGATTGGATAGCTAGGTACTACCTCGTTCCAACCTTAAGTGTTATTTGACTTGATAGAGACATGGAAAGCGTTGATATTTTGTTGAATACATCGTGTATGGTAGTAAATACCTACCTTGGTAGTCTAGGTCGACATGGCGCTTGATGTGATTTGCACTATGCCTGGTATCTTGGCTGCAGTACAAAGTGAAGCATGCCATATCATCATGAAGCTTTACACATACCTTAGGCACCTCCTTGACCTACCTGCTTAGTAGCATTCCCAGGCCCACAGAGATAGCAGCACTACCTACATCCACAACCAACATCTCTGGACCAAAATCTATGCTTCCTCTCGAACGTTTCCCTTGCTGAATTCTGGACAGGTTTCATATGCATTTCATTCCGAGCCGGAATGACGTTTGAGTAATGACGGCGCCATCGGTATCGTTTCTCGCGTCTGCTAGAAAGGCGGACGGCTGGTTTTTCGCCGGACTAGCATCGACTTTTCCCGATTACACCCAGTCTGGGGGCGATGCCTTGAACGAACAGCGGCTCTGTGAGAACGGGGAGCCTCTCCCGGGCTGTAAAGTTTTCCAAGTTCCCTTGGATGATGCTTCGCGGGCGGAACAGATTGAAGGGGACGAGATGGTATCTTACAGCGGTACCGCTTTAAAGGACCAGGTCCTGATATTCCAATATCGTGGTAAAATTCATGCTATCGACAATGTAAGCGCATCCAGCACCCTTAAGGAAACTTCATACATACGGGTATTTGTATGCTGAATTGCTTCACAGAAATGCCCTCATTCGGCTTTCCCCTTAGCTAGTACGAGACACACAATCTGCTGCACTTTCTCTTTCCGTGTCTTCGGCTATAAATTCGGAGACTCGTCGACAAGAACTGACTAAAATTCTGATTGCGCACAGTGGCCACTCCATTTGACATTGAAGATTTCGGGATTATTTTGAGCGCTGGTATCACTTGTCCGAAACATGGTTGGTCGTTCGACTTGTTCACGGGAAATGCAGACCGTAGCAGTTACAAGCTTCGAACGGTGCGTATCCTACCGAGACTCCAGGTGATGGACTCTGCTACACTTGGATCCCTCCTTGATGGTTTTCCCCACCCCTCCTCCTCCTCCAGCTTGGGTGTCTAATGGAACACAAACACTGATTACGTTCGTTGCAGTGGGAGGTTCAGTTACGCCCAGCAGATAATACCAAGTCGGAAACTACCAGTAACGAAAGCCAGGCAGTGGCTAGAGACAAACAGGAAGTCTGGATCAGGCGAAGACAGCGCATGGGGTAATGAATAGAGAGTTGTATCTACAAATAGCGTAGGACACGACCTCAAGAACACCCAATCTCAGCTAGAGCCACTAATATTGAAGGGCGTCATTGGTACGATTGGAGCTTGCTCGTTCCGGGGGGTTGAGTGGTCTAGATATGATGGCATATGCATGCAAGCTCTTTAACGAACTCCATGTTCGATCATGTTGAGATGCTCCGTCCGACGCTTGTCAAGCCAGTCCCTGTCATTTCCACCCATCCTCATCTTATTTCGAGACTATCGATAATCGCTCAGCACAACGCTGCAGGGGGCGAGGTAAACAAGCTTCCGCAAAGGGGTAGATGGTATCGGGACGGTATAAGTGCCCACATGCACGAGAGTAAAACGCCCAACTCTGTTGCCAACTCATCATCCTATGCGTTGTTGGACCTTTACCTCGGCCAGCGAATCCACCCCTGAGCGACTTTGCCGATTTGAAAAAAGAGAAGTCTACCTGACCACCCCATTGAAGCTGCCAGTTGCGGTGTCATCCATTCGGTAGCTAACTCTAAGATTCTCAGTTGTCCACGAGTACGAGTACCTAACTCACTCTCCCTCCACGAGTTAGCATACTAGAGGCAGGCAGGCGAGCAGACACAGCACCGCAAGTTGTAAGTTCCAAAGTTGTCGTCTCTCAGCCAACCAACCCCGGCGCCTAGGCCAACTTGGGACCTACCTACCTACCTAAATGGACCTAAGCATCCTAGCATCCTAGGTGTAGTTAGCCAGCAGACCCCTGTCAGCACCTAGCCAACCAACCAGCCCCCTCTATTTCCCGCAGTTGCCAGGACGAGTTATTTCGCGCTCGTCAGTGACGAGGTACACCAACCCCGCGGCTTTTTACCCTTCTACCGCTTGTCACTTGAAGAAAGAAGTGGCTGGGGAGTTGGATGCCTGCGCGCACACACGCACGTAAAAGTGATGCACCAAGGGTCTCTTGCCTTGCTCTACATGTTCTCCCATTCTATCATATTTCCTTCTCGACTCGTGTCTATTTCGGCAATTGCAAGTGCTCTCGGATCTGAGACTTTGGCGACCAACGAAGTACCTAAACACCCTGCCTATATGCCCTACTGCTACCGGTTTTTTTAACACCCACCCGGCCTCCAGGTACCCGTGCTTGGTCCCAACCCACCTCGCCTACGTTCCACCTACCTGCTTCGTACTACTGCACTCGCCTGTACCACCACACTGCCACTGTCGGTGATAGGAAGGAAGACGGCAGGTCAACCGGATCGGACGAAAGAGGCGACCAGCTCACCGTCCTTCCAGACCAACGCTACATGCAACCACTCGACGGCCACCCCGTTTCCCGCGCTTCAATTTCCATTCAGGCTGACGGGCGACGATAAAATCCTCCCGCGAGTCCAACTCGCATCGCTGTTGCTGTTGCTGCGTTCGAGCCGGAAGTGACCCGACACGAGTCTGACTCTGACTCGACTTACACGCCGCCAGTACAGCAAAATGCGACTCACTCACCCCTCGCCCGCGCTTCTCACCCTCTTGCTCGCTTCTCTCACAGCTGCTGTGCCCTATCCTCGCGACTCGCTCCGCGACAATGGCTTCGGCTACCTGATGCAGCAGGAGTGCGCCGAGTACTGCGGCGCTCAGAACGAACTGTGCTGCTCTGCTGACGAGGCCTGCTACACATCCGCTGGCACACCGACATGCACTGGCCGAGCCCACCTTCTCGCAGAGCGAGACTACACCACCACCTGGACTGAGACCCTCACCTTCACCAGCACCATCAGCTCGTGGTACGTCCCAACAACCACCGCTGGCGTCGGAAGTGATGGCGGCCCGTGCATTCCTCCCGAGGGCTCTGGCCAGATTGCCTGTGGTCCCATCTGTTGCGCAACCTGGCAGTATTGCGCATACGACGGTCAGTGTTTGGCCAATCCGGGCTTCAGCACCTGGACCGAAGTCCTGACCACCGGCGTTTACGTCACCACGCAATTTTCCGCTCCGTACCGGCCCACGAGCGGGCCGTCTGCGACCGAATCTGAGCCCACTGGCACATTCGCCAGCGCCACCGAATCCGCCTCCAACACAAGTCCAGCCGAGGTGTCCACATCGAACAACTCGCTGAGTGCCGGCGCCATCGCCGGAATCGTCATCGGCACCATCGCCGGTGTGATTCTGCTGTTGCTGCTTTGCTTCTGTTGCATCGCTCGAGGTCTCTGGGGTATCGTTGCCGGCATCCTGGGCGGCGGTAAGAAGAAAAGGGGATCGGAGCGCATCGAGGTTACCGAGGAGCGATATTCGCGCCACGGCAGCGCCTCAGCTGCTGCTAGACCCGCCCACAGACGCTGGTTTGGAGGAGGTGGTAGTGGCCGGCCCGCGACGGCCTCCTCCAGGAAAGAGAAGACATCAGGTGGCGGTCTTGGCTGGCTGGCTGCTGGCGCCGGCGCCGCTGCTCTCTTGCTCGGTCTCAGGCGCGGCGACAAAGACAAGCGCAAAGGAACCAGCGGCCGGCCTTCTAGAAGTGACTGGAGCAGCTCGTACTATTCCGACTCCTATACCGCAGATAGTCCTAGTAAGTTTATCCCCACCTGACAACCCTACCATCAGGATATCTCGCTGACTGAATCTTGCGTTACAGGTAGTTTTAGCTCGGATAGGAGAACACGTAGATCGAGACAATCGCGCCAGTCACGACGCTCCCGCCAATCGAGAGGAACGCGATCGACACGCCCCTCGAGGATCTAGTATCCTCGCGAAGATTCTGATGCCGCGGTATCGTTTCTTATGAGTCGGTCTTTAGATGATCGAGATCGCCTCACCCCTTTATCTTTCCATATGTTTATATTTCCGACTATGACTATTACCACATTGCACAACCCCGGCGTTTAAGGAAGGCCAAGAACTCATGAAATGCTTTTCGACTTGCAGCATATTGAAAGAGCATTTGAGCGATGAGAGAGGAAAGCAGGAATCGGTGGGTGGACAGGATGCGTGGAAGGACGACTCATGACACAATGCCGAGAGCGAAAAAGGAATTGGTATTCTCTATACCCGAACATTTAGGTTCCAACGATTGAATTGGTGTGGAAATGTATGGACGATAATAAGGTTGAAGAGCGAGATGACAATGAAAGGGCTGCAGCAGCAAAGGCTCTCGTCCGCCAACAGCCAAATATATAGAACAAATGAAAAAAAGAAACAAGTGCAGCCTAGATGGCAGCATTCCTGAAAACATGCACCTGGATCGCTTTGTCTCATAATGCAACTTATCTCTGATGGCTTCGAACCAGTGCCAGTGCCAGTGCCACCAACACATATCCAGCAGCCCTTTCGAGGCATTTGCCCTACTTACTACTCGTATACCCGACGTGGTACTGATACCATTTACATCAATCTCGCGAGTACCTAAGTATCGTTGGCTTGAAACAATCGCTAGCGTACACGGCGCAACACACCTGTCGCTACAAGTCGTCCCATCAATACACTAACTAATTTCTTCCTCGCATTTTGGATGAAATTAAATGAAGCACCAGCAAATGTGTTGGCTCATAAGGTCGACGAATACCTTTCTGCTTCATCACCAGCTTCTAGGGGTCTCTCCCCTCCTTGTTCTGACGACCAGCGTTGACGAGCGCACATCTTGTTAGTTTGTCCACTGTGGCTACCATCCTAATAAATATATCAGTCATAATCTGGTGTATTAGCAAGCAGCCGTACTTTTTGTCATTCGCAGTGTCGATATCACGTCGACGACGGGTCCTCCAGGGCGCGCGGCCGAATAGCAGACCCTATGCGCGCGAAAGCGCGAGCCTTCAAAGCATTGGTCCAGCAGAGCGCTCCGATGTCAGTCGGGGTCAGACCCGGACATGCAAACCTCGGTGTTTAGCCAATAATAAGTTCGGTGATAGTGAGAGCGCCCAGACCGGAGTCGGAGTCGGAGCCGGATTCGAATTTGATTTTGGGTTATTATCTAACGAAGCATATGGTTATTACTAAGACTTGTAAATCATAATGCGAGTTTGCTAGAAGTCAAGGAAGTTGCTACGGAATTTGGGCGGGGCAGCGATTGCTGCGACCCTTCGAGGGTCATATAAACCCCGGTTTGAGGGGTGTCCAACACCTGGGATCGGGGGATTCTTTGGGGTGTGGTTTCAAGTATATATATTAAGACCTGAACCTTCTTCGTTTTGGAATCAATCCTATCCTTCCACGTCGGAAACTTTCATAAATAGGAATACATCGCGTTCATCTTGACGTGTGAACTGTAAGTAATCGCTGTGCCCCTCAATTCGACCCGACACTTCAAAGGCAATTACGCAAAACGTCATTGTTGTTGTCGTCGACTCCGACTCTGCTCCTATCACAGCTACCTTCGTGACGACATAACTATTATCTTCAACAGTGATTGAATCGTACATATGCTAATCGGCATCACATCTAGAGACTCAGTCTTTCACGTGGTACATATAAGTCAATATCATCATGGCGCCTCAACTCATGTGGATCGGGCTCGGGAACATGGGCAGGGTGAGTTGAGCCTCAACCTACATTTAGCTTTTCCAGATACAACGCTCAACTGACATGCGTGAAATTATAAACAGGGAATGGTCAAAAATCTGGTTGGAAAAGGCAACTTGGAGAAACCTCTGCTTCTCTTCAACCGGACCAAGCAGCGCTCAGAAGACTTAGCGGCGAAGCTGCCGGCTGGCAAGACCGAAGTAATCGAGGACATCGCCGAAGGTGTGAAGAGATCCGATATTATTTTCCACATTGTCAGCAACGATACCGCGGTGAAAGAGTCCATCGGCACCGTTCTGCAGTCCGACGTCAAGGGGAAGCTGATCGTCGAGTGCTCGACCATCCACCCGGACACGACGAAGCAGGTGGCTCAAGACGTGGTGGCCAAGGGTGCTGAGTTCATCGCTTCCCCTATCTTTGGCGCGCCTGCCGCGGCTGATGCGGGTGTGCTCGTGTGAGTATTTGGTCTTTCCTTGTGTTCGCCTATTCACTACTTAGGGTGGCCATCGAAGACACGAGGCCACAGGTATACATATAACAGTCTGCACACTGATGATGGCGATGAGGAGCTGACCTTGACCCATAGCTTTGTGCCGGCGGGCCCCAAGGCCTCGATAGACAAGCTCCGGCCGTACACCATAGGGGTCATGGGGCGATCCGAGATCCCGTTCGAGGACAAGCCCTACGAGACATCGTTGAAGCTCAAGCTGCTCGGCAACACCTTCATCCTCAACGCCGTGTCGCAGCTGAGCGAGGGGCTCACGCTCGCGGAGAAGTCGGGCGTGGGCGTCGAGCCGGTCCAGCAGCTGGTGGACCAGCTCTTCGGCGGCATCTATAGTAGCTACGCGGAGCGCATGGTCAAGGGCGTCTACTGGAAGATGGAGGAGCCGCTGTTCTCGGCCGACAACGCGCGCAAGGACGCCGGGCACGCGATGGACCTGGCCCAGAGCGTTGGCGTCGAGCTCAAGCTGGCGAAGCAGGCGGACGAGTACATCAAGATTGTCGCCGACCACGCGGGAGGCTCAAAGGGAGATATAGCGGGGATCTACGGCGCGGTAAGGAAGCAGAGCGGGTTGAAGTATGAGAATGATAGCTGAAAATTCAGGGAGGCTTGAAAGGTTCCCTCGGGGCTCGGTCTATCATTTTGGCCACTGAGCTGGGAATCGATGAACATAGAGTAAATGCCAGAACAGAACATATATGAATGGATATGTCTCTTCGTTCGTGTTATTTCCCGGGATATAGTGGCTCAACATTTAGAAGCCGTGGTTGGATTTTGGATATTGCTTGTTACACATGTAACAGGTCTCTGTTACCAGCCTCTGCGTTGGCGTTGACAGTGGGCGTGATGATGGTCGAGGTCAGGTCAGGGCTCCCGGAGTCCAAATAAATGGGTCCGAAGCTGCTTTAGCTAAGCTTAAGGTACCTACCTAGCTGCGCCTGCCTGCGTGCTTGGGGGCCTGGGCAAGGTACCTAAGTAGCCAGCCAGTGCAGCCATACGTAAAGCCTCCAGCGAGCTCAACCATTACGCGAATCCATTCCCTTACCATCTATACGCCCACCAACCGCCTTCTCCGCCGCATCTGCCCACGGAATCTGCACTCGATCGACCGAATCTGCCCGTATCACAATCCTATCCTAACGAAACGACACGAACGGAGAGCCGATCGCAATGGCGCAAGGGTACGTTCCACCCATCACCAAAGTGTGCTGGGGCTCCCTCTAAGGGCTGCCCATCAGTTGCTTCGAAACCACACGACCACACAAGCAGAACGGGGCGACCGAAGAGACTGGCTGACGTGTTGTTTGTTGCGGAATAGATACAGCGTGTTCATCGGCCTGGTCATTGTGGCCGCCATGTGCGTCGTCGCATGGTTTCTGTCACCCAAGGGCGAGAATCAGACGTAAGTTAGCCAGCCAGCCACACATATCTCTGCGCGCACTCCGACTATCTACGTGGCCACGCAAGCGCATGCCTATATCATCTCCTGTTTCGCATCACCGATGAGGGAGCTCCAATCGGGATGAGAGGGAAGGATCTATCCCGCTACCGAGTGACCAATGCACGGAAGAGAGAGAAGGAGGGAGAGGAAGAAGGAGAGAAGGAGAGAAAGAAAGAAAGCAGACGGACCACACGGCCAGCAAGATACAAGGCTAACACGACCATCTCTCCATCAACAGGACATGGCGCTCGTCGCTCATCATCGCCTTCGTCGCCTGCTACCTAATGTGGTTCATCACCTTCATGGCACAGCTGCACCCGCTGATCGAGCCGCGTCGGACCAATATTAAAGAGGGCTTCCAGCATGAATAGACCGGCGGCATCGTCTTTCTTGTTTCCTTCGGCTCTCATCCCACGATAGACAACATACACCAACATTTCCGTACCGGCCATCCCGTCGTCCAGAGTGCCTGGTCTCCACGAAGCCCCCTTAATAGCCGAAAGCCATCGGCAGTCCTGTTGCGATGCGATAATATCATTACAGCTTCGCAACTGCCATTACCCGACCACTCGAACCCAATCCGAACGAAGCGAATACCGATTCCTCTATCAACGCGTGCCGTTTGTCTATTAAAGAGGAGGAGAAGTGGATATATATTTCATTCCGATACAAGCCGGTGGCAATGACGGGACGGGAGAACATCTACGAATCTAAAAGATACCGCTTGGCAGCACACTGGAGACGTACAATTTGGGAGGATGGAATCTGTATCAACACCACCAACCTGCATTGTTACCACCGTCGTTCTCTTTTCTGTGTCTTCTCACATGAAGCGAGACCATTTATTAGGCGTTTAGGAGAATAAGAAATTCATATTGGAAGAGGGACACACTTGGTCCATCCGCCATTCTAGAGCTCGGATGGAAAGAAAGGAGAGAAGGGCTCGACACAAACAGGCTCGGCTCCACCACCATATTCAGATGTAGATGTATAATGGGATACTGTTCATAACAAGAGATGAAAACATGTGATCAAAGTCGTTTGCCATTGCACTCGGTGAGGTTCTTGCCGGGCCTGACTACCTACATCTTCCAGAGAATCTACTCTTATCGTCAACCTGACAAGCAGCTACCAGAAAAAACGCCCAGATTTCGCTCGCTAAATATCGGACCAAAACACGAACAGACAAACACACACATAGAGAATGCATATCAGGTCTCCTCATCCCACAGCCAACCTCCCACCCCATTCCCTGAGCTGTCCCAGCAGTGCCCACAGCGCGCGCCCATCTACAGCAACATCGCTTTCTCCCACGACCTGGACACCCACGCACCACAGCACGGCCCTGCCGACCAACCAGCGCGAGATGGCGCCGGCGGCAGCGAGGACCACGGCGACGCCGTACCCGCAGTCGAGGAGGATCTCCAGCGCCTCGACGTTGTTGGCGACGACGGCCCAGCCGAGGGAGCGCGCGGCGGCCGGGACGTCGTAGTCCCAGATGACCATGAGGATGGGGAAGAGCTTGGTGCTGGAGGAGACGAGGAGGGCCGTCGAGACGGAGTTGGGGCGCGTGTAGGTCGGCAGCAGGCGCAGGAGGGATAGCGGGGACGCGGGCGAGGAGGTCAGGAAGCGGATGGAGAGGTGGAAGGCCATGGTGGAGAAGGTGCAGAGGATAACTGTCGTGTCGTTAGTGGAGGATGCGTGTCTCTTGTTGTCCGTATTGTGTGTGTTCTTTGCGAACATGATACGACCGGGAACGGGCAGGGGCGTGGGAGGAGTGCGAGAGATGGGGACAACGTACGGAAGAATATGTACTGCAGCACGATCGGCTGTCGGGCGAGAGCCCCCAGGTTGTTGCTTCCCGTCGTCGGCGTCGACTCCTGCTTCTCGATGCGCGCCCACGTAAGGTAGACATCGAACAGAAGCAGCAGGGTACCGAGGCGTATGATGGATGGCTGTGATGAGAGTTAATCAGTCATGGAGGTGTCCCGCTACGGAATGTTTTGCTCCCTTGAGCACGATAGAGGCCGGGTTCGTCCCATCGTATGAACGAAGGCGCGCCCAAAATGGGAGGAGCTGTGCATGACATACATCGAACTTGTCGCGATCGCGCATCAAGGTATTATGTAGGAGGTGACGGTAGACCTGTGGCTTGATCAAGACCAGGTCGATGAACAGCACGACAAAGTCATGCTCGACGTACTTGTCGCAGAACCGCCCGCAGTTCCGGCACACGGTGAGGCGGATATTAGAGCTCGCGTCGCCAGTGCCCGAGTACTGTGTCCAGAGGGTCCGGACCGGATGCCGACACTCGATGCAGATGGGCATGGTGGTGCCCTTCTCCCTCCCGAGCAGCTTTGATCGTCGCAAATCGAATATGGATTCAGCTCGTCTAGTGGCGTCTGGTAGATAACCAGTCGCAAAGCGGTCGTTGTCCTTTACCACCCCTTTCACCCCTCCAGCGCGAGAGGAAGCTCTCCCATTGCGCGGCGCGTTGATCGATGCGAAGTTAACAGCACTGCAGCTCGTTACGTTTTCTTTCTCGAGCGCTGGGTATGAATGATATTTGGGTCAAGATGCACGCAAAATGTTGAAACTGCCACTTCAAACAAGCTGCAGCAGGAAAAGTATTTAGAGGGAACAATCATGGAAAGTTGGGTAACGTTCGACCCCTCGGAAGCTTGGTCGTCGGTTGGCCGAGCTCTTATCTTATCGCATCCATTGCTGCAATTCGTTGACATAAGCACGCTCGACTCGTGCTGCTACCTATGTACTATTAAATAATACCTATGCTGGCGTGTTATTCTGAACTGGTAATCAATCTATCGACAACGTGAGCCTTGTAGGCAGATGACTAAATGTTTCGCTTGATGTTTCCCATCAACATGCCTTCACAATCAACATGGACACTTAGGGCAGAGTGACTCCTCATATCAGTGGGCAACAACGTTGAAATTATATACAAAAAATAAACAGGTGACATCGCTCGTCTTCGCCCAAACAACTCCCCAATGAACGCCGTCGATGATGCTAGCTAGCTACACACCGCCCCGGACAGACACATGAGACGGCCTGGTTTGGGAGTTAGGTATGGGTGGTGAATCTATTTGAATTAGTAAATTGCAAAATCCATTTGTCTAGCGGTCGTTCCAAAATAATTCATCTGCATTACTCTGTGCCTTCATATCGTCTTTCCTCAATCCGCCTTCTTGCCTTTGCTCCCGCCTCCAGTCGTTTCCATGGTCCGTCCGCGAAGCGATGTCGCGCCCTCACCGTTATTTCGGCTCGTCGACCCCTGAGAGTTCTGGTCCAAGACAAACGTACGTCCGTCGTCACTATTGGTATCCGCTAGCTCGATGAGATCGAGGTCATCGGTAGGTTTCCGCAGCGAGCCGAGAATGGGGGTGCCAGGACGTTTCGCCCATGCCCCGCGCAGCCAGGTCTCGATGGACGACGCTGCCTGCTCGATCCCCATGTTGCTCCTGGACGGAGCAACAGCATCGCGCCCGTCTTCAAACGAACTCTCGACGATGCCCGACGTTTCCTCTGCCGTCTTAGCGAACCCGAAGTGGGCGGTTTCCGAGCCCATGACGGACATGGAGGGCAGTGATTCGACGTTGAACCCGGGGACTCGTTTGTTGACCCAGGTGCTGAAGGAGTCCGTCGCCGGGCCTGGCGCCTTGACACTCCTTCCCATCGACCCCACACCTCCAGGTTTGCGCATCCAACCCGGGACCCCGTCTATTTGTCCGAGGCTGTTGCCTCGACTGCGGCCAGACCGGGGTGAGCCAAGGCTCAGACTTGAGGCTGTCGGTCTGGCACTCATGATGCTCTGCCGTCTGGATGAAATCTCACCTGGGCTCTCGAAAACCCCAGATGTGTTCGAAACGGCTTTCGACAATTCGAGGGACTGGCGCGGGGTGGATATCGGCGAAACTGTGTTGACACTCTTCTTTCTCCTCGGCGGGAAATATCCGACTGCTGTTCGTTTGACCCTTACTAATTCTACTGGCTCCTGCAACGAATCAAGCTTGACCCATCGCATGTGAGTCCAAGGTCGGTCCTCGGGCTCGGATGCTAAATGATCGGCTGGTTTCCCGTTGAAGGACCCGAAATAGTCGTCGTGGAGTCGTTGTAGATCCGGGTTCGATCGGCTCGCGACGTTGACACCAGACTCACGCGGCGTCATAGCTAGATGATCTACCTTTTTGGACTGCAAAGACGGAGGGTCGCAGGGTCGGCCCTTGGTCTCACATGCATCCACGGGGATCATGAGATGTTTGCGTATTTGTATGTTGTCTCGCGACCATAGACCGTTGACCTTGCGAAACGCGTGCTCCATACACCTGTAGCGCAGTATGATACCAGCATACGTATCCGTGGGCTGCACATGGTGCAGATATACCAGGTACTCTTCTATGACCGGTTGGCTCGCACTGCGTTGTACTTCATCCGAGTTCCTTCTCTTGTACTTGCCAGTGATGTCCAAGCCCCCATTCACACCATCATGACTCTCTAGCACACTGGCTTTCTTCCTTGCCATCAATTCAGCTTCTCGCCCAGCTAGGGATCCTGCGGCTATGTCGCCGGGCGCCGGGCGCGAATTGGACAGAAGGGCGGGACCCCACGTTTCAGACGCTTTACTCTTCAGCGTGTTCACCCCCCCGAGACCTTTCCAGAAGGATTTTGGCTGCGACTTGGCGCCGCTTCTGCTATTGGGACGTGAAGGCTCGCTGCTATATCCACCATCGAGCAACGAAGTAGCGAAATCCTGGACCGACGTCCAGTTGGGCGCCCATGAGCCCTCGAACAGACCACGGGAGAAAGCATCGTTGAGAGGACTCGCCAATCCACCGGGCTGGGCCTTGGTCTTGGGGAGGCGCGCAGATGGCATCGGGCTCACGCCTCGACTAGGCGAAGGGCTTGGACCTAGCGGTGAGGCAGAGGCATTGGTTGCAGCGCTATCGGGTTGGAGGGCTTTCCTGTTCCTCGACCGCATAGCGGTGGGGTTGTCGGCGCCGGCCGGAGTCAAGCCTGTTGAGGACCTCGACGTGGGAGGCTTAGAGGCCTGGCTGAAGTCGGCCATCCTCGACTTCGAGTTTGAGTTCGAGTTCGACCTCGGCCTCGACGATCTAGGGGTGGGAAGGAGAGTACGAACCGATGGGCACGGTTGGGATCCGCACGAAGCGGGCCGTAAGACCAAGGCGCATCAAAGCGAAGGAGCAGAAGAGCGATAAATGATTTACAGAAGCCCACATTGGTCTCCAGCTCGAGTCGGGCGTGGGTGTCGGCTTATGCCTCCTGTTGGTGTTGTTGTTGTTGCGGCGGTCGAGCGAGCGAGGTCAAGTGTAGATGATAGGTAGATGGCCTTATCAGAAACAGACTGGAGTACAGGTACAGGTACAGAGACAGGCGGTGCAGACCTACCGGGGCAGGCGAGCAGGGGTGGCTGAGGTCCGGTTCCAGAAGGTAATAGTAGCCTATTAGTAGATGAAATGGCGTGAAAATTAGCTGTAATGCTGGATCTGGCCGCGCGTTGGCATGTGCAGCGGGGCTCTCCTCGAATTAGGCGTGCTGTTAGGTACTTGTTAGGTCGACCTTGGACCTTGGACCTTAGCATCTTAGGTACCTCCTCGCCTCCCTAGGTAGTGCACTGCAGGTGGCTCGGATGGCAACTTGGGGGCTTGGGAGGTGGGTGACTCGGGTGGGATGAGTCGAGGGTGCCCCGTACCACTGCCCTGTCCCGCCTATACCTACCTAGTAGTGGGTACCTATAAGTACTGTAAGAGCGCTACCTTTTAGATGGCGAGCCTAGCCCGCCGTATAAGTAGACGAGTGCTGACACGAGCCGTATGCGTGCGTACAGCATGCGCAAATCCGGCGTTGCAAGTGTTATCAAGACTCATGTACCGAGGTTTACAACTGCTCGAGGAGCAACCAGGGCTGGCATGCCTGGGCCTGGGCGAGTGGTAAGGTTTACCTAATGTTTACCCGGGCACATAGGTTTGCGGCCGGCCGGATAGCCGTATCAATAGTTGAGCCCGGTTCGCGGTCAATGATAGCAGCGGGTTAGATACCTAGTATTGCCCTAGGCAGGACCCTGGCCCAGATGGGCTATGCCATGGCGTGCCTGCGAACAGCAATGCCCGCCGAACCCGCCTTTTGCACTCCCATCCCGGGCGCTGTACGTGTGCAGCATACATAGAACTTCCAGGGCTTACTTAACCTTCCTTCTCCTTTCCTGCCAGCTGTGATCTCACTCACTCACTCACTCGCTCACCACCAATGCAACACCGCTGACTAACTAAGCCGCTGACATGCTGAAACCGGGTGACAGCCTACTTGCGCGTCTGGGCCAATCGCAAGTGGCTCTGCGAGACGTCAATATATGTGCCAAGGTGTATGCCGGCTCTGCCTGTGCCGGTCCTCCACCGCTGAATACATCCTACACTCACTGAGGACCCAGTCCCCCAGTGTGTTATCTATCTGTTGCGTAATTAATTCGCAGAGCGGATCTCGGTCTGGGGAACTTGTAATGTGTCTCTTATTGTGATGCAATGTCTTGAGCATAATGTGGGAATTTGTCAAATGAAACAACCTGTGGGGGCCAACACTTCGTGGAAGGGTAACGATCTGCTTGTGTATTCGGTGGCACTTAACATACATTTCAAATGCTAGCGATTGGGTATTGATAGAGTTTGGCAATTGCACAACAGCTGAAATCAGGCCCTCTTCCTCCTGGATTGAGGAAGCCACACGATAGACACACACCTCGACACGCATACTTATAAGCAACGCGTCCGACCTTATCAGATAGGCACTGAAAGTGACGGTGTCGCCTGAGCAACAGGTCCATAGATCCGCTGGGCTTCCCTTCGCCCATGACCTTGCTCACTTGCTTAGTTCATGGGTATGTCGAGCCCAGGAATGTTGACATCGTTACCATTGATGCCGAAGAAGTTAAACCTGCGAAGGAGAACTGGTATTAGCGACATCAAATTCACCAAACAACGTATGCACCCATCTCGTGGTTTCCAGCTTACCAGTCCTCTACATTCAACGTCGCTGGGACGGGTTGACCCTGCGCAGAGCTGTTACTCCAGCTATCACTAGGACTGTGTCCCTCCGCTGCCATGGCATTCAAATCGTTACCTGGCCACAATGTCGATGGCTGCCCCTGATATCCCCCTGGTCCTGGTTGAAAGAAACTGTTAGTCTGCATTGGGCCTTCGCCAGTCGTTCTTTGCGTTCCTAGTCCATGGTAATGGCTGTACTGGCCCGACCCCGGAGACGACATACCCTGCATCTGCGACATGACATTTGGGTCTACATTTTGTTGGTTTTGCGAAGGTGACATCTGGGGCAGTGCAATCGAGCTTTCGGGGAACAGCTGGTCGGTACTGAAATTCTCCCAGAGCGACTGGGACAGGTTGGGCGAGTTCCGCGTCACGAGATAGAGATCCGGTGGGGTCCCGGGAACCGAGAATGAAGGATTGAATGGCGTCGCGGGTCGAGTCTGAGGTCTGCTGTTAGACCCCCCCATAAAGGTGTCGGCCGACCTTGGATTCGGTGAGATAAGCGGAGGTCCCATTGTAGCCGGGTTTGGTGTCGACTCGTTGTTTCG
This sequence comes from Astrocystis sublimbata, assembly GCA_022453515.1. NCBI lineage: Eukaryota > Fungi > Ascomycota > Sordariomycetes > Xylariales > Xylariaceae > Astrocystis > Astrocystis sublimbata. The sequence continues at coordinate 48,676 of JAJNNY010000002.1, forward strand.
CGGTGTTTGCGGTCGTGAGCGTTCGTAAGATTCCTGGTGCGTAGGTGTGGTCACGCTGAAGTCAATAGCCATCTCATCGTATTTCCGTTTGGATGCTTCTTGTTGCCTTTGATGTTGATCTAGCTGCGAAAGAGTTTGTTGGGCTTTCTTATGACGCTTACCGGCCGCCTTCTGCAGCCTTTCCTCGAGGTTCTTGTTGCCCAAGATTGACTCAAACAACGTGTATACCATCTTTCCTACAAGCCATACTTTGGACACTTCTTTGAGGGCGTTCATACACGTTCTAATCCGGTCGTTTGTGAGCCTCTGAATGACCAGTACCGGTGATCGCATCTGATAGACATGCATGATGAGTGCCGAGAATAAGCTGTACACAACAAATGCAGGACAATAGCGAAGCTCATCGTGAGCTGAAAGATTCTCAATGATGGAAGTGATCAGTCCGGCGGCGTGGAAGGCAATGTTGCGTGAAGGATACGCGGACTCGTCAGAAAGCTTCAGCTGGGTGTGACTGCCGGTATTAGGTGGCATGTGCGCCCGATGTAGCAAACATAGCGTCGTATAGTAATTGGAATGCAGGAGCGCACTCCAGAAGTGATGCCGTGGCATCTCCCAATAGACTACTTTAGGGCAGTTTTGTAACCAGTCGGCCAGAGCCATATCACTGTGGGTGAGGTCAATCGCATTTTGGCGGAGGCCACGAGAGGCCACGGAGTATTGCTGCGAGAGGACCAAGCCCATAATCTCGCACAGCTTGACGTATTGCAGGAAGAAGTGCACATGTATCTGGTCCGGGGGAAGTCCTGCGGCATTGTCGGGTTCGTCCTCAATAAAATCGTCCTCGGTCAGCATTTCAACATCACAATCCTCCAGGTTGATGTTACATGGACGCCCCAGCGCGACAGCGACAGAGCGATCACGGGTGAACAATGTCCACCAAATGCGTTTCCATAACCTCTTATCCGCAGGACTTAGTTGCGAGCCTTCCACACTCCTGTGCATCCCGGAGCCCTGAGCAACGATGATTGCAACACGGCTCCAGTAAAAGACATTCTTGGTAACATCTTCTGGCCCTTCCCAATACCAGCCCATGAGCAACAAGGACTGCACAATAGTAACGCGATCGTCTTCGTAATTCGCGTCATAAAGCGCTTTGGCTCTCTTATAGAACGTTAGGGCAGCGGGTGTAGTCGAGCCGTTGGCATCCATGAGCTGTTGGTTTTGGCAGACACGGGACCCAGCGAGCAGAACCGCTTGGAGCAGTAATAGCGACAGGGGGTTCTTTGGGTCCCTATACTGCCTCATGAAGCGCGTCCTGTTGATGACTGGAACAATAGGGTGCACCCATTGAAAGTAGGCGTCAATAAGCTCGTCGCATAGCTGTCTAGGGGGGAGCAGAAAGGCACCACGTTTTTGAAGGATGTCGATTTCAATGTTGTCGAGCTCGGTCAGCCTTGCTCGAGGTCCACGGACGTTTTCAGGCAACGGATAATGCACCACGTCTGAGGCACCCTGGTGATCGTGGACCAGCAGGGTGAGGTTGGAAGATTCTCCCAGAAAGGCGACGCGGCCCGCTTCGGTGATGGGAGCCCTCGTGAACTTGGGCTTCATAACCAGGTTGACGTAAGTGTCGTTGTCTACCTCCTCTTTCCTCACCTGGGCCTCGGTCTGGGTCGTCGACGGTACGCCTTCGGACGTATGATACATAGCAGGCGGCTTTGCTGGGAATGTGGTTGTCGAGGAGCTAGCCATGGGCTGTGGAGACTGACTGTCGCCAACATCGCCACGTTCGCTGTCAAGCAAGTTAATTGAGGACGGCACCTGCAGCAAAGGCGGAGGCCGAACATATACATACCTGTCGGAATCCTTGGTCGCATTTACCTGGGTTTTCTTCCGTTTGGGCTGGGGGATCTTGCACTCAATCTGAAAGGCAACGCAGTTGGTGCATGGCACGCCGAGGCTAGCTGCGTCGCATCGGACCTAGGTGTACGGTGAGCAACAGCATTCACATGCGCACACATCAAGGAAGCAAGACATGTGCAAAACTAGACAAGACACCTCGTCGGGTATGGACCGTGGCTTGGGTGGTGAAGGAGCAGATGAACAAACGGTATGTACCTTCCTGGCATGGCATGTCTGTAAAGCGCGAATGGTTAGTCGAGAGCTGGCCAATATGGAGATGCTATCGAGATGCCTCGGCACAGCGGCCAAATCCCACTTTGCGCCCCAAACCGGCGTCCATGAGCCACGGGCCTGCTGATAAAGACACGCAGCCAGCCCCAAGAATTGCGCCAAAGTCGACCGCTGAAGTTACCTGATATATATGAGAAAGACATACTTACTTCACAAGCTCTCGCCGCGCGTTGTCTGAAACGACGCAGTTCATCGTCAGTCAACCCATGTCGGGCATTGCGAAGCACGCGAGGCCAGGCTTACCTTCTGAAGCTCGGCTGCTGCGCCTGCAGGTGGGCGGCATTCTGCGCCGCGGTCATTGAGCTGGGTGGACCGGTTACTGCTGCGCCGGGAGAGTGTGACGAAGGTGCCGGAGAATCGGAAAATGCCTGGCCCGGTTGGTTTAAACTCTGGTTCTGGTTCTGGTTCGGACTCCCATGCTGGTCGGCGCTCTGCAACTGCTGCTGCTGCTGCTGCCCGACCAGCTCGGCGATGCTTGGTTTTACGTCCGGTTCGGCCATCTCGCGGAGAGGAGGAATGAATCAGGCGGGTCATAGAACAAGTCGCAGTCAGACCAGCAGGCTACATTCGTATATCCAGGCGATTTCTACGGCCTGCGTCGCATCATATCTCGATTGTGCGGTCCACAGGGGAAAATGACAGGCCTAATTGCCCCTTGGACATTGGGAATGCGACCGAACGTGGGGATGGATAGGCCGGCAAGATGTATCAGGAGGAGGTCGAGAGATCAGGGCCTAGAGAATACCTATACATCGAGTGAGCGTTGAGAGGAGATGTGGGCTTTCGTCTACAGAGAGCGACAGAAGCGGTATTGCGCGTCTGGTGCGACGAAACCGGTGGGTGTCTCGTTGCCCAAAATGTCCCATTGATGAATGAATATACGGGTAATAGGTAGCTCAGTAACTCCGCGCAGCAGACGTACGACCGCCCACCTACCCACCCACCTCCAGGGCTGTCTCTGCGGCGGGCCTCGCCCTAGGTATGTCCCTGCCTCGCCTGCCTGCATGTACCTAGGTACCTGTTTGCAGCGTTTGCACCGTTTGCGCCACCTGAGCGACCTGAGCGAGCATCTGAGGGGTCCATCTCCAGTGGGTGAGCCCCAGGAGCCCTGCTGCAGGGGCACAGATCCATGCCTGGAACGAGCCCAGGAGCCCTAAGCCACGTCCGCAAAGCTGCTGGCGCCGAGAAGTGTTAGCCAGGAGTGAAACCTTTGATCATAGATACATGACCTAAGCCCCTAGGGTACTTACCTGCATAGATATCGATACAAAGGCATTGATAGCATGCCCGTGTCGAATTTCTTGGACTAGCATCTCCTGCCAGAGGCGATTCGAAGCCATTCTGGCCCCCAAGAGTCTCAAGTTTGGTGAAGCCTACCAGGTATCTGGGGGCCTGCTTAGGTACCTAAAGGCTCTACAAGGGCTGGCACCTAGGCAGGGCCCTCGCCTGCCACCCCTGCCCGAAACAGATTTCACATGCTTTTCCCAATAGTAAACAAAGCCCTCCACGATGATCTACCTAATCCTATCCATCCCAGGCACGCCAGGGTTGTTCTCAAATCCCATCATGCCACCAAGGCGCCAGGCCACCGAGCCACCAAAATCATCTTGCATGTCTAGTAAGGCCCAAGCTAATACTTGGTTTCTTCCAGATGTTTCCTCACAAAAGTACCTACTTATCCCGGAAAACACATCTGTAAACAGACCAGAATGTCCCAGAAATAAGATGTACGTATCTTAGTTTCCACAACAACATCATAGGATTGATTTCCCATCAATAGCTGCCACATACAGCCACAGTGGCATCCTCATTCAGGCTGTGGCCACTCAAGTCACGTAGGTACCTAATGTACTATTCGAGTCGAATCCAAACTTTTTTTCTCATCAAGAAGCTCTTACACTGCTTCCGAGCTGTATTTCAGTCGGTATACCACAATAAGTAATAGTTGTCAAGTTATATCCATCACACAATGCAGAATGCCTCTACCCATGTATATACCGATTCCACCTCTACAAGTAACAGCAAATAGCAAGCTAGAGTGTCGTCATTGCTCCTGCTTGCTTCCAGGCATCGTGACACTATTCATTAAGTCAAACCCAGCCCAAACAAACTGGGAAGGTTTGTAAGACATTGCCGAGGCATTTACCTGATAGGGAAACGCTTAGCATCCAGCCATGTCTTGCCCCAACATAACCCTTGAAGTGGAACACCGCCTCCTACATGAAGAGGTAGGTAGGTATTCAGTAGCTGCCTCAACTTGGACATGCCATATGTGCCCATACCTAAGGAAATTTTCTATATACAGGTACCTTGCCGCGCACCGATCGTTGCCGCCATTCTTTAGAGGAAATAACCCTTTAAATCACGATAACACTCTACAAGGAGAGTTAACACTTCCTTGTAAATTCACTTCTATTAAAAAACTATTAAATAACCTTGGTTGATGTCTAAGTTACCATTGTCTTCTCATCCCCTGTATCCGGCAACGCCTCATTCTCCTGTGTCCCACTTTGTGACCTGGTAAGTCCAGGTGCAGATTTATGATGCAAACCTTCTACTTCTACGCCGCTGATGAATGCTGCACTAACGCCTTCCAACGCCGCGACAAATACACAGAGGAGACTGGCTATAATGAAATGGGTAATAGTCGACCCTATTTCCAGCCAGGAACCCTCATCTTTAACAACCCAGAAGAAGTAAAGAGTAAGGATATCGCTCAAAGACATTGCCAACATGAACAGTGCCGAGGGTGCAACACCTATGCGCTTGTTTAGCACGCCTAGGTTCGCCGAGATAAGCACGAATGGAATCATTATCTTCAGGATGAGAAGAGCTCCTTGAGAGAAAGGGTCGAATACGGGGACCAGCCGAACCACGCTCTCAAGACTGAAGGATGAAACCGAGGCAACATTACCCGTGCTGAAGAAGGCAGACTGGAGAAGCACGAAGAAAAATAGTGCCACGCGGGCATCCGAGAGCGACAACGGCCGGAACTGAGATACAACTGCCTCGACAGCTGCCCCCGCGGTCGAGATTTCACTTCCTTCTGCTTTATGGGATGTTTGCGAGAACACATAGCCGTGATGCTCGATTCGCACCCAAGTTACTAGGGTGAGCGAGAAGACCAGATAGAAGAGACCTTCGTATGAGATCGTGAGTATGACAAATGTTGGGGCGCATGTTAAGAATATGACGAGGAGCCGGTGGAGGTAATGATGGTTAGGTTGAAGCCGGTGAGCTAGAGGCATCAGGAGTGATATGACTAGAACAAGCCAGCCGACAATTTGGTTGCCGCGAGGAAGACCTTGTTTCGCTTGCAATGACAGCGCACTGGATCGAGTTACGATCATGGCGAGAAGAATGAGTCCAATCTGCGTCGGTGTCAGAAAAAGGGAAGATGATCAGAATGTTCCACCATTACTTACTTGCAATCCAATAAGAGCTCTTGAGATTCCATTATCCTTTGGCGATGCTCGCGGCTTAAGGGAACCTGAAAAGTCTGCCAATAGCCTGTCTTCGAATATGAGGTACAAGATACCAACTCCCGCCATCAGAGAGCCACCGACCATGCTTTAGATTGTCAGTCTCACATACGGGGTCGATTTGGATTCCATTCAACCTACATCAACTGCACATCCTCCACCTTATTCGCAGGTAACAAAGTGAAGGTGCTCATCAGGAGACAAGCTGCAAACCATGTGACACACAGAGCGAGATGCTTCTGAAGGAATGAAACGCCCAGAGCTACTGGAAAAAATGAGGCCAATATAAAAAGGGCTGTGAAGACTTCACGATAAATGTACCCAAGTGCCTACTCAATGTTAATTTTAGATGTAGCGCGCGGGTTGGGAAGCTTACCAACGACTCGATGGTGCCCACGTATACGATGAGATTCAGGATGAACGACAGAACTCTGGTGCTTGTTTCAATGTGTCCCAACAAAACTTGCCGTCCTTTGGCCAGGCTTTCCCGGCGCGCATAAACCTCCTCCCAGAACAAGACGGGGAAAACTGCGTACGCATAATAGGTTGAAGGTGACTGTGAAATAGCGAAAGAGGAGTATAGTGCGACCAGAACAGATGAGAAGAAAACAACACCGCCCACTGTCCGCGAGGGTTGTGTCTTGCCATGTAAGACATGCAGATCGACCACAGTTGTCAATGCGAAAGCTATCCAGCCAAGGTACCCAATGGTAACAAGAGCTCGAAGGAACAGCCAGTCGTATGTCTGCAGATAGCGCATCCCCTCGGTACCCAGCTTCATCAATGCGGCACATTCTTCAATAGCTTCTTCGAAACGCTGCAAGTCGATCAAATCTAGGATTGATGACAGTCGAGCCTCGGCAGGCTTGCCGCGGTCTGCGCTCAAGGGCCCATAGGGTTGGTATCGCAACTGTTTCGCTTTCTTGCTCTCCTCCTTCACTCGATACATTTCCAATATCTCCTGGGCGTTCACGAAGGATGCCTCGGCCTTTTCCTTTGTATTCGCAGACAGATAGGACAAAGGCAGCTCACCGACGGAATTCGCGGGAAATTCGAGTCCGACTAAGTAGGCCATGAGGGCCGCCACGTCGGCCTGCTCTGTATCATGACGTTGAATAGTTGCGAGATTCCAATCGGCGGAATAGTCATCGTGCCCGGGCGCTGTGCCATCCTTGTGGATCACCGGTTTGGCGACACCAGATCCCCAGGCTATCAAGGGTGTACGAGTATTGTCAGGGTGCCCGTCTCCGTGACTGCCCCAGTCGCTCATCCCGTGGTCCGCAGTAAAGACGAACGCAGTTCTATCGTCGGCATAAAATTTTTGAATCGTGCTCGTTACCTCTTTGACGCCTTCATCTACGACCTTGATGTTATTCAGATACTCCTTTGAGTATGGACGATACGAATGGCCTGCGGTGTCCAATCCTAAGAGATGGAGGAAGAAGACTATCCTATCTTGTCTCAAAGCAGCATTCAGCGTACTGTTCTTCTCGGCAGCTGCAAACAATTCCTTCACGTGGTCGAAGACCCAGAGATCGAGATGGAGTGCATCTTGCGTAAAATCCTCGAATTCAGCATCGTAGCAGTAGGCGTCTATCGTACCCGGCGTGGCTCCATGTTCAAACATGGGGAGAATATCCGGGCTCCCCCAGCTCCATGTGTGTCTACTTCGATTGAAGACGCTGTCGAAGTTCACGGGGTTGAGTTTCCAGCCTGTCGCCACAGCGGACACATCTTCGTACAATCCCGCTATCAGAGCGACATGGCCAGGTCGAGATTCGGTGGGGACTCTTGTGTGGGACACCCCGAAGGTGCCGTGTTCTAAGACGCGGGACCGCAGGAAAGGCGCAAGCGGTCGTGGAGTCAGGTCGTCGTCCGTCTTTGGGTAAGGTTCGGGAAATGATTGGAAGGCTTTGTCGGCGCGCAAACCATCACCTAGAATGCTCGTATCAGCCGGTAAGTTCCAAAGCATCCTATCCATGCCTAGGTGGGTGAACACATACCAACAAACAGAACGAGTCGATCAGCTGGTGCCTTTTCGCCCGCTGCTCTCTCCAGTTGAAACAATTGCATGCCGCTCACGATTGGACTAACAAAGTAGATATCAAAGATGGAGTAGATATACACCAGGTGAAATACCATGGCCACGGCCAGGAATTTGAAGCGACTGGCGCCCGCCATGATCGCGGCGCAGTCCCGTTACGAACGGCTTCGGAGCGGGAGCTGGGACTTGCAACACACCTTCACTCAGGTCTGTGGTTGTGGTGTACGAGTGGAAGATCCATGAACAATCAGGTGAGAGGTAATGATAGGATGGCCTGGGAAGCCACAGTGGCCATGAGTGCTGGCGCGGGCAGGTGGTTGAAGCTCGTGTCCATTAAAGAAATATCCCTGTATCTAGGTAGCCACCTGGGCAGTGACGATATAATTCATGATATGCAGTCCCCGTCCATCAAGGTGCCCAGTCCTGCTAAGTACACTGTGTCCAGTTCTCGGACGTATCGGCCTCAGGTTGCCGAGGGTTGCCCACCGAGCCCCCTTGAGATACTCCGTGCGCAGACAGTGCGCATATATATTACCAGGCAGAGTCCAGCGCCCAGGGGTTAGGTACGTACCCATCGTGCCAGGTGGGCAATGATGGTGACTTGCGCTTGGAAGGCAGGATTATTTCGTGGCCTCCGACTCAAAGTTCCCTTATACAGTTGGGTATAAGTATTATGGATCAGTAGTAGGTATATAATAAGTACGTTGTCCATTGCTGGAACTGAGCGTCTATGTAGTGCCCCTCTACACTACCATGAGCCGTGGGGTATCGCAAGAACGAAAATGCAACGCAACGCAATGCAAGCAGCCCCAAAATCTCTAACGCAGACACTTTGTCACGTCCTTTACCAGCCGTCTCGTCTCGGTGGGCTCGCTGGAGTTCCCAACGCCCGCGCTGACTGATACCACCTTCATAACCCACTCATTCACTCAAGGCTTTCACGACCCTCGAGTAAAACTTGGCGGCATGTAACCGCGGAAATGCGATCTCCTCCACGAGATAATCCGGCAGAGAGTCGATCAGATCCGCATCCCGAGCAGCATCGAGCTGAGGCATGTACATGAATTGTGCTTCTTCAAACTTGTCCGATGATCCCTCCATGCCAATTGACAGCTTGAAATGAAGAGCTACGGTAGCGTCAGTCTATGTCTCGCTCACGGGTCAGGCTGCCACCTCGAGGAACTTACTCCCACTTCTGCCGGTCTGGACGCAGTCAAACACCTCATCGTCGTTTTCGCGCTTGACGCCGCAGACAAGCAAACCCGTAAGGTCTCCATAGAGGTTCTCTTTCTTGTTGGCTAACTGAGCGGCTGCTTCTGCCGCGCTCGCCATGTGGCGGTTATTAATGTGACTGTTTTTCATGGCGCTACCCGGCACCTTAACGCTCGTCGTTTCCACTGACCGAGCGGCAGCAAGTTTAGTCGACAACGTCTTGATCTCCGCCTTGGCTTCTGCTAGCGAGCTTTTCACTTCATCGGCATTGCCTTGTAGTTCTTCGATTTTCTTTTGACTGTCCTCAAACTGTGCTCGAAATATCTCGGCTTGCTTGGCCAACTCGGTCTCTCCAGCTAACTGTGACTTGAGAGCGGTGATGAGCTGTTTGTCAGCTAAGACTTGTTAGCAGCCTTTTCCAAACGCTGGTTCAGTTGAATAACATTACTGTTGGCCTGTTCCTCGGTTTGTCTCTTGAGACGATCGAAATTGCTGTCCGCTTCCTGAACCCCCGTCTCCCGCAGCTCGCGATATCTTGCTTCAAGTGCCTCATTCTTCTTAGTGAGCTCTCTAATCTGATTCAACAATCTTTCATCGTGCTTATGGTCATGATTGTTCCAGAATCGAAGTCGAGGCAAATGCTCGGCGGACATGTTCTTTTTACGCACATCCTGATACCTAGGAGAAGCCTCCACTAGACGAAGAGATTCCGCCATTATGTGTCTTGTGGTTTCCTCGTCAGCTGGCCAATCAGCTGACGCGCCATACTTTCCTGGATCTTGTTGAGTCTCAGGAATTTCGGTATCAGTGTCTATCGCAGCGTTGCGCCCTCTCCTGGTCGGCGCAGGCACTGTCGCTTCAATGTGCATTTCCGATAACTCGTCTTCGCTCTCACGCGTTGCGATCTTCTGAGCTTTATTGGCGCGGGGCCGCCCCCTCGCAGGTCTAGGTTTGTTCTCCTTGCCATCCTCATTCTCCAGTGTGTTTATCTCATCTTCGGCCGGACGTTTTACTCCTTTACGCCTCGTCAAGACTGTTTGAGCGGATTCGGCCTTTTCGGTCAGTTCCTCTGGTGGGGCTTGCTTCGCTCGGCTCGATTTCGTGGCTCGGGCTGTTGTTGCACGCGTTTTCTTCGCAGGAGGCATGTTTTTGGCTTGTCAAATGGGCCTGAATATCCGGGTTTGAAATTCCCGGTTCTTGTTGTCGTGGGCTTCCCGCCCGGTACTGATAAGTGACCCGATGGTAAGTTGATTCGTGCCCGGAAATGGTATGTAACGGCTCATCCAAGTCAGAGTAGTTGATGGAACCCTGTATAGTGGCTGCAAAGAAAGTCTACGAGCATCTATCAACAATATCCGTGGATGTAGGGGCGGTTTCGCAAGTAACTGCTGTAACAATGTGCTCGAGTAGAATGGGGGAAATTCACTATTTGCTCGTAGATTCCTTCGTCGCGCTTGAGTCGCATGGCAGTCCTCGCGCCCAACGTAAACAAATCATTGCCCGCCAGGTGGTGGGGTTACCCGGGTGAGATGCCCCACATTAGGTAGGTACCTAGCACGGCCTAGGTAGGCTAGGTATGGTCTAGAACCGGAATCTGAAGCTGCCTTCCAACCTTCGCGAATCGCCATCTTATCCACACCCCGTGCTCGCCCATGCTGCCAATGTCGGGTGGTCGTATCTATCCGAAACATTATTTACCTATCTACAGATGATAACCTACAGGGCATCGTTCTTCCTACATTGAGACATTCGAGTGTTGGCGAAAACGCCCAACGTCCACTTGTCCCGCTAGCCCCCGCCCTTTGGGTATCTCGAGAAGTCTCAGATGCTTCTCAGTTGGCTACGCGAAGTCTACACCATGGTCGAACGTAGAAGAAACGGTGCCGACTACCTATGGGATGTTCTTCTATTATTAGGGACGGTACGGCATAGCTTTCCATGTACGAGCAGAATGTTCTGTTGCTGACGCTTGATGCTTTGACTTCAATCAGGCCGGCGCAGCGTGGTTCTTGACCAAAAATGCCCTCTCTAGTCTTCAAGGCACCCTGGCGGATCCCGACAAGGAGAAACACGAGCAAGCCCGCATCAAGGCGAAGGCGAATCTGTCGCGCCTGCGGAAAGCACGTGAAGGCGATCCCGATGGCTTCGAAAGCGGCGATCGCGCCGGTCCTCGGATCGAAGATTTGGTTCTGAACGAGTACGAAAATATGGTGGCAATGGAAGTCGTTGCACCAGAAGACATACCAGTTGGGTTCGATGGTGAGACACGGGAACCTTTACCTCGCCGCGTCAAGCAACTAACGTCGGCGTCAGATATCGGCGGCCTAGACGACATAATAGAAGAGGTCAAGGAGTCGGTCATTTATCCGCTGACCATGCCGCATCTCTACTCGCACGCTGCCCCTCTGTTATCTGCACCGTCGGGCGTCCTACTATACGGACCTCCAGGATGCGGCAAGACAATGCTTGCCAAAGCTGTGGCACGAGAGAGCGGCGCATCGTTCATCAACCTACATATCTCGACCTTGACGGAGAAATGGTATGGCGATTCGAACAAGCTGGTCCGCGCCGTGTTCTCGCTCGCCCGCAAATTACAGCCTTCGATTATATTCATTGACGAGATAGACGCCGTGCTGGGGACCAGAAGAAGCGGCGAGCATGAAGCCAGCGGCATGGTCAAAGCTGAGTGGGTGCGATCCACCCCATCACGGTTCAAATCATACTGATATCAGCTAGGTTTATGACACTTTGGGATGGTCTCACATCTGCAAACACGCGGGGACTACCTGCGCGCATTTGTGTACTTGGGGCAACCAACCGGATGCACGACATCGACGAGGCCATCTTGCGCCGAATGCCAAAGAAGTTTCCCGTATCGTTACCCAACAAGAACCAGAGGCTCCGGATCCTTCAGCTACTCCTGAAAGACACGAAGACGGATCCCAACAACTACAATATAGAGTATATCGCCAAGGTTACGGCCGGTATGTCGGGTAGCGACATCAAGGAAGCCTGTCGCGACGCTGCGATGGCACCGGTTCGCGAATACATTCGTGAACATCGGGCAGCGGGAAGTTCTATGTCAAGCATTGACCCTACGCAGGTACGAGGCATGCGCACAGAAGATTTCTTCGGAAGAAAAGGTGGTGGGCAGATACTGATGGAGAACCACTCACGCGCCAAATCATCCAGCGATGAGTACGAGGACGTCGAAGATGAAGAGCTTACAGCAGACACGTCGGCGTCGGGCGCGAGAGTCGCAGAGCCGTCGGTATGATAATGATAGCCTTTTCTTGGTAGCATAAAGTTGGGGTTTCTCGAACAATGGCGTTATGGGGCTGATTTAACCTTGGGGACGCACCTCTGTACGCCGGCTGGTAGGGTGTGCGCTACAAGAACGAAATACGCAACTCGGTACCTACCTACCAGATGGCTCGTTGCCCGGGCATTGGTATCTCATCTCAGTCTCACGGTCGATAGCAGCGACTGAATGCTGTAACAGTCGTAGATAGTAAAGCTGCGTAGTACTAGATGGAACATGTATATATCCTCAAAATGGAAACCGCTCCTCAGGTGTTGATCATGTTCATCAAGACAACCTTGATTTTAATACATGTCGAAAGTACCGGGCAGGTAGGTGCTTTACCTGTCAGAAATCAACGATTACCTAAGGCGCGGCAGTCGGTCTGCTAAAGATCTCAAAACGCGTGCTTTAGCCGGCCTTGTCTATGTGGGGTGCCAAATCACGTCATCCAGCTGGCTTGAGAGGGCTAACCTACAGCGTCTAGACTCTCCAGCTGATAACGTGCTTCCCCAGACTTTTGGGCCCCGAGAACCGGAACGCAGCTATTTCGCAGCTAATTCGGGGTCTTCTCTGTGACTGACTGACAGGTCCAAGCGGAAGACCCATGCTCGCCCTGCCTGGACCGGACCGGACCTGGCCCTACGGGAAATGTGTGATGACCGGGTGTTTTGGGTTTCCTCTGAACGTCTGGAGGTCTGAACGTCTGACCGTGTGGACGTCCATTCCCAGTTTCACACCAGCACACCAGTAAAAAGAACGATTGATGAGACATTGTGTTGAACAACAGCCAACTCATTGGATCTACTGCTGTCTTTCGTCATACCTGTTGACGTGTCTACCAGCACTGCGCTTCCTCGCCCATTAATTATACCCATTCAATTGACTTTCTTTCTGACCGTCACACGCTCGCTCTTCTACACGTCGTAGCCCGCCGTCGCCTGGCCGCGTCGTCCTTTTCGACGTTCGCGCCCACCAACACTTTAAGCCTCCTCCTACCTTCTCCCTCCTCTCTCCTATCTCGTTATTTTTACCCCACCATCCCACCATCCCACCATCATGTCTTCGTCCAGCGGCGACGACGCCACTAAACCCGTCAACAAAGCCTTTGCCAAGGTAGACCTCGAAGGCCACAATCTACCACCGTCTCCTGCCCCGTCGAGTCCTTCGGCCGGACGCCGTCGCTACGCTCTTGCCACCGAGCTGGTCTACACAGATTCCAAGGATCAGTATGGCTCCTCGAGTATTCCCATCTACCAATCCGCCACCTTCAAGCAGACTTCTGCTGCGGGCGGAAACGAGTACGACTACACGCGATCCGGCAATCCCACCCGCACACACTTGGAACGCCACATGGCCAAGATCATGAACGCCACCCGCGCTCTGGCTGTTGGCTCGGGCATGGGTGCTTTAGATGTCATCACGAGGCTCCTCCGTCCTGGCGACGAGGTCATCACCGGCGATGACCTGTACGGCGGCACCAACCGGCTGCTCACGTACCTGTCCTCCAACCAAGGCATTGTCGTGCATCACGTGGACACCACTGACGTAGAGAGAGTGCGGGCCGCTGTCTCGGACAGAACCGCCATGGTGCTTCTCGAGACACCAACCAACCCCTTGATCAAGATCGTCGATATGCCCACCATTGCCAAGCTCGTACACGAAGCGAATCCGAAGGCCTTCGTTGTGGTCGACAACACCATGCTGTCGCCCATGCTGTTTAACCCGCTGGAGATGGGCGCAGACATTGTCTACGAATCTGGCACCAAGTATCTATCGGGGCACCACGATATCATGGCCGGCATCATCGCTTGCAACGACCCTGCCATTGGCGATAAGATGTATTTCACCATCAACTCTACTGGCTGCGGCCTTTCCCCTAACGATTCTTTCCTGCTCATGAGAGGGGTCAAGACACTGGCTATCCGTATGGAGAAGCAGCAAGCAAACGCCCAGACCATCGCCGAGTTCCTCGAGTCACACGGATTCCGTGTCCGGTACCCCGGCCTCAAGTCGCATCCTCAGTATGATCTCCACTGGTCTATGGCGAGGGGCGCCGGAGCTGTTTTGTCCTTCGAGACCGGTGACGTGGCCGTATCGGAGCGGATTGTCGAAGCTGCGAAGTTGTACGCCATCAGTGTCAGTTTCGGGTGCGTGAACAGTCTAATTAGCATGCCATGCCGCATGAGCCATGCCAGTATCGATGCCAAGACGAGGAAGGAGCGACAGATGCCCGAGGACCTCATAAGGCTTTGCATCGGCATTGAAGACGTTCAAGATCTGATTGATGACCTGTCTCGCTCGGTGAGTCGACGAATTATTGGAATGCGTTACACTACTATGACTAACTTATGACAGCTCGTCCAAGCCGGAGCCGTAACCATTACTGTTGATGGTTTCCATGCGACAGAAACTACGTCGCAGGACGGTGCCACTCTAGACAATGTTTCTGCATAAAATGCCGTACCGAGGAACTCTGCAGGATCTCGTCCAGCTCCCCTCTAAAGCAACACTGCGGGTCTTGCCGGACCGGCGTCCGCTTCTCACTGCCGAGATGTATGTGACGGTATTATCACTCGATACTACGAAATGATAAGAGTTGGAAGACTGCAACACACTGCGTGTCCTGCCCGTGTCCACATCTCATGCATGAACTCAAATCGATCTAACTGCTATCGCTTCTCAGCCGCTCTGGCAACAATTGTCAGCTTTGGGCCATATCGGCATTTGGAAAGGCGTATGGCCTCTACTTACCCATTGGATGACTGTTGCATCATCTCATTGAATGGAAGGACACTACGTGAGGTCTCCTTAGCCCATCTATTCAACATGACGCTACTCGAAGATCCAGTCCCAGGCCCATGAGAGGCTTCAACGGTTTCACTACAGTTCGAGTCAGAAGACAGCTGGAAAGGAAGTTCTCACTCAAAACGAACATTTTAGCTGGCTGCTTATTCTTAGGCTCGATATGAGGCATGCCGTCTTATTTTGACTCCTTAGCTCTTGTGAAAATCTGTCGCGAGGGGTAGTGTGTGCAACAAATATAATGTCAAAAAATCAATCGCTCTGAATGACCGATCGAGAAACTTGAGAGTGATTTTATTGTGCTATAAAGGCGTTAGAGAAGATACCGAGCACCCTCGTTTTATACATGGGGCATGGTGAAATTTTAGCTTTTCACAGACCCTTCGTTCATGATGCTTCTCATCCTACCAGTCGTGCGATCAAAGATGCTTTACGCAGCTTGTCGTATCCAGCAATCTTGCTTGGTACCGTCCCTCTATTGGCTCTTCGAGGGCCAGGGGCTAGATGGAAATAATCTCCAACTGACGCCTTCTGCAGAAGAAACCCATCGTTCTCACGATGTTGTACGATGGTTGACCGTCCGAGTCTGGCCGAGAAGCATCAGCTCGCACAGCGCATTCTACCCCAGAGCTATACATATGCGGGCATCCGTCAAACACTATAGACTCGTTAGCCTTCTTGGCAGTCAGCGCTCCGGTCTTCGAGCTTCATGGAGGCAGTCTAATGTGCAGACTCAAGGCAAGGGCCATTAGTCTGGAGGTAGAATCAAATCTAGCGGACATCACAAGATTCATTCTTGCGGGGTGCCCGTCCAGCTATCTCTGCGGAGAGCCAAATTAGCCAATGCAGGAATCCGTGTCCCACATACTTGCTTCGGTAGATGTGTAGAGTATTTTCCTGGGTCTGTTTGCTCTTTAAAATATATTTTAATAGATAGGTAACTCCGGAAAACACATTATTGTCAGCGTGAGGCAGTTGTTGAGGGCCGAGGGTATGGCAATGAACAAACAGGAGGGCTCGACTCGCAATATCATGCCTTTCAGGCTCGGCGCATGATTGCTCCGTGCTCTAGCTCAGACGTCCGCACTCTAAGTCGGGTGATGTTGATTTACAATAAGAGCAAATAAAGCCGAAAGCAGCGTTTCCACGATGGTCAGATCTGATGATACCAGCCATGACCACTTTTCTGTCTTTGCCGTTCTCCGTGCCCTTTCACTCATCTCCGATCTAAATTTTCAATTCTCAAATTGTATGTTCGAGTTCTCGAACCCCCTTCAGTTAGAGCTCGGGATATCGGCAAGGCTCTATGTACCGATCAATGCCTGTTCTTTTCGAGCAAGGATTGTATGACGGAGATGATGAAGCAAACCTACGAATGTATGGGAAGTTCCGAACACGCGAAAACAATCGTCGAAGTCGGCTTATCATTACGAGGGTATCATTGGCGTACGTTATGGGTTCAGATATGCCACTTTCATAGCAATAGGACAACACAAGCGGGCAATATGATCCAATCATCCAGGCTTTAGCAAATCACAACATAACCGGACACGCCGATATTACGATCACACGCATATATTATACCTTTACGGTGTATCCTTCCCCGTGAAAAAGGACGCATGCAAATATATCATTGTGCCTTGCTAGGTGTCTCTACGTATGTTAAATACATACATACCTATATGTACCCAGGGCTGGGAAGTAGTCGATGAGCCAAATAGCGAATCACTATATCGTGCTCATGGGAATCGAACCCATCTCGCTATATGTGTGATCCACCAGGCATCACCTTGACTGTCGTGTCAAAATCAAGGTACTTATGTGACGCTGTGCTCATGTCACTTGCATACAACATTTGTTTTCTGGGCCACATGATTTGATGATTTGGCCTTTTTCACAGGGTTCATGAGCAGTCTGAGTTAGATCAAACAATGCTATTTCATGAAGTTCCCGGATTCGGTTTGGCTAGTCCGCCGATAATTAAAGATACAGAGGCACAAGCAAGACAGGACAGAGCAGTATAGAGACGACCCGAGCTTCCAATGAGACTTTCATCCCTTACTGCTTGGAAACGTCATTCAAGGTGCAGGTGGTGATATGGAAGTTTCGGGCTCATCTCTCTCTGCCAAGAACAGAAGATGTGAAGGCGTATCACGAAGCAGGGTCACCAAGAGACTCTTATCTGAGAGACTTCGGAAAGATAGGTACTTGCTCCAAGTGGTAATTTACTTGTTTGCTTGAGTGTTTGCTTGCTTAAAGTGATGAGCAATGGTGCTACAACATATTGGGGTAGTTTGTCATTCCTTCGAAGTTAAGGTCTCCTTCGAATAAAGTGATCGTTGCGTTGGATTTACGGACGTACGGCATGCAATTCCTGAGGTCAGGTGCAGAGTATGGAAAATATTGCGCAATTTAATATTATATCTGAAAGAATACGCTCAAGTAATCTAGCTCGAAATTACTTAGGTATGATAAGAGCAAACATGATTACATTAGCCCCGACTAAGTGAGTAAACCCGATTTTGCCAGATTTACTTGTTGAGATTGAGCTCCCATAGAAACAGACAGCAACTAGCACTCATGCTTAGTTCTTTCATATCAATTTCATGATATCAAAAAAGTACCGATATCACCTTTCGCGATTTAGTTAGTTGGTCTCAACAGCTGAACTTCACCCTATAATAATATAGATCATGTAATCCTACGGCGGTTTGTAGGACAGATGACGATACTGGCGTTCAATATCAGCTCCATCTGCATGGACCACTAGGCATCAAAACAATATAAGGCACAGCCGGGATGCGGAAAGAGACAACAAACGAACTTTCTTATATAAGTAGAGATTCAATTGACGCAAAACGAGGTCGAAACTTTTGTTAAGGGATCGTGGTATCAACCAGCGAGAACGTTTTCAATGTCTTGAATCTAGTACTTCTTATGTGAGGCCAAAAGGTAGACGACCAAAACGTACAACACCAGGGATTCGCTGGTCGTCACCGACCCAACTACTAATCTGGCGCTCTCCAGTTTATCTAAAGGCAGAGCGGACGGGATGCCGAGTTCTCTAGAGGCTATGGTCGTACGTATTGGATGCGTATGCCATGAGAATTTATAAACGTGGCAGGACTCCATTGTATCAGTGTTTCGAAGACCGAAGCACCGAAGCATTGGACGACAATATGATCACGATGATCAGTGGCAATTAGGTATACTCGTGGTGTACTTATGGAATTTGCGCCATGTCACACTGTGGGAACATGGCATGAGCTTAAAGCTCGCTATAAGGTATAATCGACTGACAACAAACGCCCCACACAGGAATATACTAAATGCTTATTCCACATACCACTGCACCGGAACTCCAAAAATGAGAAAGGCCAGGCCTACTAGTCAAACCTCTCAGGTAGAATGACTGGAGCCACCAGCGTCCAAATATACAAGCAGTAACAGAACCAAGCACTGATGATCTTGACCCAACTGGCCCAGTATGTACGTCCAACTGTCGCGAAGTCGCCTTTGTCGATTTCCGAGGCGCTTGTAAGCAAGGAAGCAACCCAGCATGTTGCTAGGAAGAAGATGATGTGAAACACAGAGTAATCATATTGTGTGCTGCTGCGTTCGTCGTCATGAGGTGTATTGCCGCTATTCTCGTCGTCATCGTCGTCCGACAGTAGTGCGTCGGCGGGCAGACTACCCTCCTCGACAGCGCGACGGAGAACCTCAGCCCGCATCTCCCGGCGGCCAGGCTGTTGAGTTACAAGGTTGTGTTCATCGTCATCTTCAGGCAGTCTGATACCACCCCTGTTGTTTCCAAGGCCAAGACTCTGTGTGGCGGCGCGGGTGGTGGTATATGCAACTGTCAGCATAGTAACAATGGCACCGATGACGATGGATGTTGTGCGTGTGCCCTGCGCACGAATCAAAGGGTTGCAGTGATTGTCGTCAGGCTCCATGGAAACCGCCGACATGGTAAGGTAAGTGCAGTAGACTGCAACCATGGCCGCCTGAGCAAGACCGGCCTTAGGGTTGTGCTCCTGCACTGTAGGGTGAACAGAAACAAATGAAATGCCCAGCCAAAACAGCAGGTTGATGGTGATGGCGGCCTGGTTCATGGCACAGTCTCCTTGGGCGAAGAAGATGTACTGGATAATGGTCATAGCCAAGGAACCCAAATACATGCCCAGGGTGGATCCAATGAGAACGACTCTCCAGATCCGCGAGTCGGAGTTTTCAATCTGCGCAAGACAGTACTCGGCCCAATTGTGCGCCAGATCAACCAACAGGATCAGACCGAGGATCAGGAAGAGCACTCCGCCGAGGAAAGAGACATAGTTGCCCCAGAACTGAAAGAACTGGTCGGGAATGAGGAACGACAGCACGATAAAGGCGAGCCAGGCAATGATTTTGGGTCCCCAGTAACCATTCTGTAAAGCGGCGCGCGGGTTCTTGGAGGAAGCAACACCGAACAGCAAGCCGGCGAATATGAGGTGGAACAGACCGAGGGCGAAGTTGATGCGGTGAACAGCGAGCCAGCCGTGACACTCGCCTGTCGGGCAGTGTATCTTGACGTATTCGAACGTAAGGGATTCGAGTTTCTTGATGGCCCACGGCGTGAGCATGATCCACGACAGCACCGAGTTGACGAGCAAGAGAAGAGCGTAGGCGATACGAGTGGCGACACTGCGCAAAGGTGTTAGCCAGAAGCCGCTCGGCAGCGGTGACAAAGCCGATGTTGCTGGGTGACGTGGGAGGTGATGGAGGTGATGGAGGTGATGGAGAGGATGGGGGGAGGTGAGGCGCATACCTGTTGCCACACTTTCCACAGGCGCTGCAGACCATAGAGCAGGTTGCCGCACCGCAGCAGCTTGCGCCGGCGGTTATGAGCTGAATGGCAATACAAGAGTTAGAATAGACGGTACGATGATGCGTCTTGGACAGTTGCGGTACGTACAGTGCCTACGCCGGGCAGCGCCAGCATGGGCAAGGAGAGGAGGGCGCCCATGGTCTCGCTCGGTTATGGGGGCAACGGCAGAAGCGCCCGCGTTGTCTGGTAAATCGGAAGGTTTCTGTCGGGTGGGGCGGATTGTGCCGCGATGCAAGATAGATAGCAGCGCGATACCTACCTAATCCTCGAGTCGAAGACCTTGGATTGTGGTGGTGGTGGTGATGATGATGATGGTGAATGGTGAGGATGGTTACCTAACACCACCTGCAGGAGCAGAGCAATCGGGTGGCTGGCGAGCTGGGAAGACCACGAGCCACTGTGGGAAGGCACCTGTTGAGCCTGTGACCTACGTCGTCATAGTGCAGCCAGTTCTATTCTACTGTACTGTACCCGGGTGAGTTCTCATCAGCCACAAGAAGACCCACACGTAGGTACCTAGGTACCTAATGTACAGTGTACACTGAAGACGCGTGGAGGTGATGTGTGATGTACCCCACACACAGTACTTATTCCCCCAAAAGCGTACGGTATGCCTACTGCGTACAAGTACTAGGGGGGCAATGCCGAGATGCCGACTTGACCCATCCATCCCAAACTGGGAGTGATCCATCTGAACCATTCCACAGTCTCGCTCAAGATAAGCATCCCATACATAGGGTAAGTACACATGTACTTACTGGAAAGTATCGATGGTTCTGCAACGGGTGCCTACTAGTCCCGTATCGTCCTTAAGCCATCCTTATCCTGGTGGTCATCTTCAATCATGCGTAAATCTATCGGGACCCCTAGAGTCTAGAGCCATTCTTTGATGGCAACATTACCTCCCCCCCTCCCTCGTTTCTTATCATTCTGACGCCGCCTGACGGCCTAGTTCCCACCATCTCCATTCGTTAGTGAGCGGCATCTTGCATGAATTTGGCCCATCTGTTACTGCCACTCTGATCCTCGTCCTTGGCGTCTCGTCCTCATCGCATCTTCTGCTAACGGGGCTCTCGGGACATTCGTACTA
Source organism: Astrocystis sublimbata (assembly GCA_022453515.1). NCBI lineage: Eukaryota > Fungi > Ascomycota > Sordariomycetes > Xylariales > Xylariaceae > Astrocystis > Astrocystis sublimbata. The sequence goes on from JAJNNY010000002.1 coordinate 69,667, forward strand.
TCATCACCACTCAATTTCCCCTAATGAGAAGCCAAAGAGAGCGATACTCTCGTTCGATGCTGTCCGCTGTACACTCGTTATTGTCCTATTTACTGCAGCCATAGACAGCTTTGTCGGTTAGCCGGCGCTGCTATATCACATGTTATCATATACCGACCGACATCTAAACACCATCACCCAATATGACTATTGAGAACCAGACGCAAAATGGTCGCATCATATCTAGTGTTGCTGCCACTGTAATAGCCTTAGCTTGTGGCACCAACGTATGTCTCGTTCAACCAACTCATGAATCTTGTAACCTGACCGTTATCGAAACAGTACGTCTACTCAGCATGGGGGCCCCAGTTCGCCGACAAGTTACACCTGTCTGCTACGGAGAGCGAGGTGATTGGACTCGCAGGAAATTTGGGCATGTATTCCATGGGGGTCCCGATAGGCATGTTTGTTGACAGCCGTGGCTCGCGCCCTGCCGTTTTTGTTGGCTCGATTCTGCTTGGTTTCGGCTACCTTCCGCTCCAACGCGCCTATGATGCCGGACAAGGCTCGGTCCCCTGGCTAAGCGTCGCTTCTTTTTTCACCGGCCTGGGGGGCTGTATGGCCTTCGCTGCCTCCGTGAAAACATCCGCCCTGAACTGGCCGCACCATCGAGGCAGCGCCACGGCTTTCCCCGTCGCGGCATTCGGCCTCAGCGCCTTCTTCTTCTCGTTGGTGAGCTCCATCTTCTTTCCAGGGAGCCCCGGCAAGTTTCTCTTCCTTCTTTCCGTGGGAACTTTCAGCATGATTTTCAGCGGATTCTTCTTCCTGCGGGTACTTCCGCATGCTTCGAGTTATCATGCCGTGCCGGTCAATTCCGGAATGGCAGATTCGCAAGAATTGCATCGGTCCATGTCCGACCCGTCGAAATTGTCGCACGAGCCTTCTGAGCCTGGTACGTCAACTGAATATGCTACTACTTCCACCACCATCACACCCAACCTCGGCCATGGCGATGCCCTGGAGGACCCAGCCGCCGGCGAGCACTCCGATCTTGGTCTAAGCTCTACGAGATCCCCGGACGATGCAGACGAAAGGAGCTCCTTGATGTCCCAGTCCACGACTACCTCTTCCTTGCAAGACGAAATTCTAGTCCAGACCAGTATTGATAAGGATCGTTCTCATCGTGTAGATATCCGTGGCTGGAATCTTCTAAAAAGCCTAGAGTTCTGGCAGCTGTTCACGATCATGGGGATTCTCTCCGGCATCGGACTCATGACAATCAAGTATGTCGGCCCCTCTCATTCGTATCTAACGTTGTCCCTCTCTTTCACCCCATTGACGTTTTCGAATCCAGTAATATCGGAAACGATGCCGGAGTTCTTTGGAAGCATTATGATGACTCCATTGACGACAAAGCCCTGGTTTTGCACCAGCAAGTCCACGTGTCTATCCTGTCACTCGGCAGTTTTTCCGGCCGCCTCCTGAGCGGCGTAGGCTCCGACTTCCTCGTAAAGGTCCTCCATGCAAGTCGGATCTGGTGTCTCGTCATCGCCTCCGTCATTTTCTCCCTCGCCCAGGTCTGCGCTCTCAATATTGTCAACCCGCACCTCCTGGGATTCGTTTCCGGCCTCAGCGGTCTGGGCTATGGCTTTCTTTTTGGCGTGTTCCCGTCCGTTACGGCGGAATCGTTCGGAATCCATGGTCTTTCCCAAAACTGGGGCTTCATGACGCTGTCACCCGTTATTTCCGGAAACATATTCAACCTCCTGTACGGCTTTGTCCTCGATGCGCACTCCGTCGTCGAAAGCGACGGGAAGCGGCGCTGCGAAGAGGGAATCGAGTGCTATCGTACCGCGTACGCCGTCACTCTCTCCTCATGCGGGCTGGGCCTCGGCGTCACGCTCTGGGTCATCTGGCATCAAGCGAGAGAGCGAGCGAAAGAGTCCGTCCAAGGGCACGGGCTTGAGAATTGATCACTGCTCCAGCTCGTGATCTGCGCTTTCCTCCCCTCGGCCTACGTGCATCTAGATATACTCCCTCACGGTTTCTGCTACCCCCCCCCTTCTCCCTTTGTTCATTTACCTAAGGGCCACAAACGGCTCAACGTATATAAGCGTTTAACGTATACCGGCGCGAGATATCCTACATATATACGGCCCATTGCCGTAAGAGGCTAGATTTTGGTTGGTGGGAGACATTTTTGGGTATAGACTTTGGAGCAAGGATCATTGAGAAATTTTATGTTTGAATGGGCACTTCACTAGTACAGTGAGCAGGCGGCGGGCTTTAGGGCAACAGATAGAGGCTGATTAAATCTGGCGTTTGGGGGGTCATGCCTCAGAACTGATCTATATATGCATGACTGTAGACCAGGAAAGTGGGTGTATACAAATTGTGCATACTGGATCCAAGAAAGAAATCAAGGACCATAAGTGCAGGACACCCAAAATAGGCATTCGAGAATCAGCATCAAGTTTATTCATTCAAGTTCGCTTGGATTCATAGGTGGTACTATCCTAACCCAGGAAAAACTACTGCTAAGCATACCGTCATACCTGATGCCTCATGTTCCAGCGAGAACTCCTTGCTGAGAATGCATGCCTTTCAGCTGCAATTTTCTCATCGCCGCAACCTCTGAATAGGCCTCGCCCCAGGAGGTCTAAGACCGATATCATACTAAAAACTTTCTGATCCCACCAGCAAACAGGCTGGTTGGAGGAGTAATACGAGTTGGGTTGCTCAGAGTGAGCTATGATCGACCTTTCAATTTTCGTCACACGTCCACTGGTTCTATCATAATCCGTGCTCTCATCCAGCCGATTTGGCCCCTAGTGCAGAGGAGCATTAAAAATTATCAAAATAGAACAAAGGCACAAAAACAACCCATTCAGACCATCTATAGCCAGGTAGTTCGCCGAGCCACCAAGAAAGAAAGAAAAACGAGGAAAAAAAAAACGCCAGACCATGTATGATGCGATGCTGAAAATGTGAGGCCAAAACATTTCAAAGGGAGCCCAATGAAAGCATGTGATAGCTCAAGGGGTCGATGGTAGTTGTTGCAACTCAGGAATGCATGAACAGGTTTGTGCCCCCGAGGTATGCAACGATTGCCCTTGTCATGCGTTTAGGTAGAAAGCTAGTAAAAAGGCAACGATACCCTCGTTGAGTACGTGCTCTAATCTGATGTCTGAAGGGCTTCGTGGAGCGGATTGCTTAACTAGAGATCATTTGGCTTGAACCCTGTGTTGATCCGTATTGACTGACTTGGTAGATAACAGACTCGGCAAGATGCTTAAAAGCTTATGGCTTCTTGTTCTGCTTTCGATGATTCGTGATTCCAGTATCTTCAAAGAGAAGTGATCTGACGCCAGCAATGGGCCAAGAATCAGTTGTTGCATGTATAGCCACAAGCCATGCTGCAATCACATTGACCAGATGATGCAGGACATAAGCGTATGACACACCGTAGACAGCGGCATACACTGCCGTGGCGAAGAAAAGGACATTCGTGAGGTGGCGTAGTCGACTCGTAACAGGTGGTATCATTTTACCAGCCGTGAAGTTCTCAACAAGCAGGATGAAAGGAAGAATCGACAGCACATTTTCATAAGACGAAAACGGCGTAAACCAATGTACAGCTATGTTTCGGATCCATACAACCACCGTTGGAAGGTTGATTGGCAGATTACAAACCATCAAGACGAATATAGTATGAGCATAATTTCGAAAATTGATATGTGCGAGAGAAGGGTTCCCTCTCGTAACGTAGTGCGCTCGGGTGCAAGTACTGAGCTGTACAAGACAAGCTATCACGTACGCAGATTGATAGGGGATGACTGTTGAAACCAGTAATAACAAAGCGCCGGTAGTTAGAAGTCTTCTCTGTGGCGAAGAATGCGCAAACACTGGGGTTCGGCCCAACTTAGACACTGGTACATTTTTCTTGTCCTCGATCTCTTTCCTCGGGCTAGAGATCCAGCCATAGGATGTGGCTAGAAGTGAAATCAAAGCCAAAGCCACATAATGCAGTAGTACACAAACTCCGACACATACAACACCGATCATTGGAATCAGGAACCAAAAAAATGGCTCAGTCGTGCCTACTAGCAGATCGTTCTGTGCAAAGTCGATAGCAGACGTGTTTTTCCACCATGTCCAAAGGACTCCTTGACCCGCAGTGTCTGATTGACCCATCGATAAAGACAGAAAGGTCATCGACACGAGTAACATGGGCAAAGACCGATGGAGACAGTTTCCCAGACTCTCGGAGAAGGAAATGAACGTGCCGGTATTGTCGTATATCCGGAACTGTTTCCGTAACACCAATCCCACTACGAGCTGTGGAAAAGAGGCGAAGACGGTGCGGTAGCGCATATAAAGCTTACCAAGACTGCCAATCGGGTCTATTGTCAGTTTAATGGCGATACCGGTGATTCGGGTGGGATCGGTCCAGATTTGAATGCCAAGCCCATCGTCATTTTGACTCGCGTCCAGCGGCGGAGGAAGAAATGGTGAAATACCATGAAGGCTGATGTCGAGTTTCGTAGCGTCCACAAAGAACTTCGACTCATACGGCCGGGTCAGATACTGGCGTATTAAAGGCCGAAACAACTCTCTTTGTTCACTGTTGATTTCCTCCTTGACCTCCATATGATACGCCAACAGACTGCTCTGGATGGATGGTATTTGCACATCGACAACCATTGGTCGGGTCCTGGGAAGCTCAAATCGTAACCCAGTGGTCACGAGTTGTCCTAGGGTTACGGGTTGGGTCAAGTGGGTATCAGCCGCATCACTAAACTGAGCGACGATCCAGCCTGGAGTGGGAGTGTTGGACCTGTCCACGACAGCAATAAAGTGATATTCCCGAATACTTTCCACGTCGTACTGGAGATACGAGAATGGAGGAATCGGTTGCTCGCCTTCGAGGAAGAAAGGTGCCTTTGTGGCACGCGTGGATGCAGGCAAAGAGACAACATCTGGCGCAGCGCTTCTGCAAGCAAGGCGGGTCGATGTGCTGCTATTCCCAGAAAGATCTATTTCTACTGGGAAGGGCGCATTTACTTGACCGAGTTGCGGTGGGTAAACGCTACAGAGGAGTACTTCAAGCTTAGCATTCTCTCCAGGGTGGTCAAGCTCGCTGTTGGAAAGAAGAGTGAACTTTCTGCTAACCCAAGGTTCGCTCGCTTGGACGGGGAACAGATAAGCTTTTGGTTCTTTGCCTTTTCCGATGCCGCGAAGCACAAGTCCCTCTTTCGTATCAATGGCATCATGTCCATCCCCTACGGTCAAAAGAGTTGTCGGGTTTGTATCAACCGGGATCCTTTCGACATCTGCCTCTAATCCAGTTAAAAATCTTTTCCTGAAATGCTTCATTCGTTCAGCGCGGGACTTCGTCTGTGATTTGTCGCGACTGTCGACAACATCGTATAAAGCTTTGACCATGACTTTGCGGAACTGGTCGCACCACGTGATAGCCTGGTGATCCATGCTAGTCCATACGGTTGGAATTGTTGACGTGAACACCGTGAAGCCATGTGTGTCTGGAACGATCGATTCCAGACTCGCATAGTCCGATGGGACAACAGTATCCAAGCCTCCGCCCGCTATAGACACCAATGTTACTTGTGACAGAGAATTCTCAGTGGCCGACTTTATCGCGTACGCATGTCGCCAATGATCATTGATGTCTTCATAGACCTTGACTATCAAGGGGTCGAAGGTGACTGGTGGACGTGCATGTGGAGCAGACATGGTGACAATGGTATTGACAGAATGGGGCTGGAAATTTGGCATAACAAATGCGGCACGGGCAACAATCCCACCCATAGAATGGCCTAAGATGATGACCGATGCAGGATCGGGGAGGTTCGGGTCCCTTTCAGACTTCTGTGGATCGAGGTAAAGCGAGAGGATATATCGGATGGCTTCGTTGACATACTCGGCCTGGTCGAGCATCGTTCGACCGTGGAAAGCTGTAAAGTCTTCATTGAAATCGACAGTGAAAAAATCCAAGCCTTTGACCCCGGATGGGGCAGACGCCTCACTAGAATGAAGGGCCTCGAGAAAGTAGCGAGCCGACTCGGACGCGATGGATCGCACTTGTTTATAGCTGCCTGCATTGCCCGGTATGAACAACACCGGGATGCCTTTGACCTAGCAACAGTGAGAGTCAGCAGGGCCGGGTATCTCTCGAACGGGTATTCTATCCTGCCTTACCTTGGGTCCATGTTCTATCCCCTGCTCACGGTATAGGTACAGGGAGTATTTGCTGGCAAATCTGGTATGCTCGGTATCGAAGTCGGAGAAATGAACGAACGAGGGGCTCATCCATGACATACGACAGCCCTTCAGGTCGCATTGGAGGTTGGCTGCAGAATAGACAATAGATAGTAGGAGCACAATGCCGACCAGGCTCGTGAAGAAAGCCGATAATGAGATAGCCCAAGGGGTTTGGGGCTGAAAATGCCGGCTTTTGAGCTTGGGTTCCGGTGTTTTGTCATCGCCTGTGTTTATATCGCCCGAGGTTTTGCTTGGGATTTTGGAAGCAGACGCCAGCAGTTCTTTCGAAGCAGAGCCATTCCGTACTTGAGATTGCTGCCAATTCAATTGGTTATTCGAGATGCGGTTCCGCGCAGCAGACGGCGAAGGCGAAGATTTCGGAGCCGAGTGGTCAGCGGAAGGGAGCTTCCGGGACTTGGAATGCTCGCCGGTTCGGGAAGCCTTGACAGGAGCATCGGCGCTGTCTTCGGACGACCCAGACGAGCGCCTGTGCATTGAAGAAGAAGCTCTGGCGAGCGAGCGTGACCGAGATCAGGAGCGAGTGCGGGCGCGGGTGACAGGTCGCTCAAACCTCGGACCACACCTGGCAGGCAGCAGGTGGCACGGCGTTGGACTTGGACGTGTTTCTGCTACGATATTGCCGGGATCAGCATCACCGGTCTCGAGACACGGCACTGGCGAGATAGGGGGTTGTACAGTGACGGCGCCGAGGGCTCCATGTGCGAGCGAGCAGGACCAAGAGAGAGAGACAGACACGGGCGGAGCGAGAGGAAGCCGTTGATAGATCGATCGAGGGGCTGGCGAGCGCAGATGGGCTGGCTTCCGGGCAGGGAGAACTACCGGCGTGGGGGCTCTCAGTCTTTCATGTAGCCAGCGTTGTTGTTCATCGGCCGTGTTGTTCGATCTCGATCTGCCAACGCTCGTTACGATGCAGACAAGACGGAACCCAGAGGAGAAGCAGCGGTGCAGACGCGGGAGGCGCGGGAGACGGGGAATGGAGGAAGAGAAAATAACAAGGTACTGTGTATAGAAACGAACGTAATCTCCGGTGTGTGCGGGTGGCCCGTCCGGACCCGGTGCTGGCGCTGAGCGAGAGAACAAGGTGCCTCCAAAGGAAAGATTAGGTAGATGCCGAACAAGGTGTAGTTGTATGTAGGAGGAGGTATGTAACCTTGCATCTGGGACTCCCGAATCTAGGTACCGCCTACGTAGGTACCCTGGGTACTGGAGACCGACCTCCAGGGCTGTGGGTAGTAGCCCGTATGCGGCGAGGCGGTACCTAGCAGCACGCCTAGGTAGGTACCTAAGCAACTTCCTGGAAGGTTGGAAAGCAGCCAAATGCCAAACACAGTGGGCCTGAGCAGCCTGTGAGTGTCCGCCAGGGACAGATCCCACCCAGTTGCGGCGATCGTCTTGCAGAGGTCCCGTAGATGCCGCCAAGGATGTTGGCTCTGCTCTTTGTTTCGTCACTTGTATGCAAGGATCTACCTTGGCTCTCAGTACTGGACTGGACTAAGTACAGACCCATCTCCCACGCAATAGATCCGTCCAGCGATTGCGGAACTTATCGTGGGCAGCTTGGCAGTGAGGGCAATACCCGTAGATACTGCTTAATGCCCATGGGCACTGCCTACTTAACGTACCTAGGTATAGTAGGTATGTACGGAGTAGGAGGTATGTGTCTGGCTCGTCTGGATACAAGATGAGTTAGATACCATCTAGATATGTGCCTACAAGAGGGAACAGACATCCGCTTCACCTCCCGGTCGACACGACCCGCTCCCGCACAGTGCGCATCCTTAATCTGCTACATACTTGGTACAGTATCACAGTACACAGTACATCCCGTACCGAGAAGAAATAACGTTGCAAAAGATGTGAACCAGGTTGACCCAATTCAGCGAAGTCGAGCAAGATAAGAGGTATCCAGGCCGTGCCAGGTAACTTTCACTTGGGCATGATCGAAATCGAAACTGCCGAGGGGCAAGGGAGCTCGGGAGCAACGCTGTCGAGATAATGTGCATGTGTGGACCTGCCAGCAAAAGTGCTTCAAGGTTCTGTTGAACGTTTGCATCGCGTTCTGCGCCTACGAGTACTCGCACGGATAGTATCCGTACGGAGTTACATGCAGCGGTCGGTATCTAAATGATTATTGATAGAGCGGCCTTCATCGTGGCACGTCCCCAATCCGGACGAACAGGGGCAGGGACGAGGATGCTCTCCGAGACCAGACATGCCGTGAACCCTGTACTATGTATGTTACCTACCTTAGGTAACAACTGTAACGGGTTGGTAAGTTCATGTCATGTCAGTATCCAAATACTTGCCTGCGTGCCGTGTTGTTTGTTCTTAGATCATTTAGCCCTGGAAGTGCGTTCATGGGAAAAGCCAGGCTTGTCGTGATCAGGTGCTTGGTTGTTTTAGTTTCAATTAAGTGACATACATGTCTGCCCAGACCTCCGTGACAAGTTAAAGGCCAGCGAGGGAAGTGGAACAGTGTGTACGCACAACGCGTATTGGAGATAAAATAGGACGCCTACCTAACCCACTCGAGCCACTCAACGCGTGGGAATGTACCTAGCTAGAGAGAGCTTAGGCCTCCTTCGCTGCCACGCGTTAAGGCTGACGTCGATTGCATATCGAAATCGGATGTACGAGTAGGCACTGCCCAGGTGCATGGAAGCAAAACATCATTTATCATCGCAACCTCAACCTCAACCTCAACCTACTGGAAGGTACCTACATGTACCTAGCTTCTACACGACGCACATCAATACCTCAGGTACTGACTTAGCATGCCTGAGCCCAGAATTAACTCGAGGTAGGCACGCTCCTTCAAAGGTTGAGTACAGCATACCCAAGGTACCTACCCTGGCTGGCAGCGGCAGCTATCTGCCATGAACATAGCTACTTTGCCTCTCGATCCCAAAACAACGGTTTGACGCATACAGCGCTCAATCTCCTCGGGACACCCGAGTATCCACGCATTCAGGCCATCTATGGCGACCATCAAGCCCATTGAAGCCAAAACAGTAGGTGGCTAGCTCAGTAACCGCCGACCAACAGCCCGTAGTCGCTCACTTCATCCCAGATCCACCAAATCCAGTCCGGTCAGGTCATCGTTGACTTATGTTCAGTCGTGAAGGAGTTGGTGGAAAACAGTCTCGATGCGGGTGCATCCAACATTGGTGGGCGCGCAAACTCCCAAGAGAGATGACCCCTGGGCTGACCGTGAATTTCTTTGATCAGAGGTTCGTTTCAAGAACCAGGGGCTAGATGCTATCGAGGTTCAGGACAATGGATCGGGCATATCCAGGGAAAACTATGCCACTCTGGCCCTGAAGCATTACACTTCCAAGTTGTCGAGCTACTCGGATTTGGAGTCTCTTGAGACATTCGGCTTCCGCGGAGAGGCCCTCTCGTCCCTATGCGCTTTGTCCAAGTTCTCCGTCACTACCTGCTTGGCTTCAGATGCTCCGAAAGGCTCACGGTTGGATTTCGAAACGTCGGGAAGGTTGCTCGGTACGAGCGTTGTCGCTGCACAGAAAGGCACTACCATCGTTGTTGAAGGCCTTTTCTATAACTTACCCGTCCGTCGCCGCGAGCTCGAACGGAACATCAAGCGCGAGTGGAATAAGGTTCTGGGTGTTCTCAATCAATATGCCTGTATTCAAACTGGACTCAAGTTTTCCGTCTCACAACAGCCCAACAAGGGCAAGCGCATGGTCTTGTTTTCAACCAAAGGGAATCTCACCACGCGCGAGAATATCGTGAACGTGTTTGGAGCCAAGACTCTGTCCGTCTTGATACCGTTGGATCTAGAGTTTGAGTTGGAGTCTACCAGTCTATCAAGCCAACGCCCCACACCTCGGAGTGAAAGCCAAGTCAAGATTATCCGAGTTAGAGGGCACGTCTCTCGGCCCGCTTATGGCGAAGGACGCCAGACTCCGGACAGGCAGATGTTCTTTGTCAATGGCCGTCCATGCGGGCTGCCTCAGTTCGCCAAGGTTTTCAATGAAGTATACAAGTCGTACAATGCTTCGCAATCACCTTTCATCTTCGCAGATATTCAACTGGACACCCATCTCTATGATGTTAACGTAAGCCCAGATAAGCGAAGTATACTCCTTCATGACCAGACGAGAATGCTGGACAATCTTAGAGAGTCTCTCGGCACCTTGTTTGAATCTCAGGATTATGCCTTGCCGACCTCACATATTCAAACACCAAAGCAATCCCTTCTCAAACGGCCCTCCAGGGAAAGGCACGCCACACCCTCAACTGAAGCGCCCGCGAAAAACTTGGAATCAACCAATACAGATGATTGCACCACGCCAAGTTCTATAGATGCTGAATCAACATCCGAGCTAGATACCATAAGAACTGAAGATGAACACAGCGCACTCGCTGCTCGCAACAACGGTCTAATCAGCCGTTGGGTTGAGCGGAATGCCGGTCTGCGGGAGAAGCCTCGTCTGGAAGGTGGCAAAGGGAGGAGTATCGATGAGGCGGATACGACTGCGAGGGCAAACACGCGAAGCCCACTATCTCCTGACCTTAAGCAACTAGAGTCACCATCATCTGAAGGCTCAATCAAGGATGACAATCGCACACAGTCTCTTCGAGCACAGCATGAGGAACAAAAGCATATCAACAACGACGCGATTGCAAATAAATCCATACCACCCAAGTCCGTTGTTTCAGAACCGCCGATTCCTTCCGTGTCCCCTCTACCTCGCACGTCGGATATGAACTCCAAGAAGTCGTTTCCCCTCTCGATGGCGAAGCGGCCTGCACCAGAAATTGCTACCATCACAATCGGCGATCATACTGTGACAAGCGTCATCGGATCCACACCTAAAAAGCCGCGGCTTGAGCATCAACAGAACCGGAATCACTCTAGGAGTAAAAGCGCGAAAGTACCAGTACCTACGCCTTCCTTTAATGGGCGGTTGACTCAGATGTTTGCTGCACAGTCAAAGCCGTCGAAGTCTGACCAGAGAGAGGTCAAGGAGGTTGAAGAGGACCAACAGGATTCAGATTTGTCAGAGGAACATCTGTTTGTATCTGATGACTCCGCAGAGGAAAGCGAGACCGAGCACACGTTCAACATATCCAGTTTACATGGGAACCAACAACACTCTTCGCAAGCCTCGCAAGCCCCGCAGGCATCCGAGGCGAGTCTAGAAGAAGACTGGGAGGCAGAGCCAGAATCCTCGGCGCATCTTCCAAACGCTGGAGATGGAGATGATAAGACCGATGAAACGGCAGAGGAGAATATCACTGGCGAAACTCACGATAGTAATGAAACCGCCGAAAAAAATACCTCTGAGGAGTCGCAGAAACGCACCCAGAGTTTTGTCAAAGGGAATACGAGGAAGAAAGACGCCACGTATCATCTTCAGCAAAGCTTACAAACAAATGAGCGTCTCATCCGCGATTCCTTGACCTGGCAGCAAGAACGCATTTCTGGTTCTCACTTCAGCACCAAATGTATGCCAGAAACTGAGCGCCTCGATGCCGACGACGCCGAGGAAAAACTTTCCTTGACCATATCAAAATCGGATTTTGAGAAGATGAAGATTATAGGACAATTCAACCTTGGGTTCATCCTAGCCACCCGTGCAGCGGAAACAAGTTCGGCAGACACGCTGGGTAGAGATGACGAGCTCTTCATTATAGATCAGCATGCGACAGACGAAAAGTATAACTTCGAACGACTGCAGGCTAGTACTGTTGTGCAGTCTCAGCGATTAGTTCATCCTAAGACTCTTGAGCTCACAGCTGTCGAAGAAGATATAGTGAGCCAGAACCTAAAGGCCTTGGAGACCAACGGGTTCATGGTCAGCTATGACGAGTGTGGTGACGAACCCGTGGGAACTCGGTGTCAGTTGCTTAGTTTGCCATTGAGTCGGGAAACCACTTTTTCTCTCGCGGATTTGGAGGAGCTCATCTCACTCCTTCAAGATCATCAATCTGCATCAACGAAGACCGTTCCAAGGCCGTCCAAGGTCCGCAAGATGTTTGCGATGCGCGCTTGTCGAAGCAGTGTCATGATTGGCAAGTCCCTATCCGTTAAGCAGATGGAGAAACTCGTTCGACACATGGGTGAACTGGATAAGCCTTGGAATTGTCCGCATGGACGGCCTACTATGAGGCATCTTTGCGGTTTGGGAGCGTGGGATGGGTTGGGTTGGAGGGAAGGTGATGACTCTGAAGGGAAGAGGGCTTCGCTGATGGATTGGGGTGCTTATCTGGATGAGCGGCGGAATTCGGAACAGCAATAACATGTATTTTAGGATCGCATTGCTTGGAATTGTGGTATAGGAGCGTATCTGTTGTATCGATATATCCCCGGAAAGCTACTGTAATATTAGGCTGGAACTGGCAGTGGAATATAGAAGCCGCAATAGTTCGGCAGACAAAGCTCGAGACAAGGTTTCAGTCTCGACTCTATGTTGTTTCCTGCTACAACTCAGGACAAGATTCTTCTATCAAGCTCGAAGTGATTGATTGGTGCGACGAGCGCACAACTCCGAGATCAAGCAACGCTCTCAAGATGGGCCGGTCATAAGTCTCCGAAAATACCTCCGTAGGTGTTGGTGACGGCAGTAACGTAGTAGGGTTAGCAGCAAAACCCAACTCTGAATTGTATCCGGCGGTCCACTGACTCACTGACTCATCGCGAGTTGCCAAGTGGTGGTAGTCAGCCTTACACCCGATTGGCTCCTTCCTGTGCCACTGCATATATCAACATAATGCGTAGGTGATCGAAAGTATAATAGAGTCGAACAACTCGTAGGGTGCCAACTTTTTTGTTGTTGGTAGCACCAACCGTGCCCTCGGATTAGAACTGTAATAGTCCAGCCTATCCTCAATTGCATCTGGAGCTTTCCCTCAAAGCCCTATTCTTCAAGTCTAGCAACCCACAATGGCATCAAACACCTCCCTAAAGCCTATCGCTCTTTGGGGCGCGAGTCTTGGCCCAAACCCCCTCAAAGTAAGGATGATTCTCGAAGAGCTGGAGCTGTCGTATGAATTCATCGATATGAAGTTTGAAGAGATGAAACAGGACGTATTCCTCAAAATCAACCCCAACGGTCGCGTGCCCGCAATCCACGACCCAAACACGGATCTTACTTTGTGGGAGTCCGGCCCCATTATCGAGTATCTTGTTGAGCAGTACGACAAGAATTACCAGTTTTCCTATGCCACCTTCCTCGAAAAGCACCTCATCAGGCAATGGATCGCGTATCAGATTTCCGGTAAGCTTCTTGCGTCAACACGTCCTCCTATGCCAAGCTACACCCAGGTCCTCTGTGATTAACACGGCTTAAATCTTAAACAGGACAAGGTCCATACTATGGACAAGGTGTATGGTTCTCAACTTTCCACCAAGAGAAGATACCATCGGCGATCAAAAGATACTTCAATGAGGCAGAGCGTGTTCGTTCTGTGCTGGACCTGCACCTCTCCCGCCAGGCTGGGGAGAAACAAGGCGAGAGGCTTACGGGAAAGGATACTTGGCTTGTGGGCGCCAAACTCACAGTGGCCGATCTAAGTTGGTTTATTTGGGAGCAAATCATTGACTTCGTGATGACCACCAATGATGCTGCTATCCCAAAGGTCGGTATTCTTCCCTCCACTGCCATCACCGACCCCGCCCCCCTTATTCCGCATTCTCCTTTCTCCTTTACTTTGTGTGATTATCATACTGTTTTCTTCCTTCACGACTTAAATTCGCATAGCAGAACAATTTATTAACTCTGAGATAGGGCAAGTATCCTCACTATGAGGCGTGGTATCGGGTAATCGAGAAACGCCCGAGCGCACAACATGCCATCAGGAGTAGGAAAGAAGGCCTGCGAGCGCTCCAGATCCCAAATTACATAGAGAGAGAATAGAAAAACATCGACGAACACAAGTAGATATGCCAGAAGCCAAGGGTCAACCTTTCCACTTGAAGTATTACTATGATCGTTTCCCTAGTCTATGTAGGCAATAATTAGTTCTCATCCCATGTCAAGAAAACCGTCTCTGCATACTGCCTTGAATCAAGTAGGCGAGATAGCGAGCTTCCATATCACTCATGACACAACTCAAATGCACTTCCAGGCCCAAATTATAAGTGCAACACGAACACAGGTAAAAAAGAAGAATAAAGATAAGCGCGCATCCCCAGATACTAAGTCAGCGACGGATGCACTGCACACATGATGCTCGTCATTTTATAGTAGCTGCAAGGTCAAAGCGATCACAACCACACTTAACCGAATCATGTGTAATCGATTGGCATGGAACAGAGAAAATATCTAGTTCAATTGAGAATCAATCAAGCTTGCGCAACCAACCTCTGCTGGGATTGTGGGTAAATCAGGTCGTGCTCGACATCCTAGCTGGAAAACGGGAATGCATATATTTATCTTTATAGAGTAAAAACCTGTATTATAGGGCGAATGGTCTAGGGGTATGATATTCGCTTTGCATACACGGGGTTGGAATCTTACGGTTCCAAACTCAGCTAAATTGCGAAGGGTCCGGGGTTCAAATCCCCGTTCGTCCATGAATCTCTTTTGCAAATTACCTGGTTCGGCTTAAATAGGCAAGCTCCTTTTGCCTCCATCTCCTATTTTGTTCTTTCGCTCTCTCTCTTTCCTATAAGAGGGGGGTTATTTAATTAATCATCTTTATTTATCTTCTATCGGTTAATGTTCTTAAAAAGCGATCCTTTCTAAAGATAATATTATATGGCATCCTAGTCCTTCGATTTGGAGGGATGGTGCGTACCACGTTACTCCTCCACTCCCTCCATTATCTCGCGACAAATCAGGAAAGGTGGTTGAGATGGGACTACTGGATCGCGTTGGCAACGACATATCCAATGGAGTACTGCGTTTTGGTAAACAAGGTCGTGTGAGTTGGAAACATGGATGAGACTAAGAACAATCCACGGATTTAGGCACATATACTAGGTTACCTCCACTGCAAGTCTAATGCTCAACCAGCTTAGTAGCTTTCTGTTGGCATTGCTTCCACCAGCCCATTCGACACAACTACTTGACCTACTGCATTGAATCTCACTCTTACTATAGATTATATGATTTGGATCCGAAGTGATGTTCAAGCCCAGCGTTACTAGTTTTCAACGTCTGTTTCTGTCATTTGCATGTGATACCCCGGATTAGGCATGGGTATAAGCACTATTCGTCTAGGTTATCAAGTGCCCAGCAGGGAAGGTCGTAACGTAACGTACCCATCCAACATCTACGTCCTGCTTATTCCCAGATTCCCATCTCACCCGTTCAAGTCTTTGACAACCGAATAAGCAAAGCAGTATGGCGCCTCATAGTCTAGGGGATGAAGGTCCTGCCGACCTCGAACAGGAGCTGGGCGATGCTGAAATCCGGCCGCCATCTCCACCTCCAATGTCTGCGAAGCCCCCGCGACTACTCGTGGTCGGGGCCGGATCTCGCGGCCGCACGTACGCCAGGTGTTCGATCCAGTCGAGTAACGGTGTAATCGCCGCGGTGGCTGAGCCCGACCAGTATAAGCGTGAGGATTTCGGGAAGAAGTTCATATGGGGAAGGACGGCGTTGCCCGTGGAGGGATCGAGTTTCAACGATTGGGAAGAGTATGTGAGGTGGGAAACCAACCGTCGTCTGCGACAGGCAGCCGGAGAAGCCGTGCCAGAGGGCATCGACGCCGCCTTCATATGTGTGCGAGATGAGATGCATCGCGACGTGATTATGGCCCTCGCACCACTCGGTCTTCACATCATGTGCGAGAAGCCTCTGGCTACGACACTCGCGGATTGCACTAGCATATACAATGCTTTGACACCGCTCCAAACTTCCAAGGTGTTCTCCATCGGCCATGTGATGCGCTACTCACCGCACAACATGATGCTGCGAAAACTGCTCCTGCAAGACAACGTGATTGGCGACATACTCAGCGTCCATCACACGGAGCCGGTGGGATATTGGCACTTTTCGCATAGTTACGTTCGTGGGAACTGGCGAAAGGAGTCTGTCACGGCCCCGTCGCTGCTCACCAAAAGCTGCCACGACATCGACATTCTTTTATGGCTCATGTGCTCGCCCGCACCTGGATCGGATGCGCCCGAGCATCTGCCGACATCTGTCGCCTCAACCGGCTCACTGCAATTCTTCAGAAATAGCAGGAAACCAAAAGCGGCAGGTAACACGACCAACTGTCTCAACTGCCCCGTTGAGAAGGATTGCATTTACTCCAGCAAGAAAATCTACGTGGGCAAGCAACATTCAGGCGTTGAGACTGGCAACCTCAGGTGGCCTAACAGTATCGTTGTTCCAGACATCGAAAGTTGCGGCGGCGATATGGGCAAGGCGAAAGAGGTAATGCTTTCGGCGCTCGCTGAGGACTATGACAGCTCGACACCCCAAGACGTGATTGACGGCAGGAATTGGTTTGGCCGATGCGTCTTCGAGTCGGATAACGACGTGTGCGATGAGCAGGTGGTGACCATGACGTGGGAAGATGATCCCCTGCCCAATTCTGGCGCGGCTGCAAACGACACTCTGGGTTCCCGAGGTGCGAAGCAGGCGACGTTCCATATGATTGCACAGACCAAGAAGCAATGCCAGAGATATACATACATCTATGGTACTGAGGGGGAGATCTTCGCCGATTCGTCGACCATCACGATCGAGGATTTCCGAACAGGTCAGACGAAGACGTACAAGCCCAAGCTGGAAAGCCTGGGCCACGGGGGCGGCGACCACGGTCTGACGAGGCAATTTGTCCTCGCCGTCGACAGCGTCAAAAATGGCGGAGCGAGGGCAGAAGAAGCCCAGCGCGAGTTCATAGGGTGCAGTCTAGAGGAGATTATACGTAGCCACGCGATGGTTTTCGCTGCTGAGGAGGCGAGGAGGGATAGGAAGACTGTTGATTGGAAGACGTGGTGGCACAAGAACGTTGGCGTGATGTAAGCACACTCTGGCATGTCTGGCTCTGGACTTTGTGGCGCACACGTGCATCGCGGAGCGAATAGCGACAGTCACATTTCGGTGTTTTAAAAGTTGCTAGTGACTCTTATACATAGCTTTTTGTACTGCCACTGGTCGCCGAGATGGGACCGTCCGAGACCCCTCGCAGGCGCCGACATGTGTGGATGTTATTCACACTTACACGCCAGCATCAGATAGAATTCGAATAATCATGAACCCATTGATTCAAGAGAGTTCCAGCATCATATGAGCCAGGCCATCTACCGATGCCTACAAGCTTGGCCATATGTCCGTCCTACTAGGTAGGCTCATAGTCGATCTACTCCTGAAGGAAGAGGCTATGTACAAGAGTTTATCTTTGTTGGTTTGTCTGGGTGTTCGTTCCCTCACTAATACTTTTCCATCCCACGCGTCACGTTCTATGAACGCACCTATCATCTTTGTCAAAAAACAAACGCACAACCCAAATATACTATCGCAAGGATCGCCTTGCTGTCCATCTCGATTTTATACGTTGGGATGCACATACTCCAGAGGGGCAGGTGGTAACAGATCGTCAGGCCGCTAGGAAACGCCACACACGTAACCTCATCTCCTGGGATGCCAGCGCCTCGGATTCTCGATAAAGCTTACTTGACTTCTTTCTAAAGTAGTTAGCACTCTGACGAGCATTGCACTAGTGCGTCCTGCTCGACTTACATACCCGCCGAGCCCGCTGTCGTGCCTGGCCAGAGGCAACTTGCTTGGCCAGCGCTTAGTATCGCAGCATGCTTTTGCTCTAACTGACTGGTGGAATAATTGCGTATTTTCACCTTGCAGTTGCTGGATGCCGCAAGAACACCTGAAAGCCGACTCTCGGATTCGACAATCCGAACACTCCATTCGGCAATCTAAACACCTCCAGACTGATGGTTTCAGGTCAGATCTTCGGGACAACAGCCGGCAGCGCCGGGCGACAGCTCGCACAAGGACACCCGATGCCCTCATCATCCTTCACGTGAAGCTCCCATCACGACAAATTTAGATGCTGATGCAACATGCGCCAATTGAGGACGGCACGCATCATGCGCGCCAATCTCACCATAGCCTGGATCTGTTCTTAGCTTGAAACGAAGAATGGACGGCTACCTTAAATATTACAATACCTTCCCTGTTGGGAAGCCGAGTGGCTTCGCAACTACAGTGGATCATCGTCGACTTCCTATGCTTGTATATATAGGAGTAGTGCCTTCGGATGCCGTAGTGTGAATAGAACCAAGTCAATCAATCCGTGCACCCAGTTTTACGTATCGACGTATCGAGATGAAGTCTGTGTTCGCCTTTTCTTCGGCTTTGCTGTCGCTAGCCTGGGCGCAGGATCTCTGCGACCAATACAGCTACTACTCCTCAGGTGGCTACTACTTCAACAACAATGCCTGGGGCAAGGACTCTGGCACCGGTAACCAGTGCACACACGTCGATAAGCTCTTGAACCCAGGAGTCCAATGGCACTCGGAGTGGAATTGGTCTGGCGGCCAGAGTGAGGTCAAGTCTTATCCTTACTCCGGACGCGAGTTGGCGAGCAAGAAATTCGTCAGTGACATAGGAAGCATGCCGACGAAGGCAGAATGGCAATACGCTGGAGACAACATCCGCGCCGATATCGCCTACGACCTGTTTACGGCTGCTGACCCGAATCACGACAACAGCAGTGGCGACTATGAGCTGATGATCTGGTAAGCATGAGTCCTGCTTCGCTGTGTCGAACTCACCAATGCTTGACAGCGAATGCTCACCGCGATTGCAGGCTTGGAAAACGGGGTGACATCCAGCCCATTGGTAGCTCTACCGGGAATGTCAATGTAGCCGGACAAACTTGGGACCTGTGGGTTGGGTACAATGGGCCGATGAAAGTCTTCAGCTTCGTTGCACCGAACGAGATCGCTACCTTCGAGTCCGATATTAAACCCTTCTTCACCCATGTCACCAACGCACAAGGCTTCCCAGCTTCATCTCAATACCTGACCAGTATGTATTGCCTCTTTTCCTTTGTTCATTAGGTAGTCTACAGAACTACATAGTAAGGTTCAAGCGAAACTGATACCGAATCTACAGCCGTCCAATTTGGCACGGAACCATTTACTGGAAACAACGCGCGCTTCGATGTCTGGTACTGGTACGCCGAGATCAACTGATGGGCTCAAAGGTTCGCATGTTTTGAATTTCGGTACACCATCCTTATTCGTACTGCTCTTCGAGAAACAGATGATGACAAAAATGGTTTGGATACCAAGAAGCAGGTATATACTTAGCAACCTACTCTAGCCAGTGTGGCCGCCAATACCATAACACTCCATCCAGTACATTTACTATTATATAGTCATGCAACTAGTTAGTATTAGACCGACTAGCGAGCTGAACAATGATATATAGTTCAATAGCTGGGCTTGCTATCAATCCGAATTGGTGTAGTGGCTAACATATGTCGCTCTCAACTTTCTCTGCCTCCGCAGCTGAAGTGAAGTCCCGACATGCCCGGGGTTCGATTCCCCGATTCGGAGTTACATTTTGCCCATTTTTTAAGCTTAACAACCGACCTAAGGCTGTTTATTTAGGTTTAATTAACAAGATAGGATAGGATAGAAGTTTATTAACTAAAATTCTACCTATATCTATTAATAGTATTTTAAATAGGTAGAACCTTGTTCGGTTAAAATCATATTATCTTAATAATGAATTCGAGCTTTATTATCGCTTGACCCCGCGGGCCTACGTGTATGTACCACAAGGCTCGGGGGGAACCATCGGAAGCACCAGGTTGGCTCAGTGTCGATTATTTCAATCTGCGGGGAAAAAAAAACCCAAAACATCGATGCTTTATGGGGCAGCTGAGCCTACTAGATAGCAAACAATATACAGGGTCAAACGCCGACCATATCTTGTGCCAGACCCGGAGCTTCGCCAATGCCAACAACGTCAAACAGTACTTATACGCTTTCATTTATCTGAACCTGCTTTCTACATACCTCAATCGATTGCATTATCCCAAACCAATACTTGCTGTCTTGCTTAAATCGGGAACGATGGGTGCCTCTACCGATTATTCCGTCCAACGAGAGGCCAAAGCTCTCCTTGAGGATGGCATACTGAACAATCCGCTGCAGAAAGGTCTTTCGGCCGATCTCAAGGACTTCGCCCGACTTGTTCACTTCGAAGGCTCGAGCCGGCCTAGTATCCCGATAAACTGGCGTTTTGCTGAGAGCATCTCGGCACTCAAGGCCTTTGAGGCGACCATGTTGAATTTACTCGTGTCGCGCAAGTACAACGTCGAAGCATCAGAGGTTACCATTAACACGTATGTTCCAGGTTTTCCATGGCACAACTCCGAGACCGAGACCGAGACCTAAGCTGATCTTGGCACACAGTGACCATGCATCGTTGTTCATCATGAGCCCTATGGTGTCCAAGTGGCTCGACAAGGGACAGCCGTCACGGATAGACCACTTTCATCCGGAAATGAGGCGGCTTTTCCCCGACACTGATCTCCATCGTTTTTCGAAAGGGCTGCACCGAACATTGGCAACGAACATATACAAGACAAAAGATGGGAGATGCTATCATACCCATGGTACGTACATTGACCTCTTACTCGCGAAGAAATCATGTAAACGAACATTTTATTCATCGCCATCCATGCAGGGAGTATGAATCCTGACCACACCTTGACCGCATTGGGCCTACCGCTGTTTGGAAACGACAACGATACATACGACGGCGTAGTACAAACCATCCAAGACAAGGTTTTACAGTTTGACTCCGCAGAACTCGACGAGCTTATGAACCAGCAGTATAAACAAAGTGGAACAATTGCGTGGACTTCAGAAGAATATCTCGCTAGTGAGCATGGCCAGGCGAACAAGCACGTCGGACTCTACGAGATCTCCAAGACTGGCTCCCAGCCGGCATCCTGGTGGCCTACGAACAACAGCCATTTGTCTTCTCCCAAGAGACCCTTGGCTGGTCTTAAAGTTGTTGACCTCAGTCGGGTCATAGCTGGCCCTGCCATCGGGCGCAGTCTTGCAGAGATGGGTGCTAGTGTAATGCGTATTACATCCCCACTGACAACTGATCTGTCCGTCTTGCACCAGGACCTCAATTGGGGAAAGTGGAACGCCTCTTTACACCTCAAAGATGAAGGTGACAAGGAGAAGTTGAGGGCACTGATAAGGGAGGCGGACGTCGTTGTCGACGGGTATCGACCAGGGGTCATGGATCGTCTCGGTTTTAGCCGAGAGGCTGTCCTCGATCTAGTCAAAGACCGGGCGCGTGGGATCATTCACGTCCGCGAGAACTGCTATGGCTGGCATGGTCCCTGGAGCCACCGAAGCGGTTGGCAGCAAATTAGTGATGCGGTCAGTCTACATACGACTACAGCTTAATCTCTTTTTCGTGATCTAATTGTTCTCAACTAGTGCTGCGGCGTGTCTCGGGCCTACGCGAAAGCGATGAACAATGATGAGTCCGAGGCTGTGACTCCGGTCTTTCCAAACTCTGATTACTGGTCAGTGCAAGTCCCCGGGACGAAGAATAACTTCTGCTGATCGTTTGCAAGTACTGGTGTCATTGGGAGCACTGCGGTCTTGGAGGCACTGATCAAGCGCGCGGAAGATGGAGGTAGCTATGGTGTCGACGTAAGTGAAATCTAAAGCTGATTGTTCCTCATGCAGGTACTAAACATATCTCTCTCATTATAGGTCTCGCTGAATTATTACTCACAATGGCTGGTACGGGACTGTGGAAGCTATAGCAACGAAGTATGGCAGGAGCTCTGGCAAAGGCACAAATCACCTGCCTTCCGACATTACCATGCTATGTCATATCTCCTGCCAGCCATGATGAAGTTGCTCTCGGAGTATGACTCTGAGACGTTGTTCAACCCTACCTTTTTTCAACAGATGAAGGCTGAACATCTCGTGACAACCTTCATACGGCCTAAGCCCATCGCACAATTTTCCAGTGGCCTAGAGCTCAAGTATCATGTGGGCACAAGAGGCAATGGTATTGACATACCTGTCTGGCCGAACGATCTCACAGTGGAAGTGATTACAGGGAACAATTGATCACCATTGTCCTTAGCTCCAGCATTAGTGGCATGTTTCACGATATTTACAACGTAGTCTACATTCCTTGAACTCATCGACATCTATCACATCAACAGTCTATGTCAAGATCTCGCTTTGGTGTTCCAAAAACAGGCGACAATACCGGGAGAAATAACTTGGGGGCCCTCAACTTCATTTCATCACGCCTTCATTCTTTATCTGTGTGTGGTAACTCGATACTAATTAGATGAGAAAAGAATAGTTGATGTAGTAAATGGAAGGTGGATCTATTCCTCCTCGAAACTTATGAATTTACTTTCTGCTTAAATGAACCATGGTTGGGCAGGGTTTTTCTACTCCCTAGGAGTTAATTGCAATAAGATAGTCAAGATCAGGATTATGCAACAAAACTTTTTGATGTTATTATCGGCGGCAATGCTACCAGATTCTTTCACTTCTTCGCGAGAAATATTAGACAGGGGTATCATCCGTAATAACATAATCGTCACGGTCGCTTCGGCTGACGCTTTTATCTTCTCTCGATTGTCTCGGGGTGCCCGACACGTAACATCTTGCGTGACTCGAAACCTTGTCGTCGCAATGCGACTGAGAATTCGAGTCCTCAAAATCAACGCGGAATTCCCGCGTGGTATAGATGTCTCTTGAAGGACGGACGGATTCAATGCCATTGTTTGTTGTGGCGTTAACTGTATAGGCTGTATCGGGCCTCGTTATATCATTGAACGCAATTTCGTCTGTATGAATGCCCGATTTGTGGTTCGCACTTCCGAGTCCAATGCTGTGCCATCGATCCACAAATGACCTGCTTCGTCGAAATTTCCTGCTGTCGCTGCTGGTGGTAGTGGTGGTGGACCCGAAGAACTCTTGGTTGTCTCTGCTTCTTGCGATGCGCCCTATGAGGTCGGCCATTGATAATTCGATGTTAAGTTTCACGATGTATGCTAAAGGGTGAAACTGCATGTAACTGAATCGACTGATTAGTTTCAACACGAAGGCTTTTTCCATTCAAGTCATCATTGTTTGATACGACAAAGCAGAAGAATGCCTACTCACACGAACGTATTCGGCAAGCTCATCATGGTAATGATGAGAAGATCCATACTTAGAGAGAACCCAATGATGAACATGTTGAAACGAACCAAGCCTTGATACTTGGTCAGGCCATTTCGTACCAGTCCAAGTTGGACTACTCGTATGAAGTAGATATTGAGGAAGGCGTCCGTAAACATGTATATAACCTTTTCACATCGATCCCACCATTCGTTGACGTGTATGTAACTCGGAGCAATCTGCATGCGCGCTGGGATCCAGATGTTGTAGACGGATACATTGACAAGGCAGATTAATATTGCCACTCCAATCTTCAGTTTCTGCATGAAGCATTTATTTTGGGCAATGATACGGCAACGGTTGATGATGATCTGCAGCAAGAAATGGACTTGAAGTGCCCAAACCGTGACTTTCATCTTGATTAGTATAATAAGCATATGAGACTCGTGGAAATGGGCTTACGGATAGAGAAATAGAAGCCGAAGCTAGATAGTGTCTGGTCAGCATCAACGACATCGTTTAAGGTGATGCTTGAACGTACCATGGAGAGATCTTGCCCCTTAGATGCATGAAGCACATGACGCTGAAAACGAGACAGACAATAATCTCCCCCCACACCATCCGGATGTATACGTTGTGCAATACCATGCGACCTGTTCGCTTGTATGCTACCCAGGTCTGCCTCGTCGCAGTCCATGTTGTCAACAACCCGAAGCCTAGTGTAAACCCTAGTGCAATCGAGGCGATGATTATATCGTTCTCGGTAACTGGTTGAAGCACGAACCAGGGAGGTAGATTGATCATCGTGCCGGCCGCGATCGTTTCGCGCGTTAGAGCAGATAAAACACTCGAATCAGCGTTGATATGTTGCACTTTCAGCGGGGTAGTGTGAGCGACATCGAAGTATCAGCCAATGTTTTAGAGCCTCGACTCTATACTGACGATTGCTACCCGCCTTATGACGAGATGACACTCGATGTGGGGTCGGTAGAGCTAGAGGTGTAGATCAAAAGCTGCATATATCGTGCTGGGAGATGCGAGACGAATCTCTTTTTATACTTGACTTGGGGTCAGACTGAGGTGGCAACTTGCACAAGTCCGATTATGGGAAACAGCACATCGGCAAGATCTAGCATTAACTGCTCCAAAATCTCGCGGGATCGTTAGAAGGTCTGATAGAAGCCTGATAGAAGGTCTGATGGTACCTTTCAATGTTGATTCCACAATTTTCGTACGAGTCAGGACCGTGATCGGAAATGCTAGTCAAGGCGAGCGAACTTTAATTACGAGTCCAAGTAAGTCACTATAGAGGGGTGGCAATTGGCCCCCATTGTCCAGCTCAGCTAATGGAACATCAGTCAGGCTCATACCAGATGATTCGAAGCAGGTTATTCTTGCTCAATTCAATTTGGTAGCTTCAAGGGTGTAGTTTGCTTTGCAACCCACCCCGTTCCACAGACTATAAGGTCTCCAGAAAGTCTAGGCCTGTCAGTACCCCAGCGCAACCGAACTAGACGCCAAAACAGTTCCCGCTGACGGACCGTATTTCGAAGGGCATGTAATCCAAGGTAAGCCCTTGGGGGACAGGACGGGGCTAATTCTAGCTACATACTTAGGTAGTCGGCCCTTAGTCGTCGGCTAGGTTGGGGTTATACCCCACGAAGTCCTAAAGCAATTGAGCTTTCGGGCTCGAGTGTCGCCACTGACCTTGGGAATGTTTGGGCAAATTTATGATGTCAAACGTTCAATATTTAAGAAGGATAGACGGAGATTCGAAGAACTAGCGGGGGGCATCAGCTGGAGTTACTAGTCATTGACGTCTCCAGTCAAGACGTCGGACTGTCATCTACTGGTTATAATCTTCTTGGTTTTCGTAATCAGTTACATTTCATAACACGCTCGTTCTTCATATGAAATCATGTTCTGCTGTCTTAACTTCTTCAAGTCTAAGGCACGAATCATTCATCGTCGGGCCAGCAAAGCGGGAGTTGAATTGCATAGCGAGGACTGTGGAAACGTCGCAACAATGCGTGATTGAAGGCAATGATAGCATATAGCTAGGGAAGTTTCTTCAGAGCTATATCCATGAAGCTTGTCAGCTAATGTCTTTAGCTTCAGGCCGAGAGGTTTCGACTTCCTCTAATGTATGGTTGCTTACGCGGGGAGGCTAAACCGCCCCCTCCTGCAGGTTCTCTTTGTTCCCACAGAACGGCACTTATACCACATTCAGTCATCTCTGCAAAGCAATGGGTGAGCTTATGCCAAGGAATAGGCCGAAAGGTGTATATTGGATTGCATATGATAGACACATGACGGGCGCATGAATCAGGAGCCGAAGCCTGGATGAGACTACCGACATGTTTTACCTAATACTTGAATGCTATGTCCCGACAGCGGCCTGACTCTATGCCACCGGCTAACTATATTTCCCTGGATTCCTTGCCGATGGTTGCAACGTGATATAAGGCGAGCGATAGGTATCTGGATAGGATAGCTGATGGGCAAGCACTGCTGAAGTGAACCAAACAACGTACCTACATCTCATACGTTGCCTAAAAGAGGGCAACGTATAACTGCACATATAAGGCGATCGATTAATCATCATATCGAGGCAAGCAATGATTTATACCGGGCCGGATTAGCCTGCCGGAGTACATGCCTATGTAACACAAGCTTCTGCAGAGCGTGGTCTGCTTCCAATACGTCCACATTGACTACTAAATTTTCCCTTTTTTTTGTATGATCAACACAAAGGAATCTATGACATGCCCGCAAGACTCGTAAAACTTTTTCCCAGATCTGAATCGTACCATACGGCTGGGACATCATTCCTTTGTCGGTGTGTAATAAGAGCGAGCAAACCGAATTTTCCGCCGTATAGCAAGCTTAAACGAGAATCTAGATTCAGAGCAGTCTAAAGTTCATAACGCTCGTTTCCTGTGCACTACATAATAGCATCATTATCAAGTCCCAGGAACGTACCTTTAAATAAAATGATGACCAGCGAGACCAAATGGCCAGGGCTCCCATCACTGGATCGGAATAGGTGACTTTTTAGTGAACTTCCACGATCACAGTCGAACATGGTGAACAACTAATTATGCCGCTATGAGCTGTTGATCACGCTGTTTGATTTTCATGACTATTCTCTAAGGTGAAAAGACTTTCGGCTAAATGGCATATGTGATGAAAATGTATTGACTTTAAGCTTTTGGTAGCGAAACTGCCAAGGTGAACGTGTCGTGATTTCGAATAGCTATGGAACAAAACAAAAGCATGTGATATTGACATTTCAATTTGTATTGATCAAACCCCAGACCGCAGATTGTCTGAAGCGTACTACAAACTTGTATGATAGTAGTTCGTATTGGAGTATTATGATCGGATTGAGCGTGTTTCCGTTCATGTATTATCCGCAACGTCTTGGTGGAGGAACAGGCAAAGCCGATCCTAAGCTCCCTGACAGGCCTAGGTACCCTCGCCAGCCAGCGTCATGTTGTGAAACCATAAATGTCAATGTTGCTGTCTTAAAAGCCAGGAGGTCAAAGAACAAAGAAGGAAATTCTAACACAATTGACTACAACTACACTGGTACCGAGAATCAACTAAGCTATAGCGCCTCATGTGCTGCCACCGGGGTGACAAATGCTGTGGATCTGGCGTGTAAAGGGACTGATAACTATTATAAGCAGAATAATTCGCAACTCTCCCATCGCCCAACCTTCATGCTTTTGTCCTGCACAGATTGGCGTACACCCATGCCATGAACCGTACCGCATTCGCATCCACGAAGCGTGAGCCTAGATCGGCGGCCCAGACAATTACGAACCCGACAGAAACAGCAGCAAGACCTACGCCGGTACCATATTGCCAGTATGAGTCCGAACCTGTCAGTCGAACGAACTGAACTCCTAACCAATAGCCGAGACTATGTAAAATGAGCATGTGGACTATATAAAGCGCGAACGAGATGCGGCCGAGATACTGCGCGAAAGGAGTCGTATAAATCCTCTGAAGGAATTCTGTTCTGTCTATCGTAAACACGAGCAGAATGGCACCTAGCGGTTTCCAGAAGTAGTCCGCAGTCCCTGCATCGTGGAACCGGGCGGGTATCAAGCTGACGAGGGTCTCGAAGCCGTAACTATTTGCAGCACCGAGGTGTTGTTCCGGCATGCCTAAGATGAACAGGGCCGTGAAGAAAGCAGCAACGCAATATATCCTACGAGGAACCCGACCTATCCAAGGCGCCCACCCCCGCGGTGTGTTCTGGAAGGTGGCGCTAGAGTTGTCAGGGCCTGATCCCTGGATACCAACTGATCGCTGGAAGTATAGGCTCGATTCGACGATAAGCATGCCGCTTATGAACAACAGCTCACCCCAGCGGTACCACCAAAATGAATAGATGGTAAGGCACACCGTGATAGCGACGCGCGCTCGTGTAGTACATGTCGACAGCGCGAGCAACAGGGTGAATGTTACCATGGAACCCCTAAACTCGATCGGCAATGTCCATAAGGAGTCACTATAGATCCAGGGGATGGCGCTGGGGGTATAGACGTCGGAGAGGTCTATAGTCGTCTCAAAATAATGTCCGAATTGGCGCCACATACTGTAGAAGCGAGGCGGGTCCATTGGTTTGATCGCAGCACCTGGCATGCCATGGCCACCGTAACCCCCAAAGTAGGCGATCACGGGCGCTGGGATACATATCACAATCGCTGGAATATATAGTCTCGAGTGGCGGCGGAACATGGAAGAAGCGAGGGATTGATACATCTTGGAGCTTTGGTCTTTCTGTATAAGAAATAGTGGCTTCAAGCTCAGTACATATCCAGATACGACGAAGAATATCATGACGTTGGCGGGCCCCGACACGAGCAAGCGGATTATGGGAAGTTGGATGAGGTGATCACTCGAGTCGACCCAGCCTTCGTGGATCTGCCACGAAAACCAGATGAGGGACATGTGGTGCATTACCACGAATAGCGCTGCAACACCGCGAAGGCCATCTTTTATCCGTTAGTTTGAAGAGATCCTGATATATGCGCTGTCCATGGGCAGACTGACCGAGCCAGGCTGTCGGACGCAACTTGGTTGGTTTGGTTGCCATAGAAGACCTTCGAAGGAAGCTAGGCAGAAGAGGCTTCAGTACACGAAGCCATCCGCACCCTAGCCTGCGCATTTTATGTGTAGCTAAAGGTGCTGCTACTTCGTTGTGTTCGAGGTAGGACGTAGCGGTTTCGGCATCTTCCTCTTTCTCCAAATCAATAGACTCGTTGCCTAGCAAGTCATAGTCCGGCGATTCACCAACTACGCGCGACCGTATCTGTTCGTATGAGCGGACGAAATACTGCAAGCCCATCGCGCTGTTCGACTCGATCGCCGTTTCGAAATTGAGGCCCAGCGCTGTTGAGAGAATCTACAGATACTGGTCAGCGGCTTCGCCACGGACATAGACGTCTCTCCACCCAAAGATATAGTACTCACCAATTGCTTGTTGTCGCAGATGGTGATGTGTCTGAAATGGGTATATTGCGACCCTGTACGCCTTTTTCTGTGTTGACGAGCCCCTCGCTCCAGAGGGAAGCCGGGTAAACTATCACTCCAGCTATGATGTAGGCGACGTAGGATAGTTGGCGATAATACCTATCGCTATAGAAATGGATAGCCAAGTAGGTGCTGCTTTTGCAGGACTTGTCATCATCTCGCCATCGAGGATGATTCATATCACAAACACAAAACGGTAGCTGGCCAAGTCTGACTATCGCCAATAAGTCATCGCCCGTGCTTGCCACGCCCCTGCGTCCGTATGGTGTGTTCTACCGTAGCACGGCACTGAAGGACTCAGATAATATTCAGTAGTAATGATCACCTGGTGTAGTACTGCGGGGTGAACGTGACCCGTGACCTCGAAGCACAATCAGAGTCTATTTGTCTTGGTGTAATAGCATGCTGTAGTACGGTGTGCGACAAGGTGAAAGTATATATCGTTTCAATGTAATTGATAAGTAATATCAACGTTGAGGGCAACGCAGCAGTTGCCTACCTGTCTGGTAAGTACATCAGATAGATAGATACTACCCCTGACCATAACGGTTTGATCCATACAATAGATGATCTGTCCAATTTTGCTATGAATGACCGAAACAACGATGTTGGTGTGTAACCCGCCCTCGCATCCAGCCATGTCCAACCAAGTGTAGCATGTCGTTCAAGAACTCGCCTTGGTTTTCACCGAGTCCTTAGCACCTCCGTTGGGCCCGAACATGGTTCTTAAATCATCGACAATCTCATCTGGGCACTCCCACGCCGCGAAATGGCCACCTCTGTCATGGTCTTTCTCGAACACCACTCTTCCGCATCCGTAACCCCAGTAGTTGGGCAGGCACAAGACATCGCGAGGGAAATGCGAAAACCCGACCTTGACATCCTGCCACGCCATGAGCTGCGCCATAGTGGCGCTCTGAATGCCCTTGGCCTCCTTCTTCTTTGCCAGTTCGGCATTCTCGGTATGGAGGTGCTCGTAGTACAGCTGCAGAGAGAAGCGTGGTCCGGCGGTCGAGAACCAGTAGATACTGATCCACGTGCACACCTCGTCCTCGGTCCATGGATAGTCGTCAGTCCAATCAACGAGCTTCTCGTAGATCCAGGCGAGGACCGCCACGGGCGAATCAGTAAGGCCGTAACCAAGAGTTTGAGGCTTTGTGCCTTGGACAGCGAAATAACCCGAGCCCTCATCCTTGAACCACTGTGACCGCTGTCGTCAGTCATTTTGAACTTATGGGCACAGCATACCTCTTCCAAGAATCCAAGATAGCGGAGGTCACATACCTGTGCGCGTTCGAAGCCCTTCTTCTCCCTCTCGGAGAAGCCCGTGACCAGAGCTGCCACCATAGTGCGCAGCCAGGCCCAGGGGGTCTTCAAGAAAGTCGGCTGGGGGTAGTAATCCATGTTCAAGTGCTGTGCTTTGACGTGCTTCGGCGCGTAGTTCATGCCCATGGACCGTGTGATCACGGTGCCCCAATCGCCGCCCTGGGTGGCGTATTCGTCGTAGCCCAGCCGCAGCATCAGCTTGTGGAAAACCTCCCCCTGCTGGCAGACACCAAAGTCGCGCTGCTTGCAGCCCTCGGAGAAGCCGTACCCCAGCAGCGACGGCGCCACGACGTGGAACGCCGGCTGCGAGCTGTCCGCCGGCTCCGTCAGCGGCTTCATGATCTTGGTCGCCTCGAGGAACAACCCCGGCCAGCCATGCACGAAGAGGAGTGGGATGGCATCTGCTCGGCTGCTCCGCATATGCACAAAGTGCACGCTGAGCGGCTTGAAGCCGTCCGCTTGCAGGGAGGTTGTGAAGTGAGGCAGTTTATTGAGCTCGGCCTCAGCTTTCCGCCAGTCGTACTTCTCGAGCCAGTACTTGGAGAGGCGCTTCACGTCCTTTAACGGTGAGCCGAAGTCCTTTCCAGAATCTTCGAGCTCGTCCGGCAGGCGGGTTTTGCTGAGGCGCTCGTTCAGATCCTCGAGGGCGGCATCGGGGATGGCGATGGTGAAGGGCTTGATTGCGTCCGCCATGATTGTATCCGGGTCTGTCTACGCTGTGCCGCCTTCGACACAATTCTCTCTCACCGCTTGTGACTGTCTGAAGCGTGCGTGGGCGGAGGAATGGTGGACTGGTCTGGTATATCGTAATAATCGTATGATGCAGGACTGTCGCTCAAGAAAGCACAATTATTGGAGAAGCCGAAGGTTGACCAGCAGGTCTCTCATCTATTAATACTATCACTCAGATATACAACACAACAAACTAGTTCTGCTCCGAGCAAGGGGTCACTTCCTTCAATCTGCATTCATTGAATAGCCTGTCAGTCTCGTCAGCGTCGCCTGCCCTCCGCTATCTGGGCTGCTGGGATGGCTACCCTAGCTTTACGCATAATCATAACTTGCCAAGACGCCTAAACCTGCTCTGGATAGCCCCGGAAAGCTCCATACGAGCCGGACGAACCGGACGAGCCAGACATCCACTTGTTGTTACTCGGTCGAGCTAGGGATCCGGCGATCCATTTCGTTGCGGACCCCGATTTTCTAACATCGTACAGCGTGGTAGAGATACCAACACATCAGAAGTGGACCTTTGCTAGACTATAAGTCATTCGCCCATGGGCAGAATGAGAGTAGGTTGTGATCGATGACATCGAATGGTACTGGTACTGTACTCGTTGAAAAAGGCACGGAGTAATCTGATCGCCGTCTCTGCGAATCCCGCAGCACCACCGATTCCGCATCCATCGTCACCGTTATGAGAATCTCTCATTCTGCGGGCCACGGTGAATGGGCAGGGGTACGGAGAGAGCCTGGTACATGACATCAGCCCTAGGCTCGCCACGTACTTAGATATGCATAAGATGGATCGACATACGGAACCGAGAAATCTGTTGACAGCAAGCTGGATTACAAAGAAGCACAGAAGCCAAGGCTTGAAAGATATCAAGTACAATTTTGTAGATGCTAAAGTGATAAAACGCCTGTTGATGGGAAGCAGATGCCAGGTATGGATATCTCTATATCCTCGTGAAACCGCATAGAACGCCAGATCATAACCCACACTCTCCGATCCTATCTCCAACCGAGATACCGTGGTTCCTCTTTAGTCATATTTCCCCTCAAACCTCGTTGCTGGGGTACTCGACCTTGGGCGTCTCAACGAACTCCTCCTTGATGCTTCTCATGCTTACGAAGCGACCGAGGAGAGCCTGGCTACCTGCCTTGTCGTTGGTGCCGCTAGCCCGCGCGCCACCAAACGGCTGCTGGCCGACGACGGCACCGGTGCTCTTGCAGTTGAGGTAGAAGTTGCCCGCGGCGTTGCGCAGGGCCTCGGACGCTAGCTGGGCCGCGGCGCGGTCGCCGGCGAAAACCGCACCCGTGAGGCCG
Organism: Astrocystis sublimbata; assembly: GCA_022453515.1. Lineage (NCBI taxonomy): Eukaryota > Fungi > Ascomycota > Sordariomycetes > Xylariales > Xylariaceae > Astrocystis > Astrocystis sublimbata. The sequence continues at coordinate 101,987 of JAJNNY010000002.1, forward strand.
TACTCGCTCGTGCTGTCGATGAGCTTGCAGGTGTCCTTGAAGGCCTGGGCAGCGTCGCCCTTGGTGTCGTCGTAAACGTACAGCGTCATGATGGGACCGAAGAGCTCGGTGCTGAGTAGCTTGTGCGTCGGGTTCGTGGTCTGGTAGATGGTTGGGTGGATGTAGTAGCCCTTGGACCCGTCATACTTGCCGCCGACGAGGCACTCGAGCTCGGGGTCTTTCTTGGCTTCGTTGATTACACCGGACAGCTTCTTGAAGCTGGGCTCGTGCACAACAGGGCCGATGAAGTTTTGCGGCTCCCAGGGGGCGCCGATCTTCAGGGCATTCACTTCCTTGACGATCTTTTCCTTGAACTCGGGCCAGATCGACTTAGCGACGTAGACGCGGCTCGTGGCACTGCACTTCTGGCCCTGGAACTCAAAGGCGCCGCGCACGGTCTGGACGACGGCGTTGTCGACGTTGGCGGAAGAGTGGACGAGGTGGAAGTTCTTGCCACCGGTCTCGCCAACTATGCGAGGGTAGCCCTGGTAGCGGCCCTCGGCGGTACCTTGGCCGATCTGTCCGTAGAGGTTGCGGAAGACGGCTGTGCTACCGGTGTAGTGGAGTGCAGCAAATTGCTTGTGCGCAAGAACAGCCTTGGTGACCTCGACAGGGTCACCGGGCACGAACTGGATGACATTCTTGGGCAGCCCAGCCTCGAGCAGGATCTGGTAGAGCAACCAGTTGGAGGCGATGGCCGAGTCGGACGGCTTCCAGACCACGACATTACCCAACAGGGCCGGGGCACCAGCTAGGTTACCCGCAATAGCGGTGAAGTTGAAGGGGCTGACGGCGTAAACGAAGCCTTCTAGCGGGCGGTACTCAACGCGGTTCCATACGCCGGGGGAGTTGTGAGCGGGCTGTTGGGCGTACAACTCTTCGGCATACTGGACGTTGAAGCGGAGGAAGTCGGCCAGCTCGGCGGCGGCGTCAATCTCGGCTTGCCAGGCGTTCTTGCCCTGGCCGAGCATGGTGGTGGCCATGATGTCGTAGCGGTACTTGGTCGAGATGAGGTCGGCGGCCTTCAAGAAAACGGCCGCACGCTCGGCAAAGGGCAATGCCTCCCACGCTGGCTTTGCGGCCAGGGCGGCATCGATGGCGCTGTTCACATCTGCGGCAGAGGCAAGGGAGTAGGTAGCGACGGTGGTAGCGTGGTCCGAGGGGTTCTGCTGGGTGGCTTTGCGCGACGTTTTGATCTATCTGCTGGTGAGAACGAGTACTGGCGAGAGCTGATGGTCGGGGCCAAGTTGACGTACCTCCTTGCCTCCAACAACAATGGGAACTTCTACGGCACCGTTACTTCGATATCTCTCGACCGCCGAGTAAAGGCCATCACGCTGTGCCGAGTTCTTTGTGTAATGATGCTGTCAAGTACACACACAGGGTTAGCTGTCTGGTCCCGTCCGCGTTCACGCTCCGTATCGAGACCCCATGCCCCTCCAAGGTTTATGGTAGAGGGTGATGGCATCTCGTAGTGGAAGCTCGGGCGACGTACGTTGGGCTCATTGAGAATCTTGGGGATCTTGAAGGAAGCCAGGGTGGACGACCTGGTAGTTGTCGTGCTTAAGCATCTCATCTGCCGGGAGACACCGAGTCTGGTCGACTGGCTCAAGCTGGCCCGCGCCACTGATGCTGAGGGGGTCTGCAGGGCTCTCACGAGCCCAACGCTCCTTTGAGAGGTCGCCATTGTGTGAGTGTGTGAATGCGTGGATAATGCAACGCTGATGAGGTCAAAAAAAGACACAGAAAATCTCCAACAAGGCTTTATCCTTTTTTTTTCTCGCCCGAGTCTTCAGGGCCGAAATAAGGAAGACAAGTCCACAGCCAGTCCTCAACCAGTCCGGCTGCAATTACTCAGTTTAGTCAAGAGTACTAAGCTGTGATGCTCGCTGTCGTCCCGGTGCTCGCTTTGTTGCGGCACAAGAGATGATGGCTCCAGGCGCGGGATCCACCCATCAACTCCAGGATAGGCCCTGAACAGGCCCTGGACGGATCTCCTTGCGGGGTACTTTAGCGTGGATTGAGCCTGAAGCTTCACCACGGCCAATCAGAGGCGCTCTAACAATCAATCCACATGCCGAGCTCGGAGCTTGGGTGGCTTGCACTTCGGCGAGCAACGGCAGATTCATACGCTTTGTTGGGCCTTTTCTCCCTGGTCTAGTATACATCTCGTTAGCTCAATCTTGGTGGCTCGGGAGTCCCTGATTTGAATCGATATATATGTCAACTCCTGGTAGTGGATCGGGAAATGTGGGAGCAATATAAACATCACCTTCCATAGGTACCGTAGATACAACTCAGACGACCCAGACGACCAGGCAACCAACCAGTCTAGCCAGTCAACATCCATGGCACCTCACACACACACATCATGAATCAAGCAGCGAAGCACTGTGGAATATAGTAGTAGTATTCGCAGCACTAAAACTGAACGTGGGTATTACTAACGAGTCATTCGACAATTATTGAATTACACGCCTCTCGACTCCCTTGCCTCGACTGCCGTGCTGCATCCCATGCTGCATCATATGCCTGACGAATGGGCATAGGGCTGAGCACGACAACATGAGTATGCATGCGCACGAGCGAGGCAGCATGGCTGCTCACTTGTTCCATCGTACCCTAACCGTCTTACTTCTCTGTCACGAACGCGGCGCGGGTAGGAAAGCACCCAAGCCCACACAACCCACCAACCCTTTCCTAATGGTGTGGCGGCGGTGCTGAACGAGTGCTCGGGGGCGCCGTGCTAGTAGTAGTCCCAGATGCCGTTCCAGGTCGGCTGCGGTTGAGACCTAGCCTATGGCGTGGGTTCTGTCCGAACTTGCCCTTCTCGTACTTGAGAGCCGGGATCGTGAGCCCATAAGGCTCCGTCTTGCCTTCCTTGTCGTGCTGGTCAATCTCTACGCGGATACAGCAATCTAACGATCCATCTGCTAGCTTCCCGTGTGTGTCTGAGTTGGCAGCTCTGTGCTGTGTACCAGCGCCGTTTTCGCCAGCATGCAAGAATGAATGGCCGTTCTTGCCGTCAAAAGCATTGACCGGCGCTTCTCCCTCTGATTGACTACGGAACCCATTCGCAGAGTCCTCGGTATTGTTAGGCGAATTCTCCGTTAATACAGCATAGTTTCGGCTTGGCATCGTGACATGGTTCGAGTTGCGAGTCTTGTTAGAGTTACCGGGGTCCTTGTCGAATAGATTCATCAGAGTCTCGTCCGTATCATGGTTGAGGTGGTGTATCTTGTTGCGGCTTGCTAGCAGGTTCGCAATCGCAGCTGGTGGCGGCTTGTTCACGATAGCGGAAGAGACGACGTTCACGATGTAGCGATGATCTTCCTCGACGGGGATATGCAGATTGGGATTTGAGTAGAATCGTCCCAGCGCTGCCAGATGGACGTCACCGCCTAGAATCGTAAGTCGGACCGAAAATTCGGAGCAAAGGCCTTGAAGTCGCTCAATAAGGGCGTTTCGCTCTTTCTTATGGGTCCTGGCCGTGTAGTGGTCGTCCAAGTCGTCCAGAAGATCGACACTTCCATCAAACTGGTTGAACACGCCACCCCCTGGTAGATGTCAATCGGCTGAGACGCGCAATGAACAGGTGTGCAATCTCCAGACTTACCGAAACCAAATCTTCTGTTCATGAACTTGATGGGTGCAATCATGGGACTGCTGAAGATATTCTCGAGCCAGGTCAAGCGCTGCATAGAGTCAGCTATCAAGTGTCGTTTTGTCAGGCTCCATCGATCAGCTTACAGGATAGGCAATGGGAATTCCTAGCAGCAATATCAGATGCCTGAAAGGACGTCCAGAACTAGCGGCCGCAGCCAGCTCTGACTGAACACGGCTGAAGATAAGGTCGTAGGTTTCAGGATAATTGACCTGGTGCCGTGTGCGTTCGGTACGGGCATCGATGCCCATAAATGCGATCCGCGCCCCGAGCTTCGCGTACATGTTCATGGACTTCTCAGCAACGTATGGCCCGGGCTTTTGACCAACGATATAACATGGCTCGACTGTCTCGGCCGGCTTAACATAGGTGTCGACCTGCTGGGCCTGGTCTTCTGGCCCGCCGTAATCCATTGTCTGAGGTGCGTCAGTGGTGTATGTGGACGCCGGCGGTGGAAGGTGGTGCTGGAAAAGCATGTAGTATTTGTGCGCGGTCCCGCCGATTCCTCGAAACACGTCGCACTTCATAAAATCATCGACATACGAGCCGAATCCATCTATGATGTCGTGGTCATCCCAGATGTTCACCTGCGGTATCTGGCCGTTGGCCGCCGCGAAGGGTTCGGTCGAATACCAGCGGAGGTAGTTCTTCAGATAGTAGTCATCGCAGGCTTTCCTTAGGCTTTCAGGGAACGGGTAATCTCGGCGCTTCTTAGGGTTGCCGATGGCAGTCCATTCGCGAAGGGGTCCAGATACCCGGATCCCATCATTATATATCTGGTCACCACCACCCAGCATGACATGGAAAGGTGCTTTGGCGTGGCTTCTCATGACGTCGTTCCATAGGGCAGGTCCGCTCCAAGCGTCCTCGTCAGTTCCTACACTGAATCCGTTGCACGAGTGGAACATGATGCGCATCGACTCGTCGATGGCGGGTATAAAGAAGTAGTTTGTTTTCGGTTTTGTTGCACTCTTATATCGTACATCGGCAATCGAATAGGCCCATTTCGTCTCGGTGCTGCTCATGTCACAGGTGATGGAGAATTGCCAGAAAGTAACTCGAGGGTCGGAATACAGGCATGTACCGGTAACATCAACACCATGATCGCTCCGGATCGCCTCAACACCGTTTCCCTGCACCACCTCGGCGGCTTCGGCGGGTTGGCGGTCGGCCACGAGGCCTGCTTGGTCGCCAGCCAGCTCTACACGGCCGAGGCTGAGCGTGGGCAGGAAGGATTGCGTCTTTCCGCCACCTCTTGTGACCAGCAAGACGCTCCCATTCCACGCGTTGCCCTCCATGTGCCGGTAGTTGAGCAGCGGCCCACAAACCACCTCCTTCCCGTCGGGAAGAGTGGCATCGTCATCAGCGACGCCATCGGCGTCCCCGATGACAATGGGCTTGTAGCCGGTGCCAGTGCCATTGGTCGTCGGTCTGGCAGGTTCGACCCTGGAAGCGTTTAGGAAGTCGGAGAGATCTTTCGAGCTGCTACCTGACTGGGCGTCTCGGGCCACGGCGGCGCGTGCAAAAGCGGAGGATTCTTGGTGCCGCCATCTGTTGTCTGAAGCGTACGGGTTGCGAGCATCGTCCTCGAAGTCGAGCGGGTCGAGATGCTCGTGAGCCATTCTCGCGATTGTCGGAGCTACGAGTGGACTTGTGAAGACAGAAAAAAAACAAAAACAAAAACAAAAAAAGCGATCCTGGCTTGGGGGTTCAGAATGTCACGGTAGATATTGGCAGCTCGTATGACATCAAAAATAATAAGACAGACGTGTTCAGCACGCGAGGCTCAACGAAGGCCCGGTCAATAGGTGTCGTATAATCGTACGGTATGTTGGAGCGGCAGAATTAAGACAAGGGCTCCTGGCGCCAGCGGACCGGGGAGGCGTGATGTTGATGGATCGGTCAAAGGACGGTCCAAACAACAAAATTCGCCCGTTCCTGATAGCGGTGTTGGCAGGTGCACACACTCGCACGGCAGGATTACGGTGGACAGATCGTCGACGGGAACATGGCAACATGGGAATTCTACGGACCAAGACGTACGCCAAGCCAGACAGACCAAGAACCGCGAAATGAGCTGTTCGCTAGCACCACTAGCTCAACTAGGGCACGTGGGGTGCCTCGGATGCCCGTCCCTGCCCGTGCTGCTCCCTGCTTTAGGTAGGTACCTACTTAGGTACATAAGTAGGAGCTACCCTTCTAGCATCCACTTAGCCAAGAAAGGGCAAGCGTGAGGCAGGTAGGTAGGAGGTACTTGGGCAAATGAAAAGTAACGAAGCGTCACTGACCAATGACGAGACTGACTGGTCATGTCAGGAGTAACGCGCTTGGATGTTCATGTCATTACTACGTATCTCGTACTTATGTACTTCCCGCGCGTGCAGATTGAGCTAGATAGGTAAAAAGCTACTACTGCTCGTGGGCTACGCCACCATGTCACTAAAGCTCGTCGATCACGAGATAGCGCGGCTATTGTATCTATCGCCGAAGAGGGTGGAATTCTCATGTGTGAGATGGGAAAATGCCTGTTTACATACACGTACATTAGTCCGCCTCCTTACATAGAGTAGTGCTGCGCTAGATCTCGCAATGCAGAACATTCCTGGACTAAGAAGGTTCGAAAGGACCCAATCAGACGCCCAACAATACGAGTATATGCAATAACGTATGCATGCGTACTCCCATGAAAAGAAAAACAATGGGCGCACCCACAAGGAAACGAGCAGCCATCATTTGAGACATGCTCCCAACGAGACAGCGTGACCTCGACAGTGTCTTGTCGCGGGGTGACGTGATACATGGCGCAATTGAAGCGACAATGCCCATTGTATCAGGGCACAAAAGAAGAATGCAAGTGTAATAATATGGGGGCATCTCCATAAGTAGTCTATCTGGTAGGTATGTACAGAGGTATATAGCTTTCCCATGCCCATGAGTAGATAAGGTCAATATACACGAAGACGGATGTAATTGCATTGTATCTACACATCACTGCTCAGGAGACGGCGATGTGGTGATGTTCACAACAGTCGATGTGGGTGCGTTCTGGTCGATTACCGGTTCCACTACGCCTGCGCTCGCCAGTCTTTGAGCGCGCATACGTGACTTATAGTCCGTGTAATACCGAGCCAGGTCTATGCCCACCAAGCCCGCCAGCATACCCCCAAGATGAGAAACGATATCGATGTTGCTCACGCGTTTCCAGAAAAATGGGATAAGATGTATGCCCAGGATCAAGCCGATGAAGCCCAGACCCTGGGGTCCCGAGAGGGGATCCGGCGGGTACCCGAAGATCTTGAACTCATCAAACTTGTGCATCCAGAAGAAGGCTGTCAGTATGCCGTAGATGGCCCCCGACGCCCCGAGACTGGTCATCCCGAGGCTGCCCCGTAGCACGAGATGCACCAGGCTGGTGGCGAACCCGATGGTACCGGAGGCGCAGTACAAGGCTAAGAAGTTCCCGCGCCCAATCTCATCATGCAGACGCGTGCCGAAGAACCACAGGCAGACCATGTTGGTCGCTAGGTGACCAAAGGACTGGTGTGAGAACATGGCACCCAAAACCTGGAGCGGTCTCGGCGTGGCCACGACCAGGATCATGTACTTGTTGAACAAAGCCCACGCCGGCGGAAATTTCCAGAGACCCCAGATGGCGAGATTGGCGGCTATCAAGGCCAGACACGTCGCCGCTGCTGGGGGGATGTCGGGGAACAGCCGCCGCGATGAGGGTGGTGCCTCGTACAGGATAGCAAATATTACGGAGCCCGCGACTATCACCGCAGTCAATGCGATGGTGGGCAGTAGACGTTGGCGTGCCGACATCTCAGGCGGTGCTTCGAAGTCGGAGGTGGCGCGCTCCATGTATTTCCTCGTCCATTCGCTCAGCTCTCGTGGTTTCGCCTGTTCTGTCTGTAGAGTCCCAACGTTTTCCTTGCCCAGCAGTTCCTCGTCCAGTCTTCGCTCCTCTTCGAGTCTTGCCTCCTCGGCTTCGCGCCTGGCGATGTTCTTGGCGCGGATTCGGTCGAAGTTGCTCTCGCCATATGGAGAGTCGCTGCCTGGCTTCTTCGGCAATCGTCCTGTTGGGGCTATGACATCCTCCTCCGGACCACCGAGAGGAGAGTGTGGTTCTGCCGTCGCTTGAGAGTTTTCCGAGAGCTCATCCACGCCGGATCCTTCCTGCTCGATGGTTTGCAGTTCGTCTTCGGCTCGCAGCCCAGCATTCAAAACTTCGTCGACCGGTATGTGCTTTCGCAGGTATTCCAGCGCTTTCTTCTGGTCGTTGGCTCTGAAGTCTCTAGTGTTCCATGCGAGAGATGGATCGTCTAGCGTCCCAGCCACTCGTCTACCATGTAGGATCTTGAGCAGAAGGTTGGCCCGTTCTGCCTGTAGGTTCGTGGGGAATATCCGGTTGACCTCCCGTTGGCTGAGATCCTCTCTCCGGAATGGAAGCCCCTCGGCATCTGTGTACGAGTCGGGCAGATTGATGTAGTGGGTGACGACGCGGAAACGGAATAGAGAGCGTCTTCGAACGTGCGATGGCAAGGTTGGCGGTGTCGTTTCGTAGAGGGGCTTGAACGGGCGGGCGACACCCCAGGAGCTATGTTGCGTACATGGCTGTCGAGACGGAAACCGACTGGCCGAGTACAGCCGGGCTGACGGAAGGGCGACAAATACGACAAGGCGAGAGTCGGCGGCGCGGACGACTGCTCGCAGACCAACAGTGAAACTGGATGACGGAGCGGGCACGGGGAGAATTGGCATTGTCGTCTAATTATACCATCATGCCCCAGGGGCACGTGCTGTGTCTCGCGAGTCACCAGGAAGCAAGAGTAAGCTGGTACATGTCAAATCCCCAGGCGGAGTGTAAGGACTGATAGTGCATCGTCATCATCGGCATAAGAATTTCTCAGTGTAGGTAGTTGGGCAAATGGGCCGTTTGCGATAGCCGGCCGATGTGGGTCCTAACTTACCCACCAGTATAAGGTACTGCCCACCTAGGGGCTTAGGTAGGTATGTACCTACAAGTAGTCTACCTACATATGTACCCAAGCCTACCTGGGTACGTACCTCTAGCCTCTATCATGGCCCTGGCCCGCGGGTGCAGCATTATGTGTCCGGGTCCACACCCGGCTACACCTACTTTGCTAGCAAAGAATATACATAACTATCTCAATTCTACGATTCAAACGTTAAAAATCAAACTAGAGTATTCTATAGAATTTATCTATATAATATCTGATTTTAATGATATACTAATAACCATATGTTTAATTATCGAGTAGTAACAAAGGTAGGTTTTAGGGCATGGGTAGAAACCCGGACACTTAGTCCTGCACCCGCATGCCTGGGATCTCACCGTAATTGCACAAACAGCGACCGTCTATTCCAGTAATGTCCTCTATCAGTCAGTGCCCAGGTGGTCAGGGTCTCAGAACCAACCTTGCTCATAGTGGGTAGTAGGTACTCGCATCGGTTTTGCGTGCAACTTGGAAGGCCATTCAGCTCAACCCGGCCAATTTCAAAGATCCGTTCCGTTTTGATGGGTTTCGCTTTGCGCCTCTCAACAAAGCTCAAGGAAACGATTAGCTTGAAGCTACAAGATACCTAATGCTTCTGTGATACCAATACCTGTCATTATATCGTACCTTCACACATCTTTCAAAAACAGTCAGAAAAGATTCCTTGTGGCTAACTCTCTATGTCAGATGGGGATTTGGAAAGCATGCATGTCCAACTCGATTTTACGCCGTGCAGCTTGCCATAATAATATGAGTTGAATTGCTTTCAGAATATGAGTTCCAATGGGAAGGAGATGTGAGGAGGGAACACCCGGCCAGTTTGGAGGTCGAGGGTCAGTTTCTACCAAACTTAGAACAACAGATACGCGTAAGAAAATTGTATTAGAGGCAGAAGAGAACCTTGCAATCAAAAAGCATATGTTAGATAAGAGAGGTCTTTGACTATCAAGGATGACTTTTTCTGCTATTATCTTATGGTGATGAATCTAAAACGCTGATTCTGAATATCATGTTCATCTATGTTCCTCTGAATTTATCTTCGTCTTCTTTTCTCCACGTTGCATAGGCGCTCAGTGTAACAAGGGAACCTCTGTTTATCGACTACCGACACTGCCGAGCTGTTCCATCCTACATGTCTCCCCTTTTCCTCATAAAAAGCATTAATAGCTATTCTCGGCACTCGCTACCATATGAAAGGCAATATATCAGTGTTCTACTTTGAAGTTCGGCTGCTCTAAGTGCCCGCACATGTATGATTCATCTTAAGAGCTTTGGGACAGGAAATACGCGCGTGATCAACAACTGGACAAGTCTGAATATCAACTGACAGAGGCTAGGCAATCGGTGACGGGATAAGATCTTAAAATGGTTGGCGGTGTGCTGTAGCAGCGACGGCAAAGTGGAAAGCCCGATGAATAGATGTGTGATGCGATCGCGTATCCCAGTCTTTTATATAACGCGATGCTAACTTTGACATCATCTCGGTTCAACTCGAGTGATTCTCAATCTGGAGAAGTTTCTGACAACAGTCTTTCCTCTCCCTTACTTCGTCGCGATGGCTATATTGGCAACGAATCTAAGGACACTTTTATTGCCAGCAAGTTCCTCGTAGCCCTCGGACTTGCGCACTTCCTGCTTGACAACCTCGATAGCCCCATCCCAATTCTCCTCGTCGGAACGCAGCCAGCCGACGGTCGTAGTGCCACCTATGAAGCTCCAAAGCATGTTGGCATAGTGGTCCATTTCAGCTGTGTGGTAGAACACAGGGCTTGTTTCGACGACTATCTTGTCCTTTTCGAAGCCACCCTTCTCAATAATACTTTTGAGATATTCAGGTTGGGACCACTTTTCAGTCCCAGCCCGTGGCAAGGGCGTTCCTTCGGGGCGTGTGGCTTTGGAGGCGGCCTGGACGGGTAGGAAATTAGGTACGTATTTCCATGTGTTGATGACAACCTTGCCACCAGGTTTGAGTGTTCTGTAGATTTCTTTGACGGCATCAATGCCATCGTTGGGTAAGACGAAAATAAACGCGTTGGCAAGTGATAGGTTGAATGTGTTATCCTCGAACGAAGAGGCATTAGCGTCGTCCCTAGACGCTTCTGCTGGCCAGTTGCCCTCGGCGGCCTTCTCTCGGTAAACCTTCAAGGCGCCCTCGTTGATATCAGTGCCTTTTATCGACACGTTTATCCCCTTCCCTTCAATAGCCTCGACGATAGAGGTAGTGCCAACACCAGTGCCGCAACCGACATCGTGGATAATATCCCCATTTGCAATGGATGTGAAGGTGAGAGACACCTTGGCTAGGCTCTGGAAACACGAGCCCACAAGCTCATCGTAAAGCTGCGGCGTCGCAGCAATAACCTGCTTGGGCACGAACTTGACTTCCGACTCGGGACCGTTCATGGTGACAGAGCGCGAATGAACTAAGGGGCTCGCTAAGGTTCGATGCTGGCTTGATTCAACTGGCCGTCGAAAGGTGGACAACCGAGGGGATTTGAGTAGCCGCGTCGAAAGAAGTCTTAAGTTAGAGCGCCTTTTGTATAAATAGAGTGTATCACAAAGACACGGGTCAGACATGTTATGTTGGCTGCAAGCCACCTAACACCATTAAGGGCTGGAATCTTCCCGAGTCCGTTTTAAGATACATCACTCTCTGCATAATATAATGCATAAAAACGCACACGGGCCGCCGTTCAGCAGTGACAGTCACCGTGACCTGACTGATAACTACCTACCTAGTATGTACCTAGGTAGTTGAGCTAAGCCTAAGCAAAAGCGGCGAATAACCATACCTGGTAATCATGAGTACTAGTAGGTAGTATTACTACCTTGTACAATACATCACGAACTCTGTCAGCTGCCGCCAACGCCGCTAGCATGGAACTGTATTTCATAGCTAGTTCGCCGTTGTTGGGAGATCAAAATAACCTACGAGTACGAGGACTCTGCATCTCAGGGTTGGACGGTTTCCCATCTTGACTTCAGCAATACTGTTTCATTCATACATTCATTCATTCATCATACCAAGTACGCCGAGCTTCACAGCTCACCCACCTTCAGCGAGTCTGCAGTTGGGCCGACTTTCGAAGCATCGAAATTCCTAATCAAATCATAGTAGAATCTCACAACGGCGAGATGGTCCTCCATCTTGACCCTCTCGTCAATCGTATGAGGGTTGATCGCATGGCCTTGTTGCATGGGAATCCAGCGATATATGTTTGGGGTCAAGCCTGTATCGAAAAATGTTAGCACTTGCCCAATACTACCAGTACCTGATCAACTCTTCCTGCCCACTTACCGAGATAATGCCGTGTATCCGTATTCCCAGTCATGAGTTCGCCCACCGGCACGACCTTGCCTCCGTCGAAAGCGAAGGAATGCTGAATAGTTCCGGAGAATAGATCCCACACCAGTCCCGTTGTCGGGGATACTGGCGCAGCCAGCGTTTCTTGACTTGATGTGAGCACGAGAGTGCCATTGTATTCGACATCGTACATTGTATTAACGACGCCATCGCCGACCTTTTCGCTGAGCCCAAAATCGGGATATTGCTCTTCGCCGTCAAAGGCCCTCACCGCGAGGCTGAATTTATTGACAATCGGTTTGATTTGTTTGAGGATGTTTGCCTTCACCGCAGGTATCGAGTCCTGGGGCGCAATACGATGGTTTACGCCAATCTTGATGTACTCCGGCATCGCGTTGATTTTGACTCCACCCTGGAAATAGTCGACGGCTTGCGAAGTCTGAAGGCGGTAGTGTGTCGAACGATCAAGCGTGACAAGTTCTTTAGCTAAACTCTTCAAGTCCCCTTCTCGTACCAACCGAGTGATATTGGGAGCGGACTCTGGAGAGTACACTGCCTGGCACATGTAGTGCTTATGTATTGGTGAGCCTTCAATAACCTCGGGCTCCCAGGGATGAGCCTCGAGCTGCGTCACAATTTCCGCCATGATCCCGATCCCGGTATGAGGGAAAGGCATCGAGGAGTGGCCCCCGTTTACGTGCAATTCGATCCATATGTCAACATGTCCCTTTTCCATGACAGAAGGCAAGGCGTCTTTGCATACATTAGATAAGTCGACACAGGTTCGATCTCGGAGACTTACACAACGTATCATTTCCGACAAGATCCATGCCCGTGCTGCCCTCATCTAGGATCATTACCATCGAGTTTCGACCATAAAGGTTTTCGAGGTGAGGTCCGATAGTACCGGCACCACGCCGTCCCGAGCACTCCTCGTCAAAACCAAAAGCCAGTATAATTGTTCTGGTCGGTTCCCAGCCTGGATTGCCTAACAGCTCTTCGAGGGCAGACAGGAGCGCGGTCAAGCTATTCTTATCGTCGTATGCGCCTCGACCCCAGAGCCAAGTACCGTCGAAGTGGCCAGAGAAAGGGGGGTACGACCACGCGGACTCAGAGGTAGCAGGTACGACATCTTGATGGGCTGTTAGTAGCAGGGGCTTTAACGACGAATCGGACCCTTTGATGGTATACAACAACCCAAGTGTGTTCACAGTCTCGCGAGCCATCCGGCGATGCCTAGTACAGGACGTCAATGGACCCAACTACTAAAATTAGCCAGGATTAGACAGGGTCAAGACATACACATTTGGGTATAAAGATTCCAACTTCTCATGCAGTGTAAAAAACACTTCCCATCTCGGATCTTCCAGGGGTTCGCCATTATCATCGTACGATACTGTAGGTATGCTAACAATGGCGGAGTGTCTCTCGACTTGAAGTTTCAAGGCTTCCTTGCCAGAGAAGACGTCTCGGGCTGCTGGTAAACCATCGCTAGAAGGGTCCACGACGGGGGGCAGTTCGCACTTGAATCGGTCGTCTTTGAACCCCTCTACAGCACCTCGGTCAGGACTGTCGCGAGCTCCAGCCAATGCATACACATGGGCAGGCAGAACGATTGCGGCGAGTGCAAGCGTATGTCTCATTGTTTACGTGTAGGAACTGAACAGTTCCAACGCGACTGGGTGATGACACAGGAGCCAATGTCACAAGAGGCCAAGGAAGGTGTCTCTGGGTTGTCATAAATGACAAGAGAGCATGGACATCAAGCCCACGGCGGTTTGGAGGGCGGTGTTGCCGTCAATATACCCGATATGGAGCTCATATTTGGAGATAGCATAGTCGCAATGCCGATATACAGGGTTCATATCGCATCATGGACCTTCCGCACTGAGACCCATAGTTCCACAACAGCCAACGAATCTCACGAATAGAGAGAACACATCGTTTCCTGTGCGTGGCGTCTAGGGACTGTCGTTAAGTTGAGCTGTCTATCATGAGATAAATGATGGGGTATTCTGGCAGGCGACAAGGTACAGGCGAGCAGAGCAGGTGCCCAGGTGCTCGCCCAGTGGCTCATTTACCCCTCTATGGAGAACCCCTCCATCTTTACCTACATAGGTACCTACCTACCTACCTAGGTAAGGTAAAGAAAGAACAAGGGTTCACGGCCCAACTCGCCAACCTGCAAGCTTCGTGTCCCTGTACCGCTACCTAGGGGGCATCTAGGCAGGCGGGGCAGGAACCCCCCACCCCCCCATGCCCCCCACTAAGTCAGATACCTTACCTTCCAAGGTGCGGTATGTAGAGAATCAGCCGCTTTGTGTTGCGACATGCGACGCCATCACGACTACCTAGGTATACAGTCGCCCACAAACTACGAGCAACTCTGGTTGATCATCGACCATGTCATCCGAAGCACAGCCCATATCATCAGCCCGCTTCGTCGAGGCGCTGAAAGAGCTACCGTCCAGCTCCCTCGCCTTGAAAGTGCTTGAGCTGCGCAACTCGATCGCCCACCTCGACTACTCCAACGCCGAGCTGCGCCCTTTCGCCGAGGGCACGACACCCACCCTCGACCAGCAGGCCACCCCGGGCGCCGCCCCCCAGCCAGACCAGGACTGCAAAGACGCCATCGCCGAGAACGAGGCCGTCATCGCCCGCATGCAGGCGCGCATCGAGCTGATACGCGCCGAGGTCGAGGGCAGGGGCTTGAGCTGGCGCGAGTTCCAAGGCACCGCCGACGAAGTGGCCACGGCCGCGCCGAGTACCGAGGATGCCACCGAGCACGAGGCTGCGCGCACCAGCACGAGTACATCTACCGCGACAAACGCTGTCAACGGGCACCCTCAAGGCGCAGACTCACAGCATGAGGCTTGGAGGGATGGCACATTCCAAACTGGCACGATACGAGGCAGCGACGAGCTCCTCGGGGAGCTCATAAATCGCATACCACCCGAGGACGACGAGCAAGATACAGATGGCGGCATGCATCTGTAAGGGACAGGGGCGCGTCTACGGGGGGTCTGGGAGTTCAGGTTTTCAGGCAGGTACTCTTGTCGACTGGTCTATCTGGCTATGGGCGGGGATACAAGGGGAAATGCTCGAGCTGGGTGGTAATCGCATTGCGTTGGCGTTCGGTCAAGAAAACGGTTGGAATTATGGCGGCATATGGCAGTCTGCTTGTGGATGGTCGCCACGTGCTTCATTCCTATGAATGACTACTACCACTGTGTAGCCCATGCGACTCGCAACCGGCTCTCCAGTCTTCGAATCACACGGACAGGCTGGTGTTAGTAGCTGTCGCTAGGTAGAAGTTTGAAGGAGGAAGTGTATGCTTTCTCAAAGATACCGGTAATCTCAATCGATTTATCCGGTAGTAAGCGACTCTCCCTGGTTTACAGTTGCGTACAGGTTGCTTTACTACGCGAATGATACCCCAACATAGGATTGCAACCAAGCTCCCATGGCTCATTTATTCATTTCACGGGTCGCTGACCCAGCCTCCATCAATCGTGTAGCTGCTTCCCGTGATGGCACTCGAATCATCCGCAGCTAGGAAGAGAATCAACCGGGCAACCTCCTCAGGCAAAATGTGCTTCTGTAGCGACTGCGCAGCCAGGACCTCGGCGCGATATTCGGGGGTCAAGACCTCGTCGATCTGCCGCTGCGTGGCGATGTTGCCTGGCATGATAGAGTTGACCCGGATTCCCCATGGACCGAACTCCTTGCTATGCGTGCGTGTCATCCCCATGACTGCGGCTTTGCAAAGCGTGTAGACAGGCATACCTGTGGCCGGAATGCGCCAGGTTATGCTCCCCATGTTTATAACTGTATCGCAATCGGAATTAGCGAATGCTGCAACAGACAGCCACTGCGAGTGATGAGTATGCTAGGACGATTTGAAAAGTTTTATCGAGTAGATAAATGCCCCGGTGTACGGGGCAAAGTGTGAACTCCAACTGTCAAGGCGAAGAGGCAGACAGCGCGGATATTAAATACTCACCACTTCCCTTGCCTTTAGCCCTCATCCCCGGAAGAACAGCCTGGGTCAGAAAGAACTGGTGCCGCAAATTAACATTGACATCCTCGTCCCACGACTGCAGCGTCACTTCGTGGGTGGGAACGCGGGTCCGCGCGCCTGCGCTGGCCGCGTTGTTAATGAGGACATCGACGGCGCCGTGCTCCGCGACGACCTCCTCGGCGCAGGCGCGCAACCGGTCGAGGTCGGTGACGTCGCAATGCTTGAACTGCGCCAGGGGCGTAGAAGTCTGGTCTTCCGCCGGGCGCGATGTGCGCAGCTTGTCCAGCAGCTTCTGCGCCGATGCCTCGCATAAGTCGAGGAACACGACCTGGGACCCTTGCTCCCAGAACAGCTCGACGCAGGCCGCGCCTATGCCCTCCGCTCCACCCGAGATGAGCACCGTCCGACCCCGCAAACTGGGGTAGGTGGCGTATTGTTGGGGCATGGTGCGGAGTGGACTTGGGGTCTGGGGAAGGAGAGCTAAGGTAGGTAAGGTAAGGTGGTTCAAGCCAACTACCTGCCGAAGATGTGATATTTGAGAGGTATATCTGTAATTGTAGCGGAATGGACGAGGAGATCCCCAGGCGGCTTCAAATTGTGCTAGAACGAAGGTTATTTTATAAACTTAGAAGTGTCTCGGAACGCCATGGCCCACAACCCACCGCCGACCGGACTTGGGGTTTTGGGGCGGTAGGCTATCGGATGATAATATCCATTGGACGTCACTGTCTCTTTCTTTACTTTAGGTACTGTCATTGGTCACTATGATTGTGCGGCGAACCGCAGCAATGGCCAAGGATCCAATGTGGTACGTTAAGTTACATTTGACCTGCGTTTACGAGCTTTTCCCCAATAACATCCTTCTCTGGCATCGTGTACCAAATCTCAGTATAAATTAATACTACTCAGCACGAAGAGTGAAACAGCACATCACGATGCTTGCCAAGGCATGGTTTGGTTTATTTGATAATTGATAGTAAAAAGGAGCGTATCGATATAAAGCTCCGCAATAAACATACGCACAATAATGTGTGCTTAGTCGCAGTCCCACGTCCATGCCCGTGCCCGTTCCGTTGCAATAATAATGCTTATTGCAGTCTAAGAGCCATGCCCATTCTATCCAATATCAATGCTTCTCCAAAACTCCCAACTCCAGCATGCTCCTTGCTCAACATCTCGTAAATCAGGCAGAATCTTTTCGCAGGGCGGGTGGTGGTGGTCCGTGATCTTCATGCTTCTGTGCAGATGCATCTCTCGAATATCGGGCCGGATTTTTGGGAGGAACCGGTGGAGTTGGTCCGTAGTCTTTGGTGGCATCGTACTCCTCTGCGGATACGTATTTCGAAAACCAGACTGGGCTCCTTGGCGGCTTTGGTGGCAGCGTTGGGCCATAGTCTTTGGCAGGATCATGCTCCCTTGCCTAAATGGAAGTTTTGGCATCCATACCTGTGTTGGCTGCAGTTGCAGTTTCGGATGGGACCAGAGGCCCGGCGGGCAAGATTTCTTCGCCAGCGCTAGTTGCTGTATGGTGGCTCATATAGCTCACCGTACTTGCGCGGCTGACCGGGAGCAAGTTTTCCTTGCTTCGGTTGGTCGAACCTCGAGCTGAAGTTTGAGCTGGGGCTTTGCCCGTCATAAATCTGGCCGGTGGGGGCGGCAAGACCATCCAACTCACGGCCTTCTTGAAAGGCGGTGGCCGGGCCACTGGGGGATTGTAGTCGTTGAGCGGGTGATTGATGGGGATAAAGTAGGGGTTCTCGTCACTGGCATCGTCGGCGCTCTTGGACCTGGCGTCCTTGCTCAAACTGGATTCGATGAAACGGCCAGCTGATGATGCGGCGTTTCTAAGCCCATCGTACAGGATGTGGCCGGTTCGGGACAATTCATGGCCCCAGTCTTCATCATGACTCTGTTCAAAGGTTGGAAATGAGCAAACTGATGATCTTGGTGTGCCAAAAGGTATTCCACAAACATTTGGGGCACCGGGGGAGAATGGGGAGATTTGGGAGACTACTAACCATATGGGGATTGTATTTCCAATTGGAAGGTAGAGAATCGTTCTTCGGATCTTTGAAGCGTGGCGGCTTCCCACCTTTGGTAACAGCAGGAGAAGGAGGTTTGGGTTGATTAAGAAACGAGTCATGTGAATTGGAATCAGTGATAGTGAGAGAATGGACGGTGGTTCCGTCTGCATTATTGAGTGTGTTTGTGGTGGGGGGAGCTGTGGAAATATTGGATTTTGGAACCATGGGGCCAGGGGGGGCGTTGAAGGAAGCCGACTCCTCCTCAGGTTTCTGGCCAGCTGTCTTCGATTTCTTGCGCTGGAAGTGTGGTCCCACTTCATTGTTCACGTCAGCATTCGCGATCTTGCCGGCAGAACCAAACGAATGCGAGAGAACAAGCAGGAGGGGGAGGTGGTGGAAAAACAAACAACTTACTCTTGATTTCTTCGGACCAATATGGATTGGTACTGAAAGGTTCCGGCTGTTGGTAACCTTGTTTGTTCGTAGAGTCTCGTGCTCTTGCCTCTCGTTCTTTTTTGGCTTGCTGTCCGACGCGGTGTTTATGTCTCGCCTGATGACAAGGGGCGCAAGAGACGATGTAGAACACCACGGACTGAAGTGCCACAGAGAGCGACATTGTGATTACTCACGTCCGGAATGAGTTGGTGATATGGCAATTGTGGGGGGCAATAGCCAAGTTCTTGAGTTGTTATGAGAATGTGTGTATGGTGAACGTCAAACCGATGAATTGTATGACAACTTTTGTAGTACTGTTATTGCAATGGTGGATGAAAAACAATCAAACTTATGGGTAAGTAGTTTTCGAGCAAGAATTGTGTTGTGTTGTGTTGTGTCGTTGTGCTGTTTTGCTTGAAGATGACAAGATATGAAGAGGAGAAGAGAAGAGAAACGCGTCGGGGCGAGAGAACAGGCTGTTTACATTAAACGCTTTCGATATAGAGTTTTGAGTCGCCTGCAACTGATGAGGTAAATAACGCTTGCAGTCATGCGTGGAATATGCGGCCACGAGGTACCGTTGCAGAGTGCAGCGAGTGAGGGCCAGCGCACGTATGAAGCCTCGTACGCAGCAGCAGCTTGAATGCGGGATAGGGGCCAATCGAGTTGCCCCGCAAACTGAGTTCCGGTATGCAGTATGAAGTCGGCATGTCAATGGACATCTCGCTCGAGCGCCTTGCGCGAAGGCTACGTGGGGCTGGCGGGTTTGCACGGGCACAGAACAAAGTCGACTGAAGCTGCCCGCACTGCGGCAACATACATGATCGAGTTCGAGCGAATGGCGGTTTGATAGGAGATGCTGGAGTGATGGGTTAGGTGGTATTAGGGAAACCCGAAACAGAGGGAAAAGTGGATTTGGTCGCAGGATTCAGGATTCAGGACCAGGGTTTCTGGTCCAAGGCGAGCCAGGCGAGCCAGGGGTCGAGGCCCCTCCAGGTCCCTCAAGTCCCTCAGCTCTAGGTACTCCTACATGTAGGTACGTACCTATAAAGGTGCCCCTCGAGCGGGAGGAGGTGCTTGGCATAGCACAGCCGGATTGCCGGATTGAACGATGCACTTTATTGGTTGGTCTGTGCTACGACCTTGCAGTACCTACATCATGGCTACGAGTACATAAGTCGGGGATATATTTAGAAAATGGCGCTTCTCGCTCTCTAATCATCCGGCGCTAATAAGCAAGCATTGGTGTGCTGCATCCATTGACTTCCGTCTATCTAGAATTCTGCATCATGTTGCCTCGATCAAGCATCTATTCAACGCACAGTACTTGAGTAGGCACACGAAAGTGGAAACGGGGCCATTCGTGGCTATACCCAATTGGTATAGCCAAGTCTCGCGGCAGATCAGTCTAGCGATTATAGGCTAGATGGCCCATGTAGTTCCACAAAAGCGCGAGCTTAATTTACACCCCTACCTGACCCGCTCGACCCATCCGACCATCCATTGCCTGAGCCGTATCGAATACAGGAGATTCGGTACGGTAGGGGTAGCACTCTGGTCATGTGACCGCGCGATAATCTCGTGAGCCAATCCCGTCTTATCAGACTGTCGCTATCGCGGACGGGAATAGTACTACTGTACAGTGTACATGTAGGTCCGAAACTGATATGACATCAAATTCCATGCGCCAAAATGTGGACAACAGTACACAATATTCAACCCAAGAACGATATTCCTGATTGGCTATGTGAATCCAAAGAGCTTATGAGCCACGCATAGAAAACAACTCTGAATTTCTGACCGCGTCGCCATTCTCTCTCATTGCGAGATGTACTTGATCTAAATGCCCCGAGTGGGTTTGGGTTTCTCTGCTCACTTCGGTTGAATGAACCGAGCCCCCGAGGTGCATCTCTCATACGCGTACCCACACGTGTCGTGCAAAAATCGGATTGCATATGCACCTCAGAGCTTATGTAGCCTTCCGTCTTTCAAGGTTGTGAGCTGCAACTTGCGAGATATGTTGCCATCTCTTCCAAGAACCTTAGGTTGCAATGCGCAGAAACCGGGGTTACACAATGATGTAATGCCCTGATCATTCGCTCTTCAGCTTGAGGTATTCCACCATGACTTCATGTGTCGGTACACGGAATGATCTAGACATCGTGGCCGAACAACCAGGACGTCTTCCTTTTCGCACACTGAGTCATTGCCGCAACGAGATTCACAGCATGACTGAATAATGCTGAATTTAACTTACAAGAGAGGCTAGTTGGAAACAAATAACACCAAGTTCCGTGATCAATATCGTAGGTCAAACAACCCTTCAATGCCTTTTTTCAGCTTAATCTTCTATTCCCGTAATGCTTCTCCATGACGTCCTCAAACTTCGTGGTTATTAAATCTTCAAAACACTTTGCATTTGCCGGCAGGATTTCACTCCCGTTGCCAAATGCCTCACTGAGCTCCGCACATTCAATGCGAATCGCATCACCTGCCTCACGGGCCTTTCCAACTTCACATGTCAGTTCCTCAAGTGAGACGTGCACTCTCTGGACCGGTTTCCGGGCAACTCTCTCCAGAATCTCAGCCGCATCTTCCCAACTCACTCTATCTCCCGAAAGGTACGTGAACTCGCCCCAAGTGCCGCGCGGCAGACGCAGCAATCTCACCACCCCACTCGCGATGTCATCCGCGAGCGTCATGCTGACCTTATCCCTGGAGTCCCCCAAGATTTTCACGACCGGCGGTTCCGCCTCGGCGTCCACGGGCAGGAGATTAGGGAACTCGGGCGGCAGGTCCGCCATGTACTTCTTCTTGCCTCGCGGGAGGAAGAAGTCCATAATGATGCCGACGCAGAAAACCGTATACTCGATGCCGTGAGTGCGACATACGCGCCCGGCGTGTTCGCGAAAATCCATCTTGTCCGCTTCCGAGGACGGTGGCACCGGGAACCGCGCCACATCGTTGGCGTACTCGGCTGGCACGAAGCGCTTGACGTCCTCGGCGACCGCGGCGTCCAGCAGGTTGCGGTGGCTTCGTGCCGTGAGTGAAGGGTTCTGCAGATCCACCATGAATGAGAGAAGGGTGTCGGCTTGCGCAGACTTCAGAGCTGCTCTGAGAGAGGCGATCTTGTTGTAGTCTACTACCTGTCTCGGTATAAGCATGTTTTCTATTTTCACATTTGCCAAGATTTTTGTGTAGATGGGGCAAATTAATCGAAATAGGTTTTGTGGTTCCATATTCCATGAGATCTCATAGACCATGATTTAGACGACATGTATTGTGAGAAATGGCTGAGGAGATGACAATGGCAAAACCATGTTCGCAAGCCAGGTCCTACCTTGATCACAGCACCCTTCTCTTCAAGTGCAGGCTTGGGCGACCGTGAGAATACTGTCACATTGAAATGATTACTTGCAAGTAAGGCGTCCAAGACATGTTTCCCTAGATATCAATTATCATAATGTTAGTCAAAAGTTTCACCTTAGGGAAGATTTGACCTCGGGGAGAGCGATCAGTGCTAAGGATTTCCTTACCAAGACCGCCTGGTCCAGCAACAACAATATTCGCTGACATTTTCGTTCTTAAGAATGATCGAAGATACTTTCTCAGACTTGTGCCAGGAAGTGTAGTCGCAACTTGAACGTCACCAATCGTGTGGAGGTTCCATACAATATTTGAAGTATGATTGAGTAGATATTGTGCTGGGCAGAACATCTACCACGAAACCCAATTCACAACAAACACGAAGGAGAACAGGTTTAGTCAATGACTCTGTTTGCGTAGCCTGCTACAACCCCGCCTGTAGATCCCGCCATATTCCCATGTTTGATGCTGCAACACGTCATCTGGAATGTGTTGCGCACGATTTATTACTCAGGCGAGTCAGGTGTAGGCGGGCCAGGAAGCACTAAACCCACACGTAAATTGCGCGAGGCCATGTGACTTGGCTCGCTCTGGTCCACAGCGAAGTTGAGGGCACAATGACACATGCCAGATGACTGCCAAGACACAGATGCACGGGAACCATCATCTAGTCGACCTAGCCTGGTAGGTAGTCAGAGGCATGATGGAATGTCACGTACGGACATGCTATGGACTGAGCCAAGCCTGATATCTTGTCTACCTACCCAGGTAAACCATCGTGAATAGGAACACACATATTTCCGGCCACTAAAAGATTTGTGCCAAAACATCTGATTATAGATAATTTTTCTTTTAGTGCTATCCTCTCGAGCGTCCTTCTCGACGTACACTACACTGTCTAGGTAGGCTCTGGAGCAAAGCTAGGCGGAGAGCCTTCTATGTACAGTTGGTTCAGAGATTGCCAATCTTCCACGCGTTATTTAAATAGGCTGGGAAACAAACAGTAAGACGGTGAAGGTTTAAGCCGTCCTCGTACAAAGAAGAAATATGTAAAGTAGGTTGATTCCGTAACAGAAATAGCTTGCTTGTAGCGCGCAATGAACAATCGGCGAGGGCTACTACCGCGAATTGACCAGCTGAGGCGTGGCCGGGATTCGCGGCGCAGGTCTTGATGTTCATACACGATTGCGCCGGGTTAAATAAAGTGTACAACAATCAAACAACGATAAAATGTCATAATGCAACAATGCCTGACCGTACGCCTGGATCCATCAATCCAAACCCATCCGCATCGTGGCAAGGGTGTCCGATACCTTTCGTGTGCAAAGCATGGTGTGATTGCGTCAAATAGTGTACAAGGCTGTGTATAGTCTAAACATTGAAGACAGTGGCCTTTTCTGGGAAACGGGGTAAGAGCTCTTTGGTGGGGGTCCGAAGGAATTGGAGAATACGAGAATACTAGGTGTTCGATCCACGTGCATGTATTACACATCCCACTCCTGCTCGAGCTCGTCCTCCGCCTCTTCAGGTGTCAACGCAGCGAAGGAGGAGCTGCTGCTGGTGAGGACAGGTTTCTTGGTGCCGTTGACAGGTTTAAGAGTTGAAGCAGTCGTAGTAGTTGCGGTGTCACCATTGGCAGGTTGGTTTGGAGTAGTAGGAGTCTCGGCAGCAGCATCCTTCTTCTTGCCCTTCTTCTTGGTCTTGACTTCGTTCCAGGAGTCTTCCTGTCGCAGCATCTCGAGTTGCTCTTCCTCTGATGGCAAACCAGACCAAGGGTCCGATGCAGCCTTGGTCGCGGAGGCGACTGGGGCAGGCACGGGAACCTTGGCAGGCTCAGGCTTTTGTTGCTTCTCCAACGTATCAAGTAGCTGGACGGAGGTGCTGCTGTCGTTCGACTGAGGTTTCCAGGCATTCTGTGCAGCCATGGAGCTAGATCCATCCTTGGCAGGTCGACCTTCGGCGATTCGAGCAGTCCGTCGCTGTTGCTCTAATTTGACCTTGCGTTCCTTTTCCTCCTCTTCGCGGGCTGCCTTAGCAGCCTCTGCCTTCTTGCGGTTCTGGCGTTGCTTCTTGGTCTCGACGGGTTCAGCTGCCTTGGCCTTTCGGTCCTTAGGCTTCTTGCTTGCATCAGTACCTGTGAGGCGTAGAACGGATGGGCCGGGAGCCTCGGGTTCAAGCATGTCGGACACGCCTTGGCTGTCGACGGGAGCAACGGCAGGAGAGGCCTGGGAGGACAGGTCGTCGTCGGCATCGCCGGCCGTGGACGAGGGGGCCGAGATTTTGTTCTGCACGGGCTCTTGGGCCTTGGATTGCTTGACTGACTTTTGTCGCTTGTCGTCCGCCTTCTTGGCGTTGAATTTGGTTCCAGCATGGGCATTGGCGAGCTGCCGGGCGAAGTCACGGTCGGCCTTCTTGTCGGCAAGCTCGGCATCCTCCTTATTGTAGGTAGAGTTGGGTACGGTTGGCTCGCTGCGCTCGGGGGCCGAGGGCTTCGGTTGAGGCTTTGGTTTTATCGCCTTCTCGGTCTTTTTCTTCACATCGACTGCGACATCGCGCACGCTTTGTTTGGTAGGCTGCTTGACTATGTGTGCGTTGCGGGTTTGCTCCTTGTTCTGTGTGGTATAAAACCAAACACCGAAGGCAATAGCAATGACGGCATAACCACCCAAAGTGGTGTATGTCGAATGATCTTTCTGGGACTCCATGGTTTAATTTGTTGTTGCTGACAGGTTTAACGTAGGAGTAGGTGTAGGGTGTGGAGATGCAGAGTCGAGAAGGATTGACCGCAAAAACAACAGAGCACTGAAGCGCGAGGTTGCAGAACTGTCGATAATTCGGTCTCGGGATGGTTATGGTGAGGGACGCAGATGGGCGCTGTGAAACAGAACAGGTGAGAGGGCGAGAACAGTGCTAGGACGGCATTCACCAATGCTGTCAAGGCCAAATGCTAAGGGGTTCGCGGGTATAGTGGAAGCCACAGCACAGCTCGATAACTCTAGGAGGCTTTGATATCGAGGATGTGGAGATGGCCGGAGGGCAATGGGCAATGGGCCAGTTGCTGGTTGAGTTGAGCTGTTGAGCTGTTGAGCTGACTGACTGGTGCAGGTAAGGTGCTTAACGGGCAGTGGTACAGTGCAATCGGCAGAATCAGGCCAGATCACAGAAGCACGGGAGGTAGGGAGTTGGAGTTGGAGTCAGGGAGTCGGCGGCCGCGATCAGCCGAGAAGAGCTCTTGGACCCTGCGCTGCCAAGGAGACGGACGAGATTGGAACGTCGCCAGAAGCCGACCGACGCTCGATGTCAATTGGTTGGTGTTGGTGCCCGTTGGATGAGCAGAGCAGAGCTAGAGCTGCGATGGTTGTTGGGTGATGCTTGAGGCTTGAGGCTTGAGGCTTGAGGATTGAGGGTAGAGGGTAGAGGGATGGGAAATGGGAATCAGATGCCAATAGAGCAGTTCACGGTGCTGGACCACTTGGTTGGCTGGACGCAGTCTGGAGAGTTATGATGTTTTATGGATCTTGCGCAGAGACAGATTGGCAGGCGAGACCGATGGAGATTTAAGTTTAAGGTGATCTGTTGTCAACTTCCGGTCCGTCAGGGGTGAGCTCTGGGCAGGTGGAGACGGGATGCGTGCAGTGCGAAGTACCTAGGTTTTTATGGGTACCTAATTGAAGGCAGTGCTCTGACAGTGAATTACCGAATCCCAACCCTCTCTACCATGTACACGGTGTATAAAGACAGTGCCGCTGGACTGCTATTGACCTGGGCTGGAGGATTACAGGCGAGACAGCTCTATGCAAGAGGTCGACGTACTGCTCGCAGACGCACAGTGTTTCCATAAACTGTAAACGCTGCCAGGCTGTGGTGCCATTGTGTACCTACCTACATGTACTCCTTTGCTGTGGTAATGGAAGTGAGGTCTTAAGACTAATGTTCTATCAACAGTCACAGCGTCCTCACTCCAACTCTGATGTTGACAGCTTTGTGCAGTGAACTATGAGAAACCTTGAGATCCTCTAAGTTCATGGTCTACTAATGCATCCGTGGCCGCTTCATAAGGTTGAATAATTCTACACAACACCCGTGACTCGTGTAGGGCTATGTTTACTGTCTTCGACATGATGCCTTTCTAGACCAGCCCTAGAGCATATGACAGATCGACCTTTCGGTCTTCAGATTCACTCTGATTTAAAGAAACCGAGTCTGGATGAAATCCATAGACCTTTGTGCCGCAGTCCTTGCTTAGAACTTGGTCTCATCGAGGGTACGAGTATATGTAGTTGGCGATAAGTACATGACGCAAGTGTGCTTAGGTCGGCATAATACACCCCGGGCCATTGACAAATACCTAATAAAGCATTGAATAGTAATCCCAAACCTGTAAGACTGCCAGGCTCGCCAGTTGCAGTGGTTGTGGTTGGATTTGCAATTTCTGCTGGGGGGAACAATAGATGCATATCAAGGTACATAGAATAACAGTCAGTACATGAGAAGAACAGAAATGATAAGGATTAAAACCACTTTACCTATTCACTGGAGTGTTCAATACAAGGTTGCAAAGTGAAGCAGCTGATGTTCGTTAGGTAATCTGGATTTGCTGCCTTATAACTGGTGGGCAAGATAAAGAACTGGAACTTTAACGCACTACCACCAGCGCACCTCCTGCTGCAACTCCGCTGATGACCGGCGGAATGCTACCTACCTACCTGGTAGGTAGAAAGGGCGCGCCCCTCAGTGGCATCTCAAGGGCGTGCCCCTCAGTACTACCTAGTAGCATCTCAAGTGCATATAATAACACAACACCACTGCACAATTGTGTGCCACCGAACTTCGTAAATATACTGTTCACAGCTTTCGCAGTTCGTGTTTTGAATTTCCTCGTCTATAGACGCATATACAATACCGGGTCTTGTTCATCCTCGTGCCTAGAATAACCTGCAAACATGGCTCCAAAGCGAAGAATCATTATAGACACGGACCCAGGTAAGCTTTAACGCCTCCCATACCTTTGACTTCGAACCACAGACACAGACAGAGCAACCCAATTGCCATTTCTTGGTGATCTACGAAGGGCAGCATACTAACCTATCATGGATTCAAGGTGGCGATGACACAATGGCCATGTTGCTCGCACTGGCGTCCTCGCCCGAGGACTTGGAGGTCGTCATGATCTCTGTGACATATGGCAACGTACCACTCGACGCATGTGTACGGAATGTCGTGGCTCTCTTCAAGGTTCTCGGCCATGAAATTGAATGGCGTAAAGCACAAGGTAAACCTTTGGGATTTGAGGCCCTGCGGACCTACAAGCCCATTGTGGCCTTAGGCCCCGAGCACTCCTTGGAGGATGAAATCTTGATGGCAGATAACTTCCGTGAGTTTCTCAGAAATACCAAATTGTGTTTCGCTGGGCTAGCTGACTAGGTCGTTCCAGATGGGGCTGATGGCTTGCATGGTGTCCATGATGCTGTACGTTGACTATCTGAACTACTTTGGTGTTTGCTCTGGGCTGCATTGCTAATAGAGCCGGCAGCATCCTCATCTATCGCCTGACGAGACCTGGAGAAGTGTATTCAAACAGGATGGGCCAACTCCTACCGAGTTACCTTCATATCATCAATACTTCACACCCTCCAAGGAGCCAGCGCACCGTGAGATTCTACGAATCTTAAAGGAGGAACCAGCTGATACCATTTCCATATGTGCCATGGGTCCGTTGACAAACTTGGCACTGGCAGCATCTGAGGACCCGGAGACCTTCCTCAAAGTCAAGGAGATAGCAGTCATGGGTGGAGCCGTCGAAGTCGAAGGCAATGTTACGCCTGTAGCCGAGTTCAACACATTTGCTGATGCAGTAGCCACCGCGAGAGTGTTTGCTCTAACATCTCCCACCCCGTCTTCCACAATGCCGCCGGTACCAGCGGGCAAATCCACACTGCCAGCATACCCAGAGAATCTGTCGAGGCAGCTGAGCCTCAGTCTGCTCCCTCTGGACATCACAACACCGCATCTCCTCAACTTGGACCAATTCCAGCAGACGGTCAGGCCGCACATCGAAGCTGGAAGCCCACTAGCCACGTGGGTGAACACCTTCATGGGGGGCATCTTCAAGCAGATCATCTCGATGATAGGGGATGCGGAAGAACCCGGCCTCTCACTGCACGACCCGCTAACTATTTGGTACATGCTCACCGGTGAAGGGCCGGAGTGGAAGCTGGCCAAGGGTGCGCCTGAGGACATCCGCGTTGAGACGGCTGGGCAGTGGACTCATGGTATGCACGTGATGGATCGCCGTGGACGAGTGCGCGCCGATGGGAAAGCGAGGGAAGAGATACAGGGAGACGAGGACGGTTGGCTGAGCTTCAAGAGAGGTAACAGGATCAACAGGCTGGTTAGTAGCCCTGGCTACGACGTATTCGCGCCGTACCTGATGGCAAAGATCTTTGGTTAGAAGGTTCTGCCTGGATCTCCAGCAGCGTGTCATGCTTAGAGCATAGATGAACCATAGAGGTGTCAGCAAAGACTGCCAGGTAAAGTGGTATCATTAGGCAAATAGCATACCCTATCAAAGACCCCTCAGAAATTCAAACGGGTCGTCCCAAACGCCGGCAGTGCAAGACCCCTCCTTGAATTTGCACACCTTGAAACAGTCATTCTCAGAATCCGTGATTATGCGTGCTTGATGCCACCAATTGCTGAGCCCTTGACCTGCTCCCATTTTATGCTGTCGTCCAGGGCCTCGTCGACCAACCCCACCACGCAGACATTGTCTCCCCGTACGATGTATAGACCCAAAGGAACTTCGGTAGACGGCTCGTCGTCGTCGTGAGTTCGTATGACGCGCTCGATGGTCTGTCCCAATACCTGCAGCAGCGTCATTGTTAGTCTCTCTCTCTCGGACCAGTTGGATGTTCTCATTGGGGAGTTGCCTACTAAGTTGGTTTGTTGGTCGCAGCTTAACAGGTTTCCGACCAGTGTGCGCGAGTCGGCCGTAACTATGAGAACCTTCTCTACACGCCTGTCAGAAAACGATGGGCATGGCATGACATATATCCCCAGGGAGGGTCGACGTACTGTTGACATAGTTGTGAAGGTTGGACATCTTGCCTGGAGACAGTCGGCTTGGATGTGACGCCGAATTTAGGGACTGACAACAGGCCGGGCCACAGCCGTGTGCAAACAAAAAGCAAGGGAGAGAATGGCAGTATGCTATGCGACGAGGTTGAGCTTACTGTGACTGCTACTACTAGGTAGCGGCCGGCGTGCTTTGTGAACGGTACTGGTCGTAAGGCTGTGAAGCTTCTCGTTTCCAGGCCGGTCAGGGTCTGAGGCATCCCAACTGCGGGTACGCCCCACTTTTCAGCCATATGCTCGACCTCAGGTACCTCCTAGGTCGGGTAGGTACCTCGGTAGGTACTGACCTGCTCGGGTGCTCACATAGCCGCTGGCATCCAAGGATATGCGCAGCACCTGGTGTTTCCACCTAAAGGTGCAGGTGGTCAGGGGAAATATTCAAGCTACCTATAATCTACTTAGAGGCACCTAGGTACCTACTACTATAAACACCAATCAAAATACCCAACTTACCTAGGTAGGTGAGACAACATGGAAATCATGAGGACAATTGAGCTGAAAGTGTTAGAGCCGGCTCGAGAATCGACAAGAAGGGTGTGTTTCGATGGCTTGGTCACGGAAGGGTCAAGAGGAGGCCTCTGCATCTAATTGGTTCCAAGGAAGTTTAGTTCAACACCTTAGGTAGCTCGGCTCGCTCGGGTAGCGAGTACTCGTAGGTAGGTAGATGCCCAGTGGCTTGGATAGGCGAGAAATGGGGATTCCCCGGCAGTGAGCCGCTCGAGCCGCTGTACAGTAGAGGGACGCCCCAGGCGAGCCAGGCAGGGGATGGCTCCACAGCGGCGATCGTTTCTCAGCCACTTAATTCTCCATGCTTGGGCGCTTGAAACATTTCGAGCACTCGATGTGTGCTACCCTCCCTCGACCTGCAGAGAGCTATTACTCGTTCCTCCCTCAGTATTGACCGCTTCCAGAAGTATTGGCTCGCCGACTCGCAGGTGCAGAAAGGGGGTACAGAAACGTGATCGCCCGAGGCGCGTACCTTGCTGCCGACCGTACCTAGAACACACATCGAGTCAAGCAGCTCGCATCCAGTCATGTCTGTAGTCTGTCTGTATTGGATAGCGTGGGATCATTTGTTCACCCATGCATGATCCTGCCATGCTCTTACATCGCAAGTTACTTGTTTTGTTTCATTCTCTACTTTCGGTGCTCTAAGGGTCTACAGACATAGCCCAATAAACAATATATAAGTCTGGTGATACGGCAAATATCGCCACCACTAGCAAAGAACTCGTAAAGTTGTTGTGAAAGGTACGGAGTACCTAAGTACTCGCTTCATTCTAACCTTGGAACAATCAATTTTAGCCCGGGGAAGGGGGGGGGAACACTACGGGGCCTCGGGGCCCATGCCACCTCGTACCAACCCCGTCCCCCCGTGCCAAAGGCCGCCGATCACCTGGCCTATAATAGTCAGCCGTGCCCCCAGCCCGAACCTTCTTATAGTTCTTGGAGTGTGAGTCGTGTGTCTCTTTCATCATCATCATACCATCATTTGTTCGTTTTTCTGGCGTTTGCCTAGTGCTGTTCCTTTGCCCCAGCAAAAAGATACTGCGTCCACTCTCTCTTATCAACGACAAGTTCTTTGTCTGCTACATCAAGTACACGCTCTTTGACTACTTCCCCCTTACATACGTTAAGACTCGGCGACGTCTATTCTTCTTCTGCTCTGAATCTTTTTGCCTCGAGCTGGTCTCATTACGTTTCGCTACCATCAAGAAAGCAAGAACACAACTGTCAACATGAAGTTCTCCGCTGCTGTTTCCGTCACTCTGGGCCTTGCCGGCATGGCCACCGCTGCCCCTTTGACAGCCCGTGATGGTCCAAAGTCGGCCGCGGACATCATTCTCGAGATTGCCCCCACCTCCGCCACATGTGACAACACGGACGAATGCCGCACGAACGTGCAGGTTGCACCCTACATGATCGCGGCCGCCTCCAAATACAAGCTTACCAATTACCCCTCTATTGCGGCTGTGCTCGCTTTGACGGCCTTCGAGTCCACAAACTACAAGTTCAAGACAAACCAGCAAGGAAACGCGGGTCAGGGAACGAGCAACATGCAGATGTACAGGTACAATTTCCTATACGCCAAGTCGATTCCCGAACTAGCAGGTCAACTTACCTCCCTCGGGGCGCTGGAAACGAGCGGAGACACGGAGCTGCAGAATAAAGTTCGTGCCCTCGTCACCCCTGACGAGTACAACTTTGGAAGCGGCGCATGGTTCATGTCTACCCAGTGCGGCGACATCATCAGTCAGTTGAACGCAAATCCCGACGCAGGTTGGGTTGCGTATATGGGCTGTGTGCTTGGCTCTCCAAATTCAATCACTCAGGACCGCAATGACTTTTGGAACCGGGCGAAGACAGCCTTTGGTCTATGATGGAAATGATATGTTTGTCTTTTGTTTGGGAGGGTTATTGGCGTTGGCATTCCCATGAGAAGATTCGGATCAGGTATTCGCGTCCACAGTTATGTCTTAGTACGATGGCTTCTATGGGTAGATACTTCGGATAGATAGCGTCTGTGGTCATCCTTTCAAATTCGCAACTTTTGCATTTTAGTATTGGTCACATGTTGACTTGATTATTTCGCCCGCGGCGTGAAATCGTGATTGCCGTTTGTATTTCAATTACAACCTCCTTCATGAATTATTTACACAATTGCTCCTGCTCGCCACCCACATCTCGTGTTTTGCTGTCCAACCACCCACTGAAGCAGCCAACGTTATGATCATTGCCAGCTCTCTGATCTAGTCACACCGTCGCAGGACGTCGGGACCGTAAATGACCGGTTGGGGTCGGCTTCCCAGTTGACACTTCCGTCGCTATTCACAATAATGTACTTGTACTCCACTCGAGCACCAGGAGGAAGGTTGATCGTGCCGCTCCATTGGTGGTTTGAGCTCGTGCTACAAGGGACAAAGAGTCAGAACGGGTTATAGCAAGATGACTTGTTTCATCTGTAGTGTTCAGGCGACATGCGCTGGCAGGCAGCATACGAAAGCACAGCTTCTGTTGCGGAAGGGAAGGGTGGTGTGTGTAATGCGGGACACGAAGATGCTTACTATTTTGAGGAGTTAAGGGGGGCGGCCTTGGCTGGTGCCCAGTTGCCGAGTTCAGGAATACTTCCTACGCTGTAAGTGATAGGGTCGTTAGCGGTCCACTCGTTGCGTTGGTCGTGAGAGGATTACGAAAGGGGTCGAGGGAAGCATAGGGGCAGGGACGTCTTACACTTTGGCGGTCTGTCCGAGTGAAGTAGTGACGATTTGGTTGAACGTCACCGGTACCGAAGAGCAGCCTGAGCCGCCACCGTTACCACCTCCATTGCCGCCTCCATTGCCGCCACCGTTGCCACCGCCATTGCCACCTCCATTGCCTGTATTTACACATCGATGGTCAGTGATTGAACGCCAGGAGCAAGATATTGGCCCTAGCCAAGGGACTTGTTTCTACTTACCACAGACTCCGCTTCCATTGAGTGCTGCAGTCGGGAAGAACACTTTGGTCTGAGAGTCTTGTTGGAAAGAAAGCGTCCCTGACCCATCGGTCGTAACAGATGAGCAGGACATGACCTCAGTGAGGGCCTGGTTGCCTGTGAAACCGGTGTAGTCGCTTCCGAGAGTGACACCGTAGCTCCCGCCGTTGGATCCCATGTTCGTGAATGAGCTGATGACCTGCGCACCGGCAAGGCCCTTGCGGAGCACAATGGTCCTGGAGTCTGGCGACATGGGCCAAGCCTGGTAGTTGACGTATGAATCGTCGACGAAGATGGCTTGGTTGCGGATCTGGTTGAGCTTCGAGATCCAGGTGTACAGCTCGCTGTTGGTGTTGTAATTTGAGGGCCACAGCGGCTCACGGTTGTTGGGGTCGTCGCCGCCGGCGAAGTGCTGCTCCTGTCCCGAGTAGATGATGGGAATGCCGTCCTGCATGATGGTGAAGGCGATGGCATTCTTGGCGAGGGCCATATCGCCGGTCAGCGCGGGAAACCGTTTGTTGTCGTGGTTTTCGAGGAACGAGCCGAGGGTGTTGGTCTTCATCTGTCCTTTGAGCGTGTTGATACCGTTGACAAGGTTCAACATCGAACCAGATGTAGACTGGAAAGCCTCGGTAATCCAGTAGTAGCTGTGTACCATGAGTTAGTCGTGATATCGAGGACGAGCGAAATACATTACGCACGCTGGGTAGTTCATCGCTCCACTCATCTGCTTGAGCCAGTCGGGGTAGATTGACGGGTCGCCATCGAAAATCTGTTGTCGAGGTCAGCCCCTTTCGATTTTATGCGAGCTACTCAACAGAGTTTGCGGCCGTTTACTCACCTCGCCGATCAGATAGCAGCCCGCGGCGCTCTCAAAACCGGGCCAGAAGCTCTTCTCAACGTGCTTGACGGTATCGATTCGTAGACCGTCTAGTCCGTAGGTGGAGACGATGTCCCTGATCCATCCGTTGAATGTGTCACGTACGCCAGAATCCTCGGTCTTGACATCGGGTAGAGGCACTTTGTTGTCTCCCAGCCAGCACTTGATAACGGAGTCCCCGTTCGAGTAGTCGACAGGGCAGTACGAGTGGAACTTGTCAGCCGTGTTGAAGGGATTGAACTGGCTGTAATCGATGTTGTGGGGGTCCATATTTGCTCCATAATGATTGACCACTATATCGACCATCAAGTACATGCCGCGCTTGTGAAGTTCGGACGAAAGTTGCTTCAAGTCGTTTTCTGAGCCGAAGTGCTGGTTAAGCGCGTAAATGTCTTGCGCCCAATAGCCATGGTAGGCTTCACTTTGAACAGGCAATCCCGAATTAGCTTCATTGCCCCAAGAAAGCATGTGTGAAATAACAAGGAGAGATGGAAAAGACGATCGAGCTTACCCATAGGGCGTATAGCCCTCAATGTTCTTCACAATAGGACTAATCCATATGGCAGTGAAGCCCATTTCCTGGATATAATCCAACTTGTTGATGATGCCTTGATAGGTTCCCCCGCAGTATGATCTGATATCATTGCAGTTAGACGTTGAACCGTCGGTACGAGCGTACCGATCAGTCAAGAGCTGGTAGATGGACTGTTTGGTCCATTCATTGGTGGATAGGGCTTGGGCGGCGATGGCCCCCAAGGCAGCTAAGAGGGTCGAAGCTCTCATGGTGACGATCTTTACCTGAGGAGACGGACGAGGGAAAGATGTGCATCTGAGCCCCAAAAGGCTGCGAAGAGCCGCCTTTTATATTCCTGGGGTGCGTTGCTGAGTCACATAAGCGACGGTAGCGTTCGCCTTGTATCTGCCATCGTGAGATGCACGGGATAGCACTTCACCAGGGCCACCGCGATCCTTCTCCACTCCCTGCACCAGACTTCAGGGTCAGAAGCCAGAAAATTATTTCCAAGCCGAAAAAGAATTCGCTTGAAGGCGACTCGGCCTCGGAGTCTTGGGGTCTTGGAGTCTTGGAGTCTTGGAGTCTTGGGAACATGCCTTCGAACCTCCACAGCCAAGAAGCACGATTGATTTTGCTTATTAGGACATATAATACTTCTTCACTATTGACGTCTTGAGCTGTCATTGGTTATAACCCAGTCGCAATAGCCACGCGATAAGAATGCCACGCATCAACCCGCCACGCTATTTCAAATGACAAGCTGAGCGGGCCGAGGGACTACGGACGGGTAAGGTTCGAACTGGAAGGTTGCAATATTCATCACCGGCGGTTCTCGTCGCAAAAGCTCCGGCTTACTACCGTTCACATCAGCAGCATCATTGAGTGAAATAGCTTTTCCATCCTCCCGCCCATGCCGTTCACCTTCATCTCTGGCTAGCACAGTGAACTGGTATCTGCTGTCATTAATTCCACAATCCTAGGCCCAGTAGGGCTGTCCAAGCGCCGCAGAAAGTGGGTAAAAGCGCTGTTTCAAACAAATGAACTAAAAAAAATAAACTTCCTCGGCAACACTAACTTCCATGTTAGTTCTCTTGGCCCAGTCGGACCTCGGCCAAAAGAACTAACTCATTGATCAGTAGCACTGGTATAAGTGATCGATGCGCCGCGACTAAGAGGCGTATCAAGTTCAAACTTCACTCTTGCTATAGATCAAGCGTGTATGACCAACCTTTTTCTTTCTTTGACGTTTTCAAGGCGCTGGTGCGCAAAACCTCGCACAGCAGCACTATTACGTACATCGTAGCCAAAATAGCTATACCCTACCCATTGATTGCATGATGCGCTTACCGAGAATACCCATACTCATCTCGAAGATAGCACATGACAACGAGCAGGTTACCCATCACGTGGTGGCTCCCGGTCGTCGATAGAACCCAGCAGCAAAGAGTCCAAGGGTCCGGTTGGGGTCGGAGCACAACAAAACGGGATGTCTAGAATAGCCAAGTCCGTCGTAGGGCCGATTATCCCCGCGCTCGCTAGTCATTCTTGCATAGCTTTGCGGGGGACGAAATCCGGGGATAGAGGCACTTCAGCAACCGCCTGATTCGTCGGAGACCTCCATTCCACATTGACATTGCAGATACCTATCACTCGCTTTTTCCCTTGCACCCCCCCAGCTCCATGTCTTCGAACCCTGCTCTGGAAAGCAATACGTGAAGCTAGTAACAGAGCCCAGAGAGATAGGGGCTACGGATTATGCCGTGTGTGGCTATCATATTCAACGTTGAGCACGGGTCGATGTAGCAAGAGCAGAGGATGTCTTTTGTGCGGGCACCTTTAGGCGCTATTCATACTTGAGATAATACAGCGCCCATGCCGAGCGTAGTCCCATGGCGCTTTTGTCAATGCGACCGCAGTAGAGCCGATTCCCACTCAAGACCTTCACTTCGGCACCCTTCAACCTAGCAACAACAAACAGAACAGTCCACGGTGTACACAAAGCCGTCGTCGTATCATCGCAGGTGCGCCACCGACCGTCTCGCGATTGGTAATATACTTCGGATCAGGCGCCCGGCGTACTCTGATCCATGAAGGAGAAAGACTCATCAGCAGACCCTTGCTGCGACTGCTGTTCAGGGTTCCCGGCGAAGAAACCGAAGGAGGTCTGGTCTGTCCAATTTGCTGTCTGTGCATAGTTGTCCAGCACATCCTAGGCACTTGTCAGCATGGGTCTAGATTGCTCGAATCTCGGGGTCCTTACCCAGTCAAAGTTCTGGTCGAGGGCCATACTGCCATTGTTGCCCAAGTTCGTGAACATCGAGAATGGCGATGCGGCGTTATTCACCCCTCCAACATCAGGTTGGAAATCCGGTATTGGAGTGAAACCCGTGGCTGTACCGAGATCAAGGTTGGGATAGGTTGTCCCACCAGGGGATTGATAGCTTCCATTGGGTGTCAATCCCCCGGAAAGCATACCTAACGACATGGCTGCGGTATGTTCGGGTTGCATCTCGCCAGCCCCCATATTGACAAACGGGTTCTCTACTTGCGTTGGTGCTGGTCCCGTGCTTACGAGCGGCGCCTGCGGTTGTTTAATCTGTTCCAGCATAATTCTAAGGATGTTCCAGGCTTTGAATGCATCCACGGACTCATGCGACAAACTTGACCATATATCCCGCACATCTTCTAGGGTTTTGATCATCTCTTGACGTTGTTGGCTTGTCCAAAAACATGAAGGCTGGGAATCTCGTCGCTGGGAATCAGCGTTGGCCGCGGCATTTTCATGGCGGACCTCCATCACTACGAGCATTGTGGGTAGTAGTGTGTCTCTCGATGTAGATGACACGTACCACTTCATGGTTCGAAGGCGACCATCTGGCTGACATTCACGATGGATGGACTTCAGATGATTCAGCGTCTCTAACGAGGCCTCGGTAGCTCTACGGCGTGAATACGCATAGCGGGGGTTCTGTCTCGCTCTGCCCATGTGTTTCCTGTGCAACATACACATGACCTTTTGATATAGGAGGTCGAGATTGTATCGCGCAATGATGAGCGTAACTGGATCATGCGAGCCATCCAGTGGCTGCACTTTGAGATGAGGCGGGAAATCACCCATGATCTCGCGGAGTTCTCGGTCGTATTGTAGAACTTCGTCATAGGGTACCTGCTTCCCAATTCGAGTGACTGCGTGAAGGATGTTACCAAACTGGAAAGAAAGCTTCGACTTTCCAATCATATAAGCTATCGGGGTAGGCTCCGTGACTGGCCGCGAAGGTGGCAGAACCTTTGTATTTACTCCGAACTCCTCGTCAAAGATGTTATGCGGGAGCTGTGTGTCGGTATCATGCTCGTATATCATAGATGGTAATGATACCTGGATGCCAGTCAGCCAGTCGTACCAATGACGAGCCATGTTGGTGAGTTACCTGGTAAGAGAACATGATGTCCGCCATCCGCAACAGCGACCACGTTCGTCGCCTCATCTCCTGCGATTGAATACAAAATTAGTCCATATTCGCGGGCTCGCTACGCACGTTACAGGGCCACATACCCCTTTAAATGGTGAGATAGAAGGAAACCATTTTGGATCTCGGTGGTAGCCCATGCGGAAGGCTATTCTCGTGGTCAGTGAAGTGATCAGCCAGAGACCTAGATCTGCATCCCAGCGAGATGAGTATTCTCCGAAGAGATACAGTAGCATAGTTTCGACCGTGTGTTCCACTGGTTTTGTGTAATCGGCTTCGACGAGGCACTGTACAGTCCGCAGGCGATATTCAGCGGCTAAATCGAGTGACCTTCCTCGCCATTCCGGAGGCTCATCACCGACTTTATGATAACTGAGCATGGCAAGACACAACATGGAGTAGAGTAAGCCCATCCACATGATGGATGACTTTGAGGGGTCCTGCCAGTGGGCTCGTAGTTGCTGCTGGAAGGTCGGCCCGTGTATTATACTGGCCGCGGTGTCCAGCGAATTGAAATAGCGCGAGACCAACGTGGTAATGGCGGTCTTCGCGGGAAGCTCGGCCCTCAGCTCGATCTCGGACGCAGGTGGTGCGGAAAGTAGAAATATAGGCGAGTTCTGGGCTGTGGGTGGTTTCGAGGACATCACGCGACGATAGCTATTCTCCAGGTCCTTCTTGTGCGAGGCATAGAAGTTCTTGACTTCGGTGACGTCGGCTAAGAGGGAGTGCCAGTGCTCCTGGCCGATGTACATGGACTTGCCCTGGTCTACATCGACCTTGAGCACGCCTAGAGATTCGGCTAAGTTGTCGTCCACGTCACTGTCGCCGTCACCGTCACCATCACCGTCCTCGTCATCCTTCATTTCCCCTTCCTTGTCTCGGTCAAGCCGCAGCGAGGGGCTGTTATCCAGATTCGAAAGATCGGTTTGGGGGCCGCTGCGCGACGACGTAGCTTCAGCGGCAGCGGCAACGGTGGATGGGTCGATATTAGCACCTCCATGCATCAGACTCAAGACTAAGCCCTCTAAGCGATCAATTCGATTCTGCATGTCGTCGGGCGTGGCGTTGGCGCCGGCAGTGTTCTGATTCTTGCGCCGGCTGGAAGGCGTCGCATACACACATGCTTGCGTATCCCCTCGCTTGACACAGTTCTCGCAGCTCGGCGCCCCCCTGTTGCATTTCAATCTATGCGCTGTCAGCCAAGTGCCTAGTGTGAGGTAGGAGGATCAGCGTTTAGATGCAGCCTCAAGAGTTGGGATTGACTTACTTTCTTGACCGGCAGGGGTAGCAGCTTAGAGGCACCCGATTCCTCCTCCGCACTACCCGAAACTGCTCCTCAGGCGAATGACCCGACGAGGAGGTCCCGACCGAAGGCGGTGTTGGCGTCATTGTGAAAGCCGGGGTAGAGCAGAGCACTACGACTCTCTTCGTCGCGGGAATTGCACGGTTCAATATAGGAAGGTTGAGAGTAAGAGCCAACGCGGGCCTGTTACAGCCGTAGTACAGCTACCTGGACCGGGCAGAAGCTTCATCAAAAGCCCTACGGTGGTTGGTTATAGGGTATAGTACGGACGGTCGCGGGCGGGCACTCGGCGGGGTGGGCTTCTGGCTGGCTAGCTGCACGAGAGGAGGAGGAGGAGGCGCGATATAAGGTACTGTATATAAATAATTACACTTTTGGACGCCAGCGAATGGATCTTGGCGAGCGCGACGTGGAAGGGATGTTTAGAACCGGAACCGTGAGGAGAAGTGGGATGAGAGGTTCACGGGAGGGTTGAGTCTCGAAACTCGCACGTCCAGACGTCGATCAGTTCTACTAACGCTTGCATCCATGCGAGTACGCTTGAGCGAGCGAGGCGAAGTACGCTGTACCTGCTGTAGGCTGTAGGCTTGAGAGTGGTGGGGGTTTATACCTACATGTACTCATAGGTACCCCCAATCTCATTGCTGACAACCACAATAGGTGACATCCACCCGAGACCTTCTCTCGTCGCAGTCTGAACGCTAACGACGCAGGGACGACACAACCTAGCTCGCCCGACAAGTTCTAACTTTGGTACCTATAGGTACATCCCCGAGTACAAGGTATCTATCTCCCAGTCTAGGTACAGTATGCTAGATCATGGATACATAAAGGTGCTAATGCATCTCAACAACGGTCTGTTATTTCTACTAGTACCACGCTCTTCAATGTTTGTTATGCATAACCATTCTGAGCAACCTTCTAGCCGTAAGTATATGATGCAGGTTAGGTGTCGTGTAACGCAACCTTGCTATTGACAACGAGTCCAGGCAGCCTTTCGCTGACGTACTCACGTCGGTATGACATCCTTGGATCTTACCCAGGTAGAATAATGCGACTCGACCAGGCCCCCAGGATGCCAGACGAGCCAGGGTGCCACCTGGGCAGGATTGGGGTCTGTTTAGGAAAAGCTTGGGCCGCTAGCTGATACTGCTAGTTGAGACATTGTGTCATCGACTGGCTCGACTGGCTTGACTGGGTGCCGGTGTTGACTGTAGCGCTGCAACTTGCTCAATACAAAGGGCCAATTCCATCAACAAATACCTAGTACTGCATACCGAGACTGCATCTAATAGATCCTGCATATACTACTACTAGGTTGTGCCTATGACTCAGTCCTTAGCGTGCAGTACCAGCCCTATGATAGACTGGGCAGCTCCTGAGATTGATAAGCAACTGTGGATTGATGTGCACTTGGTGCATCTATGGGATGGAATTAATGGATCGGTCAAGCAAGCTTGGAACTACATACTAACTACTACTGTAAGT
Organism: Astrocystis sublimbata; assembly: GCA_022453515.1. NCBI lineage: Eukaryota > Fungi > Ascomycota > Sordariomycetes > Xylariales > Xylariaceae > Astrocystis > Astrocystis sublimbata. Next base: position 142,119 of record JAJNNY010000002.1, read on the forward strand.
GGCTTCTCCAAGAGTACCTACATAGTACTTACTTACTGACATATCTCACACACCTCATTCGTATTCGAATAACACCTAGCAGACACAGGCAGTGCTGGATAGCTGTATTGTATGTCGCCTGGGTCAGAATAGCGCGATCAAGAAAGTGCAAATGTACGTGAGAGGGTTTAGAAACTCAGCTCACGATGCGATGCGATACCTGACGATTATAAACGGGCCCCACATCCTCATCTGTACATATATGTACTAAGTAGGTATTTGGCAATCGGATGATGACTAAGTCTATTGATAAGATTGATCGCCGTCCACTTGCCAATCATCAATCATCCAACCTCTTGATCAACAACATACTTTATTCGCCTTTGCGCCTGAACCATGCATGTCTTACCGGCTTTCCCATAGCGTCCCCGAGGTTATGGCGAGCCGAGCCAGCCACGAGGATGCGCTGCCGCTGATGCCACGCGAGCGACGTTCCGAGGCATTGGACGATCCGTCGGGCAGGAATCAAGCAGAAGACGAACGTCTTCTGTCCGAAATCGATCAGGAGGTCAATCGTGTATCTGGACAAACAGCAACGGCAGACCACACATCAGCGTGGTTCTTTGCGTGCATCTTTGCCGTCGCCGTAGCTGCTACGCTTACCCTTGCCGGTCTTCTACTATCTCTCAACCCTATCAAATCAGCCGGTACCAAGTCGCAGCCTGAAGACCACCCCCAACCGCCGAAGTCACATCCGGGTGATGGGTACGTCCTGGACCCGGAGTGGGACTTTGCCTCTCCGAATCGTATCAGGGAATACGAATGGACCATCACCGATGGAGAAGGTAGCCCGGACGGTGTATTGAAGCCCATGATGTTGATTAACCACCAGTTCCCGGGACCTCTGATCGAGATCAACGAGGGGGACGTGCTCAGTGTTAAAGTCTCGAACAAAGCGTCCAATGCTACTGCACTTCATTGGCACGGCATATTTCAGAACGGAACCAACTGGATGGACGGTGCCGCAGGTGTGACTCAATGTCCTATCGCGCCCGGCCAGTCATACGAATATAAATTCAATGTCACAGGCCAGTCGGGCACATGTAAGGAAACACAATCCGCTTTTTTCCTCTTCTCAGAGGCAGTTGAGTGCCTTAGTCATTACCACGGCGACGTCCTTAGACCTGACAGGTTCACTGCGCTAATATATTGAAACAAGACTTTTACCATGGTCACCAAGGCGTTCAGGCCCTCGATGGCCTTGTTGGTCCAATGATAGTCCATTCCAACCGGCATGACGAAAAGCAGTATTCCTCGGACCGTGTGGTCTTGCTACAGGACTGGTGGTATGATTCAGCAAGCAGTCTCATGTGGGATGTATTGTCCCCGGGTGTCGAAGATGCGCCCGTCCCAAACACAGCGTTAATAAATGGAATCAACCAAGCCGTCTGCTCGGATCATCCTCGTCGGAAATGTACCGATGTGAAAGCCGCATCGTTACCGCGCATAAAGGTGGCTCATAGTGAAACTCATAGACTCCGATTCATCAATGTGGGCGGTTATTCTTATTTCCAGGTTGCTGTTGACGAGCATTCTGATTTGCAAATCGTCGAGGTAGACGGGAACATTGTCGAGCCTACTTCGGGCTCGCCTTTACTTATTGCCCCCGGACAGCGTTACAGCGCGGTGTTAAGAGCTGATCATACTAAAGGCGCTTTTTGGCTTCGTGCGAGAATGGTAACATCCTGCTTTGCAGAACAGAAGCTTCCCGAGAACGGTATCGAAGAGGCAAAGGCCATAGTTCATTATACCAACAATCTACGCACTCGCCACGACGACCATGATGACATGGACACGGAAGAGTTCGGCGATGACGATGATGACGAAGGAGATCCCGTTTTACCCCAGACAACTTCTGATCTTCCGTTCCTCTCGAGTTGCCGAGACTTAAGCTCCACCACCGATTTTCTACCATCACCCTCACAGGCCGCCCCGGAGGTTGCCGACTACTCATGGCATCTACGTGTAAACCTTGCCATTGGGGATTGGCGACTGCAAAGAGGTGTACTAAACTCATCGTCCTTCCGGCCAAACCTAACGCATCCTACACTGCACAGGGTTCTTGATGGCCTCGCACAGAACGACGAGTCTTTCGTAGTGGATGGCATTAACAAGGCCGCCTTCAACCCCGAATCCGAGCTAGTTATTTCGAACAAGCAAGTAGAAACCGTCGACATGGTTCTACAGAACATGGACGAGAACAGCCACCCATTCCATCTACACGGAACCTCAATGTGGGTGCTTGGGGCTGGTCATGGTTATTTCCCCGGCTACGAGGCACTGGGTTTCTTACCGGAAGGTAAAGGCCTTCTCGACACCGCGAACAAGACTATAATCGGAAACCCCCTCAAACGCGACACGATTTCGGTGGAAGGGTTTGGATGGGCCTTGCTCAGGTTCGTAGCTGATAACCCCGGAGTATGGTTATTCCATTGCCATGTGATTTGGCACTCGGAAGCTGGAATGGGAATGCAGTTTGTGGCGCGAGTGGATGACTTGCGCGGTTTGCAAGTGCCAGGAGAGGCGCGCGGTCTGTGCGATGCACCTGAAGAGGAGTTGCTCAAAGGTGCACCGCCTAGAGACGAGGTATTTTACGGCTTCCGTGATGGCCGGCATCGGCGGCGCATGCGCCCACGCGATAATACTCAGAGTTGAAGTACCGCAGATGCGCAGATGCGCAATGCGATCGGAGTAACTACCTAGTTACCTAAGGTAGATAGGCACCATGCGGTATAATCATGGTACGAATCCCTGGTGATTGTCCCTTTTAGTCGCTGATTATTGCCATAGAATGTCAAAAGTCACGTCCATTTAAATAAACAGCTGAGCCAATAGAAACCAAACCTTCAGAGGCCCGTCCATCTGTACCTATAACCCCAACCCCACCTTATTCATTCGACCGCCGTTCTGTGTGGTAGTCGGCCTGACTCATTCGCATCAGAAACTACCTACTCATTGCGACGCCTTGCTATTCAAATGAGCATTTTAACAGGGAACCATTATCAGACGTCTTCCTCGCCACTTGTATCCCAACACTGTGATGTCCTTCTTGTTCCAACGGCTTGGAATTACCCCGCTTAGCTTATTTGACCTCATCGTACTATGTGGCAATAGTTAAGTCGTGAAACAGAAGAATGGACTCCGACAACAACGCAACTCCTCGATCCAGCTGTGAGCTGGTCCGTGATTCTCAACCAGATCTTACTCGCGCCCAAGCTTTCGGCTTATATGCGAGCCATGCTTTCTCGACCTGGAATGCGCGTGGTTATGAGTTCGCTGCTGTATGTACACGTACAAGCCTAGTGACATGGTCGCATTACAGCAAGGAGAGACTGACGCACGTTAGATTCTTTACACAGCTGCCGCTTATCCAGATACACTCGTAGCTGCCGCCCTCCGGTAAGATTCTAACTCAAAAACGCTGTTGCTGTTTCGTTGCGTCTCATTGTGCTGAGGGACCAGCTATGTGGCTCGAGTGAGTGCCAGGGCGCTGTTGTGCTCGAACATCCACAATCGTATTTGTCTAACCGATGAATCACAGTATGATTATCATATACATTGCTATGATCGCTTTCTCGAGCGCCGTAGGCCGTTGGGTTGAACGGTCATCAAGCCGGTTGCGAACACTTATATCAACTATATGTTGGAACCGAGGATCTGTGATTATAGGTTCCTTCTTTTGGCTGTTGATACTAAGCCAAGAGAATCTGCTCGATAATGAAACATCTTCGACTACACCATCTCGGTTCGTTCTACCCCGAAACGATACTTTGAAGGGTATCTTATTTGCCATCGCTGTCACTTTCGGTATCATCGAGCGACTCAGCGCATCTGGTAATCTCATTTCGATGGAACGTGATTGGGTCGTTACTGTTGCCGGGCCTGTAGGGCATTCTTATGATTTAACAAACTTGAACGCTGTGATGCGACGCATTGATCTTGTCTGCAAGCTCATATCGCCTATACTAATCTCAATCGTTATCTCTGCGACGGGGTCCGTACGTATAGGTGTCTTGTATACGGGCGTTACGAGCCTGATAAGCATTCCGATCGAGTTGATTTCTGCCAAACGGGTATGGAATGGCAACGCAGTGCTTCAGGCCCCCAAGCTTGTCCCAACCCAGAACCTAACTGCTGCGGGAGGAGAGAACGAGGCCAGAGCTGCGTCTTGGACGAGTAGACTGCGTCAGTACTTCCAAGGTCTGGAAATGTATTTTACCAGCCCTGCTTGGATCCCTTCATTTGCTCTTGCGATGCTTCACTTCAACATGTTGACATGGAGGGCAACTTTTATAACGTACTTGATCAACATCGGCTATTCGCTCTTCACAATCACCGTCGCTCGTGGTATTGGCTCCATTTTCGAAATCAGCAGTACCGTCATTACCCCACACGGTATCGCATATCTTGGAAAGACCGATCAACGTACCGTATCAAGTGACGGAATGGAAGAAGACGGCCTGCTAGCCGATGAGCAGAATCACGAAGACTCGGTCAACAATACCCGGACAGCTGTTGGCCTCCAGCGACTTGGTCTATGGGGAATAACTGGCCAGCTTATTAATACAGTCAGTGACTCCCTTTGCTTTGCAGCGTATCTATTATCGCATTGAACTCACTCCGAAACAGATACCTGTGGTCTTAGCCCTTTGGGTCATATCTGCGCAGCGTGAGCAGGCGACCGGAGAAGATGCCCGCAGTCGATTTCCACGTTCACCCAGCGACGCAACATCCATTAGCGTGGGATGGAGCGTGATTCTCTTCTCATTCCTGGCCTTTTCGCGCCTCGGCGTCTGGATCTACGACCTTACCACACAACAGCTGACACAGACTTTGGTTCACAAAACGCAGCGCTCAAGCTTTGCCGGGGTGGAGAACTCGGTGATCAATATATTTGAGGTAATAGGTGCAGGAGCTGCCATTGCGTTCCCCCGCGTCGAACAGTACCGCTGGCTCGCTCTTGCGAGCTTGACGTCTGTTGTGATCGGTTGGTGTATGTATGCATGGTGGGTGCGGTCGCAACGTGGGCATTTGGTTCATTGGGAGAAGATTGGGTCAAGTGTCAGAGGGATGCATTGACTGGTGTTGAGAAAACAGTCGAATGTTGCGTTCATTATAACCTATTACTATACACAAGTTTGACAATGAAATGTGTACTCTGTATTGATATAAGATCCAATCTTTCTAATCTTGACTACCTAAGTACCTAGTATATGTGCGTTAGGATACATGATCAACAATTGTTTAAGCTACGAACAATACCTATATATTTTAATATTTGCCATATATGATTCACTTATGAGCACAGCGGGCTTTGATAGGAAACGAGTAAGCCCACGGAGTTATCTGTCCTATGGGTGTACTGACACTGTGGTGATGTGTAGGTGACAGGTGCCAAGTGGCACACAGCGACTCAATGATGCTTCTTTAAATACCTCTACTCTCTTATCTTTTCCGTTGCTGCCCTGTTTCTGGCACTGGCCCATTCTGTCACTGTTCACACTATATGTGAGCATTGGGCTGTTCTGCCCAGCGAAGGAGTGACGTTGGTCATATAGTCCTGACTCCCATTTTAGACGACAGGGTTTATCAACTTTGACTGGCACCTTTCTAAGCGATTACTAAACTAAGCCTTACTATTCACTACGCTGAACAGTTCCTGTAAGATGGCGCAACTAAAAGTGGCTCTTGGTGAGGCAGATCATGAACTCTCTGTGATGACTTGGGCTATTTAGCATTAAATTCCCGCTATTGACTGTGTATAGAACACCCATAGAGGGTGGCAAGGAATATACCAACGATGAGATATTTATGCCAATCACTGTGGCAGTGAATGAGAGGTCGTCATAGAAGGACCAATATCAAGGGTATCATATTATGGAGTAGCAACTCTCAATAGCTAATATCTGATATCTGCTATGGAGTCAATCGATGAAAAGAGCAAATTGCCAATGGACCCTGGCTAGCTCATGAGTTCATAAAGTATGCATTGTAAGCAGGTACCTCAAGTTTACCCAGAGTATATGTAGCAAGTGAATACCCCAAGGATATTCTGTTGCTTGGAGCAACCACGCTCCTTCTTGGATATATATAAAAGAAGCAGCTTCCTTATCCTCAGATTTCTCCACCTCATCTCCTTTCCCACCGCCACGGCTGTCTGCTCTAATCTCTTACTGCAAACCACCACGTCACTGATATTTATACGGCTCTTCTGGAAGTAAAGGCTACTTTGAGGAGACGGCATACCGTCACTTTCACTACTCTCTTCCTATGACTATCGTAGGGAGCCTCTGTCCGTGAGTCACAACAACCTTATCACGTTCACAAGACAAACACTCATTTGGAGAAAACACGCGAAAGGTCCTAGGTCACAACCGGCATTTTCGGTTTCCACGTACATTCTCTCTACATCTGCATCTCTTCCTCGTGGTGAGTCACCTCTTGCCTTGTATGTGCGCCGATCCCCTCTCATTACCTTCTGTGCCTCAGTCATTTTGTTATTTGCAGCATTTATTCACATTCATACTTCAATTCCACTCTCGAGGCCTAACCTTCCCAACTTCACATCTAGTGGTACAAATTGAGATCAATCTCAACACTTACTCATAACTTCTCTAGGACGCCAAGTGCACAAGCTTCAGACCAATACCAACCTCAAGAGCTCACTCGGGTATTGGCAAGAAAATCAGTCACAATGATTCGCACACTTCCAATCCGTACACGTACAGCCGCCTCGGGCGGCCTCAAAGACCACTCACTCGACTTGGTACCCCCCACGAAGACGTCTTGTAGCCCAGAGGAACCATCAGTTGCAGCCCTTAAAAGCTATAGTACTTTTCCATCTGCGACCGATGCCATGAAGGACCATCCGATCGACCTCGTAGCTCTCAGCGACAAGAAACACATGATCAGCACGTCTGCACCAATGATCCAATCCCGGCCCATGCTACCACCAGAGTCCCAAACACGAATCAAGGCACCAAAAACCGCATGTCACTCTTTGCGACGCTATCGAAAGCTGACCAAGGCTGCCGGCAATCACAACAACCGCTACGACCTGGCGGCTGGCTTTCCCGATATCTGGTCAGCATACAGCAACCGGGACAGCTCAATTACAAAGAGCAAAAAGACCAAACAGAGAAGCAAGAAACAAGGCGTGAACCGTCAAGCGATGTGCGAGCTTCTTCAAGTATGCACATGCTCCTATAACCTTGAAGCACATACATTCACTGTAAGTTCATAACGTGCCTGCCCAATGGCTGCATTTCAAGTCGTGATTGCGTCACTATCGCCCAGTGCGATGGATTCTATGTTTGATCTTTTCTCTTACCGATTTGTTCTTAGCTTTAAAGGCTAATAAAACTGTCCTAGGTCGCTTGAAGTATGAAGCATACGACTACGGTACTTGCCACTTACTAGACCCAAGCAACCAGTGCTTACACCTTCTTGAGCAACCATAACTGGCGTGTGAATGCTACTAGACGGAACAGAACACTGAGGGAATCAAGGAAGCAAAAGATCCTGAAATTAGTAGAAATGAGGACACCCAAGAAGAAAAGAGCATCTTGACAGCAATGGATTATGGAATAAGAAAATGTTGGTGTTTGGTATACCAATGCTCGATTAATTACTTGTACATACCTAAGCTCATATGAACTTGCCAACTTTGGCTGATTAATTATACATACTCCTTGCTCGTCTTCAGCCGATGTGCACCTGGTATAACCGTGCCCCCTCTGATTCCAACCACCAGTTCCACGCGATCCGGTTCCGAGGCCGCCTCGCGGAGCCGCAGTCTCGTCATCCACGTCCTCGACCTGCTGATCCCCGCGCCCGAGTTCCTCAGCTCGTCCGCCGGCGGCGAGGTGACAGCCAGCGCCACCAGTTCGCCGATGCTGCCCCACGCACTGCTCACCCAGCCGTTCTTCTTCTGCCAGAAGAAGAAGACGGCCGAGTAGCTGAAGTGGACGAGCACGAGCAGCACGTGTATCAGCAGGATGATGACGGAGAACCACGTCGTGCCCGATTTCATGCTGTAGGCGTACCCGTGGCGCTGTGCCTCAAAGACGACGTGTGTCTGGGAATCGAAATCGGTAACGGACCGGATACTCTGTTCTGGTGTTTCCTGCCCCGGGAGATACTCCACGGTGCGCACCTTGCCGTTCTCGGGTTCGGAGATCCATGTCGTCAGGGAGACATTGCCGAAGGTGGAGCGCGAGAGCCAGTCGGCCACCACGGCGCTGAGAGTCACGGCGATGTTGGCGGCCTCGAAGCTGTAGTTTTCCGATGGCTGATCGAGTTTGCCGAAGTTGAAAAGTTTCATCTCCTTCTTGGTGCCATCGTTGCCGTCGACGCCACCGTCGCTGTTGTTGACTTTTATGGTGGCCATAAACTGCAGGAGCAGATGTTCGACGATGGTTGAGTCACGGTATTTTTCGTTCGATGGAGGCGCCTCCGAGTTGAGAGCATCTGCCCAATCGGCGGATAAGGAGATGGGGTCGCTTATGTTCCACCCGGAAAGGGCATTGTTTGACTTGTCGTTGGTACCATTCGTGGAGAGATCCGCGGGGGCTAGCCAATCTGTGAAGCGTGTGCCGACAATGTCTTCTGTCTTGGGGTCAAATCTTACATCCGTCGAGACCCAGCGCGCATTAATAACACACGCTGAGATAATAGCGCCTTGCAGAGCCTTAGAGTCATTGTAAAAAATGTGCGGCACAGTTACAGCCACAGTCAGAGATGCATTCAAGGATTCGCCTTGCGGCCCCCTGAGTTTCGAGGTATCTATCCATTTGACACTTGTTTGCCCGAAGTCATCTGAAGGCTGTGTGAAATTCAGGAGTTCATTCGGTACTATCCATCCGTTTCCTGAGTGAACGTCAGCAGTGGAAGTGGAGGACTGATTAATGATATTGCTAGTGTCGAAAGTGATAGAGTCTTTTCCATCGAACAAGCTCTGGTTCGCCACTGCGTAATCGATCGGGTTGCATTGAACTTGGACAAGTGGGATGTACACCGGAGTGTCGCGAGATGTGACAAGCCTCGGTTGAATCGGATGATCTCTGGCCACGAAAGCGCTATCGTCGCCGACCCAATGCCAGAAAGAATCGGTCAGCGCCAGAACACTCGATGAAAGCGTTGCTGTCAGGGCCGCAGAACTTGACATGTTATTACAAGTGACTAACCGCGTCACAAGCTCTCTTCTTGACCGGCGGGAGAAGGTGTTGATCATTGTTGGACTATTGTGCCGACCGCTTGTGATAGTATAATCCCAGCCCTCATCGAACCTCGTCCACTGCCAGTTGCTGAGCTGGTTGTACCCTTCACCAGGACATCCCTGGCTCTCCCAGTTGTCTCCATCAAGGCAGGTATGATATACGTTAGAGGAGTCAAGCTTCATCGGACGGAGCTCCGAGGGAGTGCACTGAATGTAAGAAACCAGGGGGAGACTGTGGTTAAACAGCCTCGACATTCTCCACCAGCCAAGACTTGGAATCAAAGCACCAGCGGATGCTGGTCCAACCAGGAAACTATAGACGATAGCCGAACCGAGAGCCACGGCCACGAAGAGTGATTTATAATGACGATGATAGAAGCTATGCCTCAATGGCTTGACGTAGCTTTTGCTTATGAGGTACTCAGCTGACCCGATCTGGAAAGCTCCCACCACGAGGCCTAGGGGAACACCATCTGGTCCAATCAACATGCGACGAAAGATGCTGTTTTCCCAGGGTTAGTAACAGTTTCACTAAGTGCGGCAGCAGGTAGATAGAATAGTTTCCTAGGGAAATCTGGCAAAGGAGTCGTTGAAAAAAGTCGTTGAAAAACTCACTGCAAGACCTAACCCCCAGGTGTTAGCAATTGAACGAGATTTCATTGATCAATCAACGAACCATGGCCGACAGTGACCCCACGATCAGAATTTCGTGGACCTTCGCCGGGAATTGAAGGACGTCCGGCCACCTGGGATCGAACAGGGGCTCATCAGCCCAATAGACCTGGCGAAAACTCAGTTGCACGATGCCGATTGTGATGAGTACAGGCAAAATGTGGACAAGGGCGTGTGGTGCGCTGATTCGTCTGCCAAGCGCGACTTTCGGCTGTTCTCTCGTATCAATGGCGCCTTGGGCTTGCTCGGGGTCGAGTAAGGTTCTCTTGTCGTTGTCAATATCGTCGGGCGGACGGTGGTACGTGATCCTCCACGATTCACATTGCTTGTTGAGGGTGAACGCAGGCTGCATCCTGTCGGTATGTTGATCATTAATGGAATACCAATATTCCCCTGTTCTTGATCTTTTCTTTTTGGCGCTCAGGCTCTTGAAAACGCCATGGCTCCTTGTTGATGGAGAGGGTTGAGATATAAGAATAAGAGTGTCGTGCTCGAAGTGCACCATGGCCAACGAATTAAGGCCAGTATATAGAGGCGCGTCATGATGATCACAAGGGAGAAGTCAAGATCCCATGTTGCTACTGGTCTCGCTTTCGCCGTTACCATTGGGGTCGATTTCAGGGGGATGAGATATGTGTCGCTCATATAAAATGTCATGTTCGGTGTGTCAGAATGGAAGGTAGAAGCTTTCATTATAGCCTCTGACCTCGGGACCGATATGACGTTTCAACATTTTCGAGGAAGCGGCCTGCATTTGCCAGTTAAAAGTCTTGACTCGTCATGCTCTGCGCCTATTATTAAATATTCGACGACTGCAGTTTGAGCAGGGCTATGAATCCTTCCACCGCCCGAGTGGTTGCTGAAAAGCCCCTAGCATGCTAGGTAGGCGGTGCGCTCCGAAACATATGCTCGTTACGAGTTCAATGTCAGTCAGGATCCAATAAACACATGTACGGAAATTTTAACAGAGCTTGCTTTTCATGTTCGACGGGCCGCACATTGAGCGAGCCTTTTTTTCTAGTTCTTATAGTTGTTGTTTTGTTTTTCGCCCGGGGCTACTTAGGTATGTCAGCACTTGCAATTGCGTGCGTGACTTACAGTATGTTGTCGCTACTATGGCATATGGGTCTATGTTAGGTACTTGCATCCTCGGTGCACGGAGTGAGTATCTGGAGTCGTAACCTGTGCATACGATCGAATAGAATTTTACGATGTTCAAGCGCAAAAGAGAGGAGATGGGCGATGCCGATAATTGCCATTTTTGCTTGAATGATACGAAAGGGGCATCAAGTACAGTTTCACCTTCAGCCGCACGAGGTTGAGGCCTATGTGGCGTACTAAAGGCTGGGTGGCTCCAGATACTTGAAACTTCATGACATTCTCCTATTACCCTTTACGAGCTCTATATTGCGAACACGAATTTGAACTGAGGCATGGACTTGTGTTATCTATTCGGGGAATTGGGGCTATAACATAAAGCTACTAATTAAACTATGAATGACCAGCCGAAGAGGGCAGAGACGAGGACGATCATCACAGTATCAAGCGTGATACAGGTTTGATGCACTATCATCTTGGGTTGAGCTCGACACAGTAGCAGATGGTACACCCGCTGGCTGCATCAGTGCCGACACTAGGACCCGAGTCCACGGTGAGAATTAAAATCGACCCATAACCAGGGAGTTTAGGAGGGTTCAGATAGGCATGATGGTGGGCATCCTGCTAGGTGTGTCTGCTTGGGGGAGACCTTCGATGTAAGCGTCGGACTCTTCGGCATCACAGCTGACGTTAAACAGAGGTTCGTTAGAGAGCAGGCTGCCAACAATCCCGAAGCTGGGCTCTGACGGGTCGTCGTATGGCAGCCGATCTACATCCTCGAGAGTATACCACCTACAATAACGTTAGGCGCTGGGCCAATACTGCAAGGAATGATTGCAGTTGCTTACCAGACGTTCACCTTGCCAAACAGAGGGCATCCGACCTCCTTCCAGTATCTCTCCGCGTTCTGGAGACTCGCGATAGAGTCCCCGCTCCTCTCTCCGCTCACGGGGTGGCCCGTCTCTGTGATCCAGACTTCTTTTCCGTTCGCCGCCATCCGCGTCTTTGCCAGTGCCTCTTGGAACAGCAGCCTGCTCGACCAGATGCCATTAGACTGTGTCTTCTCGAGATACGGATAAAAGTTCAAGCCGATCCAGTCGAGCTCGTCGACAACAACCTGGTTAGACACATTGTCCCACGCCTGCCATCTATCAACGTGACCAAGGGGGACATCTTGCAAAACAGTTCCAGACAAGGCTGCTTTGACCCGCTTGATGTACCAGACAAGTTCATCTGGACCCGCGCCCCGGGAGCCATCAAGACTGCCCTGGGTTGAGTTGTGGTACAAGTCCTATTTATCACCCTGGAGTCAGCCATTTCCATATCTCGTAAGAATTGACACCTTTTTCAGGAGCTCGCAGTTGTCTCAGGATCAGAATATATGGTAATTCTGCCCCCGAGACTTGCCAAAATGGGGTTTCAAAGACTCCAGCGAACTGACCTCGTGACCGATCGAGATGCCATCTACGAGTCGGGCAAAGTCATGTCCGTATTTGTCCATGGCGGCCTTCAGGGCAGTAAGCTCGCTGGTGATGCCATAGTCGTAGGCAGATGCCCATATCCCCAGTAGGAGTGATGTGTTCGTCTTTATGGCGGCTGGGATGGCGGATATAGGTTCACCGAGTGTGAGAGGTTCCTACGTGCTTGTCAGAATCATTGGATCACTACCAGATGTTTAGGGTGACAATTTAGGAAAATTTAACGTACAGTCGTTGTAAAAAGGCGGGCGCTAGTCCATCCCTCGGTACCCTTCAGATTGGCGGCGTTAGTAAACAACGTCTCGAAATCAGGCTGCTTCAGGCCACCGAAGTTGAAAAACTCGTCATAGGTGAAGCCGAGTTTGGCTGCCGACGCCACGGAGGCGAGAGTAAAGAGTAGTATTACTTGGTACATGATGCTGATGGGTAGTAACAAGCGCAACGAGGTGTAATTGTGCAAAGCCTGTGCGTCTGGAGTCCAGCTTGAATAGCTAAGATGAAAGATAGTGAGGGAGAAGCAGCCGAGATCCCCATGGATTTTAGAATAAGCTTGTCGGCATTGACTAGGCGAACGGGTAATTGCGCACTCAGGTGTCGCTTCGCTACCGATCACTTCCGGATCACTTCACCTGACCACCCTCAGAAGCTGCAAAGGAGCAGACGTCAGGCCATCATGGATGGATTATTGCACTGGGCCACGTACTACGTACCTAGCTAGGTACATGCAGGTAGACACGGATTACTCTAAGTAGGGACATATTTGGCAGGTGTAAGGTAATAAGGGAAGGAGGCATAGCATCACGCCAACATGCACTCACTCAATAGGGGGCATAGTTGGGAGAAGGGCCATTGTGAACCGGATGAATACGATTGAGATGATAAGGTTTCCGGTTTCGACTAGGCAAATAACTACCTATCTAAGTTGATTATATTCTGAAAGTGAGAATGAAGTGAAGTCTTAGACGATACACCGTAAATACACGACAGGCGACAATGACACGTAACAAACCCCGTTTGCGTTTAGGGCTGCACCTTCCGGATTCCCCAGACTGGTTGCTGCTGCCGGCTCATCGACCGTTCCCCATTCTAGAGTATGGCCAACTCATGAATCAGCCCTTTCTTATTATTCAAGGTTGAATGACAAGCTGAAACTATAGTAGGTAGTCTCCAACATAGATACATCCACGGTGCCCTCTTGCACCCTAATACATGATATAATCGATCGTGGTGTTGCCAGCAAAGACATATCTACTTCACATACCTTACTCGGTGATATTCTCCAGTCCTTGCGGAATCGTATGATCCGTGCGCAGATCGCACACATGCATGAATAATAAATCATTGCCATAAGAGACTCCTGTTCTCTTGGCCTCGGAGACAGTAGACGCCCGATCGTCTTCGTCGCCAATTTTGGTATGCTTCGTCTCATCCAATGTAAACTTGATATCCCCAACGCCAAACTTCAAGGCCTCAGAATATAATCAGATATGTATCCGAGCTTAACGTGGTCCACGCCTCTATCCTATGCGGGATCAAGAACAGTGAGTATTTCGTAAATTCCAATCGAACCCAGTTTTCCCCTTGCCCTTAGCCTGCACCGGGATGCTGGCTGGGATGGCCCCATAACGCGTTGCCGACCTTAGCTTGGGTTGAATTCCTTGGGTTCTGAGCCACGGCTGTCCCCGCCCCCGATGCGCCCGTAGCCATCTGGCCGTTGTAGGCATCGCCTTCGTCGTAAGCAAAGTACTGTGGCGCAGCAGCCCCTATGTCACCTCTGTCGTCATATGGAGCATAGCCGGTGGGGTGATAGGACGGATTTGGCTCTGCAATCTCATCGTATGCTCGAGTATGAGGTGCCGAATCCTGGTATGGGCGTGACTGACCTTTGTAACCGCTTCCCGGATTCGGTTGGGCGTTCGCTATAAGCCCGGCGCTTTCCTCCGGCAGTCGGTCTCCTGGAGCGATGGGTAAGCCAAAATTACTTCGGCGGAACTGGTTTGCAATTGGTAGATGGTCTGTACTTTTGCCGTCAGGGTGACCTGGCATGGGATAGCTTGTATCGCCTTTGAGCTGATAGCTTGGGTCTTCGTGACGACGCTTAGCCCCTACGAACAACCAGCGGACTCCACGGCCAAAAGCTTTTACGATGTCCCACAAGTTAAGAGCATCGACAAAGGCTTTGAGGCCAGCAAAACCTCCCTGTTTGGGCAACCGCTCATTCTCTCGGGGCGGCATCCCGTCCAGCAGGTTAGGAGTTGGGTAGAAAGTAACCTTGGCGTTTTCCTTATATTGGGCGTAGGGGAAGGACCAGAGATGAAGAATAGCAAATAGAGCCATCTCCACGCACAAAAGTAAGCTAGGTATGCCTACTTTCAAGTCAGGATAGGCGAGCTTCTCATTCGGGCTGACAATATGGAATTTGGCAGAGGTAGCCAGCGAGATAGCAATCGTTTGCCAGAAGGAAAGGAAGACAACAAGCTTGATGGCCAGAACCTTCAAGCCCAGTTTATGCTCAGCCAACTGTACCCTAAACTGTGAGTAGTATTGAAGCAGGCAGTACATCGCGATTGTCACGGCCACAGCTTCGAGGGCAACCACCTAAGGCCATATTAGCGCATGTTGGGACTATGGGGGCCTCGCGACTGTTCAACGTACCCAGACATGTGCAAATACGGGGCTATTGGAGCTCTCACAATATCGGCCAAAGTACTGGGTTACAACGGCAACGATGGTCAGGGCCACGCGCATGAAGCAGTATTGATAGACGCCGGCCCATATCACGTTAAACCAAGTCAAGCCGGATTTGGGCACCCGCCAGCACCCACGCTCGCCGCCGCAGCATTTGGCGAACCAGTTCACAGGTATAAGCCAAGGCTTGATGGGGTGCAGCTGGCGAAAGAACTGCTTCTGCTCATGGAGATCCGGAGCGACGAGATGGCACATCAAAGCGAAGAAGGAGGCAATGGCGAAAGCCTCGTAGGCTTCGCTTATAACTTGGTAATACGTGGCGTTCCAGTAGAACCATAACGACAGGAAGGCCGACGTGGCGTATATGGGTACCATGAAGAGAATCCGGATGATGTGCTTCTGTTCACGGGGTTTCGTGTAATTGAGGGCATGTTGCCATATGAGGTAGAAGCTCACGAGGTAGGCGATGATGGTGGAACCGCCGGCAATGATCAGAGCCAGCTGATGAAAGGTGAAGTTCCCAACGAGCTTCTCCTCGGCGCCAACTGCATGGCAGTGGAATGATTAGCATGTTCAACGCATCAAGTAAGCTGCTTTACTGCCGTGACCAACAGCTTGGCGCATTTGCGTCTCGGCGCGAGGGCGCCAAGCCAGCCGCGCCCAGGGCAACGAAGCTTATGAAGACGAGTTCTGGACAATGTGGTGTACGTACTGCGCATTTCCTCCAATGTGGAGTTGCATGTTGTATTCCAGAAGCTCATGGTGTCACGCGCGCACTGCCGTGCAAGAGCTGCGAGATATGGGCGACGCAAGCAGTCGAGCTGTTGTGAGCTCTAGACTCGGAACAAGGTGAGGCAAAGGCAAAGGCAAGCCAAGCTGGTGGTGTGTGTTGGCCGGACAGAGGTGGTTTGGAGTGTGGTGCGCACCAGCGTGCGCTCCTCGTTGGAGGGCCCGACGCGAGGGAGGCACGACGACAGTGATGTTGAAAGTTGAAACACCAAAGCGTGGCGGGGGCGGGTAGGCGAACGGAGCAGGAGAAGGAGACCGGGATCGTGGTAGATCTACTACTGCAAGATCAGATCGTGGAGGGTCCGGGAGTTCGGGGGAGTTCGTTGTTGCGCTTAGGCGATCGGGGAATAACACGAGACGAGACAATCGCGGGAAGACTGCCTCGTAGGATGATCGTCGCCGCAGGTTGAAGTGGGTGATATGGAGAGGAGGCGAGGAGACAGTCTGCAACAATGGAGTTTTTGTTTTCTGGATATCAAAGACGGGTGGATGGTTGGATGGTTGGGTGCAGGTGGTGGGTGGTGGATGAACAAGCAATGGGCTTGCATGTTCGGTATGGGCTGCGCGGAAATGAAACAGGCAGGGAAGACGGGTTGCTTTCAGGGTGTCAGGGTGTCAGTGTTGACCACACTATGTACCGTACACACTACGAGACTTACCTGTGAGGCCCAGGTACACATGAACGTATGTAGAGGGGCGAGGGGCTACATAAGATATAAGTACCTACTAGGATACCAGGTAGGTATAATTAGGGCTTGACTGCCGCTGCCACCACCCAAGCCCAAGCCTCCAGGCTACTTGCAGGCTGCATCGACGCATGAGGTACCTACATGTACCTAGCGATGGCCCCCAAGGTGTGGTGCCTTAGCCACAACAGACGAGACAGACACGCAAAGAGAAGTACCTAGGTATGTATCTATGTACATGTAAGTACCGACCTCCCGGCTCCAATGGATGGCATGGATGGCTCGCGGATCTGCAGGGCGCCAGAGCCCCGTGTCTAATGCTTAGCAGGCTTCGCGGAAGCAGGCGATTGGCCGTCAGCGCTCGACGAGCCTCTTCTCTTACCTAGGTAGGTCACGACTGCGCCTAACTGGGAGCCAATTGCGGTGCCCGATACGGACGTCTACGAGTAGGTACTTTACCTGCTAGGCGGTACGCATGAGCCATAATCGCGGGGCATTGTTAGCACGCGAAGTGCGACATAATGCATCGATGCATCTTCCTCCACCTGCATGCTCTCTCTATCTGAGCACCCCATGCGCCGTCACCAGCGAAAATTGAACAGCACTACTATGGCTATGGTATATTCTTCGCTTACTGACTTGATTCAGTGTCTGCCCTGACCTGGGGGCGGCCTGGCCTGCCTGATGGACTACTGCCTGGTGCAGACTCCCCGTCGAGATCTGATCCGAACCGTTGAGGTCATGCTCCGGCCACGGCTGAGACATCATGGGGTAGCCCTGATCGGACTCTGCAGGCTGCAATGCGGAATGCACCTACATACATGTGCGCAATTCGTCGATGATCCAGGCCTCAGCTGCATGACGTACGTAGCATTGCGCCCTCAGCCTCCGGGTCCCGTCCCGTCCGGGCGATACTTATTCGTGCTTTACGTATGAGCAGAGGTCTCCAGCTACCTAGCGTCGAGGGCGTGTCGGGGTCGATACTACAGCGCCGAGTGTACGAGTATGAACGAGTTTGAACGTGGAATGCTGATCTACATACCTCGCAGATCCTAGCTACGCCCCTGAGCCCCATGATGCAGTCGCTGACCTGGCCTCGCTGGCCACAAAGCTTGGGAGACCATGATGGGCTGGGGATGGGGATGGGGATGGGGATGGGGGCGGGGGCTGACCTGGAGGTAAACAGGCTCGACAGGCTCGACAGGTAATCCTTACCTCGCTGTTTCTGCGCCGCCCACACTCCGGGGCTCCAAGTTTAAGTAGGTAGGTAGTGTTGCCAACGGGCCCTCGACTCACCTTTTTTGGCGCCACGATGACTTCGATCCTCCAAATGAGCTCAACAGCGAAAACCAATAGCGCTGTCAGGAATCGAACCCAGCTCACTATTTGTGTGCTCACCTGGCAGACTGGTTCACTCCTGCTCCCGACCCTAGGGGTCTAGCAGTTGGAGTATGTAGAGGGCCCCGTACTATTCCCACGATATGGGCACCGGGTAGGCATGTAGGTATGAATTGTAGATGAGTCACAGCAAACCCTCCTGGCACGCACCAACGATAGTTGCTACGAGGCCGTCTTCTCGTCGCATGCTGGACCAAACTCCAGGGCAGACAGATGTGACTAACTCGCACCGTCCGATTGCGCTTCTGAGGAACAGCAGATGTGATCAATCGCGACTTTGTCTAATCTCAACATCAATGCAGCAAACTCATACGAAGATAGAGCCGCTACGCTACGTCTTAGCCATCTGAATTCTTGAATCTCACAATCCCATCATGGCGACATCATCATCGTCGTCGTCATCATCTGCTGTCGCTCTCCTCCTTATCGACATTCAGAAGGGCTTCGACCATCCAGCCTACACCGGGAGGTCAACGCCTGGTTTCGAAGCCAACATCGCCAGACTTCTAGCGTCTTTCCGCGCCGCCCCCAATACGCACGTCATTCACGTCTGCCATCACTCGCGCTCCGAAGACTCCCCCTTACACCCGTCACGTCCCGGCGTGCAGTTCATGGACTACGCCGCGCCCCAGCCCGGCGAATTGGTCCGCTCCAAGGACGTGAATTCGGCCTTCATCGGCACCAATCTAGAGAGTGTCATCAAAGGTCTCGACCTTCGGACGCTGGTTATCGTGGGATTGACTACCGGCCATTGTGTCAGCACTTCTGTTCGAATGGCATCCAACCTCCGCGTCGTTGATCACCCGCACGGCGGTGTTGCCGCGGGCCATAACCCGTCGGCCGAGATCGTCGTGGTCTCGGACGCCACTGCTATGTATGACTGGACGGCAAGCGATGGAATTCACGACGGCGAGGCGCTGCACAGAGTACATCTTGCAACCTTGGATGGCGAGTTCTGCGTGGTGCGGGACACGGAGGAGGTGCTCAGGCTGCTCAATAATATGGGTCGATAGACGTGACTTGAGAACAGGGGGGTGAGGGGATTCGCAGAAGAAAGCTCCTTGACACGTGGATCCAGAACAGGAACCAATGTCGACACTTCAGATCAAAGGAGATGAATCCGATCATGATTACTTATGCGATTATCCTTCCGTCGTTGTATTAATAGAAGTATGATGCGAAAGAACAGCAAGCCTGCATGACAGTATCTTGAATTTGTATAATTACTTCGCATTTCCCCATTAATACATCCATTACCGAAACACCAACGCAATGCGCAACCGAAGCAACTCCGCTCATTGATAACCTATGCTGCCAAGACACGAGATCACGCATGCTCCGCCACGGTATTCCAAGAGAAATTATTAGCCGAGTCTTCATATCTTGTATATAATTACAAGCCAGTAAGACATACCTAAGCTTCCGATCAACGAAGTTAGGCAATGTCAAAGGAGGAGGCATAACAAGATCCATGATCGAGACACGAGATCCTGGTTTGAGTGCTGGTACTAGGGCGTTTAGGATCTGTATGCAGCACCTGTCTGGCCAACTGTGTAGTATCCAACGCAGAAGATACACGTCGGCATTTTTCACAGGCTGTGTGTTCTATGAAGAAGTCATGGACCATGAACTCAACATTCAGAGTGGGTTCTTTTTTTCGACATCGCAACAACCTCAGGTAGCTCCTGCACGATAAGTCATATACCAGGATATCGACGAGCAATGGCAAAGGCCGCCTCCCCAATAGATCCGCCCAGATCGACGACGGTCCCGGCAACTACCGCATTCCAATCAAAGACATTCGTCAAATGATGCAGGGAATAGCCTTCTCCGGGCGCAAAGAAGCTAGCTCATAGCTCCTCCGAAGCGGCGAGACCTCCCATGGTCGTCCGCGATCTGTCTAGAGGAGGCGGAATGAGCAATCACTCCGGGTCGTGCTCTTGGAAAACGTCGATGCGCAATACCGAGGCGAAGAATACGAGAGAGGGCTGCCTCTTCAACGCCGATGCTAGTCGCCAAGTCTTTGAATGTGATCTCTGCATTAACGGGAACCGTCTTGGCGACGTTGAAACGGGAAACCAGCTTAAGATAAAGAAGCTGGTTATGCTACTATAGAATCCGCGCAACCCGTCAGTCTCTTCACAGGGTGAGACAGCAAACATGATGATTGAAGTGCAGGTCTCTCGGTCCCATGACAAGGTCGTTGAGCTCCTAGGCTACGTCGAGTAACGCCCCACGTAGCTGTTCAAGATCAGGCGGTAACCCTAGCCCGCGGTGGAAGCATTTAATGATCACTCCCACCTATCTACAACAGCCAGTATAGGTGGGTCAATGATCATTAAATCCTTCCACCGCATGCCTAGGTCAACAGGGCCATCAGCCGCATAAGGTGGGTGCGGTAGCGAGTTCTGATTTGGACAGTCGTCGACTTGTTCGGTATATGCTGTTATATTGCTCTCCAACTGAGCGATACGACTCTGAGATGTTGACATTGTCGTTAAGTAGTCATAACCCATTTACAAACACGTAGTATGTTACAATAATGCGGACAGACCATGACGATCATAGCATTTAGGGCAAGAAGAAGATACGAAGAAGGCTCTATTTTGACTATAGGACAGAATTATGCGCACCACGGGAGGTGGCTCCCCCAATTTCCATGTTGACTTGGCGCATTTTACATTACAATCCTGTGTCACCGACTTGCTGTTTTGTTTGCTCCTAACTGACGATATTGCTTATTCGAGCGGCACAAGGCCGTTGGGACTTGCAGTGTTTGGTGTCTTTTAATCGAACACACATCCTTTTCAATTATGCTGCTTAAACTGGTGGCTGCAAGGAGTCATAGTACATAGAAATAAGTACGTCAAATATGGCCCCAATTAAGGACTATTCTCGTCTGCATTCCGAGGAAAGCAATGATCGTGGTGTTGAGGAGACCAGCCTTCCAATATTTCATGTCACGCATGGTCAAGCCCTTGACTAATACCGCCAGCAACAGTCAGGGGAACCATATTATGGCTTTCCTTATGGAAAGCCGATATAATGGCTGAAGCTGCCAATGGGCAAGTAAACGATTACTGAATTATACTGGTCGTGTGAGGGCAGGCACAGGTTGAAGGGCAGGAGCCAGACTACTTCAGTTGACCTACCTTCTGTACATAACTCCAGGGCCCTTGGGCTTACACCGTTCTTTTCCTTCCTTCTACAGAGACCGACAGAATACAGAGTCAGGTCTCCCACCCACCTTTGTGGTACTACTGCTTCCAGTAGTACGAGGTCTTTTGCAGTACACGAGCCCTGACAGGTCTACCTACAAAAGCACAGGTCTGATGTTATACTGATCGTGGGTTTCGATCTAGAGAATCGAATATAAAATATAACACGTAAGGCCGTGAGAAGAGAATGTAACAGTGAAGTTGTGAAGTAAATATAGTTAGGGTTGCGTTCGCTTTCGCTCGTGCTGGCACTGACATGTAAACGCCTCTTCCTGTGGTGGGTATAAAGGTTCTTCCTCTGTATCACTCTTGTTGTTTTGACCAGAGCCTTTCTGTACTATGAAAATTATACGTAATATGCGTAAGTAGAGACAAAGTAACCTAAGTTTGGATGCTGCTATAAAATAGGAGTGTAAGGGGTGGCAATAGAAGGGGGTAAATACGTATTAGTTTCTCGCCGATGAGATTATAACATTGATCTATTCCCGCATCATGTCCATGATGTAATGCTTCATTCCATCTAAGTGTAAACAATAATACTACGGACTTTTTATTTCCATCCATACCAATATTATCTAGTAGCACATAAGTATCTAATACGGCGATTAACATAATAGGGATGGAAAGGGGGCACTTTCTAAGCTTGTTGTTTAGCAGCCATAAGCGTTTCTCGGGTAGTTGTAAAGGCTGTAATGATTCTTTAGTACATGTGTAGCTCTATTTAATAAGAACTGTCACATGGTGAGAAGGGGAAAGGATAGGAAACTCGTCCTCGTTGAATTTCCTTGGCTTAACGAGAGGGAGCCACAGCAGACGATCAAGCCTCTTCTCTTCGTACAGTCAGGTCCTATCCACAACAGCTTCAATTTGTTACGAATACGAGTAAACTATTTCTCGGCCAGTTCATAAGACTTCTTGTTACAAACCAGCCCGTTTCCACCATACATAGTCATAAATATTGTGCCTCTAGCCTTCTTGAGACGAGATAATTTCCGCTCTAAAGACAATTCCGATCGACATCTGCAACAGAGTCATGTACTCACAAAGCTGAAGCCTGGAAGGTGAAAAGTGGAGGAGACCGGGCCAATGATATGGAAACACGGTCATCCGGAGTAGCAGGGGAATGTGCCTAACCTTTGAAAACAATACTAGCTAGATTATCGCTACCCATAGCGCCTACGAACTTGTCTCTTCTTTCATTATACTTACTTTGATGTCCTTTCTCGTGATGTTTAGAGTGAGTTGTTGAGTTCGGGTTCCAGTTGTCCATCGTAATCATCAAGCAGACGAATGTCCTCTCGCACGATAATAGCCAACGCGTCCTAATTCGGTGATTTATCGCCACATGTACCACACGAGGTATGCATAATTAGGTCCGTGTAGGATGTCGCGGCCGGGTTCAGCTTCTAGACCCTAATGGGTATTGAGACGAACAATACGAGGAGCAGCCCATGTGAAGAGAGAATGTCAGGTTGAGTACGTACTTCCTAGGTACAACCCACAGTCTCCTATTTGGCCTATTAGAGGCCAGTGCCTCCATAGCTACATAGCCCCTTGGCTTCTTTGCAAATCTTTTACCGCAATTTAAGCGTTTCTGCGCCGCTTCGACCGACCACAAGGCCTTATTGCACTAGAGGACACAAGTATCACGCCCAGCTCAAGAACAAGTCCAATGAAAACTAAAACCAATCGTCAAACTCCACATGACACCTTCAATCATAGTACCCCCCTACCTGTTGGCTAAGAAGCGTCTCGCCATGAACGCCCAAATACTCAAAGTGCATTTTCGTTGTGCTGCTCAAGTATTACATCTTGCTAACCATTCATTCGTTTGTGATTTCGAGCCCTCCAGGAATCCGGACAGCTCCTACTTTCGATTCAGCTTCGGGTCTTCACCTGATACAAACATTGCCAGTCGCAAATGAAGCCACATGACTACCATTGTTCACAGCCGAGTCCAAGAATAACAGCGTGCCCTTTATTTCCATTTTGATATTAGAGCAATGCGCTTCCCCGCAAATTGGTCCAGGCGAGATCCTTATGAACTAGTATGAGCAAACTTAAAAAGCAGAAGCAGCAAGCAATCGCTGCCACAAGAAGATGAACTGGTTCAGTTAATATCGACACTGGATCAATATACTCTAGCAGGTTCGCTAGACAGTGGGTGGATAATGAAAGTGCTATGCATACATAACATAATTCATTCATCATTCCCTAAATTTTTGGCTCCAGCATGTCAAACAGACGCAAACTGGGAAGGTCCTAGTCATAGCCCCCAACTATGATACCTGAAGGAGATCATTTAAGTCAAAGAGTTGGACCAGTGCCGAGCGTCAAGGGTCCATAGTCTCAGGTAGTTTCTCAGGCTCGCGGTAAAAGTTGGAAAGTAAATTCCTACCCACAAACAGTCATATTATTGCCAAAAGGACCAAAGGCTCAGACTGCTCTGTATTAGCCCCCCTTAAAGGACTACTTTCGTACAAAAAAGGAAGACGAATGCCGGCCAGACGGAAAATGTTTGTGAGGGCTGACACACGGAGAATGTGAACACTGACTCTCCGTCGCCATTTCGTCGATCACGAGGTAGTAATACCTCACCAGCAAAGGAGGAGAAATGTATCTCTCTCTGGAGTCCGCCTCTTTTTGCTGCGGCTACCTACATGTAATTACTAGCCCAGCCCAACGAATGTGGAGATGACACTCTTACCCAATCGAGTTTGAGGGAGGCAAGTAGCGTAGGCGTAGACGGAGGAGCGGAAGGGGTGGGTTACAAGTGGCGGCTACCTCACTAAATTGGAAACGGAAACCCGTGATGCGTCTACCCCGTATTGATCTCAGGCAGATTCAGACAGCAGCTTTGTCCACAGAGTTTTCCTTACGCTAGACACTTCTACCTACCTGTATCAGCGACAGTGATACAGCTCACCATGCATTGGATTGTACGGGTTGGGCGCATACATGCCCACTAAGAGTGGACGGCGGTGCCCTTCGCATGGATCGCCCGACAGTGCGCTCTTCCCAACTTTTAATACGTCGTTTTTGATCCTCTTTAACTCAAGACATGCGGCCAAAGAAGCATCCAGTGTTAATACAGTTGGAAACTCCATAGCTGAGATATAATCATTCACAATTCTTGGAAGTGAGAACTAGTTGCACATGAACTCTGACAACATAGATCAGCGCACCTATGTATCAGTGTCAATACATAGACTAATACATATTCGAAAGTCATCCACAGTTGTGGCCCGGAGCATCCGACACAAACTATTCCTGTCCACGCTCAAGCATCGCTGCATTGGTCGTGAAGGTTCGAGTAAGACGGTAGTGTGGTTCAGGGGAATCTGGTAAGAACTGCCACCGAAAGGCTAGCCTTGGACTACTTTCCTACGCTACGGAGATCGTGCTCGTGGTCTGCACGCACTCGATGGAGCTGGTAGTGCCATGTTTCTCTGTCTGGGCCCTCAGAGTGGTCATTTCTTTCCACCGGCCTGCTCAGCAATGCCGCCACTAATGGGGTGCATTTCTGGAGAACACGTATCATTGCATCTGGTCAAACAGTTTTGGTGGGAACTCCGTTCGAGGTAGAAAGAAAGTGGTTAGGGTGTCCTATTGCTGTACCGGGCCAAAGGAAGCCAGTGAGCTAGCCATGCACGGTCCCACGCGGTGTCAGCAGCCCCAAGCACGACTAGTCTTGAAGTTGATGCCATCCCCACATGACTTCAGCTTCAGCTCTAGATCGTGACAGGAAGTATGGGGACGAACAATCTCTCAATCGAACCAGCTCTACCCCAGACCAGCCCCCCGGATCCAATACCGTTGGTTACGAAGACCTTCTCCGCATTTTAATGAGCACATACGGGGAACCTACCCCAAGTTAGGTAGACCATGTGCTATTAATGCCACTAACAAGTAGTCCCCTGCACCAGGCCCGCCCCTGGTCCATCAATCGTTGCTGATCCTCTTCCAAAGTCGAGTTTACTAAGAACTTACTCCGGGGAAAGGGAATGAAGGACTATGGTGGCCCAAGCTTGAGTCTTTGTCATATAAGCAGCTTGCATGCACTTGTGGACTTGAAATATTCTTTCGATGAACCCTGACGAACTCTCAATTTGGTGTTTAGACAACTATACCAGATCACATTCAACAAGATGGCGCACGGCACTTCACTCGACTCCAATGGAACTACCCATGAGCATCTCCACGATGGCATGAGCCCGGATATGGCCATGAATAAGATCAGGACGGCAGGAAGCATCTCAATCTCGCCGGCCCTGTTCGAGAAATTATACCTATCGCCACAAAACACAGTGAAGGGGGACTTGAGGCAGAAATTCGGAAACCCAACCGCGATGTTAGTCATCTCCCCTATCTGAGCACACGTCAGCAACCTTGATACTGGGACTGATACCATTGCAGTGGATTGGCAGGCCATGTCATTTCCATCGGTCCTCTTGCCTGCGATCTGATGGGATGGCGAGGAGCTGGCGGCAGCGGCGCAGCTAGCATGTGAGTACAAAACCTTCCATCTTGGACGTTCAACCTGTACCAAGTATCTAACCTATCCTACCCAGTCCGTTCTTCCTCTACTTCGGCGGAGTTCTCATGACAACAGGCGGTATTCTTGAGTTCTTCCTTGGCAACACGTTCCCTTCGGTAGTCTTCGTTACTTTCGGCGCCTTCTGGTTGAGTTACGGAGGCTTGCTACTCCCCCAGTTCAACGCCTACGCCGCCTACGCACCCCCGGACGCCGCCTCTCCAGCGGCAGGGCTGGAGACCCAGGGTTTCAACGCAAGTTTCGGTAAGTCAACCACCAGTTTCTATCATGTGTGGTGTGGCGACAAGATGAGAGGAAAGTGAAGAAACTAATTAGTTTTGTTTCCATTGCAGGTTTTGTCACACTGTCCATGGGCATCTTGTGTCTCATGTACCTTATCTGCTCTATACGGACAAATATCGCCTTTGTCGTCGTCTTCCTTACCCTTCTCCTCACGTTCGGTCTGATCACTGGAGCGTACTGGGCGTTGGCTATGGACTACGCCGCCAATGCTGGCTTTGCCGCAAATCTGCTTGAGGTAAGTCATCGATGAACGCAAAGCGTCCGAGTGCCAATATTGACATATGTGTTCCAGGGTGCCGGAGCCGCTTCGTTTGTTTGTACTGCAGCTAGTTGGTGGATTCTGTTCACTCTCATGTTTGCTTCGGTCGATCTGCCATTCAGCCTCCCTCTCGGCGATCTGAGCACCCGAGTTCCCAGCGCCAGCGACCGTAAGCTTGCGCAAGCTTAAACGATCTCTGCGTTTCCATGCCACCACACACTGGCGTGGTATTGAACAATTTCTGTACAAATAGACAGACACGAGAGCGGAAGGCGCTGGGGGTCGAGAGAAAAAAAGTGGTCTTTGCTATGGGAGGACAGCTTTTGATAAACAAGAGACATAAGTTCTCTTGAGGGGTTGCGTGTATCAGGATCACGGTACTGACCGTTCACCCACGATGTCACGAATGGCGGCTTGGTTTACAATAGCATTATCATTTTCTGTACCACTTTTGACTTCTATTAGTGAGCAGGGGCAAATCGAGAGCCTAGATGGCCCTCGAAGACTGGTGCTAGAATCTAGAGTTGGATGTTGAGGAATTGCTCACTAATAGGTAGTATTTAATCGAATAGGTCTCATGACTGTAATATTTAGGGTCTTTTGCCCACTTTCTATTCTCATTGAGATCTCTGAGTATTTGCAACGGATATTTCTGACACCCTATGATCCACGGTTCCACGGACCAACTTATTGTAGGCAAGATAAGAGTCGGTGACCTCGGTGACCTTGGAGGCGAAGTCAGTCCAGACTGTACCGACCACTATCTCAGCGTTTGGCCCCAATATTACCAAGATGTTTGCATGCTGGAATCAAAGCGAAGTGTAGACTAGGCGATGCCTTGACATTCTCGGCAAAAGCATTTGAATAACCGACAGGTGACAACGCATCCTTGTTTCAAGACGAGGTTCGTTGGAATAAATCGCCTTCAAATCCATGCGTGTTTCGGGCACTGCTGACTGCGGACCAGATTCCCGACATATCCCGCTTGAGCATGACAAAAGCTTCAAGGTACCATAGCCCATGTAGCATAACAACGAGATAGTACAAGGATAGGACCAGGTGATTACCGTTGGTTGGTCGCAGTTGGTTTTATATCATTTAATGCAAGTGTTGTCACACTGGACACCATGAAACCCTCGACTGCAGGGACGGCCAATTCCTGCTCCAGGGCTAGATTGTCTATGGTGAAGCCATAAGCTACTTAGAGAGACATAGGAGGCAGATGGATCCAGGATATTCAGGGGAGACTGAGATGATCGAAAGACGGTAAAATAGCAAAGGTTTGAACTTAAACCTACTTCTAGGTTTTGCTCTACCCCTTTAATGACCAGTCTCTATTTCCTTTGTAATTATTCACAACGTATTGGGCTTTAGTAGGCTCCATCTAATACTACAGTAGAGATTCAGCATAATGCTTACATTGGGTGGCGTAGCAACGCATATCATTTAGAAATGGACAATTGTGCACCAAGCAGAGAATCTCTGTATGGAATTAGATGATAGCGAGCAGCTGGTCGCTTGGGCAGATGTAGTAGGTTCGACTCTAAGAGACTTCGACCCCTAACTCGTAATCCAGTGAAAATCCTCATTGTATAAAATCCTCTCTTGCAAGACAAGAACTACAGCAACATACTACGACACTGTTTGAAAGATACAACGTTGTCAAATTGGAGACTTTAGCTCATCGCCATCAAACTGGATGAGATTTGGCACTGTCCACAGCAAAGCAAGTAATCTCCATGTGTGCATCATCTCACAGTACTCTCTCTGATCATACGCCAGAATTTAACTTCACATTGTTTGATCAGCAACGGTGTCCGGAATCTTGTCTTAGAATTTGTTGAATGCTCTTCAAAAGCCCCATGGGCCGACGGGTTCGGCCACAATAACATTGAACCATTTCAGAAGGCGTGGGAGGGCTGACCAGCCACCATGATATTGATGTTCAATAGGCGACATACATGGCTTTCCATCACATAAAAGTAATGGGCATCCGTTAAGCCCCGGCGGCTCACTGCAGTCTGCCACCATAGTCATCAATCTCGCGGCATAGTATAATTTCAATGGTATAGCCACATACATAGGTATCTAGCAATATTCCTATGTCTAGCAGATACGTCACTAAATCAGCAAGTCGTCAATAGGTTCCATTACTCGGCACAAGCTTCCATACACCGTAGCACAAGAGGATTGCATGCCTGCTCAGTCGTAGGAATCATTACTTAGCTGGTGACAAACAGACAGACGGACAGACAGACAGACCGCTCCCTCGCGATTCGGGTCAGCATCGTATGTTTCCTTAATAGAACGTTTCACATATAGCTGCCATTTCAAGGAAGGAAGGAAGAATTCTTTCCTCTGCTTGCCCCCGGGGGTGTAAAACCTGCTGTACTGCATGTCCTGCCCTTGCATTAAACACGCCAGGACAGTCGGACTAGCCTTCAGGCCTCATCCTTGTTATTCTTGCATTGGGGCGGCTGTTCCCGGCGCACGACCTCCACCTCTGCCGCCTTGCCGCCGACTTTTGCTCGCTCGCCAACCGAACGGGCATCGGTGGTGGGAAACGTAGGTAGACCACCCCGGCTGCCGCGCGCCAAGGGCGGAACAACGCGCCGCATAGAAGGGGAGGGAAGAAAATGACGCAAGACTGGCCCGTGGGAGGCCCGCCACGATCGACGTCACTGGTGCTTCAAATTCAATCAGGGCAAGGTGCCAGGGGAAAACGGATATTTTAAGTCTTTCTCAAAGTTGACTTAGATAATAGGGCTGACAAGCATTTTGTTTTTCTATGTCAGTGGTTCATAAATCCTTCCTCGTGCGTCAGCTCCCGCACAGATTTCCGTGTAAGACCGACCATGAACAGACAATGCCAAACGCGTCATTTCCCATTTGTCATATAAGAGCAACATGAACAGACCTGGATGGCGAGTCCATATTGAAGGAAAACAATATTCCAGCTATAGTAAACAAATTCCCGCTTCATATTCTGAGATAGGGAGAGCAAAAGACATCCCAGTACAGGCTGCAGTATCGTAGTCATTTGTTTTTGAACATTGCCGCAAAGCTATGTCACAGCTGATGTGGCACAAGAGTTGATTGAGTTGGTTGCATAGTGCCAAAGAGATACTCGAGCAAGTTTGCACATCGCTTTTAACTCAACACCGTAATTACAGTAAAACACTTCAGCCTCTTTCAAGATCTTCTGCTGTGCATAGAACAAAGATGTACCCTAAGCCTTATCATCTATCATACACGGCGCTGTTTCATCAATAATTTCCTCGTAACTCACATAAGAGGCCAGTAGGCTGTATCCTCTCTCCCATTAACACCCAGATTGATACACGTCAACTTTCATCATCTTCACACGTGGTTCCAAACCTACTAGCTCCACATCCGCATGAAAAAGGGTTCTGCAGCCAACCCTGCCACCCACCTGGCAATACAGAACATGGAATCAGGGTCCGGAGTTGAGTTGGGAATACCAAACTCAGTAAGACTACGCAGACGACCGAAACCCGGCCATGTCGCATTATTATTGTTTTCAGCTGTATGCACGCCCTCGCGTACTGAGACATCCAACAACGACAGTACGTACTACTTTACTCCTGGAACTCTTGTTTGAATAAACATCGAGGAGTTCCATACGATAGTCTCCCTCACAAGATTTCCAGGGCGAGATGGGAGACAATATAGTATATTGGCAGTAGTCAAAACCCATGGAGGTGGATATGCTAGGTAGGGGATTGAGCTGGCTGCTGTACCTGCATGGACTCCTTTGATTTCTAATGGCAGAAACTACGTGCGCGGTACAGGAGGACATTAAAGCCTTTTGCCTTCGACTATATAGGTATCTCAGTCATGGCATAAAAATAATAACATCCCAGGTGAGAACTGGTAGGAACCACTGGAAGAAGAACAAGAAAAGAAGAACAATCAGGAGTAACAAGTGAAGTGAAGTATGCAAGTGCGTTGCACCAGAATCAGATCCTACTTGCTATCTAGATGCATACTCCGCTACCTAGAATGCAAGAAGTCTTTGCTGATTTTCACGGTAAGAATTGCAAGGAAAAAGAATTCGATATAGAATAATGGATAGTCCAATGGTAGTTCTGATTGTAACATTGCGCATAGCGTTCCCCCTGTGAAGCTTATTTACATCAAACACAGGTGATCGATAATCTATTTATACTCTCGCTTTCGAGTGTAGGCAGGTGCGCCTGCCATTGCTTTATGTACTAGAGCCGGAACCCAAGACCCGAGGTAAAACAGACCTCATATTCTGCTCCCTGTTTCCATCCCATCTAAAATTCACCAGGCCAGTTTGAGAGCGCTACACGGAAATCCTGAAAATGCGAGGGTTACGATGCAGTCAGCATCACCAGCGAACCCATTAATGGATGATCATTCTGCCGTGTCATGCTCCTGCTGTCTGCGTGCGAATGTAATATTTTGCCCTTAAAACTCAAAGCCCCGAAACGCCGTCCTGGTATCTCGTAAGAAAAGATGCAATGCAATGGCCTAAAGAGGAAAGAAACCGGCCCCATATCTTGCTCATTGTCATCCGTCAACCCCATGAGTGCCGCCATGACCCCAATCTAATTAGTTGTCGGGGTCGGGGTTGGTAGTACGGAGCACCCGTCTGGAATAATCCTGGTTGTCTTGCAGGGTGTTGATGCTTTCCCTACTCTTGTTCTCGAATCGACTGTAGATATTCACTGCGAAAGGGTCCATACGAGGGTCATGAGGCATTAGGCGACTGCTTCTCCGACCTGTCGATGTGTCGCCATCCCATACGGATGCCATGGCGGTTGTCGGTGTGCTCATCACACCCACGGAGCCACTTAGATGGCTATGGGGTCTGGAGTTAAGTTCCTCCTCACGCTGCTGCTTCTTACGTTGGAGGTAGAAGAAAACAGCAAGCCCGGCCAGTATCGCAATGACACCCAGGACGCCAATTACGATGCCGGCAATAGCACCAGCAGTCGGACCCGTACTTTTCGAACCGGATGTATCGGCGCCAGATCCAACCCCAGCCGCTGGGGTTGGTATTACCGTTACGGTCTCCAGACTGACCGATCCATCAGCGGTTACGGTTCGAATGGAGTGAGTAGGTTCGGCGGTAATAACTGGCACGT
Organism: Astrocystis sublimbata; assembly: GCA_022453515.1. NCBI lineage: Eukaryota > Fungi > Ascomycota > Sordariomycetes > Xylariales > Xylariaceae > Astrocystis > Astrocystis sublimbata. Next base: position 173,633 of record JAJNNY010000002.1, read on the forward strand.
TCTTCGTCGCACTCGTCGTCTCCTCGGTTGTCTGCTGTTGAAGAGCATTAGTATCAAAGTCGAGGATGGGCTGGTGATAGCAAGTCAAGAGAAAACAAGATTAACTGGTCCAGCTGGGCATACAGGTGAAGATGTGGGGCTAGAAGCAGATGAACTGCTAGTAGTGGGAGAGTCATCTACTGAAGTAGTAGTGCTCGTTGTCTCTTCGCTTGTGGTAGTAGATTGCCCCTGGACGCAGATACAGTTAAATTTATGTCCCTTATCAAAGCCGGTACCTGTACGGGCTAGATTTGCACAGACGCTGGCGCGTGACATGATGTTGTGTATTCATACAATCCATGTCACAAAACTTTCCCAACTCGAATTACTTACAGCTTTTGAAGTGGATGTCGGGGTTTCGCTCGCCGAGGTTTCGCCTGCAGTACCGGAAGGCTGGACGCCGAGTGCTATGTATCCGTACAAATCGTCGCCTCCACATGATTCGTACTTGTATCCGGGACATATCTTGTTGCACTCGCCTGTGTCTACCTGGGATGACTTGGCAGGTACGTAGTCACTGCACCAGCAGTTGAATTGCTGGAGGACGGCAAAGGCAAATGACTTGTCGGCGCAGAAGTCATGGCACAATCCGTTGGACTGATACATGCTGCTATCTGCACAGAAGGTCAGGACGCCGCAAGACAGATGGCATTCGAGCGAGCGAGCGATGGACAGACTTACTTGTGGGTGTGCTACCCGTGTTGAAGCTGGCGCAGTACTCCATGCTGAGAGATTGCACAAGTCGAGGGCCAGTTGCTAAGACCAAAATAGACACCAAAGAAGAAATATACGGCGAAAGAGCCATGGCGGAGTACGGCGGCACAAGGTGCCAATCTTTATAACGAGCCAGCTGTCTCGGGGAAGGTTGCCAGGGCTAAAGTCACAAACGAGCGGGAGGACAATGGCGGTTTGTTACCATTGTCGTGACTGAGGCGAAGTAGAGTGACAGAGTAAAGACGGAATTCCAAGTGAATGGCCCCGTTCGTCAAAGGGTGTGTCCCGGAGGGTCGGGACAACGGCGAAGGTTGAGAGGAGGGCAGTGGCGCCCAGAACGAGGAGTCTCAAGAGAGGTCGTCGTCGTTGTCGTCGAACGGGCAGTTGACGGGAAGTTGAAGCTGGCTGCTTTGCAGCTGTGGCCCGTTTCTTCTCAGGGAAATGAGAAAAGTAGGAGTGATGGATTCCGAGGATGGGTGGTCCCGGGGAGGAGAAGGGAGAAAACGATGCGAAAACAAGCGGCGGGCCCGATTAATTGGCTGAGTGCTGCTGGGGGGGGATTTGTACCGTACTGTAGTTTACAAGGTTGCTGTTGGGTTGTTTGTTGCTGGCAGTAGGTAAATGCTAGACAGAAGAGCAGAACTTGGTGCTGTACAACTACGAGTACTACCTGCTTTGGGTAGGTAGCTAGCGAGGTATGGGTGAGAAGGATGGGTGGATGGCGAGATGGGCGGCAAGGGAGCTAGGGGGACGCCAGGCATGCCAGGATGGGCAAGACAATGAATGGAGGATGGAGGATGGACGGACGATAGGTAGCGCGCATGCCGAAGTTGCAGCGCCAGGAGGGAGAGTCCACACTACCCACAGCGAGGTAGGTACCTACCCGAGCAACCTACCTAGGTACTTCTTAGGGGCACACGCACCAATTTACTGCGCAGCTACTACTCGTATGTACTTAAACCTCGGTACGTACTTACAGCACAAGCACACCCATTCATCACTCAACCGGCGAGACTGGAACAGGGACATTGAAGCTTCCGCACCGTACCTATATATACCTATTTGGAGAATGCACTGCATGTACTTACATATGTAGTGAACTACATGCTTAGGCACAAAGCCTATCTAGCGGGTAAGTATGAGCAAGTATGCGTGTTGGTGTGTGGTCAACGTGCCAAGCGCAGCAGTTGTATATGTACGGCGAATGGTGGACTCAACAAGAAAAACAAAATACAATACCAGAATGAAAGAAAGAAAAATACGAGTGTTTGGCGATAAGCGGGCAGGATGACGAGCTGCAGGTGGCCGACAGGGTTGCAGGGTAGATGGACAGGGTTGCAGGGTGGACAGGGAAGACTGGAGGGTAGATCTTTATTTGGCACTGGGCGGACGGATTCTGACCCCCTGTATGCCTGTATGTCTGTGTGCCTGTACGGGTCCAAGGCGAGCCAAGCGAGGGGTGGCTCGGGTTGTTCTTTCCTTGCTCTTGGCTCTTTTCGGTCTTCTGCACAGTCAGACCAGAGCCAATGTAGAATAGCTCGGGGAGCAGCACACTCCTACTTATACGGAGGCACTACTCAATTACAGTAACACACACAACCTTGGAACTTCAAGGAACACACACACGCAGCGAGCACTACGAGTACTAAGTAGGACATACTTCACTATCACGACCGACCTTCCCGAGCGGGCGAGCGACGACGACGAGGAAGGACACAGACACAATACACACATAAGCCCCGACAAGCTGGCTTGGCGCATCATGAGTGGGTGATCTGGATGAAAAGGGTTGACGGCTTGGAATGGGCAGACAGACAAAGAAATGTCTCCCCACATAGCGAGCCGTCTCGGGGCTTGCTGCTGCCGGCTGTAGCGTACGTGTACTCGTACGCAACTCGCCGACATCAAGACATCCATCCCATCTGCACAGATAAACACAGTGCGCAAGTCGCCTCTGGCGCTGGCACTGGCGCTGGCGTCCCGAATGGTGGATTAGACTCTCGCGCTACGCGGCCTAGCGTCTCTCTAGTGGGCATCGTGGAGCAAGCCATGCGAGCCCACTCGCCCATGCGCTGCAGCTGCTTTGATTTAAAATCCACGATGACCTCATTACCCTGCTCAATGCACCAGCCAAGTCGCCGAGAACTTGGACCTCCCCACTTTGAAACACCTACACGTAGGTCACTTCGTGTGTCGCAGTTCGTATCTTGTATCTTAAACAACCATATCCGTTGTGTCCATTGTCCAATCCTCAATACACCAGGTAGATAGATATATACCCACTATATGTTATATCGATTCAATGTAAAGACCTCGCGCTTTTTGAGCTTTTGCACTTGCCCAAGGCAAGCCCAAGGTTGTTGACTGCAACAGGATGTACGAGTATTGTCTTCGGCCGAATCTATACCCACGCAAAAGTGGACAGGCTTTTCCAATTGTCACCGTCATCCAGCAACACAAGAGTAACGCACAGGTTGATGTTTCAATTGGCGAACCTATTGCAGCTGCAGACGAAGGTCAGGTCATGTTTTTTTGGGAGGGATGTTTCGGGACGGCGTTGCTTTGTCGCCCGCCGACAACAAACCCGATCGGAACAGTCGCCGGCCGAGCATTTCGATTGCTCAAGCCAAATCAGATCTGCTCAACGATTCTCTTGGCGGCCTCGTCTTGACAGAGTCTGACAGAGCTACTTATATAGCGCCAACTCTAGTGCTCTTGGTTTGGACGCCGCCTCAACCACTGTCGTATTCTGGAAATTTAACACTCGACACTTATCTTTCTTGTTATGACAGCAACTCTGAAGGTGCCCGTGCCCCTTTGTCAAATACCGTGCACGGCCGTTGTGTGAGACATATCCCGCGCCGAAAACCATCAGCCGTTCTCTTCAACCACACCTCGGTTCATATTTCGCTCAGCCACTGCCGTCTCGTGATAGCATCGGCAAGCCAGCCGAACAAGTACATGTACCATACCTACTGCAGCGCGACAGATGCGCCAAGCATGTCGCCTCAGCCCCAATAAGCTACCCTGCACCGATGAATGGCCACCTGGATGTGTGCATCTGCTTGCTTGTTTACTTACATAGTACATACAACCCGTAACGCGTGCTATTATGACTAAATCATATCCTGTTCGCTGTCCGCGGGGTTTCGAATACTCCCAAGACCGGAACGATGATGTGTCTGTTTGGATTTCAAAACACAGCCTGTGCTTTGACTTTGAAGTTGCGTGCACCTACGAGTTTCGCGTAAAATCCATTGGCTTACATCTCTCCATCCATCAAGATCGAGTGCCATGAAACTCTACGGCACTTTCCTTACCCGATCGAAGGCATTCGCAAATACCATCCCATGTCGAGATGTGCAGGGATACTGGCGCAACATAACCAACCTCTGACCAACACGAATCAACCCCGCGTTAACTCCCCCAGTCACCTCAACGTGGTCGGATTTGCCCGCCAATACCATTGGCGCAGGCAGGCAGGGAGACGGCGCCTAATTTGTCGCGGTTCAGTCACAGAACCAGTCAAGCCAGTGCCCTGACTGCCTGACAAGGGCATACCTGAGAATATTGTTGAGCCCATACTTATCAATGGGGGGTATGTGGGTATGTTAGATGCGCTCAAGGTGTTCATTCGGTCTTTCAAGTAGTAGTAGTTTCATGTCACTCTTGCTTCTCGCTACCTGTGTACCGGACGATCTTCAAACCGGGTTCTACCATCTTTACCGATTACCGAACCTTGGCAACTTTCCTTGTTATACGCAGCATTGCTTTAGATGTATGCTGCACCAGAGTGACAGCAATTAACAATCATTGGATTTGCTAGCCAACAATGGCCACAATGGCAAATAACCACCATCGAGACAGCGCCGTGCTTGCGGCTCTCGCATCCTCGGGTTGAAAACTGTTCCGCCGTGCGATAGCGGAGGATGCTGTTCCCTGGAATCGCGCAATGTCTTGAACTTTAGCTTATCAATTGGGCGGCTCATTTGCCCACATTTGATTCACGCTCCCTTTGTGCAACCGCTATGTTCAAAATTCTTCCCCTGACACCTAGATACTCTCGCGACGTCTCTAGGAGGGTTTCTATGATATGGGTTTGGCAATACGTTTTGTGTGGTACTAGTTATACACTAGATGGTTGGAGATGTAACCTGGAAGATTCTCGTCTCGGTAGACCGTTGGCGTGAAGCAGTCCGAGTCATAAAAGCCTTTAATGTTCATTTTCAGCCATGATGGGAATAGGTAGAACAAACGGGAGTGAACAACCTTGAAGGAGTTCCGAATTATGCATGTCGTACAACGCCCGCATACGCCTTGCCGAAGCCACATTCAGCCAAAGTCTCATTGTGAAACCTGCCAAATATTCTTTGTCTTGGCAGGAATGGGGGCACCAAACAAGTTCCAGCGCGCTCGTTACATCGGGTTTGCCCATATAGCGTTCCCCCTCTACCTACATCAATCTAGAAACAGCTGCGCAATCTCGCATTGTCAGGGCTGTATTGATTAATCGATGCAGCGCTCTCGGTTCCGCCTATTTACATAGCTTATTCATATGCACCCAGTCTTCCAGTCAGCAGCAGTCATGGCCTCTTCATTGTCTTATGAACGACAGCATGGTGAGGCTATGGCTCAATGATTGAGTGCTACTGTGACAGCCAAAAATCCACACATGCACACATAAGCTTGTTGCGTTTTTCACAAATACGCCGATACTGCGACAAGGCAGGCCGTGCTGCTAGTAAAGTCCTTACTGTACAATCTGATCATAACATGGGGATCATATGTTGCTCTGACACCCACTTGGATCCGAAATTACCGTTGTTGCGCGCGTTACGGAGTACAACGAACGTGAAAGGTGAACAGCGACCAACCGTTGTTTCCGCCTGCCAGCCCACATGGTAAGTTGAATCTACGAGTATGCAGGGGACCATATCGTTAGGCACAAGACCGGCTTTTGCATCGTCTCTACATGGACTATGAAAAGCTCCAACGACTGGCGCGTGGGCGTGGTGGCGAGGTGGTGATCAAAAAAAAGTTGACACCTGATCTACAGACTGGCCCCACCAGTACTTCTGAATCTCGAAAACTTTCTTCCGAGATTTCCGTTTTTAGCTACTATTGAGGCTATTCCAACCTTTATAGCTATTCTAGGGCAATATTAAATCAACCCGAGTAGTTTTAAGTGTTCTATATATTTTAATAATACTTAAACTTTATTTACTAGCTATATTTGTTCTAGAACTCCATTTTTTCTTTATTATGTTATACTTGGGAGGGTGGCGATAGATGTCACTATAGTGGGCCTGCCAAGAAGGGGTGTCAACTTTTTTTGATCACCACCTCGGGTGGTACCTGATTGACTGACCGGTGTCGCGGCGGTTGCCTAACTAAGCTGATCGACAATATTGTCAGGAATGCTGACGGGCGCGGCGGCCTTTTGATATGTCCGCTTTAGGAAGCATCTCATCTTGCTTGAGTCAAGGAACGTGGGTTCTCCCGTCTCGCCTGCGATGATGGCTACCCATCATTAGGAGCAGCCCTGCCACTAGAGGTCAGGTAGGGAGTCTCAGTTGCTTCGCAGCAACAAAGGCATCTATCTCAGTTGATCAACGAAGCCATATTATACCACGTTTCCCCAAGACCACAATTACGAAGGCAATGATTGAAACAACCGTAAAAATAGCCAGGATCCAATCATGGATCAGCCTTTGTTTCCAGAGATTAGCTTTTGGGCCTAGCGGCATCCCGAAATAAGGATCATCAGTCAGGGGTAAGGCCGATGATGCTAGCGTCGATCTTCTGCAGACATTCCCAACTATTCTGGAATAATCTCCCATGACTGGCTAGTGCTTCTGGCAGAGGGAAGCACGCAAACCCGTTTTGCAAGTTTGATGGTTGGGTAAGATCGGAGCATTTTGTTCTTTGTCGCCTCATCTGTCTGCTACCTACCTAATGTAAGATGCGACACACAACGGTGCGGTACAAACCCACAGTAGTAGTAGGTCTGTGCTCCCTTCATTGGACTTTGAAATATGACTTCCGGTCAATACGTGCTTGTTTTCAATTAGGCATTGCTAACAAGGAGGTTGTATATGAATGGTCGAGACTCTGAACTTATGACTTGGATGATCAACAGGAGATGGATTCATGATAACAGAGATGAAACAATTTCTTGTGTGATGAGACTAAATGCATAGCTGGGAGTTTCCGTGATATAGGATGTAACTATTGCACCTAACGAATATAATGCCACTACTCCATGGGGTAAATTTCGATAGCGCTTCCCATACCTAGGTAGTCAACGGCTAATCTCAAGAAACCTCAGCAAGTCACTCTAACTTCTAATTGTACCGAGCCATCTCAGCGTTACTGAAAATGTGTAAAATTGCAAAGTTATGGCAATGAGTTGGTGATGGTATGCTTGGTGTTGTAATTCGGAGCATGCTGAGAACTGTATCCCATAAGATACGCATCATAAGTTTGTAGCTACGAATACGACGATGGGCATGTGTTAGACGCTATCTAATGGGGTCTATCCATCTCTGATAGCTCATCCAGAATACATGAAATCATATCATTTAAGCCAGCCAATGAAAATGACATGTACATGAGAACCGAACGACCTCCATGCGCACGATTCGAACAAACAGTCCAAGTCAAAACTTCAACGCAATAACTCATGAGGGTTCCGGATCCTACGTGCGCCCTTGATATAGTCTCCCCAGAACGCCAATATTGCCAATCCGAATGTCCTAGATGCGCAGCCAGTTCCGTCCCTTCCTTTCTGGAAAAACGCCCAACGCTCTCGCTCGCTCAGCACCCACGAAATGCTACCATCCGACCCTCTCATCCATCTCTCCACAACAGACTTGACCATCACCTTCCTCGAACGGGTGATCCGTTCGTAGGGGTGCCACGCGAGGACGACCCCTTTACTGGAGATCCGACAGGGCTACCTTCGCGGGAGCTCTTGCTCTCGAACTCCTCGACCATAGCGCGAACGCGTCTCGCCGCGCTACTACCACTACCTGAACTCTTCAACTCGTTGCCGCCGCGCAGGTTGCTCTCGCTTCTGTAGTCTACGCTCCTCTGAAGATCGCTGTCCACTGCCCGCGCCTTGTTGCTCCCGGCTCGGATGGACGGTGGACCCGTCAAGATGGGTGTGATTTGCAGGTTGTTGGAGGTGCTTCCCTCGTAGCGTATCTCTTCTGCAGATAGCACGTCCACCTCACTGTCGTGTGAGAACATAGACACGGGAGTTTGGGCGCCTGCACTACGCGCCTGGTGCATCTCGGCACCCAGCCTGTCGTACTGTTCGTCCATCACCCAGGAAGAAGTGCTTGGATACGTCAAGGACATGGGGTGGTGCTGATGTATCAAAGGAGGTCGACGTGGGTGATTGAACTGCCCTGTAGGTGATTCAGCTGGCGGTGCAGGAAGCGGATGTGTACGTGTTGGTGTTTGTGGTTGCAAAGGCTCAATTATGCGAGGTGTTTCGGGGAGGCCCCTATTGCCTTCGATACGCTCCCACTCTTCGTCCAACTCTTTGCGCAATGCTTCCTTCTCGGCCTCGATGTGATCTTGTCTTGGTCCTGAAGCCTGCCTTCTGTCCTCATCACCCAAGGGGCTTGGTGTAGGCAGAGGACGCGTAATAGCTTGCAAGTTTCCGGTCGTTGGTGCAACCTCACCCAGCGGTCCCTTGTCCATCAATCGCTGCTCTCCGGACCCTCCACGGTCTTCGCCTGGGCCCGGCTCTGTCATCACGACATCTAGCTCACTATCACGATCTGGCTCAGCATTCACGACTCTCAGGCGCTCCTTAGGCACCGTGAATATGAACTGCACAAGTCGTTTTTCGACAGCCTTCTCGATATCCCACTCTTCATCGTCAGGACGTGGGCCATCACCTTCCGCTCCATGCAACGGTGCGTACCGTGTCGTACCATGGCTCGAGCCAACATGGTCCGACTCCCAGGCAGCTCGCCCGCTTTTCCTCCGCAAAAGGCCATCAGGTGCAACGCCGCTCATACCGCCTAAACTGCCCAAGCGTGCCTCGAAGTCGTTAGCTTCAACAACGCCGCCATGAGACGGGCTGTAATCCATATATGCGGACGGGCTGGGCTCAGAGTTGGTATTGTTGAAAACCCGACGTAGACTGCCCAGCCAACTGCGTCGAGGCTTGTCCTTACTGGGGCTCCCGGGTACCCGGGGTTCGTCTTCCATCGCATCCTCCCTGTTCCTTTCCCGGCCCATAAGCAAACTCGGCCCCTCTGCCTGGAGATTGTGAAAACTACTACGTGCTGTGTTATAACTCGGCGCAGAGCTCGAGCCACTGCTACCTCCCCGACCTTCTGTGGTGGCAGCTAACGCCGCGGCGACCGCAACACCAAAGCCTGGGCGTAACTGGCGTAGCAGGGATCCCGAGCGACTTAAATTGCTGCGGTTTGATTCTGAGATATTACTGTCTGTACGTCCTCCATCTTCCTCGGCAGTGGGATTGAAACCACGGCGCGACGGCGATATTGGCCCGTTCCCGGTTGCGGTAGCAGAGCGATTCATGGCGGTACGTCCACTTAACAGTGCGTCTGCTGCAGTTACGTTTGTCATCCAGTCCTGGACATCTGGATCAGTCACGGAAGCACGTTTCGCCTGCTCGGGGCTAGGTGTCTGCGAAGTTCGAGTTGGGGGTGGGAAGGAAATCGGGCGCTCGCGGGTAGGTGTCTGAAACGGATCTGAGTACGCGCCACTATCGCGTCGCTCATTACGAACAGCACTGATTGCTGCTTCGCCAATGTCCCCCGTGGCGTCCTCATCCGCCTCAATTATAGGGTTCATTCCCATTGTACCCTTCGGGTTTGCCACAGGTTCGTAAGCACCAGACGAGGCCGACTGATGCTGTCCTCGGGCCGCACGGGGAGCCACTGGTTTCCTTTTGATCTGTGCCATCGGAGGCGCAGGAGGAACGATATCCCCGAACCAGTTATGACGGCTGTTATCTGTGCTGGCGCGCCCAGTTTGTAGAGTTCGGTAACCAAGTGATCGGCCACCACGCGCGTATGGGTCGGCGCCGCCTGTATACCATGTGCCATCCTGGTCGTATCCCGTCGTAAACTCGTCTTGGCTGAGGAAACGTGAGTCATCTTGGGTCAGGGCATGGACCGTCGAGTCTCTAACTGATTGTCCATTCCGCTGTCGCCTGCGATAGAACAGGTATGCCAGAATCGCGACTACTACGAGGAAGAACCCCAATCCTAAGCCGAGGCCCAAACCAAGGCCGAGTTTCAGCTTTTGGTTATCATCCAGATCGACGGTGCTTCCGGCCGCAGCATTTCCGTTGTAAGATGGGTTGGTGTAGTCACCGGACCATGTCATCGAAGTGAGGTTGAGAAAGGCTGCCGTGTTGCCGGTGCTTTGTCGCTTATTGTTGCTTCCCGATGATGGAATATTGTGGCCTCCGTAAACCATCATCACATTACCAGGGAGCAATGCGGCGCCGTGGCCGTAAATGGCGTCTCCTGAAGGTTGGGCATCGGGGATAGACCACTGCCACTCCCCCTCGCCACCATAGTCCGATCCGATCTGGAGAACGGCAAGTTGGGGAAAAGCAGCTTGGGTAAGATCGCCAACCCAGCCTCCGTACACAATCAAGGCCGTTCCCTCCTCGTTCAGGACAGCGGTATGCCCGGATCGACTGTCCACTTCGATATCGCTAACCAATGCCAGATTTCTACTTGGGGAGCCGGATCCCGCCATGCTAATGTCGGACACGAAATTCCAGCTCTCTTGCGGAAGACTCCATACTGCCACTGTGCTCATGTTTATAAATGCGTACTGGGTGTGACCGCCGAGCAAAACGTAGTTCGTTTGTTGTGTGATAGTGTTTGATCTGTTCGAGAATGAGGGGTGAAGAGTAGTGAAGGTGAAACCGGCTTCCGAGACAGGCGGGCCGCTGCTTTCTACTGGCTTGACCGTGTAGCCCTTGGACTCGTCTGCGGACGGCGAGATTTTGATCATCTGGTTCGAGTAAGTCGCATTTGACTGCGACGTGTTCGGGTCCGAGTCATTTCCAGGACACATGCCGCCGTACACGAACGTATCAGCTGGCGATGTGGTCGGTTCGAGGACGGTTGAAAAGCTGAACGCGGTGCCCAAGTACCCAGGTCCCATCTTGATCCGTTCGGCATCGGCAGCTGGCTCGGTGTCTTCCTTGGTCCATGACTTGGAGGTCGCATCAGGAGATGAGGGGTCGAATGACCAGATCCCGGCACCACTGGGAGTTGAACAGTTCCCAGCATATACGAGCAGCGACCCATTGTCGGCGAGGGAGGGCACAAAAGCTGTGCCGGGACTCTTGAAGAATGGCAAGCCGGACGACAGGGTGCTGATGGGGAGCGATGAAGCCACCAAAGTAGCGGAGATATTGACGGCCAGCAGATCAACCGAGTTTTGATGCGACGAGAAGATATAGGCGACCGCTCCAGTCGCGTTGTCGCCAGTCTGGCCGGGCTCTGGTTTGGGCAGAAAGATTGTCGTCGGAACGTATGGTAGCGTTTGCGCCGCCACGGCCGTGGCAGATAGACAGGCGCATAATGTTAGCAATAACGAGAAGCGGGTAGCCGCAGTCGTTTGCAGCGGCTGCCGCAATTGCGACCCGACGGCAAATAGCATCCCGGACGCAGAACGCAGATCGCAGATGGAATGCTTTTCACCTCTGCCTTGACCAACGCATCGTTCCTCTTTCAGCCAAGATGCGAGTGGAAAGGCACGGAGTAGCGACAAATAAGGAGCAGAGAAGAGGAATAGTAAATAGGGAATAGGTAGTGAGTGAATGAGTAGTAGGAATAGTGAGCAGTAAGTAGCGAGAGTACGTGCCCCCCAACGCAACACGAGCTCTATGGCCCAGGCTATGATCTACAGTACGTGCGGCTGGCTGGGGATAGATAGGTGAATCCCTGGGTAAGTAGGTGGGGTGGTATCAATGGACCGGGATGGCGAGCATGGTGGTCTCGGTGGACGAGTATCTCTACTGATAGTGACGATGACGAGACTGAGGCTCTGCGGGCGGTGAAAGTTGATTTCTGCAGGGACGCGAGCCGGATCTGCCTCGAGCTAAAACAATCGACAATGAAGGCAAGCAGAATGCAGAATTGGAGATTGCAGATTGGAGATGGGAAGAGGTCGTCGGTCCGTGGTATCGGAAACTGTCAACGCTGAACTATATCGAGCGTAATATCGCTGGTGGTCTCTATTGGCTGCAGCGCCGTAGCACAGAATGCCGCTTTCGTGGATGCCACTGTAGAGCGCGGGGCTGCGCGAGTGAAGGGAGATGCTGTTTATTCCCTGCTTTGTGAGAATGTTGTCAGGACAACATCTGGGCGCCCCACCATGGATCTACCCCACTCGTCATGCAGGGTACCTACCGGCCGAGCCCGACCTACCTATATCCTTAGCTCATAACACCAATGTTAAGGCGGCAGGGTGGCATGCAGGGCTTGGCAGGTGGCTTCCTAGGGGCCTAGGTAGGCCGGTAGGGGTACGTACCTAGCCTAGCGGGCCTAGTCCCGGACGTATGTAGGTGCCAGGTAAGGGTTCGTTTTTTTTTCTTTTCTTTTTTTGGATTGAGATTCCTGCTGCGCGTGGACGAGACGAACCTCGCCCCCCCCTGTCGCAAGCTCATCCCAGCTTTTTCCATATTGTCACTACGGCCATCAGAACAATGGACATTGGGACTGTGTGCCCACGCTACGGCTGAAATGGTAGGTAGGTAGCTCCTTCGCGGTTTTACTCAACAAGTAAGTAAATACCATGACAAGCTTACGAGTACAGAGAGGAGCAACGATAACGTACGAGTACTCGTAGGCGGAACGCGTTTTGCATGCAAATTCACAGACCCGGTGAGACAGATGAAATCCTTTCTTAGAATTCAAAATCGAGGCCCTACTCCTTAATCTCGTTAACAGCCTCCATGACTGTCGCGTGGCCGTACGCCATGAGGATGTGTCTAAGACCACCAACGGCCATGACACAATGTCACGTTGCCATAACACACCACTCAAATGAGAAGACAAGACACCTGCTATTGTACAATTCGCTCTCACCACGGCCGTCCCAATCAGTAATGCTAGCTCTCGAGCATTCCTCTTCTAATCTAAGTTACTTGATTGACTGCCAACACTAGATCTGCGAACACGATCACTTAATTCGAACAGCGCCTCGACTGCTGCTGCAGTTCTGACGAATTGGCCTGGCCCGCCGTCGCATGTTTGGTGCCGTGCCGTGTTGTGTTGACCTGATGAATAGATAGCCATGAGGTCTTGACAAGCTACGGCCGGATCGCATCCATGAGGCTTGCTTGTATGTCCATCCTATGTCCCGCGACGCATCTGCTGCCGCTGAAAACGCATCTCCCCCCTCAACATGACCTCGCTGTCCTGCGCCTTCTTATACCGCTTCTTCAACTCCTCAAGCTCACTCTGCATCGTCTGCCGGGCCTGCGTGTCACTTTCCACCTGCTTTTCCAGCTGGTGTATCTTCACGTTCAGGTCCGACTCCGGCTTGCCTCTCAACAGCGTATTCAGTTGGTCTTCCAATCTCTTGCGGTTCTTCTGCACACTTTGCAGCTGCGTGCTGAGCTCCTTGACCTGCGTCTGGAGTTCGCTGTGCTGGGCGTCGCTGTTGTTCTGATACTGAACAGACTGGCGGAGTTGCGATCTCGCCTCCATCAGCTGTTGCTGCAGAGCTTGACTGCTTTGCCCTTCCAGACCCGCGTCTGTAGCCTGGGTTTCATCGATGATCTTCTCTTGAGCGACAAGCTGATCATAATAAGCTGTATTAAGTACGATAAGCCCCTGGTTGTCGTCTCGGAAGGAGCTGGTATAGCCCAGCGTCCATGGCAGATTGATGATGCTGCCTTGGCCGTTGGTTGCATCCTTGTCGCCCTTCAACGCCTCGTTATCTACGCGCAACCGCTCGCACCGAGCCTTGTATTTGTCCAACTTTGCCGTCAATGTATGAATGTTCAAGGTACCGCTGTCTATCGTCTGCTGGAAATTATTTCGCTCCTGCTCAACTGCCAGCAGAGCCTTGAAGTATGTTGTAGAGCACGCTGTTATTCCCTGGTTTGTGTCCTCGAAGGTGCTTCCATAATCGAACCTGAAGTCTTCTGGGAAGTTGAGAATCCTTCCCTTGACGTTCTTTGACTTCTTCAGATTGTGGTTCTCCTCTTGCAAGAATTGATTCTGCTGCTGCTTCGCGGCCAGGCTCGCTTTCAGCTGTCTGACTTGCTCCGGATTTCCAGCAGGCGTCGAACCGCTGAATGATGGGTTGTTCATAATCCGTAGCGTATCAGCATCTCGTGAGACACGCTGTACCTCCTTGTCACGCTCTTCGATTGTTCTCCGCAGATCTCCAATTGTTTTCTCCTGCTCGTTGACCTTATCAACCAAGGTGTTCGTAGAATCGTCATGTTGAGCGCCGACGTTAGCCTTCTTGAAGTTTTCCACTTCTTGCGTGAGAACCCTTTCTCGCTCCTCGCTTTGTCGAACTCGATTTTGGAGGGCCTCAATTTTCTCTTTATGGTAGACTAGCTGTTCCGCCAAGTTTCTGTCCTCGTCCGAAACCTTTGCCGCGATCTCTTTCTGAAGCGCATTGGCTCGCTCTAGCTCACGCTCACGCAGTCCCACCGACGACTTGAGCTGTTCTATCCTCGCCTCCAGGTTGCTCTTCGTTACTTTAAGTTGCAAGACTTCAAGGTCGACGTCTTTGTTCTTTGCTTCCCATGCGTTGACCACTCCTTTGGTGGTGGGTTGCGGTATGGTTATCACCGTGGGTCGGTTCTCCATATCCCTCGTGTGCTTAGTACCTGCGCGATCTCCGAAGGCGGGCAGAACGAAAAGGGGGCCGTGGCCGCTCTTTCGCAAGCGATAGAAACGGGTATTTAGATCAGCCTTGACGATACCGCGATAGGTTTCTTGCTCATTGTTGGTGTAGGCCGCATCACCCAACACACCTTGCTGCGCGAACACCCTGTCCTGGGCATCCTGATGGGCTTCCGCCCGATCGAGCATCTGATGTATGAAGGTGAATACATCCTCTCCGGCGTTAGCCATGATCCACCTATCTTGAGGGAATATGATCTCTCGGCCGGAACGACCATCCGGTCCATGATTACTGATGTGCTGCATGGGAACTATAGCCTCATTTGCGAGGAGATCCAGACTATTTCCATACGCAATCTCGAGTTCATGCATACGGACTGTGAGATGCTGAGTGTGTATAAGCCATTGCCCTACAAGAGTTGTCTTGGCTTGTTGGAGCGCGCGCCCTTCATCTACCTTCTCACTATCGAGGGGAATGATGCCGAGAATGCCACCCATGGCGGAGTATTCGTGATCCAGGCGTTCCAGTATCTCATTTGCGTGCATCAAAAGTGTCAAGTGTGTCTCGTAAGGGCGATATTGCTGGAATGGGTGCTTCTCAGGAAACTCTATGTCCACTTTTTCAAGGGGGCAATGCCATTTTGGCCCTGTAGTATCACTGTTGCTCTTCACTAGATTCACGAGCGCATTAAGGGGCTTTTTATGCGCGCCATCGTCTGTGTTGTAGTGCTGTTGCAGGTCGTTGAGCCAGTCGAACGCTTCCTCCGCGGCAAAGGCATCTCGGTTTATCGTCCTTTCAGCTGATGGCTCAAATGTGCCCCCAACTTGAGCCGGGGCGAGATGTGATATCAACACGGCCAATGACTGGGCATGTTGTTTCAGTGCGAGAAGAGTCGGAGCCCTGCCCGGAGTCGACAAGTAAGTGCAATTGACATGCTCGAGCAAGTGATAGGGGAGCTCGGGGTTGTTGTGAATTAAAGCACTGTAGTAGGGTTTCGACCAGTGCGTGCCCTTGAGAAACCCCTTCATTGTATTGTACACATCCGTCACTTGCGCTGCCGGCTTGGGTGCATTCGCATTGGAAGCTGCCGTGTTCATGTTGTTCCAATCCCATGACTGGCTGTTCCATAACGTTTCGTTAGCCATGATGATTATAGATGCACTTCCAAACTCAAGTTGAACGTAGATTGAATCTAGCGGTGTAGTTTCCCTTGGGATAAGTCTATGTTGGATCAAATCTATGAGGTTCAACTGCCCGTAATATGGGGTAACGAGAGGACTACTATGCTATTGCACAGTCGCATTCTTTGGTTCATTGTCGGCTGCCTTCAAAGGGAGACACAAGAAACTCTGCATTCCGGAACAGGAATACATTGAAGGCTCAAAGACATTTCAGGTTCGATATGCACGAACAAAGACACTCGCATAGTAGAGGCCTCAATTGTGTACGATTCCACCATATTCCAGCTGCAAATCCCGTGGGAAGATGCAAGACGTGGTTGCTAATGGAATGCTGATTGCAACGCAACGCAACAGTTACTGTATAACTTATCGTCTGACCTCTGTCATATGTGATCAAGTATCGGGCAATTGTAGTCTTCCCGGGCATGATAGGTAAGCTTTCTATGGACTTGATGGTGGATAGGAGGCTGAAAGCGTAGTTCTCTCCGGATCCGGCCACCCTTTGCGCCGTGCGCAACACACCTCGAGACGTGACAGCTAAATAGTGGTGATCAACTATTGCGAGCAGACAGATATCATCATAAGCCTAAACTTTTTACGAGATGGCAGCTACGCTGAAACTGATTGCAAGGATTGAATATGTACCTTTGTCATTTGCTGAAACCCCGCCACGCGAGGAAACATGACAATACCTAGACTACATGAGCGGTACCTGTGGCTTGCTATGGAAAGTGCAATTATGATTAGAAGGCTTTAGGTTTTCGGAAAGCTTATAGATCTTGCACACAGAGATAAAATCTGCTGGTTTCTGATGTGGGATCACCAAGGTTCAATGGGAGCTTTTTTCGAACACATTCGACCTAGCGCGACTGCCGCGGCAACTCAAGCTCGCAAGTTCAGTCCATTGTTAGGCACGTGCCATTAGTGAGCGGAATAAGTAGAAGCTTATGAATAAGGCAGAGAACACAGGTTTACAGAATACGGGCAGTCGATAGTAGTCGTGGAGTTCACGGGCTCAGCGGCCATTATTTTATCACTACTATAATACCACCCATCAGAATCGGAACGGCAACTAAGCTGACAACAAGGCAATATTATCAAACTTTTGTCTCCGCAGAGACAGGCTGACCCTGTCTAAGTGGAAGAGCGGATGCCCCCTCTACATCTCCCGCGTGTTGGTGATCTCCACATCCTGACCGCCTGCCAAGGTGTTCATATGTCGAGCGAGGATGTCTGCACGAGGGCTGTGGCCCGTATATCCATAAGGAAATTTCTGGACAAGCCTCCTCATCTCATCAATCACCCTGCATTCTGTTAGGAAGCTATTCGTCTGAGATTTGGCTCACTTGCTCACATGTCCAGATATACCTCTTCACTGGGAAACAACGTTGCCGCGTTCAAATTGAAGCGCCTAAAGTATTAGCCACGTAATCTCTGGCGTGACGGGAAACCTTACATTGCATAGAGGGCGTTCCTATCGTCATAATCATCTTTTGGTGCTGATCTAGGAATGTGCAAGTGGTACGCATCGAAATACTTCTGTGTGAAGTTGTTCCTCTTCGGACGCCAGTTCCCGAGCTCATCTATCATCATCAGCGCCATATATATCCCATGTGAACTAGGGTTGAATACGAACACTCGTTATGACCCCAAAAACTAGACGGGTCGAATATGATACCCTCCTGCTTATTCTTAATCGGAATGGCGGCGTTACCGCACCAAAGATCTCCGTGGACTAGAGATGGCCGGATAGTATTCCCATTGGTCTCTAGAGGCCGCAAGAGTCTTGGGATCACATGTTCAAAGAAGGGTTGGAGAAGCTCATCGAGCTCGGCGGATGGCCCCGCGCGGGCCTCCCTGATGTTCAATACATGGCTAAAACCGCCCTCAAAAAAAGCTTCCCAACTTTTTGACCAAGTGTTATTCTGCGGAATGTCACCGTTATATGTGACCACAGGAAAACCAAACTTGCCTGTTGGCGAATTATGGGAGTGAAGTTTTGCAAGGTTGGCACAGAACATTTCTGGGTTGGGTAGTCCACCGGTGAACTCGTAGAATTTGCAAATGTAGAAATGAGAGTTCTTATCTGTCTTAAAGGTACCCCAGGCAATCGGTTGATCCGGCATAATCGCGTGTATTGCTGAGGTAGATTCATACTCGCCTTTCAATGATTCGAGTCCGTGATGTCCCAGAGAGACCTGTGTGAAATGGTTAGCAAAGTCTCGAAATGCATACAACGCTTTCACACTTTCATGAAGTAGCTCTCCTCACTATTGTCTTGGTGTAGCACATCAATGCGCGACGCCCTTGCCCAAGCAGATTCACGTAACTTGCTCACAGACACAATTTTCTGGACCCTCGGCAGGACTACCAATGTGTAAGCACCAGTTCCATAACATCGTGCATAACCGACCTTTTATGACATTTTCGTCGTCAGTCAATGTCTCCATGTTGCAAATCCGAATTGGGAGCTGATCAAAGGGCGCACTGAAATTACTTGTTCGGTTTGAACTGGCTAATGTGCATCCAAGTGTCAATTGGTAATTAGATTTTTAAGTCGACCAAAATTGGATGTTTCTGTAGCTTTTGAGAACGGCTGAAAATAACAGACCTTACATTTATATGATATTTTCCTAACAGGGAGGTTAGATGCAGCCAACAACACATGTGCAGCCAGTCGGCTGGTGTGTGTGTTGGTTTGGGGGGGGGGTCCGACATGTACCTTGAGTTGGGGTAGGTAGGTAGGTAGTGCGCGGGGTCAAGTCCCGAGTGTCCTTCATTGATTCTGGTTTTCGTTGTCCCTTGTTCAACTCGCCATGGATATACCGAAATATTTCATTTTGAACGATGGCCACAGGGTTCCTTCTATAGGTCTGGGAACATTCCAAGGGGACGAAGGCAATTCGAAGGTAAAAGAAGCAGTCAAACTTGCTCTAAGACTCGGTTATAGGCACATTGATGGCGCTTCTGCGTACGGCAACGAGAAGGAGATTGGGCAAGGGATCAAAGAGTCTGGTGTTCGTCGAGAAGAAATATTTGTGACCTCCAAACTGTAATACACGACACAACTACTTAGGGTTAATTTCAACAGGAACTAACTTGATACCCGAGACCACAGACTGCGCATGCACCCGCAAGCGTGGAGAAAGCCTTATCCTAAACGTTACAAGATGCGGATCTCGATTATGGTCAGTCAACTCCGATGACACTTCACAAGTTACCAACTTACAGAAGATCAGTTGACTTGTACTTGATGCACTGTATGAATCAGCCTGCAGGACCACAAATTTTTGGTTAGGACGTAGGAATACTTAGACTGACTATACAACAAGTCCCCCATGCATACAAATCAGATGAGGATCTAAAAACGATTCGACACGCAAGTGGGAACGGAAAACCGGTCATCGACTATGATTTATCACGCAATTATGCTTCGACCTGGAAAGCAATGGAAGCCTTAGTGAAAACTGGCAGGGTGCGATCAATAGGCAAGTGCTGCAAGCCGATGTGACGAAATTGTTACTAATGAGTATTATCCATTACCAACAGGGCTCTCGAATTTCAACATCCTCAAAATGAAGAACCTC
The DNA here is from genome assembly GCA_022453515.1 of Astrocystis sublimbata. Taxonomy (NCBI): domain Eukaryota; kingdom Fungi; phylum Ascomycota; class Sordariomycetes; order Xylariales; family Xylariaceae; genus Astrocystis; species Astrocystis sublimbata. The sequence continues at coordinate 193,035 of JAJNNY010000002.1, forward strand.
TTGTCCACTGCAGAGATTGTTCCAGCAGTAAACCAAGTTGAGCTGCATCCGTCAGTACTCGATTGAACACAGTACTTGTAGTCATAAGTCAGGGGCTCATGAAAACAGGTATCTCCCGCAGAATGAGCTACTAGAGTTCTCGAGACGGTACGGTATCTTGTTGATGGCACACCAACCCCTCGGCGGCCGGCCTGTGGGCGTTGTTCGTGCTCATACCGATACCCCCCGACCAGTCGACGATCCAACGGTAAGCAATTGCCTCCCCTTTACACGTCAAGATATATCACTGACCCCCATATAAGCTGAAAGCGACAGCTTCGAGGCTCGGCAAGAGCACGGCACAGGTAAATTTTCCGTCACTTGTTGACGACAAACTAACTAAACCTTCGGCAGACAGCACTGTCATGGGCTGTGCAAAAGGGGATTCCGGTAGTTCCAAAGTCGGTACAGGAGCACCATATGAGGCAGAATCTCCAACTCTTCAGGTTGTGTGATACAGATTTCCAGAGTATTGAGGATATGTCGTCTCGGAGAGGCCCAGTTCGTTTTCTCGACCCCTCGCCGCACATTGGTTTCAATATATTCGACGAGGAAAACGACCAGCCTACTGCTGACAAGGCTCCTTGGGACTAGCTCTTACCTACATATGTAGTAACTAACTACCTACTTGGGCACCAATTGGTGAGACATGAAGGCTGTTGGTGTACGTCAGGTACTCGCTTCTCTCCTTGGGGCATTCGAAGCGGACGCGACACTATCGCTGCAACGGGACCAACCTTGATACTTTTAGACAGAAACCTGTGGGTTTCCAGTCTTGATTTCAACACCATCAACGGGGCTCCTTACAGAAAGCGGTAATTCTTCCTTCTTCCAGGGTGGCTGGATGTCAACGGAGGGATACTGTGCACCATGGTATCCCGGAAGATGTTGTTTTCGTCAACAAGTACGGACTCGATATTGCCAAGGCTATCATATCATACTCGTAGGCTTTTAAGGGATTATTCAGTCGATAATAACAGGGTTAGACTGTGTATGAGGACATCAAACAGCATTGCCCCCACGGTTCGCAGCATGAGTGGGCCCGCGGAGACTATACCCCTTTCACTTCTCGTGTTGGCCCGTTTCGAGATATGAATTGTTTTGGATCAATTCAGCGTACCAGTTCCTACCTCGCCTTGTGTGCTGGCCTTAATCATGAACTCGTGGACATTGGCATGGTGTGAGTTGATGCCAAGCAGAGCCGATTGGCGGGTATTCTGTCCCCCTGTCCCCCCAAATGTTTATATTTATAACCTTAGTCAGTCACTGGGCAACCTTGCATGCTTGCCTACCACCCAGGCATCCAGGGTGCCAGGCTCGCGCTATGCTAAGGTAAGGTAACGAGTACTCGTAATCTATCGTACTATGTGGACTTGATGCGACTGATATGCCAGTGACGAGGGGTCATTACCGTACCAGTTCTCGCCAGTCTCGCCAGCCATGCCAGTCAACAGGGATGCATGCGATACCAGGTGCCAGGATGTGTAACACGAAAGGGATGGGGTGCTTTGTGTGACATGCTACGTCACCGGCGTAGATTGCGAAGAAACAGTCTGGATGTCTGGCTCGTCGGGTCTGGCTTGGTTCCCACATCTGAAAGGCCCCCCCGGAGGCCCCCCTCTCCCCAAAGTTGTTGGTGAACTGTTTGCGGGCACGTGTCGACACTTTGACTCTAATGTCGTAAACACTTTTTTACAACGCGTTAAACCTAGTCCAGATCAGTACTTACGCATCTCTGCCCAGTACCATACGCTAGCATTGTGAGGACAGTATGTAAGATCAACTAGTGTGTATTACACTTACACTCTACAGTACTGTAGATCCAATTGTGTGATTCGATCATGACTCCATCGTGATCAACATGCGGAAAGACTTTACGCTTGCAGCTTGCAGCTTGGGATCGAAAGATTATGGGTTCAGAATAAAAACGGAGCTGAGACAAGTTGTGATTAGATTACGATTAGGTAGTACTACTGTACTATGTACAGTATGTGGACTCCAATCAGCCTCTGGACCGAATCTGGACAGGAGGCACAGAACTGCTATGACTGTATTGGAACTGTCTAAGGACATACTTGCAACACACCTAGATGCCATTAGTATCATGGATATACCTAGTGGAATAGGTACAGCATTGGAACGAACCATTGCAAGTCTGTATTTGAAGTACGGAGAGTTTAGACAGGATTAGGAGTACTGGATGTCGAAACGTGCTATCTCCTGCCTATACCGCACTATACAGAGTACTAGGGACTGAAATATGTGAATAGTGCCATGTGTGTGCGCTGGCTCAGAAGCAAGCGTACGGTGTGATGGCTACACTATGTGGACTACGAAGCACTATTGAGTCGATCTGCAATTTCTGTACCACCCGACCCTACGACGCTACGGCTTATGATGCATGCAAAACCTAGTGTAGATCGGGACTGGGTTCGATCTAACGTGTGATTGGTGATCGGCCGGCATGCGAAATTAACATGCACCCTTTTTCAGCCCATGAGAGACAGAAAAAAACATTGCACCCGGATTCCACCTCAGCCCGCCAAGCAAGGCGCAGGCTTGCGAGAGGAACGCTTATCGAACCGGCCGTTAATGGCTATATCACAAGAGGTATGTGATGCCAGACGAGCCAGACACGCATAGTCAACCTCATCTTACAGCGTAGTACCACCGATGGAGACGCAAGGAACGATCATGCTGATCACGCACAGGTGGACAAGGACAAGGACCGGGATGCGACAGATAGATATCTGAGGTACTATAGTACATACCTCGGTACATACCCAAGGTATGTAAGAGGTACGAGTATGCTGGCAAGCTGCCTAGGGCATGTACGGATAGTAGGTATCAGCTCAGCTCTTACCTCATCTACCTAGGGTACCTAGCTCGCCGCCTAGTAGGGTGCCTCTGGGGTCCACGGTTTGTGCACAGTTCCGTCATTGCCCCCCCACTCGGGCCATTGGCGGACTTGGCTCCAACCTTAGCTCCAACCTGGCACGCCTGGCTTGGCTGGAGTCCAGATCGCAGGAGCCCAAAATCTTGCATTTATCGCGACTGGGGAGCCAGCTCAAGTTCCTCTGTGGTCCTACCTACGAGTACGCCCTGGCATCTGGGTTCTTGAACTGTGCCTGTGCCGCTCAATTGTTTCTGCGCGACCTGACTGGCCTCCCGACTTTGGCTCAATTAAGGCAAGCAAGCAGCCACGGCCTCCCACTGCGCTGACGACACTCACGACGTTGGACGTTCGCGGGACTGTCAACTGCGACATCCAAGACACTCCCACCGAGCACAAAGCTGTGCCTACGCAACAGGTAATATTCCTTCTCATGCCGTTTCTCATCGTCCTCCCCTCGCCCCTCGCCCCTCACCTCTCTGGGCAACATCTTTTATTTTCACTATCAGCACTTCATGACTGCACGGCCTCTCGTACAGTAGATGTGAAGTGTAGTCGCCCCTGGCCATCGAGGAGGCGACGCTAACTGTATATTCCTACAGTTTTTTCGCGTTTGCTGAGCATCCATTCCGCCACCGTTCGTACCCGCCAAAGGCGACGGTTCAGCACACCCACAACAACATGAGCGAGGCTCCGGGCTCGGCTCGGGACGTGCCTTCGGCATCTGCGCAGAGTATGTAACCTTGCCCCTCCAAATGTCAGATCTGCCGTCTACGTACCATGTACTAACAGCTATTCCCGTAAGGTCTCTATCTGACTCTGGCTCCCGTGGCTCTCACTACTGCTGTGTATATTTCCATCTTCTTGGTTCTGCGTAAGAGCCAAAGGCGCTACTATGCTCCCAGAACCTACCTGGGGAGCTTGCGCGAAAGGTCAGTGCAATTGATATGTTCTTCGACATGCTTGGGTCAGTTTGGCTGACATGCCCGCAAACCTGCAGTGAGAGGTCGCCGGTGCTCCCAAGCGGCTTGGTCAATTGGTTTGGCTCGTTCTGGAAGATATCGGACTACCATCCGCTCCAACACCAATCCCTCGATGCCTACCTCTTTCTTCGATTTCTCAAGATTCTCATTGCTATTACCTTCGTGGGATGCTGCATCACGTGGCCTGTTCTCTTCCCCGTGAACGCCACAGGCAGCGGCCGTGCTACTCAAGTTGACATACTTTCTTACGCGCATGTCAACAAGGACACCGAGTACAACCGCTACTATGCCCACGTCTTCGTAGCCTGGATATTCTATGGATTTGTGATGTACATGGTGGTGCGCGAATCCATCATGTACGTCAACTTGCGTCAGGCATTCCTTCTGTCGCCGCTGTACAGCAATCGAATCTCTTCTCGAACCGTGCTATTTGTCTCGGTGCCCGATGATTACCTCAACGCAGCCAGACTACGCAAAGTGTTTGGAGACTCTGTCAAGAATGTCTGGATTGCTGGGGAGACTAAGGAGTTGGACGAGTTGGTCAAGGAACGTGACAAGGTGGCCATGAAGCTTGAGAAGGCCGAGATCAAGTTACTCAAGCTTGCCAACGCTGCACACATGAAGGCAGTTAAGAAGGGTGCCGCCGACGAGAGAGCTGTAGCGCCGGCCGATGCCGAATCTGGCAGCATCGCTGCTCGGTGGGTTGCGCCCAAGAAGCGACCAACTCACAAGCTCGGATTCCTGGGCTTGATCGGAAAAAAGGTAGACACTATTACCTGGTGTCGAACCGAGCTCGAGCGTCTCGTCCCAGCAGTGCAGAAAGAGCAAGACGCGTATCGGGAGGGCAAGTACAAGAAGATCAACAGTGTTTTCGTCGAGTTTACCAATCAAGCGGACGCGGAATCAGCTTACCAGGTGCTGGCTCACCATCAGGCGTTGCAGATGACTCCCAAATACATTGGCGTAACACCCGGTGAAGTTGTATGGAGCGCCCTAAAGGTATCATGGTGGCAACGCGTGGTCCGAAGATTCGCAGTCATTGGATTCATCAGCGCCCTCATCATCTTTTGGGCGATCCCGGTTGCGGTCGTCGGTGCCATCTCCAATATCAGCGCCTTGAAGCAAATTTCCTTCCTCCGATGGATCGATTTGATTCCCCAAATTGTTCTGGGTTTCGTGCAAGGTCTTCTACCATCTATTCTCATGTCCATCCTGTTGTCCCTGGTTCCAGTTGTTATGAGGTGTAAGTCAACCCTCCCCAAGTATCGGTAGCTTATGACTGACACGCTGGCAGTATGCGCAAAGCTATCTGGAGAGCCAAGTCTCTCCCGTGTCGAGCTCTTCACTCAAAATGCCTACTTCGCATTCCAAGTCATTCAACTATTCTTAATCACGACTCTCACTTCTGCCGCCTCGAGTGTGGGAGTTCAGATCTTTCAGAACCCCTCGCAAGCCACAAGTCTTTTGGCGGAGAATTTGCCGAAGGCATCCAACTTCTACATTTCGTACTTTATTCTTCAAGGTTTAGGAGTTGCTGGCAGTCTACTTTCTCAGGTGGGAGGCTTCGTCGTCTTCACCTTGCTGTACAAATTCTTTTCCGGAACACCTCGGGCGCTCTACAAAAAATGGGCGAATTTGAGTGCTATTTCCTGGGGTAGCGTATTGCCCGTGTATACGAACATTGCGGTGATCAGTGAGCCTGCCCCCCCTGCACCTTTATTGAAGTATATCGAATGCTAACCGACCTGTAGGTATTACCTATGCCAGCATTCAACCCCTGATGCTTGGATTCGCCTTCGTCGGCATGTCCTTCTTCTACCTTGCTTGGAGATACAACATCTTTTTTGTCACCAACACCCAGATCGATACCCGCGGACTCATCTACCCCCGTGCTCTGAAACAGTTGTTTGCTGGTGTTTACATCGCCGAACTTAGCATGATCGGTCTATTGGGTGCATCCGCAGCGATTGGCCCCCTCGTTCTGATGATAATATTCCTCATTTTCAGTATCCTGTTGCATCTGACAATCAACAGTGCCATCGACCCACTTCTATACAACCTGCCACGGACTCTGGCGGAAGAGGAGGCTGCACGTAGCGGACATGGCTCTGTTGAGGACGGCGAGAAGGGTGCATTGCACGCTCAGAATGGTACCAATGGAAGCACGCCTAGTACCGACAAGAAAAAGAAGCTCGGCTTTTTCACCAAGTTTTTCAAGCCATGGCAGTACTGCGACTATGAGACAATGCGGAAGCTTGTGCCCCAGAATGGCATTGATGTCTACAATCTCTACACGGAGGAAACTGAACGTGATGCCTATTTCCCACCGTCGGTCACTAGCGGAACACCACTGCTGTGGATTCCCGAGGATCCCTTGGGCATTTCAAAGCAGGAGGTGCGCGAGACTGGCAAGGTGATTCCTATCACCGACGAGGGCTGTACTCTCACGGACAAGAACAAACTCGAGTGGGATACAGAGACTGTCCGCCCGCCCGTGTGGGAGGAGAAAATCTACTATTAATTCGATACTAATACTGGTGCACCAAAGCATCAAACACACGGTTGCCATTCATTTGGAAGTCGGACTTGATGTCGTGGTGTCAAGAGAACATCGACCGTTCTAATACTACTCTGATGACGAAGCTACGACATTGGGAGGAAAATTGGAAAAAAAAACGACGGTATTAATTTTAAGCGTTGGATTGTTTCCAAGGCAGGATATACTCTGTTTTGGTGGAATTCAGCGCATGGCAGGGGAGTTCTGATACCCATTTCCATGAAGAGGGGGCTAGGTTTACTTTCTTGTCCCGTGCGATGTAATGACCTGTTGGCGAAAGGGTCCTCGCCAGCAACGAACGTACTACCACTACCTAGGTAGCCTTTGGTACAGCGACGATACTCGTCCCTGACCGGAGTCTTAATAATTTAAACACTTGCTATTACATGCCGGCTTCGTGACATACCTGATGTGCTATACCTCTGGAAAGGACAATCTCTTCCTCGGTACCTACATGTAGAGACAATATTTGACAAACAATAGATGATGATTAAAGTAGCATCGGCCGTTACTACAGAAACCAGGATGGATCATGTCTCTCTCGCAGAAACATATTGAGATGATGTCTAATAAAGCATCAGCTAGCTACCTGCTGTGCTGTTCATCCAGAGGGCCAGGTTCATTTGTGTTACACCAGTACCAGAGTTCTCAAGTTCCAATCCAACAGGTACCTACTTCCTATGGCCCTGCCCCTGGGGCCTGGGGCTTACCCCGGTTGCCCGGTTGAGCTCAGCGCCAGCCCCATGCGGGAAGTACCTAGCGCAATATACGCTTTGCGTACTTAAAGTACCTAAGTACCTAAGACTGCATAGCTGAGGGGCTGGAGAGTCTTAGCGGCCCAGGGCATCTTGTTGGAGCTCATTCACACCAATCAAATCAGACGCTTGAATGCGGCGGCAGGTCTCATGACGCCAGTTCGCCAAGACGTGCAGTCTGTTACCTACCTCACACACAGACAGCGCTCAGCGCTCAGCGCGTGCTGCAAGTTGTCGCCACCGTCCCGCCTGGAACCCTTCCATCTAGTAGGTACCTTACCTTAGGTACCTAACCTTATCGCCAAGTACCTCTTCCTACACGCCGTCTACCACATCACCTCTTATTTAACTCATTCTCTCTTCATACCACCGCTCCCGCCAGCAGTCTTTTGATCAACTCTCTTGCTATCGATATTCCGCCTATCGACTCGAGAACACGCATTCGCCTGCCGACGTCCATCCGCTGTCCCCTCCCCCCGGCGACCACCCAACAAACCATACACATACCGTTCGTGGCAAGCCGTGACAATGAGATTCTCCTCCGCCGCCTGCATCGCCGCACTCTCTGCCAGCAACCTCGCCTCGGCGAGCAGCTGGTTTGGCACTGGAGATGTGACAGTAAACGAAGCCACCAAGGTTCCCGGCGAGTCGCCTCTGCAGTTCTGCGATGCGGATCGCTCGCTGGATACCGTCCACATCCAAAAGGTCGACCTGTCGCCCAACCCGCCCCAGGCGTACGTTATGTGTTTCCCTCACCCCAACAAACTGAACTAGCTAACATGGCAACTGACTACAGAGGCACGAAGCTCAACATTGTCGCTACGGGCACCGTCGACGACGTCATCGAGGAAGGTGCTTATGTCAAGCTCGTTGTTAAGTACGGCTTGATCCGCCTGATCAGCACCACAGCCGATCTCTGTGAGCAGATTGGGAACGTTGATCTCAAGTGCCCTATCCAAAAGGGTGTACTGTCCATCACCAAGGACGTCGACATCCCCAAAGAGGTCCCGCCAGTACGTTTCGCGCGCTCTTGGCTCTTACTCTCCCCTTTGACATGGAATCAATCACTGTTCTAACGCTGACTGTCACCTAGGGAACCTACAACGTGTTTGCTGATGTCTACAACGCGGACGACTCGCACCTGACTTGCCTTCAGGCCTCCGTGACCTTCGGGTCGGGAAAGAAGTCTGCTGAGACTATTGAGGAGGTCGAGGAGGCTGGGGACTTGTAGACAAATCGATCTGCTTTGCGCGAATAAGAACGGCGAAGTGCCCTGATTGGCGAACGAGATGAACCCGGACCGGAGATATCAGCACCGTCGTTACATCTGTCTGCGAGGATGAACACACGCACACATGTTGTACATCTCACAATTGCACCTGTATTACGCGAGCCCAGTCTGTCCTTTCCTTATGATTACGTTTTTAGTTCTACCTGTTCGGCGCTACAAGAAATACTCGATGTGAAATATTAATACCTGACGCTCTTGGTTTCACGACATGGGCAAACATTGATTGCGATTTCAGTCGAGGTGCTGGCTATGACTAATGAGAGAAAGATTTGGTCCGGCATTCAGAGAATTGATATCCTTCTACCCAAATTCCCTGTCCAGTAATTTGTACGGCTTGAGTAGCTCATATGGGTCACATGAGATGTATAAATCGTGTGTCCATTGCTAGGCAAGGATTGGAATGAATGGACGCCCGCCCACGACCCCCGTGTATATTCCGATACATTCTGGCAGACATAATCATGCATGTTTAAGTATCACCCCCTCAAATTGCACGCAGAAAGTTGGTGCGAGGAACTTAGGTAGTCGTCCAATAGAAGCTACATACAGTTCAATTCGCACCGATGGGACTGACAGCCCCGTTCCCCCTTCTCGTCAGCAGCTGTTCCTCTGATCTTTTGCCACATGCTCCTCTGTCGCTTCCTCTCTCCGTCTCTCACTCTACTCGCCAAACAAACGCCGCACTCTCCTCAGCACACTGTCCTTCTCGGGGTCGTACGGGTGCTCTTTACTCGGGATCTCGAGGATGGTGGGGAAGGCGGCCGTGTAGGTGTCGATGCGGTACCGGATCTTGTCTGCGACCTGGTCGCGTTGTGAAACATCAGCCCATCAGATCAAAGCCCGCATCGTGCAGCTCGGCTGTATATTGATAGGCATGTGTGTAGAGAATAGCATGGGAGGGGGGAAGAGATGTTGAGGAAGGTAGGGTAGTAGGGCAGGGTAGGACTGGAGATACATTGGGGAGACACGCACGTGTTGGTTGATGAGGACAATGCCGATGTCTTTGCGCTGCGTCGTGAAGCTCTCGAAAGCGGCCTCGATGGCCGATGTCTCGGTCTTGTTGTCGACGACGAGGAAGTTCTTCTGCGAGTCCGGGGGATTCGTGACGTGCTGAAGAGGCGAGGTTGTCAGGTAAAATGTTCTGGCTACGTTCCCTGAGCACCACACCGCATAATCCCTTCTTTTCTTTCCTGTCTGTTTGTCTGTCTTTCTTTCCGTCCTCCTTCTGTTCCGAAGTTCAACTTTGACTTCCCCTTCATCTTCATCTTCCTCTCTCCTCTCTCTTCTCGTATCTCGCACCGAGGGTCTGTATCGAAACTTACGCCAATGCCGGCTAAAAGCAAGCCTGTGACCGAGTCCTAGAGATCGCAGTGTTGGTTGGCTTTGCTTGCGGACTGGTTTCGGGGGCTACCACTGAGAGTAGTGGTGGCGGCGGCGACGGCGACGTACCTCGTCCCCGATGACGGCGAGGAACTGCCGGTCCTTGTAGTCTGCACTGGTCGCCATGTTTGGGTCCGTGTGCAGCTCGAGTTTGAAGGCTTATCGGGGCGACTGCGAATGCGACTGCGATGTGCAGGTTCAGGTTCAGGTCCAGTGTGGTGGTGGGTGGTGTTGTGTAAGTCAGACCTGGCCGTGTTACAATAGGTAGCCCGGTCGAGCTACAGGTGTGTAAGAGCGAACCTACTCGTGGTACGTCTGTACCTATGACCTAGCTAGTCTGTTGATTAGAAGCTCATCACAGGCGAGATAGGCTAGGTGGGCCGCTAGATAATTCATCAGTAGGTGCCTACTTAGGCCCCTCTGGCACCATGCAAGTGCTACGGACCAATCAGCCACCCGGGCAAGGGCGCAAGTGCCCAGATGTACAAGCTCAAGGCTACCTGAGTGCCTATTCGATCCCTATTTTCAAATAATAGGCATAAACTTCCAAGGACCCAAAACAAATGAAATATGCTCAAAGCAGAACCTGCTTGAAGCATACTTAGGTGGCGGACAAGCATTGGGGAGACAATGCTCATTTGGACATGTACATTGTAGACAACCAATCAAGGCCGCCCCCGCTGTAGTTATAGTAGGTACTTCAGCTGCATGCGGCCCCGACCAGAGGTCCCTTCCCTTTCCATCCTAATGTGACCTACAGGCTAGCGGCCTCGGCGGCCTTTTTGCGACAGCTATAGCAACCACGACCCCTGCAATATTTTCTTGGTTCCTGTTCAGGCCTGTGAAGGTCTGTCTGTCAACACACACATCTCCAAACATAACTCTACTACAACAACACCCACCTACTTACCACCTACATGTAGGTTAGGTACCTAACTTGACCTCTTAGGTAGCGCATCCCGGACTCTCGCGGATTTCGCTTTCTACGGCTGACGGCTGACAGCTGACGGCGACGCTTGCGCCCATACATACTTGCCGTCGCCCGGCAGACAGCTTGGCTTGGCTCCAGCTCCAGCTCCAACACCAATCGTTCTCACACCAAAACACCAATAAAAAATGGCGCCGCGACTCGTGCGGAGGAGGCCCCTGATGGAGCGGATCAAGGCCATGCTGAATCCCATGGACTTCTTGCTGTGGCTTTCTGAGGAGATCGAGACTCACGAATGGAGCTCCAAGAGCGTCGGCACCCAGCTGGGTCTCGCTATGAACTTCGCTTTCCTGGTCGCGCGTGCCAATAGCGGCGGCACCCGCGTCGCAGATCCCGTTTTCGACGATGGAAGCAGCGGCTCCGGATGGTTAGCCTACCTGGTCAGTTGAGTCTGAACGCGCGTTGGCAACCAACACAACCGTCATCGTCGCAGCAGTCGAGGATGCTATTTACTGACTCGGCTCGTGTTGCAGATAGGCGCAATCATATGGTTTCTGATCGGCTTCTCGGCTATCAACGCATACTACACCATGTACCGCTCGCGCACATACCGCCTGTTCGAGGCCAACGTCGAGAAGAAACCCGACTCCAAGTCCGCCCGCCGCGTCCGCGTCCAGTCCTCGCCCGTCTCGTCATCCCCGTTGCGCTTGCTCGCCGATGTCATGAGTTCCGACCGCGCAGAGTCGAGGGCTCACCCCGATAGCACCCGTGATGTCTGGGAGATCGCTATGTGGGATCCTCTGCCAGTGTCCTTGCGTCTATTCTGCCTCTTCAGTCCCGGTCACATCTTCGTCTACATGATGTTCCTGCCTCTGGCGCCACTCGACGCACGCCCGAGTGTCACTGTTTTCAAATGTCTCATCCTTCAAGTTCTTTTGTCCGTCCAGCTTATCATGTTCCAGTCCAGGTTCTCCCAGCAGAACAAGGACTCATCCGTCATTCAAAAGGAGGTGATGCACGAGTACGACACCAAGTTTGTTCATCCACTCATGTATCCCACCGTCAGGGATGCCGGAACCCAGTTCTCCCGGGACGACTTTGGCAACGACCACGAATTTGTCGACGTCAGCACTCCTACTGTACAGCTTCGCAGGGGCTTCAAGACCCGGCCTAACCCAAACTACACGAAACATATCGATCCTGACAATATGGGTCCAAAGCATGTTAACAACGTACCAATTCAGGGGATGTTTACTCCACCTGTCGCTCGAAAGCAAGTAGCTCCGTTCAGCGGCGATATGCGAAGCCGGACGTTCTCCGCTCAGTCGATTCGGAAGACGAATCCAGGCCCTACGCCATTGAGAGAGGGCACAAATCAACCCGTAACATACTCTTCTACTGGCACGGGTGGTGGGGGCTATTTAGGAGTGATGAACCACCCAAATTCGCCTCTGAAGAAGCAGCCAAGTCTCGGGGACCTCGAGTTCCGATCTCCCCGCAACAATGGAGAGATGGCAAGACTGGAGCAATACAATTCTTTCCAGAGGGACCGCAGTCCCAGCCCTGTCAAAAGCACACGGAAGAGCACGGGCACCGCTACGTCCCAAAATCAGCTGCCTTCGAATACTTGGGCTCGGAGACAGGTGTCCGCTGCCGAGCGATACCCTTCAATGTTCCAATAGTAGGCGGGAAGGACATCATGGAGAATGTACTTCTGGTTTTAGGTCACACGGACATCCCATATTGTCTCTGGCCAAATTGTGCTAGTAGAGTGGCATATGCATTTATGGCGTTTTGGTGGTTCATGGTCCGGGCGTGGGAGTTTGCTCGTTTACGCATTGCTTTCGTGGCTTAAGATGGGCTTACGAGGATAAGAGGCGTATTTTTTGCTTGCGGTCTACGGTTATGATGCAGCTAAAGGCAGATGTGAGGTTTAATTTTACGCTTTCCAACCCTTTCCCTGTCATCAAGTACTTCTTCTCGTATCGCCGCCTATATTGTGACATTACACTGCTATTGTTGGGCGACCCGCCTCAACTAGCCAAAATGACGAAATCGGACATCTCCAAATTTCCTGTCCGCGGTAATCGCTGCATCCTTGCCCGCCCCCTCAAACCAAACGTGTTCCCAAGCCCAAGGACATTTTCATGACTCGACCCGGGGGTGTCCATTCGGCTTGGGTGTCACTTTCTTAAACCTCTCGGAACCTGTCGGCGCGGGCTGTATGGCATTTGTAACCAAGTTTCATGAGAACTGTATACAAGTTCGGCAACGACCCAGAAAACATGCCATACTGCAGGCAGTCGGCAGACACGATGCATATGGCATCTAGACACCGTGCTGAGATGGCTCTCTCAACTTTAAATGACGTAAACCATGTGGTTTGCTCGTATCTCGTTCCCCTCTTTGCTTCCGTAAAATCGTAGACTTCTGTTTCTGTCCAAGATCTTCTTTCTTTCATCATGTTTGAACACGATAGATCTTCAATTCTTAGAGCCACGTCGATGGTTACCAAGTTCACAGACGGCCACAAAGGCTTAGTACAGCCAAAGCGGCATCGATCGGGGTCTGGGCAACTTTGTAAGAAGTATAGCACATATCATGATCCAAACATGACAGACAAGATCGAAACTGTCGGCAACGACTTGGGTACATGTTTAAGTGAACCGAGGGATCGAATTATACTGCAAGAGCAGTCGTCGGAAACTCGGGGTCGTGGGTCAAACGCGAAGGGCCAGCAACAGAGAAGACCAAGCCGAAGTTCAGAACGTGGACACAGCCGTCCACATGATGGTTGGGGCGAAGCTCGATCCTCGCGTCCAAATCCAAAGGCAGCACTACAATCAGAAAAGACGACGGGCTTCATGTCACGGGACCTTCCCGAAGGCAGTGCCCGCGATACTCTTATAACCAAGGAGAACAACCGGGGACGATGCCCAACCCTGGTGGAAAGCGGCGACTGGTCCGGCTTACGAGGAGCCGATGCGTCTTTCGGCGAGTCTGCTATATATGCAACCCCAAAGATACTTCATTCTGACACCGCCCATCTTATCTTAGAATTGTATGAAGATATGTCATCAAAGAGGATAGAAACAGCCTCCCGGCAAGAGATACAGTCGATGAAGATGGAAGACGACGAACGGGAACTTGAACAGATATGTAAGAAATTGCAGAGTTTGGTTCAGCACAAGCAGCAGTGGTTCTCCGCGGCTGAGCTTGAAACACAACCTACCTATCAAACTCTTGAAGACGATGAACATGCGTCCAGTCAGTCTTTTCACCTACCAGTCGCTAGTTTATGGCTAACTGCATGGTACAGATCCCGAAGAGGATGCTGCACTTTCCAATTTACAGCACATGCGCACTCTAAGAGTCACTGACGAACTTCGTGCTTTAGAGAATTCTAAGCTGGGGAAAATGGTGTTCAATACCAACGAAAAGATTTTTTCCCCATTTGTCAATCTGCGCTCGCAGGTTGACGACCGGACACTATTAACACTTCCCAACTCATCACTAACACCTTACCCAGAACCATGGATGAGAAAATATTCATGGGAGCTCGCGGATAAAAGATCGCCGCTAGGTAGTCGTAGCGATGCTCGACCTGGTCCAAATCTCGAGGTAACTGATTATGATATGCCTGCGGGCAGCGCCACAGGCGCCGATATAGCGACAGTGACCCCATCTCGGTCGGAGCCTGGAGTGAATACACGAGCCGCACTCGGCTATCCAAATAATCATTCTCTCTCGAAGACGCTGCCAAGGTACTACTACTTCCCAAAAGCATGGAGGCTGCACCAGTCACGAAAGGAACAAGCTCGAGCGGCCAACCTTGGATTCGGCCAGAGCTCCGCCAGTGCAAAGTTTCCAATGGACACACTAGGGGCCTCAAGACGAGAACACGGATATGTCCAACACAGTCTTGCAGCTCCTGCAGCCGAGGGGCTGACAAGTCCTCGCAACGCCCCTGGGAGAGGAAGTCACAATGACGGCCCAACGAGGTATGCTTCTCAGCCCACCACCTTCGCTACAGGCCTGGATTTCGGCTTCCCGTTCCAGATGGAAGGAGACATACGATGGACAGGTGCGACGAAGCCATGGACAAGCAGGTCGGGCGCGACTGCGACCGACGCCGAATATCCAGCAATCTCGAACGCGCGGGCCACCGAAGCGGGAACTCGCGACGCATCTTTCACCAAGGCGGAAGATGCGAGAACGACTGAGACGTCCTCCATCATCTCCCAAAGACCACGCAAGAGGTCGAAGACTTTCGAGTATACTTCCAAGACACAAAACAAAGGCATCTCATCAACAGTTCTAGAGCCTGGCTTTACGGGACCAGAAGAGGGTGAGCTTGAAGCATCAACATCAACATCGACATCGACAACTCAAGACGTGAAGTCATCTCCAGAACGGCCGTGGAGCAACCCGTCCAACTCTGATGCTCCCACGTATTGCTTCAAGGGGCAGTTATTGAAGAAGAACACACCTCTGAACGAACAGGTGGTACCGGACAATATGGCGAAGCGGCAATCCAAGAAAACGTCTCGAGGAGGGAAGAACAAGAAAAAGGCGCCGAAACAGAATAAGAAGGTGTCATTTGATATTCCTGAAGATTCCACGCCCAGCGACGCGTCCCCAAGCCCCGAAGATAGACGCCCCGAAGATAGAAGCACCGAGGACAGCAGCGATAGCGGTGTATTCGAGGCTGATTCTTTCTTCCCGGCCACGGCATTTTTCAGGGGCAGACGGTCTCGGACCGAGAGAGACGACGGAGATGACGATAAGGATGATGTCGACCAGGGCCAAGGCAAGGGTGAAGGCAAAGAGCACAGACAGAAGCCGAAGCTGAAGATGGCGGCGGAGATCGATGTCTTCTACGAGAACCATGGACGCTTCCGTGGCCCCTTCCTCCGCGGCATACTAAAATTCCTGCACGCAGTCTCCCAAATCATCTACGTCTTGGCCCAGATCATGTCGGTTTCGCGGCCGGCGCTGGACCCGAACTCGGCCCTCTGGGTCCGCGGACGCCAGGGCAAGTGCGATGAGCGAGACGTAGCCGTGATCGTCATAGCGTTTTGTAGTCTCGCCGTCGCCTCGCTCCTCGCAGCCGGGTGCCTCCGAGTGCTAAGTTTCAGGGTGGTCTACGCGCTAAGAGCGCTCGGCTACTACTCCTGCTCACTTGAAGAGGTTGGCGAAATCGCCGCTATGGTTGGCGAGGCATGGTGTTGGCTCTGTCTCGTTCATTGGGCGGCGTACTGGGTCCTGTGTGGATGGAGGGTGAAGCCTGGACGCGGCGCCGCGGGCTCAATTGCCCGCTTGATCTGCTGGTTGAGGGATGTGTATACCGGATTTGTGCTGGGTTGGATGCAATGAGGGTGCGACTTGGAACCCTGACCAGCATTATGTTTAATCTCGCAATAACCAACGTATAACCTCAACTATAGACTTCTTTCAGATCAGTCTTACACAATCAGGCAGTAATAAAATTGATAGGCAGCGCCTACCCATCTCATACACGAATGATTGACGGTTTATTTATCAAATTACGGGCTAGGTATGAGAGAAACGGAATAGAGGCCATGTGTTGGGGAGTCTGTAGTTCTCCTTGGGGGGGGGGCTGCCCCTATCGATTCCTTCGACGGCCACCAGACGGTGTTACGACGAAGTGGTCGTAACTGATCATTTCTCTTGTGAGAGACCTATGAGCTGCTTGAACGGCTATTATAATTTCCTTGGGGTACTCGAAATCATCAAACGCTACGATCTTGTTATAAGGAAAGCCTCCAAAGTTGGTCCAACGGACACCTCCCAATGATGGCTCGGTAATATGTTACCGGACTAAGTAACAAGAATGTTAGCGGTATACCATGGTCCCCCGCTACGCCAGAGCTTACGACGAACTGCGGCTTCTCCGCGAGCCCACTCCTTAGGCGCCTGCTCGATGCGAGTTTCGTTATGGAGGTGTCGCTTCAGGAAAGTAAGCGTGCCAGGGCGAAAGACTGACAAGAAGGGAATGACTTTGAGCTCTTTGTTGGCGCCCTTGCCCGAGGCTCTCAGATGGCTCTCTAGGGGGGCTGCCCCTAGTCTCATATTGTGATGCTTCATTTCCGCTTCGTCCACTACCCACGGTTTGGTTGCGAGAGTTCAATCGAGGCTGTAGAGAAGCTTCAGACCAACCTACCTAGGGGGCTAGGTACTTGTGCATCTTGTGTTACAACCAGACGAGTGCATATGACAGCACCTACTTCAAGGTTTCGATCTGATCCTATTTTATATGAACCCGTTGATGCGCATGACTCTACTTGGTGCCACGTGTTCGATGACGCCACGTTGCGCATTTACTGAGAGCCATCCGTAGCGGGCATCGCGATTGTGCCATGTGCAGAGGAGTCGTCATTCGTCGTTGGTGGTGAGGGTATAGAGTAATGGCTTGGCGGTGATGCCGTGATGGCTAGTCAGGCTACCCAGTATATCATTGGTTTGTTACCGAGGTCTCAGAACCGGTAGATACGTATGGGGTAGGGCATATCCATCCCATTGCGCGCAGGAGTGAGGCTCCAGGGAGCAAGCAAGCCAGCTCGCCGCCACCCGTAAATACTTACCTAGGGACGATGTCGGGGGGCCCGCAAATCACTTGAAACACGGACGTTACATTGTCTCCCGGTCGTGGAACCCGAAGCGGCCGTGAGATCGGAGGTAAAGCCGGCGACTGTTGCCCACTATTCCAGTGGAATGCATACCCATACCCATACCCATACCCAAGTCCGATAACACCAGACTTCATTCAGAAACTCGTGGGGCATGCCATGTAAGTACCATGTTCGCATGTCTTTCGGCGCACCTACGAGAATAAACCTAAACGTATCCAGGCAGGCTGGCTGTTCGACCCCTGGTTACGAGTGGGAGATGTCGTCCGGTAGCACTTGTTTCACTGGTGCACGAGCAAGGTGTGCCAGGCAGCAGGTCATGCAGTGTTGCATTTGGGTGGCTGCATAGCTCCGTGCACATGTCTTGGATTAAGAGACGACGAGATTCCGGACTGAAGAAATGTCGGCCGATATCGCTTTGTTTAGGTCCAATTGTTATTCGGTGGACTCCGAGCATCTGGATCAATAAGGTTCTGTGCGCAGTGAACGTGATATACTGCATAGACAAGCCAGATGAACAGACTGCCTTCGTATGCTATGCTGTGCGATTGACCTACGGTGTCACTCGTGGGACCTGGGCATCTGGGATGCTGGGCTTTTGGGCGATGCTGAAGTAGGTGAGGTGAGGTGAGGTGAGGTGAGGTGACATTGCAGCTCCCATCCATTCCTCGCCATCTCCAAGGAGGTACCTCAGTTGTCCTGTCACCCAGCGGGGCTAGTCGAACCAGTCGAGCCAGCCGAACCAGTGCAGTGCGTGCCGTTGAGATACTTGTACTTGATGGTGTGGATAGTCGAGATAGCGTAGGTGCGTAAGCATGCAGGGCGTCCGACGGGCGCTCCTCTGGGGTACCAAGATTTCGGATCAAGCCACTTACATATGCAGTTGACCGTCTAGCCCGACCATCTCTGGTATACCTACCTACTTGAGTAGATACGTATGTAGGTCTATATGTAGGAGGTA
Source organism: Astrocystis sublimbata (assembly GCA_022453515.1). Classification (NCBI taxonomy): domain Eukaryota; kingdom Fungi; phylum Ascomycota; class Sordariomycetes; order Xylariales; family Xylariaceae; genus Astrocystis; species Astrocystis sublimbata. Next base: position 211,472 of record JAJNNY010000002.1, read on the forward strand.
TGTATGTACGCATGCGTATTTGAAGGGTCCCGTCGTGGCTCCGATCGCCGCTGTGGAGATCCAGAATACTTAGGTAGAGAAAGAGGCGATCGGACTACCTAGGTAGACTGGGCGGAGCAAAGGAAAACGATTATTCAGAGAAGTCTAAAGGACCGGACATACTACTAACTGACACTGGCGGCCGAGGCGGCCTCGATACCTCATTGGCAGGTGTCGCATTGCCACTCTAGGTACCTAACCTACCTACATGTAGGTATGCTCCTGCAGGTGACCAGTGTAAGTCCATCTGGGACTTATTCTGGACTGTCTGTGGTCTGTGGTCTGTGGTGAGGGGCAGAGACGGGCAGTGACGGGCATCAGCAACCCCTCACGTGCTACGTGCTTTGCGCTTTGTGCTTTGCTTTCCACCGCGTCCGGGCGTTGTGGCTCGGGTAGGGTATTTTATGTACCTAAGGTACTTGAGGTTGGGTGCTCGAGGTGCTGTACCAGGCACTTAGGTACAAGTACATGCGGCTCGTAGTAAACTGCGAGCCCTGGAGCTGGCCCCTGTTCGGGAGCTTCAGGTGGGGTTTGGAGCTTGACATCACGGTCATCACCTTGGCTCCTGGGGCCTCCGGTTGGCTCGGTTCGGGGTGATAGCGTCCGTGGGCATACCTAGCCCGGGCCTACATGTACGAGTAGGGTACCTACTTACTTAAGTACACACCAAAAGGCACCACCGCGCTTTGCGACGCTAGTTTCCCCCATCCCGACGCAAGGGAGCTCTGTAAGGATGTCCGGCTCTGGCATCTGCACTGCGCTGGCCAATCTGCTGCAGCCAAATTCAAATCCCCATGAGCTCGCCTTCGAAGAGCCGGGCGAGCCACGGGCCCGCGACCGGAGACGCTTTTGCCATCTCCGATTGTCGGCCCTCTGTTTTCTTTCAACTGACGACGACCAGGCGCTTTTAAGATACTCGGAATCGCCTCCGTTACCCGATTCTTTGTGAAAGCATATCTACACACATTCACATTCGCATTGCAAACCCTACCCCCCCTACATCATTGGCGCCGCTCCAGACACCTTTGCGTGCTTGCCATCCACCCCGCCTCGCCGCTCCTGTCTTCCTCTTGCGCCATCTTCGTGTTGCTTTTCTCATTCCTGCAATCTGAGTTTTTTTTTTTTTTGCAAAGCTGGGTTACTTCACCGGGTTGGGAAAAACTCCGTTTCTCTGTTGCTCGGCTCTGACGAGCCAACACATTCACAATGCCTGCTGCAGAAAAGGCGCCACAGACCTTGTATGACAAGGTTCTCGCGGCTCACATAGTTGACGAGAAACTCGACGGCACAATCCTCCTCTACATCGGTACGCTGAGACGACTGGCTCTACATGCCCAACGTTGTGTTGCTAACCCAACGAGTGTGAACAGATCGTCACTTGGTTCATGAAGTTACTTCACCTGTATGTTGCAAACCATGCCCCGTTGCCCTCCTGGTCACCTCGCTAATTGGGATCATAGCAAGCTTTCGAGGGCCTCGAGGTTGCTGGACGAAGTGTAAGGAGAACGGATTGCACCCTCGCGACTACCGATCATGTACGTCTCATCTCTCCGCGGACCTGTTTTTCACGTCTCATGTGCCGATGATGAGCGTGCCGGGTGCTGATCTTTCCCCTGCAGAATGTTCCCACCAAATCACGAAAGGGCATCAAGGATATTGCCACTTTTGTCGAGGAAGATGATTCGCGCTTGCAATGCCTCACCCTTGAGGAGAATGTCAAGAAGTTTGGCGTCACATATTTCGGCCTGGGCGATAAACGTCAAGGTATTGTGCATGTTATTGGCCCTGAGCAGGGCTTCACTCTTCCCGGCACTACGCTTGTGTGTGGCGACAGCCATACTTCCACCCATGGCGCCTTTGGTTGCTTCGCCACCGGTATTGGTACCAGCGAGGTTGAACACGTTCTGGCCACCCAGTGCCTCATCACTAAAAGGAACAAGAACATGAGGATACAGGTCGAGGGAGAGCTTGCCCCTGGCGTCAGTTCCAAGGACGTCGTCCTCCACGCTATTGGCTTGATCGGCACCGCTGGCGGTACCGGCTGTGTCATCGAGTTCTGCGGCTCCGTCATCCGCAGCTTGAGTATGGAAGCTCGTATGTCTATCTGCAACATGTCTATCGAGGGTGGTGCCAGAGCCGGCATGGTCGCACCGGATGAGATCACTTTCGAATACCTCAAGGGCAAACCCCTTGCCCCTCTCCCGGATTCGCCCGAGTGGGAAAATGCTATGACATACTGGAAGAGCCTCCAGTCCGATCCCGGTGCCAAGTACGACATCGATGTTCAAATCGATGCCAAGGACATCGTCCCAACCGTGACATGGGGCACTAGCCCGGAGGACGTCGTACCAATTACCGGATTGGTACCCGACCCAGAAACTTTCAAGAGCGAGGCGAAGAAGCAGAGCGGTCGGAGGATGCTAGAATACATGGGCCTAACTGCAGGAACCCCCATGGAGGAAATTCCCATCGACAAAGTCTTCATTGGCTCTTGCACCAACTCCCGAATTGAAGATCTCCGCGCCGCGGCCGAGGTAGTCAAGGGCAAGAAGATTGCACCCAATGTCAGTCGAGCCATGGTCGTCCCCGGCTCCGGTATGATCAAGGAGCAAGCTGAGATAGAAGGTCTAGACAGGATATTCCTTGATGCTGGGTTCGAATGGAGGGAGGCAGGGTGCAGTATGTGTCTCGGCATGAACCCTGATATTCTTTCACCCAAGGAGAGATGTGCAAGCACAAGTAACCGAAATTTCGAAGGAAGGCAAGGTGCCTTGGGTCGAACTCATCTTATGTCCCCAGTGATGGCTGCAGCCGCTGGTATTGCTGGGAAGCTGGCAGATGTCCGCAAACTGACCAGCTACAAAGCGAGCCCCCATGTCGAAGCGTTTAAGGCGACTGTGGTAGCTAAACCCCACGTTGACGAGAGTCTTGAGGATAGCGATCCTGTAGCTAAGGACAAACTCGCTGATCAACCAGAGGACAGCTCGTTGACTGCCGGAGACCTTGTCACAGAAGCTGTTGGCTCACAAGGTGTGCCTAAATTCACTGTTCACAAGGGAATAGCCGCACCGATGGAACGTACCAATGTCGATACCGACGCTATTATTCCCAAGCAATTTCTCAAGACAATCAAGCGCACGGGGCTTGGCTCTGCCCTTTTCAACGACTGGAGGTACAACAATGACGGATCGCCCAATCCGGATTTCGTTCTCAACCAGGAACCATACACCAAGGCGCAGACTCTCGTAGTCACTGGCCCGAATTTCGGCTGTGGGAGTTCTCGTGAGCATGCACCTTGGGCTTTAAATGATTTCGGTATCCGATGCATTATCGCCCCGTCTTTCGCCGACATCTTCTTCAACAATTCATTCAAGAACGGCATGCTCCCCATCCCCATCACAAACGCAGACGACCTGGAGAAGATAGCAGTAGAGGCAAGATCCGGCAAAGAGATCGAGGTAGACCTACCAAACCAGGAGGTTCGCGACGCGAGCGGGAACACCATCTGCAAGTTCGAGGTTGAGGAGTTCAGGAAACACTGCTTGGTCAACGGCCTCGACGATATTGGCTTGACCCTGCAGCTCGAGGATAAGATTACCGAACATGAGAAGAAGATGTCGCAGATCACTCCCTGGGTCGATGGGACCTCGTATCTTCGTAGGAAGGGTGGCAAATTACCCATTAAGGCTGCCAAGGTGCCAATGACGAACCGTGGGCAGGAGGTTAAGGATCCCATTGATTGGTAAAGGGCCACTGACCCTAGGAATAAAAGCGACTTGGAGTTTACTACGCGGCACGGATGCCGATTTAATGGAATTAGCTAAGAGATATTTCTCGTTCTCGCCACTACATAAACTCCGTAGTGTGAATGATACGATGTCACGTTTCAGGAGCGTCGCCCTCCTTGATGATTTAATATTTGCTCTTCGCATTTGTTTCTGGTTCAATGGTGTCCAATTTATGCTCAAACATACTGCTTGATTCATGCTGCCATATAAGGTATAATAATAGTAGAAGTTACAGTCCAGTTGACTAGATGTAAACTACTATTGTAAGTTGATATTCACAGGGGAATAGATGCCAGGATAATATCAGGCGGCTTTTGCCATGACGGAACTGTTAATCCCTTATGCGTTGTTTCCAAACCAAAATAAAGTCCGATTCATCTTACACCAAAAATTCGTTTAAGCTCCCGCACCTCTGAGCTGTAACCCTTCGCTCAGGCATAGGATGGAAGAGCCCTATCAGAGCTAATGACAGTTTTCATCATCTCAAGATAATTCGAGACAAGGTCACCATCTGCGTATAGGTCAGACTGTATCCAGAACGACTGGACTTGTGCTCTGAACGATTGCATGCTGCGTGTCGCACTCTTCCTACCTGTCCGGTCAATTAGGTTCAAGATTGCAGCTCTCTGCTCATCAGTACGCGCTTCACACGCCAAGATCAACAACGGGAAAAAGTGGCGACAGTGGCAGTTCTGGACTGGTCCTTCGTAGGCCTTATCTACCAGGAAGTCCAGGTTCACGGGTGCTTCCAGTAGGCTCTGGGAGGCGCGGGCTAGATAGATTCTTGTAGCTACTTGGTACAGCTGGACAGTGACGTCGAGTTCATCGCCGGTGATCACGAATTCGACGTCATTAAGGTTCGAAGCTGAAGATGGCAAGTTGTCAATCTTCCACTCTAGGGCTTCGAGGCGGTGTCTGTATTCTATTGCATGAGTTCTTGGATCGGTCGGGTCAAGTAGAACTTCCCAGACATCGGATAGTATGTTTAGTATTGTATGCGAGGGGCTTTGGAAATGCGTTGCCTTTATTTTTCAGATTAGCAAATGTCCCCAAAATGCTATATGCCAATGCTGAAATACTTATACATACTCTCCTGTTTTCAGCTTGTGGAAAGGATTGCGTCGTGGGGGTGATAGTATGAGTTTCAATCGTGGTAGGCTGTAGTCTTGGGGTTTTGCGTTGCCAATGAAACAGGGTGAATTGAGACATTGCATCATGATAATAAACCCAGTCGAGTAGCTTCCTGATAATACCATCGTCCAGCTGGTTGTCCAAGTGAGAAGACTCAATGATATTCTTAGCACCCCGATTGTACAGAAGCCACTCGCCAGAGTTTTCTGACGGTATGAGAATCTACAGATGAATTATTTTGGTAACCGAGGCCGTGACAGTCGGGAGTATCAATCTACTTACTTCAAAGTTGCATAGTAGCATGCAAGCGGCGATATGCTGCGCAGCTTCCACCAATCCTTCAGAAGCCGCCTTGGCAGAGGCAGAAAGGGCCCCGAGCGCGGCAACCTTGAGCGACATGGCTCTGCGCTGAAGCCCAGTATGATGGAGAGAGGAGAAGGCAAGTAGCGCATACAGAAGAGCTCGCCTTGATACCGTATCTCCGGTGAATAGGAGGGGAATTATCACATCGCAAATTTCCGCCATAGGATCGAAAGTAGCTAGCGACTCATGAGCAGCATGTTGGACTACATGAATGCTATAAGCCGGCCACCTGAACCTCCAGGCGTCGTGTAGACATATACTCACAATAGTGTAACAGTTCCGTGTCTGTGATATCAGAGTACGGCTCAACCCAAGTCTTCTCTCGCGACAAACCCCAGCCGGATGTTCTCAAAGTATTCAGAGAGGACAGACGGCAATATAATTCAATATCCTCAAATGTCGTATTGAGGAAATAAAGGTGTCTCATATGCCGTTTCTGTATCGGTGAACCGCTGCCCTGCAATCCCGCTAATATTGCACGCTTCTTGTCGCTTTCTCTTGGCCATGAGAGCCGAGTCTCATACCCTTCGCATTCTCGACGAGCTTGGGTACATCTACGGCAACTTGGAAAGCTCTGATCGCACCGTATCTTCCTGCCTGGAAATTCATTAGACGGTCATTTGGAGTCAACATAATTTCCAGACAGGTGCAACAACAGACTTTTACATGTCCAACAGCCCTGTGCTGATTTAGTCATAGGTTTGGACGACATGGTCAACCTCTTTCGTGGCGCGTCGTTCATACTACGTAGAACTGATGCGTGCAAGAACCGGGAATTGGAAGGGTCCGAATGCCGCGGATGATCAGTGATGAATGCCTAAAGCTCGAGAAGATTCGCTGCCGACTTATTTCCAATTACCAATCATGGAAGTCGGACAAAGTTGCTTGAGATGGAGTTGTTGTTGAGACTGAGAAGAGACTATAGCGATTATTAGCTTAGGTATATAGGTATATAAGTCAAGACAGACGCCACTGAGTCTCGACCTTGGGTTTGCGACCCACTCGCAGCAACTTTGTCCGAGTCGGCATTTGTCAGCGCAGGGGGACTACGAACCGACTAGCCATATCTCATTCAGAACACGGTCATTGCTCCGACTCGTATGGAACATCTGCGTTTCTTGCAATTGGGTCAAAGTCCTATGGGGCGGGGACTTCAGATGTGATGCGCCGCCATGGTTTCCCATGGGCATTCGAGAATCGAGGCAGCTCACAGCCTCCCACATCCAAGAGCAATTGGCTAGGCATATGGCCTATAAGTATGAGCCATGCGGCCATCAAGGGTAGTTGATCTCCTCACTCATAGCTCAAAATCATCACAGCGCCGGCTTCGCCTTAAAAACGATCTTCATACATCCTCTTAATCTCACAGTTCTACCTCTCGCAATGGCTACCTACTTGGTCACCCAGGCAACTGGCAATCAAAGCCGGTGGACTGTCACCCATCTACTCGCCGCAGGAGCCAAGGTCCATGCGCTCGTGCGCGACCCTTCAAAAGTCCCAGATATCCTGAAAAGCCCCAGCGTGACACTGTTCAAAGGAGAAAGCCTCAACTTTGACGACGTCTTCAATGCTGCGCAAGGCTGCGTGGGGGTGTTCCTGAACACTTTCCCCGGCCAGCTCGGCTCGGATTCCTCGGAAGCCCAGCAAGCGAAGACGGTTCTAGAAGCGTGTAAGAAAGCAGGGCTCAAGGGCGTAGTTGCCTCGACCGCCATGGTCACGGAATTAAAGGCCATGTGGAGTGACGCTGCGACGGAAGAGCTTCATCTGGACAGCTACTGGACCTCAAAGACTGCGGTTGAAGATGCCGTTCGCGGAGCCGGCTTTGAAAGCTGGACAATACTGCGACCAGGTTATTGTCATTTCAACTATTATCTGCCGGCCTGCAATTACAACATGCCGATGCTCCCGACTCACGGGAAGATCGATCATCATCTTGATGATGGTTCCCGGATGCTCCAGACAGACGCCAACGATGTTGGAAAGTACGCTGCTGCCGCCTTGCAGGATCCGGCTAAGTTCACAGGACACGGCATAAGCGTGGCCAGTGAGAACTTGACTATCGAGGAGGTCCGCGATATTCTTGTGAGAGTTGCTGGTAAGGAGGTTGGGCTCCAGCGATGTGCTACAGATGAGGCGCCAGTTGGTGGTCAAATATTCCAGAAGTGGGTTAATTCCAAAGATCTTAATCCTGTCTTGGAAGAAGCCAAGAAGGCCTCCGCCAAATTTGGAATCCCCCTCACTTCCCTTGAAGAGGCATTGCAACGAGAAAGGGGTCATCTGCTCGAAACTTTGCCTGCCTATGCCTAAGACGATATATTTGTAGGCTCTTTTGCCAATTTCCCGTAAGGGCGACATAGGCTGTCATTGTCATATTGAAGTCAGTCACTATATAGATAATTACTTTACACGCATTAACACTTTTCACGCTTCACATCAGGCGAGTCGAGCCATTTTAGTCGTATTACCACCCTCCCCTCCCCCCAGACAGATACTCAAATACACAATTGTTCACCTAGCTAGCTAGGCCCTTTCAAACAATTTGATGTTCCAATCGAGTAGCAGTTGAACTACAAGGTGCTGGTGATGTATATTCTACTTTTTTAGTTATGTGGCAATATTTCAATCTCGTGTGAAGAATGCTATGGACAACCGGTCATCCCTCGTCCCGTGGAAACGCCAAGGTAACGGCTGAGACTGCGATAACGCCGAAACTCCTGCTGTAACTCAATATGCTTTTCGAACCTTGGTTCTCAATTGCGCGACACCTAAGCATTCGAAACCTGGTCTCGCAACCAATCGTCGACAAAAAAACAACGACTACCAATTCATCCTACTAGGCTGGCGAGCTGATATTGCTCAAATCTTGTTGATCGTCCACGTTTGACATGAAGATCGGTAGTATTCGTGATCTATTGATTCAACATGAGATATTCGAGTAAATTCGAATTCGCCCTTCACAAAACGGCGTAAGAGGCTGGAATCGCAAGATTTCCTTGCTGTGTACCCCCCAGACACTCGAGTGGCTGTATGATAAATCGTCTGCTTTTCGCCGAGAACTTATACTCGACTCTCCTGTAGACGTGTCCATGTCCGTCTGCGACGAACTCGAGGACCACGTGTCAGTAGTTGATGATGTCGCGGAGAGTTCAAAAGGGGAAAGGATGTGCGTGTTGGGCTCCGACATCGTATCATCGAGAATATCGACTTCTTCTTGTTCTGAGCAAGGAACGCCTCGTCTCTTTGGGTCGTCTGGCATGGCGTCGACGCCCCATTGTGATCTTGAGTAGTCGTCAAGCGACTCAAAATACTTCAACAAGACCTCGTATGTCCGGAGTCCTTCTTGCGCCATGACCAACTCCTCGCACGATCCACCTGAGGACGTCGACAGGAGCGGTGTGAACCCATCTTTGCCCCGGGCCATGTAATCGCGAGTGCATAGACGGTAATTCTTGCCTTTGACCAAGGGTGAACCGCCAATACTCGCAGACAGTACACGAGATCCAGCAACCCGAGATGGGTCAAATGAGAAATCCATTCCAGACACCTGAGGAAAGCGGCCCTCAGCAGCTGGATATAGCGATACACCCACTTCGAGAGCATCCCATATGGCCTGACCTTTGGTCAGCAAGACGACCCAGGGGTCTTCAAATGGAAAACTGCATACCAAGTCAGCTGAATAAATCCACGGCGAAATATTGCCCATGTAGAAAACTCACCACGTTCGTATATCCTTCAGGGTCAATGGACCAGGTGGGTATATACAGTCACCCCGAACGGTACCAGCGGCCATGATGCAGCAATCGGCATCATAGTATTGCCGCAAGATATCAGTCACGAGATTCCCAATATTCGACTCACGGAGACGAACGACGTCGAACCTAGCATCAAGTTCTACAGCGGTTTGGGCAACCACAGGCTCAAGTTGCGGACGTATTGATTGCGTTATCTCTCTCACCCATTGCGCCGTTTTCAGGTCGCTAGGGACACGAGAGTCTATGTCTTCTCGCGCGACTTGCACGTTCCACTTCTGCTGTCTGCCTCCTTGTGGCAACTCTACGGAGCCTGCTTTCCGAAGCTCCAGATAACTCAGTTGCTTGAAGTCTGAGCCACTGCGGAGGATGTGCGTCCCGCTGATAACCTCGTGTTTGTAAATGTGATCGTGACCGCCTAGAATAACATCTATAGCGCCTTGTGCCTCGTAAGCGAGCCGAACATCATTGGGCTCACGTTGGTGTGTCAAAGCGATGATGACCTCGGCGCCCGCTGCGCGCAACTTGGCGCTCAGCTCCCGTGCAGTCTCAGACGCAGACCGAAACTCAAGATTGGGTGGTAGTTGATTGACAGTGGGAAGCCACTCCTTCTCGACGAGACCAATGAGACCAACCTGTATCCCGTTGCTAGTGGTGAGCATGGCCGCCTTGAGACAGTTGCCGAGAGGAACCCCCTCTCCACGGGATGGATCCAGAACGTTGGCGAGGAGCCATGGAAAATCGCACTCTTGTGCTAGCTCTTCAAACCGATCAACGCCGAAGTCAAGCTCGTGATTCTGTCATTTGCGTAAGCTCCTATTGATACCCACATTGAGGTCGTGTCGCAAGTTGTCTTACCCCGATACAGGCAGCATCAACGCCGATTTGATTCAAGAGCTCTGTCATGTGTTGGCCTTTGCAACCTGTTAGCTGGAGATCCTAAGCTGCGCGTGGTCGGAGCTTGTTACAAATGTACCTCGTGTGAAAATACTCTCCAAACTAGGATTTAAAGCGTTGCCGGAGAAGAATGTGAGAGGCTTGCTCTGGCTTTCAAATTCGGGGCTGGTTTGATAGTGTTTAACGACTGTCTGGAACTTGGCTGCCCCGCCGACCGGTTCATGTGAGCTTGGACAGATGTTATAAACATCATTAAAGTGGATGATACGTATATCAGCCTTGGATGGAACATGCTCAAGTCCAAAATGCGATGAAGGCATGGTTGGTACGCAGAGCTAGTCAATGCCCTTCCAGGTAGGGATAATAAACCAATTCCGATTGTGGTGTTCACCTAGAACCCGGAAGGAAGGGGAGAGAAAAGACCAGTGGCTTCCCTGCGGTCGTGGGAGTTGATTTGCACGTGGACTATGATGGAAGCAGAGGTCGAAGGCAAGGTAGACCCAAGTAGTATATTTCATGTAAGGATGGGAAAGGTGGACGGCGTTGAGAGAGTCATGTTGGAACCCTCCACTGCCCATGCGATGCATATCCCATCATATAGCCACCTGAAGCTCGACTGTGATGACTTCGACGCAGTACTCTAGCTTCAAGACATTAGCCATGCTGTGATGGAGCCTCAACCCTGGGCGTTCCAGCTGACATCGTATGAAATCGCGGTTTGGTTCTAACAGATATGTGCTTGTTGGAGATGTGCCTCGCGTATTTGCTTACTAGGAACGAGTTCTCTTGATGAGAATCTGTGTCCATCCTTGCAGTAAGCCTCCGACAAGAAGTGAAGCGCCCTGGCGGTCCTTGTCAGCACTAGAATGACCCGCAATACAGTATCACTAGAGAGGTTGGAATGTTGACTTACGGAGAAGGCTATGAGAGGCAAATAGCCAGTCCTCTTGGCCGAGTCTTGGATCAAAGCACCTGCAGCAGGTGAGCCCGCAAGAGTGGCAAACGCGGTGAGACCGAAGAAGGCTCCGATGCGGGCCCCAAGTTTATCTTTAGGAGATATTTCTCCCACAACGGCTGGCGACACGGATATGAATATGCCGGAGCAAAAGCCGTACAAGATGGCGAAAGCCACGACTGCTGCAATGTTGGTGGCAAATATCCAGAATAGTAGGCATAGGATACCACAGATGGTTGTCATTGGCCACAGCACATTCAGTCGACCCAACTTGTCAGCCGCCTGACCACCTAGGATTCTTCCGAAGAGACTGCTGGCATTGATCAGGGGAAGCAAAGCCGTGATCACGCCGCTTCGCTTGTCCGCTCCAGAACTAAGTGTAAGTGCATATGATTCAATATAGTAGTAGGGTACGTAGAGACCCAGACTCGCGATGAAAGTGCCCACAGCGAGTACGCTGTAGCGCAGATCTCGGTATCCGCCGAAGTCTAGCAGTTCACGGATTGACTTGAGTTCCTGTCGTGACTGGCGTGACGTCGACACAAGAATCGCGACTGCGTAGCAAATTCTAAGATACAGTCAGCTAAATTCATGAGCCGCTCCACGCAAAACAAAATGTGCATAGTAGATACTTGGTTGGCATGTGGGTCGACCATTGCCGTAAGAAAGTGTACTACTTAGTACACAGGGGCCCATCGCAGATCATCGACAGGGGTAATACCTGCGTGGATTTGTTGGGTTAAGATCTTGCAGAACTCAATCTTGCTTACATGCATATGAGCGCGCCGAGACGCAGGGTCCAGCCAAAGCCTAAGACGGGTATCAATCCCGAATAGAGGAAGGGAAAGGCGACACCTCCGACGCTGCTTCCCGCGGCGACTACACCCATAGCTAGTGCACGACGTTTCTGAAAATACTGGCCGGCAACGGACAGTGCAGGCTGGACTCCGAAAGCAGAGCTCAGGCCGAACAGAACCCCCTGAGTCAGAAATGGAACCCATAGCTGGCCGGGCTGACTGAAGGAGAGCAGGACGAGTGACAGAGTGCAGCCCAAACCTGCACCAGCATACAGATACTGCGTTGTACAGTAATGGTCAGCATATACAAGGTGTGGGAATCGCGTGGAACAGTTACCTTTAAACCAAAAGCATCGAAGAGGCTCCCGGCAACTGGGCTCATGATGTACAATAAGGATATCTGGAGAGTACCAACGAAGGCTATCACCGCAGGCTGGTACGAACTCAGGGATCCCTTCTCGTAGTACGATTGGAAGAATCCAAAGCTGTTAATGAAGCCGAATGTAGTGAAGTAAACAAGCACCGAGCCAAACACACTCAACCAGCCCCGTAGCCCACCCTCGGCATCGTCAGCAGGCGAGGCGTTCGGGCCTGTGTTTTCACCCTGTTCCAGCGAGGTCCCATCATGACTGTCTGTATCTGATACTCGAGCTGGATGCTGGCCGCCTTTCTCGTCGGTTTCACTCATTCTAGCGATCAGCAAAGGTACAAGTGGATCAAAAGAAAGGATTGGGGGAGTTGTGAATAGCCGTAGTGTGATGGTAAATGCTCTGAGAAGTGTAACTTGAACCTCCAGTACGATAGTGTGGAATAACAGCGCGTTAAAATAGTACCTCGAGCGTATACGAAAAAAAAAGAAAATCCCATCATCTCATTTGCGGCAGCCTGCCAAGAGTTGAAGCTCTTCATCTTGGCACAAGACCGCGGACAAGTGCCGGTGCTAGAGCTAAGGCCCGAGCCGGGTTCAGTCAAAGCCGATTACTGTATTTGGTGGCAAATGACCATAGTAGCAAGGTAAAGCTAAAGCTCTAGGTATTGCTTATCTACTACTAAGTGTCTATGAGAAGTTCGCATTCTTACTGCTTAGCTAATTTGATTAGCTTACGGGGTGCAGCCGCTGTGGCGTACATCCGGGCCGCCACGCGGGCCGTTATACGAGTATTACATAACCTTGGGATTGTAAATCCATTCAAGCTAACTAGCGTAAAGGCCTGTACACGTAGAAGACAATTTGCAGACAGTCATGAAGTTCGGATTTGGTCTCAGAAGTATGATCATGGACGTTCTAGCTTTGGGTCTTAGACTTTCTTGAACGCGCACGAGTGTTTCCAACTTGGCAGATGATCACTAGTTTAATTTTTGACTATGGCGGCATAACACACAAAACGAAGTTCCACCTGTCAGTATCGTTGTAGCGATGTTATCGCACATCTACAGTTGCAAACGTAAAGCTACTTGTGGCGAGAGGGAAGGGAACGGCTTATCCCGTCAGCGATGTGTGACTAGGGGCTAGCTAGTTGGTATAGCTAGTAACCTGTGCTCGTTATCTGCGGGGATCTATGGTATTCGAAAACCAATATGACCTCCGAGGGCCAATGTGGGCTTCGTAGTCAGCTAGGATTTCCAAGAAAGTCATAGTGTTCACCAATTAGCGCAGCTTCTAGCCGTTACAGCTGAAGGTGAATCGTTCACAGTGTTTGAACTTCATGTTGAACTTGAAGGCGTTGCCAAGCCGAAGCTTTTATGAAACACAAGACATTGCTAACATAAGATAATTACTGTGACTTTCATTGGGCGAAACTGCCTCTAGGAATTTCAACAGGCTAATTTACTACATAAAAGCGGTCAGTACAATGACTGCAGTGGAGATATCATTTGTAATCGTATACCAGCGAGGTCGGCCGTAAAATCTCATCCAAGTCTACCAATAACCCGTATCAATCTTACGTGTAGTGTCAACTTACGTTACTACAGCTCACGGGGGTACCCTATTCTAAGCCGTGTCTTGATGGATATGGTGACGAGTCCTCGGCGAGCTCGGTACATGTAAGCAGGGCTACTACGCACTACCAATCGTAACAGTAGGCACGTTATGTGCGTCTTCGTAGTTTCTGTGTGTGATGCAGTCGTCGTGTAAATCTGGGGGGATTTGAAATCGAGTCAGATGGCTTATTCCGCAGGCACAATGCAGCAAACACCACTGATCTCTCATCATGGTCACGAGGTAGTGATAAATTCCTGTATCCATAAATTATATATGAGCCCAACTACCGTCAGTTATGAGACACAGCAGGTAGTCAACAAATCAGCAGACTTTTATTGAAGTTGGGTCCTCTCTCGCCGTCTCGAAAAATGGTGCAGATTTCGGTTCTTGGACTGGCGGTTCTAGCCCCTATTGCGCTCGTCGTCTATGCTATCAGATACATGACATGGTATCGAACAGCGCGTAAGCAGTTTCCGGGACCAGCAGTGAAAAGCGTCTGGAATGGGAATCTTGACGAGATTCTCCAAGAAGACATACTTGAGAAGGTCTGCTCCTTATCTTCAACCCACCCTTCGAAAATTACCAATGTGTAAATGCTTGTACGTTGAGAATACTGACATGAAACTACTTGCAGTGGCGAGGCTGGCACAATGTACATGGCCCTATTTTCCAGACATGGAATGGCCCGTTTTCTCGTACCATATATGTAGGAGACCCAGCCGTGGTGGCTAAGATTGCCAACTGCAACTGGCCTAAGGCGCCGGGGCAGTACGAAGGCTTCAAGCCGTTGAGTGGGAGTGCCCTTTTTGCGCAGATGGATCACCAGAGGTGGCATGTTCAAAGGAAGGCCTTGGCTCCGGCTTTTGGACCCGGCGTCATCAATGGCCAAGTCAAGAGCTTGAACAAATATCTCAAAGTGAGTAGTTGGATCTGGTCAAGATCTTCGTCTATTATTGGAGTGCCATCTGATCCTATGATGAACGGGTCATTGAATCGCACGAAGGGGGCTATCACAATCTTGGAGAGTCGAGCTAATTGCGATTTGCTTTCCAGTCCTACCAAGCGACATTGAGTCGGGCGGCTACCACGGGTGAAGTCATTGACTTATCGCAACTGAACGTGCTTCTAACGCTCGATTTCGTGGGCGAAACCGCATTTGGCATTGACCTGAACGCTTTGGAGCAGGGCTCTAGCTGCCGTGTCCTCGCCCTGTTCGACGCTATCTTGCCGGAGTTGATGAAATGCGGCCTGTTTCCGCTGCGTGCAAAGATTCCACTGTGTGCCAGTACGCGGCGGATGCATGCTGCTATCGCTGAGCTCCGGGGAATGGCTAGGACAGCCGTGTCCGGTGTCCGTGCCCACGAAAGCCGCAGCCTACTCCCCATGGAGAAGCCGGGGAAGCGAATCTTTGAGATTCTTGCGCAGCAGCGGGATGCGCGCGGAGCATATACGTTCAGCACCACTGAGCTTGTCGACAATTATGTCACTTTCCTCGTTGCAGGTGGTGATCCTACGGCACATGCGATTACGTTTGCTGTGTATGAATTAGTCAGTTCCCGGAGTCTTTACCCTATAACACCAAGCCCAGTTTTGCTGACGATATGGACAGATCCGAAATCCTGAATACCTTGCAAGACTTCGACAGGAATTGGATGCCAACATACCTGCCGATGCATCGCTGCCATCTGTTGAACAGATCAAACTTCCGTATCTGAACATGGTACTCAAAGAAACGCTGCGACTGCATGGCCCGGGCTTTGGAACATTCAGGTATTGCGAAAAGGATACCGAAGTCGAGGGAGTTGTGTTGCCTGCAAAGACTCCGCTTGCCTTATGGAACCCTCAAGGTAAGTTAACGCCTGTCCACTGCTGTAAATGTAGTCGGACTGTTGCTAATCTTCGATGCTTTCAGTACACCGTGACCCGAATGTTTGGGGACCTGACGCCCACTCGTTCAAACCAGAACGTTGGGCCGACGGCGTAGGGGCCCCTCAGGCAGGCTCTTTCTTTCCCTTCTCATACGGTCCGAGAAATTGCCTCGGTAAGTCGGGTCTGCTAATACAGATGCCACAGATCTTGCGCTGACTGGGAGATAGGGCAAGGACTGGCCATGCTAGAGATGTCACTGACGCTAGCCACGTTATTTCGTTGGTACGATTTGACATTTGACGAGGGTTTCCAGATGGAGTTTCAGCCAAGCTTCACGATGTGTGCGAAGAACGGACTAATGCTTAAGGTAAAGCAAAGATATCCGGATGTGAGGGAGGAAGAATAAAAGGAAAAGGAAGAGGAAAATTTAAGAAAACACCCGGAAAACTCAACAATATTGGACGTTGAAATCACGTACCCCTAATAGTTCAATACATGATGATTCTCATGTTCCATGAGCAACTTCAAAAGCACGCTACACATTGTCATGGCTTCTCGTCTGCACAAGTTTGTCTGGGTTCTTAGATTATGGTCAGACGAGATCTCCCACTAGATGTCTCTCTAATGGTTTGATTTCTATCAGAAGCCAAATGCATAGCTGCCCGTTATTGACCCCGCCGTAAGTGCAGTATATGCATGCGCACGCCGAGTTTCGCTTGGTCCCGTACCCGTCTAGTACTACCTACCTACCTGTAGGTAAGGAAGGTACTTACTTACAGATAGGTAGATGGCCGTAATTTTGGCACTGTAGGACCACCTCTAACCATTCCTTTTCTCAGAGATAGTAGGTCATGCCGAGTTCAATCTTGATAGCGGGCGAAATGAGCTCTCAACACAAGGAATCAGCAATAGAGCTCATCTACCTAGTGGTCGCTTGTTTGTTATACTTGGTTATCCAAATTCTCCGCCTGAATCAGCATGCCCCATCTACTTTCATTTGTCGACCCATTTGAAAATGATTATGTTGATTTGCAAATATGAGCAGGTAGCGGTTCAACGCGAGAATGCCTTCGATAGAATTAGCTAGCTGGTTGTAAGTCGCTATAAGACTTGTTATTATTGTGATAGCACCTGACAGTGATGGAGCGCTTAAAGTACCTACCTAGGTAGCTGGGAAATGGGGCTAAGGGAGTGGGGATGGGCCGGCCGTACGTAGGTGTAGCTATATACTCGTAGGTACAACTGCGGGATGGCGGGGTGATTGATACTAGGCTGCTATTCTGATCTCTAGCGTCGAGCTAGCCATTATCATCACTCTGCCTGCCGAGCTGCCTATCGAGCTATGTACTCACCTAACCCAGTCCCCCCCACCTGGCAGTCTCCAAGATCATTAGGTTCATTCATTAATTCTACCCTTTCGACCTCCGAGTCGTCCGAACCGAGACAACCCCAGCTCCGGGGCCCCGACCTGCTTCCACGCTGCCACGCTGCCACCCTCATTGATCCATCCAACTAGGTACATACTTTACCCAACCTTCACGGGGACTGGGGCCTCGGGTGCAATTCTACTCAACGCAAGAGCAGAATGAGCAGCCAACAAGTATCGACGGGCCTCCTTGGGCTGCCACCCGAGATTCGCGACCAGATCTACACCTTCATTCTGCACCCGAATGCCAATCGCAAATCCCTCGCCGATGAGTACAACGACTACGACTACCGAGACGCCCTCGTCCTCTTCCGCATCAACCGCCAGGTCTACCACGAATCCCGCGACATCTTCCGCAGCCTGAACGTCTTCCTACGCATCGAGACGCCCTGGTCCGAGGCCGAGCAGCACGTCCATGTCGTTGGCCATGTGCCCATCCTGATGAAGGGCCTCCACGCCGCTCGCTTCCGGGGCCACAGCATGCAGGTTTCCATCGAGACCCCCGAGGCCGCCGAGCACGACGGCGACCTACACCAGTTCGTCATGCTCGCCGACGACCTGCCGCGCTTCACAAAGGCCTGGTTCTACTGGAACCTGTCCCACCCGGGCCTCAACAGATGGCTTGCTCTGAAACTTGTCCTGCGCGATCCCCACACCCCCGACTGGGACGAGAGGCACATACGTCGCGACGTCCAGAGGAAACTGCTCCTCCCCTTCGGCGACGTCAAGGGCCTGAAGACCTTCTCCGTCTCGGGCGACCCGAAGCCCCAGCCCAACATAGCCGCCGAGTTACAGGCTCTGCAAGCCCTCGAGCCCGCGCCGCCCGAGAAATGCCTGGCCGAATGCGTGCAGCTCAAGAACGAAGGGAACGAGCTGTTGAGGAAGGGCGAGCTCCACGCCGCGCTTGAAGTCTACACCCGTGCCTGGGCCGCAATACATATCATTGTAAAGGGGCGCCAGCGGCACGTCCACGCTGAAGCCTGGTTCGCCCGCGACCTGGTCGACGAGCCGTTCGCGGGAAAGAACGGCCAGCTAGAGCGGATGAACCTGCGCCTTCAGCTCGTATGTAGCTGCAAACCCCCCGTTTCACGAGTAATCTCTCTACTTTAACCGGCAATTATTGACTCTAGCGCTACAGGTCGCCAACACGTGCTTGGCCTATTTGAAACTCGGCGACTGGGACGAGCTCTGTTTTTGGGGCATGCGCACTATCCAGTTGATGCGCCAGGCCACGGGCGCGAATGATGCCCCTATCCCGCCCGAGGACGAGGCGCTTCTCGGGTTCCCCAGCGCCACGCAGGTCGGTAAGATATATTTTCGCACGGCAAGGGGCTACGAGGAGCTCGGAGACCGTAGTGAGGCGAGACGCTTGTTGAGGGTCGCCCAAATCTACCTGCCAAACGATCAGGTAGTGCAGCAACGGCTGGCCGGCCTCGCGCTGCGGTTAGGATAGATCGGGGCAAACCAGAGGTGATGTAACCTGACTGGGGTGAATTGCACGATTGGACATGACTGATGACTAAGTAGATGAGGAAGTGATGGGAATAGATCGCATGTCTCTTGTATTAGACTACTGCAACTCATTACATGTAGCGTTCGTACTTTACAGCCAAGCCCTTTTAGATCTCGAATTACTCCTCATACGAGCTTCCTTCTGCATGCTCCTTGCAGGTAGGTGGTGACCTATTTATTGCAGGGAACATAATGCAAATGG
The DNA here is from genome assembly GCA_022453515.1 of Astrocystis sublimbata. Lineage (NCBI taxonomy): Eukaryota > Fungi > Ascomycota > Sordariomycetes > Xylariales > Xylariaceae > Astrocystis > Astrocystis sublimbata. The sequence continues at coordinate 230,184 of JAJNNY010000002.1, forward strand.
AAACGCTCCAGGATACCCAGTATGTTCAAGGTAATAATAGGGAAGGGGGGCGGAACATTCGGCAAGAGTTGATGACATGTCCGAAAGCGATGTGCAGTTAGTCCTGCAATCACTAATTTAGGTATTGTTGGCGCTCTCTGCAGCTGTTTTTGGTTTTGTGAAGTTGTTACTTCCACGTCATGTGCCAAGAGTTGCAGGTTCTTGGTGCAAGTTCTGGTTCCATGCGTAATATCCATTTCGTACCTAGGTAGATAGGTCACTAAGCTTTGCCAATGCAGGCCGTGGATAGTGCCGAAGCGGATGGGACAGGATACTCAAGCATAGGATGGCTATACTCTTAACATCACCCAACAGTGATTAGATGGTTTCTGGCAACCTGAGGTGGGTTTGGACATACAGAATTACGGATCAAGCCAGCACAGAACAGGGCATACATTTGGGAGATTGACAAGTTAAGTAGGTTCAGAGGATATGACTGTATTGGAAAGTTCAGTTCCATTGGAGGTATTTGATGATAGAGTAGGCACATGTGCAACTATGGACAAGGTGTTAGTCGTTCGAATACCTTCATTGCCGGTCTACGTGGCGTCGTCCCTCAGATATATGTTGGCATGTAATACATGCTATGAAAACAGATTGTCGAGTCTGAATGTATGGGTAGCTTTTGATCTCTCAAACTTTTGGCGAGTTACTTGTGTTCTGGCGGGGTAAGCATTAAGTCGTTGATTTGGATAAGTTGAGAATGGAATTTAATATACAATAGCTGAAGAAGTAAATCCACACATGCAGCCCTCCAGGCTGTCAATAACAGTGGGATACGAACAGTTTTCCGCTGCCACCAGTATGGAGATACGAGGCTAGCTATGCGAGAGGGCAAGCAGAATAAAAGTGTATCCTGAGAAAATATGTGATTGAACATACCTGGGCAGTAGGTAGGTAGGTAGTATGTACCTAGTAGTACTCTGAATTTTCTATCAGGGCCTGGTATATTATACTTGGTGGTTGTATAGAGTACTGTGCTGGGATGGTGAGATGGTCCCATGCACTGTGTGGCAGTGCTCGTATGGGCGCAAGTACCCAAGTACTTCAATCAGGCAGTAACCTGCATGCTACCTGAGGTAGGCAGTACCTGCATTCAATTTCAGCTCAGATGAAAGCCGGCCGGCCTGCAGGCAGTGTCCTCCCGATTTACTTAGTAATGAATGCATCGACCATGTCCAGCGTCAAGCCAAACCTACAGGCTACTACTCGGGAAGTTCCCAGTCATGTATCTATTCACTATTACCGTGCCTTACTTGTTTCCGATCTGAATCCTATGTCACTTTATTGCTGCCTAGTGGTCTTGCCTCTCATGCATGCAACAACCGGCCATCTGGACTTGATCCAACTTATTCCAGTCTGAATCGAGACTATAATATAATCATCGACTGCACACAGGGTGTCCGGGCACGTATCTCAAGCGACCATGGAGAGCTTTACTCAACTATACGTTCCTGCTGGCTGTTTGCTTGTCGACGGAAGGCAGGATTCGGGAGAACTACCGCGGAGTGTCCAGACCCATGGCCAACGCCCACAGTGGCAATTCCTCACTCGGAAATCGGACAATCTACTTGCTCCTCTCGCCCTGCCGGGGGAGGTTCAACAGCATCTTCTCGAGTCCAATGCGCTTGTGCCGTTTGTATTGTGCTGGGCCCATGGGTGGATACAATTGTCTTATGCGAGCCTGCCGGCCCCAACCGCTGGAAGGGTGCGTGTGTACATCCTCCCTCACGATGTCAAACAAGCACTGCATCCGTCAAGGGCTGAGATAACCAGATCTCTATCCATGCTGCTTCGTCGACTAGAATACTCCCAGGAGTGTTGGCTTGGGGCAGAAGTTTACACAACGCAGCCCCAACCGCGTCATAACGGGTCTGCTATATCCAAGGACGATAGCTCGCTTCTTGCCCTCTTTAACCAGGCCCCCTCTCCCGACCCTCGTCCAGAGGCAGCATCAGACCTCGATCTTCGCTGGGTCATGGAATGTCTCTTAGAAAGCCAGGTGCCAGGCCTCACCACAACCCTTTACCCTTACCAAGGCAGATCCGCGGCCACAATGCTCCAGCGCGAACTAGAGCCAGGTAGAACAACCGACCCTCGACTTCGTCCTGTGCTTGACCAAGATGGCCAACCTTGGTACTGCGACGACGTCTCCGGTCTCGTCCTTCGGGAACCAACATTTTACGATGAAGCCAGGGGTGGAATTCTAGCCGAAGAAATGGGCACGGGCAAGACGCTCATATGCCTTGCTCTGATTCTAAGCACAAAATCTGAACCCTCTGAGCCCCCTGAACCCCTTATCGCCGAAACATATCCTCGCCGAGGAATAGGAAGCTTGATGGATATGGCGGCAGCGACAGCCAACAAGCATTCGATAGCCTGGAAACCATATTATGAGGCATGTTCCGCACAAAGTGGTTACGAATTTAAACACTGCATAAACGCCCTGACACGGCCAGAAAATCGAGCTTTTTACAAGAGTCGAAGTGCACTTGTTGAGCCAAGGCGGAGCAATCGAAGGGTTGCTGTGGTGGCCCCGGCGAAAGAGGTCTTTTTGAGTCACTTGACTCTGATCATTACCCCCGGTAACCTTGTCAAGCAGTGGCAGAATGAGATTCGAAAGCACACGGCAGATTTGAATGTTCTGGTGCTCATCAATAAGGCCACGATTCCTTCGATCACTGAGTTACTATGTTATGATGTGATTCTTTTCTCAGAGAACCGCTTTGAATGGATTGAAAAGGAGCGATCGAATGGTCAAGGCCATAGGCGAGACTTCCACTGCCCACTTGAGTATATACGTTTCAAGCGTTGCATAATTGACGAAGGGCATAAACTGGGAAATGGAAGTCGATCTTGGAAAAATGATGTGATGAGAGTCATCGACCGTCTTGAGATTTCCGCCCGTTGGATCGTGACTGGAACACCATCTCGCGGTTTGTATGGTGTCCACTCCGACGAGATCGCCAATTTGAGTAGTTCAACCAAGTATGAAGACCCCAGTAAAGAGGTTGCTTTGGAGCAAGAGGGAGAGGATATCAAGCGTATCGGCAATCTCACAGCAAAGTACCTCAAGGTTCGGCCTTGGGCTAACGTCAGGAGTGAGGTTGGCGACAGCCCGGCTGACTGGGCTCTGTATGTGAAGACGTTCAATCGCAAAGATTGCCTCAAAAACACTCTCAACTCGCTCCTTGTGCGTCATCAACTCACCGATGTCAACACATTGCTACCCCCAGTTGATGAGAAAATCATAGTGCTGGATGGGTCTTACCAAGATCAACTGTCACTGAACCTTTTTTCAATGATGATAATATTCAATTCGGTCCAAAGCCAGAGGACTGATCGTGATTACTTTTTCCATGAACGGCAGAGGGGCAGCCTGATTCAGCTAGTAAGGAATCTGAGACAGGCGAGCTTCTTCGGCGGTGTCTTCTTCTCTGATGAGGACATTGCAAAGGCTGTAGAAACTGCCGAGGGGTTTTTGGAGAAGGGGGCAGTCGCTATTAGTGCCGAAGACGAAAGCCTGCTTAGGCAGGCTATTGAATTTGGTAGGAAAGCAGCAGTGAACAGCCTCAAAATCGTCAGCAATCGCTTCCATTCGATGCCCATCTACCTACGAGATTTCCCGGGTAACAAAGGAAAATATTGGTCTCTTAATGACGAGGAAACGGATGACGGCCTTGTGTGCACAGACGCAGAATTGATACACTCACTTCAGAAATTCCTAGGTCCGTGTCTTGATGCCCCAACTTCTCTTCAACTATTAGTCGACAGCGGTAAACTGGAACAACGAGGTGTCCACGAGCGATCAAAGGCACTAGCTGCCGTTTCCCATACGGATCATAAGGCCACTCCAGAGACAATAGCACTGGCAGGAAACACTCCGCTTGGTGGGGATCACCATGGCAGACCCAAACCGAAAGACATCGTTGGCTCAACTTCCGTTTTGCACGAAAAGCACCAACAGACGGGAGCTGACGTACAAGACGGTATCGAAATTGCCGAACCACTTGCTAAGACAAGGGTCATTGCTACTACATCGGCAAAGTTGTCATATCTAATCGATTCAATAATCAAGTATCAGGATAAGGAGCAGATTCTTGTGTTTTACGACAACGACAATGTAGCCTTCTATTTAGCCAGTGTTCTCGAGGTTGTCAGTAACTACTTCTTTCCTGCCTCGTGTTCATACTAACGCTATGCGGTAGCTCCAAGTACAGCATTTAATATACTCGCGAGTCGGCCTAAGTGCAGAAAGGCGAGCACAGTACGTGACTACGTTCACGGATAGTGCCACATTCCGTGTTATGTTGATGGACATCAGCCAAGCTGCCTTTGGCCTTGACATGCGAAGCGCCTCACGGATATACTTTGTGTCTCCAGTACTAAATCCGCAAGTTGTGGCTCAGGCAATTGGAAGAGCTCGTCGAATCAGCCAGAAAAGACCAGTGTCGGTTGAAACATTGGTTTTGCGAAATAGTATCGAGGAGGTTATGATCGATCGTCGAGAGCACATGACACAGGCAGAGCACAGTCGGATCAAAAGTGTCTTAGACGATAGAAAGATCAAAGAATGGATTCGCAATCCTAGAATCTATCCAATGGTTGACGCGAAAGAGGGTCTAGAACAGGCCGCACCACTATCGTCGCCACAATTTGTATTCGGCAAACAGTTTAAACGCACCCTCCACCCGGACGAGGGGTTGATAACTAGCAGCCCAAAGGGCAACACGACTAAGGCTGTCTACGCTGACAAGTCCAATGGTGCTCTAAAACGGCCCTTGGGCGCCGATCCCAGCCAAGATGCAGATGATATTGTTTCTCATCGGGCTGCATTCCCCGAGCGTTCGGTAAAGCGTCGGGCCCAGGTTGGCTGGGCCGAGTAGGGGGTGTAGCATCAATAAGGCATTTCGGGATGTTTTAGCGCCCTCATAAGTCTCACGAATGATGACGTCGCAAGAATCAATCTCACCGTCTATATACTTTTATGCACCAAATTTGTTGATGGATTTGTTGATGGACAGCGTTCACTTTCTAGTATGAAGGGGGCGGGGAGCTGTTGTCCAAGGCTTAGTCACTCAGCAATCGTTGTGCTTCCAGACTGGCACGCTGTGTGAAGATCAATAAATAAAACAACTAATACCAAGCATTGATATTACCAGACTGAATGTGCTATTTCGTATAACTATATGAAGGCCAAGTAAATGATCTATAGACTATGAGTCAATGAGTCAATGACCTATGTCACTAGTTGATCACCCTCGGCACAACTCAATCCATGCAGCCTGAGGTGATCAGATGATCATTAAGGGTTCGATGCTTTCTCTTCGGCACAGGTAATTGTAATTGGGTATGCTCTATCTAATTTTCGCACTCTGGAACTAGATACTTGGAAAGTATTGATGCGAAGCTAATACTGCGGTAGCAATTTTCCTCCAAAGCCATCTGTTCGGAGGCTAGAAACCGACTCCGATGCTGCATCGCAATATGTTCTTTCAAAGAAGACTGTTTCGATTTTATCGCATTACTTGGATGCTTGGATGACCGTCTCCCAAACCAGCTGGGCTGGAAGACGATTCCCCCCCACACGTTGAATATGACCTACGGTGATGTTCAGGGCAGCGCGCATATGCACATATATGACGCCAATATACCTCAAACTGTGACGGCAATATTGAGGAGCAGTGCGCTAACCAATGTGCTTCTGCATGTGTACTTGGTATAACTTCCCAAGGCGGAAGGTTCCATCACTGGCTTTTCCCAATCCTTCCTGATCAGCGTGCTTCATCTGGCCCAATCTAGATGGACGGCATGCAAAGCACGCGCCCCGCCGAGTCTGAAGTAGTTGTAGGTGTCGAGGGTGTCGAGGGTGTCACGTTGCCTGTACGGTTGCTGCCATGGGTCAATGCCAAGTCAGCGGATGCGGATGTTTGTGCTCCATGATTTCATCCCAGCTTCGTGATCACCATCCTGGCGGGAGCTAAGGCGACTAGAGGTTCCAAACAGCTTATGCTTGGGCTTTTCCATCGGGCTTGCGTGGTCAACATTAGATGAAGGCCGTGGTGTTCCAGAACGTTTGATCTCTACATTATCAATCCATCCGTGATGCTTCAGCATGCACAGTAGTAGTACCGAGCTGGCCGGCTGTTTTGTTCTGCTTATTCTGCACAGTAGGGCCACACTAAAAGGGCGCATTACGAACTGCCTCAGGGTGGTCTTCTGACATACAATCCTGCAATGTGCCTGAGTTAGCTACCTACCTTAACTTTATGTGTTCATGAGACGGGCCAGCAGCGGGTTCCACACCTGTGCAGGATGAAGCTGTATGCCGAATAATAATATTTCGACGATGGCTCAGCTCTGTCAGCTAGGCTCCGGCCGTAGGCCTCCAAATCTTGGTTCTAGTCGGATCTACGCTCTCCGGGCGCACCGCCGATCCGATCGATTTGCCTTAGCTGAACACCGTGGCGGCAGTTGGGGGAGAGAGAGGAAGAGAGAGACTATCATCAAGATATTACCATCGGTGTCAGATAAGTGGTAGACGGGAGCGGCCTTGGCGGTCACGGTACGACTCATTGGTTCGGCTGCACACCCTCACCATCTTGATCTCGCAGACTCCGCCACGGGTTGCATAAGAAAACAAACAACCCTCGACCTTGTCGGTGGTTGCGGAGCCATTGATTCAACAGGTTTGAACCGCAGCAACATGTTTCCGTCATGCCATAATTGATAGCACCGATAGGGCCGTGCAAAGAGATGCACGTCTGCTTATTCGCAGACGCTAGAAGCAGGCGAAGGCATCTTCTTCCATGGGTTGTCGTGGTGTCAGCCTGGCTGAGACATGCTAGTTACCTATATCTAGTAGCGAAGTCTTGAAGGGAACCTCTGACGCCCGCCTGCACGCAGTTTGAGGTAATCGTCAGTCAGTTTCTCGCAAACTATAACAAGTCCCTGATATACTGAAGGGGGTGACTCTGCTGCTGTCGCTTTTTATTCTAAATACCGTCTTGTCACCTACAGGCTACCTGTAATGTGACACCCTGTCTCAATCACCCGACACGCCCGTAGTCGATAAGAGATCCAAGTCGAAGACATTTACTCAGCTGGTCTGCTATATCCTTTAACCCCCGCCACGTGAAGGATTGCGCTTTGCGACAAGGAAGCGCCAGTAAACGCCGAGGCCGCCATCTTACTTACAGCCCTCTGCGCATCGCGAAAACGTCCTGTCCCGACTCGAATACCAATTACCTATCGAGCGAGCTGCTCACTTACAACAACCTAGTTCGGTAGTTGACAGGATCTAGAAAGAAGAAGAAGAAGAAGAAGAAGAAGAAGAAGAAGAAAGCGAAAAAAAAAAAAAAAAAAAGCCCCGATCGGATTCCATCCGATCATGGAGATTTCATCTCGACCAGGGACATCATGGCGGACGCCGACAGCGTACACTCGGATTTTTCGTGCCCGTCCAGACGCCCGGAAAATAAAGAAAGGTCCTGCGCTTGCGCTTCGAATTCCCAGCTCGGACCCAGCGCCAAAATTAGCGCCAAAGTCAGCTTCAGACTCAGCTTATCGAGTCAGCATCTCGTCGACAGCTTCCTCACGAAATCGCGGCAGCGAGGGTCCAGCCAACCCTACGCAACATACTATGCACGCTTTTCAGGTGCTTTCTAGCCCATCGTGAGTGGATCGTCTTTTTGTTTCGAACAAAATCCCCGAATGGGTCAAACATGACATCTACTCGTACTCTGTATTCGATCCAGCAGCGGCGATAGCCAACCAAACAATCCCGGCAACGGCGAGCCCGGTCCATTAGATCTTCAAGTCGAAGATGAATATGTATTAAGATCTTACAACGGTGTTCTAGCGTACCTACCTACACTAGGTGGTGCAAGCTCCCACGACTGAGTTCACGCAAGGGTTCGCCAGCTTCCTATTACGTTTTCTCACCCATATCGACATCTTCTCTATTTGACTCCACCGTTCATTTTCCCATTGCCCCTCGCTCCTTTCGCATAGCAACACCCCAGCTCGCCAGCCATCATACCTGATACGTCCACTATTTCTTACTACCCTGCCGTCTGCCTTGTCTACATAGTAGTAGTGCACTAGAAGAGGCACGGCAGGCTTGACTCGTATCGATTTGGACTAGGTAGCCAAGAGTTCCTTGGTCCGCTCGAGTGCTACCATGGATTTGAGCGACTGTGACTGGACACTAAGCACGGCCCTGGCCTTGGGAACCTTGGAACCTGGTCGGAACGGGGTCACATCTGCTCAGGGGCTTAATTTCCACACTGCGGCGCTACGCGAGCAGCCTCGCGCTACAAGCCGCTAAACGACGACCACTAGCGTGGGATGTTGACTTCTAGGGTGGAATAAACAGCAAGAATGGCGCCAGGCGAGCCAGGCAGAGAGAGGGCTTTGTGATCTCTGTCTGGCGGTCTTTGTGTGGGTGGGTTGGTCAACTCGCTCCGCGAGTGTCCACTCGGAGCAATGTTCTTTTTTGGAGTGTAAATTGCCTGGTTGCTTGGGACGTTGGCTCGCTCGGTTGCTCGGATCTGCTGGCTTTGTCTTTTGGTGGTAGTAAGTACTGCGTGTGTGATGCACCCTGCACATTGTTCCAATCCTCCAAGAGCCATGAAAGGTGTTGTTGGAGTTGCAAGCGACATCGTTCCATTATCCCATACCCGATATTCCATATTCCATGGCCCATGTTCTATATTCCGTAGTCCGTGATCCGCAACCCAGGCACCCAGGCCGACGACCCCAGGTTCTCATCGGTTTCTTGTTTTCGTCCCTTTGTTGCCCGATGCAATTGCCTCAAACCCGGCTTGCGCTGATCTTCACCTTTACCTTGCTGGACTTTCTGCTTTAGTCGGCTGGTCTGCTAACCTCCTATTTTTAATTGGGTCGCCCAGACTCAAGCAACATCAGAGGTCTCGCTCTGCCAATGCTACGAGTACAACTCACCGACCGAGGCGCGAAGACCATCTGCTGAGACCTTTACCTCTGCGCTCATCTGCCAACAATCGCCCGAGGACATCATCATACAACAGCCCCAGGAGTCCCGGCAACTGGACCGAGATATACGCCTTGCCCAACAGCTCGCTCCCCGACGCGATGGGATCCTCGTATGCGCAACGGACGAGCAGGATGGCCCCGGCCATGACGGGCAACTACGCGCAGATAGACCCTCAGTCCACAATCTACCAACGACGGGCGTCCACCAGCTCAAGTGTGTCGAGCTCGGTCGGAACCCGAGACACTTTTGACGCCATCCTGGCCTCGCCCGCTAGTAGCACGACGAGTTTCGACTCCTGGCAATCCACCTCGCGGAAACAAGACTATGCATGGCAACGACCGGCACCGATCAAGCAATACAGGCGAACGAGAGACGAGGGCGAACTTCTTGCTGCCCTTCCGGACGAAGTCTTGAGTCTGATATTGCAAAATCTGAAAGAAGCCCACCTAAGACCCGGCAGTGATAGCTGTGCGACTTGTATGATGCGGGATCTATGCTCGGTCGCCGTGTCCGCCAAGAAACTTCTGAAAGTCGCGCGCGTAGCGCTGTAGGTATTTCGAGAGATCCGACTCGATGCAGAAGGCTAATTTGTGTGTTCAGGTATGAAGACATTGAGCTTGTCGGCGCAGATTCGCCGCTACAGAAGAAACGCCTCAAGATCAATTACGGATCTCGTCTCGCCCTTCTCCGACGCACTCTGAGATCCAATCCGGCCATTGCCGTGCTGGTCCGCAGTCTCAAGGCGCCTGCCATCCCCCAAGGTGTTGCCGCCGACCTGTACCAGAACCTCGTCGCCTCCGTCATCATGGCCTGCCCCAACTTTGAGAAACTAGTCGGCCCTCTCCAGAACTACGACTTTACTTTCAGTCGCTTATTTCATGCACTGTCCACACGGGAACAGCTGAGGGAGATGCACTGGACACTGGAGGCATCGAAATCGCAGAGGAAGCGGCGGATGTCGAACGCCGCACCCATGTTGAGTGCGGGTAATCCCAACTACCAGGAAGCACCCGGTGACTTGATACCAGAGCAGAGCGAGATGTTCAGGGATCTCTTTATGAATTGGGCGAACCTTCGGACACTATCTATTCATTGCCTGCCAGGGGCTACCCTCACGCCGGTATCACTCTTGCCGGACATCCTGGCAGACATGCCGTCTCTTCAACACCTTCATTTGTCTCATCTTCCTTTCACAGCCTTTAATGACGCCAACCTTCTATCACTGCCTGCTCTGGACACCCTGACCTTGTCACATCTTCCGGGTGTATCTAGCACAGGTCTCTCTTCATTCGCCAGGCGCCCTTCGAGCCGAACGATCCGCAAACTTACCCTCGACCATCTCGATATAGACTCGCTACCCACCATCGCCCAGATACTCTCGAACCTGATATCTCTTCAGACCTTTGTACTTGTGCAGACCCATACCCCCATCCTTGCCGAAGGGGAAACGATCTGGCTGTACCCCTACCTCGCGTCCCCGACGGTGAAGAAGATGCACTGGGATATTCCCAGCTTCGCTACCACGGCCAACCTGGCAGACTCGGTTCTCGCCAAGAGCATTGCGCACCACGGCTTCCCAGCCCTACGCACGCTACGGACGCCGTCTGATCCCGAGGGCATCTTCCAGGGTCTCTGCAAGCCTCTGTGCAGGATCGAGATGGCCAGCGACAGATACCGCGGGCTCATTGCCAAAGCCGGACTATCACGGCCCAAGAGCCCTCCTGCGACGCCGACGACGCCGAAGACGCCACGGACACCCGGCAGCGACAAGTCGCCGTTCGGGCTGCACTTCCCGATGGACGACCAGCTCTTTCCCTCCAAGGTATCGAGCGATCTCGCGCATTCTCGGCTCGAAGCCCAGCGCAGGCTCGAGGCGGCGAGCGACGTGCCACGGTTCACTTTCAACCTCGTGGATGAGCGGGGCACGGTGGTCGAGACGAAGAAGCTAGCCGGGTTCGTGGGCGCGATCGGCTCGCCCATCAACTACTGCCTCACGTCCGACGCCGGCGCGGCCGACGAGAACGGCGGGCTCATCGGCATCTCCGACATGCTGGGCGATGGCGGCGAGAATCTGAAAGACGGCAACCGTGAAGGGTGCACTGGTCGGTGGAATACGTACAACGGCGTGGTGGCGGACAAGAAGGACCGCGAGCGCTGGTGGCATACTGAGCGCGGGCATTTCACGCCCGTCGAGCTCTGATGGGGGGCGCGGGGTTGAAAGAAACTAATATCAATCAATACTTACCTAGGTATTCAGGGGTGATGATGGTGGCCAGATGATGGCGCCTTTTTGGTAATGGTGTAATAATGCAATGACAGGGACCAGGAGTTTGGATGATTTAGGGGTGCCTGTTCGATAAGGCTTCAAGGTTACGGACAGCTACAGTACATCTCGGATTGTACACCTGCATGGAATTTGAGGAATCCTCGTTATCGTAAAAGAGGAAGGACGGTTGTTGCGATTGTCACGCAAAAGTTGGATATACCACTTGAATCAGCCCGACCGGTTAATCTAGGCACTCGCTTGGGGTTTTTTTATAAAGTGCTTAATATAATAAATACTCGGGCTCTGCATTTCGCAAAGCGCATTGGCAAAGGATACCTTATACTTCAAAGACAACCTTGAAGGTACTAATGCTAAGCAAGCAGCCTGTATCATCTGAATCTCGGGTATTAGCGGGTCTTTCGCCCGACGTCATAGGCCGAGCCGAGAACCTTGAAGCTTACCTAGGGCTTAGGTGCCTTTGTTCCATGTGTCTAGCTTCATACCTCCGCAGATTGCAGATTGTACAATACCTACTACCTACTACTATCTACTATCAGTCTAATAAATGTTTGGGTATCACATCCATTAGTACCCAATTCAAAACCACCGTCTTCAGTCTCCCATCGCCCATCGCCCATCGCACCAACCTCGGCTCCTAAGGTTGTTGCTGCAATCATATAGAAAAAGCTGTGTTCTACGTTACCACGCCTATACCTACTTCATAGTCGAGGGCGAAAAGCATGCGGTTGTCCATTCGTCCCCAGAGGTTGACAAGCCGACTTTGCACCTTCTGCCCACAGCAACGGCAGCGGCAGCAGGGGATCGCAGCAACGCGCAATATCCACGCTTCCTCTATACATCGCCGCGAACAACATGCCCGGACAAGCGCGGCAAGGCGCCCCAGCCCCAGAGCTCCGAAGCCGAGCGCTCCGCAGACGCACTATGTACACTTGCCCAAGACTCTGCCGACGCACTATGAATTCTTCCCCGAGACTCTGCCGGACGGCCCTCCGCCGCGCGGGCGCTTCCGGATCGACGTGCGGGCGCTGCGGCGCGAGTTCCTGAGGCTGCAGGCGGGCGCGCACCCGGACTTGCACCCGCCGGAAATGAAGGCGCGGGCGCAGGCGACGTCGGCGCGCATCAACGAGGCCTTCACGACACTCGAAAACCCGCTCCTGCGCGCGCAGTACCTGCTGTCGCTGCGGGGCTGCGACGTCGCCGGCGACGAGACGGCCAAGGTCGAGGACCCGGAGCTGCTGATGCTCGTGCTCGAGACGCGCGAGAGCATCGAGGAGGCCGAGGATGAGGCCGACCTTGAGGGCCCCCGGCTCGAGAACGAGGCGCGCATAGCGGACGCCGTGGATGTGCTACAGGAGCTCTTCGCGCAGGATGACCTGGAGGCTGCGAAGCCCGTCATTGTGCAGTTGCGGTACTGGGTCAATATTCGCGAGAGCATGAATAACTGGGAGAAGGGCAAGCCGATTGTCCTTGAGCACTAGGCTTTGGACTTGATGGAGGGCCACCGTGAGACTTAATTGTGCTTTTATGTATACTCTGCATCAGACCCCTTTCCGTCTTCTTCTCGAGATTGGTAGAACTAGACGGGCATGGGATCATAATACCCGTGCTTGCTGCTACTTGGCGACCTGCTTTCTACACAACATAGCACACCTTAACTCAGTGACTACGCCTCTCGGACATATACATACACGATACTACTAGTGACTTGGTCTATCACTCTTCCAAGGGAAGGCAATACTACTTACTCACTCGCGATTTCGAGGCGAAATCTCTGGGCTACTCGACGATACCTTGGTTTCGAGTACATCAGACTCTTTCCGGAATTGGTTCCTCTACCACGTACAATCTTTCGGTCATGTATCTGGGTGTTCGAACCAATCCTCGATAACATGGATGGATCTACATCACGAAAGATATCTACCTTGAGTACCTATGTCCGTTAAAAAGGGGCCAGGCATTGAAGCCTTAATGCTTACCGATATCGCAGGGGACATACAGAAGCTGCTCTTGTACACCTACAGTACCTAAGGGCCTAAGTATAGTGGGCAGGTTACCTAAGCCAAGGCCCAGCGACAGCGGCAGGAGATGCTACGCTAAGCCATATATGGCTCCGATATACCACCTCTGGAGTAACGGTGCTCTAGTGGGGTTCAATCTCAAGCTTAAGCTCCCCCACGTCGGCCGTATCCCGCCCCATGCCCGCGTGCCCCACGTGCAATCCATCCAACCTGTCCATCTAAATCTACAAAGCAACCTGCCTAGCTTGAGCTTGTACATGCATTTCCGAAATTCCAGCTTCCGAGATACCTATCAAACACACGCACACGACTACATAAAAAACGCTACGGACAAGAACAGAACTTGGAAGGTTGTGTCTGCGTCGCACATAGTATTCGTCTACTCGACACCCACTCGACAACCCACGAGCAAACAATACCTACACACACACACACACACACACACACAAGCACCCGCACGCCCTGGTTCGTCGACGCTGTACACAACAAACATGGCGAGCCCCGAAATCAGCCGCCTGCTGACCGAGGCCAAGGCCGTTGACGGCGATGATCCATTCGCCCTCTACGAATCGCTGATCTCCAAGGTCAAAACACTCTCGACGCCCGACACCATTATACCCGACCTGAAGGAGATAGCCAGCTCGCTGTTCTCGTCCGATCTGCGCGTCGTCGCTCTGCGCACCCTACTCGAGCGCTTCATCGACGTGCTGCGGGAGCTGCCCCAGCCGCACATGACGGTCGAGGTCGGCCAGCACACGCTCCACGTCATCTCCACACAACCGACGGCGACCTTGCTGGACCAGGTCGCCTCGCTGCGCACGCTGGTCGCCGACGCGTACGAGAGCACCGACGACTTCCTCGAAGCGGCGCGGGTGCTCGCCGAGATCCCGCTCGACGCCGCCCAGCGCAAGGTGACCAACGAGGACCGCGTGGCCGTCTGGGTGCGCATTGTGCGCAACTACCTCGAGGTCGACGACACCACCTCGGCCGAGACGTACCTGAACAAGCTGAAGCAGGTCATCTACACGGTCGAGAACCCGGCCCTGAACCTGCACTTCCGCCTCTCCCAGGCCCGCATCCAGGACGCTAAGCGCGAGTTCCTGAGCGCCAGCAGCGCCTACCACAACATCAGCTTCTCCCCCGCCGTCTCCGACGACGAGCGCCTCCACACCCTCGCCATGGCCGCCCGCTGCGCCATCCTCGCCCCCGCCGGCCCCCTGCGCAGCCGCGCCCTCGGCCGCCTGTACAAGGACGAGCGCGCCCTCCACCTCGACGAGTTCGCCATGCTCGAGAAGATGTTCCTCGACCGCCTGCTCGCCCCCGCCGAGGTCGACAAGTTCGCCCAGGGCCTGGCCCCGCACCAGCTCGCCACCACCTCCGACGGCTCCACCGTGCTGGCCAAGGCCGTCGTCGAGCACAACCTGCTGGCCTCCTCGCGCCTGTACAGCAACATCGGCTTCGACGCCCTGGGCCTGCTCCTCGGTCTCGACGCCGCCAAGGCCGAGGACACCACCGCCAGGATGATCGAGCAGGGCCGCCTGGTCGGCCGCATCGACCAGATCGAGGAGGTCATCTGGTTCGAGCGCGGCGAGGCGTCTGGCGAGAAGGGAAGCGGCCGTGCCGAAGTGACCGTCGGCAAGGAGATGCGGCACTGGGATGCCAACGTGCAGGGCCTGGCCGAGGAGATCGAGAGCATCACGAACGCCCTCCAGCGCGAGTTCCCCGAGTTCGTTGCTGCCAACCTGGTGGCGTAGAATGGGGAAGTAAAGGGCAGAAGAAGGGACATTGATGACATTGATGAATTGTTTATGACGGTTAAGGAATCATAACGGCGTTGCTTGTTTGGGTTCGCGACAGGCTGATTATCGGCTATTAAGACCTGTGCTTCCATGGACATTGCGCTCGGCACATATTTATGAAATTTGCGCGACATGGCGTTGGAGTCAGGGTCTATAGCATACATACTAGGTAGCAGGCAAGAGACGAGGACGTTTTCAACCCTCGGAATCAACAAAAATGACGAGGGGCAAATTGTGTTGCTGGTATTTTTTTCTATACAAAAGAGTACCGCAATCGTGGAAGAGTTCATCGCAAATGTCTATTGATTCAGTCGAGATCCTTCTTCCGCACTATAATGTATCCCTGGCTCAGCAGTTTCGGATCACCCCTTTCCTCCTCGTAGATGAGGTCCTCGATGGCCTTGCGCTGTCTCGCGTCTGACGCAATACTGCTTATATCTGTGCCTTGCGCCTCGGCCAGGCGTAAGATCCGCACTAATCCGTCGCCGATCTTCTCGCCCATGACGTCGTAGCCTGCTGCTTGAAGGTGCAAGCCGTCCATGTCCCAATACCTCCCACGATCCTCTGGCGCCATGTCATGATAGGGGAGTTCCTTGAATAGGTCGAAGTGAAAGCTGAGGGATATTTGTCAATACTTCTCATAAAGTCGTAATCTCGCTCGCTGCATCACCCATATGGCGGGAAGGAAAGTAACATTAGACTCACAAATTGTCTCGTTTATGATTTCTAATGGCATCGTTCACCTCGTTCCGCCTCTCTATGACCTGGCTGAATTTGCGTTTCGTTTCCGGTATCGTGAGCGACAGGACTTTGCTCCCCTTCGCCAGTGGGATATCCCAGGCTCGTTTGAGACCCTCGATGATCTGGTCTGCCGGTCTGCCCCATCCGAGATCGCTACGTAGATCTCCTTGTCAGCTAACACAGCAGATCACCAAGACACGGACTGGTGAATTCCTGATTGGCCGAACTGTGTGTACATGTAATACGGCCAAGAAAGGGCGCTCATGTAAATAAAAGGAGACGGGCACGCACTTTGTCCCACCGAGCACAATTGTCCAGTCATATGGGTGGTCTGCTCGCTTCCCTGAAATTCAGATGTGTTAGCTGTGTAGCTACTGCGCTACATGTCTTGCGTTGTAGCAGAAAACGGCCAAAGAGAATGGGGCTGGTGCTGTATTTCGTTTCGCTGGGCGGGCAGAGCATGTTCCTCTAGCTCTCACTACACTTACAGCTCGCCTCCATGCGCTTGGTAAAGTGACTATTCGTCACAAGATCACCTGGCAGCCCCTCGACCTCACACTCGACCCTGCGGCCAGGGAAGGCCTCTTCAATCTTTTGGGCCAGGCGTTCTGCGTAAGGATGGTTTGCCGGGAACCCACATGTGAGGGAGTTGCCGAAGCATAGAATGCGGAGGGGTGGTTCGTTGGAGGGTTTCTTTGCTTGGCCAGGCATGATCTTATCCTTTCGGTGTTGAGATTGCCGGGCACGATGTGCTTTACTAGTCTTCAGTTGGGAAAGGAGATGGCGGAATGACATGCGCATGTGTCCCGCCGTAGCAACAGTGCCCTCTCCAATAGGTATTGACTGGTCTAGATAGATAGAGGGAATCGAGATGGACAGACAAGGTTGTTGTGTAAGCAAGGTATACGTCCGGGGAAAATGCAGCGATGATGAACGCAATGGTAGGTATCTCCGCGACCAGTAGTGTAAGCCTCGGCTGACGGACAATCTGATGGACAGTTCGGTGCCTTCAGTAGTATGCCGTGCAAGGATGGAGAAGTTCATACAGCAGCAACGCCTGTCGAGATATACGAGTAGGATACGCTAAAAACAAGACGCTTGATGTAATAACTGTAGGTACTCGTAGACAGGTAGAAACCTTGAAGAGTCCAATCGAGATATTAGACTGGGGACGTAAGCAGGCAGCAGGCAGCAGGCTACCTATAGGTATATACCTCCTAATGTACCTGCTTGTTACCTGTCGGTTATCAGGTAAGGTAGGTACTCTACTCTGGTGGGCTAGGTAGCTGAGGGCAAGTAGGATGGATAGGTAGGTATGCAATAACCAGCAATTCTATCGAAGAAGAGCATGGACACACATCGAGATAAAGTCCAAGTAAACAGCAAATTGAAAAGGCAGGACGATGGTGTTAGTGTGGCTGATCAAAACGGATGAAGATGTATGATCACAAGGGATGACCTGATGGGCTGGCTGTTGCTGTACACCTGCTCGAATCCAGTTCAGGTGATCGGTCCCTAGGTAGAGCGAGAAGAGAGTGCCCTGGCTCGCCTAGCACGGGCCTGTGTGCCTGTGGGCCTGGATGCTTGGTAGGTAGCTCGACAGGGCGAAGATGTGGGGTAGGCTACATAGCAGCGATCTGGGAGCTACCTAGGTAAATGATGCACGGTAGATGGGATGTGGCCGCCACCGCACCTGTAGGAAGGCAGCAACAGGCATGCCAGGTGCTCAGCCTGTTGTCAAGATTCGAAAAGATGAGTCCCAATAGTGCGTTCATTACGTAGGTAAGAAGATTTTGGTATTGTTGATCTAAAACGGAAAAAAAGCCCTTGAAAGAGAAGGATCGGTGCTAGGTAGTATATGAGTTTAATGCTCTCTCTCCCCCGCTATAGTATAATATGCATGCAATATTCCCAACCATGCAAACCAGTCATTGCTTCCCATGTCAACCCATTCTCTCTACCCTGTAATCACCCCCAGGCTTCATTCTTCTAGGACTGCCCCCTAGCTGTCGAGCATAGACCTGCGCGCAATAGCCACAGTCGTCGTCCTTTAGAAGGCCTGCCCGTGATATGGATATGGACTCTGCCCGCGACCTCGGCCGGAGCCACCGGGCGGAAACGCGGGTGGCGGTGAGAATTGGGCCGGAGACGGCATGTAACGTGGATCCATGTTGCCCGGAGGAGGCGATCGCATGCCACCAGGACTGGGAGCCCAGTTCCCTTGCTGCTCAAATCCGTGACTGGGGCTGCCATATCTGGCAAAGCCCTGCTGGTTGGGGGACTGAGGAACCATACCTCGTCCCATATTCGAATACATCCCAGAAGGCGGCGGGGGACCAGATGGCGAAGGCATAGGTTGTTGATATTGTGGGTATGTTTGCTGTTGTTGCCTCTGAATCGCGCTGTGGGCGGCTTGACTAGCCCAGCCGTGCTTCATCTGTTCCCGTTCACGTTCACGCACTTCAATTGCCCCCACCAAGCCGCCACCAGCTTGAGCTGCATTCTTGTTTCCCGCCATGTTGATCAGGGGCGACCCAGTCATTCGCGAAACATGTTCTTGTTCACGGGCAGACAAGTGCGATTCACCCAATGGCTGCTGTCCACCTAAGACCGCGCCTGCGCCGCGAGACCCTGGTCGCTGAAGCAGCTCCCCTGATTTTGGGCGTTGCAGAAGTTCTCCAGCTCCCCGAGAACTTGGTCTATGTAGAAGATCTTGGGAGTTGTTTCGCGAGTGTGTGTTTCCAAAATACTCCCTATCATTATTGCGACTACTAAGAGGAGGTGTTGGCGTACCAGCACGATAGGCAGAGAGAGTGTTACTTGATGACTGCCGCTGGTGGGCGTATAATGGTGTTGCCGTTGCGGCCCTCTGTTGGACAAATTCTTCGGCCGAAAGACCAGGACCGCCAGGACCAGGGCTGCCAACTGTACCGCCGGGTTGCCAGACAACACTCCTACGCACGTTGTCATCCGAGTTCTGGCGGCTATGAGATGCGTCGGATAGTATTGCTCTTTGTGGAAGTGCTGCAGCAGGCGACTGGGCTCTCGGAGCGGATGGGTTTGAAGACCCGACAGCAAATGGCGATGCCAAGTCTCTTGGGGCTGTAGCATAGTTGAGAGTAGGGCCAAAGTCTACGCCTGGGATATCAAAGCTGGACTCGCCGTTGCGAAGCGAAGATTCCTCCGCAGCCCCAACCGTTTTCAATACACCAGCCCTAGGTTTTTCGACCGACGTCGAAGTCCCGGTGGATGGGCGTGAACTCGCATAGTCGGGACTAGAGGTAGAGGCGCCGTCATCGTATCGACTACTAGCTTGACTCATCATTGTGTCGTAGCGCCGTACGGGCGGTTGTGTTGTAGGACTGACGAACTGTTGAGCGCGGACTTGCTCAAACCCCTCGGCGTCTATTCGATGGCCAGTAAAGCTCCCACTGCCAGCGGATTCTGTTGCTGAGGTTGTGTTATTAGTTCCTGGTCGGTGTTGAAGACTGTCGGAGCGGGCTGGCAAGGGCTTTCTGTTAATGGATGGTGATGTTCTCAGGGGAGGTAATTGCTCCCCACGATTAGGTGGAGGAGATCGAGGTTGACCTCTTCCGCCCGGACCCGGTTGGAATCCGCCGTACGGGCCTTGCGGTCCATTCCCGGCATAACCAGAATTTTGCATATTTGGCGGTGGGCGGCCACGGCCCCTACCGCCTGCTTGCATACCTGGTGGACCCGGGGGTGGCCCATTGGGCGGCGGCCCTCGATAACCTGGGTACTGATTGTTACCTGGGGGTCCGTGTTGGGGAGGTGCTGGTGGCCGGTTTCCTGTTGCTGTGCCTGGCCTGGAGGTTGGTGTCTTTGGTCGACTCATGTTGGCCGGTCCACGGTGGTCTTGTGGAGGTACAAATTCGGAGTTGAAAGGAGACCGTGGTTGTTGCGAGGTAGGTCCATTGTCAGGAAGAGGGAAGCCGGGAGAGCGCGGCGCGTTGTTTAGTAGAGCTTCACGAGATCCAACGTTAGCAGGCATTCCTGTGTTGCTGGTATTTAGATGTACCGGACGCGGACCGTTCTGGTCGGGATTAGGGTGAAGTTGGCCATTATACTCGTTGTTCCGATCATCATCAGGGTTCCATTCGTCTTCGCCAGTATGTATGCTACCAACAATAGAAAGTTGTTTCAGCGTGTTGATGGACAACCGGCTGTTAGCGCGACGCATTTCTGGCGAGTGATATGGCCGGTGACTGGGCACATCCCCTGGTGCATGAGAAAACGTGGGCGGCTGCATCACTGGCTCTGGTGTCTGCATACTTCGCATGCCGTCGAAATCGTGAAGAGGTGCGCCGGTCCTATCCTCGTCCGAGCTAGCAGGTTCCAGGGCAGTAGTCGAGTCGGCTACATTGAGACGCGATGAAGGTCCGGATCCGGAGCTTGGGCTCACCGAGTAAGGGCTTCCTCCAGGAAGCATGGCCTGTGGAGGGATGGGCCCGGCAAGATGGGCATCTGGCACGTTCTGGTCGTATGCTGTCCTTGTATTTTCTGGGCCAGAATTGAGGGACATGGACCGTGATGTTCGGACTGCTGGTGGTGACGACGACTCATCAGCAAAACCTACGCGACCCTTTGCGCTCCCGTTTGCTGACTGGCCGAAACTGAGCCGCTTCCGGCTGCTGTTAGTTAGGCTTGTAGTGCTAGGTTCACTTTCGTCGGTCGTTGAATTCATGCGAGTACCCGTAAGCTCCTTGAGCTTCTTCCTCCACTCTCTCTCGCTGCGACTCGCGCTCCCGTCAGCCAGTATCAGGTCCGATACGTCCGTCAATTCTAGGTAGCCATAGTTTTTATGCTTGGGCATGGCAAACATCAGTGACCTGGAATCCAGAACACTAGCTACCAATCTCCCTGGACGCCCATATAATCCGAAAGTGTCCCAGGTGGGGAACAAGAAGCGCAGCATCATTTCGAAACCACTGACAGCAGGGTTGACTTCGGGCATAATGAACACAAACCCTTCGGTGGACGAAGGTGGTTCTGCGTGGATGGTGATGTCGCCTTCAATCTTGATCAAGGTGGATGCGTCAATCAAGGATTTGGACTGCGGATAGAGGGCATATGCCGAGTAAGCGTCGCTGATTGTGGCTATGGGCTGCAACTTCTTTTGCCTTTTGCCCTCTTTCCTTTGGTCGTAAAACTTGATATCGCCCTTGAGGACTGGGGGGTGGGAACGATCGTAGGGGTTTTTCTTCTTGTGTTCCTTCATGATTTTCTGGTACTCCTTCTCGTCGGGCGGCGACACCACACACCAGCAACGCCTCCAAGGAACGCCAGCGCCAAACCGTACCCTGACCCACTGATTAACGTGTAAACGTGATCTTTCCATGATGACGCCTATGTTGTTCAGATGCTTGCCCTTGCCTGCTATGAGTGCCCCCGTGTATGCCTCCTGAAGGGTGGAATGCTCGAACATGGCAAGCCGAATGCCAGATGTCCATTGTATCAGGGACTGCTTCGAATTGAAGTGAAGCAGATATCTATTCCTTCCTGCCGTTGAAATACTGAGTATATTCTGGAGGGGTTGTTCGTCGTCGGATCTTGTCGGCAGAGACTCGATCTGGATCACAGTTAGCGCATGCATGCAGATATTGCATCGTGGAAGCGCTGATGTAGTACCATCTTGATGGAGGCATCAGTCAAGTTGATGAACTTGGGCAAGACCTCCCCATCCTCGCCGGCAGCGTCGAGCTCGGCGGCATCCCAAAGAGACAAGACTGTGCCCACAAGCTGGGCAAAACACTCGGTCCATGTGCGGTCCTGGTTAGGCTTGCCCTCTGCGCCGCGGTTAGCTGGTGATACGGGGCTCATGGCTTCCGGCGCAGCGTCAACATACGGGTGTTCTGGTCATCCAGCTTGAGGAAGTAGCCCTCCTGATACAGCTTGTTCCCATGGCTGTTGAGGAAGCTGAAGATGGGCTGCAGCTCGGGGATGGTGTCTCGGTTGACATCCATGTGGGGCGGTTGGTAGACCTGCAGCATAGACAAGGGGCGAGAGGAGCTGCGGCTTCGGGATCGGGTGTGGTCGGCGACGGTGATGGGCGAATTGGCTACTGGCGAGCTATCATGGTCGACCCAGAGCGGCGAGGCCGGGACGGCTGAGGAGGCGGCGCGGACGTGGCCACGACGGCTGAAGAAGTCGCTCTTGGCGGCGACGGGATTCTTCTCGGCGTAGGGCAGCTGGCGATTGGCGGGACTGCTCGTGCCTCCGTTGGGCGGCGTGGCGGGCGCAGAAGGCGAATCGTTGTAGGCGGGTATCGGTTCACCGTTGGCTGGAGAGTGCGAGCCGGAGAAGTGGGACATGAACGAAAGGACTTTTCATCGCATAACAGTGGTCAGCATAAAGCAACCTTAGCAGAGCAGCGACAGCAACCTCAGCTTTGTGCTTGTGCTGGTCGAGAGGAGCGTCGTGGAGGGGGGGAGGGGGGAGGGGATCAGAGGGGTGGCGGTTGTGATGGCGATGTGCGCATGTGCCAATGTGCGGCAGTCTGCCATATGCATCAAAGGAGAGTGCGAAATAATGGTGAGATAGCCCTGGAGATGCCCGATGGTGAAGCTTTGGCTGCTGCTACTACCAGGTAAGTAGAAAGAAGGGGGAGGGGTGGTGTGTGGTGTGTGGTGTGCACTGCACAAGGATGGATTTCGGGACTAAGGGAACTCGAAAGATGCTGGCTGCGGTGCCGTGGTGCCGTGGTGATGCAGGCGCAGCAGGTGCAGGTGCCGGTGCCGTCGCAGTTGCAGGTCCAGCAGGTGTAGGCGTAGGCGTAGGTGTAAGTGCAGGTGCAGGTGCAGGTGCAGGTGCGACGGCTGCGAGCTCTTGCCTGCTTCAAGTTGCGTATCCACTTCGTCTTCGTACCGCGAGCGCAAGCGATGCGAGGAAACAAACTTGTTGGCTTTACATATTCAGGTATGTTTCCTACAGTAGAACCGAGACTACTCCTGGCCGGCACCGCCGATTGCTGCCTGCGAGCATCGTCATCTCGAGGCACCCGCGCACCCACTAATAGTGCGAGGGAACGGTGGAACCCCTGGGCCTGGTTCGCTACAGCAGACAGCAAGGCAAGATGAGGCATGACGAGTATGTTTCAATGCTTTACTTAAAGGATTTCAAACATTCAGGCAACCAAGCTTCACGCGCCCATGGCCCGTCGGCGACACATGTGGCAGGCAGCATACAAAGCCAATGTTGCTTGCCATGAAATAGGGCCATGGGACATGTCCGCTGGTTGTGGCGCCCCTAGCTGGCCCCGTCATCTTCGACTCGCTTCGCTTCGTGTGTTCAACTGTACGAGGGCAGAGCTACTTGCTGAGGTACCAGCTGTGCGCTTGGAGGATGTATGTGTGTGTGACAGTTACGAGCCCTTCGACGGGCAGCCGGGAGCATGTGGGTAGGCGACCAGGTAAGAGGAGATAAATGACAGTGTAGGTAGGTACTAACCGCGTTTCCTGGCCATCTTGCCTGCCTATCTCAACTTCCGGTTGAGCAAGCGACCTGAGAGGACACCAACAGACGAGACGAGGATTACTCTTGCAGATTTAGAGTTTGAAGTTGAGTTTGGGTTGCATGAAAGCCGGCTCAAGCGCAAGAGAAGTATGAGACCGCCCTAGAGAAGTCGCGGTGCGTCGGTCACTCCGGAGTCCGTTCGCGCTGCTGATTAGAGACAGAATAATGACGTATGCGTCAGTCGAGATGGGAGTTTTTGTGTTGTGGAAAAGGAGGGCGGCAAAAAAAAACAAAAGATTATGAGCACGACGGCCACGCGTATTACCGACCACTCGATATTGTTTCGACATAAAACAACAGTCAGCAAAGCAAAGCACGAGCAGCTGTAGCCTGACTATGCCGGAGACTGTGGGCAC
Source organism: Astrocystis sublimbata (assembly GCA_022453515.1). Taxonomy (NCBI): domain Eukaryota; kingdom Fungi; phylum Ascomycota; class Sordariomycetes; order Xylariales; family Xylariaceae; genus Astrocystis; species Astrocystis sublimbata. Next base: position 253,973 of record JAJNNY010000002.1, read on the forward strand.
AAGGGAGTTTTGTAGCTTCACGGGACATCTGGCGAGTCTGGGTAGCACTGCAGGCGCCATACCCACATGGCCACGCAAATACGAAAAAATGGACTGCCTCCACGTCAGGAACCGGCTAGGTCTCAGAGGTTGGGGCTTGCCATTAGAGCCGACCGCCTGCCCCAAAGTCACAACGATTGATCGTCCCGTTTGCTTGGTATCGAATCAACACAAGAGAGATTGGGCGCCGCCTTCGAACACCGCCTCTTGGCGCGAACAATGGACCAGAGGCAAATTGGAATTAAAGCTGACCTCAGCGTCATTCAGTATCACGGGTGTTGGACTAGGTTAAACAATTCTGTGCGCAGACATATGTGCAGCCGATGCTCGTCTTGGCAATGGTCCACGGGATTGTCGACTACCGGTATTGAATTTGTTAGGCCGTACTCTAGTCTTGTCCCATACCTATCAATGTTGTCGTGGCCTTGACGTTGACTACGGAGACCAAGTCTGGCCAAGGATTCCTAGACGCTGCGCATTTAGGAAAGGGATAAAGAGGAGTCGTTATTGGTTGAATTCGAGCAATGCGACGCGAAAACAGGGCAGAGTCGCGACATAGGCACAGACATCTCACACTCCTATCCCTCCCTCTGACACACCTACCTACAAAGTGCGTTGATGAGAATTGTCAGACCCTCACAAATCGCACATACAGCAAATACCATTTTGCAAAAACGTCACTTAATTGTCATGGCTGGCAACTTCCGTAGTGTACAGTATGGACGCCGTCAGATCAGAACCCAGCCCATGCCCACCCTTGTGCATATCATCATCGCCAAGTCATGCGGTAACAACCGGATGGTACGGCATCGAGGTGGGAGAGGTATCGTCCCATCTCTATGTCTGCAGAGGCTACTTCCCGCAGGAACAGGCTAGGTACACTACTCTAGGAGTCTAGCCCATGCCAGGATATCTTACGTCAGTTGAAAGGCTGAGCGGTATTTCAACAAAGGTGTATGAGTAGGTCGATGGCTAAGCCCCTAATACAGTTGGGTACTCCCGCCAGCATGCATAGTACTCTCCGCGTCAAGGTCGAGGCCAGTCTGAAGGAGTACAATAGGTAGCCATTTGGTGAACACGAAGTGCTTCTGTCTAGCTCATCACCCTCGTTTCTAGCGAAAGAGGAACAACTAAGTGAAACGAAAGGTTCTTGTCTATTATAACTTTTCCTGTCAAATTTCGAAAGAAAGTATTCTAGCCGAGAAGGGGTAAACGAATAGGTAGTTGCTTTTTAACTCACGCGCCCGGTCCGTTAAGTTTACACGCATTAGAAAATTACGCTGTAGCAATGCTAACCTTGAAGCTATGGTATCTATCCAGTCGTCCAGCCCGCATGTAGCCACAGAAGCCACAGGAGCTACAGAAGCCACAGGAGCCACAGGAGCCACCGGAAACTAGTAGTACGCCGCAGCGCAGCCGCGGGGCGTATGCGTGTCGCGTACTTAGGTATTACCCGCCAAGCCCATGCAGGGTCCAACCGTCCGCACCCGTCCATACCTGTAAGTACCTTAGGTAACCAGGCGATCCCGGCGCGCGTTGCATTTCACTACCAACAGTACGAGTAGGAGGTAGGTATCAACATATCAGGCAAACCAGGTACCAACAGCTCAAGGGAGGCACTAATGTTGATCTTAAGCCTAATATTCCGTCGATTTCTTTTGTCTCATTCGCATTTATGGGAAACATAAAAACTACTAGGTATGATCTGCAGTCAATTTCTAGGTCATCTGACTTGCAACATCCCCCTCGCATCGTCATGTTCTTTGCAAGAGCCCCCCATTAACATGACGACACACGTAGAGGAGTATGACCAGTCAAAGTACTGGGTTGGCCCGTCAATGAACTTCAAATCTTCGGCACGCCTACATCTACAGCACCTCCTTATCCAGAACACACATGGATACCTACTAGAGCCCACGATTGAGAAGGCCATTGCCAACACCCAGCCCAGGGTTGCCGATCTTGCCTGTGGCAACGCCATCTGGCTCACTGAGCTTTACTCGCATCAGCCAAGGATAATATTACTACCCAGCTGGACGGCTTGGATATTAATCCTATATATTTCCCTCGCGCAGCCTATCTCCCGCCCGGCGTAACCCTGAAACAACTCGACATTCTCGCGAAACCACTGCCGGTCGAGCTTGTTGGTACATACGATGTTGTTCACATTCGGGCTTTTGGCAGCCTCATCCAAACAGACCCATCCTCGGTCCTCTCCATTGCCATCGAGCTTCTGAAGCCCAGCGGATATCTCCAGTGGGGGGAATGCCGCGGCGACAAATTCTTTATCGAAGCACCTTCGCCCGAGATTTCCACAGCCAGTCTCAGCACTATGTCCCAAGTTCTAAAGGGCGGCCTCCAGGCTAAAGGTATTGTGAGTGACTGGATCGACGTTCTGGACACGCATCTAGCCAAGTCCGGATTCCAAAACGTACAGCAGCATGTACAGCAGAAAAGAAAACAAGACTACCAGGGCTGGACCGAGGACTCCTTAATGGTGTGGGAGGAGATTTCCGGATTGTTTCCACCAAAGTCTCAGTCACCCGATGCGCCCATGTCACGCGAACAATGGATAGGCCTGTTCGCCAAAGCAGTGGAAGAGACGGAGCAAGGCGCTATGGTCCATCAAGGACATGTCGTCACTACTATCGGGCAAAAGCCTATATAACCTCATCTCCTTCCTATGCCCTCGTTTTTGGCGAAGGAGGTATAATTTAGTGAAACGAAGGGTTTTCATACTAATTTCTCTCACATGAATTGCAAACGAGAAACTACTAAATATTCTAACCAGTAGGGGGCGGACGAATAGTTACTTTTTTCAATACTCTTAGCTAACCTTATATCCGTTAGAAAATGACCTATTTAGGCGATTTTAAGCTACGAGCGTCTGCACCGTAGACATGGTTATTAAACTCTCACGAGCCCTCGAGCCCATGCAGCGCATGCAGCTAGCCCACGTAGCCATAGAAACAGTAATAGATACCATCTGCTAGTAAGCGTAACTCTCTCGAATCTTTACGGATTGTGGCAAACGGAACACCTTATATACAACAATCATTACAGTTTACTTAAGAAATCGAAATCATTGTTTGTTCCTTCCGACTGAAGCTTCTCATTCCCTTGCCTATGATCTTAGCCACATGTAATCATTGAAGGTGCTGGGGGATGATGTTTATTCATTTCCTCGTCTTCCCATCTCAGGCACACTTCAGTTGTCAGGCAATAAATTCTGTTCCCCCGCAATTTGCTTCAAGGTCAATGGTTGCATTTGGCGTAAAGGAACCTTGGAAGGTAGCGTATGAGTGGATAGTAAATTTATCATCGCTATTGATCGTTACAAACATTGAAGTTGTATAGTTCGGTGGTTAGTCCACGTAGACCAAAAGGGGAGTCGCCTGGCAAGTCACCTCCTGGAGAGAACGAATCTACCAGGGGACGGCTACTTATAGGTTTCTGGGAGGCGGGTAGTAGTGACAGGGCTGGATTGTGACGTCTCTCGGAATTTGAAATGGCGTCTGAGAAGAGTCTGGTAGGGAAGAACTATACAACTACGGCATGTAGGTAGGTAGACATGGTCATCTCCTCAGAATACCTGGCAGCCAGTTAAAGTGATTGTGAGGTATCTGAATCTGATATCCCAGCGTCTTTATACCAGTATTTGATCTGGAACAACTTTAATAGAATACCTAGTATAGCCCAATGTTTAAGCGAGAGTCTCATTGCATGCATGGGATACAAAAACTACGCCGCAATAACAGTTCCAGAATGAAAATGGAAACAAGTTGAGCACCGCTGGTTCGACCAAGGCTATCCAACGCACCCTCAAGTGGACAGAAGGTCCTTGCACGGGTGACTATAGCAAGGGCATCCTTGAAATGGGTACCAACATTGAAGCGTTGTTTTGTAGGTGCCTGCATGTTCAATAGTCACTTTAGCGCGGTGGTGAATCTGTCTCGGCCTGAACTGCGGCTGTTAGACTTGCATTTGGGCTTGCATGGACTGCGCCGCTAAAATTGGCAGTCTTCCAGGTTGCAGGCTTTGGGAGGCTCTCGAGCTCAGGCTACAGCAGGTACCTAGTACTAGGTACATGTACCTAGCTCGGGCAGGACTCGGGCACTGGTCAGGCACTAGTCAGGCAACTAGCTGTAACTTCATGTAGCTGCCTCCGATCCGGCGGCGATACACCTACCTCTCGCCTCCCAGGTCCCTTAATCAGCTGTGTAGGTACGTAACACACACCCTTATCGCGGATCCGTCCATCCCACCATGCCCTGCAGCGATACTAGCGAACCACTAGTTGATAGATACAGACAACCTCGTCGCCCGCTGGCAGTCAAGTCTGATCTTGTCCCGTTCCACCCATCCGACGGCCTCCTCCAGGTCGAGCTCAGGCCTCCATCGACAGGTCGCACTCGGCCCGCGCATGTGCATTCGCGGGGATGAGCAGGCCGTACTCTTCCTTCTTGACCTCCATCCAAGGTCCGACGCGACGACCACATCGCCTTCGCCGCGGTCATATCCCATCATGGCCTCGCTCGACGCTGCAGCGTAGCTCCATCTCGTCCCTCCAACACTCCTGTCCGAGACTTCCGTTCCATTTCGAGACTGGCTTTGCGCTCTTCGCGAAGCGTCAACCCAGACCCTTCCCCCCACCGTTCCTGTCGCCTCCATCCGGGTCCTTCTCAGATCCGCTGAGCACGCACCACCAGAGCCGAGACAGGCGCGTCTTCGTCCATGGCCAACTGATCCGGGGGTGGACCAATGGGGATGATGCCCTCTACGCTAGCGAGCACTTCTTGTGTGTAAATGACGGTGTCGGCGCATGGTCAGCTCGCGCCAGAGGCCACCCTGGGTAGCGCTCCTCTTGTCGTCATATACGTACCCGTTACTGACATTTCAAGTTTGTGGTCCCGGTTGATCCTGCATTTCTGGGCAGGCGCTATGGAAGATGACATCGCCAGAGCCCGGCCACCTGGAACAGCCTACGAGCCAGACCCGAAACGATACCTGCAAACCGCATATGAGCGAACAGTCCACGCTACATCTGGACCTATTGACTGTTTGGGGACGACAACCGCTGCAGGCGCGCAGCTCTTCTGCAGGGGCGACCCCGAGAATGCTCAGACAGAGGCGATCCCACTTCTTTACGTGACGAACTTGGGCGATTCACGAGTCATGGTGATTCGCGCAAAGAGCCAGGAATTGATATACCAGTCGACGGAACAATGGCATTGGTTTGATTGCCCGAGACAACTTGGCACCAACAGCCCAGATACCCCAGATGAGAATGCGATTGTCGAGACCGTAGAGCTCAAGGAAGGGGATATCTGCCTAGTTATGTCCGATGGCGTTATTGACAATCTCTGGGAGCACGAGATTGTCAGCATTGTCTCGAAGAGTGTGCAGCGTTGGGAAGCTGGGGAAGGGGGCCAGGCCAGCGGCGATCGCAGCCACGGCGCAAACGGCGGTATGCCATTTGTTGCACAAGAGCTTGTAAATGCCGCCAAGGAGATCGCAACTGATCCTTTCGCTGAAAGCCCATTCATGGAACATGCCATCGAAGAAGGGCTGGCAAGTGCGGGTGGTAAGGCTTGTTTTTTTCTTATTTTTCTTTTTACCTTTGAATGGAAGCAGCTACTAATGAATACGGAATGTAGGCAAACTAGACGATATCAGCGTTGTGGCTGGACTGTGTCGGCGTAATACTTTCACATAGAATCTCGGATTTTGTTGTCTGAGGGACAGGCACAGAGGAAGGCCCGTTCTGCGTTTCTTTTGCTTGGTTGTGCAGCACACAGACACAACACTAGAAACGTGTCGAAGTGTGTCATTAGCCTGGGTGTTTTGGACAATGTTTATACGACCTTGATTGGAGGGTGATGGGGATATAGGCTCACGCATCGCATCAGACATGGCGTTGGCGGGCTTTTTGTAACTGCATCGGCGCAATTTCACATTCTTGGGTACTCTCTACATAAGTATTCTAAATAGATCATGGACATTGGGTTTAATACTCACAGGGCTGACATCCATGATACCTTATATTAACTGGAAGCCAAGCAAATGGGTCCATACCTCCACTACTTAAGTACCTGGGCAGGCTCAGCAGGTTTACTTCAAGTTGTAGTGTTGTCACTGGTGTACAGGTGTGAGGCATGATGATATCAAGGTACCTAACCGCTAATGTAGGGTCCTGCACCGTAGTCATCTAGGTTAGCGCTGGATTCAGCTTCAGACTTGCCTGATGGTGGGGCATGGGCTCCATTTTATAAGATTATCGATAACGAGATTCGAAGCTTGTCTATAGCAGTAGTAGTGCCATCTTGCTCCTCGAACAAAAAGATTGGAATTGACCTGGGTAGCTTTTGCGTCGCAAGTATCTCAGCTATAACCACCAACCAGCCCAACCGAGACTTTCCTCACATCACAACCTTTATGTGCGCTATAGAAACCCGAGATCCGATAGCTCCTACGACTCGGCTACGCAGTAACGAAGATGCCGCGCGCAAAGAGGTCGAAGCAATACAAGCGGTTGATGAACCAATATGGTGAGCGAGGATGACGCTTGTGGAAATCGCAATCCCCCAGCGCGTTACTAAAGCTATTGTCGGCAGAGATGAATTTTGGTTTCCGAGAGCCTTACCAAGTCCTCTGCGATAGCCAATTTCTGGAGGCGGCTATCCGTAGCAAGATGGACATAGATCACATACTGAAATCGACCCTCCATGGTACCACAAAATTGCGTGCGTTAGCCTGCAAGCCAGTTTAGTCGGAAGACAGTGTCGTTTGCTGATACAACTTTGCAGTCATTACCCAGTGCTCGATGAGGTGGCTGTACTCCAGATCGAAGGAGCCCGGTATAGGCGCCGTCATCGACTACGCCAAGGAACGAGTGGAACGACGACGATGCGGGCATCATCCCTCCGACTACCCGGAGCCTCTCGGTATGCTATAACACACATTTCATTGTCAATTACTCATTGACCGCGAGCCGGGAATCGTGGCTCGCACGCAACGGCAATCACTGACCCGGCATTTCGAGTAGGGGAATTAGAGTGCCTTCACTCGGTGATCGACCCGAGTCAGAACGGAGTGAATAAACATCGCTATGTGTGCGCAATCAATGACGAGGAACTCCGATCATCGTTGCGTAACGGCATCCAGGTCGTACCATTGCTCTATATCCGACGATCGGTGCTCATCATGGAGCCAGCATCTTCCACAACCGTGAAAGCACGCTCTCGTGACGAGAAAGCGAAGTTTACCGCCGAACTGAAATCGTCGGGGGCGAAGCGAAAGCGACAACAAGAGGACACAGACGACGAGAAGGATAAGGATGGTAAAGGTGAAGAGGCCGAGGCTGCCAAACTCCGAAAGAAGAAGCCATATGGTCGCAAGGAACCAAACCCTTTATCGATGCAGAAAAAGAAGAAGAAGGTGGTCGATCGGTCGCAAGACATGAAGAAAGTTGCGACAGAGACAGTCGAGACGTCCGATCCGGCAGGTGTGCTTCGAGATGATGCAGCACAGACAGAGACGGGAGAAAGCTCAGGGCGCAAACGGAGACGCAAGCATAAGTCAAAAACGGCAGAGGCTGCTAAAAGCGACGGTGCTGTCGAAATAGGAACGTCGACGGGTGACGAATGACGACACCATTACCGTAATGTTGCTGATCTCGGTGTAACAAGGAGAGCATTTGCAGGGCGTTTGGGCAAGGCTAGATTTCTTTTCTAGATGGGCTGGAAAAGGTCGATTAATACCACGGTCAACGTGAGATCATTCTCTATCTTTCTTGCGACATTACCATCTACATCCAGAGGGGTGGAGATAGGAGACTTGTGTTCGGGGACGCTGGCTATCGGGCCAAGTAGGTACTGCCTACACACAATACGAAGCTACCCATATCCATGGTATATGTATTGGCAGTACCTAGGTATGTTATGTGCTTCGCTGTTGAAGGTGAACAGTTGGACGTTTTCAATCCAGCTGATATTTGATCAAGACGGCGTCATCAACAGTGTCGGTTCGCATGGAATTAGAATTAGGCCATGGCATCTGCCATCTGTTTCATCTGAGTGCTGAATTTTATGTAGTAGGTATTACTACATATAAGTAGTATGATGTCGCTCTCACGATTGTTAGCTCCGGCTCCGGCTCCGGCTCCGGTTCCGGCATGCTACGAGAGAGAGAGTAGGTAGCAACCCTGACACGCCTGGTTGTTCTGCAGGGACGATCTCAGACGGCTCCGACTTGGGTAAATAGAAGGTTAGGACCAGGCGAGCCAGGTAGCCTACCTGCCTACGTATAACCTTGGAGGTAAAGTGGTATGTGTACATAGGGAGGTATAAATCCATGAAATACCGTGGACGTTTGATCTGATACCGTAAGTATAGGTACTGTGTAGATCATCTCTACTTCCCATCCACTGCCTGCCTCGCCTGCGCTGCGACGGCTCCCCCGAGCCCCCTGGCGAGCCTGGCGAGCCTGGGTCCGGGTCCCTGACCCACCTTGTGTAAGCCGTAGGTTCCCTATCTCGCCTATGATTAAACGCCTACCAGGTAGCCCGTAGGTACCGTGCCCCCCGAGGGCCCCCCCCAAATTCGGTGCACGGTCAGCAGTGTGGGGAATGCCAAACGACCTGATGCCTGCATCGCCTGCATCTCCTGCATTGCCTGGAACCTCCCGAGTAAGTCCCGTCAACCGCAAGTCTCTGGATTGCTCTGGCTTCTGCCCTGCTCTGCTCTGTATGTCCCAGGCTGACTGGTCCCTTCCTAGCTCGAATCTCCCACCTCACACGCAATCACCATTGCCCAAGCCCAACAAAGCCGATACCTCCCGCTCCCACATGCCCAGAACACAGAAGCATTCATGGCAGCTGGCGACGCCCCCGAAGTTGACGATTTTGGCTTGCCCGTCCGCAAGAACATAGCCTCTACTGACGAGGGCAATGAGAGCCGACATGAGCCCACGGGAGCTGCGGGAGCCCCTGTTGGCGCCTCCGAGAGCCATGCCACACCCAATCCACCAGATGCAACCCGCGACGCAACCCACGATGCCTCTTCACAGCCAGAGCCCCCAAGCTTGGCAGAGAAGGCAGCAGACAGCGATCCGGTAGACGAGGCCGGGGCCAGTGCCGCCGCCACCAAGCCAAGCGATTCGACCTTGCCAGAACCAGACCCTGCTACTAGAGAGATTCACGGCACCTCTTCTGCATCAAAAGAAAAGGCTCCTGTCGAGCCTGAAAAGAAGCCCCAGCCGCCCGAGATGAGCTCGTCCCAGTTCGTCATACTTCCTGCCCTCCCGAAACAACACCTCTCGTATAAGGATTTCCCGAAGCAGGGTCCCCCGAAGCAAGAAGTTGCAAAGCAAGAAGTTGCAAAGCAAGAAGTTGCAAAGCAAGAAGTGCCTGGTGCCACTTCTGCGTCGCAATCAGCTAGCCAGTCTGGGCCCGGAGAGACGGCTGAATCGTCCGAAACCAAGCCCTCCCAATTTGTGATAGTATCGACTTCGAAGACTGCTAAGCGCAGAGACACTGTGGGCAAGGATGTCCAATCCATATCAGGACCGTCAATCAAAGAAGTCCAAGCAGACAGGCAAGCAGCAGAGGCGGAAACGACGAGCCACTTGAATCACGATCGAGATGCTAGCTTAGCAAACCAGAATCATGAAGTCTCCGAATTCTCCCATCAGCAGCTTACAGCATCTAAGGAAAAGGAAGACGACGACGGGGAAGATGAATGGCAGACCATGCCCGCGTATGCACCTTACGATATATACGATGATGACAACAGGCTTGTTGCGAAGGAGCATAATCCGGACGAAGACGACTCGTACGGATATGCCGGACTGGGCGGCGCTGGCAAAGGATACACCCGGGTCATTGATGACGAAGATGCCGAGTCCGAGACAAGCATGGACGACAACACACGATATCTTTTCAATAACGTCAAATCCACGAGCATGACAGAGATGGACGAGGAGCAGCGTGATGCTGTCTCCCAACTACAGGCAACAAAGGATCTGTTGACCGAAGGACAGAGGATTGCCTACGTTGGTATTGCTCGTTTAGAAATGGCGAAGATGGTGAAAGATTTGGATCAGGCCGGACGTCTAAAGAAGGCAAAGAAGGAAGTGCAACTGGCTGAGGAGGCCTTGAAAATGTGGTCACAAAAGATCATGGTTCGGCTCTATGCGCACATGGATATCAGCTCCGCAGAGCAGATCATGATAGAACAATTGTCTGAACATGGTGTCCAGCCCCTCGACCTGACGCCAACTCTTATGCAAAACGCGAGGGTCAAGAACCCCATGGCGGAAACCTCTCCGCCTTCAACGCCCAGGCTATCACGCAAGAGCACCCCACGTCTATCCCTCTCTAGTGACGATAGTGAAGAGTCGTCGGCAGAACCACCGCCACCGTACGAAAGCCACGAGGGTGAGGAAATGCCGGAGGTCAAGACACCGTCCCAACTGCCTAGCACAGAAAATATCGATATAGATCTACGATGGACTGTGCTATGTGATCTCTTCCTCGTTCTGATAGCCGATGGGATATATGACGCACGCTCAAGGGTGCTTCTAGAACGAGTGGGCAAGGATTTGGAAATTCCTTGGATAGATATCTGCAGATTCGAGAAACGTGTAACAGACGCCTTGGAAATGCAACAGCAGGCCGAGCAAGAGAATTGGAATGAGGAGGAACACCTCGAAAATCGAAGGAAGCTGGCCCTCAGGAAACGATACGTAATGATGGGGCTAGCGACCGTGGGCGGTGGCCTCGTGATCGGGCTTTCGGCAGGATTACTGGCGCCCCTCATCGGTGCTGGCCTGGCAGCTGGTTTTACAACAATTGGCGTAGGAGGGACCAGCTCATTCCTAGCAGGAGCCGGTGGCGCAGCCATCATCACGTCCGGCGCCGCTGCTTCGGGAAGTTTCGTAGGCGGCAAGGCGGCAGGCCGCCGCACAGGCGCCGTGAAGACATTCGAGTACCGTCCATTGAACAACAACAAGCGTGTCAATCTAATTCTGACAATTTCCGGGTGGTTGACGAGCAAAGTCGACGACGTCCGTTTGCCATTTAGCACGGTGGACCCGATAATGGGTGATTTGTATTCCATATTATGGGAGCCTGAATTACTAACGAGTATGGGTGATACTATCAATATTCTGGCAACCGAAGTGAGTAACCCGCTTAACCCATCAAGGCATCATCAATTGGCTCATCAAAAATTAGGCTCTCACCCAGGGTCTCCAGCAAGTCCTCGGTAGCACGATATTGATCAGTTTGATGGCAGCTCTCCAATTACCAGTAGTATTGACGAAGCTTGCGTACCTGATCGACAACCCCTGGGCGGTGTCACTGGATCGAGCATGGGCTGCCGGTCTTATTCTTGCAGATTCCTTGATAGACAGGAACCTAGGCAGCCGTCCCATCACCCTGGTCGGGTACTCGCTTGGGTCGCGCGTCATCTTCTCCTGCCTCCTGGAACTCGCACGGAAGGGTGCACATGGACTTGTCCAGAATGTCTACATATTTGGCTCTCCTATTGTTGTGAAGCAGGAGGAGTTTTTGAGGGCCAGGGTCGTTGTGGCCGGCCGTTTCGTCAACGGATACAACCGGAATGACTGGATCCTGGGTTACCTTTTCCGGCTTACCAATGGCGGTATTCGGCGAGTGGCCGGCCTAGCGACTGTAGATGGGGTACCGGAAGTAGAGAACTTTGATTGCACAGATCACGTGAAAGGCCACATGGATTACCGAACGGCCATGCCTCGTCTCCTACGAGAATGTGGCTGGTTGGTTGAAAGCGACGAGTTTGGAGAAATTGAGGATCCGGACCCGGACCGCCACCGTGAAAGACAAATCGAACTCATCAGTGAGATTGAAGCAGCTCGCAAGGAACTAGAGAGGGAAGGGCAATCTAAGAAGGGGAAAAGTGCTTGGGGCATATTCAGTCGGAAGAAGAAGGCTGAACGGCAGGACTGGGAGATCTACGAAGATAGCAAGCGGGCAGGTGAGTCTCGAACAAACAATCAGAGCGACAACAATGACGGCGTGCTGTTCGACGTCGATGCTATGCGTGCCGAGCTAGCACGCGACGAAGAGTTAGAAGTCAAGGAACTGGCGTCTACATTGCCGCCGATGAAGCTCGATCTCTCACCGTCTGCGCAGTCGCATCCGCGAGATTTGCGTGAAACAAAGAGCGTTGATGGAACGCCAAGTTTGCGATCTGGCGAGCTTGATGAGAACCCGTTTGCGCACGAGCAAGACAACATGCAGATGTCATTTGACACAGGATTCAAAGACCCGGAGCCTTCTCCTATGAAAGATTCCCTCAACTCCCCTAGCCCCACACGCCCGGAGATGAAAACATCTCACACAACACCAAACATAGCACTCCACGATCCTTGGGCGGATGATGATGACGACTTTGGCAAGGAGAAGGAGATGACGATGACATTTGCATGACGGTCCTCCGTTAGACTGTATTAATTCAAAATGCATATGTTTTCCCTCTACACGCATCGAATCGGATAAGATACCTGTCAATCCTTCACGACAAGCAATAACCACTCTTTCCTCATTGTCACGATTAACTGATCTCCATTCATTCATATGGGCTACGAAGTGGGGCAAGAGGTTATAGATCGATCCGTCAAGAACAATTAATTCATTTGATTTTACTTGCCTTTCAATTGACGGCTAGCTGTATGTTCTGAATGACGGTGGCCTGGGGGGAGATCTGCCGCTGTGGCATGGTTGTACTAGGACGACTCGAATACAGGGCATTGATAGCAACCACACGATCATCATTGCCTTATGTGATATGTAAGTGACAGCTTGAGAGGAAACGTTGAGACCGACCCCAACAAGGAGTGGTCATTGTTTGAGCATTACCTCATCAACGCACCGCGAATCGGGTACTTGAGACCCGAGATCGTCCTATGCAACTAATGTATTCTACCAGGTTTCTGAACCTTGGGGGGCTGGAGGACGAACAAGTAGGGAGGGCGGGTTTCCTATGAGATAAGCACGCTATTGTGCAAAGCCTCAGCCTGAACGACGGAAATAGGGTTGTCCCATTGAACTTCGGAGCCTTAAACTGATTTGATCCGAATCTTCCGGATGTGAGGATGGGAGGTTTATGTATGGACATGTTAAGGTCACATTTAGAAGAGCTGTGATGCAGTAGCGGTTTCCCAAATTTTGATTGATGGTGTTGGGCAACGTGATTATATGAAAGTTCACGAAATTATCAACAGTCACACCTCCAAGTCCCGAGCATTGTCTGTCAAAGGGCTTCGGCACGCAACGAACGAGTAAGTAGAACAATCTGGAATTTCAACAGCCGCACGAATGCAAAAGGCCCTACCTGACCTATATGTACCTAGTTGTTCTTAATGTTTGCACACTCCACGGGGCAGTAGACGACGAAGATAGGCAAGCCCAAATCCTACGATGCTACATTCCGTCTCACTGCATATGTTGTTAGACCCTACTTACTAGTGTACAAAGTAAGCACGCTAGCCTGAGATACGTTGATGCTATTCAGCCGGCGGCACGATAGCCCCCACTGCCACCCCCAAATCACCGTTTACACATACGGAGCCAGATGCCAGGGACCCCTTCTCTTATGCCTTCACCATGTTCAGTTTATAGTAGAGATGCCGCAGCTAGACATTCTCTGTATTCAAATCAGGCTACGCAATTCCTCTCAAGCAGGCAGTCAGAACAACCAGACCTGGTATCATTCAATGGACGGAGTACAGCAGGGCTGAGAAGTGGAAGTGAGTCGCCCCCACTTCTGGCGTGGCCTGGACCCATGAATCTATATTTGGCGTCAAGGATCCCGAACCACCAGCACGACTAACCCCATTCTGTTCTTGGCCTCAGGTGAAGCGTGCTTCAGCCCAACTCACTAAGTCTGGAGGGGCTTGAAAGGCTCCATCACAGCGGGCAATTTGCTGCTTTTCGACATACTCATCGCTCATAACATCATGCGATGCTCGAGGGCATGAAGCAGGTGAAGGATGGGCCATGTTATCAATGCTTATATAATCATGCTGCCTACCTACCTAGGTATGCTATTTACATCTTTATCATATCAGTGGTACTGCAGCAGCTCATTTATTCATGTTGGGAGGGTGTCGAGGGTGTGTTTGCACGTCGAAAACCAACGACCAGGATTAGCCCGGCTGTGTCGTCGAGGAGGATCAATTTACGAAACTAACGTCTGATCTGATCTGATCTTACCAGGGCAAACGAACAGGAACACGGGTCCCGGCTGTAAATACCTATGTACCATTCAGATGGAATATCAGCCTTAAAGCCCGTCTACACATAGATAGGCAGAACTACCAATATTAGATCTAGAAAAAGATGACATCCAGCCGTGAGGAAGGGAGGTATCCGTAAATGGCAGGCTGGTAACTGGAAATGAGAAGCAAATTCAGCATGGCTGCCGGCTTGTTCTAATGGTAATTTCCATCTTAGGTCTAGTAGTCGGTTTCGTTTTCAATATTGGCGTTCGATGGACATGCAGCAGGCTAGGGTCATTAATTAGTAGGAGCGAGGGTGTTAAGAGCCACCAGCAACAAGCAAGCAGTATGCCCCGGTGCTGACAATGCTCACCCTTCTTTTCTCCCTTCTCCACTGACCTACATAGTACATACAGTAGCACATCAATATCTGTACGCTAATGGGAAACATTAGCACAGCCTGTCCGACCTGGGCCTGTCGTACATACTTAGCTTAGGTAGGGTAGCTGGCCTGGCCCTGGTCCCTGGTCCGTGGCCCCAAGGTTTCTTTTTGGTTGCGATTGAGACTCAGCTTGCAAGCCCAGTGGCAGCGGAAGGACTACAACTTGCCCAATCATTGACCACCGTGTGTATGCCGAATGACCGTGGAATACTCTTAGGTAGCACAGGATTTGTGGCTTTTTCTACCAAGGCCCCTGTTTGTTTCCGTCTCATAGTTGTCCTAATTTCTCACGCTTGTTCTTCGCTCGCTCCATTCTGATTTCTTCCAAGCCCGGATAGATTGTTCCTCCTCCACTTACACGTTCAAGATACCGACGACCAGTCTCAATACAACGAGTAACAACAACGTGGATGTTTGCGATCAACCGGACGTCACAAGAAAAAAGATTGTTGATGACAATGTGCTAAGGAGCTGTCGTAGGAGCTATCGTGAATTCGGTTCCCAAGAGCAGCCTGGTGGAGGCCAAACACCACAACCATGCGTCCCAAAGCCACGATGTATGGGCTTCTCGCTTGGGCAATGAGTGCCTCAGCGCTCGCTCAGGGCGAAGCAAACCCGGTAACAAAAGATTCCAGATCTGATTTAGTAACAACAACACCAACGACAACACCAACGACACCGACAAAAACGGCTGGAGATCCAGGACTGGCAGGGCAGAAACAACCATTGGTACCGGATGGTAACAAGACCTTGAACATCACCGAGGTGTTGCCAGTTCAACCTGCAAATTCAGTGCCGGCATATAAACTAGAATATGGCACGCTCAGGTTCAAATACAATTCTGAAGGGTTGACTATAAGTCAAGTCAGTTGGAAGACTTATATCGACGACAACACAGACACACTCATATATGAGGCCAACAAGTCAGATGGCAGCGCTAAGCCAGAAACCTACGTACCCAAAGGTTGGGTAAATTGTAAGCTTGTCTGGTATGATCATATTAGATAGGGATGCTAACAAACCTGACAAGTTGAGGGGAATGACGAAGTCACTATCACGTTGAACATCCCTGACAGTACCTACCAAAAAAACCTAAATTACCTAGAGGTTGAATGGGCCAGGAATGAGACGAAAGGCAGTAGCACTTCCCCGCTATTTGCAGTCTTCAATGAGGCAACCTCTGATGGTAGTTATGCCCGGGGATTATTCGAAGGGGTCAGAAACGTGCTTCAATATGGTTCACCAGCCAAACCAGAAACGTCTTCTTCGCCATCCCCCAGCCCGTCACCATCAACAACCCCCGAAGCATCAACGCCTTCTGCTCCAGGGACGGCGAGCTCATCCACGACTACCCCCTCGCCCCCGGCCGCTCATTTGTCGTCAAACGGGATCCCCAGGAATAGCATCATCGGGATCGCCGTAGGCGTCACTGTCGGTGGGCTTCTCCTTGCGGGCGCTCTCTTATGGTTCTTCTGTTTCCGTCGTCGGGGAAAAACGAATACGACACACCGCACAATGCCGAGCTACTCTTCCGAGGCCGACGTACACGCCATGATACAAGACAAGGAGCTCCCCATGGTTCTCGAGTCCACCCGGTCACCTTACGCTGGCGGCAGCGGCAATGGGGGCAACGACCAGGGACGGCCGAGCGCGGACCACCACTACGCCCCGTACTCGGATCGCTCGACGTCGTCGCCGATACCCGATCAACACCGACCGATAAGTGGCATGATGCATCCCGCTGCTACTGCCGCGGATGGAGGTTCGGCGAGCCGGAGCGGCGCACCGACACCGACGCCTGTCATCGCGCAGAAATACGCCCATCTGGTCGAGGAGGATATGACGGAAGAGCAGATCCGGCGGCTGGAGGAAGAGGAGCGACAGCTCGACGCGGCGATAGCAGAAGACGTGGGTCGGAGAGATAACCACCGTGAAGCGCGGGCGAAAACGGGAGGAGGAGGAGGAGGGGAAGGGTCACAGAACACATAGCATTGCGACGAAGGTTGAATGATTGTTCTCGGTACAACGACTGAGATAATCCTGAAGAAGGCGTTTCTCTGCGTGAAAAATATCGAGTTGTTATTTACAGGCGTTTATTTCATGGGTATATCCATCATGGACACAAGTAGCGTTGCGCAGCGATGCTCTGCTCCTGAGCCGTCCATGAGCAGTTATGACAAGTAGGTAGCTTGGAAATTTTGGGAAAGTCTGGGGAGAGCCGCCATGTATGTCATTCGCAGCTGGGCCGACGTATGGCTGATGGCGGGAGTTTCATATATCTAATTTGATGGATTACGATCTAAAGAGAACAACCACCGTGGTGCCATAGTTAATCTGTCCGCAACTCCGTATATTTGACTGTTAAACAAGGGGGTAGCGGGTACAACAAGTGTGTTTACTAGACTCTGTAGGAATGGGCAGTATTCTGAACTCGAATCTCACTACTTGATTTTGACATGCCTGATCCAGATTGTCAGACCCTTAAGTCTGATGAAGACGTATCAACTGCCATCAAGATACTCATCGTCAGAGTGATTCATGATTCAACGTGGGAGTATATACCTGCAGGACACAAGACACGGTAAAAAATGGAGATATTGAGGACTTTTCCACGTAACGCAAGAACTTTGATACAACGAACATCACAGGCACTAATAGTAATATATAATAAGCCTTTTCCCAACACAGAATCCGCATCCCATGGCAAACCTGCACCATACTCCTGGTTCGATTGGATATTTATACAAAGAGCACTTGCCCTTTTCATAGCCCGACTCTGTGTTCAGACCGCGCGCGAACGGAGACTAACGGCCGAAGGTGAACAGACGCCCAACCATGTTGCTCGCGATACTACCGGCGAGGTTACCCGAGTACAGAGCGCTGCCTGCGATGTTCGACGCCTGGCTGAACTTGTCGCAGCGGGAGAAGGCAAGTGTGTTTGTGATGGTGAGAGCGAGGGCAATAGCTACAAGTGTGAGAATAATACGTTAGCGCACGGTCCCCTGAACGATACAGAGACGACACGCCGCCGATTATCCCCCCCTGCTGGAAGTTCTTCCGGGGTGCGATAGGCCTGGAGCCAGTGTCTGCAACGACCCAAGGGGAAGGAAGCAACTCACCCACAAGCGGCAGCCAGATGAACTTGAGGCGCACAATGGCCAGGATGGCGAGGGCCACCCACAGCACGGGCTGCGAGTACAAAGCGAGCCAGAAGAAGCGCTTGTCGGTGGCGTTGATGGTCTTGGTGCCGGGCTCGCTGCTCTCGAAGACCCACTGGCTGTCGCCCGAGTTCGCGTCGACCTCGTTCCACCACCGCAGTCCTACGAGCCGTCGGCCGGAGATGTTCTTGAGGTAGTAGAAGTCGGCGGCCAGGAGGAGGATGGTGATGATGAAGATGAGCACCATGTTGTCCGTGAAGAGGACGCCGAAGAGGTAGACAAGGAGGGAGGCTGTGATGCAGTCATGATTAGCTTGCGGCTCGTTCGTGGTGGCCGTGAGGAAGCGTTCGAGAAGGGGAGGGCCTTCGCAATGCTGTGTGATGCGATGGGAGACGGCAAGGCGAATGTGAATGCAATGGTGCAATCGAGTCGGGGCGGCTCTTACAGACGCGGAAAGCGAGGAAGGTGAGCAGCGTTATGGGATGGGAGCTGAGGCGCCAGCTCAGGGAGCCGGCGGGGGGCTGTGATTGTTCCATTGGGAACGTACGTTCGTGCTGTGTCGTTGTGTTGCAGATGCGCTGGTGTCTACGACAAGAAAAGCCATGGGAACGTTTACATGAGAGCTCAGGTCCAGTCTCGTCGCGGCGCCGGGGGTGGGATGCGTGTCCCTTCCCAATAGTTGCATGTCCTCTGTTCTATGCATGTGTGACCGTTCTGTATCTTACATGTTCATGCACTTATGCGACTTGGAAGCACGAGACCTAGGCGGGGTCTACCTAGGTACATACCTAGGTAGGGATGACCTCAGCTCAAGCACCCGCCCATGGCCACGACCAAGTGTAAGTGTATATATAAGTCGTTCCGCACATACAATATTCTTCACATCTCGTGGGAATAGGTATTTCAAACAAATTCCAAATTACCTTCATTCCAAAGCGCTAGTTGCACATTCGAATCCCTAGATATCCTAAATGACACGAACAGCACTCGGTCAAGCCTTCAAAGAACCCACCTAATACGGATATGCTCGAACTTCATCCTCACGACTCAGATCCAAACCCCTTGAAACCTGCTCCTCGTGCTTTCTATCCAAGAACTCGAGCAGTACATCGCCCCATCTCGCTCTACCCTTGTATCTACTCACGTCGTCGCCCCAGCTTCTGACCGCACTGGCAAGTCTCCCAGGCACGTAGTCTTCTTCAGCCACATCCGTGATCTTGTGGAAATACGTCCGAATGGTGAACACGACCCCGCCACTCTTTGGCAGCCGCCGGAGCGTCTGTCTCTCGGACCGAAAGTAATGGTGGTCGATGGCGCGGCCCATCTCGGCCGTTTCCCAGCCCACGTGTCCTCCGCCGGCAGCCGAGTCTTCGGAGCCCACGCTCTGCGACCAGCCGAGGTCGTCGTCCACCTGGAAGAAGTAGTTGTTGCGTCCAACGATTTCCTCTGGCTTGAGTCGCCGGAACAGGTTCATCATGCCCTTCTCCAGCTTTTCCTTGTACTGTGGCACATTGCCCGAAGTATGAATCTCACTTAGCGGCATCCCGAACTTGTCCGCAAGCCTCCAGAAGCCTGGAAGAACTATACAGCCCGCAAGGAAATAGTACTGTCCGTCGGGCTTCTCAATCATGATAGCGAGGTCATCTTGGATGAGCCGCGCGCACATTTGCATTGGATCCTCGGGAAGCGGGCGGTTCGTCACGTCAAAGCTCTCGCCGGACCACAGGTTGTCTAGCCCGACGGCCGTGCGCTTGTACAGCGAAGGATAACGTGCCGGCAGGTATTCCGCGAGCTCTTCCAATAGCTCGATCGCTGCTGGAAAGGCCTCGGGGGCAGTGCGACAAAGCTTGGGCCCTCGCTCTTTGATTCTCCTTTGCTTATCCGCATGAAAACGTGGGAAATGATTGTCGAGCTCGATCCAGTCCTCATGCTTCAGCGTTCGAAGCCCCATCGTCACGTTGTATTTGGGCCCATAACGAAATGGTCGATAGGGCAGTGGTTTTGTTTCATCGAGCGACCAGTCCGGGTACGGCGCTGGTGTAGGCCGGCGAAATTCCGAGGGGGTCCATTTTCCAAGCTCTCGAGGTTGAGCTTTCTCAAGTCGAGGTGCCGTAGGTGTTAACGGACGCTTGGTGTAGCTTCTCGACTTTCGCCTTCGAACAACAAACGTTATAGAAGCGCCTATGGCTACAAGTACTAGGAGCACTACAGATGTAAACTGGTCGCTATGTCCACGGCATGAAAAGTGCTCCCAAGATATCTTGATGAGTGACATGCAGCGTTGTCCGGCCGCCTTCGCTTCTTGATATATATATTCGGCATGGTTGCGAACAACCACTGTTCGTTCATTCATGGCCGTAGATGCTACCGTTTCCTGTATGAAAGATGATAATTAGATAGATTCGCCAAATGTTCAGTATTATATGACATGTTCTGGTTGGTCATGCCCTACCTATTGAATGGCGATGCTCTACCAAGTACCCCTAAACATGGTGAGGGGCTCCAAAGTTGGGGAACCTGCTCTCTGGGCTTCCAGTCCACCCCGTTCTCGGCCTTGGAGTACTTACCACAGGCTTCGTACACAGATTCTTGCGAGTTATCTATTCCAATAAGCTTAGCTTCTACGCATGATAGAGGGGTATATCTCGACTTTACGAGTCAGGCTGTGTCATAACTACACTATCATATCTCTTGTTGGCGGCTGCTTATCGTGAAACATCGTAAGATCGCACGACGGCGACCGCGCAATTGCCAATGACAGCTGTACCTGTGGGAATGGAAACCCAATTGTTGCATCTTTGATTATGCCGAGTACTAGGCGACAGGAACTCCACGAGCATCGCAAATGGAGATACGGTATTGCTGCTGTTATCTTCGCTCCCAATCGACCTAACCCATTGCGGGGTTGAAATAGATAAGTACTTAATAATAAAGAGGGTCTCTACGCGCAGGACCTGAATTGTTCAATCGCTACCTATATCTAGACATGACACTGCCATTTTCTATCCTCTTTTCTAGTCTATCGATCCTCAAGGGTGTTAGATAGGGACAAGCAATGTGACCAGGCCCAAATACCACCCCGGTTTAAAGCACAATCCCCCTTTCATCGCATGTCCGCTGTTGTCCAGCATCTTCAAGTGAGGCTCGTCTCAACGTTTTTGTTCTGGTGATACCCAATAGGCTTCGATAGAGCCTCTCGGCCGTGTCTTTTAACAATCTGCACCTGCAACAATGACATTCCAGCCATCTTTATCGAAATTTTGCCCATGCACTGAGTCGGTAGGTAGATCTGACACAAGTCGAGTGAGTAGTTGATACCACAAAGGGATCCCAGAGTCTCGCTGTCGCAATATATGGTTGCAGCGGCAAACAAAATCACAGAAACACGCAAGCAAGATCGGAGTAAGAGAAACATACGCCCATGCCCATAGCACTTCTCAACTATATCCCATGCGCGGTCTCCGAGCTTGCTGCAGGGTACCGACACCGGATGTGGATTGTCGTTGCAGAACCATATGCCAGAGTCCCACGAGCACGAAACACGACCACAGTTTCTTGGTCCCGGGTCATTTGTGCAATTGCCGTGGATCTTGTGAAGATACGCAATTCCCTGTTTGCGAGGTATGAGTCAGTCATCACTACCAGCTAGGCAGGAAACAAGTGTTTCGGGGAGCAGCAGCTTGTCATGGCAAGGCATGCCCTCGAATAGGGAGGGCGGTGGCAGGAGAGAACCAACCTGGCGGATGTGAAAGACAGAGGCGACCAAAGGACCCCACGCCATGTCACATAGGATATTGCTCGTGTCATCATCCGAAGAGTCACGAAGCTCCAATTCGAGGTCGGTTGACCAGGAGAAGTCCGGCTTTACGTCGCGTATCTGCTGTTCGATATGTTCTAGACTCTACAGAAAATAGTTGTCAACAAATGCTCAGCACATGACAAATTTGTAGAAACATAAGGGATATATGGGAGCAAATGCTCCGGGCAGCAGGAAATGGCAGGTCATTTGACAACACACCGATCCCGTGAACGACGTCAGCTCGCCATCTCTTTCGATGTAGCCCGTCCAAGTGATGCTCGACCTGCGAGAAGTCTCTGGTCCGTCGTCGATCATGTGCTTTCGGCTACTAGGCAGATCCTCCGCTGCTGCGCAGAGAGACATAGCCACAATAACGAAGCTTATTAACATTCTGCTTGAAGAAATGCCACGCGAACTCTGCTTGCCTGAGATAAGCTGAAACGTATTGCAAAAACTGGCACAAGGGTATGTATTACGTGTAAAGCATGGCATCTGCCTCAGAGTCTTCCACAAGGCCTTATATACTATGCCAACGAAGCATACCTACCTACCTACCCAAAGCGACCGTAAGCGAGCCGTTCGACTTCGATATGAAAGTTTGTAATTGTACGAATGGTAAGTACGTACTACACGATAGCCACGTCATTGTTTGGCCGAGGAGAAGTTACCACGGAATTCAAGAACGAACTGTTGTTGATGTTATTGATGCGAGGTACAGCTTCTAGTAGCGTAACACCATTGGCCACCTGGGTAGGTAGTCATCGTATGTGAAATCGGGGTACAACCTAAAGCTACTAAGCCTGTTGATAACCAGTCTGGTGATAAGAAAAGTGCCTACCTCTTCAATCTAAACTATTGTTGCATGATGCCATTCGAAGCAGTGATACTACAAGCCACATGCTCTGCCCCTTTTCATCTTGGCACACAGATCGTAAGACCGTGATGTGTACAAGGCTTCAAACCGTATTCTAGCCAGTCAAAGCCCCATGCATACTCGTCAAGTTTGAGTCATCGTTTCGATTTGGATATATCAAGATGGTTTAGCGAGGTGGTTCGTTTCTCACTCGTGTGTGATTGCTGGATACAGGTAACTAGCGAACGCTGTCACGATCTTGTGTTAACCGAGAGGTACGTAATCTCCCACAATTGATCATAGAATAACGCACTCCATGTATGACAGGGCTTAATATCAATGAACATTGACATATTCCGAGTTTCCCTATAGTTGCTAGCGAGTGTTGTTTAGCCCCAAGGGCGAGTACCATTGATCCTGCACGTGGTGGGAGAAGGAAATATAATGTTCATAGCTTGGCCAGTTTCTGGTCTTCGCTCATGCCCTAATCAATGTACCCGTCTCTGCGTATATCTACATATTTTGAAGGGAAGTCAAATCTTGGTAGAAGCATATGCAATCTTCCGGGCACTGTAGGATGTTGGATGCAGAGTGCAGTGCTATAGGCCCACGTCATAGGGATATCCTCGTAGTATTTGTTTGAGCCTGCGGAAAGTGTGTGTCATTCTGAATTCATCCGTACCCAGAAATCCACTGACTCATTGTAAGCGTTGAATTTGTCCAACTCGAACTTAAGCCGAGTGGGAGCTACCTGATGGTCAGATAGACGGCGGTCACCGGCGCGGGCGACGGGATTGCAACGAGAGCGACTGGCCCGGAAGACACCGGTACCGCCATAGAACTGTCGCCAAATTTAACAATCCCCTCTTCTACGTTGTATATACCTAGGTAGGTTTCGGGATCTTGAGGGAGTAGCAGAGGTAGAATATGCACTTTATGGAACTGTGTGTCACCGAGATAAGCCAAAGGGGAATCGGGGACTTCGTCGGCCTGGCCCAAGACATCGTAGGATTTGCGTTACCGCTCATTCAAGGCAACAGGTTGTTGTGGTCGTGCACGGCACACCTGTATAGTGGTGGCATCGAGCTACCCAAGATTGGTGCTGCCGTCGAATGTGTGAGCTGATCTCGGCAATCGAGCCACCAGCAATGGTCACAGTCGGTCCGTCCTCGGTATGGCTGTTTCGTCTAAGCGTATCTACACATTGTCTACCGTTGTTCGTGAACTCAAATGAAACCCTTCCTTATCAGCACATGTGAAAAACGTTCGTGAGATCGCCAGGCTGACTCGTTCCCCTCAAAGCCAAATTTGTGCGACCAGAATGCTGAGACAATAGTTGTGTTTGCAAATGATTCGGTGACATGACCTCAAGTAATACATCGCCAATACAAAAGGGGAGCAGAAAGCTGCAGGAACCACTACTACACGACAATTACGTGCAACACGAAGAGCTTCATAAGCCACGCTAGCAAAGTAAGGTTTCATCCTAGTAAGCACAATCTCCTTGTATATGGATTAGCACACCCCGGTAATGACTAGAGATCATTCACGCTGTTGAGTGACAGATATGTATTCGGTGGCACATTCGGCAGACTGTGCTTGTGGATTTGCACCCGAGATGTCTTTGTTCCTTTGAATATTACAAACATTTGGTGTTATCCTATTCTTCCGTCTCGAAAAAGGATTTCACGCATGATCTATGTATCCCGTCGTGGAATTTACACTCGTCTCATAAAAGCGCAGCCGTAAACCCCGGCACGATTGTTCCATACCTTGCCTAAGCTAGCATTTTCTGCTATGAAAAATAGTCATTATGATTTGAAATACCGAGTCCATCTCCCCATAATCTTTATGATGCCCCTGCCTCTAAACTTTTTTAAAATTCCCCAGAACGCTGAGTGAAGCCCTGCACCCGTGTCCATGGGACAGGATCAATGCAGGCTCGTCTATGATTGTGGCATTTCCGTTGGCGTGACAGGGCGCCGCGCATGTGTTGACCACAATATAAAGGTAGCTGAAGCGTTCCCCTTGGCCATATAACCCTCGACACATAATCATCATACCCATCGTTGTCGGCGTAAATGTTGCCCTGCCTGCCGAACTCCCACATAAAGTCCCAAATCCCAAAAATGTTGCCCAAATCTTAAAAACAGTGAAGCGCGAGGGGAGCATGCTCTCCCGATTAAACCCCGCGCAAAACAACTCGTGAGTGACCGACTACTAAACATTATCTGCCTCACAAGCCAAGCTTGTGATGAAAGTTCCGGTGAATCTTAACTTGCGCCGACGAATAATCATGCTGGTCGTAGCGTAATTAGTAGTAGTAACAAGCCATAAACGCCCATGATGTCAACGTTGAACAATTATTGGGTATTCGCAAGTATCCGGTCCAATGGGCCGGCTGAAAGGGTAGTCTGGAACTTCATGAGTCGCACAAATATTACTGCGCATGAAACAAATCTTCATCAGATGAGGCGGCATCCCCATTGGTTTTCGGCCTCGTTGCGGTTGTTGCACCACCCGCGGCTTTATCATCCTGGGTACTGTGACTCTTCACCCCTAGCTCGTGATATGGTCCACTTTCTTCTATGTCGTGAGTCCCGTGCTTCGAGGTGTGATCGAGCAGCGCCGGTATGTGTCGAAGAAGTGGACGAAGTGCTGCCGCAGATGCCGCAAAGATGGCTAGACCGAGCTCAATATTGGCCCACAGGAGCAGGTCGTGATGCAGACTGTCGGCTTCTTTGCCTGATGCGTTGGGAAGGCGGACAATGATGACCAGCTTGACAATCGTCGCAGTGCTTGCGCTAGAGTAAAGAACGTGTCAGCGTGCTGTTATTGTTGCATATGACAGTCGGAAAGAACTCACAAAATTCCGAGCCCCAACAGGAATATCGCTATAAGCTTGAGGCGTGTCTTGAGCTGGGAGCCTCGTAGAATCCAGATTGGGAGTAAGGCATAGAAGTAGTCGATAAAGATATTCGATATGGTTCGGAAGTACCCGACTTGCGTGCATCTCTCGCTCCCAGCCCAGTTGCTCACACCACCTGTAGCACAGATGCCTGAGGCGAAAACAACAGTAATGATCGTCCAGATACCGACAATGACCATGGAGATGATGAGGATCACTCGTATGCCTTTGCTAATAGCAATGCGGAGGAGCACCAGCGCTACAGCTAGTTTCACGAGACCCGCGGAGATGTATAATGTCGTTTGGTCACCATAGATAAACTGGAGTCGGAATTCATGGTCAGCAAAACACTCTATCAACGTGAAATCAGACCGGATGGTCGAACTATTGAAGACATACCATGGCTGATTTCTCCTTGTTATACCAGGGTTGGCTATCCTCGGCAGCGTAGCCATAACTACAATAGACCACGAGTCAGATAAGAAAGGGAAAAACGTAAGTGTCGCTGATCTCGGCGTGTCGTGGATGCGTCCGCGGGTATATACGATGGAAACCCAATGGTCTTGTCAAAGAGGGTTGAACAAGCAGATACGTACTGCATGGCGGCGAAGCCTAGGCTGATGGAGATCACGAAGCCGACCTATTTGTTCTGATTAGGTGATGTTCCTTCTACCCAAAACACAGAGTGAAAACCAGCTTACATAGGTCAAGCATAATACAAAATCATCCCAACCAAAACCCCTCGTAACTAATCTTGTCCGAACAAAGATGCGGGCGAGCACGACTGCAGTGTTGAGGACCAGGAATAAGACCGCGGCGCCAAACAGGCTGGCGCGTTGGGCCATTTTGAGAACAGTGGTGATGTGGAAGTCTTGTGGTAAGCGACGAGATGTCAATTTCAAGTAGCCAGCTCTCGATCCATTTCAGGTGCTCGACGTGAGGGCCAGGGGCGGGATACGCCGACGTAGGAACGTTTGGCTCGAAAGTTGTTGAAAGGTTCACACAGAAACCAAGAAATGCCGAAAACACCTTCACCAACCAGACACATGGGCTGTTTAATGATATAGAAGACAAATATTGTCCAGGGATGTGGTTCTGAGCCAAGTATCTTTCACACACTACAACATTGATCTACACTGCGTCGTTCATGCGGGAGATCTAAACAAGAAAGCCCAGGGTCGGTAGGGCAAGGGTTATTTACATAGTGTAGATGTATTGAAACCATTGATGTCTGAATCGGGCCCCTTCTCTCTTTGTCAGGAGATGCATCTCATCACTCTTCCTTTTTTTCTTGCTTGTTTGGTCCCCTACTGTTCCTACGCTAGCTGAGTACCGAGGGTCCCATTACTTACTGTAAAGCAAGATAGATAGCAGAAGTACACAAGCGGGAGTCCCTACGCGTAGAGGGATGCATCGTAGTGTGCTCCTTTGGACAAAGTTTCCGAGCAAGGGTAGGTAGCTCCTCATCGCCCACGGCGGAACTACCCCACAAGCGGCAGGACAGGCTCGACAGGAGTCCCTAGTATGGCTCCCTAGTATGGCAGATGGTGCATTAGAATTAGAGTTATTGATCTAGTGCAACGCCGTGCCAGTCCTCGCGCGTGTTGTGGACGAGTCAAGATTCTCGAAGCACCGCGGCAAGCGGGTGGAAGGACGCTCTACCGAAGTAGGTAGGTCTGAGGATGCGATCCTACACTACGGTAAACTAGGGTAAGCGGCATCGCTGAGCGAATTGATGGCAGCCCATGTCTAAGAGAAGTTGGTTAGCCTGTGAAATTCGACAGACGAGCCTCACCGCACACCACCTGAGCAGGAGCTGAAGACAGGAGACATGACAGTTCTCTTCTCGACAGCCATCCATCCCACTTGACATGGAATAGATTGTCGCCACGAGTGCAGAAAGAAAAGGAAGGGGGAAAATAAGGATAAAAAGAAAGAAGGCCTGAGCAAGGCGCCCCTTACGGAGATGCTTATTCGCCTCAGGCACCATCTCCGCTCGCCAGCGCCATGGATGTTGTGCTCGCTTAACGACAGCCCCATCACCGGAGTCACCCTACTCCCGAGTCGTATGGCAGTTGTCCGCACGCTAGTAAATGCATGCAACATTAAGTACATCCATGCTTGATGGCTTGATGGCTTGATGGCAATGCTCAGCTGAAATGTACGTGATCGAGGGCTGGCGCAAGCCCCAAATACCATGAAGACGACATTGGTGTTTCGCGTACCGTATAACTATATATATATATATATATATCACGAGTGTTCCAAGCAGGACCACAATACTGACGACCTCGGGACTTGTCGAGCCCGTGTGAATACGTAATGTGATATATCAACCCACATTCGCTCTTTGAGGCACTTCAGCCGCAAACCAACCCTCGCCAACCCTCGTTCTCCGAAGGATGTTTGTCCCAATCTGGTGAGGTATTACCACATGCGCCGTCACAAAGACCCCCAAGCCACTTACAACATCGGCGGCCCACGGTATCCGGCTCACGGTGTGTGGTTTTCTCGTCTACTGTCCTACTTACTACTTACTTAGTATCTCCCAACCTTCGCTTGCCGTACTCGTATGCACTTACGTCTCGAATACTACATACTGAAGCTCTCAAGACACTCGAGGATTTATTGGTCTGACCATCCCCGTGGAGGGTTAAGATCGGCCTCAATAAAAAGCGTCGACAAACAGACAGAGCGGGGAAGACTTTCTTCCCTCTTGAGCTCTCGACATGTTTGCATGCCAAGCATAAAGATCAGACCAAAAAGAGGTATCCAACATCTGACGGGTCAACCAACACATTATTACTGTGATGCCGTACCAAACCGGACAAAGCTGGGAACAAAGCCCCGCAGCAAGACCCGGTCGCTGACCTCAGTTCTCCAGTATAACATCATGCCAGGACACTAGCTCTTCATTTCCCATCTAGATAGTGTGCACTAAATGTCCGAGATGCCTACCAACACCCTGTCGGCCTTGTATGGTGTTCGCCTGCTCGGCCTGTTAGCATGAGGTAGAGTAGTAGTACAAGGTGCGCGTCGCCAACATTGAGCCGACCTGCTGGCTTTCTTCTCGTTCTTTGCTCTCTTGCGCTCAATTGCCATCGACTGACGACCGACTGACTGACCGACCTGCTTGCCAAACCAAGATGCGCAATCCTCTGTACATAGCGACAGTTGTCGCCGCGCTTTTCGGCGCGCCAGCGACGGCGACGGCGACAAAATCTTGCAAGCCACGACACAAGGATGCGCAGCGGATGGCGTCCAGTATCATGGCCCGTGGTCAGGGCATAATGACTGGGGAGGGAGGGTCGTCCGAAGCCTTGCAGGCCGGCTTTGTTCAGAAAGCCTTCACTGCGCTCGCTGCTCACGACGACCACCACCACCACCACGGCAAAGATGCTCCTTGGCAAGAATATGTCCAGAAGAGCGCTGCCTCTACCATTCCATTCCTGTCCAACGCCAGCAACGATGCGCTCTCGTACCCCATGGACCGCCTCAGCAACGGAAATGCCCTCTTGGCGCTGTCGTCCGCCGACGGCACGGCATATCGCACTGCCGCGGATGCGCTACGAGAAAGCATCCATCTGAATCGCCGAAACAGCGAAGGCGGTTTATGGTACTTTGTGTACCCGTACTGGAGCTACTTGGACGGAATGTACTCGTTGGGCCCCTTCTACAGCCAGTACACTCTCACGTCATCTTCCAGCAGCAGAAGCGCCGCTAGTCATCTAGATGATATGCTGTATCAATTTGACATTCTCTGGCGGCACACGGCTCACGCCAAAAGCGGACTGCTCTCGCATGGTTACGACGCAACTCGCAAAGCCGTGTGGGCTGACTCGGTCACGGGCGCTAGTCCGTATGTCTGGGGTCGAAGTCTCGGCTGGTACACCATGGCGTTGCTCGACACTCTCGAGATCCTCGAGAAGGAAAAGGCCCCCCACAAGTACAGGGCTCCACTGCTGGAAAAGTTCCAGCGTTTGATGCCGGCTGTCATCAAGGCCGTCGACCACAAGACGGGAGGATGGTGGCAGATTGTCGACCAATCCGGACGCGAGGGAAACTACATTGAATCCAGCGGCACCGCCATGTTCTCCTATTCGCTGCTAAAGGGGGCTCGTCTCGGCTACCTACCACACCAATGGGCCACAAAGGCGAAGAAAGTCGGCATCCGGGCCCAGAGGTATCTGACCGACCACTTCGTGGTCGAGGAAGCTGATGGAACCTGGAGCTACAACGGAACTGTTGCTGTATGCAGCTTGAACTCTACTGCAACTTTCGAGGTGAGCTCTCTTCTCGGTCCAACTCCACTCTGATATTGCCATTTGGTTGCTAACTAGTTGGGTGCAGTATTATGTCAACCAGCCCATTTTATACAACAGCGTTCTGGGGTCCGCTGCGTATGTGCTTGCGTCGATCGAAGCCGACAAGTCAAGATAAACCATTCGGCACCACGTACAATGATAGCTAGACATATATGCTAGAGTACACTAATTCTGATATATCAACATAGCCCAATTTAAACGCATTTTTCATTTTCCTGACTCAAAACACAGTAGCCGAGCAGAGCCCCAGGCAGATAGATCTGCAGTTGGGTATAGATGCATTGGCTCGGAAACCAGGCTATTGGGACTAATACTTAGCGACTTGGGATCTGCGAACATGATGAATATGTGATGGTTCGTGAAGCTGCTTGATGAGCCTGACTCGGTAAAGGCCGATAGTGCAATGTCACGCCTTCCGTATGCAGATCACTAATATTGGCTGTGTTCCTGACTAGATCCAACTGCTAGTTGCCACACGGGAGGATTGTAGCCCACGGTACTGTAAATGGGCGAGGTCAATCTTGCCTCAAACCAGACTTAAGGTTAAAGACGATGTACACAAATACCGCCACGAGCCGGCGTGTCTTGGTTGTTGCGCTAAGTCCACGTCGTCTTGACTCTCCTGAAATGCGCAGTAATCCCACTACGATTTAAGCTCTTGGATTAGAACCGAGGTTATGAATTTATGGTATTCGGACCTGATCCATACTATAGTCTAGAATAACACTTGTTCGAATATTTTGGGGCAAACATAAACGCTACACGAAACAGGCAGCAAAACCCCTTACGGCTTGGTGTAGCGACCAAGCGAGGAAGAAATCCTGCATAGTCAAAGAGACTGTCATAGGCTGTATGGAAGGGTGGTTACGAGATCGTCTATTACTTAGATTCTTATCACAGCCTCACAAGTTACGTGCTATACTTACACCACATGAATACCGTGTTATTATCAAACGCTCGATACAGCTAATGTTGCTACAGCTGACGGAGCTCGAGAATGCTGTGCTTGCGAAATCCTTCCTCGATGCCCTGTCGTAGAGCATGTTCTAATGATAGGACAGAACGAGACACAAATTGCCGAGAGTGTTCATACGAAGAACAAAGCAAGGGTTTATGTTTACCTCGGTTCAATATTGCTGACATTCAGGTGCAAATATCACGTTCCTCGACAAAAAATAGATATTCAGCCCCCTGAAGCTACGATCTTAATAAGATTGATTTGTATTGACATCTTATGGTTAGAGACGTAGATCCGTAGTTGCTTGTCACCTACTTGTATTGGTGCGCTAGAGATCCAGATCTTAATATGATGACTTGTGCTTGCAGGATGTCTATCATGACTCTGTCGCGTATGTCGCTGCACCGGAGGATGAAGAGTGGTAGTGTCGAAAGTGTGCCAAGGTGAAGGACAAGATTTGATTACTCCCTCACTTCAGCTTGCTCAAACGATAATTATACCCCGTCGTCATGGTGGATTAGTGGTTGGCCACGGCACAATCGCCAATCAGCAAGGTATATCTCGAGTCACTCGCTCGAAACCAGAAGTTTATAACGCAACTGATGCTTGAAAAGCCGAGTCCGGCTGGAACCAAACGTTTGGTGACTGCACATAATAAAAAGGGGGCAGTATACATCCATCATTGTGCTCTATCGAATAGTAAGCAGGCGTACACGTGCGACTTAGGTGTAGGGCTCCATAAACTCTTTCATATGCGACTGGAGTTAACTCAAGTTCTGTGAGTACTTGGCCATGAGAGCGTCTACCTCACGTACCTAGTTTCTACTCCACGGGCCATGAGAATATAAAAGCTACAACGAGACAGAGCAGCTAGCTCAATTATAGGATGGCCAATGTTCGTACAGACAACTCGGGGTTCACGTCAAGGAGCCGGTTAGCTAAGGTATGCGGCTGGTGGTGGTAAGATGCGAGTAGGTTTAATTGTTTGCTAGTTATTTGCAGATTGCGTATGTAGAGTACCTAACCACGCCGGACCTTGATATGAGAGGGGATCAATTGGTCCTGGTCCAAAATCGTCAACATCCTCCTTTCCATAACACCACAACACAGTGCCGGGATATTGCAATTGCAACAGAGCACTTACTAACTACGACTGCCAAACCATATGCATCGATATGATGGCCGAGGTGACACGACAGTCACTTGATATGCAATTAACACGATGCAAAGAAAATGAAATGCGCACGGTTAGGCGCTTGTGTCATGTCTCACCTGTCATGCCTCTGGGGATCGTACAGCAGATCATACTTAGTACCTAGTCAAGCAAGTCTCGACTAGACGCTGACGTGGTTATTGTTCCAGAATTCTTAATTATTCTAGATCCAGTGCAAGTGACCTGTCATTCGGGTACGTAGAACCGAAACCCAAAATCTCGTAAGTATTACGGGCAGTAGCTGAGATCATCATACTCGCTATCGTGTCAAAACATGCTCCACGATGCTAATTATGTATATTTACGTCTTGGGGAGCGTACTGGGCGACTGGCAGTTCTCAACAGGCGCCTAAAGGCGGACCCAGTTGTTGCACAGCATGATCCACACACAGTACATGTATGAGGTGCAGATGCGGCTCCATTAGAAGATTTTCCAGAGATTATTCTTGATTGTTTGGGTGTGCTCGTTGGCGTCTTTCTGCCAACCACCTGGTTCCACGCAGAGATACTTATATAGCATAGTCGACTGCAGCCACCAACGCCACCTCTGTCACAAAGGGTCCTGTGCAGGGATGACGATCAGCCATGCCAGCTAGTAGCCGCGCGCCACCCGTGCAGCATCCGTGCGCCATCGCACGATGGCTGGCTCGGCTGCCCGTATAGAACGCTATATTCATCGATTGGCGCATAGGCTACCTACATGTATGTGTACTCGTAGGTATATATATATACTAGCTAATGATCAGTTCATGTAGAGAAAATGCGTTTGAAATGCAGTCCAGTACGGATGTCGGGTCGAGAAAAGCAGAAGAGCAGAGCTGGAGAAAGGCTATATAGATGACTTGCCTTGCGCCCCTCTCCTTCTCCTGCCACTTAAGAATAGGCCATGCAGTCGAGGCACTTACCTAGGAGGCAGGTAGTATTGGACACTCGTAGATGAACCAGGAGCAGGAAAGGAGACTGCGAGTACACCCACACGCTCGACGGCTTGGACGGCACCTCGGCAACCTACAGTAGTATAATCCCCTCCCTCGACGATCTCAAATGGACACGATTCCTTCATGGATCGCGCGAAGGAAGCTTCGCCTCGGTACCTACATGCACACGTACTTCGCGAGCTTCGCCCACATACACGTACATACATGAGATGCTTCCATTGTAACTTCAGGATGCTTCAGGCACTACAGGCCCATGAGAGGCTCGTTTCGGCTTGGTAGGTCGGTGGTCAGCCTCGCGACAGCCTGGCGAATTGACCCAACCGTAAATCCTGCCTTGAGAGTCGAGGAGAGATGTACTCGTATTCTTGGCGCCTCGAGTGCATCGGCACCTACATAGCGTACCTGCATGCGACAGGGGAGAGAAGTGAAGGACTGGAAGATGTGACTGGGCAAAATGACCAACTTTAGCATACATTAAAGAGGTGGATAGATGGCGAGGATGGGTAAGGTGGATAGGGGAGGTGGATAGAGCATGGAGCCGGCGATAAGAGTAAGATTGCGAATGGACCAATGCGGCTATGAACGGGGCACCGCGCGGGGCTGCAGAAGTGGTTCGACCAGGCGCAATTGCGTGGCGCTGTTCGCCAGCAGCCACTCACGATGGCCGCTGCAAGCCAAGCCAAGGGGCAGAACCGGGGGCACGGCATGGGAGGTCAGATCGCTAAGGTACGCCCCTGGGCCTGTGTCCGTGTTGGGGCTAGCGTTGGTGGGGGAAGAAACAGCACCGAGAGTCGACAGCCCCCGAAGCAGAAGAGGCACCTGCGAACACCTGCAAGACAGAAACACCTGCAAAGACCTGGCCAATCAATCGGGAACCAACCCTCAATTAACCCAACCTCACCAACCACGGGCATCCACACACCACCCTCGACCACCCACACCATCCACACCATCCACACCACCCACGTCAGATCCCAGATCCTGACCCAGGTTTTAAGTTTCGACCAGGCCGTCTATTGGCTGCCATATCCCATCAGTTGGCTCTGAATTGGCCGACTGCAACGCTAGCGGTAGCATCGGTAGTATTGCTGCTGCTAGCCCCCCCCCTTTTTGGTCGACTGTGTCCAACTGCCTATTAACCATAACCATGGTTGAGCGTTAAGCTCTTGCAGCTTGTTCCAGTGTCGAGTGTGCGCTTCCTCTCCTTTTCCGAGACTTCAAGCCGTCGTGTACGGATGGTAGCGCAGGTGCCGAGTGCTCGGGTGTGGTGCTCATCTATTTGTCTCTGTCTCTGTCTCATTTCCCATCATTTCGTGGCCTTGCTGTTCCTGGACAGAACTGGACAGAATTGGACATTGGGTCCGACGCATCCCTTGGCTCGACGATAGTCCGTTGCCGAAGTAGACGATCACACTACCGGCGTACCAACACTGCCGGCTGCGTGCTATCTGCGTGCTATTTGCTCGTACTGCTTGGTACCTGCTGTACCTACCTACCTCTACACAGGGAGCCACAGCCGGAACAGGTACATGCGATTCGCATTCCACACGTACGCACGCACGCGCAGAGAGGGCGCTTAGCACACGTACCTAACTTACTGTCCAGGTGCGCGGCGGTTAGATGCATACAGTGGGCAAGGGACACGGACACAGGCTGCGCTCGCAACCTTAGACTGCCCACACTACCGACTGAGACCAACCTACTACCGCCCTACCTACCGCCCTATCTGCTCCCGTCAGGAGACATCCAATGTCTGCCAATATACCTGACACCGGTCACGCGGGTGCGTCAGATATACCAACTATTCCCAATATACCCTCCGAACAACCGCCCTCCATGGACCACCCAGCCGGTCCCCATCAGCACCAGCACCGCCCGTCGCTGTCTGTTCTTTCCGAGACCTCGGATCTCTCGAGTCCCTTGGATCCTGCTTCCCCGTTCCCCCCCTTCCCGCCCTACGCAGAAGACAGGCCGCTGCCACTGGACAGGCGCACCTCGGCATCGACCATCTCGAGCTCCCGGAACACAAAGGGTCTTGTCCTCAACGCCCGCGTTTCCGGCCCCCCACCCCAGCCCATCAAGAGAAAGCCTTTGTCGTCGACGGCCTCGTCCATTGCCACGCGCTATTCGTCCGGCGAGCATCTGGCCACCGCCGCCGCGAGGACCCTGCAGCACCCGGAGCAGAGATACGACCGCTCCTTCTCCCTCGACAGCCCTACTGTCTACGAGTTCCCTCAGGCTCACGCCCAACCAGAGCCCGTGTCTCGGCCCCTTCCCGCCCGCTGGGAATCCACAACAAAGACCGCGTCAGGTGCCACGGACAGCGCACCATCGCCCCTCGACAAAGAGTGAGTCCATGTCTCATTTCCTACCTGTCTGCAATCCAGCGCGGCTTGGCCACGAACCCCGCGAACACCGCGATGCTAATCTATCCCATCTTAACTAGGCAATCTCCCGAATTTCACCTGCCTTCTGTTTCTGCTTCGGCGAACAGCCATTCGGCTGCTGCAGCGGCGGAAGTCGAACGGGCCAGCCACCCTGCCGCTCTCGAACAGATATCGATGCACTCGGAACAGCAGACGTTGTATGACGATCTATTGGCCCATGCAGGCGGAAATCCCTTGAATAATATCATCTTGGATGACTATGAGTCTGACTCGTCCCACAACACCGCTTCGCTCCCTCCAATCAATAATATGTCTCTACACGTCACGCGCAAGAATTTACCACAACACTTGACGCTCAAATCCGACGAAGCGTCCCTGAAACCGTCGCTAAACCGAACGGATAGCAACGAGATCAAGACACCTAATACAGACAAACCACTCCCTAAATCCCCGGGCTCCTCCAGGCTCGGTACCTTTTTTGGCTGGGCATCGTCGCCCACTACTGAGTCCTCAGAGAGAGGGTATTCTCCTCTCCCTTCACCTTTCAATTTCTCCAAGTCCGGTAGCCAGGTCGATGCGTCCCCAATCACCACAGTTGGCCCACACTTATCGTACCAGGCCAGCAAGACGCAACTCGAGCTCAACACTCCCAGCTCACGAGAGTATTGCGAGTCGTACATGACCACACCCTACACTACGCAACCGGACCCTGCTCAGATCGACGAGATGGAAGATGAATTGAAGGCCATCTCGGCCGAGTTGGCGGCCTCTATCCGCCGCGAGATGGACTTGGAAGACATGGTGGATAGGTTACAAGCAGATAAAGAAAATCCGACAGTCGCCGGAAATAAGAGAACTAGTGATTACTTCTCCGACTCAGGGTACAGCTCGGCCAAGTTTAGCGAATATGACCAGTCTCGGGAAGAAATCGAGAAGATCCAACGAAGATCAGAGCAAGAAAAAGCTCAGCTCAGACTCGAACTCACATCCAAGCTTCAAGATGAGCGGATAAGAAGACAACAGATGGATGAGCAAATTCGGGATTTGTCAACAAAGGCATCGCAGATTGATCTCAACACGGCCAGTGACGCTGATACCGGCGATCGTGTAAAGGAGCTTGAGGCGACTTGCGAAACGTTACGACGGAAGCTCGCCGAAGAACGACAGGTCAAGGATAACTTCGAAGACCTGTTTTCTGCGCTCAAAGGGGAGCTCCAGGATGCTGCCAATGAGCGAGACAACCTAAAGGATGAGATCGTCCCACAACTCCGAGCCCGTGTCGAGGGTCTCGAGACCCAGGCTTCCGAGCTTGAGAAGATGACATACGAGTCGACTAAGATGCAGCAAGAATTAAACAATCTGAGAAGCGAAAATTCCAACTTGAAACAATCCCAAATGGAAAGCATTTCGGAAGAAGGGGCGACGACAAGCGCACCGCTCTCTCGCTCCAACTCCGTCAGTGGAGCCGGTTCACGCTCGTCATTTAAGCTTCAGCGACCCCCATCCGGTCTTTCTAGATCGAAAACCGTAAAGACTTCAGAGTCTCGAGATCAGCTCTCCGAACGACTCAAGGATGTCGAGGAACAGCGTGACGCCCTGCATCGTGCGCTCAAGAACTTGCTCGAAAGACAAGAACATCAGAATCGCGAGAATCAGAAGAAAATCCGTAACCTCGAGGCAGAACGTGATCATCTCTTGCTTTCTCCGCAAACGGCCGGGTTCCAGAGAGAGGTCGGCAACCTTCGGGCTGAGATCACCGTACTACGCCGCAGGGCCGAAGAGGCCTTGGAACAGAAGTGGCAGATCGAGAAAGGGCTGGCTAGTCTTAAGATGGATCTCGACAAAGCAGAGCAAGAAGTTCAGTATCTTCGACGACTTCTTGAGGATAAAGATATTCTTATCCCTCCAGCATTCGCGCGCTTGAGTAGCGGCAGCGACCCGTATGCCACACCTGTGACATCGGAATCTCTGATGGCTGCCTATCACGACCTTCAGAAGGCTTACGCCGACTCAGTGCAGCGCATTAAGAATTTGGAAGACGGCTCCATGAATGATGGGACGACTCAGACGGCTATGCAGAAGTTAGAGGTCGCCTTATCCTCGACGGTCTCAGAGCGTGATATTGCTCAGCACGAGGCTGAATCCTACAAGCAGCAACTTAGCTCTCTCAGGGCTGGCGAGCAGGCTTACCTTGCCTCAGAAAAGGCTCTGGCCGACGAGCTCCAAGAGTCAGCACGCCGGGTCGAAGAACTAGCCATTCAGGTCCAACAGCAGCTTTCGACGAACCAGCAACTCCGTCATCGCATTGCGGATACTGTGGCGCGAGGGGATGCTAGCCAGAAGGCCAACTCGGAGAAGATCACGTCTTTGCAGGCACATCTCCGCTTCCTGGAGGAGAAATTGGAAGCAGCGCAAGCGTCGTCAGAAGACAGAGTAGCTCGCCACGAAGAAGAGATGCTAGCCGTCAAGGACAGCCATAGCGCGCAGCTTACCAGGCTTCGTGGTGCTCTTCGCTCGCCACGCACCTTCCCTGCTAAATCTCCGCTTTCGCCCTTGTTCACGGCTCCGGGCGCGTTGTCGCCGCGCCTTGAGATTACGCGTTCTGGGCCGGCGATGACGGTGTCGGAGGAGACGCAGATTGATAACCTCAAGCTGCGTGTGGCCGAGTTGGAGAACGCGCTCATGGACGCCGATAGTGAAATGCAGCAGGTGGTTGGGCGCATGAGCACCGCCCAAATAGAAGTCCTCCAGCTGCAAGAGGAGCGTGAGGCTGCCATTTCCCAGACACGCAAACTCGAAAGGGCGCTGGAGGCGGAAAGAATCAAAGCCTTCGAGGGCAGGTTCAAGAGTCTCCAAGGGTGACGAAGTCACGAACCAGACCCAACATGGACGGCGCACATTGCAACATAATTTAATCGGGCATTTACCAGCGTGGGATGGCGTCCTTCAGATTTTGGCTTATAACAAAAACGGTAACTCTGGATCAGTGCCCGGTGTTGGTGCATTCACCGACTGCTTGACGGTGCTTCACCGCTCTTCTTGTGTATTATCTTGAAATCATGGCCGGAGTATTTTGTTCGGCTATGTATGCCTAATGTTTTACACCTTAGTATATTATTGTATCTATATCGGGGCTGGACACATGGACTTTGAAGGGGAGGATTCCAGCCTTGGACGAGAAGTTGGGGCGTCAATTGGACACTTTGAAGCAGCATAATATTAAGCAAAGATGAACATGGTTATACAACTTCCAAGTGCCTAGATTCATACCGAATCAGTTCTATGTGACGTATGAAGTACGAATATTTTAATCGGATTTCATTTTGTAACACATGTATGACTGGCTGCCTAAGTACACGACAAGAGTTAAGACACAGCTCCCGGCAACCGGGACTGGCCTTACTGTTCAGGTTAGGCAGTAAAAAACACGGCCGTCATGTCCTTTGTCCGCCAGGCAATATTACCTTAATATTTCCTGCGGTATTTCCTGCCTATGGCCTCAAGCTCTCAGTCAGCTGCAACGTTTCAGGAATAGTTGTTGCCTGGAGGGAGGCGGGACAGGGCAACCCCATAGGACTTCCCATTGCGCCCCATTGCGATCGTCTCGATGATCCAATACGAGTTCAATAAAGGGAGGAATGGCAAAACGGGTTGGTGTCGCGTGGGGGATCTAGACCAAGGAACTATTGTCTGCTATTATGTGGAAGATCGCCCTAACGAGGCACCGAGGGACAGCCAGGAGAGCGTCATCTCCTTTCGAGTCAGCAATTGAGCTAGCGAGAAATACTTACATAACAAGGCACTTATAAAATTGACTGAAGAATCATGCTCGGCCACTCATTTGAGAAGGTCAGGGAACGTATTCATGCGTATTCGAAGGTACATAGGCGAGCATAGGTCGTAGGAACGCACTAATAGTCGCTTGCAAAAGCCACATCGTATGCTTGGTCTTGTGTGTCGAGTGTGTGTCCTGAGATGGACTGCTCACGAAGTGCTGCAGATCTTCCGTGCCGACGAGCCGATTGTGGACTCTGTGCACGGTAATGTAGCCATGTAGCCAATTGACTAGCTGGATCCGTCATGATTGCATAGCTCTTGAACTCTCTTTGGGAACAATGTTGGGTACTGGTGGATCAAATTCAGGGTGGCATTGTGCAGAAGGTGGCGGCTGACGTCAGGTTTCTGACGCTGTCTCGCTCTCCTATTTATATCCAACCTTGGTAGTTCCAAGTTGGCACTGGCACGTACCCGCACAGGATACGCATAGTGAGTGAGTGGCCTACCATTTATCAAGGTACGGACGGTACTGTGGTAGGTGAAATGAAAGCGAAAACTATCATCCAAGGCCTACTACATAGTAGTATTCTTCAACGACTGAGGATGCTCAAGGCGAATGAAAGTGTTGGGGTTGTCATGATCCACAATGTACTAGTGTGTAGGTACGAGTAGCTTAGGTACATGTAGCTTGTTGATCGAATTGGTAGAAGTTGTATTACAGCTGGAGGCCCAGAAGAGTTTACTGGAACTTGAAGCACGTCACACTTGCGAACCGTCGTCATCTGAGCCAGTCCACAATGGAAAGCTCCACCCCAGATCGAACAAATCAGAGGGCCATGTTGCGGTTGCTCGTACCTGGGGCGCCGGAACAGGAATAGAAACAACAGACGCTGCCGTTGGCTAGCTTCCACTGCAGGACCAGATTGTGGCACAAGTTAGCAAGTAGTTGCGGCTGAGCACGGGGCAGCCTGCCGAAGTACTACTATAGTAGTAGGCAACAAGGAAACCACATCCAGACACGCCAGAACACGGGGGCATCGGGGATCGCCTCCTAACTGGTTTGAGACAGCTAACAAATGGCTAACAAAAGCAAGCCTATATAATATAATCATCTGGTCCCTTGTGTGTGTGCATCGTGTCTTTGCAGTTGTTCATCCCACCTCAAAGACATCCACCTTGTAACCAACCCCTATCAACAAACAAAACAACACCGACCATCTCTTAACACCACATCAGCCAAGATGATGTTCACCACCAAAGCCCTCGTCTCCGCGACCCTGCTCGCCGGCTCCGCCATGGCCCAGACCAGCAGCGTCGGCGACGCGCAGTGCACGCGCTCCTACGCCTCGCTGCTCAAGGGCGCCCCGACGCCCGACGCCCAGCTCGCCAAGGCCCTGACGAGCTACGCGAGCCAGGCGGCGAGCAGCCTCAGCGGCAGCGACGCCACCGCCGTCACCAACCCGCTGGCCATCGCCACCCAGGTCTGCGACTTCTCCTCGGGCCTGCCCTCGTCGCTGCAGAGCGACTTCGACGCCTACGTGACCAAGGTCATCAGCTACGTCAGCGCCTCGAGCTCCGAGATCGACGCCGTCGTCACCAACTGCCTGGCCACCGGCAAGGAGGGCGAGGCCTACACCTCGGTCATCAACTCCTTCGCCGCCCACACCGGCCCCCTGTGCGATGCCTCGGGCGGCCCGGCCACCGGCACCACCCCGGCCCCCACCGGCTCTGCCACCGATGCCAACGGCGAGCCCACCAGCTCCCCGTCGCAGGGCGCTGCTGCCCTGCCCACGGCCGTCTACGGCGGTGTCGCCGCTGCTGCCGGCTTGCTCGGTGTTGTCGCCATGTTGTAGATGTAGTGGAAGGACGCTAGCTAGCTACCTACCTACAAACAGACAGACAACATGGCCTGAGTGTGCGTATGAAGTACGGGACAGGAAATGTTTGTTGATGACATAATGTACGATACCTAAAGAAAACATGGAAAGCCAAGGGCTTTGAGAGCGTGTTCGAGGTATTGGTTCGCGAGATAAAATACCCAGGATAATTCGTAACAATTAATCATTTTTTCAAATTCAATGTCATGGTAGCCTTCGGGCATGTCGGGACGCGTCCGATGTATGTTCTGGTTGCAGTACTGGTCTGATACGAGGTGCCAAGCCCCAATCGCGTAACGTTTGAAACTACACATATAGTACCTACATGGCTGCAACGCACCCGCGGGCCACAGCCACCCCCATGTTAACTGCTGCTCTAGCCCCATCCCGAACCGAATTGTTTCTGGCCTGACTGCCGCGCTTTGGCTGGGGTGCAAGAGAGCCTCATTGGCAGGGTCCTGACACCGAATACAAACTCGACAACCAACCAACCAACCCGTCCGTTGTGCTGCTCAGAAAAGTGTCGCCATTGCTAATCGCGGGTAGCATGTGCCGAAAAAGTAATCATGTCTGTTGTCGAGCGGCTTCGCGGTTTTATGGTAAAGTTGTTAAATCCGCCGCACCCTGCTCGCTTGGTAAGCTGGTCTAACCTCACCACCTTCTCAGCTTCCGGTTTGGTGACGTGGAGGATATCGTTTCTGCTATTCTAAGCCTACTAATATTTTATGCTGCTACAGTTGCGCAGTTGACAAATGCTAAATGATATCCTCTAATCAGTCTGCATGTCCCGGATTATAAGAGCAGAAGTCACATAGGTCCCTCCGGTATTCCCGAAGCAAGTATGGTGATGATTGATTCATATATTGAGTGATTCGCTTACGCCTTTAAGGCGTGAGTCATGCTGCTGCAACTGCTGCCGCTCTTGTTGTGGAAGGAGTGACCTGGGTATCCCGCTGTAATAATGCTAGAGTCGAAAAAAACAAAAACAAAATGACCTCTATATCCGTGAAGGTGTGAACCCTGATAAGTCTTCTATGAATGCTGATATTCCCGCTTCATCCCAAACGCCTATGCATGAATATCCCAAATGCATAAATGCTCAATAGCCAGATAAAACCAGAACGCCGTGGCATGCAAATCGACCTCCGAGGTCTTCATTATGTTCGTGTCCCGAGATGAGTAGGGAAGGGAGGGCGAAGATCATGTTTCCGCTGCCCCACGTTGTCGTGTTTGGGGGTAGATGAGTGATAAGTGACTGTGAAGTAACGCATAATATGATCATTCTCTCAAGTGAACTTTGGGCAGTTCGTTGGATGTTTTGGATGCCCTTGGCGAGGATGCGACGGAAGCTCCTCTAGAGTCCTTCAGTATCGTCGAGTCACTTGCGGCCGAGTCTCGCGGCGACGGCCATTGCTGTTGCTTCTCGCTCATGGGCTCGGCGAAGCGGTTGGGGGCTATGCGGCGAGCAATGCTGGACCAGTATAGGGCCAATGTGAGGATGATTGCGAGAAAGCCGAGGACGGAAACAACGCTCGCAACAATGGCGACGATGAGGGTTTTTCCAAAGTCGGCCATGATGAGTTATGTGGATCAGGCTTGATCTCAACGAGTATAGATGTCTTGGTTTTCTTTTTCTATTTTTTTTTTCCTTCTCGATCTGGCGGGGGAGACGAGACAAGCACAGCGAGAAGCTGATGGCTGCTGAAATTGCGGATGGTGATAGGTAAAGTAGATAGCGACAGTTGGCAACGGCAACGACAACGACGAGGGGCACCGAGCCACGAGAGAGACTGAGGGAGAGAGAGAAGCTGCTCACACCTTCACACGTTTTCTAGACACTACACAGATTTTATGAAACACCAAGGCAAACAAAGAATTGCGCACGCACGAAACTTATAGATTCATCCCATGGCGGGGGTGCCTCCGCCCTTCTCTGCCCTAAGCGCTGTACGTCATCCGGGTCAGCCGGGGGCGCCTGGCTTTTGGGTTTGGGGTTTTGGAATACTCGCTACCTCAGGCGTGTGTGGCATCGGCAGGGTCCAAGACTAAGCCATAGGACATCAATGTATGGCAGGGTTCTAGTAAGGGACGTGAGGGTCCCGAGACCTGCCGAGCTGCCAAAAAGCACTTGCCAGGCTGCCCGGCGGCAGGTTGACGTGTGTGCGCCACGACAATTGGCGGCCATTGTCCGATGGTGGAAGTGGACTCTGTGCGAGCTGGGGGCAGCGAGTCTGGCGTCTGGGGCGGCGATGAGAGGAACGGTTTGCGCGCGGCACCACGATCAGACGGGGCGGCGAGGGCGGGTTTGGATCGAATTGAGCCGATGCAGAGGCCATGATTGGCTGATGTCGGCCTATCTTCTTAGGTTGTTAGGTACCATGCTCCCTACAGCCTACGGGGGCATGCACACTTAGATCCACTGGGGCCACTGGGGCCACTGGGGCCACTGCTACCTAGGTAAGTACCTATTCTTGGGCCGTCTTAAGCGTTTGCAGCCCTGGACATCGCCTAGCTCGCCTAGCTCCGCTAGCTGGCTGCTAGCTGGGCTTCGCAGCCAATAGCACACGCCGTAGCTGCGAGCGCTGGCAGTTGTCGACGTAGATGGCGCGCGGGAAGGCCCTTCACATTCACACCGCCAGCCTCGACACTACCTGCTGAGCTGCCCAGGTGCATAGTACAGTAACCTACCTAGCAGGTCGGCTTGTGTCATCACTGGTCCCTTTTTTGTGGGAGAGCGTGTTCTGGACGTGTGCCCAGACCGAGCCCGGAGTCCAAGAAGAGAGGAGGGGAGCAGAATCTGACGATGACCTCCTCATCGCCTTTTTCTTTCTTCTCTCTCTTTTCTATTCTCTCTAGCGCATCCATCCCAGCCCAGGTATTTGGTGTACGCGCAACACCTTACTAGCCACCCTGATGATCTGTAAATCCGATCGGCGCAACGCTCTTGCGAACACGTCCAGGACCCGGCTAGGTACTTATCCATGCATGCCCAAGTAAGACGGCGGGTAATGGGGTTTGCTCTGAAAAGAAGACAGACGCCCACCTTGCACCCAAGGATACAGGCGTAAGAAAGCGAGCGGTGAAATGCTATGTACCTAGGTATATATTGCACACCTTTAGGTACTTAGGACCTGCACTCGCCGTTTCGAGAATATTCATTGTAATCAAGCTGTGACGCTTATCGTAACAATTGGCACATCCTCCATGCCTGCTCGCCTGCCTACTTAGGTACCTTAGGTACTGTAAATAGGTAGCCTAGCCACCAGTCCCGACTCCCAGGGTTATCCCATCCTAGCATGATCGGCGTTGCGGCTTAAAAGTCTGTGACGCAAGTTGAACTCGCGCCTGATCTTTCACCACACCATTATGCATTCCCATCGGAAGATCGTGATAATGCTTTTTTAACGTGGTATTGTCGTCGAGCCATGAGATCATATCCTCGCACACCTACTCACTAGTTCCATAAAAGTCGACACTGCCAAGTACTTAGTACCTAGCCTAACTCTAGTACTGTCATCCAAATCATACATGTCCATCAGGCTATTGGTCGCGCACGTTTAAGAGTAACATGGTGACTTGGCTTAGGTAATTGTCGATTATGCAGTGCTATGCCCCGGGGCTAATTGGATTAGGTTGTCTTATCGCATTACCGCCCATAGGTACGAGCGAGCATCTTCCATGCTCGCTGCTCCCCAGTGTGCTTGTCAAGCACGAGTGTGGTTTACTAGATAATTGCAATCACGCTCTTCATGCCAGTCGCTGAGTAGAAGTCTCTAGAGGACTTGGTCTTGTAATTTATGCAGGATATGCACGACCTTGAGTTCGTACCCCTTCGCTGTCTTGCCTTTGCTAACTATCCTTTTGCCTCGTCTTCAACCTCCAAAGT
This sequence comes from Astrocystis sublimbata, assembly GCA_022453515.1. Classification (NCBI taxonomy): domain Eukaryota; kingdom Fungi; phylum Ascomycota; class Sordariomycetes; order Xylariales; family Xylariaceae; genus Astrocystis; species Astrocystis sublimbata. The sequence goes on from JAJNNY010000002.1 coordinate 298,792, forward strand.
TGGTATGGAAAACTGAGTCACAACGACAAGTTACAACCGATCCGTCTCGAAAGAAAGCAGGAGAGGTAGAAATTGCGGGAAGAGGGACATGAGACCAAGAAGCAAATGGGCGGGGTTTACAGGTAATAGCTCACGGATGAATTAAACCACCAATGCCCAGACAAGGGAACTCGAATTGACTCCGGTTCGTACACCATCACAGCGCCGAGTTATTATGGGTTGGCCGAATGGACACACACTACTAACACTGCTGTCTGTCCCGTTCGTGAATCGGCATTGGTGGTTAGAGTCACTCTAACGCGACTCGCAATTCATAAACATTCCCAGTACCTAGGCAATCTATGATCTTTGCTTCTCCTTGATCCTATTTACCGGGGTTATGGTATATATCTCGCATGCCACAAGCACCTACTTCTTTGGAGCCTTCATTGCACATACAACGCAATGATAAGATTGTGTAAATGTAGCACTAGTCGGTCTACAAGCTAGGCGTATCAGTGCGCGTGGGAAACCGTCGATGCAGGGAGCATTGCAAGCGAAGCCAGCAGGAAACTCAGAGCGATGATAAAATGTTACTTCGAAGTGTGGCAGATTTTGGACGCCAAGCTGTGTGTGAGGAGAGGCGTGTTCAGCACGAACCACTATTTGAATGTCGGGGACAATTACCTAGGTCTAAGGTCATCACCGGTGTAGTCTTGCGGTTGAAGTCATATCCCCCTTATAGCACAAAAACTACCAACTACTTCACTAGAACTCTCAGCCTGGGTCGGGTTTGTCGCGGCGTTTCAGCTTCAGGACTTTGTACTTTTGCATTCGATTCCAGTGTTGCTGTGTAGGTATTGAACACCAGACGGAGGCTGAGTAAGGGCCTCTCACTTGAGGGCTGCCAATTTCACTTCCATTTATTTCGGCATTCCAAGCCCTATCTGCAACCGCGGCCATAGCGAGCAGTTTTATTTTTATTCAGATGACCTATGTGTAGCCATCAAAGCTTATTGGGACTTCTGTAAGCGGCGCGGGAAAATGTAGTTAACCGCAAAAGATGGACGACGCCCCTTCACGATGCGAGATGAGGGGACAAGTACAACCAAATGATGGGAAATCAAAACATGAAATTTCTTCCATACCAGAGTCGTACCTTCATCCTACCTACCATGGTTTATTCCTTCGTCTGATGAGTAATTAAAAAGCAGAGGTAAGGCGGACGGACCCTTTCTCCCAGCGGAACTTCCTTCTCTAGGCATGCGACCCTCCCGACCCTCCCTAAATTGAGACACAACGTTGACGCACATTCAGGAAACACAGTTCCTAGATAATAATAAACTTATAGAAATCGGTGAAAAGAAATGCAAAAATTGGAGTCCAAACATATTTGTCCCTCGAGCCGGATTTGAACCGGCGACCTGTGGATATACAAGTGTATCTAGCAATTACAGTCCATCGCTCTGCCAACTGAGCTATCAAGGGCTTGTTGTCTGAATGTTGTTAGATGCGTCTTATATCAAATTATCAAACCCAGTTCTGCATTCGCCGTAGGGACTGAATGGCTGCGTCCTAATGAACTTGGTGCAGCGTAGCGATTCAGCATTGATTATTTGTCAATCAATAACATACGGTCTTTCGATAAGGTTTCATTATCATTGTCGGGCTTGTCGAAATGATCATGCTTTGCGTGATAGTGTTGGCGATATACGGTTGTTTAAAAAGCCCATATCTCGACATATCAGTTTTTAAAGGGGGTAGTTCTAGCCATTTGTTCTATGTTCGAGTTTTATTTTTAATCTAGTATCTCTTCTTTTAGCACCTACCAAGCCATTGCATTCGTGTCTATAAGGTAATCCGGTTGGTGTTTTAAAGTTTCGGCCGTGAGTAAGGCAACACTAATAGTTTTATCTGTCTCTCTCGGGAAAGGTCTTGCAACTATGATCTAAGATAATATACCAATATGAATTTGTTTTACGGACCGAAGTACCGGCTAATCAGTTAAGCTCCCCTTACCTTGGACCGTTTTCAAAAGAGTAGAATAACAGCTATCCTCTAAGACATAATAATAGCTCTTGTCATAGATGAGTCGAGATAGCCATAGACAGCGAAACGCAACGGCTTCCTCCAACACGCTTTTATATACATAAATTATATCGAGCCCCACGGCTTGAATGTGTCGCACTTGATGATCAGATGGTGTTATCATATTACAGTAACATGGTATAGGGCGGAGCAGGATAAGCCTGCTACAATCGAATGAAGTGTGCCATTGATTAGAAGTTGAAGTTTCGCATTGTTATACTGTATCCTTGGTAAATTTTAGCTTGTGGACTTCACCTGATAATAAGGGGCCCCTATGGTACGAGAGCTCATATATATGGACTTGTGGTCAGAATCCATTATATGCTAAGTTGATGGAGCACATCATCGGAAACATATCGACTTAATGCGATAGGTTCCAGACTGTAATCAAAGGCACTTCCAACACAGGTGGAGGTAGAAGTTGAGATTGAGGTCGAGTATTTTGGACAATACCATGGGTATCTCCTTAATGGGCAGGATATTAAAAGGTTGCCATCATAGACCTAAAGATGGGTAGTTAACACAACCTCTTATGAAGCCTAGCAGAGAGGGACCCTGATATTCATGAACTTGACAACTTAAATATGATAGAGTGACGCCAGATCTGATGTCAAATTACTCCCCTTCTGTGACTTTTGTCAACACTTGGGCAGATTTAAATACCGCACGTACTTATCTACCCCCGATGAACCGCAAATTACCTAGACGATAATATGAAACGAATTCTAGAATGCCTTCAGATCTCGCAATAACTTTGCCAGATACCACCCGCGCTCCAGAGGCTCTCTGATCCCGCCGAAAGATTCAAGTCAAAACAAAGCGATTCGGATGTCGTATTGCATTAAAGGGGCTTCAACAAGCAAGCTGACCAAACTTATAATTGGAGATCAAACGAACCCTTCGTGCAACGACATATACTGAAGTTATCTACCATTATACATCAAAAGAAGTCACAAGTGTTGCAATTAAAATAAACTTGTTTTTTTTTTTTGAAACTTCAGGATAAGCGTAGCGCTGCGCATTATCAACTTCCAACCACAACGAGGGGTACCCTAACTCATAGCGCCGATTATGGAAGTCGGGTCAAGGGTTTAATATGGGTGACGGCTGTGGCCAACTTCATGATATAAGCTCACGATGAGCCTTAGACAATCGTTGTGAATACTTAGACAATAGTTAAGCCCTGGAGCTGATGAAGAATAAGTCGACCATCACGATTCGCATGAAATAACGCAACAACATTACGATGCAAGACAAATTTGGACACATCATATGAACTTTGCCTTATTAAATAATTGCGCCAACACCTTCCCAACGACGTGAGTAACCTCGAGTATAGATAGCTAGCTAGCAAAGGTTTGCGCACCTTGAGTGTCCTATTCTGATCAAGCTTTTTCCTTAGTATAGTTGACATTTCACAGCCTAAAGACAAAGTAAATACGACCGCTAGCACTGCTGGCAGTAGATGGGATATTTTTATTTAGCTACAAATCGAACTTGACAATTATTAGAACGCCAATGGTGACTGCTGATTCTGTACTTTAGCAAAGCAGATTTGCAATCTTGTGCAACCAGATCGTTAGCTTTCACTTATCCATGCATCCATGATTCTTTAGATGCTGTATACTAGGATGATGTCATATTTGTAATACCGAAGGCTAGTTCACATGGTACAATTGGATCATTACTGTGGCTCATTAGGACATGATGACTACCTAGCTCGCCTAGTAGTAGGTGGAGAAAAAAGACTACTGTATCAGGAGACGACTCTAATTCACAATCGATAAGACTGAAGGGCTCAGGTAGAGATTGCTACATAAGAGCTCTCTTATTGATTTAGTACGCGATATACTAGTACCTCCGGTTATGTCTTTTATCACCTAGACTGTATTAAGACCTAACACTTGCCCCAGATTTGTCGGTATTTGAATGACGTTAAGCGACCGATCACTAGGTAGGAGGCGAGGGAAATGTATGAGCCATGATACCCAGCCAAACCCCAGATGTGCGAACTAACGTGTGAAGCCAAGTCTGGGCAAACCAGGACAAGGTTTTATTGTGACGACAAGAATAACTACTTTATACCTCGCTCGCTCGGAAACAGGCGAGAAGGTGAGGCGGATCTCGGCGGATCAGTGGTAGATGACTGGCGAGTACCCTGTTACAAAGCCTTGTCAAGGAAACACGCGCTATGCAACGCTATGAACACTTTCAGAGCCCAGCGTACAGGGGACTTTCTGAGAGAGGGTATCTGTTCGCGTGGGCATTCGGGGGGTAGCGTGTCAAGGATGTTTGACAAGGGCGAATTTATCCGGACACAAACCATACCGGTAGCAGTATATGTTACGAACCCCCAGAACTAGGGCTTGGACAGTTTAGCGAACCAAATTCCTTGCGTGTATGGCGCTCTACTTACTGTAGGGTTCACGTTCACGCGAACTCGAAGGACTCACCCAGACAACCCACGGCCTCGGCAGGAGATAGTGTATCGAAGGACTCACGCTGACTATCAAACGCATTTGGTACATTCTCACTCGCTCTCTCAGCTATTGCAATATCAAATCGTCTTGTTGTAGTACACCCATTGAAAAGGAAGATAATACATAAGTAGAAAAGAAAGCAAACCATTCAGTAGATAGGTATGGGTGACAGAGAAGGTTCACTCGGGATCTGAAGGCGCATATTCGCTAACTTCAAAAGTGCAGCTCGGGACTATCTATGGGTCGAGTCGCAGTCGATACAGTAAGGATCTTTTGCTACTAGTTCATATGGTGCGAGTTCGTAGTTCCCGAAGAGCAGTTCGTTAGAGGAATTGCTTGGCATGCTAACTAGTTAGTCAGCAGGGGCGAAGAGGTTCGTACAAATCATAAATAGGCGTGCTATTTCATCCGTACTAACATTAGGGACACTGTTACATCGCCTCTTGCTAAAACTTAGGTGACATTAGCCTTGCGGAGAGGCTTTTCCCGGTAGACTGGCACGATCTACACTTATCACATGTTGTTTGAACTGACCATACTGACGAACCGTATTCAAGGGGAATAAGTTGATACGAGCAAGCTGGATATGCGGTTTTGCATAATCTGATCTGCTGGATGCATGTTTCATAGCTATAAAGAGAGCCACGATCATGTTTCTCAATCGTACATAATAAGTTTCCTTTTTCGTTGGCCTGAAACTAAAATGCCTACAGTTTGATGCGCTCATCCCGACAATAGCACCTCAATTAAGCCAGCGGGGAGCGCTTGTAGATGTGCTCAATGCAGTTGTTTGCCAAAGGCCATATATTGATTCAATATATTGTTCTGCCCGAGTATGGGCCCAGGTGACCCTAGACTCAAGCTCATTGGCTTTATATTGGAAAACGGTTGGGGAAGTTTTGTCACCAGAAAGCTTAGAATAGAAATGCGTTGAATTTGAAGAGGGTATCGCTTTAGTCTCTGGGCTCATTTTGAGTAACCAGACTTCATGTGCCGATCAAAGTATCCACTATGTCCTTTCCCCCATAACGCCAGGCTGCAGAGTAAGTGTACATACAGTATCCAAGAATTTTGTATTAAGTTTTAAGTTCGGTCATGGCCATGTCGTAACGTGAGGTCCCAAGATCGAGCCCATTCTCGACCTGACCCAGTCAGTACCCTTTGTAGCTTCTTTTGATGAACATGCTTTTTTCTTTATCTCGATCGTCGTATCTCGTGTCGACCCATATCTTCCATTTCGTAGCCCATGCTTTCGTTGTCACTCTTGTCATGATAGCTTAATCGGACTTCTTGCGTTTGCATAATCTTGCCAGACTCGGCAGGGGCCTCAAGGATACTCTTGTCGCTGCCTGTATCACCGTCGCTTGGGTATTTGTTGCCGGTGATTGTCGTTATCACTCTGCTGGTGTGAAATGTCGAATCACCCTTCTTCGTCATGTTTGCCTTCGTCTGGCTTCGTGCTGTGCCCGCATCGATATGGCCTGAGGCGTACTTCTCGCCGCTGAAATACCGAGCGCCGGACGTCTTTATCTCTTTGATAAGGGCACGTAAAACAGGAATCGATGCGGCGATGATGGTTGTATCTGCTTCTGCGACATACCATATAACAAGGGTTGTGCCTTGGGCTAAGGCAAGGATAAGCATGTGCATTACATATGATTCCGGACATTGAACTTACTCGAAAAGTTAGGCGAGGCAAGGGATGGGAGAAAGGCGGTTCTGATGACGGCAGTAATTCCAGCTCTACAATCCAGTTAGTGAGCGATCTTATGGCCGCCCAAGTTTTGCTGAAGCTTACATAGCACCGAAGCTCATAGCAATGGCCACACCAAGTTTCTCAGCCCGCTTCATATTTAGGTCTTTCACCAAAAACCATGGTATAATGGCAAACGCGAAATCGACAATGGCAGAGTAAGCTGTAGATATATTAACAGTCTGTTTCGAGAACAAATATGTAAAGAAGACATACCACCGCCGAATATCGCAAACTTGATGTAGGTCCAGAGGCTCCAGCAGGTGTCCGGTGGCAGCCACGAATAGATGGCCGGCGAGCACTTCAGGAACGTAAATATGATTGTCAAGAAGTATACGATGTTGAGCGTGACAATCAGGAAAATGACAATGTGCTTCAGGCGGCCTTCGGTCACTCTGCTCAATGTGAATCCGAACGATGTTTTACTGAGATCACTGCCGAGTGAGAAAAGAACGTTCTGAACACCTCCGTGAATCTGGAGTTGTCTTGAGGCAGCTGGACTGAGTACGGCATTCGGAGTAGCGAAACCGAGCATGATGCTGCTGGTGATAAAGCCGACGGCAGCAATAGTTGTGATCTATCTCGGTAGGTGTTTGGTTAGCAACAGGAGCAACGGACCTGATGCGTGTTTCGACTTACGAATGCCCCTATCAAGATGTAATCATCCCACCACAGACCTCGCCCACGACTGAGTTTGCAGTAGATTCGTAAAACAAGAAACACCGCCGCCAGGACGGTTAACGTCCAGTTGACGGCGTTCAGGACTACCCCAAAATACGACATAATGTCTCCGATCGATCGTCCTCGTGAGATTTGTATCCGAGTTCAGCTGTTCATTGGAGTGGCTTCCAGGTCAACGAGATCTCTGGCACAGAATGGAAGATCTTGAACAATGGTTAGTATATGTATAAACCCGCTACGGATCGAACCCAGTCCTCCACAGGGGGATTCGGGAAATATATTACGGTCCCCATTCCACGCTAAGGATTTTGTCCCTGTGTGTACTTATTGCAAACATCGGTACTACTACCATATACTAGTGTGTAGTAGAACCAAGAGTTCTAGTCCACTGCGCGTGCTGGGGGTTGACACTCGCTTGCTGGGATATGCGTCCTCGCACCCAACGGGACTAAAGGACCGACTATTGCGAGTATCATAGCGTGCATTGTAAGGAAACCACCCTCAAGGGTTTTCGCTCGCTTCAAGATCGTGCAGATGGCCCACCAACACACGGATTAGCTGCGTATGGATACCACTTCTTCACCAGCTAGACCCCGTATTTGCCCGTGCCTGGCGAGCCTGGCATGAAACTTACACCATGTTCAACCAGACTGTGACCTGCTGGATAACGTCTCCGTCACTCGGTTAGCATTGTGTGAATGTGTATCGTAGCACGACAACGTGATCATGCAACAGGGCACCTCATCACTGCGCGGTAGCTTGCCGGGAGTTAAACCAACAGGTATCATTGCTCATTCAGAAGGCTTAGTCATTTGAAGCGTATGCATACAAGCCGCAGATATTGACATTGCCTGTTACCTACCTACCTACCTACCTATCTACATACACAACAGCAGCCTGCCAAACTGCCCAGGTATGCATGTACATGGTGGCATCCGAGTTACGCAGTATGTGTAAATATCTTTGTGTAGGAGCCAAGCACTCCAAGGCCCGTAAGAGATAATCAAACTAAGTGGAGGTTTGACCGAACATGAAAGTGCGGGACGAATGATTTAGTCTGCTCGTAAGTACTGTCTGTACTCGTAGTCTGAACTACAGTAGGCTGCCGAGTGCTAATTGGGGAGCTAAACGGATCAGCCGAAGCTTTCCAAATACGCCACTCGTCTCTTTCCCCAGGCGGGTAAGATGGTCGAAAGCCAAGTCCCCTAGTATTGCCGATCCTTGCTCCATGGAAAACAAGCAAGCCCTCGATGTGGAAGGCAGGCGACGAGGGTGCGACCCCATCCTCGCCCATCCTCGCCCATCTCGAGTCTCGTCATCCAATCGTTCTGCAATCGAACTCGCCGGGAACTTCCACGCTACTGCTACCCTAAGTCAAGTAACGCACGCAGTAAATCTTTTGCCGCTCCGGGAACGCTTCCGCGAGACCCCGAAGGCCTGACTACCTGAGCGACACCGCGCTGCCGAGGCTGTACTATGCTATGACCTGATGTTCATATGAAAGAGTGTACATTGCTCTGCACAGGGATGTGGGGGCAATGGATCTAGTATGGGACGGGAAGGTCATGACAACTGGGCAGTCCTGAACCTAGGGATGTTGGACTGTCGACAGTGAGACCGTTACCGTGGCAGCTCCGATTAGGTCTTTAGAACGAACTATACCACGCGAATGATAATGGCTTCACAATTGTTCAGAGTGCACAGCGTACCGTTATAGTTTAGTGGCGTGGAAGGGTTGCCAAAATGAGATGAGGTTCGCTTCGACAGAGTTTTGGCATCAATCGATGGGATTAGTCAACACTGGAACATGACGAGCCGAAGACCGGGAAAAGAGCGCTGGAGACACTGATAGTTCGACAAACCCTACAGATACAGGAGGCAGTAATACGATGAGGCGAGGGAGAGTGTAAACCATCGTGATTGTTACAGGTTACATGACAATGTTGCATTAAGGGTCCGTGCCAGGGTTGGCGATGCCTTTGAGTCTCATTGATTGTGGCATTCTGCTTATTGAACACCAACAACATATCATGAGTCTAGAAGTCGAGATCCATTTACTGAGACGAGTGAGTTCTGGCAAGATAAGGCAAGTTATCCTGCACCTCGGCTCTGGTCAGCATGAGCAGAACACATGAGGATGAGGTAACATGCAAATGCATGGTCCTACTATGTAGCATCACCAGATCCGCATGATGGGCCACGAGGCCGCCACAACCTTGCATGGCGAGCATTGAGGAAAACTTTCTAAGGCACCACATGCGAGACAGGTTCTACTGTCGTGTTTGCCGTCTTATGTAGGTTAATGTTTTCTGCTATTTTCAAGTAGCTATTAACCCGAGGTGGGAGGATTATCTAGTAGGTAGTTGTTACGAGAGTCATGATATGCCTCCCGCGAAATAGCGGAATGCGTAATATACATGTAAAGCTGGAAGTGGGACTGCCCCTGAGCCACTGCGTCTATCTTAGTGCAGAAGATCGTAACCACCAGGTAACCAACCATGAGTGCGTGGGTCGTCGGCGTTTAGTACACTGTATTTAGATCTTTACTTAGATATTTTTCTCTTTTGAGGTACCAACCTCGCCCGCTCACATGATTGAAACCCCACGATGCCCTCCATCTCTACAACTGCGCCGTGTTAGGCAACATTCGTGTCAATCCGGAATGTGCAACCGGATCTTGCTCCAATCTATGCAGACCTGTCTGTCTGATCATGATGTTGACCGACGTGCATGTGCAGCGCAGTAACTACACGTGTAATGGCACGTTTTTCCATGTCTTAGAAGCACACGTGTAGGTATATATCAGCGCTTCCTGCATGCGTTACGACACTGCTGCCTTCAGCCCCATCCGAGCCATCATCGGCGCCGAGTCCCACCCGGCAAACTCGGGATGCGCCATTGCCATCTGTGATCTTGGGGGCTCGGATGGGTGAAAAGCAAGAAAGCCAGGTACAGTAGCGAGTAGCTAGGTAGTACGGGTGGTCGAAGCTCAAAGCTCAAACCTCGCACTTGTGGGGTGGCCGGCCACTTAATAAAGGGATTCCTTACTGTAGGCAGTCAACGATGTTATCGAGATTTCCAAGCGCCGTTCTGCGCTCAAGCCAACAGCTGGTGCTTTCTATCCCATCCGAGCATCCATCTCCATCTCTATCTCTATCGCCCCCCCGAGCCCCCCTTGACCCCCTTTGACGTGCATGGCTGATGAGTTGAACCAAAAGTAGATCACTTCTGCATGTACGCAAATCCACATCCGTTCTCTTGGTACTGCCCTCTAGATCTATTTGCTGATCTCAAACACTACCTATGCACATCGTCTTCTGGTTCGGTTCTGGTGCCGTGGATAACGAGATGGATAGGTGCCGACATACAGTGCAGCTCACCGAAAGTCATTGGCTGCAGTGGATGGGCCCTCAATATATTGGAACGCAAGTCACCTCTCATATGGGGGTCTTCATTGTTTACCACCCCGAGCCACCGTACTCTGATTGGCTCAACCGAACATGTCGATGTAAAGCGGGTTATTTCGACGGCGTTGAAAAAGTTTTGCATTGATTGTAATCCTCCTCCCGTACAGCTGATATTAAACCACGATGCCGAATCGACTCCTGCATACCCATTACATATAGTTACCGAAGATGGGCCCGACGGCGCGAGCCTCCAACCTTATTCCGTCACCATCTCGCGCCCGATTGGGTCGAGTGCTTGCTAGCTGTGTCAATCCGTATTTGCTGCTGCGCCGGCGGGAAGCTAGCCAGTCTTGATTCCTCACCATCTGCGTACTCGTACATAGCTTATCTGCAGACCGACCACTCGGGTTGTCGGGTTGCGGTACATCCAACCTTGCCTAGCATGAGTCGACGACGGAATTCGCAAATGCCCCAGAATGTGTGTGCCGAGTGTGCATGCTCACATGCACAACTTCACCATACCCAGCGAGCGACTGCACGTTGCTGCACTTTGCACCTGCTCTTGAGCTTTAGAATAAGCTAGACTGTCGGCAGAAGGCATCGGTAGATACACTAGCCAGCATCTAGTGCCGCCTTGGCCGTGGTTCAGATGCATATCTAGACGCTTCTGCGTGGTGCTACGTAGTAATGGAGTGGGGTATTGGGTGTACATGATAATATAGGTATACCTATTCGAGTAATTCTGAAGCTATGCGTAGAGATACTGGCGGTGGACTGGATACCTGGTAACATTCATACAGAGAGAGGTCACTTGCAGCTCCGAACTACGATGAGAACGTATGTTTTCTCAGTATCTGAGTTGCCGTAGGCAAGAAAGGCCTATGGATGGACCCTCTTCTCAACTCGAACATTGGGTAGCTCCCGTATGTCCACATGCTCATTGTTGCTGAGGTCAATAAGTCGAACGGCATCAACGCCGACGATCCCCTCCTTCAGGGCTAGAAATCTCAGCTCCGCTGCGTGGCACGTCCCGGGTACGAGGGGGCCAATCCGAACATCCACACTCAGACAGACAAGTTCGGCATTATCAACAACACTACTACCTTGCATGGCATGAACTACATTATCATCCAATATAGCCTCTGCCACATTCCTGTCGTGGAGGAGCTTGGAATGACCACGTGTGCCATCCAACGGCGGCCGAGACACGGATGGTGGCCGGTTGACCCGTGACTCGTTACGTCTCCGCCGAGGAATGACTGCCATTGCGAGTTTCCGCGCTGCCGCGGATTGGTTCGGTGATTGGTTGGTAACGAAGACGCCCCAGGAAAACTCATCCCCTACTGAGATCTTGCTGGTGGGCGGAGGTGCGGTAAATGTTACTGTAATCCCCAATTCCGGTACCGCTGTCTCCAGCTGTGTAGTTGAAGCTTCGAGAGAAGGCAGAGCATCTGGTCTCGCGATAGAGGGCGCCGTAAATGATGTTGTACTCTCACCCCCAATGGAAAGTTGGCTTGGTCGGTGTGCGCGTTGGATCGGCTGCATAGTAGGCCCGTACCCGGGATTTACGGGAACTGTGAAGTCAACTACCGCCGTCCAAGCCATCTCGAGACGAGGCTTGCTCTCATCGTTTACCATGGCAGTAGCCGTGATTGCGATATGCAGGTCTTGCACTAGATTCTGCGAGACGATATCGGTGTCGACTGGAACAATGCGATATATGAAGGACACATGATCGTGCGAGACGCATGACAATGGTAAAGAGAGACCAGCCTGACCTGTCAGGTCCTCCACTACCGCCTCTGGAATCGTCAGAGCAATGCTATTGAGGATGATCTCGCAATCGAAGAAGGGAGTGAAATCAAGCTCGAGCATAGCAATCACAGTAGCTGTGGCTGGGGTAGTGTTTGGATGTGTGAATTTTATCCGCGAATGGACGGCCGGAAATACCCGTAGCGATAGCTGTGGCAATGACTTGATGGGACGCACGAGACCGCTCGCCTGCTGCGTGAGAGGGGCTACACGGGACACTCGCATGGCAGAGAGTCGCGGCGCCACACCACCCAAGGCCGGGTCACTGCCGAATGACCCCAGGAGGTTGATGCTGGAAGCCATACCACTTGGCATGTAGTTACTCCTCGCTTCGTCAGAAAGAGAGCTGGCAGCAGTTCTCAAGCTCGCCGTCGCAACAAAAACCGCTGAGGGGTTCTGTAGGCGGATCCTAGGACGGCTCAGGAAAACAGACTTCTTCCATATTGCATAGCTACACCTCACAAGATCCTCATCGTCGCTTGAATGACCATCAGAGGAATCATGAATGATTAGGGCCGAGTCCTTGGAACCATCTACAGTGCCATTGTATATGACTTCGGAAGTGAGAGAGCCGTCGTGATCGGGAGCGTGTCCGTTCACGACTTGGGCCTCCAAGGAGATGGCAAGACTGCCTACAATGGCCTCGGGGCTGTCTCCTTCCCCATGTGGAATCCTGAGCACGAGCACAACATCGACGGATTCATCTGAGGTCTGCATATGAGCACGGTGAGAATGCGACAACACGGGGATCTGCGAACGGCTCACCAAAAAACAGGGACTCCCGCTGGCCTGTTGTGTCTAGAAAGTGTTCGAGTGGCGGGCCGCCATCTCGAAAGACTTGATCAGGTTTGAAATCAGTGGCGCGAGGGATGAAGTAGTTGAGGCTCAACAGATCGTCGCCCTGGCGATCAGCCTCGGGGCTGGAGAGGGGAGGTTGGTCGCCCATTGCGACTGCGCTCAATGGTGAGACCAACAACGTCGAATCGGTCTGGCCTGGAAGAATGAGTGACTGCTTCTAGTTGCACATGGCAGAAAATGACAGTTTATTCCATTGCACATAGTACTACTCGTACATACACCATGATCTTGCAACGACGTCTTGAGAGGGAAGCAAGAAGGAGGCTGTCGAGGGCTTGTCTAGGTACCTAGTACGCGCGGGCAGGAGCCGTTGCAGGATGTGACCCGAATCCTAGATAGGACACCTTACTCAGGCCTGTTTGGGGTGCGCACCGCCACTTTCTGGCGCAATGAGAGCTGTCTGTGGCCGTGCTGATTGGCCCCATTCCCGTTGTAGGTGCGCCTCTCTGAAAAATCGCCTCGAAATACAGTTGCTGTCGTCGCAAAGCAACGCACCCCAACTACCTACCTACCTACTTACCCAAGACGAGGCATCGCGTTATCGGCTGCCGTCACCGTCACCGTCACAGTCACCATGAACGGCGTCAACGGCCACTATGGCCAGCCAAACCCATGGCAGGAAATCAGGAGCCCAGATGGACGCGTCTACTACTACAACTCCATCACCAAGGTCACGCAATGGACAAAGCCTGAGGATCTGATGACTCCGGCAGAGGTTTGTTGCCCTCTGCTTACAACACGGCGCTGAGCAGGGCGCTGTCCGATGCTAAGTCGCTAACCTCCGTCTGCACAGCGCGCTCTCGCGAATCAGCCTTGGAAGGAGTACACGGCCGAAGGGGGTCGCAAGTATTGGTACAACACCGACACCAAGCAGAGCTCTTGGGAAATCCCCGAAGCCTATCAGCAAGCGCTCGGATACGACGCCGCATCCTCGACGCCCACGTGAGTGCGCCACCAAGCTTATCCACGGACCATCATCCCATTGACTGACTCTCCAGGCCCTCTACGTCCTTTAATGGCCCAGGAGGCTCCTTTCCGCCCTCGGCCTACGAAAATCCCCGCGACCATCGTGATCACCGTGATCATCGCGACCGTGACCACCGCGACCGTGACCACCGCGACCACCGCGACGGCCGCGACACCTACCCCGAGTCACGTCAAATCGCATATGGCAACGATCCTCGCGCCCAAGCCTTCACACCCGCAAGCAATGAACCCGAGTATACCACGGCTGAGGAGGCTGAGGCGGCTTTTGCAAAACTGCTACGTCGCAGCGGCGTGCAGCCTGACTGGACCTGGGAACAGGCAATGCGAGCCATGATCAAGGATCCCCAGTTCCGCGCTATAAGGGATCCCAAGGACAGGAAAGCTGCTTTTGAGAACTACTGCCATGACATGATTGTCCAGGACAAGGAGCGTGCGAAGGACAGGCTGACGAAGCTGCGTGCCGATTTTGCAACAATGCTGAAGAGCCACCCCGAGATCAAACACTATACACGCTGGAAAACGGCTCGTCCCATCATCGAGGGTGAAACCATTTTCCGCTCAACCAGTGAGGAGGACGAACGACGCCGGCTTTTCGAGGACTACATTGAAGACTTGAAAAAAGCTCATGCCGAGAGCCAGACAAGTCTTAGAAAAAGCGCCATGGATGGACTGATTGATTTGCTGCCAAAGCTGAATCTTGAGCCCTACACCCGGTGGTCCGAAGCCCAGGGCCTACTCAAATCGACCGCGCCTTTCCAAAATGATGAAAAGTATAAAACTCTTTCCGATTCTGATATCTTAACCGTGTTTCAAAGCCATATCAAATCCCTAGAGCGAGCTTTCAACGAAAGCCGACAAGCTCAGCGAAACAAAAGATTTCGGATTGAGCGAAAGAACCGCGATGCCTTTGTTGAGCTGCTGCAGGAGCTTCGAAAGGCTGGCAAGATTAAGGCTGGCACAAAATGGAGCCATATATTCCCCACGATCGAGAATGATGAGCGGTTCAAAGCCGCTTGCGGGCAACCTGGCTCGACCCCACTCGATCTCTTCTGGGATGTCGTCGAAGAAGAGGAGCGTGCCCTGCGTGGTACTCGGAACGATATTCTTGATATCATGGATGTAAGTCTACTAATGCAACTACGTGCAACGCTCTCACTAACGTGCCTGAAGGATAAACGTTTTGAGTTGACCCCCAAAACAACTTTTGAGGACTTCGCGGCAGTCTTAAACAACGATCCACGCAGTACTCATATTGACCATGACATACTGAAGCTGATATTCGAACGGGTGCGTAAACCTGAAATGAATGAAACATAGTTTATACTGACCGGACCATAGCTCCAAGAGAAGAAGGCGTCCAAGCGATCAGACGAAGAAAAGCATTCGGAGCGCCAGCAGCGTAGAGCTATCGATGATCTTCGCTCCTTTATCAAGCACATGGACCCTCCCATCGTAGTGGATGACACTTGGGAAAAGACTCGACCTCGCCTTGTTCGCGCGCCCGAATTTCAGGCTGTCACGTCTGAAGAAGCTCGTAGAGGCGCATTTGAGAAAGTCCTCCGACGAATTAAAGACCGGGAAGAGGAAGATCGTGATCGTCCCAAGCGCCGAGATCGATCTCCTGATCGTGGTACGTACCGTGACAGAGACAAGGGAGACCGATCTCACCGTAGTGATCGTGCTCGACCCTCCCGCCACAGTCGTAGCCCCGAACCCGACGCCTATGAGGCCGATCGCCGTAAAGCCATTGCGGAGCGTGAAAAGAATTATCGTAAGTCAAGTATGGCCGAGAGCTTGCTTTCTGATCGTCGTCCACCGGAGGCAACCCGAGATCGGGACCGTGAAATACGAGACCGCGATCGCGATCGGGACCGTGAACGTGATCGTGAACGTGATCGCGGTGATCGTGACAGAGAGAGGGATAGGGACCGGGACCGGGAACGCGATCGCGACCGGGAACGCGAGAGAGACCGAGACCGAGACCGGGAACGCGACCGTGAGAGAGACCGTGACAGAGAGTATGCACCCCGATCGAGACGTGACGACCCCCCAAGCTACTACGATCGAGAGAGACGCGATCGTGAAGAAGAGCGTGAGAGGATGTATCGGCGCCGTGTTGAGAGAGGACCCATAGAAGAGTTGCCTTATGGAGACGAGCGACCAACTTCGTCCAGACGTCGAAAGGCCGATGATGAGGATGGCAAAGATCGTCGAGACTCAAGAGATTCTAAGGTCAGATGACTTCAATTGTTCAATACTCTTATTCCCAGCTAACATATTCGACAGAGGTTGAAGAGAGAGAAGACCCCTCGTGAGCGCTCTCCCCCTCGGGAAGCTCGCCACAAGACCAAAACGCCACCTGCACCCCGAGTGCCCCCGAAGGAGGACCCCGGCGTGCACTCTGGCAGTGAAGAAGGCGAAATTGAGGAAGACTAGGTACACTCATACAGCCCTAGTCATCTGCACTCGATTTGTACGTCTAGGACTGAAGCCCACCGAGATCCCATTCCAGTGTAGACTTCCGAGTTACAGGCCAAGTTTCCTTCGTAGACTTCCGAGTTACAGGCCAAGTTTCCTTCGCAACTATGTCAATATCGTTCGCGTCATCCCTACGAAGAAAAATTGTCATCAAGGCTATGACTTCAACAGACGCAGTATCTGCCGGCTTCTACTCCTCGAAGGACATGCCTTCTCTATTCAAGTACGTGCGATATCTGCAGCGCTCCCAGCACTGAGAAGCTTTGGTGACTTGGAAATTGCAACGCAGTTTGACGCTCGATTCGATACGCCACGGATCGATTAATCACCCTCCAAACCGTACGTCTCGAGCATAGTAGCGCATCTATCTTCCGCAAGAAATGAGTCATCTCACTCCTTTGCAGGGACTTACTCCTGGACCTTTACAAACAAGTCTTTTTGTTTTCTTTTGCCCTTGCCATCCTGCAAACCTGTTGGTAATTATTTGCCAGCCAAAGTCAAATGCTTTTATTGCAAAATTTCGGTGTGTATCATCCCCTCCTTCATTACCTATGTTCACCGCTCGAAGGAACGTTTCGTAGCATTCATCTTTCTGTCGTAGCCGCATAGAAGAACATAGACTTAGGAAATACAACACAACTGTTTGCGTATTCTCATTACAACTTCGTCGTGACTGATTATGCATCCATATACTGTCGATGCACGGAAACTGGTAAGTGCCGTGTGAGCGACGAAGGTTTTCTTAGATGGGCATCTTATCTTCTCGCTTTTACCAGTTCGGACTCTATGTAGATTGAAACCAACAAATCGAGCAGCACCATGGGAAGACGTAGGCAATTTTCTATTATACTGCTGGCTGAAACATGAGCAGCACCTCCGAGACAGTCCGGCCTCACAGTATGTTGAAGTAATTCGTCTCAAAATTGTAAGCCAGGGTTAGAATGTTTACCTAGGTCCAACCGCAAAGAACCTTCGCGCATAATTCGCCCAAGTACATGATTTTGTAGGATTGAACTACTTATACAAAGGTGGCGACAGTCATCCGCTTGACCCATTTGCCCCTCAATCTGTAGAGTGTAGCTGTTCACGGAGGAAGCGAGCGAACGAGGAGCGACGGCTCCAGCGACTCACCTAGGTCAAAGCCATAGGAAAGAAAGACGCTTCGCAGCGAAGACGCTCCGCCCTCTACAGGACCAGGCAAAACAGGGGATAGACTGTCGCCGGTGTTCCTAGCCATCCGGCTCCTCGCTGTCATCGCCGCCTTCATCTTCTATATCCGTCAATGCATGACCCCCCTTTTGGCATTTACTGGCTCGCTTTTGAACACCTAAAACGCCTCCAATTGACGCATAAAACAAGTTTCGATGGGGCTTATTTTGACGAACGTTCCTACGGCCGTTGCGTTTGTGGGTGCCCCTTTCACGAGCTATCTTCCTCAAGGAAGAACTAAGGCAAATGTTAGGAAATTGACCACCTGGCAATTTTACGAAGGAACTCACGTAATTTCCGTTCAGCTTTTGCTCCTGGTCTAGCTGACTGTTCAATTTGTTGATGCGAGGTCGAAAGTTTGTAGGATCACGTCGGAAAGTGACGTCTAGGTTCTTGAGAAATTTGTTGCATCCGGTGAGCAACGACTCGGGCGTATTCGCATGAGCATCGATACCCGGCTTGCCATCGAAAACAATGACGCGATCTGCCAGATAGGCTAGTCGGGTTTAACATGGTCAGTGGGCAATGAATCAGATAATTGCAGGGTCTCTTACTAGCCATGAGGAAATCGTGCTCAACGATAAACGCTGTTTTCTTGACCGACATCTACCTCGTATATTAGCCTGAAAACCTAGAGAGTGACGGCAATGTTTGATGTGAAGTGAAGGTCTTACGATGAATCTTTTGATCACACGAGCAGCAATAATACGCTCTGCAGCAGCTTTAGTCAGTACCTGCTACATCCTAAGACAGTCGGTAGTCGCTCACGTTCTGAATCAAGATAGGCACTGGGTTCGTCGATCAAGTATATATCTGCGGGAAGTCCCAGAGCCATGACAATAGCAACACGTTGTAATTCACCACTGTTGTTTTATCATTAGCATAAAAACGATCTGAAGCATTTTGAGAGCGTGTTACCCGGATAAATTCTTGACTTCCTACAAACTGGTCAGCAAATGGTACCGGTTTCAAGTTATTCAGTAGACCTGGTTTCCATACCTGATCAATGAAGTCATCTAGCTTCAAAGGTTTGACCACATCGGTTTGAAACTGGGGTGACAAGAAAGCTTGCTTGATGCGTTTGAAGAACAACTGACGGACAGTGCCTTAAAAGAGGAGTCAGTCAGAGGCAACGTATGATTCAAGAATGAGGTTGGCTGGAGCCATGTAGCATTCCACATTGACAAAGCTCATCTAAAACTTCTTACCTTCAAATTTAGGTGTAATGGTCTGTGGCTTCAGACTGACTTTCATGTCCGGTACCTTCTTCGCGCTGTCGGGTTTCAAGGCGCCAGCAAGAAGTCGGCAGAAACTTGTTTTCCCGGTTCCATCTATGAATTGCTAGAGGTTAGCAACCAGCGTCGATGGCATCTCCTCCCTTTACGAAAGAGATGTCAAGAATTTGAAGGAGCGTATGCAACTTGACAGGCAGAGCAGTGGCATATGATCCTGTTCACTTACTTTCGCCCATCATAACCAAGATCTCGGAATCGGTGAATGTGCCCGCGTCGATACGTAGCCTGAAGTTTCCTAGGGTTTTCTCCATCTATAGAATAATAAGTCAGTTGCAATTTGAAGTCCAGGGAATGATCAGATCAATTTGAGGCAATCCTATACGTATCAGGACGACCCTCACGTATGATTTGCATAAACCACCCGAAGTGACCGTTGAAAACAATATTCGCTTACGGTAGGATAAGAGAATCCACGATCCTTGTCCGCTAGAAATTCTTCCGTGCCCTCCGAAATACGGAAGGTTAACGATTCGTCTCGGAATCGAAGGTTCTCTGTGGGGATGTTTCCGTCCAGGAAGATATTGATACCTTCACGGACGGAATATGGAAGCGTAACGACACCGTAAACGGCAGGCTTTCCATAGAGAACACATATGTAGTCTGACAGGTAATCCAGGACTGACAGATCGTGCTCCACCACGATGACATAGTTTTTAACGTTCAGCAGAGAGCGAATCATGCGAGCAGCTGACAAACGTTGCTTGACCTGGATTTATAAGTTGTAAGTAGTTGGGAGGTGAAACATGTGGGAGTTTAGAGGCTTACATCCAGGTAAGAACTAGGCTCATCGAACATATAACTAAGATGGTATCAGGCATCGTTCTCTTCTAGGAGCTCCACACCATAGTGAGAGAAGCGCCGGAGCAGACATGCACTGAAGGTGTCTCATGGCTGAAACAAACACATGCCAACAAATGACCACAGGGGGTTGCAGCTGACTTACATGTCCGCATTTTGCACACAAACAGTACCTATGGCAAATCGCTGTTGCACAGTTCAAGGTCAGTAAGGCATCGTCATTCAGGAGTAGGGGGGGAAACCCGGTTGAGGATGGAAGAAGCATAGCAGAAGGAGAGAAGGCAAGAAGGCAAGAAGGAGAGGGAAGTGGCAATATGTGACAGGCTTATGTAGGACGGGGCGACTGACTTGCAACTCGCCACCTGAAAGTAAGTTCACATCACCTATAACATGATCAGCAACTGACTGGCGCTTCGTATGGTCAAAGGGTAAACCGACGATCCAGGAGGTGGCGGAGTTCCAATGTGTTCAGGACCTCGTCCACTGTGATTCGAATCAGTAACGCATTGAATGGGTGTCTGTGTGAGGCATCTCACTATTGTTCCTCGCGGACCCTCGCTCAAGGAGATGGCGGACAGACTTATCTGCCGTCTTCACCGCACGTGGTAGTTGATCAACATATCTTGAAGAGTTAGCTACGAGAAGCGAGGCGGACGGCAGGGCGGACAAACTGGGGTTTGACAACAGCCTTGAGGTCATCCTCAAGTAGCTTGGTGAAGTAGTCTGGGATATAGCCATGTTAGGATGGAAGCGACAGGGAGAGTCAAGTTAGGGTGCCTTGCTTTGGAGCTCGGAGCCACGGAAATATTTGATAACATCTTCCCAGTCTGGTGGGTTGTCGAACCTGCCAAGATTTGGCTTGAGCTTGCCGCTGAGAATCTTCAAAGCAGTACTCTTCCCAATACCGTTTGTACCAACAAGACCAAGGACCTGGCCGGGACGGGGCGTGGGCAGACGATGGACCTTGAAGCTGTTGGCGGAGTATCGGTGCGTGACTTGGCTCTCGAGGTTCGTCGGGAGGTTGATGATGTTGATGGCGCCAAACGGACACTTCTTAGGGCAGATACCGCAACCAATGCAGAGCGTCTCGGAGATGAAGGCGAGACGAGACTCGGGCGAGACTTCGATGCAGAGCTTCCCGGTGCGCACCACCTGATACACGGCCGGTCAGTAACAGACCTAGAGCTACATTGGAGGCACGGGGGACATGACGCACTGGGCAAGACTTTTTGCATTCCTGACGACACTCTGCGCAAGTGGATGGTTAGTTGAGCTAGCGCATGCGGATTGGCGTCGGCGATGGGCCGTACTTTTGGGTTTGCACTGGAGCCAAGCGAGGCATGTTAGAATACTGGCAGGCAGGCTGAGGCCGGTGTTGAGGGTGGCCGTGGGAGATTCGCACCTTATCGTCGCTGACGATGGCGATACTGCACGAGGGCGTCAGCTACGCACATGGAGTGTGTTGTGTGTGTGGCGGCCGGGGATGGATGCCTTACCGTGTGAGCTTGGAAGCCATGGCGACGAGGCTGGCGCAGCGAAGCGAAGAATGCCAGCGAGGAAGACAGAGTCAGGTCCGGGCGAGGGTCGGGATCGAAGAGAGAACCACGGGCTGGCGAGCGAGATAGTCGAGACGGGAGTGACTTGTTCAGAAGTCGACGACGCGGTGGGGAGGGTTGCTGGTTGCTGGCTGGTCGGCTGGCTGGCGCAGGCGGGCTCTGGTGGTGGAATTTCGCATGGAGGGGTAGAGCCAGATAAATCACAGACAGCTGGGCATGGAGGGGCTCTGGCTTGTTGCACTGCTGTGCGGCAAATGAGGAGAGCCGGATGGAGTGTGCTGCGAAATCATCCGCGCTACGATTGGTTCGTATTGGGGTAGACTAGGCCGAGTCTAGCCAAGCTCAATCTAGGTACCTGATGTAGATAGAAACCTTGGAAGTCTCGAGGTGTCGTGTGTGCATCGACGTAATAGTAGAAGGTGCGTTCGTGTTCCCACTGAGAGCTTCCACTTCTAGAGAGGACACCGAGTGGCCACCTACAAATAGAGGGTACCCTGCGTCTGCATCTGCATCTATAGGTAAGTAGAGATTTACAACATAGATCTATCAAACTGGAATTTCTAATATGTTCTGTACGAGTAGGTTGCACATGAGCCTGAATGAATGCCCATCTGCAGGTGTTAGCTCACGTATGGATGGATATCTGGTGCTCGATGTTCAGGAAGCCAAGTGAATGTGAATGTGAGTACATGCCCACTAGGTCGCATAGGGCGCCGCTAAAGTTGTGACAGATAAGCCGATAAGACCCAGCTGTGGTAGGTAGAGAGCTCTATTCACTCGCCCCCAGGTACCCTAGCGAGCCTAGGTAGGCATCTGCCCAAGCTCGGTCCATGCCACCCGCTGGGCAGAGAACGGATTCGGGGACAGGCCTCTGCGGCACCCGCCCAAGCACCCAAGGTTGGCCGCTAAACCTAAACGGAGGGGATTGCCAGGCCAGGACCACTCCCAGCTCGTCTCTTCCGCTCTTCCACTCCATCCATTATTCCACTCAGCATTCTCAGACTGCACCGCCAGACTACCACTTCCCATCCACGCACCACCCACCACCGGGGCCCATCACCCAAACCGTCATCATCAACAAGACACGCATACTCTCTTGTTGCTCGCTGCCTCGCTCGGCATAGTTGACCACTCGTAAGTGCTTCTGCTGCTCTGCGCAACCCCTGCTCCAGCTTGTTTACACGAGGCTGGCCGCTTGGTCCAGTCGCGTCCTGGACCTTCAAGCCATCCACTTGATGCTCCCATGTGACCCTGCCGTCTCCTGCCATCCTGTATCTAGCTTCTTCCTGTATCTCGTATTTGATGGGCGTGCTTGTATCCGATGCCTCAGACGCGTCAAGATCACACAACCTGTCCTATCTCCAGCACCGTGGTGCCAATGGTTGCTCATCATCCATCAGCCTCGTGTCCATCGAAACAACATCTAGTATGCGCCAGATGTACTCCTGGGCTCCAGCCATGTGAATCCTGTCCATTTCTGCATCTGCCTTGATCGCTGATTCCAGCGCTACCCATCCATACCATTCGTGCGGCTCCTGGTTCGCTGGTTACCTACCTACTGACATCTCCTAGTTGGTCGTTGTATCTAGGATCAACATGTCGAGCTCCCCCGAGTCGGCCTCTGCCGGCCCGGATTCGTCACCAGTAGCTACCGACCATGCAAGTGTCGTACCGGATGTTCGCCGAAGCGACAGCGTCCTATCGGATATCAACGACACTATGCCGCTACACACCCGCAACACACCATCGCCCTCGCACTCACCCTCGCCCTCGCCCCCCTCGATCCGCCGCGAATATTCAGAAGACGCGGAGGCTGAACTTGACCTGAATGAGCCCGCCGAGTCTAGCGAGGACGAGGCGCAGGCCTCGGACGATGCCGACTTCGACGCAGAAGAGAATGCAGCGGCCTCCCATAGTGACGGACATGGCGATGATCGCTCTGCATCTCTGGAGTCTCGTCGCGGGCCAAAACGCAAAGCTGTCACTGAAGAGGAAGACTACATTCGGGAAAACCCAGAACTCTATGGGCTTAGACGAAGTGTATGTTGCCCATTCTGATACCTCACTCAGGAAAACTTGTTTGTACTAATAAGTGACCCTAGTCACGACCAACAAAACAGCCCAAGATTGTAAGATGTTGCCGAGCCTCTCTTCCTTGTTGTGGCACTGACCTCTCCATCTAGATCGAGTCAGACGAAGAGGAAGACTCTGATTCGGACGTTGTCCCGACTAACAGACGGACTAAGAAGATAAGAGCCGAGCAAATCTCACGGCAGTGTAGGTTTTTAACCCTGTGTTGAAGGGGGCCCGATCAACTGACAGTCTTGCACCAGCATCTAAGCGAGGTACTCCAGTCCGCCAAATACCAGCCAATGACTCCGACTCGGATACATATGGGGGTGCCAAAGCGCGATCGTTGATCAAGAAGGCTCGTCGTCAGCAAAACCAGCCCCAGTCGACACTGTATGCTGAGAAGCGTTGGTCCAACCGCCGAGCTGCACAGACGGTACAAACCTACGAAGAAAGTGACATCGATGATGAAGACGAGTCAGAAATGACACCAAATCATTGGGCCAATGGGGACTTCCCTGAAGATACCGACTACATCGAAAAGGTAGTTGGTCATAGGCTCAAAGATGGCGGCGAGTTGCCACCTGATGCTACCAGAGAAGATTTTGAATATAATATCAAATGGCAAGGAAAGTCTTATCTCCACAGCACTTGGGATGCGCTTGAAGTGCTCCGCGGATATCGTGGTGTCCGTAAGCTAGAAAACTACTACAAACGGACAGTGGAGTACGAAATGGACATCAAGTTCGCTGGTGACGAAATACCACCGGAACTTCGCGAGCAGTACATGCTCGATAAAGAACGCGACCAGGATGCTTTGGAAGACTACACCAAGGTCGAGCGTGTTGTCGCACAGCGAAGTGGTGAAGAGGGCCGCGAATTCTTCATCAAGTGGAAAGGCCTTACCTATGAGCATTGCACATGGGAACTTGCCTCGACTATCAAGCCTCTTGCGCAGGACAAAGTAGACCAGTTCCTGAACAGACAGTCGCGATCATGGACGTCGGAAAAGAGCGAGTCGAGCCTTGCCACACGGTCCAAATTCTTGAAACTAGAAAAGCAGCCACACTACATTAAAAATGGCGAACTTCGCAGTTTCCAACTCACAGGCTTGAATTTCTTAGCACTCAACTGGTGTCGAGGCAACAATGTCATCCTGGCGGACGAAATGGGTCTAGGCAAAACAGTCCAGACTGTCGCATTTCTCAGTTGGTTGCGTAACGAGCGCAAGCAAGAAGGACCATTCCTTGTGGTAGCACCCCTGAGTGTCATACCTGCCTGGTGTGATACATTTAATCTGTGGTCCCCAGACTTGAATTACGTCGTTTACCTGGGCAATTCTGAGGCTCGTAGTACGATTAAGGAGCATGAGCTTATGTTCAATGGAAACCCCAAGAAACACAAGTTCAATGTTTTGGTCACGTCGTACGAGTACATCCTGATGGATGCCGAGTTCCTCAGGACTATCAAGTGGCAAGCCCTTGCTGTTGACGAGGCCCACCGGCTCAAAAACAAGGAGGCCAAGCTCTATGCAGAGCTGATGAGCTTTGGTGCCCCGGCTCGGGTCTTGATCACTGGTACTCCTATACAGAATAACCTAGCCGAGCTTTCCTCCCTTCTCGACTTTCTCAATCCCGGGAAGGTGCAAATTGACGAAGATCTGGAAACTCTGGCCTCTGCGGATGCCCAGGAGAAGCTGCAAGACCTTCATGCTTCGATCGCTCCATATATCTTACGTCGGACCAAAGAAACGGTAGAGTCCGACTTACCGCCAAAAACGGAGAAAATTATTCGAGTCGAACTGTCCGATGTTCAACTCGAATACTACAAGAACATCCTGACCAGGAACTATGCCGCCTTGAACGAACATAACACAGGTCAGAAATCGTCGCTATTGAACATCGTAATGGAGCTCAAGAAAGTAAGCAACCATCCATACATGTTTCCAGGAGCCGAAGAAAAGGTATTGGCAGGGAGCATTCGCCGTGAAGATCAGATCAAAGGCCTCATCGCAAGCAGCGGTAAGATGATGCTTCTTGACCAGCTATTAGCGAAGCTAAAGAAGGACAATCATCGCGTTTTGATATTCAGTCAAATGGTCAAGGTGCTAGATATCCTAGGTGACTACCTCCGTCTTCGCGGGTATACGTTCCAGAGACTTGATGGGACTATTGGAGCTGGCCCTAGACGACTTGCCATCAACCATTTCAATGCGGAGGATAGCCAAGATTTCTGTTTTCTCCTCTCGACGCGAGCCGGAGGTTTAGGAATCAACCTGATGACTGCTGATACTGTTATCATATTTGATTCCGACTGGAACCCACAAGCGGATCTGCAAGCAATGGCCCGAGCTCACAGAATTGGCCAGAAAAAGCCCGTGACCGTTTACCGCCTGGTTTCGAAAGAAACCATCGAGGAAGAAGTCCTCGAACGGGCTCGAAACAAACTTCTTCTTGAGTATCTTGCGATTCAAGCTGGTGTCACAGATGATGGCAAGGCTTTCAAGGAAGAATTCAGACAAAAGGGTCTCCGAATAGACGAGGCAAAATCAGCCGACGACATTCAGTGGGTGCTGAAGATGCGTTCTCAGAAGATGTTCGAACAGTCTGGCAACCAAGAAAGGCTTGAACAGCTAGATATTGACAAGATCCTTGAGAATGCCGAGATTACTAAGACGAAAGTTGACGATAAGATGAACCTGAGCACCGGTGGCATTGATTGGGACAATTTCATGCAATACACTGATGTCAAGGTTGACGACCTGAATCTAGACTGGGATGAGATTATCCCAGCAGAAGCCCTTGCCGCTATAAAGTCTGAAGAGGAGAAGAAGAAGGCCGATGACTACCTTGCACGGGAGTTGGAAGCGAGCGCACCCCGTCGCGCTGCGCTTAAAAACTCGAGGACGAATGGCGACTCCGAGAGGGCTGAGCGTGTTGCAAAGAAACGGGAGCGCGAGCAACAAAAGCAAGACCGCTTGGAAGAAGAAAGAGCTCTACTTTCCGACCCACGCAGGCCGCTTAATGAGAAGGAAAAGCGCAACCTCGTCCGAGCCTTCATGCGTTACGGCTATATGGAAGACCGGCCTGATGAGCTGCTGCGTGACGCACGCCTTAGCGATAGAGACAGGGATTTCATCAATGGGGTGCTGGAAGAGCTCAAGTTCACAGCTCGCGATGCTATGGAACGCAACAACGACGACATTCGCTCGCAAGAACGCCAATCGAACAAAAAAATGACCAAGAAAGATATCAAAGCTGTCATGTTCGATTTTGGTGATGTGAAGAAAATCAATGCTGAGACCATACTTGATCGTCCTCCTCAATTACGACTTCTTCGCAAGATCATCAAGGATCAGTCGGATTTTCGGAACTTTCAGTTGCCTGAAGCTACGAAGACAGCACACTACAGCTGTGAATGGAATGCTCGAGAAGACGGAATGCTGCTTGTTGGTATTGATCGTTATGGTTTCGGGGCTTGGAACCAAATCCGCGAGGACCGAGAGTTGGGTATGCAGGATAAGTTTTTTCTGGAAGAACATCGCATTGAAAAGAAACAGGAGCGAGAACACACCGAAGTCAAAGTTGCCAAGGCCCCGGGAGCTGTCCATCTAGTTCGTCGCGCTGAATATCTTCTATCAGTCCTCATGTCGGTTCACTCGGATGATGCAAACGCCCAAAAGATTGTCGAAAATCATCATCGGAACAACAAGAAATCTGCACATGCAATGAACGGCCACCGGCGGCCAGAGAAGGGCAGCTCCGTCTCAGCTTCCCCTGCCCCCCAACTGTCAAAGAAGTCGTCTCATCGGGACAGAGAACGTGAACATGATTCTCCATACTCACGTGACCATCACCGTTCACGGAGTAGTATGGGCGAGGGTACTTCTCGCCCAGACGCGAAGAGAAGACATAGTGGAGAGATGGATGAACGGCGCCACTTTAAGCATCGTCGTATTGAAGAATACCGACGAAGCGACACGAACGAATATCGGCGGAACGAGGTTAGTCGTCACGAGAACAGTGACAACGACCATGATGACGACGAAGAGAAGAGGGATGCTCCCGTGATTAGAACGCTGATGCAGCCTGTTTGGGTGCATGTTGAGAAGGTCGAGTCGTGTACGAGAGCGAACATACCCATCGCCAAGACAAGGGCGAAGGTCTTGAAATCGGAAGTGACGGCTATCGGCGATTTCATTGAAGGCCTCAAGAGAACCTCAGGTTTGCCCGCCAGACAATGGGAAGAGCTTAAGCCGAAGCTATGGTAAGTTGCCATCAAGGTTGTCTCACTCTCGTTCACACTTCTGAAGCTGACACTCTTGACAGGAGCTTTATTTCGAAGCGAATCCCCGCCTCCGAGAAACAACCCTCTGGCAAGCCAGACAAAGGAGCGGACAAATCTCCTAGCAACAAGTCCCTGCCAGAAAAGCCCGCCTCGTCTGGTGGTGGCATGACGGGCCCACGGCTGGCCGCTCTATATCAACAGCTAAAACAACAAGCTGAGGAAGGCACGAATGGGGACAAGCCGAAGAAGAGCTCGGGCCCCACACTGGTTAATGGCGCGGCCCCACACGGACAGTCATCGAAGTCGGCTCTCACATAATTCTTTCTTTCTTTCACAAAACAGGCTCTACGGGGTACTAATGCGCTACATTTCACGTGAGGGGTATTTGTTTTTGCATGGAACGGCGTCACGGTATGGTTTGGCAGCAGTAGACTGCGACGTGTCTTATAGGCCTCGGATCATGAATCATACCCGGTGAAAAAGCATTTTGCGTTTATTGGCTCGGCGTTTATTTGGTCGGATGACAAGGTGCGTGGCCTCGTTAATAGCAACACCCACAACTGCGCCCCAGAGATGGTATAGACGAAGAGGGGGAGGGGTATCAAGGGACAACACAGCGAGCTTCCAAGGTTGTTTCCAGCAGCGATTTCATTTCATGTGCATGGGTCCTGTTTCAAAGCAACTGCGGAGCATATTTGTATCGGGAGGTGGTCACATGCACACAGAGTATGTTTATCAACACTATGGGATGTTGGTGGAAGTCAGTCGACTTTGCTACCCTATGCTGTATTGCTTCCGGTGTTGTTGGGACTGGGTAATAGGGAAGTTAGGAACAACGTTGTTGGCGTGCTGCTACAAGCTCATCAAGGACCCAGACATGGGTGAGTAGGGAGGATGGGAGGTGCTGCATGTAGGTAAGGGATGAGAAGCCTACCTAGGTATCTATCTGTCCTGATCCTTGGTGCCAACCATTAGTCTTCTTGATTGCGATGTCCTGTGCGCAACTTAGGTAGTGGTCAATGAAATAATCGTGAAAGTTATCCACGCCCTTGTCCCATTGATATAGTCTGTGATATCATGATATGTGAAATCAAGTACCAAGTAAGTGCCAAATGCCCTTCCACTCATGTTGCACTTGACTTGTCTAAGGAAAACAAAATAAACAACAAGGGTGTCTGTTGTTGTTGTTGTTGTTGTTGTTGTTGTTACTGTTTTGTTATTGTTGTCATTGGGCAAAGGTTTTTCAGGTATTATAGAATGCTAGCACTTGAATAGAAAGAAAAATAAGTAAGTATCATTTACGGGACAAACAATGGGTTGACTTCACAATACCTACTGCAATTGATGAAATTTTGACTACTATCATGTCCGTTTCCCTGTGCAAGGTCTATTAAAAGTGCTTTCTCTTGCTTTTGACATTTCTACCTCTAATCAGTAGCAGTTTGATGCATGGCAATATTTACAAAGTGCCCTTCCGCTTGAGTAATGCTTCATGTTCCTTTTGATTAGATACTTGAATCAGCCAGCCGAGTTGAGCTGGTTCTGTTGCTTGCCTCCAACTCCATTAAAATGCGTCACAGGTATGCTTTGTTTCTTTGTATGTGCTGTACAATGGGCTATAGCCAGGTGCCTGTTCAAATGTTTTTTTGCGTAATTATGTTGTAATGCAAGATACAATGCCAGGATCATCCGTGACCAAGACATAATTTGAAGGTTTGTTTCCTAAGTAGCTTCGACTGTCGCTGCCAATAAAAGTGTACATCGAGCTGTTGGAGTCTTGGGTCGCAAGGTGCTGCTGGGAAAATACAGAACGCCATCCAGAGAGGTCCTCTCTTGGAGTTCCCATCGCTTGCATTTGTTGTACAACCTTGGCCCTATGCACAAGTGGTTTTGTGGACTAGGCTCAAGGTTTATGATTCTTCCTTCTTCTATATGTAATTTCTAGGTCGTCAGAAAGCTCCAGAATCAGTCTATCAAAGTGCCCATTCCGCGAGGTTTTGATGGCGGCGAAACAGTATCTGCTTGTGCCGGAGAGGACTGGTCAGGGGTACATGGACGTAATGCTTTCAAGTCCAGCTTTTGCACAGGCGCCCGGGTAGATTTTTGGGATGTGAAGGACTCGACAGGTTGCTTGTTTGCCCTGGGGCGTAGAGAGAAATCGGCCAGTAGAACACTTCTTGCTTCGTCGTTGGATGTGGGCTGAATCTCGAACTCGCGTTTCGCGGGGATTTTGGAAGGAGGCATGAGGTTCACTTTAGTGGCCTTAAATGCCGCATTGAGAGTGGCTGTTGGCTTGGCATTTTGCTTCACCTTGGGCTTGGGCCCAGAGGTCTTAGTCTGCTTCAGTTTCTGACATGTGTTCTTGGAGACCTTGGCGGTTGATGTAGAATTCGGTTTGCTGGCCTTTGCAGATAATTTGAGCTTCGGTTGGTTTGATTTGAGCGCTGGCTTGGTTGGAAGGGCAGTCCGTATCTTGGGACTGGCAGAAGGGGTTGGAATCCCCTGGCTACGACCCAAGGATTGCAGCTTAACATCAACAGGGGAGATTTCAGGTGTGCCGTCTTGAGAGATAGTCGAGTCTCGCGTAAGTTGACTTCGGATCTCGACCTCAAGTTTGCCACGGCGGACATCGCTCTCATACTTGGCATCGTCCACAATGGTTTCTTGTCCTTGCTCAATACTTTCGTCGAAACGAGGTAAATGAACGAGGGAAGCGACGTCGTCACACTTGCCACGAACAACCAAATCCCAACAGTTCTTAAGGTCGGAGCCACTAGGTTCTGGCTGGAGGTTGATCCAAGCAGTGATGCCATCCCGGCGGTCTCGGGTCACTTTGCATATGTCTTTGACCATATGCCGCACCCCGGGAATCTTCATACTCGTACCAACTACGATGACGGCATCCGGTCGGGCGCGCATATCAGCGCGGAAAACGTTGGCAATAGCCTCTTCATCGGGGTTGTATTCGTTGTACAGGACCATTCTGGGGCGAAGCCGACCTATGCCGTGGCTTCGCTTGCCCGCGTGAGACGTGCGCACGTTGTCTGTCTCCTCGCAGCCCTTGCACAGCGGGGCTTGGGGCCCTTCAAAGAGAGAGGCGTCGAACTGGCTGATATCGTTGCACTTGGAACACACCATCTTCTCGAGGCCCCCATGAAGTTGTATCGTTTTAGGCCAGGGGCCCTTGGGATGTAGTGGTACAACAGTGCTGAGAGGCTCCATAGACGTGTCCAGGCCGTCGACGTTCTGGGTATAGAGTCGCAAGAGACGACCTTCCCTCGAGAGCGAGGCAAGTAGGTGGTGGAAAGCGGTAGGTTCCGCGTTTTTGACGAGTTGCGACAAGTCGCGGACCATGGTGTGGAAGTAGGACGTGGTTGAGTCGTGCTTGTAGACGGAAGCATCGAAGAGGTGTTTACCCGAGCCCTTGAGGCCGTGTTCCTTGGGCAACGTGGCAAAGAGGCCGGAAGAGGAGCGGAAGTCGGGAACTGGAGCACATCAGCCAACACGTTAGCATGTGGACCGGCAACAGGGCGCACGGAGATGCAGATAGGCGCGAAAGGGTAGGGCTTTACTTACTCCCAGCAGATACCGAGATACCAGCACCGGCAATGACAACGATCTTCTTCTTCTTGCGCAGAGCATGGGTCAGCTGGTCTAGCAGGTAGTCATCCCTCTCACTCTGCTCGGAAGCAGCGGCGCTGAGATCGAGGTACTCGGTGGTCCGGGGCTTGCGCTCGACGCGGCGGCGCTTCGGCGGAGGGGCGCCATCGGGATTGACCAGAATCTCGCTCTCGATGGGATCTGAGGACTTCATGGGCGACGCGCTGCCCGAGTAGATGGTGGACGAGGGCGGCGACGGCAGGCGGTTTGCTCTCGACTGGCAGGGCATGGCGGTGCGCGGCGAGACAGTCGGCGATCTAGTGAGGACGGACAATGGAGAGGAAGGAGGATTGGCGCCGCAGGGCGGGTCAGAGAGATCGAGAAGATCGGGAGTTGAAGACGACGACGAGGATGCCATGTCTACGTATGGTTATCGTGCCTGTCCGATGGCACAGTACCTAATACGTGAGGGAGGAAGGTAGGTGGGTGGATAAGGGGGCGAGAAGAGTGGCGCGCGTGCAATTGTTGATTCTTGTACTCGCATGGGATATTTTGGCTGGTGTAACGGTGTAACAGAATGAATACGATGCGGTGCACGAGCACATGCGCAGGGAGTCAGAGACCGACCGGCTGCGGCTATTGTGTTGCTCCTACTACCCCGTATACCCGGCGCACTCTACCTCACCATGGCTATGGCTATATGTAGACGAGGGCCTTGGAGGAGAGAACAATGAAGGAGAGACCGGAGAGCGTTGTTTGTGGGAGTTGTTTGTTTGGGGGGTTGAATGGCGGAGAGAAAGAGGGAATGGTAACGTGGGAAGAGACTAGAGACTCGAAAGAAGGCGGACGGACGTCAGTGTGCAGTGTGGACACTGGACACACGCACACAGCCGGGCTGGAGGTGGAGGATATGTGCCGTGGGCCATGGGCCACGGTCCATGGCTGCGAGAAAGCATACCACCTAGGGGAGGAGGAGGTAGGGAGATCGGGGACGGGCGGCTGCAGAATGGGCAATCGCCCGGTACCTAACCTATCCCATCCCCCATCCCCCATCCCCACACCAAGCCTGGGAAAGTTCTAAATAAACAGCACTACCCAAGTAGTACTAGACTGGCTTGACTGGCCCTACGGTATTCCGCCCCGAGACGCAGCTTGCATCACACATCACACAACATTGTCCTGAAATCCATATTTGTCGAGAGAGAAAAGGGAATTTAATATGTGTTGGCAGATGGGATCGTGGTAACAACTTCCCGAATGATCATTGCAGTTTAGCAAAGAGTAAGTAATAGTAGAGACATTTCGAGTAGGTGCGTGGGAAATCCCGTTGCTTGGCTGTTGCATAGGGCGCTCTCCATCCTCCACTTAGGTGAGTTCCGGTAAGATGGGGCTCAGGGGTGCTTGCTGTCTCCGTCATCCAATGATAACATATGCGCGCATGGGGAGCTGCGCAGGGGTTGCGGTGTTGGGTGGAGCCTTTGTACTTTCAAGCCACAAGCACCTGCCGAGCTGCGGCTCTGTCTTGTCCTTGTCTGTGTAGCGCTACTTCACCCAAGCCACAATAGCAGTACCTGAGAACGAGTACAGATCCACTTTAATCCCTGCTCCGGCGGATACTGCCCGACATGTCGAGCATGGCCCGACTCACCTTCCCCTTGAACCTTCATTTAGCTTAGGTAGGTACTTGAGCTTGAGCTTGCATATGGTTCATGGTAAGATACCTACATGTACGTAGGTGTACATCCTACTTCGAGGCCAACTCATCAAGCCTGATGACAATCTCTCGTCTTCGTTCTTTGTTCATGTCTCATTTCCTATCATTGCACATGATTGTTGGTTAGGTGTGTCTTTGCTTACCTGGCACGCCTGCATCACTCACGTATATTTTGTTTTGGAGGCCCCTTCGTGGTATGGCATGCCCGTCACCTCTCACTCACATATATCCGTGAGGTTTGAGATTGCTTGAATAATGCCTGTCTGAGAAGCCTCTTAATTCTCAGAATCTTCGAATTTTCTTCAAGCTGCCGGCCCACTCAAAACCTGTTGCAGTGCTATTTCGCACAGATGGCCGACAACAGTATGCCTCTTCTCCTTGGTGGAGCTATACCAGGCATCGATGAGGCCCCAATACAAGTCGATTTAAACAGCGTTGACGATCTCTTTGGTGATGCCGACCATCTCTCTCTCCCTCCGCGTCCGCCCAGCAGGCGGCTTCGACGAAGGCTCGATGAACTGCGTAGCCGTGGTTGCTGCCAGTAAGCTACTCATAGCCTTTGCTGTACTTCAAGTCGTCTACCTATCTGACTCCCAAGCAGAGGTCTAGCCTGGTCCAAAGGAGGCACTGTTGCTTCCATCACTCCTGACGGCCAATCCTTAGAGCTGAGGTACTTACGAGCCAAACCAGACGATGCGAGCTGGGAACTGAGCGAGCCCAAGCTGATCGCACCCTGGCCGACCCATCTCAACGGTGGCCCTATCCTTCACCTGTCGTGGGGACCCGCAAACTCCGAACTTGCCGCCATTGATGCCGTTGGTAGAGTTCTCCTTATGAGCTTCAATAACGACTTGAACCGGCCAATGGTATCGCGACGTTGGGACACAGATCCCGTTGATGATTCACATACAATTGTCGGCACCTATTGGCTTAATCAGCTTCCAGCAAATACTAGAGTTCGCTTCTCCTCACCTGGTCGATGTCATTCATCCCTAACGTTGATCTCTAGTTCCATCCTACGTATTCCCCTGCTGTGAAAAGCCCAAAGGGTGCTGATTATACCTTTGAGAATTCCGGGGTACCAGCCATGGGGCCGAACCATCCCAATCCGTCGAAGTCTGCTTTCATCTGTGTTACGACCAATGGCCTGCTCAAGATGTTCTGGAGTCAGAATAGCCACAAATCCGAAGAGACAACTCTTGAGTTAGAAAGCGCCACTTCCGCTGACGATCTCATCACACATGCAGCTGCGTGTTCTGACAAAAGTTTGAGCTCCCTGTCCTCTCGCCTCCAATGTGTTGACCAATCATCCTAAACTGATTGGATAGCCAGATCTATATACATTGCCATGGCTACGACCTCTAAGCAACTCAGGGTCGTGCAAGTTGCCATCGCCTTCAACGCGTCCAAGCCAGAGAACTCGCAGAACGCTCCCCAAGCAGCACCTGTGCTCACACCCTCATTTGGAAAGCGGCATGTTGCAGTGACAAGCTGGTTCCAGACAGGAATGTGCGCGTCACCGCTAGACGCGTCAATGTTCAAGATTTCCCATGTCGAAATGCTGCCTGCTGTTTTCGATTTTCAGAGCAAGCAATGGTCACCCATCGTCGTTGTTACTGTGCGGTCCTTCATGCCAGAAGCAAATTCACCCTATAATCAGGAGGTGCAAAGCATCATCGACAGATGGGAGCTTCTCACAGACCAGAAACAGACGGTTCACCCCGCTTTCGAGCGTTCTGGGGCTCGGAGGAACAGTGCTGGATCTGCACCTCCAGTATGTCCGAACTTGCAATCTACGTGGAATGCCATTTTGAACTGACCTACCTCACCAGGCTACAGCAAGGCTAAAGATGCTGGAATCAATTGTTGTAAATAAGATTGTCTTGGGCGTCAACGTCTTATCATTTGGAAAGGTCATATCCTTCTATTACAATGACGGGGCCGTTGACTACCGAGACCGATTCACGATGCAAGAGCTATACCGAAGTGCAAATCTCGATCGCATCCATTCCATCCTAGAGGCCGGATTTAGTCAGAGCGGAGAAGCTGCTTGTGAGTATAACTACCTTCGGTTGTCCTCTCAGCTAACAGTGTTCCCCCAAGGTTTACAGATGGCATTTTCTCCCTCCAACTGTTCTCTCGTGCAGATGTATGAAGGCTCGCAGATCAGATGGCATAATCTCTCATACACATTGGAGGATCAAGCCACAATATCCGATAGTTGGTATCCCTTAGTCCTTGATCCTCTGGCCTGCTTACTAAGAATGACAATTGAATAGACCACATGAGCGCTGTAATTGCTAGCTGCGCTATGTCAACTGCTGCCGCCATCATTCATAATAGCAACTTTGACGATATACTTGCCGTGGCTCGAAAATTTCCACGCAGAGATCGTGAGCTTCTCCTCCGTGTACTCTCCCTGTCGACCATACTGACAAATCGAGCTGCAGAGATTGCAGTTAAGTGGGTTACAGATTTGGTGCAAATCATGCGAATAACCGTCGACTACTCGGAAGACCTGCCCCACGATCACCTGATAAGAAACCAACAATTGCAACTTTGCTTTAGCATTTTCAACCATCTTGGCTGGAATGGGGAATACAACGCGCGTCACTTTCGAAGTAGGCTATTTACGTTAGCCTTAAGCCTTCGCAATGTTGTCATTCTCATTACTCTTGCCAGTAGTGCCCCAAGTGCAGTCAGAGCAGCCTCGAGCCCACTGGACGAGCCTGGTGAGTTCATTTCTAGCCTGTGTGTCATGACTCGGGCCGCGTTGACTAACTCGGTTCATTATAGAAGTGGTAAATGCCTTGGCCGGCTGCGCCAGATGGTCAATCGATTTTCTAGGATGGCTATGCAGCGCGCTCATTGGTCTTTTGGATGATGCGAAATTCATGAGTTTCCTGCCTCCAGCTAACCAACCCCAGCAACTCGTCAATATGACGAAATACCTCCATTCGAAGAATGAAATTGCATTGCACCTCATACTTTGCTCTTCTACGCGAAATCTCATCTCTGCTGTTTGTCGTCGCATAGGCCTCCTGGATAGCTATGCGAGCCGAGCACTCGCCTGGTACTCTGGTCGAGGGGACGTCTCGGAAGCAAGTAGCCCGCGCCATGCGGCGCTACATGCTGCTTACCGAAAGGTCCATCGATATACTTCATCGGCATATATCAAAGCTGATGAATTCGAAAAATTTATTGCGGTTTTAGCCGCAGACATACGGACAGCGTATGGGACATCCCTCGGACCGCTGGCGGAAAGGGAAGCGCAGAAAGTTGCCAAAAACCCCCCTACTCCAAACCAGAACTCCAATGCCCCTAAGCCACAAGATCGCATAAAAGAAGCTCGCCAGCACTCTGAGCTGAACATGCTCTTGGTGCATCCCCCACCACCTTCCTTCCTGCCTGTTATCACCAAGCTGTTTCGCCAAGATCTCACCAATTTTCGCACAAAGATTGATGTCCCGAAGCTGTATTTTGCAGATTATCGCATCCTCGAGATTGTCGACACTCCCGAGGCTTTGGCCAACCGAAAAAAAGCAGGCAAGAGGGTAGACATGCTTAGACGTGTCGAAATTAGCAGGCCAGGGGAGTTTCCATGGAGGCAGTGCTCCAGATGCGGGAATGCCATGGAAGAAATCACATCAACGCATCACAAGCCGGGTATGATATTTCTGCTTGCACAGCAACGAACATGCTGTTGCGGAGGACGTTTGGCCATTCTACCCTAGGAAGGTACCTAGGCAGGCAGGCCATAAGTCGAGGTACAAAAGGAGTCGTTTATATTGGCCAGCCCTCGGGGCCAACCTTACCAATAGATATAACAGTACCATGTGCAAACCAAACACCGCTTCGTAGTTGTTTGTCACTGGTTTGAGGCGCACCATGATACACTAGGGTTTTCAGCAGCAGGACCTCGACAGGCTTCTTGGCAACCAGATTGCGTTTAGCCTCATATAAAATACTTGCCTTTCTTCTGCAGAAACACTGTTTATTGGGCCATATGTGGGAATGAGAGAGCAAACATTGAATATAGGAATGCAATGGGGTTTGGCTGCAGTATGTGGCCGTTGTATATTGACGATGACAACCCTCCATAAGTAGTCTACAAAATACACGCTTACACAGACGTACACTACTGTCTCATGAACAGCGGTGTATCGCCACGCCCCGGATAGGGCACTTTCATAAATTATAGCTTCAATTTATAATTGTCGATCACGACTACCTTTCCCCACAGTGTCTATTCGTTATCTATTGCGCATTCGAGTCCCATGGGAACAGGCGATCGTATAGGTTATCCCTAGAACGAGTTTGAAATGGGGTATTGTGTAGTTTCAAAGCTCACATTTATGATCAAGATACGAATGCCTCATTTGCTACACTGTGTGCAAGATGCCGTTATCGGCGATGCGTATGGGTCGGGGGGGGGGCAACAGAACTGTGTCTCCATCAATCAAAGACTGCGCCTAGGGGACGGCTCGATAGGTTGACAACTGCTGTGGATATACTTAGTAGCTCGATTAACAATCATGACTTATCATAACATCATTTCGAATTCTAGATGCTAGCTATCAAGCCAAATTGGCCCCCTCTCTTCATGTGATTTAAACATTCTTGGCCATCCTACTAGGCAGGTAATTGACTATAAATTGTATATAATATTATTCTTGTCACATCGCCTTTTTCTTAGTCGTCACTCAACAGGCATTTCAGCGGCGAAATAGGGGGGGAAGTGTACAAGAGTTCAACGACCACGGGCTGCAATGTCTCTGAGTCCGGAAGAGGCAGACGCTCGCCGACAGGCTCGGAAGCCGATTCCGAAGCCGAAGCCTGCCTATCTTCCGACTGCCGGGTCGGCCCTGACCGTGGATGAGAACTTCTACGCACAGATCCGAGACGCTCCACGCTTAAAGTCCGGCGAGCTTACGATCCCGATCAGGTCCGGGCGAGCATGGAAGGTGGAGGCCGGGTGCATCGTTCGCATTAGTACCCCTGAGGGCCCGCAAGTTGGTACGTTTGTTGCATCGTCCTGTCCTAGCTCTTGTCTGAACGCGACGAGGTGATAAGGGCAGCGTTGACCGTTGATCATGATGCGCGCATCTGGAAGGTTTAGCCAACCAGTTCGAGTTGTGAAGCACGGCGAAACCCCATGGTCATATCATGTCTATCTTACTAATGCGCGAACGCCCCTTAGGCGATCTCAACATCTGGAACGCGCATAATCCCCGAGAGCGCTTCTGGGCGTCGCGCACGAAGCAGCTGCACTCATCGCACATATCAGTGGGAGATCGACTCTGGTCAATTGCGCCAGTACGTAATAGCTTGAGTCTCTTCTTCCCCCCTGTGACAAGCCCCAGAGGCATAAGTTACCCTGAGGTGCATTTCTGTTCTAAGACACCCACAAGCCCGGGATCAAGGAGCAATTTAACACTTTGGGTGGCAATTACTGACTCGAGGGTTGAAGTACATGAGACCTCTGCTTTCCATTCTCTCTGATACGCTATCTTGGTATGGCGTCGACGAGCACGGAGGACGTGTGCACGATCTTCTCGGCACGGGGTGCGACCCTTATATCAATGCCATCCTCACGAGTGGCGGCGACAGCTCTGAGGCAGACACCAAGGAGCACTACGACTTCCATTGCCGGTCCAATCTCACGCGCGCTGTGCTGCCATTCGGCTTGGCAGAATACGATGTCCATGATGTTATCAACCTATTTCAGGTGACGGGTCTTGACGAGGAGGTCGGTCATTAAAGTCTCAAATCGTCTTTGAATACCAGCGTCCAATAATAACTAATTATGCCCTCGTGCAGGGCCGTTACTTCATGAATCCCTGCCCCGCAACTGCAGGTGATTATATAGAATTTCTAGCCGAGCAGGACGTGCTCATGGCTTTAAGTATGTTAATCACTTCCTCCCTATCTTCCCCTCGTGTAGTTGATACGCTGACCAAGAATCGTGCTAAATAGGCACCTGCCCGGGCGGCGACCTTTCACTATGGGGCTTCGGCGCCGACAGCGAGAAGGAAATGATTAAATGTTGTCGCCCGTTGAAGGTTGAGATATTCCGCCTCCAAGATCAGGATTTTCTGGAGAAGAATGGGTGGAAGCCCTCTGAGCCATCGCCCTATCGAGGCATGCATGGTATGGTGGTGCCTGAGGGTGAGCACCAGGCCAAGTAAGGCATAATTTGATGTGGGTGGCTCTATTCTTGTAGTATCTCGAGTCCTGATTTTGTTGTCTCAGCACTCGAGATCCGAATTAGACATAACATATATAATATGTTAACTAGTCATTTATAAGAGATCCGGGACTCGAGACTCCCTACAGCCCTCGATGTCGACAGGGCACATACTTATCAGCATCTATTCTGCGCCCAGCTTGACGCCATTGAATGCCACATGGTTATTCGGAGATTTGGCATCAGTGACAACGTTCTGCGTGGCGAGCTCCTGTAACCGCGCGCACAGTGCGATGGGGTCCCTGTCTCCCTCGACGCTCAAAAGATATGCCGCAAGACCAGCGACATGCGGCGAGGCCTGTGATGTGCCTGACAAAACGGCGGTAGAGTTATCTAGATAGGTTGATAGCACGTCGAGGCCGGGCGCGAACAGGTCGATGCCATCCCCGTAGTTGGAGAAACCTGCCCTGGCGTCATCTGGTGTACTCGCTGCTATCGAGCACACCGTCGGGTACTGGGCAGGGGAAAAGAATTCTACCGAGGTTTGCGCGTTGCCGGCAGAGACAGCGATGAAGAGACCCTCTTCCACTGCCGCGCCAGCGGCGAGACTTAGACTCGAATTCCCGATGGAGGCGACGCCCAGCGAGATGTTGGCAACAGACTTGTTGATGCCTGACAATGGCGTGAGTGAGAGGCTACTTTATGAACTACCTATCATCAGGTAGGTAAAAGGACAGCTCGACTTACGGTTCTTCGACTTGGCATCGTCAACTACCCACTGTATTCCTGAGATAATCTGGCTCAGGGGGCCGGTGCCTGCGCCATTCAACACTTTCACCCCGATGAGGTTGGTTTTCTTGGCGACGCCATATGTTCGAGACCCAACTATCCCGGCAACATGGGTGCCGTGTCCGGCTTCATCAGTCATTGGAATCGGGTCATTCTCGACGAAGCTAGGACCCCGGATAGCACGACCTTCGAACTCTGGGTGATCGATGAATAGCCCGGAATCGATGATGTATGCGTATGTCCCTTCGCCCGCAAGGTCGTTATATGTGTAGCTGCTGGTGTTTGGTTCTCTACTCGAGATTCTGGCAAGTCCCCAAGTGGAGTTGGTCTCAGTATTCAATGTGGTTGTTTCTACGATAACATCAGGCTCAATATAAGCAACCTGTAGAAATTAGTTTCCATCATTTCACAACGACAAGCCAATTCTCCTTGTACAAGATTGAACTTACACTATCCAACTCTGCGATCTTGTTGATCATTACATCCGAGGCATCCGTTGCGTATGCTTTGAAGTTGCCCATGCTGTATGCGTGATTGGGAGTGACGAGTGATTCGACTGTCGCGCCCCTTTCTCGGCCTGAGGCGTCGACCTCGTAGTTCTCCTTCATCACTATAATCCATTTTCCAGGAATTGTCTTTGCCTTTGCCTCAAGAAGAGGAGCCGCAATGGCCAAGTGAGTAGCAAAGAGAAAATCTAATAATCTCATCCTGACTGAGATGATGACTAGGGAATGTGGGAATTTGGCGAGTGAGATATAAATGAGGCCTATGAGTAACGGAGGCCTTGACTCTCCATGTTTATAGGCAGACGAGGGGGATCTCTCTTTATAAACATTTCTATCCGCGGCCTCATTCTATTTGCGGCTTGGCTGTCCCCCTTGAAGACTGTCTCTATCGCAGTTAGGTTGAGTCTCCACTGCCAGCATATCCTGTTCCCGGACGTGCCAATTAGCCGGTACAGGAAAGTGTCTTCCACACACTAATTGTTCACCGTGGATATGGGAGAAAAGAGCTTGCCGTGTCCGTCACCGTAACGCTACATGAACTTCTAGCCACGGCCAGGCCCGCCAGGGTTGCAGCAGATAGCTGCAAGGATCGACTGTGCGGCGCCGCTGTTCGTTGACGCCAAGACGGTCCGCTTTCCTCAACCCAACCGCTACTGGCGATCTTGTCAAAATCATATCGAGTTGGAAATGTGCGATGTCGAGATCCACGGGCTCGATTGCACTTACCATTTTGGCACCACTGGGCTTGCTTTGGAATGGGACGTCATGCATTGTTCGGTCCTTTAGGGGCGACTCAAGGAAGAGATAGATACAGTACCCGCCAATATATACGTTTCCTGCATCTACAGTTAAGCGATGCGATAATCGTCCAGCGAGTCTATCCAATGACAACTACTCCATACGACGATGTACATTGCTGGTGATTCTTCAACACATGGAATCGGCCACACAAGTTAGTGATCATATATATTAGTGAGTATCACTGCCTTCTAAAATTGCTACATCTAATCGACAATTTTCGACGGGTGGAAACCAAAAGGGCACTCTCTATGGGGTCATGTGGGATTGCAAAACAACAAGAACAGCTGCTTAATACAAACATTTATTTGGAAGGTAACGTAACCGGGCCTTTTTGTACCTTGTCCTTACTAGCGTACCGGCATCTACTGTATGAGTGATTGGCAACATAAATGATACCAGGCAGTGATGCATGTACAGAAGGAAGGAGGAAGGTAGCGCCGAGACCCTCTGGTCGGGCCATATCAAGACGATGGTGTGTTCTCATCTCTTTACAAGGTCAGGTGGTTACGACAACCAACACCGGGATTTTCGAATACGTCAACCGTGCGAATATCAACGCAAGGCATGGAAAGAGTAGCAATTGTATCTTGACCTGCTCCAGTCGAGTTCGATTCGGATATAGCACAACAGGAACCGAACGAATATCGTCCATATGTACGTACCTAAGATCTATTCACGATATTTGGGTTGGTAGTTGGTGCCCTGCTCATATTGGCTGTGCAATTGCAAGGATCGGAGAATTTCCCGCACACGAGCCCTGATTGCCTGATACCTGATACCTGTCCAAGAACCCGAACCTCATCACCAAAACGTACTCCGTATTCATCACGAGCAGCTTGCGATATGCGCCAGGGACTTATGCGTCTTGAGAGGTATTTCCCCAATCATGGACCTAGACAACCTTCGTATTGGTGTGTCGCGAGCTCACCGCACTCCATGTGCTGGGTAAAGAATATGCGAGAACGTACATTTCGGGTGACTGATCATAATTCGACATAGCTTAGGCAAGTAGGTGAATGATCTTGGTTGAGCGCTATATGACAGGGCGTATTCGCTTACATTGTCCGTGCCTCATGCAGCAGCAGCTTTGGATGGCATGATGGCTCGGCAATGCAACATATCGCGATTTATTTGGCCGAGTGGTTTTGCTGTATGACCACTTCTCTCAAACATCCCTGCGCTGGCATATTGCTGTCGTCGAACACACAAGACTTGGCGAGATCGGTCTTCCTCCAACTTGATACCCAAATCAACACTTTTTTTTTATCCTGTGGAAAGACATGACAATGTGATCACGCTTTCAACTACTCACGTACACTTACTGAGCGAGGAAGAGAAACTGAAGAATGGACGTCCGAGCCACGCTTGTTCCTCATGCCTTTGTCTGCGCCACACCTGACCTGATTCTCGATTCACATCGGAGCTTTGAATCACGAAAAGTAGAAGCCAAATGAAATCACAGCCTTTAACAATTTAGACTCCAAGAGGCAAAGGTAGGTTATCAATTGTGTTTGAATAAGCGGTTTCCTCTGATACAGAGCCCGTAGAGGAAAACTGAAAGTTAGGGGCTTTAATGTCCTACATCGAGGTCGACTGTCGAATGCTATCCCGATGTGAGACTATTGTCTTTAACCAAGCCCTGACACGTTGATTGCTGAAGGTGGCTATGGATACCGAACCATGTCCAATCAGTTTATACCAGGCGTGTAAGCGAAACGTAGCAACCAGCCGACGTTGAAGTAACCGGACCCTCGATAGGCAATAATATCGAGGTAAGCGTAAGATCAAGAAGCTAACGCTGGAACTGCTCGGTATTGGGTATTTTAAGTCGATTAATACTCGGCTTCTGTCTCATCTGGCTCAAAGCTGTCGGCGGCGACCTCCTCATAATCCTTCTCGAGAGCAGCGAGATCCTCACGAGCCTCCGAGAACTCACCTTCCTCCATACCTTCACCGACATACCAGTGAACGAAAGCACGCTTGCTGTACATGAGATCGAACTTGTAGTCCAGTCGAGACCACGCTTCAGCAATGGCTGTTGTGTTGGACAGCATGGAGACTGAGCGATCAACTGAGGCGAGACCGCCATCAGATGG
Source organism: Astrocystis sublimbata (assembly GCA_022453515.1). Classification (NCBI taxonomy): domain Eukaryota; kingdom Fungi; phylum Ascomycota; class Sordariomycetes; order Xylariales; family Xylariaceae; genus Astrocystis; species Astrocystis sublimbata. The sequence continues at coordinate 342,223 of JAJNNY010000002.1, forward strand.
GGAGGTTGTCGGGACAGCCATGGGCTTCTGGTAGTTGATTCCCAATTTGAAACCGGTTGGGCACCATTCGACAAGGTTGAAAGAGGCCTTGGCCTTAAGGGCGGCTATGGCGGCGTTGCAGTCACGAGGAACAGCATCACCACGGTACAGAAGAGCAACAGCCATGTACTTGCCGTTTCGAGGGTCGCAAACCACCATCTGGTTGTTCGGCTCGAAGCCTGTCAAGTAGGTTAGAGATATGAGATAGCCAGTGCCGGAACAGTCCCCCAGTAAACTCACATTGGAAAGTAAGATCATGGACCTTGAAGCTCTCGTGTGCGCTCTTGGCAGCTGAGACAACAGGGGCGTAGCTGATCAGTGGGTAGTGAATACGCGGGTAGGGCACCAAGTTGGTCTGGAATTCGTTCAGATCCACGTTGAGGGCACCGTCGAAGCGCAGAGACGAGGTGATGGAGCTGACGACTTGGGCAATCAGACGATTCAGGTGATCGTAGCTTGGACGGGGGATGTCCAAGTTGCGCCGGCAGATGTCGTAAACGGCCTCGTTATCGACGAGGAAGGTACAGTCCGAGTTCTCGATGGTGCTGTGAGTGGACAGAACGGCGTTGTAAGGCTCGACGACAGCAGACGACATCCGAGGAGCAGGGTACACAGCGAATTCCAGCTTGCACTTCTTGCCGTACTCGGTCGACAGGCGCTCGAGCAGGAGGGCACCGAAGCCGGAACCAGTGCCGCCACCGAAAGAGTGGAAGATCAAAAAGCCCTGGAGCGAGTTGCAGTTGTCTGTCGCGGAATGTTAGCGAGCAGGCACAGGCACACGGGCAACCACGTCGGCAATCCGATGCCGCGGTAGTTCAAAGTTGTTTGTAGGGCCAAATCACTCACCAACAACGCGGCGAATTCGATCCAAGGTGCTGTCGACCATCTCCTTGCCAATGGTGTAGTGGCCACGGGCATAGTTGTTGGCGGCATCCTCCTTGCCGCTGATCAACAGCTCGGGGTGAAAGAGCTGGCGGTAGCTGCCGGTTCGGATCTCGTCGATGGGCGAGGGGTCCAAGTCGACAAAGAGGGAACGGGGGACGTATTTGCCACCGCTCGTCTCGGTGAAGAAGGTTTCGTAGGAGCCGCCATCCAGGACGTCCTTGGCATTCGGGTCGGGGCGACCATCAGGTCCCAGACCGTGCTCGAGAAGATACCTGAGGAGAGGCGCTGGTCAGGTCTGCGGCGACCAAGAGACGACGAAAGATAACGGAGGCGGACGAAAGAGGAGTACGAGGGGAGCGAGGGGAACGAGGGGAAGGCGGTGAAAGACTTACAGCTCCCATGCGCTGTTACCGAGCTGAGTACCGGCCTGGCCCAGGTGAAGATGTAGAATCTACAGCAAGATGTAGGGTCAGTCTCAACTCCGGCAGCGAGGGCCAATGGCGAGGTTCGGCGGATGCAGGATGCTTCAGAGCAGTGTGCTCTGGTCCGGCAGGCCGCAGCGTGGAATGGCCCTTTCCCTGGCGGCACAACGGGGGGGGAAGTCAAAATGGCACTGCGTCGCTACTCACCTCGCCCTTCATTGTGATGTCTGTGTGCCGCGGTGGCAGGTGAGGTCACAGTTGGGAGGAAGAGGAAGAAGAGGTAAACAAGCAGGAGAGATGGAGAAGAAGTTGAGATCGGAGAGATGCAGGTTGGTGAGGTAGGTTTGCTGTACAGAAGGTACTTCCTACATGTAGGTAGGTAGCACACGCACAGCGGCTCGGGCTAGACCGGCTACCTTGACCTGCAGGTGGGCAAGCAAAGTAGACAAGTACCTCTAGGTAGAGGTAGGTACAGTGTTGCTTGGGGACGGATTGGGGAAGAGAACAAAGGGAGGTGTGAGGTGTAATAGTGCACACAACCTTGGAACTCTTTGGTGCGAGGTTGGTGGGTTGTTCTACTTGCAGGTCGTACCTAAAGTACCTAGGTAGACATCTAACCGAGCCAACCTCCTGTGACGAATTGCTGCTGCTGCTGCTGCTGCTGTTACAGAACTTTGCGAAATGTACCTATGCGCTAGCCAACTGGCGGCCACTAATGCGCAGATGTGAGGGGATCACAGACACAGCAGGTACGCATGGTACGTTCTGTATCATAGGAGGGGCGGGGAAGCTACCGTTCAGGGGCTCGTCCGATAAGCGGGCATCATTGGCGGAGAGCAGGGCCATCGATTAGATGCTGTGGAGATCTGGCGGGGATTTATGGTGGGGTAATGTGGACACTGATCGAAGTACAGGTACGTACCTAGGGCTAGGAAGGACGGACACGGCCGAGGTTGCGCTTGGCCTGCTTCCGAGTGCTTTCCAGGTTGTAGAACATTAGCAACATCTAAACATTTATATCAATCATGGGTAAACGCATGGATGTCTACTATATACCCAAGGTTAGGGAACCTGTAAGTTGCCGGAGTTCTTTGATCAAAGTTGCAGAGCAAGCACAGATCAAATCACGATTGCTGCTGCTGCTGCATGGTACTTAATTTGAGAATAGAAGGGGAGAAGGTATATGAAGATACCTATTGGTAAATATAGTGCTGAGCAGCTCTCTTTTTACCCCACATTCACCACACACCGCTTTACCGATCTACAATAAGCTACGTGTTTGGCGCGACAGGGGTCTTTTTCTGGTGTCGAGGGGCTCGAGGGGTCTTGGTTCCTGCCTCGCCTGCCTGCAGTGGTCAAAGTGCCGTGCCGGCCAGCATGTACCTAGCCGCTTAGTGTCACTCCGCTGCAGTTGGATATCAAGTAATATTGATCCAGGTCCCTCGCGCCGTAAACCGTATATATCTTGAGAGCGTCAAATATCCACGATATAATTGGAATTCAATCACCCCGGGGCCATCGTATACCTACCCGCATATGTATACCTTGGTAAGTAGTTTGTATTTGTAGTTCAATGCATGTAACAGCCGGGCAACGTCACTGGCGAAGTGGTAGACTCATGTACTCTATATAAACATAGACTGCAGTGGCATCGGGACCGATAGCGCTATGAGCCAGGGAGAGGCGCTACTACCTGGCAGTTGACCTTAGGTAGGTACTACGAGGTACTGGGCTACGAGGCACATAGTATGACCACGGAGTAAAATAGGTAGGTAACCAAGTTCTGGACAAAAGCACTCTACGCCACCTGCATCCATCATTGCCAACAGCAACCCTTCATTCGTATGAGCAGACTCCTGCAATCATCGCGGCAATGCCTCTCAAGACTCTCGACAGGTAGTCTGTTTGCGCCACGCCGCCAACCGCAACTACTACTACGGCCGCTTTCGTCGTCGTACCAGCCCCGGCGCCAGCTCCTCACCCTCGCCATCGAGACCTCATGCGACGACACATGCGTCGCCATCCTTGAGAAAGACAGCGCTGGCGCCGCCCGCCTCCTCTTCAATGAGAAGGTCACCTCCGACAACCGCACCTTCCAAGGCATCCACCCGATCGAGGCCCTCCACTCGCACGCCCAGAATCTAGCACCGCTCGTCCGGAAAGCTCTGCGCGCACTGCCCGAAGCCGAAACCGAAACCGAAACCGAAGTCGACAGCAGCAGCCAAGGCAGCCATGGCGAATTCCTCCTCATCGACGGATGCCGCCGGCAGAAACCCACCTTCGTCTCCGCCACGCGCGGGCCCGGCATGCGATCGAACCTCGCCGTCGGCCTAAATCTAGCCAAAGGACTAGCTCTGGGCTGGGACGTGCCGCTGCTCGCCGTCAATCACATGCAGGCGCATGCGCTGACCCCTCGGCTCGTCAGCGCGCTCGAGCACAAGAGATCGTCAGAGGGACCGCGGGATCCTCAGTTCCCCTTCCTCTCGCTCCTCGTCTCGGGCGGGCACACGATACTAGGTAGGCAAATCCTGGGCGTGGGAAGAGCAACCACCGTCCGTACTCTGCAATGCAACTGACTCTTCTCTTTCGGGACCTAGTGCGCTCCAACTCCCTCACCGACCACACCATCCTCGCCGACGCATCCAGTATCGCCATCGGCGACATGCTCGACAAGTGCGCACGCGTGATCGTCCCCGCCGAGATCCTCTCTGCCCGCGGCTCCGATGCAAGCATGTACGGGCCCCTCCTCGAGGAGTTCGCCTTCCCCGGCTCGGGCTCCGGCTCGGGCTCCAGCTCTGCACAGTCACCCGACCACGACCACGAGTACAACTACAACTACACACCTCCCGCAGCCCGCGGGGAGGAGATTCGCCCATTCGAATCGGGCCACGGCTGGACCCTGCGCCCGCCGCATTTCGGCTCCGGCAGGGCAGCCGCCGCCGAGTACGAGTTCGCGGGGCTCCAAGGCCAGGTGCAGAAGCTGCTTCTCGAGCGTCCCGACATGGACGTCGAGATGCGCAGGGTTCTCGCGCAGGCCACCATGAAGCTCGGCTTCGAGCACCTCACCAGCCGGCTCATGTTCGCCCTGCAGGACCACGAAAAACACGCCGGGTCAGAGATGGAAAGCAAGATCCGCACCGTCGTCCTCTCGGGGGGTGTCGCGAGCAACAAGTTCCTTCGACACGTAGTGCGCCGGGTGCTCGATGTCCGCGGCTACGCGGATATAGAGGTCGTCGCACCGCCGGTATCTCTCTGCACCGACAATGCAGCCATGATTGCGTGGACCGGCATGGAGATGTACGAGAATGGCTGGCGGAGCCATCTCGACGTCTGGACCCTGCGCAAGTGGCCACTTGACCCTGATGCCGACGGTGGGGGCATACTCGGGGCGGAAGGCTGGTACAGAGCGCCCATCACTGGACAATAAATAGCATGTCGAATAGTGGCGACAAGAAAATATTGTGTGTAAACACACGACTGCCACTCCTGGATCGCCTCAAGTAAGAGTTGTGGTAAGAACTGGGTTGTCACGATACCCGAATTAGACAAAACTTTTACGGCAAAGGTAAGCTATGACCAAGGTAAGCTACAGCAAGGAAACACGTCTAAGCTAGAATCGAAAAACGTGGAGCTCTCTCATTCGTAGAGGAAATCATCTCATTTATTCAGACTGCAGGAATTGTACATGTGCATCGTGAATTGTTCTAAGCTCATGTGTACCTGCCCCGCGACACCGTCCATCATGGCTTGTCATCTGCCGTTCCCTTGATCTATGCGGAGCGTGTGCCTTCTTCTTGATAGCCAGAGTGCCAGGGCGGATGGACAGAATCGCGAGGCTTAAAAGAACATCAAGATTATATTGAATGAGGGTGCGGACTCTAGTCTAGCGCGCTAGTGACATTGGTAAACTCGCCCTTATCGAGCTTCGTCTTCCAGAAAATGGGGTTCGTGTCGTTGAAGCCGTGGTGGACCCAGCCGGCCTCCTTGACATGGTACAGGTTGATGAAGCCACCCGAGTACGCATCACGGTGGGTGGCGGCAAGGATGGAGCGGCGGCCGAGCTCGAGAGCATCCTCCTCCGAGAGATCGTAGCTGTACTCGGCGTCGAGGACACCGTAGGCGAATGTCTGACCCGAGCCAACACAGAACAGGTTGCCGGCCAGTCGCGTGCCGTCCGAATCGATGTAGTAAAGTGCGGGGCCTTCCTCGGGCGTCACACCGGCGCACATGGTGCCCATGGACAGGCCCATTCCCTTGTACTGGTACATGAGATTGGCGAGGATCTTGGAGGCGGCGGCGACACTGATGCGCCGCTTGTGCCGTAGCTCGTGAAGGCGGCACTGCATGCCCAGCCACGCCAGCCAGTACTGGCAGTCGGCGGCACCTCCGGCCAGAGTTCCCAGCAGGCAGCTGTTGATCTCGATGACCTTCTTCACCGTCTGCGAGGCGATCCAGTTGCCCGCTGTGGCGCGCGAGTCTGTGGCTACGATGATGCCACCTTGGAAGCGGAATGCTAACGTCGTCGTACCGTGGGCGATCTTGATGGGGCATTCGGGGTTTGACCGATCGTCTGTGGCAGCGCGGAGCCAGGCAGAGGGCTGGTGTGGGAATTCATGAAGTCAGCCAACGCTCATATATGGCGGGCGGGTGATAGGCGATGTGATAACAAGATGCGAAGTAGTAGCCAAGACGGTTTGATCTTGACCAAGCGGCTGTATGCTTGAACTCACCTGTGCTACCGGGGGCATGGCGAACTTGAGGGACAGGCTGGGAGTGGTGTCATTGTGGAAGTCGTTGTACTGGTCCTCTTCGAGTGTTTCATTCTGGAAGGCCGCGGGACGGCTATACCGGGCGACGAGACCATCCATCTCGAAGGGAATCGGAAGACGGTGGGGATCTCAGAGGGCTAGACCGGTGGGTGCGATCGAGAGGGCGATCGAGATGAATGGTGTAGTTGTGAATTCGGCAATGGCCGCTTGATGTCAAGTTGTGAGCTTCTTCGTTGTACAGAGACGATGGTGGTCGGCGTCGTCGTATTGTGGGATGCTGGAGTCGGGAATGGGATGGGGATGAGGTTGAAGATGATGCGGGTTTGGTTAGAGCTCTCTCTCCAAAGGCAGGGCAGGCAGGGCAGGCAGCTGGTCTCACGCGTCAGTGCCGGTACCTCAGTCTACCTTAGGTACCTTAGGTAGGTAAGTATAGGTACTTAAATTCCTGGAATGTCAGGTGGGCAAGTAAAGTACCTTAGGTATCTAATGTATGCAAGAAGGTACTTGCACAGCTACTTTGGGGGAGAGCTGTCCTGCTGTCTGTCCGAGAGGCTAGGGGGGGCCACAGAGGGGCAACGGAGGGGCGGTGGTGGAAGCTTGCACCCACTACATCAGTACACATAGAGTAGACATCGTAGCTCTGCAAGAAGTCGGGTGCTTACCTAGTTCCAATGTATATTTCATTCAACGTGCCTGAGTAGGAATCATTAGGCACTGGGCATTGAGATCAGGTCGGGTACCAAGGAATTCTCATTTATACACCCGAGCCTGTAGTATCGTCTTCCCGAAATCACATGGAATTTGACTATCTGTATGTTTGCCACCAATTGAAGACATCACACACTAAGTATAAGTATGTACTGGAGCTTCCAATGTACAAGTCTTGAGATTTTTCATATACTGACATGAGAGTCCACGCCCTCTCTCACTAGGGTTCTATGATATGTAACATACCGACCTTTTATATACAGGAAATTGTCGTGGGCACGTCGTGACAGATCAGAAGATGAGTAAAATGCACGCCACTCTGAATGCTTGAAACCAAATCTATCCTATTAAAAATTGTCTTATTTTCTCAACAGCTGCACAGGCTTGCTTGTGAGGTGTGCGATAATCACAGTCCGCCAGGACCTCGATACGACGAATACCCTTGGGGACCACCGTACCGCTGTTGGTTACCTCCGAAATCTCCCAAGTTTGGAATCGTTGGCTCTCGGTCTATCGAAGCTGCGTTGTCAATCAGGTTCTCGCGGCTTGCATTAGCTCCAAATTGCGCAGAAGGCGTAAGTAGTCGACTCTGCCTCGGTCCTTGCAGGTAGGCAGCGCTCATCCGCCCCGGAAGAGTGCTTGACCGCACAGGCGAGGAGTCGCGTTTCGGTGACATATCAATAGCAGACTCCTTACTTTCACTGATAGTCGACAGTTTATCGGACGCGAAATTGTTGTTCTCATCATGTTTCCAGTCCATCTTTAGCAGCGAGTTGTGGGCGTTGAGCGAGGTCAAAGTGTCGCGTCCCATGTCTTCTGTCATGTCAAGTTAACTTCTGACATCGTCATCAACTCGAAACAGTGGAATCGTAACTGGACTTACCCATTTCCTGTCTCCTCTTCTGGTGGGGGTTTTTCTTGCAGAGAGAGATCAAAGCGTTCCACAAAATCAGGATCGCAAGCGTCGCAGCCAGGGCAGATTGTAGCGCAATGAGCACAACTCCTGCAACTGTTTGCGTTGTTTGGGCAATGCCAAACTCCTCTACGAAAACGAGGATCAAGACTGCGGAAAGTACCCGGACTACCTGGATCGCGATGTTGATGATATTTCCCGATTTGCGTTCGTAGGGACGACTCCACAAGAGCAGGATGAGGAAGAGTCCTTCAACGACCAGCGTAGCGATGCTCTGCACCATTCCGCGGCCGTCGGTCACTGCTATGACAACTCCCTTGGCAAAAAGGTAGACCAGGACCGGGATGAATACCCACCAGTAACTTTTCTTGTATGACTCGTAAAAGAGGGAATATTTCCGCCAGTAGAGCTTGTCCTCGTATAAACTGGCAGTGTCCCCTTCCATGTTCTTGAGTTTCCGTGCCGTGCTCCATATCTGATACGAAAAGAAGGCGAGAATGCCGGTAAAGAGCGCGAGCGTAACAGCAGCTAGGGTTTTCGCGGCCCAGGAGTCTCCATTCGTGAACTGGTAGATGCAGTACAAAACCCAAACGCCATACAGCAAAAGTATCAAAGACGTAATCGCTCGCGCAATAGAGCCCCAATAGTGTTTTCGAAAGTCGCTCAGAGATTCCGGGAAACGACCAAACACTGCCCAAGCTTCCAAAATAACCTTGACTAATAGGATGCTCACAATGATGATACCAATGATAATGGCGACGATTTCGAGAACGGTCATGAATGTGTTTGATTCGGGCACCGAAAGTGTGTTCACGAATCCCTGAATCCCTGAGACGGCAGTACGGATCGATGTCTCTGCTTCGCTAGCATTGTTACCACCTGTCGTTATGGGACTGAATTGGGTGTCAATATCTCGAGGTGTGAGAGACCTGAGGTCTTCGAAAGTACGTCTGAACAATGAGCCGTTCGCGCTTGATGTCGACCCGTCGGGGAAAACGAGTGTCGTCTTGGAAAGAATCTCGACACTGTCCTTCGTGAGGTCGCCGCCGGTCTTTGAGCGGAAGTTGTCGATCCCGATTTGCATCTCTCTCCAGGGAATGAGTCCGGTGGAGAAGGCGAAATTCTTCGCGAAGCTCCGATAAACCTGTGGCATCTGGGCCGACATCATGCCGTTCAAAGCAAACCCGTGGAAAACACCAAAAACCTCGCCAAAAGTTGGACTTATTGTTCCGACGCCCCCTACGCTGGATCCTGCTCCCGCCGCAGCTCCTGACACTGCAGCACTGAGAGCCGAAGCCCCCCCTAAAATCAAAGCGCCGGCAGCTAGCCCAGCCGCAACATAGGAGACGGCTGGCACGTTGACCGTCTTGCCGTTTGTCACTTGAGACTGAACACAGCCAATTGTAGAATTGTCATCCAGAGACATCAGCTCAAGTCTGGCTTGAGCTGCAATGTCGGGTATCTGGAAAGCGATTGCGGGGATTTGGTCAGCGAATTCGGATGGGATCTCTTGTGTCCCGTTTGCACCAAAATGACCCGTCGGAACTGTGAGAGCATTAGTAGGAGTATCAACTTTAATGTTGCTTGGAAGCTGAAGAATGCATACCTGGACATAGTTGATCGACAAACGTCGCAGGGGCGCAGGGGTTGAACTCCTTGGTAAATAGGTCTTGGCCCACCGCCGTTATCGTCAATTTCGCCGTGACATTCTGTTCTTTGGCACTAGTGCCAGCGACGTTGAAAGTGACCGTTTTGTCAGCGTTGTTGTACTTGATGTCGACATTGTCTACCGTGATGTCGGAATTGTTGTTGCAATTGTTGAAACCGCTTGTGACCAGGAGATCATCGCCGAGCACTCCCGTAGCTGCAAATGCGATCGCCCAGACGGCGGCCTTCCGTATCGACAGCGCATTCGACATCACCATTTTTGTTGTCGAGCGAAAATGTCCACCTGACCTTCGTATAAGATCTGCCGTCCTTCCAAGTGTACTACCCCGGTATTTCGAAGGACAGCAATTGCTATAAAAGTATATCGGAGAAAGCCGCTGGCTTCGTCAAAATTCGGAATGAAAACGCACGCGTCTTCCCAACTCGAAGAATCGAAGATAAGAATAAGAAAAAAAAGATTGGTTGTGCGTAGTTAATTTTGTTTTTTTTTCTTCCGCCAGCGGGATGTCGACGGTTTCTACTGTCTGAGATGAGTGAAGGAGCGAATCGCTAGAAATCGGTAGCCACAATGCACCAAAAAAAAGCAAAGAGGTGCCGACAAAGAAACAAATCTCAAAAAGACACCGTATCTAATGGTGGCATCAAAAAAAGAAGAGAAGAAACGGGCCAAGGGTCAACCTGGAGAACGAAAGGTAGGAAAGCGTGGTGCTATGAAAGAAACACCGAGTAGTAAGACAAGAAGCGAAGGGTATGACAATGAAAACAGCGCCCCAATGGCACTATCATGACCGGAGGTGCAGATAGGGTTCGTTGTCCACGGTCTGGCGCTTGAGTGGACGAGGAGGAGGTCGACGATGCAGAGCAGTAGTTAGTTGGTAAGTAAGTACCTAGCGTCAGCGCGTAACATGAAACGAGTGTACAGGTTGACTTCAACCCTGGGCCAAGACGGGACTAGGTATACATGTAGGTATGATAGGTATGGATCTTCTACACGGGCTGGGGAGCTACGAAGAGACCAAGCGCCGGCAATCCAGTCAGAGCAAGAGTAAGTCAAAGTCGGGGTGTGAACGAGTGTGTCTTGTGTGTCTTGTGTGTCCCAGCCAGAAGGAAGCATCTGAGGATCGGTTGGAGCAGAAGCAAAGTTGACGATCTAGATGGCAGATGGGACCTGGCATGCCTGGCTCAGAACCAACCCCTTGCTTCCACCTCCTGGTGCCAAAACTACTTACCTGTATCTCGCATGCCGAGGATCTCATCTTCGGATGCCTGGCTGTTAGTCTACGGTAGCTCGTACAGTGACGTTGGAGAGATGGCCGAAAGACGGCCAGTGCTCAGCCATCCGTCATGGCCTTGGTTGGCGAGTTGGCATTGGCAATGGATGGGACGAGTGGGATAGGCCGGATTGGCTGGTGTTGTAGATCTCAAGTTTGATGTGAGCTGGGCCGACTCCACCGGGGCGTGCCATTTGTCTGGGACTGCCGCTGCTTCGAAACCCACCGTAACAGACCCCTGCAAGCCCTGGAGACGATTGGCCTGCAAGTCCCGTAGCGGCTGGGTAAGTACCTGCCCAGCCCGAACCAGCCGCCATAGAGCATGCGCAGGTGAAACAGTGACTCTCAACTGCTGCCAAATACTGAGCATGTACCCGTTGCCGACCGGTAGGTACCCAGCGCCTACCTAGGCCCCCAGATGCAGGCTACCTACCTGGTAGGAGGAACAGGGTTCTCCTGAGGAGCCGCCTCTGACAATCGGTCGGGACCTCGGCCCCTCAGGAGTCGTAAGCTTTCAATTCAGCTAAAGTCAGACATGCCGCCGGTGGATACGCAGCTTGATTACATCACATACCTACCACCCATGATATCAACTGCCAACTGTCAATGTTCGACGCACAGCAGAGGTAACATGTCCCTTCAACGCGATGCATGTCATGAGCACAGGTGTGTACCATAGTATTTATCGTCTGTTCTACGAAAGCAACTCGGACGGCCCCACCCACTGATGAAATGCGGAATGCCAACAACCTTATATAAGATGGATAAATCGCTAGCAATCCGGCTGAGCTACCCCAGTGTTTCGGCATGGCACCATTAGGTAGGTACCTACGTTGCCGTTGCCGTTCCCGTTGCCGTTGAGCTGCCACCATGTCGACAATGTACAACGGCGGTAGTTGTTCACATTACCTCCTAGCACCGACTAGATACTGAGGTAAGCGCCTGTTGCTACCTAATATAGGGCAGTGATTCTCGGATGTTGCAACTTTCACACCATGAGGCCGCAAGAGACTCCAGACTCGCTCGCGGTAAAAACACCACGAAGAACTGAAACAACCCAGATGACCCGCGATGGCCTGGCTGCGTGAACGCAAGATACACTTGAAACACGGAGATGACGTGTTCGCACACGGTGTGGCATAATTGAACTGATATAACGCAGCATCGAACCAACCCATCCGACCATCCGTACCTCTCGGCCCGCCATTCTCAGGTTCGGGCTGTAGACTTCGGATGCCTCGTTGAATAAAACCTCAGAATGTCCTCTGTCTTCATTCGAGCCCTTCATCTACCCCTTACTCCCTACCCAGCCCGTGCCTGCCTAGGTAGGCAGTGCGATACTAGATCATTGCCTACTGGGGAGAGTAGGTATCAATCGATCGTGGACCGACAGCTCGATTGAAGCAACCCAACGACGCACACAGCATCGCATGGTCCGAAAATCTTTGATAAATATAAAGGAGAGTTGCCATTATTAACCGCTGAGCATCCCTATAGTAAACAGCCGACTAAATTCATTAAACTCCCCAAGCGCCTTGCGCAAACCAACCCTTCAATTCTTTCCATGTTCTGTCATATCTATGCGTTCATGTGTCCAACCTAATGTTTTCCTCGGGCTACCCCAGTTCGTCAAACCACAGTAGCCCAAGCCACTGCATACTTCGCTGGCCGAAAAAAAGAATGCTATAAAAGTTCCTTGGCCGTGCTTCAAGGGTCTCCACGCTGAAAATGCTCGCTTTCATGCATGCAGCATATAAAGGTAAACGATACTTGCTACTCGTGAAGTACAAGTTTCCTAGGCCAGAAACAAAAGAAATTCCAAAGTATATTTTTCTTCGTCTTTTCATCCGTCATTCGTCAAGTCCTCGCCAATATCAACAATGGCTTTCAGGACAACGCAAAAAACCACGTTATACATTTGCTGCCCCGGAAAATGTGCATCTGCGCATTGGTATCTCTGGCCCAAATCAGTGACAGTCAGACATGAGGACTGCTACCTAGGTAGACTTTCCGGTGTGGCGTTCGTTCCTTATGAAAACAAGCATTTTCCTTCTCAGGCTTTAGACCAATGATGGAAGACAAGCGCTTAAATGGGGTTCCAACTCTAGGGTACCGGGTATGTAGTAGGCATCTTACAAATAGTCCAGACAGAAACCTGCCTGCTTTTTCCTCTTCGAATCTCAACTTTTCAGGAGTTGTAAAATTGGCTGTTCTGGCCATGGTGAGGGGAGTGGGAGTAAGGTGAAGACGACCCATGGTGGCTGCCATACTGCTCAGTGTTGTGAAACGAAGGTTGCACTAAGTTATGATATCCCATGCCACCTTGAATACCCAATGAATCAAATGCCGGAAACGGTTCGGAGCCATCTGAGACTGGTATGTTTAATCCATAAGTGGCCACAGGCTGTCCATATGTAGCTGTGGTTACTGGCAGAGCATGGTACTGTTGCTGGGTGCTGTACTGTTGCTGCATCATCAGGCCATCTGGTTGTGAAGACATGTCATGGTAAGGTTGTGGTGTTCGTTGCTGGGCATAATATGCGCTGCTCATAGGTACTTGAGGTATGGGGGAAAACCCCATTGTACTGGGAGTATGAAAGCCATTCATGGTATTGGCCTGCCGCACCTGTGGGCTGAGGTCTTGAGAATCTGGTTTGGCAGGGGGTGTGGTGGTGAGAGGGGTGTCAAAATGGCGCGGTGGTGGGTCCTGGACAGGGCTGATGAGGGTGTCAGGATCGAGCTCCCTGGCTTTCACAAGATCTACTACAGGAAGGCTGATCTGCTCCATGTGTTTGGCAAGATGAACGGTGAGTTTCTTCCACGTGGGGAAAACCTTCCCGCAGAATCGGCAAGGCTCTTCAGTTGGTTTCTTCTTTGTTTCCTCGTGACACTGTTCAACCTTTTGCCATGTAAGATCAACGCCGCCGGCTTTTTTGATGGCGGCTTTAGTCTTGACCTTAGGCTCCGTAAACTTGTGCTCGCGGACCAGATGCTGCAGGAAATTGTCTCTTCTGTAGCAGATGTGGCGACAATCCTCTACATCACATGTCCACCATTCGAGATGACGATGACCCTCATTTTCATGGCGGACCCAGTCTGCCTTCCGCTTGAACATTTTTGGATCACGGCATGGGCCCCAGGTGCAGGTGAAGGGTTGTACGTCTTCGTGCACGTGCTTGGTCCAATCAGATGGCTTTTGGAACTTCTTGACGGTGAAGCATATCGGGCATTCAAATTCAGCCGGCAGGGAAGTCGCCGGAGGTGGAGTGATGCCAGGCGGGAAAATTTCTGCGTTGATACCCGGCTCAAGTGGTGCTTCTTCATCCGATGAAAGCGCCCGGCCCGACAATGGATCTGCTCCACGATCACCACTACGGTTGTCGAAATACTTCACAGTGCCGCCGAGAGATCGACAAGAAGATCCAGATAGACAACTTCGTTGACTGACCTGGCTCATGTGTTTCTGTTTGGTTGTCAAAAGTTGTTTGTAGCGATTGTTCAACTGATACGCGATACGGTCAACGAGATAGCTATTCGGGTTGTTAACTCCTTCGATAGTGGCTAGCCCAGGGGTTGTCTCCAGAACATGAGCTCTGAACCCAGTGAGCGTTGGTTCAATCGCCTTCTTGTCACCTTGCTCGATTCTCAGGTCAGTGTCGTCCATGCCGTCATCGTCGTCATCGTCGTCGTCTTCTGGGTCTAGCTGAGGCTGGGATTGAGCTAGTCGAGCCACTGGCGGGCCCCCTTGCCTCCTTAGCATGCCCACTAGATTGGGATGTGAGTTTCCGGCGCCGGATGCCCGCGGAAGTTCTGTTTTGCTTCGTTGTCTACGCAGATGAGGAACAGCCAAAGATCCAAATGGACTCTTTGGCGAGGTGATGGGGGCTGCGCTGATCGAGCCACTGCGCGCATGTTGTGTGCCGATTGCTGCGGCACTCGTAGCCATCCCTACCAAGGCAGTATTTAGACTGGGAGTAGGCTTCTTACTAAGTCCCCAGCTGGATGTTCGTGATGGGGGGGCAAGACTGTCTTTCGACTCCACGCGATCAGCAGAATCGCCGAACTCGTCTGGTGGCAGTTCACTGGCGTTGCTTCCCTTGCGCTTGCGATATCCACTGATACTAGTTTTTCGACTCATGCTGGTTACTCTTTGGAGGATGCTTGGTCTGCGCGAATGACCACCGAGGTTAAGTTTCTTAAGGAAATTTCCGCTAGTGATCTCTTCCATATCTACAACACTGGGCAAACTTCGTCGTCGTGTTCCCCAGGTAGCTGCCTTGGAGACAATCGAAGCATTATCTTGGCACTGACGATGGAACCTCTCAATGGCAGCTTGTGAAGTTTCCGGTTGACAGCGTCGATCATCTGACTGTATAGCATGGAGGATTGGAGAGTCGCCCCAATTTCGGAGGTGTCGCATGATATAGAAATCTGTGTCGGTGATGGGCCCTCCCGGGCCGTCAACTACGTAGTAAGTTTGTCCGTCTATATGTCGATTCTCTGTTGTATGACCCAAGGGAATTTCACCAACGGGGATGTTGTCATCGCCGTCTTCTGGCACACGTGCAGATTGTATACCCAAGCCCTGGCCGCCAATGCTGGACGCTTCGCCGATATTACCAGATATCCAAGCATCGACTTCACGGTTTTTCTCGTCTCGTTCGCGCCGCGCCGCCTGCTGGTTAGGGCTAGTAGTTTCTTCCAACGAACGTTCGCCAGGGGCAAGACCACGATGGCCAGTGCTGCCATGGGCTATCCAACCCCCATGGGCATCACGAGCAGCCTGAGGCAGACCGTCGTAGGGTTGCTCAGAGGCGAGGTCGCCGGCGATACTGTGAGGGGGGCGTACCGTGCAAGGGCTCGACGCACTAGCCGTGAATGATCTCTCCCTCCCTTGCACGGGGGCATCATCTTCGGGTCCCCACATGGAAACCGTCACTCGGGGGCTCAGAGTTGCCATGGTCAACATAGGTTGCGCCGGGCTCTCGTTGCTGCTAGACCAGCTGTCGTGATTTGTGTCTGGTGTCAATTGGGGATCGGATTGACTGGAAGGAACCGAGTCAACCGAGGGCTCTTGCTGCGGTAGACAGTGCTTGTCCAGACTGGAATCTCGTGTGTCTGTGATGGACCTTTTATTGGACGCAAAAGTTTGATGGGCCGCGATTTGAGGCGTGAGATCAGGACTCAGAGGGTAGGCTATGTGGTGGTCCCCGGTGTCTCCCACCGAGACAGGGTCCAACAAGTCTTGACAGTCGTCGAAGCTGTAACCAAAATACGGATCGTCGCCGCCGCCGAACTCGCTACTAATCATTGAATAGGTAGGCGGGTAGGATTCCGTGGTAGAGATGGTATCGGCCGGCGTATTGTTCAGTGTTGGCGAAGCTGTGTTGCTAGGAGCATGTGACGAGTACGGCGACAACAGAGTAGACTCCGGAGTGACGGGGCCGTGCTGAGCGTGTTGATTCTGGCTGACAGCACGGCGCGGGGGTTGGATGTAGTCGTTAGAGCGATCACTTAGGTCGTGAAGCGACGCGGGAGTAATGGTATACATGGAAGACATGGCTGAGGCTCTTGGTGGGGTGTATAATTGGCAGATATACCTATTCAGCTGTATGACACTTTGAATCGCCCAGGTCTTCCAGCTGTGGTCAAGACAAGCTCATAGTCCAGACTTTGGAGCGGCTCAGAGGCAGATAATGACAAAGCGCAAGCATGCGCAGTAGCAACCTCACGCGCAGGTCCTGGAGATGAAGGTACAAAGTGGACTAGTTGTCCTCGGGGTTGTGTTTCTGTATGCTCGTTGACTTGGAAGCATAGGTCCGGTCCGTCTTGGTCTCAATCAATCGAAATGATGTGTATCAATCGAAATGATGTGTATGAAGCTGCGATGGTCCAGCTTCGAAGGTGGAAATGGGGGGGCTGAGGTCAACTTGGATCAACGGTCTGGCGCTTACGGCTAGAGTGGAGTGGCAGGTTCAGTTTGCGGGCTGAATGTGGAAATACTCCATGGCACGCGCCAATCTCGGCACTAGAGAACGAGATCTGATAGTCGATTCGAGAGCGAGTCGAGAGCGAGTCGAGAGCGAGGCCGTGCAAGATACGTCGCTACGAAAGCGGGAAGTATGACGGTGTTGGCACAGCAAATCCCAGGGGCCAGGGCACACTCTCTTGTCATTCAACCATCCAACGCGGCTATGGTGAGAGGAGACACAAGTACGAGTAGACCAGACACAGATTATGGAGAGGCGAGGAGGGTAGGCTTGACGAGGTGTTCAGAAAGGCAGACAGACACGGACTAGGGAAACTAAGCAGGCAGGCGAGGCGTATTCCCTTGGCGGCGTCGATGTGACCTGGGCGGTTCGCGCACCACGGTCCTGCCTCGTCCTGCCTCGCTTGCTACGATGCACGATGAGCCGGAGCTCGACTGACTGGCGAGCTGGCGACTGGGCCCTGCTACCATCGCCAATGGTTGTGGTCGCCCGCAACCATCTGTACTATTAGTCCATGGCCTAGTCGCCTACTAGGTAGTGTACCTACATACACTAAGTATGTAGGTTGGTAGGTTGTGCAAGGCTTTGCCCACACAGGCAAGACAGGAGACAGGGTTACGACAAGGGGTCGTGTTAGGCATTCTTCTTCCTGCTCAGCCCCGGCTCAGAAAAAAGCCGAGTTCCCACCTGGGACGGCACCAT
This sequence comes from Astrocystis sublimbata, assembly GCA_022453515.1. Lineage (NCBI taxonomy): Eukaryota > Fungi > Ascomycota > Sordariomycetes > Xylariales > Xylariaceae > Astrocystis > Astrocystis sublimbata. The sequence goes on from JAJNNY010000002.1 coordinate 359,590, forward strand.
ACTAAACAGACGAGCGAGCCAGACACCAGACTCCGGAGTGCCAGAGTCCTTGACCGCCGTCGCGAATGACGGAGGCTCATGTATCGATCGAGGTAGATATTGTGGTATACCTCGGTAATAGCCGTCCAGGTTGTATCCACCATAGATCAACCATCTCGAGATTTCACGTCTGCAGTAAGGTCCACTACCTCAAGAGCAGGCGCTTCAAGGTTCTGGGACAATTGAAGTGATCCGCAATGCTCTCGGGAGCAACTCGCAGGACTCCTAGCAGCATCGCTATCGGGCAGTGTACATTGAGGAGAGCACTAGTGTACTTAGATGAAAAGAAACGATAGGATGGATCAGGAACTGCGCACCTCTCTTGTGTCTCTAGACGAATCTTGTCCTGCATGCATAGCTTATTGTTGGCTTGGGATGGCTTGGGGGGTGAGAGCTGCATGTGGTCAGCGGGTACGGACGCGGGAGATAGGATACTTTGCTTGATTGTGTGTGTCCAGTGGTAGACTGGCTCGACTGGCAGTTATGAGCCAATAGCAGTTGGATAAGAGGCGACGAATTTAGTGTGGCCTCGATGGCCTCGCACGGGCTCGCCCCGCCCCTCCCCCCGCCTTTACTTACCTACTTAGGTACCTACCTGAATCCCTATGGGCGACATCGAAATACAGGCAATGTCTCAGATACGTGCCTTGTTCCTTGCGTGTTTACCACCCGCCGATTGCGAAGGGGTGCAGTAAATGCATATGCGCCTATGTGTGTTCGCAGATATAGTGGTGAGTGCAGGTAATGCCAACAGCTAGAAATGGTACAATATCAAATCAAGCCCGACTCTGCGCATCGTTCGCTCAAATACCTACATACACATCTACTTGATTTCTTGTGTTCACGTTATGATATAATTACAAGTTGTAACTCTTCCCTCTAACAACTACCTACATGTAGGTAGGCAGGTTCTGGTGTGGCTCCTCAACTAGGTACCTACCTAGGTACGCACGAGAATGGACCATCAATAGCATAACATCTTGGTCCATTGAAACATCATAGCGACAAGGTGTGCCATGACTGATTCTATACTTATTTTACTTATGGGCAGATTATGATCACCCTGGCACACCCGTCACTTATATAAATAGTTGTACATACTAAGCAACCAGAGGTAGTCTAAGTCTACATATATATACTACATACAGTAGTATGATAACACTACCTCGGCTCCCTAGCAAACGTTTCTATATAAGTAAGGTAGGTACTTATGTAAGTTTCTAAGTTTGGGGTGATATTTTGGGTTCAGCGTGTCTATCCGCTGTCGGTCCGCTCCCTATTGGGATAGGATACTGTATGTACCTACCCTTATTGGCTTAACATCGGCAAGCTAATTAGTAACTACATATAGCCCTTGTCGCTTTGGAACTCCCCGGTTGGCTGCATTGTTGTCTAAGGTATCCTGTCATGCCTGTTTCCTCTGGCTGTTGAGCCTGCCCTCCAGGTTTAGATACCTAGCCCTGAGGGTTTCCGGCTTCATGCGCGATAGCAGTCGTGGGGGCCGGCCTCACACCCCTACAATCTCCACTACAGCTACAACATCAGTGAGATACTGTACTTAGACTACCGGGCCGTGCCTATTGAGCCTGTTTGTGTTGAGTGTTGTGCTTTTTATAACTACAAGATTGGTAGCTATACGTTTGTACAGTATAGTAGCCATGCAATTGAGTGAATAATTCTCGTAGGCGAAGTTGGTTTTGTCCAGCGCTACTAACTTTAATCCCGCGCGGGGCTCATGCCAGGACGAGGTGCCTACCTAGGCATCTGCATACCTACCTAGATAGGTCTATTTAGGTAAATCTGGGATTATGTAGGCAGATACCTAGGCAGGTACCTACCTAGGTAACCAACCAGTCAGTCACCTTTGACTTCTGCCATCTCACAGCTCACCAAGATCCCCAACCCCGTATCTCTTCTGATCGAACCTTTTTCGAATTCCTTTTAAAACATGTTTCAGGTTGGTGGCACCTCGTTTTACGTCATTAGTTGTTTCTCGTGCTGGCAGGAAATGTGACGTTTGTAGCTGGGGGGCTTCGACGCTGCTCCGCCCCGTCCGGAGCTGTGGCACAGCCATCCAATACAGACACAGACACATCCACTACCTACCTACTTGCATCGTACCGACCCTCAACAATACCGTATCTTGGATATGAGGCAGCTGATTGATGAAATGCCAGCCGCATCCCGAAGACCGCCTACATCTACGGCTGCACCGTGCTCGGTCGGTAGCCTTAACAGCTCAGGAGTAAGCGTCTATCGGGCCTTCTTGTACTTTGTTGTTTCCCAGACCAGAACATCGGCCGCTCCTCCTCCCATGATGAATCTCATGCCTAAGGTCCAGGGACCAAGTATGCTTATGATTTTACTGTAGGCTCGTGGAAATCCGCGCGGCGCAGAGGACCTTTGAGGGCGCGTACACAAGGACCGCTCTCTCGCAATTCAGTTTTGCCCTGATCATTCTCAAGATATTCACCTCTGAGTTCTACGCTATCGGCGCCCTCTTCGCCGTATATGGGGCGACGGTCATGGGCTGTGCTATCTACCGACGCTACGAGGGCAACCGACAGTTCTTCAGCACGACAGACAACGAGGGGAAGGTCATGACTAAGTTTCGTACTTGCAACAATAGTGTCTTGCTCCTCACCGTACTGAGCCTCGGTGCCTATATCAGCTTGCTCATATTGACCTGGAACCTCGAAATATAAAATCTTATCCCGCGCAAGACACTCGTTGATGTTGGTGACGAGGAAAGATCAAGCATACAGTGTTCTGTACCACCGTGAAAGTGTATGCCTATTAGCAGCATAGCTGTTAGGTCTGGATGATTGGTAGATGGAGAATGAGGAAAAACATTAGGAAAACTGCAAATGATGCGGTTAAATCACCAGTTTTATATTGTTTACGTATTATCGTCGAGTTTTGGAAAGAACCTACCCGTCCGAGTAATTCTCTACGGATGGGAACTACAAGGAAATCCCTCCAGGTAATAATCAACATAATCGACGCATTCAATCACCATTCTGCTGTACTACACATCCAGCATGTCGCGTATATGTCACTGGGAAACAGTATAAGCGGGACGGGAAAGAAATCTACATGCAGCACTGATGGAAGAAAACACGGGAGCTTCGGTAATATAGACAGTTTTAGGCATACCATGTCCACGTTCATCTTGTTTTTAAACGCCTTTGACTATACAAATAACCGGAAATTTTGCAATTGGAATCTTGGTCGCCCAGAAGTTTCTCCAGCACACGCAGGAAGTAGGAATGGGTGCCAATGACCAACGACAAGCTGAGGAAATGTACAAGAACATATGTGAAAGAAATTCGGAACAAGATGGAAAATCAAGGGATACTGTTCGAGAGTACGATAAAGCTGCATTGTTGGATACTAACTCCAGATCTTCCGAGCCCGGCTCTTCAAAAATAAAATAAAACCGATTTCAGTGACAGTGCTCTATAGGTGTAATTGATAAAGGATTGGGTGTGGGACAGGGGCAGGGACAATCTATGCAACCATCGCTGGTCAATGACAGCCCGTAGTGTAAAGAACCAGGTATGGATCATGCGGAACGGCACGAAGGGGGTGCGGCTCGGCACGGCAGAGGAGGCGGCACACTCGCGGAATAAGTCGAGGGTGATCGATTCTAGAGCAAATAGTTTCAATGACGACTGAGCCACCTCTTTCTGCTGTGGGCCGAAAGCAAAGACCAGAGTTCGACGTTGTTGCAGCGCGCATTTTGTATATATGTCGATTTCGCGCCCCTTCATCGTAGAACTACAGGAAATGCTACCAATTGGCCCCCACGTCCGACCTTTCCTACTCTTAAACGGCTCGCTATCGAACAGAATCTCTGCGGTCGTGATGTCTTTTTCCCTTTCGGCGTCTCTCAATACTCTTCGTTGGTCTCTAATGTTGCTCTACATTCGCACCCTTCTCGTGGAAGAGCCTTCTCATGGGAGAGAAACGGTAGGACGAACGAATATTGTCGAAATGCCGTGCGCCTCTACCGTACAGCACACGGCAATGGCCTTCCACTTATAGGTGGACTTAGCTCCCATGGTACATGCCGTCGATATGAGAGGGGGTCTGGGGTTGTTGGCTGCCCCCTTCTACATACCACGTCTGATAGGGCTGTTGCCACGTCGTGTAGGGGGCTGAAGGGGCATTCTCCATGGTTGTTGGCTGGTACGTGTTCGATGCCATTGAAGACTTCTTGTCGAACCCTCTACTTGGAACTGCTGAGTATTGCACGGGATGCTCCCCACTGAATGACATGGACCTTGTGGGCTGTGGATATGAAGACCATGTATCTTGGGATCGAGATGGGCCCTCCGACCCAGCTGTGGCTTCTAGAGGGGTTGTTGTCCATGTTGTCGAGGCCTGTGACAAAGACGCCACCGAGTAGGGCGCGTAGCCAGGGGCTATGGGCGATTCAGGGGGATAGCTTCTCCATGATGGGTTCATCTCACTATGTTTCGCCGTGGGACTCGTAGCTGTCGATGCCCAGCTCTCCACCCCCTGGCCATAACTGAATGACTTAGCGACCTGGGAACCTGCACCAACTGAGGAATATTCAGCATCGAGTCAAAACTGTTAGAAAGATTGGATTGACCTACCCTTAGTGTCATCGACAAAAGGATCTGATCTCGTACTCGGTGGCCCCATATCGTGGCTCACTACCATTGTTCTCCCTTGGTAAGATTGATGCGCTTGCACGTCGTTCGGATAGCCCGGCGCAATGGCCGCTGAGGCTAGCATCGTCTTCGGGATTGGTCTCGATCCAGCTCTGACCACGGAGGGCGGCGGTTGCTGATCTACCGCATAGAATTGGCAGTCCTTTTTCAATCTTATGCACTGGCTACAGCGTCCATCATCCTTCACCGGCTGGCATCTGATTTTCCGCTTTCGGCAGTTTCCTACCAAGTAACTTACTTAGCCATCATCATTTCGCATCGAGTAACTTGAATGGGACCTACCGCACGCCATGTTTGTTCTTGCGTACCCAAGCCTATTCCTCTTCTTGTCCGCTGAGAGACTCAGAGCATCTGCGTCGGGATCGTGCATCCCCTGTAGCCTCACGTTAGGGGTCGAGTGGGATCTTTTGAGTTTCATGGCTTTTGAAAGAGATCCTCGTCGTTTGGTAAGAGGACTGTGGGCAGTCTGGGGTGGATACACTGATATTGGAAGAATAGGAGCTGGATGCTGGGCTGGAAGACATGAAATTGAAGGGGTTGGTGGCTGCTTAGGAGGTCTTACCTCCATTGTTGCGTTCGTCGATGGTAAATAACTGGATGTGTAGTTCGAGTGTGAGATGTCCATCACTGCGTTACTGTGCGGCGATGGGTTGTAGGGGAAAGACATTGCAGCCTAAGTGCAGTGATTGTGCGATGGTATAGATGGAAATGAAGATTTGGGTAATGTGGCTCGACTTCTATTGTCCAAGTCAGAGTGACACAGGATCCGTTCCCGAATATATAGAGATTCCCTCAAGCTAGACCAGCAGCTCGGTTGGTGAAAGTACTCCTATCTATGTTCTTTCGATTATTGACACCTTGGTTGATGGCAAGATTCTCCGTGAGGCTGCCGATCCTCCACAACGAAACCCGTGGCTCTAGCAGATGAGGTCGTAAGACTGTTATAATGCCCTGGACAAGGTAGTGGAATCGAGTGGGGGGATTCGAGGCGGGCCAATAGACTCCTCGATGATGCTGAGTGTTACCGTTACCGAAAATCTGTCTTGGTTCTCTTTCGAACACGACAGCAGCTGGGATTCTTGCCCGGACGCGATTGAACTGGCGATTCTCCGACACTAATAGCTTCATAATTTTAGTGTAATGCCAACACTTTGAACCATGGGTGATTGTACGGGTCAAAGAATCTTCCCAAAGCGTTAGAAATATGAAGCTTTGACTCAGTGTTCTGACCTATAGGAATGCCAGTTCTGAAACTCAGGGTGAGTGGTCCAAGTTCAGAGGCTTCAAACCTTACTGAATTTGATCACATTCGAAGAAGGGAGCAATTTGGTTGAAATCTGATGTGCGGCCCTACTCACTTGTTACCGGCAGAAGCATCACCAGTGGGACCGCCGTTTGTAGCACCCTTGATACCCTGATACTCGGTGCCTATAGTATATCGGTGCCACTATTAACGACATGTGAGCCTCAGGGAGCTGGATGGGACCGAGTAGTTTGGCGCAATGTGTTACCCTCGACCGGTAACCAGAAGATCGACTGCCAAGCTTGCCGCTCTTCCTTCCCACTTGGCCACCTTCTAGAACAGCGGCTTCAACTACCAGGGGGGGATGAGGACTAAGGAACGCATGAAGAGTGTTAATGGTTATTCATTGCATGGTCATTGTAACAACCAGGGAGATAGCACTATATATCACCACTTACACATCGCGATTGGGAAGCAGGATCTCGAGTCAGAAATGAAGGCAGGTGTCTCTCTGGTGATCTAGACGTATCATTTAAATTTCATATCTCGAAGTAATTAATCTCGACAGATAAAGTAATTTGCAACCTATTGATAAAGACAAGAAATTATGGCAGTGAATAAGGATCGCTAGGAGGTCGCGCGGCGAGCCTCAACTATACCCAGCTGGAAGTCATTGTCTCTTTGGCTATGGCATTCTGGCAAAAGAACTATCCGATATGAAACCATGAGCCCGAGATCATTTTGCCTCAATATCAAAACTTGAGACGAGCATGGTCCTCTAGGCTCTGATGTACGGGGCTCGCATCGATGTTCTGCCTCGACAACAGGCCCTTGTTCATGTCAGTCATGCCAACTCCATGCAGGAGAAGTATTATGACAGGTTACGTGCGTGCAGCGTGACTGCCATACTGGACGATCTCGACTCTCGTTCCACATTGGGTCCATCCACGGTGATTGGTACACCTATGGGCTATGGATACGTCACATAGCCAGGAGGAGTAGAGGATGCAATTCTGTTGGACTTAAGGCCCAGGCATTAAAGCTCCCAAGTTATGCTGGTGTGGCTGGCCGGAAGCTAGCGCTTCCTACGCTGCCTGACCCAAACTCTAGAGCTCGAGATGCGCCCGGGATCTTGCATAAAAGTGCGTTGACTTAGACGACAAGTGCTCATGGGTATAGTCATTCCAATGGAACCGTCAGACCGGCCATTCGGATCTTAACGAAGTACAGATGCAGCGATCAGGGGTAACAGGTAGGCTAGAGGACGGCCACTTTCCCAGCTCTCGCTACACAGGTCACTCATATGGGTTTATCGTCTTTTTCCAGATGTCCGGCATTCAACATATATACTGACCCGTGACTGGTAGTGTCTGCTTCTGCGGGCGAGCATGATTTGATCGATGGGAATCCAAATCCTTGCAGCTAGCCTGTCGATCCCGATGCCAAGCGACTGCCAGGAAATGGCATGGGCCAAAGAGCCATAAACCCTTGCTGGCACAACAACCAATGTGGTGGCTTCGTGTACAGTCGTTGGGGTTTGTGCCAGTGCAGTGCTGCACAACAAATTGATAAACCCGGGACTGACAAGATTTTGTCAAGGAAAGGATAAGTATGCTAGCAGAGTCACCAGCCCGAACAGGCTGAACCGGCTAGTGGAAAGAGTCTTGACCGGCTTCGTTCTTCTTCTCTTTTCAAACTCCCTTATTTTGATACCCAGCTCGGCCCGCATTCCTTCAACGCGAAAACCTATTAAGCGAGAAACCCACCTTAGCTGAATGGAAAGAAAACTGCTTGGCGGTTCGAGGTCTCGGTTTCCCAAGATCTTTACGAGTAGGTGAGACCATGGGCAAGATGTCCACCAACTTTGTCGCATCTGGTTTTGAGTTATGTGAATTTCTCCCCAGAAGAACTCGGCGAGAGCCCAGATGGTGCATTAGTCCCTACCTAGGTATCCCCTCCAGTTAATCGTATCGTAATTCGCAGTTTGGAATGGAGAGTCTCGACAATGAAGCAAGTAATTAGGCGCAGCTGCGTGGGCGATGACCCATGAAGGTATCGATCGCACAGTGGGATCCGCCATGTCGGTATCTCAACTTTGACGTGCATTGTGCAATGCCAACCCGATTGCCCGCATTCTCATTGACGTGGCATCACCATCAACCACGCAGTGCGCCAGACTTGGATGTACCAACCAAGCGTGACCATGGTTACTAGATGCTGGGATGGTTTGCAGCGCTTGCTGTTGGCGCGATGTTACATGGTGCCGCGGCGTCGCGTCCTCGGGGTGAGATAGGATGAACTACCGTAGATCTGTTCAATGCGATGCAAGACCACCAAAGTCTGTGCGCTCTATCATGTCTGCTTTGGGCCTCAGAGACCCCAGCGCTGATCAAGAATGACGTTACGTACGCCTTACGGGCAGGTCCAACTACTTAGCCGAGCTTGCTACCGTAGATTCTGCGTCGGTGCCATTATCGTCAGCCAGTGGACATCTCCACCAGCACGCAACAGGCTTCGGGCTTCAAAAGTAGGGTGATGTCAACAACTAGGGCTTCGCTTGTCTAGCAACTGTGAATGCATTCTTTGACGATCAAACCCTGAAGCTTGAAGTTGTCGCAGAGTGAACGCAAGTGTCCGTATGCGGCGTGTTCATCGCACCGCCTTAACCCTTTCCACCACAATGGTGATTGAAAACGGATGTCTTACGACGACGAACTGGAGACCCTCTTCCTATTGCACCAGCTCGAGCGTATATCGTATACGGCACTATTACCACCGCCAATCGTACAAGATCGACTCAGCTGCATTTCGCCTGATTGCACGCATTCGCTGCTTACACGTGACAATAGCCTTCTTTTTCATCCGACGGACTGCGACCTGACGAAAACGAATTGCAGTTGCCAATAGATGTCGCTTGTGTTTTACTTGATTATCTTCGAAGCTGCAGTGTAGCGTGAAAATAATGATCTTGAAGATGTGTACCTAGTATGTGACAATTGAGGATTCTACTCTAGTCACAGATAGGTTGAGCCGTCAGGGGTCAAAAGGACCTGAATAGTCTTCGCTAGAATGTGGTAGAGAGCAGGTAGGCATTCGTGGACATACAAGGGAGATTCTAGTATCTCCCGTTCGATTTCACTTCTCGGTTCTTTTTCCTCACAATTTCGATCATGAGTCTCGGTAACAGCCGAAGATATATCCACTATTTGTCACAATCCTCGAACGCCAGGTGTACTATAGGCAGGGCAGGGCCAATCCTTTGAATTCATCCCATGCCAACCCCGCCTATGCACCATGCTTGCCTCATGCTGACCTAGTATCATCATCAGAGAGCCTAATCCTGTGCTCCCAGCTCCTGCCAAAGATTGCATAATGTTAATAGGTCACCGAGTATACAGATTGTATTTTAGAGTATAGAGCATACAAGTAATGGGTAGTCGTGCTCTGAAGTTGGTGCCTTTGTTCGGCGTACATACGAATAGTTGATGTTTGATCACCCTTTTAGCCAGATTGTTGCAAGAGGCAGCAGATTTTGACGAGTTTACATACATATATTATGTATATGGTTCACGCTGTGACAAGGAGCCAACCGGTCGGTGGCCCGGGCTTGGCCATATTTAATCAATGCGCGGCGTTTGGTAATTCCTTTTCGGCCCAGGCATCCACCCCTGTTCGGCTGCCCGATCCGAAATTCGAAACTCGACCATTCTTCAGCCCACACAGACATCATCAGAGATCCAATCGTACATACTCCGAGCGCCAAGTTTTCTGTATGGTGTATCACTCATAGCACGGAACCATCCGGTCTGTTCTGCGACATCCTGTATGCCTCGCGAATTCGATCGTTGGGAAATCTGGGTGTGTCTTTCCCATAATTGCAACAAGTCACATTGAGACGAGTGGAATTATTAAGTAGGTAATGAGGAAGTCATATATTTAATTACCCATGCGACAGGTACTCATTCAAAATGTACACAAACCCTAGTCACCATCCTCAATTGTAGCCTCTGACTTGCTTTATTCCAGCATCAAAATGCTGGCTACTGATGCAATTCCCCAATCCCTAGTAATGTGAAAGACATTAACGCGGAGATATATTCTAAGAAGAAAACCTTTTCATGTCAGGTCTACCTAACATGACTCTATGAAACGGAAGGCACATCACAGATTCGTACGTACGTAAGTGGCTGCAAACGGTCGTCTCCTCCGAGTTGACAACGTTTTAGCTTTTGATAGTGTAGTGGCATAGTGTTGTATATCTCTTCCGTGGCAAGACACACAACAATTACACCCGATAACTTGTACCTTGACTTATGTGGGTAGGGCGACGCAGTCTTTGAACCTTTTCCCAGGCGATACATGACAAGAGCGTATGGACGGCCATGGAATTATGGTTAAATATGGCACCACTCTCGCATGTAGAGATTTAGTGCCTGAATGTATGAAAAGTCATCTAATCGTTTTGTATGATGCTGTAGAATTAGGGGCCGTCCCGAAGAAAACGTAAAGCTAAGCATGCAAAATAAGAAATAGTATCGGCTTTTAGCTTACGTGACACGGTACAGCTCGTCGATTGATGGTATAGACATCCCTTCCCGACATGTTTGCTAGTACGAATATACAACGTTACCAGATAATATGTGCTACTAATCTTGAAATCAATGCCTGGCTTTCAGATTACCAGGGGCGCGGGTCGTCAGGCCGTGATACAACACTCGTTTAAGATACAAGTGCAATCAAGTCGAGTAAATACTCACACGAGCCTGGCATCTGTAGATAGTGAGGATGCGTGTCAGGTGCCAAGGTAGCATGAGCCTAATCATGATCCAGCGGCTCCCTTGTAGAGGGCTGTTTGGGCTATGAGCTCTGTGTATATAAGGACTGGGCGGCTCCCACTATGTGGGAGAGCCCAGGAATCAATAGAATTGGCACCTTACCCTTACTATTCTACTTGGCTACGTGGCTACTGCTATATTCCTTCACTCTGGTGCAAAAGCACTTGACAATGCGCCCCTTTTGCTGACACTCCTCATCACATGTCTGGACTAGCAGATACAGTAACGCTTGAATATTCATGGGCACATAGTGCTTGTGAAGAACATATCCAGGGTCATACCGCTCCCTTCTTAACCGCCTAGACAAGTATGATACTCTGAAAGACAGTGATGCCTTAACTCACTTAGATTCTATTCCTGTTTTCTCCATACTAATGCAGGTGGAATTATCCGATACCGAAGCTAATCTTTGAGGTCCCAGGTTGCTAGCTGCTAACACTATATGAGACATCAGCAAACTGTCCGAAATACTGTGTGGGTGCTCTTCCCGGAACCCTCTTGGTGAGTTGAGACAAATGGACTGTTAGCCCGGGTGTGGCGTAACGACCGCTTCCGTTTTCAGCTTGAGACGATCCGCGCTCATCTTCTTAGGAATGGGGCAAAACGGTATTGACCACGAACTAACTGTTCCTCGCGGTTCCGAGATCGCCTTGCACGTACCCGTAATACCAAGTACGCAGACAGCAACGGCAATGGAACATATTCCAACACGGCAGTTACAATCAAATGTCTAGGTCGCTTCCCCTCGATCAGCAGGGTCTAGATTCCAAAGTTCCGAAACAGAAAGCGAAAGACGCGATATTAACATACCTCAACTACCGTTGACCTGGATGCAGTCAGAACTCGAGTGCTGCTGTAAATCATGCTTTGATTCAGAGAACCTCGAGTGTGCCATGTGGCTTTAAGACCTCGGTCGTTCTCCTGTCTCAGCACCATGAGCGGTTTATTGCACATTCCTATAGATGAGAGTGTGAAGAGAACTACACGTGTAGAATACTAAACTTGCTCATTTGAGTAAACGGTAACCAGTCTCAAAGATGTGGCATGTTTACTCTGTACACTCATTCCTAAGCGCACTACTCGACTTGATAAAGAAGAAAGCCGTTAGGTAATTTCGTGTACCTTCAAAGGGCAAGCCCTTTACCCATTCTCAGCTTCAAACCGGACCCTCTTCACTGAAGACGCTGCTATAGGACAGTAAGCCATGCGCTCCTCTTCCGTCAGCCATCCGGAAAGAGGCGCGTGTCCGGAAACCGACCGACAGTCCTACACCTTCTTAAATTGGCAAAACATGTCACAACCGCTTACTGCTCTCCTTGCTTACATAGCATGAAATCCCGCCACATGCCAGGGAAATAGCCGCAAGTTAGAGGTTGCGAGGCCGCGTCAGTTGTGTGTTATCTTAGCTTATACGAAGCAGTTGACGCAGCATCTAAATATGTTCTCATGATTACAGTCCGAGCATATTGTTCCGCAAGGTACGATCCAAGCATGACGGACTAGACCAGTTAAAGAGTGCGACATACCGCCCGACTGGGCGATGACATGCATGATGGGCGACGAGGACGGGGCCAGCCCTAGACACTGCGATTATCCACACCTCGTCAGTTGCGCCACTGACAATAGCGTTTGCCCCTCCTAGCCTCGTCCGGCACGCCCGCCGGCTGACCACCCACCTTGACTTGCCTTACCTCACTGCTAGATGGCCTAAAAACAATTTATTGATCCGGGTCCTCGGCCGTTTATAGTAGTACTGCCGATCGTCGGAGGGGTATTGCCATGTGGTATGACACCTCCTAGTATACATCCGGAATGTAGGAGCTTGCGATCTCGTAGTGCGGGGGTAAGTATTATCAATAGTGGCGAAAAGATGTTACATTCTCGCTGCTAGAGAACTATACTAAAAATGACTATTACCGCCTCATTTCCCGGATATCGATGGAATGGTGATCCAGCAATTGTGCCCGAGCGTACATTACATACATGTAGTTTGTGGGGGGAAAAACTCAAACGACCGACCTGGACTAGATATTTATGCAGTCCGATGCAGATAGGAGAACAACAGCTTTTATGGGTTACCTGTGGTAGGCGCGTAGTCACCTGATGGCGTGCATTTCGCTGTGGATATTCATAACTGGGAGAGAGGGTGTCCTTGACATTGGCTTGGGCACTCGTCTGAGGTGTGACAGGAAAGGTATGTGTCTGGCCCGGGGCTTTCTGTGATATTCGGGAAGGGTGGCACGAACGGTCTCAGCAGCCATCGTCTGTTCGAGGGTGGCGTCGGACGGGATGGAGCGCAGGGTTGAGGTCGCGGATAGTGCGCTGAGCTCTGCGCTGAGGTTGAGGTTGCTTTCCTTGTCGGCGTCGACAAAGGTGGAGCGCAGGAAGTCGATGAACAAATCAACATCTTGCCTCGTGGACATGGCGCCCAGGCTCACACGGGCGATCCTAGATGTCAGACATGGAGTTAGGATCCCGACTCGCTCGCTGTTCGCTGTGTGGTGCAACGCGTGGAGGGGTGAATCAACCTACCCTGTAGGGAGACCATTTAGGACAGAGATGCCATGCGAGCCACAATGGTGACCGGCGGAGAGCGCGCGGTCCGTCATCCACGGTTCGTAGCCTAGCAGGGAAAAGATTCCGCCAGGATTGCAGACACCTATGATCATGTAAGCCTTGTGCGTAGGGCACCACACACGATCGGGCCTGGTTCCTACCTCCAGATCTGATATAGAAACCCGCATGGTTGGCCATGCGCTCTACATCAGTATACGAGACGTAGCCCCCGTTTGAAAGAACGACGTTGAAGGCGAGAGCTGAGCCTTGTTTGTTCGGATTCGTGAAGTCTTTGTTCTCAGAATAGATATGACATGCAGGCCGCCCATTCACGTGGCGTAGCCCAACCATGCCACGATACAGAAGCTCCATCAGGTGCGACGTGTGCGCAGAGATGTTTCTCATGGATCCGTATAGCCGCAGATGCACGTTGATCGCATCGCCAAGGGCGAGGATGCTGTGGAACGGTAGCGTTCCATCCTCGAGACCCTCGTGGAGCTTGTACGTGGGGGCTTGAAGACCTTTGGACCGGTGCCATGGCGTATCTCCAAAGCTGGAGACCATGGAGACTGTACCCCCGCCGAAGTACTTGCGCAGGGTGAGGATGTGACCAGACTCTCTTCGGACGACTAACGCTCCTACGTCGGGAAAGCCGAATATCTTGTACAGAGAGAAGCAGGTGAAGTCGGGCGCACGATCCGGGTCTTGGAACACATTTTCCATCGGGTATGTCATGGCAAGCGCGGCTGCATCCAGAAGTGTGTAGGTGGTCTGCAGCGATTCTGAGTGACGTGCCCGCCACGACCATGACAACGGTAACCTCCGTCCTGTCATGTTGGACTGGCCGGGATATGCGAACAGGCCTAGCCCGTTTGGATTGGAGCGATTGACAAACGAGTTATCCGGGAATTGAAGCCATTCTTCGACGTCTTGGTCGTTTTCGAAACAATACGATTGTCCGTAGGTGAGCTCCCTCACACCAACAATGCTGGTGTGGGCGTCTTTGTGGTAACCATACCAGAATTTACGATCCCTGCTCTTCTCAGCTAGGTCTCTGAAACAGTCGGCCACGAGCTTCACTCCGGCCGTGGCGTTTGCGACAAATATGAGATCAAAATCTTTGGAGCTAGCTCCCAAGAAGTTTAGCATCTTCTCGCGGACTTCGTCGACTATGTCGCCAGAAAGCTTTGCGGGAGAATTCTCCGAGTGTGGGTTGCCATATAAGCCCGTGATCATCTTTGATGCAAAGGCCTCTACAGTGGATCTTGCATAGATTGTTGCACCGCCGTGATCGAGATAGACGCCTGCGTGGGGTCAAATTACGGGCCATATAGATTGGCAGTTCGTCGAAACTTACCATTGTTCATATGAGCATATTCTGTCTGTGTGTTGCCAGTTAGCTCGCAGCCCGGGCAACTAAGTTGTACAACAAAGAGGGGGCGGATTCAACATGGAACAACCAACCTGTCGTATAGTCTCTACACTTGAGCTGTAGCCATTCGATGCGACGGGCGCCATTTTTAGATCGTCGAGTAGAATGAGTTGATAGACATACGAGACTGCCAATGTTCTTATCAAGACAAGGTGGGGAGGAGGCAGATGATAGCTATAGCTATGGTGTGTCTTAGAAGTTGGGGAATTTGCTGACGCAGATGGAAATAAACAGTGAAATTGTGTGAAGACAAGGGAGTACAAAGGAGGGAGGCGACTTATATCATTGCCTAGCTTCTCCGCATTCAGTAGCATATGGGTAGGTCTTCGGATCTCTGTATGGAGCCTGGTTATATGTCGAGGAAAGTGGAAAACAACAAGTAGAGTGGACAGCGGGCCAAGCAACCTATTTATCCAAAACAATAACAAACAGTGCTGGTCATGAATGACCATTAGGTCGCTGAATAATTCTACACATCATATACAGTCTTGGGACCAAGTAACTCGGCCATGAGCCCCTTGACTACCCCTTTGCCGAGGTGGTACACAGGAATATCGATAGATATCACTAGAGAGCATTAGGAACTTCTTGATACGGCGAACTGCCATGCATATTGGGGAAAACACTGTTTCTAGACCGGTCCGGTTGACTATCACAACCGGTCTACAGCAGCAGAGGTGTGCGATGAATCCTTTCCGAAACCCCTTCTAGCTAACGTCAGCACCTCATTCGTTGGAAGATGACGTGGGAAAGCATGGTTCGAGATCACAGAGGGACACGCGGAAAGATGATTGCAGCCAGAATCCACGCATCCTGTACTAGCACCATTAGCTCCCGGTGTTCCTTCTGGTGTGAAGCTGACAACACCTCGGACAAAGGCGGAGTATCGTCATCCCACCCTCCTCTGAGCATAGTGACTGAAGCCGACCAAGCTATTGGCTACCACCTTGTTGTTAGGGTGCCTTCCGAGTGGGTGTAGCCTGAACCGGTTGATAGGAGTTCACCGAGGCTAGGCATCAACCAGATCTTGACGCTGATGGATATATGGAGTAGGGATAAGGATGAACTAGCATGGTGTATATCGTCGAGCTCCATGTGGACTTTAGCTGACGGCCATGATTTCTAAAAGGAAGCTCCGTAAGAGGCGGCCTCCTTCTTTCTCTTTGGAATGTCCATGCGAGCTCGTGCTGGGAAGGCTGCGCTTGCGGACTCAATAGCTTCGTCGATTTGGAGCTAAGGGCCGTTGCACCACGAATATGTGTAACTGAGGCCACCGATCACCCCAGTATGCATAGTCAGGTACCTCAGGTGCTGGAATCGAGGTGTGATTGCGTTGAACCGTAACGGCAAGTGGAACGAGTTCTCCTGTTGGTAGATTGTAGTGCTTGTTGAAAAAGTTGTGCATGGTAACCGCGCATGTGGACTGGACAACATCTCGCACGAACAAAGCAAAGCACCTCCAAAGCGATGCGGCTTGGCCCAAGGGTGCATTCAAGAGCCTCCAAGTAAGTGATGTGACTTCGTATGATGATAGGGCCCGCTTACGTCGAAGACTAACGATTGGCCCTTATGCGTCACGAGCCTGGACAACGCTCGAGTGGTTCGTCCTAAGGTTTGGTTTGGTTGTACAGGCTTGCAGAGCTTCTCATACGCAGATACAACCTGAGTCGTTCGCAGCAGCCAGGACCAGGCCAGATTAAGGTATCAGTTTCCGTTTCGAGGCATGATCGTAGATGGAATTTTCTCTTTCGGGCTGAGCGGCCATGCTCCCAGGCTGATGTTTCGAGGGTTGGGCACCTGATAGGTTTCCCCATGACTGGTGTGATGTCGTAGTTGGCGCCGTGACTAGCCCCTTCGAGTCCCAAGCGAGGCCAAGGCTGGCAATGGAGATGTCCTCATTCCAAGTGAAGGTTGTTCGAAGACTGCATATGTTGGAATATAGCTGGTGGAGACTGGAGTATCTGCTGAAAGAGAGCCAACTCGGCCTCGTAGCCTCAAGACGCTGTTGCCGCGTCAAGCCCTGAGAAGGCGTCTTGCAGGCATCCAGGGGGCCAGGGCCGCGCAACAGCATCCCAAGGCAATGGTAGCCGTATAGAGGCTGTACTATTGCCGCTCCAATGCCAGATCCTCACAAGGTTGATTCAGTAACGTTGCTGGCATCGTGCTGGCATTTGAGCAAGGGCGTGGAACTGAAGTCGGGAGGCCGCTTGGCGCACATCGTCACTTCAGCTGATCATTGGACGGCGAATGAACCCCCACAAGGCCCATTATTTAAACCCGTGCCGTCAGGAACCTGTATAATGCAAATGTCCCCAGTCATAGCAGATCCGACTGTTGGTTCTGGGCCGGGGCTTATGAGATCTGGTCGCTCATTCGTACAGCAGTATAATGCGCGTTCTACCCTGATAAGCTGATGCTAGGACACCCCCCCCCCCCCCCCCCCCCCCCCTTCGCCCCTGTCCGTCGCGCTCGTCAAACCCGGGCTCGTGAACAACGACAAATCCCTCCCTCCATCCCGGCAGGTTCCATCGAATGCAGGTCCCCGCATTGCACGACTGCCCTGGACTGACGTGGACTACTCTCGTTCCAGTTGGGATAGAAATTTGAACTTGTCCCTGGTCAGTTCAGGTGAGCCGAGAGGCAATGCGGTGACGTGAGAGGATCTCGGAAGTCAGCCCTCGCATTCGACATGCACGGTGGGTTGCATCAATGTCACTTGCACCTGGCCTTGACGAGGTTGCAGCGTGCGTTAGGCACGGCATTTAGGGACGTTGACAGGTACTCAATACCATCCGTTGCTGCAAAACTTGTCACAGACAGTGTAGGCGAAATGAGGGTACGAGTATGTTACCCATGGATTCAATATCTTGGTGAGAGGATCGGCCAATGTTGATCTGCCGAAAGGCGTTTCGACCCTGGACTGAAGAAGTTTTTGAGTTGATGAAGTTGCGCCAGCTCGCCGTGTAAGTTGTAGCCCGCTCCTGGTGGCCACCCCTAAAATCAATAGAGGCGAGAGGGTAGGTAGTTGGGCGATGGACCATGCCCACTGTGGATGCGTCAAAGCCCCCCCCCCGGTCTTGCGGGGGATTGCCGCAAAGGTCCAAATGTTGTAAGAATCGTTCGATAGTACTGAGCAAAAGAAATGTTGCTGACTATGGAGCGTCGTGCGATCGCTACCACGAGTCCTATCCTGATCTCATTTGACCTTTCTCGGCCGCCTAGACTCGTCGTTTGGACTGATCAGGAAAGTGAATTGCACTGGCAAGGTCGTCAGCATTACATCACGTTCCCGAGTTGGAATTTGGTGTGTGCCTTATTGATGGCCCGTGGCGTTCTGATGACACGTGAAAGCCGTATTGATCCTCGCGGCGGAGTTTCGCAGCCTCGCAGTGGTCCATAGGCGACATGAGGATATCCTGTTGTGCCTTGTGTCCCGTAGGAGATGCTACGATGGTACGTGGACCAGATATCACAATCAAGAAGGATCTTCGTGCCAGCCAGCACAGCATGCCGAGCATGCCTGCACCCCTGCAGCAGAAACGGCGCATCATGCCATTTATTGACGGAAATCAAAAGGTGGAGGCCTTGGCTCTTGGAGAGAGAGATACGTTTATTGGCAATAATGTAAGTGAGCGAGGGGATTTTGGCGTCAATTGGTGGCAACTCGCGATGAGATCATTCCAGTCGTGTTGAAGCAGGGACGCATCTCGGCAGTTTGATGCAGCTTCCTATCAAAGGTCGTCTCGACGACGCTTGTGATAGCTCCTGGTCTCGTGGGTATCCAAGCACTTTTCCTGCAATCAAGCATAAGCTACCCATTGCCTGGGCTTAGATAGGGATGCAGTGAATCGAACGCGGGCATCGCTCAATGCAGCATGCGGAACTCGATGAGATGGATGGTGGTTTCCCCCCCGGCCACCGATGACGGGATAGCGGGAGGGACTCAGGCACGTCGGGAGCCTCCCGGTGTGCCGCTCCGTGTAGGAACGGGACCAACCTTAGCATGACAAGGATTTGATGGATTCGAGTATCGATTGCCGCCATGGGATATTCATATACCTAGCCCCTAGTAGCTGGGATGCTGGGGTTTCACGGTCTGCGGCAATGGATATCAAGTCAACATAACATAGTATATTTCTCATGTGGGACTCTAGGGAACGGAGCCCTGATGAATCCAATGCTGTCAATTCTCTTTCCCTGCACGTGCAGGCCAAACCCATCGTTTACACGATATCAACCGCCACTTTTCTATTAGTTACATACAGCATCCTAGCGTCCTTGGTATGTGTGCAGCTCAAAGAGAAGTCATTTTTGGAACTGCATAAGCCTCACCAACCCGATTCCCAACCTTGCAGCCGGCACCATCTCCGGCCAATCTCAAACACCTAGGCGCCGACCAGAAGTAAAAAAAAATTCCCCAGTCCCTAGGTAGACGAAGCAAATTCAGCGCCCACCATGGCGTAACCCAAAAAGAAAGAAGAAAAAGGTTTAAAGTGGAGCAATGCACGAAGGCGCAACTCAAGAAACGAAAAGCATAGCAATCACAGGAATGAGTGAGAGGCTGCTAGCAGCGAGTAGTTGGACTGCTCCACCTATCACTGGTGATGATGTTGGCGATGATGTCGACGTTGGGGTCGACGATGACGTGGGCACCGCAGAAGGTGAGCATGAACCACCGGTAGTAGTTCCATTCGTCGGGCAGTTCAGCACCACAAAGTTGGCACAGGTGATGCGTGTCTTGTTGGCGAAGTGGACGACAAGACTTCGGTTGAGAAAATAAGAACCAGGTCCTTCGCTCATTGCTGGAAAGTCGTCGTGGAACTTGGCCGTGAAGGGGTCCGAAGTGATCTTGCCGTGCTTGCCACTGAGATCTCCGACTTGGCAAGAGGCGGGTCTAGAAGAGTCGCAGGGCACGTCTTCACCACGGATAAAGGGATCGAGGCTACGGAAACGCACGAGTTAGAAACGATCTCTCACGTCAATGACCACGTCTTTCTCCTTGGGTGTGCTGGTATCATGCAGGATGCAGGAGCAGGGTGGGTGAGGGCATGTGCCAGACCGGGCAACGAGAGGCTCAGAAAGAAAGACGTACTGAGCTAGGGTGTTGGTGCAGTTGCCCTCGGCATCAACTGGATCGACGTGGAGGTGGTAGACTGCCTAATGTCAGCGGACACAAAATCTGCACTGGAAGCTCACAAGAGGCACGTACTGAACGGTCCACCCTCTTTTGGCAGATTGGAGAATGTAACCTCGAAGTCGACCCCGAGGCCATTCGCCCCGGTGGCGGCCTTCACGTCACCCTTGACATTGCCATCCAGAGAGCCTGCAGTGAAGAAGGGATCCTCAGGGAGCACAGCAATGGCTCTCTTGCCCACAGGGTTGTTGGTCACCGCGACGGCATCTCCCAATTGCTATAGGTGAGTGTTAGCAAACAGAACAACATGGCACCGTTGGTGTTGGCGCCGTCCGTGATTCACAGCAACACTTACCCCGGTTGTTGTGCTATTCTGAGCGAGAACACATGTGCCCGCGGCAGAGAGGGAAAGGTAAACGTTGGACAGACGCATGTTGTACAGACTGATTTACAGTAGATAGAGTGGTGCAATAGGCGTTTGGGGTGTCTCTAACGATGAAAAGTTTGACACGAGATCTGCTGTAATTTCTGGCCTAGATTTCAGAGATGGAGAGTGTAAGAGAGAGAAAGCGGGAGGGACAGGCTGGGTTGATATGAGAACCCTCCGGCTGCATCGGCCCTTTAGCATGCAACAAAACAACCTTGGAAGGTGGACGGGAGATGAAAGAACAGTTGCCACAGAAGGGAGGGAAGCTATTAGAAATATATAGGGTACACACGATTGAAGGGATGCAGGTCGTACAAGGAGCCAGGGAGGTCCAGTCTCGAGCCAAAGGGAGCAAGTACAGCTGCGGCGGCGGCTCAACAAACGAGAATCTAATCAAACAAACGAACAAACACACAAACAAACAAACAAATAAACAGCCACTTAAACTTGAATACCTACATACATGGATATATCTATCTGTATGAATGTACTTACACAAGGGAAGCAAGTATACACGGGCATGTGTGTACTAGCCATGGCCAGGTGCACGTGGTGGTTGGCCCAGGTCTTTCTACATCCATCCATGATGTATGTTACCTGCCCGCTACGAACATGAAAGTTGGAGTTTGGCCTACGAGTACTCACTCGTACACCAACACGGGGCAGGGGCAGTGCTGGACTGGACTGGACTGGACTGGCGGGACTGGAAGCAAGAATGGACAAAGAATACCCCGTCCGTGTTTGTGATGTTGGTTTTTGACACCACAGAGCTGCCAACGTAGCCAACAGCCACCCAACACGACCTCTCGACCTCACGAGATTGGCAGATTGACAGATTGGCAGATTGGCCACCTGGCTGGCGGGACAAGGTCCGCATTCCATCTCAACTCGCGCTGGGCAGCACGTGGAAGCAGTCGAGATGCTCCGAGTATACCACGGAACTCGTCGTGCCGGCTGGTCTAGAGTGCAGCGTACCGAGCTTTCCCGAAGGACGGCCATTCTAGTCATTCTAGCTCACGGGAGCTCGCAGAACCGCGCAGCGCGCGATGATAAGGGCGCCCGACCTGCTCTGCCCGTTAACCCAGGCGGGGCTAGGCGAATGGTACGCTACCACAGCGAATCAGACGGAGGCTGAGATGGCCGTGAGAAGAGAGACTTCCAGGTTAAGAGTAGGTGTGGCTTACATACTTACCTACATATGTAGGTAGTACGAGTACAACCCGCAGTCATGAGAGTGCTGAGACAAAGAAAGAAAGATATTACCACACGGCAACTACGCCAGACTCCAGACTCGGGCCAAGAGGCTTCGAGATGCCAATGAGAAGAGCTTCGTGCCTGACGAGAGGGCATGGCTGGCCGAACTCGCCGCCCTCTCGGAAACGGCAACAAAGCCCAGACCAGAGTTCGTTCCAACCGCCAACGGCCAACGGCCCGCGGCAGTGGATATTTCCCACACTAACTACTTGAGTAACTAGAGGAAGCACGGCGGCGTCAACCCGCTGTCTCGCCAATATGGACGGCTGCACGTTCTAGGGCACAATGGCGCAGGAGGGCGCGAATACCTGCATCGCTGCACCGATGCACCGCTTTGTATCAGCGTCGTCCGAAAGCTCGTTGGCTGGCTCGGCTCGGCTGGTTGGGATGGTTTTTCGCCAGGGGCTTCACCTGCTTTGCTTCACCTGAAGCCCTTTCCACCACTATAATCTCACCCTACCTAGGTAGCTTTGCCAGATAGAGCCAGCCAGACTCGCCAGATTAATTGCCGCCAGCGCTGCGCTGCTTCGAAGCCGTCCACATCCGTGCGCTCGACCTGAATAGCACTGCATCTGTTATCGCCAAAGGCTACTTATTATTCGAATAAATGAAATCGTAAGACTTTAGGTACTTACACGACTCCGCTGAAGCTGCACCGTCCAATCAATCATCCGGCATTACCACTAAGTATATTGGCAGCGTGTCTGTATTGGATAATGTGCTACATGGGCACATCCAAAATGCGTCTACTCGTTTTCTCGTCACTTTCTTTTTTTCGAAACCAAGTTAGCTGCCCGGGTTGTGTCATTAGCTGGAGTCGGCCGCCCAATATCAATATTCGTATGTGCCACGAGATTGACAACTCAGGCGATAGCATTGTTCACGTGAATGAACGCTACGTACATGATCATCCATTGACGATGCTTCAACGCTCTATGAAGAATTCATCTATCTTTGTGGTGCACCTGATGTCATAGCATACATGTTTCCCAGCAAAATTTGACAGCTCTTGCGCAGGGCCTGTCTGATGTTGGATCTTAAGCTGAATACATCACATTGCTTGGCGCCGCGTCTACAAAGCATGGCATCCGATCTTTCCTGTAGCCGTCCTCCCGAACTGCGACCGAGAATTGAAAAATTAAGTCCCGGACGATATCTAGTTTTACTTTGGCCCTTATTTGACGTGCATCTCCCATCCGAAGCCCTCGTATCTCACCATCTACTGCATAGTAGCAGATTATAGCCAACGGATAAGCTATTCGAAAGAATAACGTCCAGGAAGACGTTTTGATTATTGAAGAACTAGCCGGTAGTTCCTCGAGTAACTTTCGCGGATAATGCTACCCCCATGCTGGCATGGTGGCACACCATGTTCCCAGCTACACATATACATTACATCGAACGATTTCGCATGGTCGCTCGTGGTCGCCCGTGGTCGCCCGTGGTCGTCCGTTCACGCATTTATAGCGCGATGGCGCCGCGTCGACTCTCTCGCATATGCAGTACGCCCTGGAAGCCGCAACAGACTAGGAAGGCCTGCAGAAGACACATCAATGTCAGCCGCCGGTCGATGCGTTTATGGAATTTACCCTATGCGTCGCGGTCGCGGTCGCGGTCGAGTGGCGCGGCAGGATAGTAGAGCCGGTCTAGATACATACCGCATAGACGACAACGGCTGTGAAGATTGTGCTCGAGACCTCGGCGGTGTTGACCGTGCCAGCTTCGTGTTTGGGGCTCGTTTCGGGATCGCCGATGCTGCCGACGAGTTCGTGATGGTTGCTACGATACAGACCGCCGATGACGGAAAGGACGATGATGGCAAAGGCGGAGATGACGACGCTATAGGCCGAGCGGTTAGCTTGAGCCCCTGGCGGACGACGCGCGCGTTGTGCTGTAGACAACAAGAGGCAGCCGAACATACCAAGACCATGCTTGCATCGCCCCGACGACGGGCTTCATATTGGCGGTGGTTTTGCTGGTCAGCAGACGCTGCCCTTCGGTGGTGGGGAGTCTGTTCCGGGTGGACGCGTCGTCTCCGTCGTTGTCGTCGTCGGTGCTGTCGTTGTCGTGTGATGCGGCGCAATCTTGGGGATACAGGCCGACCTGGGTGTAGATGGCTATCAGTGCTGAGCTGAGGTTCAGGTGGCCGGCCGACTCCAAGCTGCAGCAGCACCAGCTGTCGTCTCCGTTAGGTACCTATACTGACCACATGCATGTAAGCAGGTAGGTACCTTCCAAGGTCCTGCCTTGGCACGCTTGTAGGTAGGCGAGCCCGGCGAGGTAGGCCTCGGTAGGTACCTCCAACGCTGAATGTAGCTAGTACGTACGCCACATGGCAGAACGGGCAGAGTGGACAGGGGCTATGGTCAGGGCTACCTATTGGGCTAGGTAGGTACCTTAGCAGGCTGGGGATTCATGAGCTGAGAGGCGAGAGAGTAGGTACATACAATTACATGTAGGGGGCAGCTGGATGCCCACTGAGAAAGGTCTCCACAAATCGCGGCATTGACCACACTTGCCGGGGGATCTACAATAAGAAATTCAACAACTTCATAGGCCACTCGAGGCCACTCCCAACTACCCACCTCATCTTCACGTAAGGTTCATAGGTATTCTACGACACATGTGGCAGTTTTGCATATGCGCAGAACAAACTATACAGGAATACGTCATACCATGGATCTAGAAAAAGACACCCAAGTGCCCATTCACATCCTAAGTAATAACACACTTCCTTCTCACCCATACTGGAGATATCTCAGACAGACATCGCACACACACACACGTTGTTGCGAACCCTCCATGTATGACCTACGTTTGAGGCGGCAGGGCCAGACTCAAGACATAGAATCATGACATATCACGACATTTCACCTCATGATCCTGTGCCAGCAAGAAGCTTCCAGGTTGTCAGCGATTCTTGGCTTGTGCCTCGACCTAGACCGGGCGACCTAAGTTCGAAACTGCGTTAATGCAATGACCATAACTCCCTACTACGCTGTGACTCCTACCCAAGACTTGAGAGTTCGCCGCACGAAACGCGTCTTTTTATTTCTGCTGTTCATGACTTCAATAGATTTGTTGTAGTTGGACCTAGACCTGGCACTGTCTTCGATCATCCAAAGGAGCAACCTGGATCGTGCCTTATCATCCAGCATGGTGGTGAGCCTGGGCCTGGCTTGAAAATCCGACAGCACCCGAGGCACCCCTTATGTTAAGCTGAGTGGCAACCATCTTCACAGTACTCCAACTCGCAGCAAATTAACCCAGTAACTCCAGTAACTCCAGTAACTCCAGGTAGCCGTTCGTGAACACGTTATACAAGTTTGATAAGAATAAAACATTATGGGAATAAACTAAGATTAGGAGTAGCGGACCGTGACCTTGATATCGATCGATCCCTTGGTTTTCTCGGTGGCGGTGCTGGGAGCGGCTTGTCTGCAGAGTCGAACTCGTTATTCGTACTGCCGTTACTGCTCGACGGTATCGAGTTCACGCTTATGTGTGTGCGAATTTTTATATCCTTCCCGGAAGGCGGTGGCGCAAGGCCATCTTTTACCAATCTGCCGGCATCGACTTCAATGTCCCAATTGCCCGACGATAAGACCCTTTTCGCTGATGGACTACTTGTCCGTAAGCCTCGCGCCTCAGTTAATGTGCTCTCTCTGTCTCGTGCTCTCTCTAGTCGCCGCGGCGACATCATGATGATCTCTTCCGCCCCTTGCGGCCGTGCTTCCGACCCAGCAAATGACCTCTGCCACGGTATCGTGCATGATAAGGCTTCGCGCTTTGCGGAAGACGGGCTCTGCAAACCCAGTTTCTTGAAGAGCGGTGGTAGCGTCGCAACACACCCTGCTATGATACCTAAAGCAAGTTCGACGACTGCACTGATGGACACAGCTCTGAGATATCGCATTAGCAATAGCTAGCATAAATCATGTAGGCGTGGCGGACTTACAGTGTACCGTAAACCGAGTTCTTTGTTGCTGGCCCAGTCTGGGCGATATATACTAACCGGATTACGAGAGCAACGCCGCCCCTGAGAGTGTCAGGCGCAATGAACCCTTCCGCGGGGGATAGGCTAGGAGCACTTACAGGATTCCAAAGCTCAGTATAGCTGCAATGCCGACTTTGGACTGCTTGTTGATTCGAACGTGCCAGAGCACTTTTGAGAGTCAGCAAATTATGTCCCGAACCCAAAGGAATTAACGCTTGGTATCGCTTACTGGCAATAGGCAGTAGACCCAGGACCCAATCCATTGCTGCAGCAAACGATCCCCAAACGAAGGTTGCAGATTGAACCACCTTAGCAAGTTCGCAAGACCCTGCCGCCCCTTCGGTCATCCTCTGCCAGAAGTACGAAGGAGGCGAACATTGGAACACCACGATGAAGAAGTACACGGTAGTCATTATCCCCGTGAGGACTATAACGGTATGCAAGATCATCCTTTGCCATTTCTTCACGGCGATTCGCAGCAGGAAGAGGGCGATCGAGACTCGGGCCAGGCCTGACACCGGGCCCGAGAGTACCATGTTGCCGAACCAGCCCCTGAGCATATATCCAAGGCTCTCGGGGTCAGGCGGACCTGAGCGAGGCATGCCCAAACCGCCGTCTAAAATGGCACTGAAGACGAAATATCCGGTGGCTGTGTAGCCAATCTGTTCGTCGAGCAAGTCTGTCAGTACACATCACCCTTGACTAGACGTTTGAATGTGGTCCTTACCAGTGCTAATAGCATGACATAATCATCTGTAGTTGTTCTCCTCAATAACACAACCTTCACATACCCACGCATGAACGCGGCGATCCATGCCAAGAAGAGAAAAAGAACCTGGATAATGAAAAGAGCCGTCCCGGGGGCATTCACATCGAAGCCTAAATTGCGTCCGGCCATGGTAGGGTGAGCGATGGTGGAGTCGGATATCAAGAAGACAAGGCAACGCCGTGCTTAGGCACCAGCACCTTAACGTGAGGGAGGTGCAGTAGGTGTATGCTGTCGTCGAAGATTCCTAAGATTCGCACTTGGAAAGACGTAGTACGCAATAACCTGATGCTATTCAGACACGACACAACCGAAATGATGATAGACTGTCCAGGATCGGCGGTCGATTTCGTAGCATATCGAGAAAGAAAAATTTAATCTTACGCAGAAGTGAGTCGCAGGATGAGACTGAATATGGGAAAAGAAATCGAGAGGAGAGGTGATCCGTAAGCAGCAGGATGATGATCTGGATTCACGTCACATAATCATATCCGCAGCGATCTTCACGGTTGCATCGGATTTTATGAGCATTTGAATGAGGACCAAGATATGCTTGATGCGACTGTGCCTCGTCGAGATGTCTTACATGTGAACTAACAGGAGCTGTGGTGTGGTTGTCTGGGATGCCCTTCCACACCTCCTTGGCGTTCAGCAAAACAAGACAGGTATCATAGGGCACACCAAAGCCGTTTCAAGCTGATCTATCTGTCCAACAGTTCACAGGGCATAGCGATATTGTTAAGACCGCGTACATACAGCTCTTGGGTATGGGGTCCGGGACCGCGTCGCAGCCATTGGCTGCTGACTAGCATCGAAATCGACGCCACGTTTCTTCGTGGTGCCTATTTCGGGAAACCGTGCGGCCATGGACATATGCAACTTAGTGACCACTACTACCTTCGGTGTGGGCACTAGCTTCGATGTCCTTAAGTGACCAACAATATCCCATAGATTGGGGCCGAGGCGGTCTCAGCAACGGACCCAAAAGCGTTTCTTGGGTCGAGGCATATAGCCACCTACCTGACTCGCCTGATTGTGCGCCGCGGCTCGTAACTCACATTGCTCCAGATTTGTCCCAAATTCAATTTCTTAATACACTTTGAGGGGACACGGGGGTAGTGAGGATCGCCCTACCAACTCGTTGGAGGGCTGACAGGACTGTAGAATCCTAATAGTTGCATGTCGCTGTCGTCTAGGTCAGGCAGTAAGTCCCGTCTCTCCGAGTTGTGCGTAAAACAGAGCGTCTTGCAGGAGGGGGTCGTCTCCCGATTTATCTTAGTGTTACATCGGTCAACTTTACGATTGACAGCTGCAGTGTGACCGCACGAATCCATGCGCGAAAGCAGTGGTCACAATTTGAACTGTGGAACAAGATTGGTGAGACTCTCTCGGAGAAGGCCTGGACGGTTCGGAGCAAGACATTTCTTGAGTAGACCCCAATGCCGCGTCGAGTCGACAAGTCCAATCACCTCAGCTGAGATCCAGAAGCTGAAAAAGTGGCGAAGCACGCCGAGGGGAAGACAGAAGAATCGCTGGTTAGTGTGCTGATAAGCTTACTGTACTCGTGCTACCTTATATTGCCAATCCCAAACGTCTGGATGTCGCCAGTCGTTGAAAAATGTTTCAACCAATCTGTAGCCCTCGATTGGACTGTTGCGGCCGCCGCAAGAAGAAACAATGACCAACGCGCCGCCCCCTTAACCTTGCCGACATGCGCAAGGCTTTTGAAGATGCCCCGATGCCCCGATGCCCCGATGCCCCAATCGGCACGCCACCGCCCGCGAAACGTGCTGTCCTTGCCCACGATGGGCACCTGGACTTGGACTCAGCCTGGCTCGCGTCCGCTATTGACGCGGTGCGACCCTCGGGGGCGACCGTTGCGCATTCCTTCAGAAATCCTCCAGCTTGAAGACGCTGTAGGACGGCTCTTCATATGGATGGGCGCTTCATCAACCAGGCCGTCAGTCAGCACGGTCGCGCTATCGATCGATCTTGTCTGCCTCGCAAGAAGGGGAATGCCTGCACTGCATGCCTGCCTTACCTTTTCAGCGCGGCTACTACTTTTCGAGTGGTCTCCTCCCCCACACACAGTGTTTCGACGCAAACCTCTTCCACCTCCTCGAGAGCGCCGACTTTGCCAATGGCTGGGTTCGCCCCCTCAGACGGGCGGAACTGGCCCGTGCCCGCTGTTGTTGTGAAGCAGCATTCGCGGTAGTTGCCCTGCCGACCAGCACCGGCGGCGAAGATGGCAGTCTTGCACGCCGAAGCGGCAGAGGACGGGACGTGGAACATCAATCGGAAACGCGTGGTGGCCATTGCTCTTCTCTACCATAATATATCTGTTACCTAGAGTGCAAGCAGTTGAGAAATTGGAACTGAGCAACGAACAGAAAAGGTCTGCCTGCACAGGTTGGCATGCGGGCGTGCGGGCATGGCGGGGTCCTATATTCCTGTTCATGCCACGGATGGTTCCATTTGTAACGTGGAGGTGGCTTGTGTAGCTTCATTGTCTGATGACCTACCATCGCAGCGGGAGGCCGACATGTTTCAGCCGTTTCGTAATGACCTCTTCATACCTACCGCACTCATTTTCGCAAATTTCATGTTAGTGTTCCCAACTTCTATTTGACCATTTGAATGCCACACAGATAATCATGCGTAGGTGGGTAGACTTAGGTAGCTACTTTGACATTGAAATGCGTATACTGACTTCAGGCTAGGTACCTACTAACCTACCTATAAGTATAAGGTAAAATTGAGGAAACCCAATAAGATACAGAGAACTTGAACGATTGTTGGAGCCACGAACACTTTTGAGCTCTGCATTATAATGTTCTAAACCCCTTTAGTTGAATTATGTAGATATATAGCGGAAGTAATTGAAGTACCGTATTAGAGCTTTGGAAAGGGAGCAAGCGTCCAATGTACTCATATGTCCTATTGTAAATCATGGGTGATGTCGGGGCCAACACCTCAGCCGAGATAGGACAGGTGCAAATCAATAACTGGTCTTGCATACTCGTACAGGTTATTTGAATACTACCTAACCTACCTACATGTACTTGGGTAGGGCCTTGCACATATGCACACTTTACGTTGCGACGGGGCATACTACCTACCTACCTAGTATCATTATCTTCCAATCATGGATGTTGCTTTTAATTATTGATGGTGATGCGCCTTCCAAGTAGCTGAGGTAGGCATGTGGCTCGTGTGGGTAGCGAGGATGCGATAGGTAAGGTACCTATCCATGCAACCACCTGGGCAGGTCCTAGCCTTCAAAGTAATCCATACATAGTATTACATACCGTGACGCACCTTAGGTTGTCGCTTCCGTGGCTACGCGGCTACGCGGTTCTCATGCTTGCAGAGAAGTATGCAGGCGGAGTGTTTGCTCCAGCGTAGCACCGTCATACTGCCCGACTTGCAAAAAAGCGGCTCTTGGATCGATTTTGTCGATGTTTAGATCAATGACGGTGACAATGATGTCATGGCCCATCAATCATCATGTCTGTACGAACCCTCCAACCAACATAGAACTACAGGAACGCGTGGCTTTCAAACCCTCATTGTAGACTCACAAAACCTTGCTCAAGTACTCCAACTCCGACTGAATCTATACACCATCGAAATAACATCAGTGGCCCAGTCTTGATAACAATTGCGCCCGTCAGGTCATAAAACACCATGTCCGATCAATTTCAGGGAGGCAAGTCAATCCATCTGGGGACAACTTCTCGAGTGTTTTGTTATTGACAGACCCGCACAGGCCACTCCATCCCGGTGACACACCAAGAGTTCCCCGGCAAGGAGCACAAGTTGCCAATTGAGGCTCAGTACGATGCTCTACCCACCGATGACGGTGGCTACCAGAAGTACCGCGCCGCCGGTAAGCTAGAGGGCAAGAAGGCTCTCATCACAGGGGGTGATTCGGGAATTGGCCGGGCGACGGCCATTCTCTTCGCTATGGAGGGTGCCGATTCCTTCATAGTCTATCTCCCAGACGAGGAGAAGGATGCCCAGGAGACGAAAAAGATGGTCGAGGCCAACGGCAGGCAATGCCACCTATTCGCCACCGATCTAACGAGCAGTGAGAATTGCAAGAAGGCTGTTGACGAAGCTATCAAAGCTATGGGTAGAGTCAACATTCTCTTCAACAACGCAGCGTATCAAATGATGGTCCCCGATATCAAGGACCTCAGCGAGTAAGTGCCACCCTTTCCGCTATTCACATGCTACGTTATGTTACCAGCCTAGAGAAGGAAATAACCCGGCTAATACCTAACTCACTTTCCAGAGATCAATGGGTACACACTTTCAACACCAACATCCATCCTTTCTTTTACGTATCAAAGTATGTGCTGCCGCAGATGAAGCCCGGTGACACAATCATCAACAACGCAAGCATCAACGCCTACATCGGCCGGCCAGATCTCCTGGACTATACGTCGACGAAAGGCGCCATTGTCTCCTTCACACGCGGTCTGAGCAATCAGTTCTGCCACAAGGGACTTCGGGTTAACGCTGTAGCACCTGGCCCTGTTTGGACCCCGCTCATCCCCGCTACCATGACCGACGAGGCGCAAAAATCATTTACGAGCCCTATTGGAAGACCCTCACAACCCAGCGAAATCGCCTCATGTGTTGTCTTCCTCGCGGCGAAGGACAGCTCGTCGATTACCGGGCAGACCATACACTGCAACGGCGGTGTCATCGTCAATGGCTAGATTACACGGGTTATGAGGAGCACGAAGGATTGATCAAAAGTTAGTTTTGCAAATTTAGCAGGTAATAAGGCAAAGCCTTGAGGCATTGATAGATAATGCCTTGGTGTCAACAACTATTTTCTACGAATTACTTCTCCCATGTCTCATGCCTCATCCATGCAGCAAAGGTACAATCCTAACCTCACAACCCGCGGAAAGGTATGCATATGCTCACTATGAATATCGTATTCTCGAAACAGCTATGAGTGCATTTATGAACGTAAGAAATGCACGCTTGTTGTGTGCCAGGCTGACTTACGTGATTTGTGGGGATCACAAGGTATGGAATAAAGGAGTCTGATAGATAGTGCCTCTCATCATATTGACCTCACTGCACACCGCCTCTACACCATTGCTTCAATCACATCCGACCCTAGCGAGGCAACTACCGGAACAGCACCTGCAACAGCCTGAGCCCTGTTGAGGACTCTACCAACATAGGGGCCGCTGGAATCGCCGCGGTTGTTGAGGAGTGTCTGAATATCGTCAATGTGTTGTTGCTGGAGCATTTGCTGGAACTTGGCCGGGTTGAGGATTGGTGTCAGCCTTCGGGTTTCGTAGAAGCGACCGCGGATCTCGGACTCGGGAACGGTAATCCTCTGGTTCATTAACGCCCATTCAACACGCCAGCCACGGGGGTGAAGCATGCTGTCTCGAAACTCTTTCTCGCCACGCAGGGACGATGGCAGTTGCGCCTGGTTGGGTGTCTGGAGCTGTTGGGTCAATGTAGCAGGTTGCAGCTGCCAGAGACTCCCCTCGAACGTCAGCGTTCCTTTTTCCCTGTTCACCATGATCCCGCTTATCACCATGACAATGGGCATCCCCTTATTTGCCCCCTGGATTTGTTGCTCTTGCGGCGGCTTGATCCGGACGGCCTCCCCAACGCAGATCTTCTCGGCGCCGAGAAAGACACCGCCGAACGCGTCGTACTCTTGTGTTGCCTCCTTTACATTGAACGTAGAATAGCACTGGTCCACACGAGTGGCTGCCAGTTTGGTGGCTTCAATTGCCAACCCTTCACGCCTTGAAGCATCAGCGTGAGCCCCAAATCTCTCCTGGAGAGCTTGCCAATCGATATGGGCTAAAGCTCGACCCTTCAGCTCGTGTAAGCCATTGTTGATCTGGGGAACGCTAAATGCGAGGAAGGGCCGGATATCTGCTTCCTCTTTGATGACTTCTTCCGTTTGAAATAGTGGGTGACCGAATGGAACGATCGACAGTGTGTTCCCAGAGCTTAGTATCATACCTACACGCCACGAGTTGACATTCCGAAACCAGACGACTTCACCCGCTCTGAATAAGGCATTGTGGTCGTGGGGGAGATGGTTCGGACCCTGAGAAACAGCAGCGATCCCCTCGGGCGCGGGGTACGGAGTGGCTGTTTGGGGGGCAAGTGATGTAGGAGGTACGTTCGCCTGCCGAGGAACTACGGTCTGCCGGGGAATATTGTGCCTTTGTTGGGGAATATTGACTTGCTGGGTAATATTTGCCTGCTGGGGAACATTGGTCTGCTGGGGAATATTAGATGGCTGGGGCATGGGATGTTGCTGGGGAGCAATAGTTGGTTGAGTAGCAGGTTGTTGAGGCACAACTGTAGAGCGGCTCGTGGGTTTTTGTCTAGCACTCGGCTGAGTGGTTGTGTTTCTCTGCATGGATGCAACCGCATTTCCCGTGTTCGTCGACGTTTGAGTGGGCACGCCAGTGGCAGTACGTGGCGCCGTCTGGGCACCAGCCGCTGCCACCTTCCTTTTCGCCGACTTACTCGTGATCGGCTTTGATCCAGAGCAAAACTCACAAGCACAGTCGCCGCGATCTTCAGACTCGCCTACAAGCCAGAGAAGATGAGGAAGGAAGTGGTTTGGAGATCGGTAATATTTGCGGGCTCTGTTAGTGCCAGGCTCCTCAGGATAACCAAAGAGGTAGTAGTGTGTTGTTTTCTTGTCATCCGGAGCTGCAGGAAGAGGGTCAGTGTTTTATGCATAGGTGAAATACGTTGGACGGTCATACATTGATACCATCTCAGATGGTAGTGGGTCGGGAAATCTTGAAGAAAATACTGTCCAACTAGAAATGTTAGGATCTGGACCTGTTCCATAGGCATCACAACTTACTTGTGCCGGGAACTAGCTCCATGGCTATCATCTGGCCAAGTTTGTTCTGCCAATCGATGATTTTAGGGGCGCCTTCCTCGACCTTTCCGTATTGACTGTACTCTGCCGGCATCTCGGAGCCATCACTTCGCCAGATACGAAAAGGTGTGGCATTTACATACTTGAAGTCGCTTTCTGTAGGCTTCGAGTCTTTAGGGTTTCGGGACGCCATTGCTGGCTGTGCTTAGCCGCTAAGCAAGGAGATGAAGCCGAGTTTAAAACAGGCTGATGTTTTCGAAGCAGCGTTGATGTGGATGGGCGACTTGGTTTCCCCTTAGAAACAATGAGACGTTATTTGCTTTGGGTATCTATGAAGCCAGAGTGGCTTCCAACTACGGGAGATCTCCTTGAGCTTGTTTGTAGTTATGGCCACTGATAGGCAGCTGTGGATTGACTCGTAGGTTTCCTTTGAGCGTGGCAGTATTGTTGGCGTGCTGCCACCGGTCCCGACCAAGTGCCAATGATAGAAATCACCCCTCGGGATTGGGAATCGAGCTGCTGCTATGCGGGGCTGGATCATCAAGCTTCATATAAGGCAAACCCTATGCAACTTCTTGGGAGCCGCAGAAGTGGCGAATGTACCGGAACACAATGCCGTCTTGACCGGAGAAGACAGGGTGAGTTCAAGGCACCCAAAAGGCACAGAGGCAATCCTCATCAACGGTGATGGATGATAGGAGTAAGCACTGCAAGATACAAGCGACACGTAATCAGGCCTCCGGAGTCGAATGACTTTTGAGCAATAACACGGAGTAAAGGGGTATGTGTAAACTTGTAAGCAAAAGCGACTTGTGTAAGACACGACTTTCCAACAAATCTCAATGCACTTGCCATTCGGCTTCTTGCTTGGTCTGATGATGAATTGATGAAGGTAGTTGATGGTTTTTTGGGCGCGTTGACGGTGTTTACGAAATATGATTGGATAAGGATCTCTAAGAATCTCTGCTTCGGGACAAGCCTGGACCTCCAGCTGCGCCACAACTCGCAGAAGACGGCAGCATTGTACAAACTTAGTAGGTACCGTACTAGATACCTATTATAGGCCACCTGCATTGATCTACTTCCAGTAAGCTGAGGTTTCTTATACTGAGTGCTGACAGTCTAGGTATTGGAATTCATAATGACTGAAGATATCTTGGAAGTGTCGCTGTCGCAAGCATCATAGATCCAGACACGACCTTCAAGGTTCCAATGAGGTCTTGAAGTGCCTTACATAAGTACATGCCTGTAGACTTCAGGCTGGCAGTGATGACCTATAATGACCGCCGACTGAGCCACATCAGCACAACTCGACAACTACGAGTACGCATATACCCAGGCGTTCCTTTGCGCTAGCCTAGGTAGGTTAGTACTCGACTAGCGCACAGCTCATTATGCAGACTAGCATGTGCCTAAGTAGGTACCAACCTAATGTAGGCGTCGGGTAGCATGACAGGCGAGACAGGGGCTTCTGACGGGATTAGCTCTCAAGGGGCTCTCGCGGCTTCATACAAGTCGAAAGTCGGAGCTCAGTTCGTGGAGCAACGCCGCGCAATCACTGCACGGCCGAAGTCTACCACACAATGCTATCTTTCATATTAATACAGAATCGCCAGTAAGTCACCCATGATGGCACATGGACTCTCACACTTGCTCGTCCTACGTCGGGATGCGCTCGCTGACCCAAGCCCGCACACAGAGGCAAGACACGGCTGGCGAAGTGGTACGTGCCATATAACGATGACGAGAAGATCAAACTGAAAGGCGAGGTACGGCTACAATTACAATCTACATTCCTACGCACACATCACGCCGGCTTCCCAAGCCCCGAATTCCCCGGCCATGGTCGCCCAGTTCCAGTTACCGACTGACTGACACAACCCGTCTCTTGCCATAGGTCCACCGCCTCGTAGCGCCCCGCGACCAGAAATACCAGTCCAACTTCGTCGAGTTCCGGAATCACAAGGTCGTGTACCGGCGGTACGCCGGCCTGTTCTTCTGTGCCTGCGTCGACACCAACGACAACGAGCTAGCCTATCTCGAGGCCATCCACTTCTTCGTCGAGGTCCTCGACGCCTTCTTCGGCAACGTCTGCGAGCTCGACCTCGTCTTCAACTTCTACAAGGTCTACGCCATTCTTGACGAAGTATTCCTCGCCGGCGAGATCGAGGAGACTAGCAAGCAGGTCGTGCTGACGCGGCTCGAGCATCTCGACAAACTTGAATAAACATGGAGGCGCGGGGAATGCCCAGCCACAGTGCCGGCCAGCCGCGGCCGTAGCTGGAGGCAAATAAGCGCCACTGCTTCTCGCTTTTCTACTTTAACGAGGCTGGTTGACGAGAAGACTGATCCTCATACCGGCGTTCGGGGCAAAGGCGTTAGGAGTTCATTTACAGCCAGGCACGCGGACAAGATCACTACAAACGGGTAGCAACCGAAGAGAATAGATTCTCGCGTGGCTGTCCTTTTCGACAAGCTAGTGACAATAGCAACTCGTCGACTTTGATATCTATGCTTCATCCCCGTGTCACCATTGAGAACTCAGGTGCCTGCGTGTCAGGATACTGTGCCATTGAACAAGCTCTTCTCTGAGTGTCCCGTTCCATTTTGTTAGAGCTAACGGCACACTAAATGATTATGATCTTTCTACCATCCACCTTGAACAATGCATCTATTTGCCTACTTAGGTAGTGACTCGCAATGTCTGCTGGTATAAGTTTCTTGGGCGGAGAAGGTAATCCACATGAACATGTATCTATCTGAATCACCCACTTCCATCACACACTCCACCTACTGCTAGCAAACGTAGGCAAAGGTGCAGAATAAAGCCCTCTATATGTGGTAGCAAAGGGTTTTGCTATGAAACAACTTTTGCGGCCTGATCTGAACGACTAATCTGGCTACACTTTTCGCCCACTCAGTTCGTTTGCCCGATGCAGAGAGTAGGGGCGAGTAGATCTCGACTGTGTCATCACTCAATCTTCGTGACGCAGCTCAAAATTGGATCTATCCATCATTTGGCTTGCGGTCATTCGGTTGGTTGTATTGTTGATGATAGGATTATTGCGAGCTCTAAAGAGAGACACGATCTCAGGGCGGAACGGAGGACATTGAACCAATCGGTGGGTGGGTTTAGGTGCGATTGGCACAGCGGGCGACTCAGGTTGGTCATCACTGACAGCTCGATCGTCACCCTCGGAGTAAAGTTTAATCACCCCAGCGCTGTCAATCCTCGACTCAACTTTACCCACATTCGCTTCTACGGGTCGAGCAGCCGCCTCGCCCTTCCACATGATGTCAATGGCTAGCGCACATAGAAATTCATCGACTTGGTTTTCGACTTGGTCAACATTGTCCGAAACCGACACTGTGGAAGAAGGTGCGGACGACACTGTGGTCTCTTTGCAGGGTGAACTGGTATTCATATGCTGGAGAGGGCTCAATGCACGTGAAGCTGGGGATGATCGATTCCTAATCTCATCCCCGTCATCATAAGCGAGCCTGCCTTCGTCATGTTTGGTTACCTTATCTAGGTCCCTACGCTTTCGCCGTGGCTTCATGATGGAGGAGGAGCCCTGCAGCTGTAGGTATTTAAGTGGAGGTGAGGTAGAGTGATTTTGCAATCGCGGCGAGTCATCCCATGACTGAAATGAGGCCTTTCGCTCCCCGTTATAGCTCGAGTCTTTATATATCTCACGAGTGAGACGAGCACGTGCTGTATATGGTGAGACACTTGAATTGTCCTTCTGTCTATGCTGAAGCCTCCTATCGTGCTCGGTTCGATTATGAGGGTCGTAGTCATTGGTCTCACTCCGGTTGTGAGGGTAAGACTCTGGAGTGCGAGACCGATACTGATTACGTCGTTCCGGGCTGTGGGTTCGATATCGGCTCCGATCTCGTGTCTCCCATAGTTCTTGGGGCTGGTCCAGACCATCCTGGTACCGATTGCTTCTAGCTGACCTCCGGGCTCTAGACTTGGCATTTTCGCGTTGTTTTATCAAGGACCCCTTGAGGGGGTTCTTTAAGCACAAAGTCGCAAGATGATGACCGGTCTTTCCGCAAAAGTTACACCGGTAGTCTCGAGACGGCGCTTTATCATAGCGAGGGTCAAGATTTGTAGGACATAACTTGATCCAGTGTCCTACGAGATTCATCAATCAGAAAGTCGCACTATTGGCTGAAGCTAACTCACCTGGCTCTTTACACCGGTCGCAGATGTAACTCTTCGGTGGTGTGGATGACTCCAGGTCGTCGTACAGTTTGTAGTTGCGACTTCGACGATCAGCTCTAGTCGTTGCTCCCACCATTTCCACATCTGAAGAGGAATCTGTTACGATAGTCTCTCGCAACAAGTTAGTCGCGAAGTCTACGTCAGTATCTTGTGACTGCGTTTGGCTCACGTGTCGAGAGAAGGTAGCCATCGTGCTAGGACCCTCGTCAGCAGGACTAGAATCATCTCTCCCGACAATCTCCGCCTTGGATGGAGCTTGGTAATGTTGATCACCGCATATAGATATACGTTGGCTTGTGTGGTGTCGTCTGTTAGTGCATCCTTCTTCTTCTTCTTCGTCATCCCCCTCTCCTACTCTCAAAGTGCCATCTTCTTGCTCGCGCGAAAGCCCTGGTGAATATGTTCTCACGCCGTCATGTCGGTAATTAGCTGGGGGGTGAGCTTCTTCGTACTGGGGAGGTGGCTGTCTTCTACAAAATAATCGGTGGAGATCTTGCTGCGTGATCAAATATCTGCGCGTATAGGCTGGGTTCTGGACAGCGTCATATTCAAGCCACCCAATGAATGCTTCATCTATCTGCGTCAAACTGAAAGGCTCGATGTCTGTATAGCTCTGCATATGCAGTAACTCAACAAACTTGTCTAAAAGACCTTGGTTCTGGCTTGCGTTGTCCTGTTTGATTTGCTCATTAAACCATCTCATCAGGATGTCGAAAATCTGATCACGAGACACGTTGGCCAAGACGCACTCACGGACTCTAGCCTCAAGATCTACCAGCGTCATACTGATCTCATGGACCATGTCGGTGAGGCTGGAGTCCGCTGCCATTATGAGGCCAGACAACAAAAGATATGCGAGTAGATTTGTTGAACTGAAAGGGTGTTTCGAGTTGTTGCGAAGCGCTTCGGTAGTTTGAGAGAACCAGTACAGAAGACGGCGTTGTAGGGTAAAGGAGCTTTTGAGAACACGCAGTAGGTAGACTGATTGCCTGACCAAACAAATTTTCTTAAGTAAAGAAGGCAGGTAGAGGTAGGTAAGGAGGCAGGAGCAGGCAAGGCGAAGGAGGTCCTTCTGTAGAAAATCGAGGCACCGTAACTGCCTACCTCATGTATGTAATCTGTAGGTATCGTGCTTGCCTCTACTACCTTACCGAGAGAGGCATAGGTACCTAGGTACCTGCTCAGTGTAATTGGGTTGATACATGTACCTATACCTACTAAGTATTGGACAGTATGCCGTTGATTCCGGCGTTATACGCAGCTCGAAATTGCTAACCGCCACTGCAGAGTCAGGAGGCATCGCAGATATCAGCTGCGTGTGCTCCTGCATGTCATGATTAGTCACGGCCGGGATCGTCTGTGGATTGCCCTTATAGCCATGAGATACAAAGAAGATGGGCATACAGCTGCTTTTCAGTACGCTCAGGTGCCTTGCCTAAGTGAATGCAGGTAGGCGTAACGAAAATCCCACCATCGCATTCGGTTTCGATTTACACCTGGGTACCTAAGGCAGGAGGAAATTCAAGTGTTATGATTCAGCAGGTATCTGATCGAGGAATGGAGTAGGGTTGTCGGCGACAAGCATTGTGCCTTAGCTTCATGCTATAAGTACATCATGGATGTATGATGGAATCAATGCAGCTTTCGGATTCCCACTGATGGCAAGATGAATTGTGTAGAATGAGCATCAAAGATTTAATTTATCTATTTGGATTGTGAATTGTTCTTGCTTAAAACCTAGCTTTGCACCCCCTATGTTGCGGTAATTAGCAAGGCGAACTGACCCCAGGTGTATTGATTAATACCTACCTCGGTCCCTAGGTACATAGTAATGAACATATTGAATAGTATGTGTCTCTAGCATACAAGAGACTAAGCATAAGCATGATAATAGAAATAGAAATAAATTAATGGCATTGCGTGAAGTTAACTACTCGTTTGTTTCAGCAAATGAGATCATCCTATTCAGATTACAGTTTATCAAGAGCTTTGTCATAGACTGCAGGCTCTAAACCCAGAGAGAGAAATATAAGTATGTAGACTATCGCTTTAAGGCAGCGAAGCGCGCCGCTAATTCATTGACATCTGGTATGCCATTGCCCTTCCCCTCTTCACGCGGTTTTGCTAAGCCGGATTCTACCATTTTCTTGTTCGGCTTCAGCTCCATCGAGTTCAGTGTCACTTTTGGACGAGGGTTTTCCGTTGAAGGGCTTGACGGATTTACATGCAATGGATTACTGGATCCCAGAGTGCGTGGTGGTGTAGCCCGGCTCAAATCTTCCCTTTCCCGCGCGGCTTTGCTGTCGGCCGGCAAGTCTGGGCTAGAGGTCCTGTGTGCTTGACCACCTCCAGTGTCATTACTACCACCGTCATTGCTGATTTCCTCATCTATAAGGTCGGGCGGTTGGCCCAACTCTCTTGCCCCTTTCGGCCAGTCCACTCCGTATGCCTTTGCGATCTCTTCGAGGTACCCTTGCACCAGCTCTGCCTTGGGAGGGGTTACGCTGAGCTTCTTGACTACTTTTTCCGATACCAAGCCGTCTGAGTTTTCCATAGCAGCTAATACGAACTCTTTGCCGAATCTCTCCCCAAGAAGGGCACGAACCTGCTGTAGCTCCTTGACCTCCGTCTTGGGCGCGGCGTAGATTATGCTTTTCACTGCTTCTTCGAGGCCCGGGTCACAGGTTGCGTTTTCGAGGAGAGCGGCCCGAGCTAGAAGAAGTTCGCAGTATAATTCGAGGATCTCATGGAGTTCGGTATTGATGTCTGTTCGGATAATGTTCTCCGTTCTTATTCTCGCGGAATCGACCTTGCCAACTTCCAGCAGCTGAGCCACTGCAGCAGTCGCAATTAGCAATCGCGATCTCTAAAGGAGCCTATGATAAGATGTGGTGTAAGGGAAGCTTTCAGGGCAAGTATGAGCCCAACGGTTCAGGTGGTTGTAGATGATATCGTTTGTCAGCTCCCTCACGACTCGTGAGAGCCACAGCAGATGGTATCACGCGCATGGCAACTCACTTGCTCTTCTCTGTGTTTTGCCCATTGACTCATCACGCTGTTGAATCATACGGAGTCGAGCAATGGTCAATTTGAGCTGCACCTTGAGCTTCGCCTATGTAGTCAAAACATCTTAGCGATGGTGCGTCGAGATGCTCAAACGAAAGCCTAGCTCCCACGGTATCTGATGGGAGTCCACACTCACGACTATAGTTACGGCGGGAGGCATGTTGGATGTGATAGCGACTACGACTGGAGGCCAGTCTCGTTCTATGAAGCACCGAGAATGGTCGAGGAGGGACCTGTAGTTGTAAATATGTACTTGGTGTCGGGGTCGGATTCGTTAATTACGAGATGCGATATGAATGCGCCAGGCAGCGAACGTAAACCCCGCCAAAACGTGCACCAAGAACTTAAGTACGTACGTATACTTAGTGTCGTCACAGCTGACCGCGTTGGGTGCGGCTAAGCAACCTCATTCGGCCAATCGAAGACCACTTCAATACGCTAACTAACTTACTTAGGTAAGCAGCTCAGGGTGTCCGGTACCTTACCTAGCCCGCCGTCGCCCGCCTAGGTGGGTGAGCCCATAATTTCACTTACCCCAAGCACCCATCTACAACACGCCAATCACACGATAGATGAAATGCTCCTCCATACAGATCCTCACGAGCCTCACGGATGCACATATTTTTCACTTCCACTATAGCATTGACCCGGACAAGCCTATTGGTGGGAACTAGGAAATCAAAAGTCATGACTTGGCCTAATCCTTGCTGAATTTGACCTGCTGGCAGCGAGTCGCGAGTCTTGAGAGAAATAATGCCTAGACACCGATGGAAATCACGCTTGCCACAAGCGTGCCGGCGATGGGTTGGCCATCTGGCCACGAACCTACGTAAACCCAGTGTCTGGCAGCCATTAGTAAAGAATGTTCTCAGCACGACCATTACCATCATCATCGGTACAACTCCCGCCATCGTAAAAATATACGGGACTTCAACCTATTTAGGTGCAATGGCATCTGTGTTTGGTCAACCAGGACAGCGTTTCGGGAAAAGTAAGTCATGCCATGATCCCAAATATCCAAACCCGTGTTCTTGTCTGCCTGTCTGTCGTTGGAGTGTCTTAGGAATTGTGGTGATTTTCATATCTTCGTCGCTGGTTATGGGAAGTTTTCACTTTTATAGTGTTAAAGCTAATATAAGATGTTGGGTCGCAGTGGCTGAAACCGTTTCACTGATTACTTTTGGTACACTCTTGGGCCTCGCTTGGAGTAATCTTGGTCTTTATCTTTCTGGTTTAGTGTTCGACCACAACATCAATGCTGCATGGGCGGTTCGCGCAATTTTCTTCGTACTGGCTGTCATTTTCCATGGTCTGCTTCGCTCGCTCGCGCCCAGATTGTTCCAACTTGTTCTCTTTTTCATGCTAGTAAATCTAAGCATAATAACGAGCCCTACAAGGGCCGTGACCCTGTCAGCTCTCAAGACAGTGATATATCCGGTCTTCACGGCGGTTGGAGTTGTCATCTTGGTCAATGTCGCCATATTCCCGCAACCTTCGAGTCGGTTCCTAGGTACCAGCACGATAGAGACCCTATCGGAAGCCGTCGACTCGTTCCAAGCAGCTGGAGATTGGTTCTTGACGAAAGCCGAAGATGGCGGCGGGGAGGAGACGTCACCCAAATCAATGCGCACCAAACTTGCTGCTCTAAGTAACAAGAAAGTGAAGCTAAGGGCTCGTCTTAGCAGCTGTAAAGCAGCGCAGGCTGAATGCAATTTCGAGTTGGTCCTTTCAG
The DNA here is from genome assembly GCA_022453515.1 of Astrocystis sublimbata. Taxonomy (NCBI): domain Eukaryota; kingdom Fungi; phylum Ascomycota; class Sordariomycetes; order Xylariales; family Xylariaceae; genus Astrocystis; species Astrocystis sublimbata. The sequence goes on from JAJNNY010000002.1 coordinate 401,897, forward strand.
TTTTACCACCTCGGATGCTGAAACCGATCAGTGTCCCCATGATGTCTCGACTTATTCAAGTTACAACAAGTCTCATCAATGCTTGTGAAAGCAAGTTTGCTCTGGCAGCGTATAATATGCAGGAATGCGTGTCAAATGGACCAGAGAAGCAGAAGAAGGCTGATTTGGAATTGCATTCGAGGTCCAACGGAGGTACAATAGAGCATCAGCGCAACATAGCTCTCATCAAACCTATCCGAGAGATTGAGTCCGGGGACATTGACGTTCTAGATCACATCTTGTCGGTAGTCCGGCACCCAGCCAGGGCGATGCAAGATCAAATTCAAGATGCTATGCATCTGATCATATCTTCGTTAGCCTACTGCTATGACGTTTCCCAACTGCCTGGAGGGTCCCCGAAACCCGACGGAATTTTTCTCGAGGAGATGGATATACGGATAGACATTTTCACTAAAGCTTTAAACAAATTCGATATCGATTCAGCGACCGCCCTCGATGGTGCGGCAATTGAGCCAGATGACAGTGCTTCAATGGTGAGCTCCGTTCTATTGTTCATTCCAAAACTTCGCGCTGCCTATTTTGAGCTGCTAACGAACGTTGGACTTGATTTCTAGAGCGATATCACGATGGAGACTCACCTAGTGTCTTCGTTTCTTATCAGCATTAGTCAAGCATCTAGGCAAATTTTGGAAATGCTCAAGCATTCCAGGAAACTAGTCGAAAAAAAGCAAGCGAAAAATGGGCACCGAACGCTGTATTGGCCTCATATCAGTTGGAAGAAATGGCTTATTTCCGGTGGTGAACAAGACGGCAACGTTCTACCAGAGAGTGCCAGAAAAGAAGCAAGGACGGGACGCGGATCAATAGAAGACAGTAAAGACGAGGACGATGATGACACCGATACTCTGGTGCCACCAACGAACCAACAAACAACAGGTAATGGCCTCACCGAGACATTACCGTCACGAGAACGGCCGCAACGAAACGGCCCACGGGCGCTTTGGTTACGTGGCGTTGCTGCCGATACCGTCGAGTTCTTGCAGAACTCCGACGACCTTGCTTTCGCGCTCAAGATGGCCGTCGCAGCCTTATTAGTAACATGGCCCGCATTTGTGCCGTTCTTCAACTCCTGGTATTCATCAGTCCGGGGAACTTGGGCTACCCTGCAATTGATTCTTGTCTTTGAAGTATCTATAGGGACAACGTTCTTAGGCTTCTTTTTACGAGCGCTAGGTACTACCCTTGGTTGTTCAATTGGTCTCATTGCCTGGGAGGCTGGACAGGGTAACCGAATAGTTTTAGTAGTTATCCTGGCTATCGGGCTCTTGCCTGGTAGCTATGTGCACTTGGCTACACCGGTAAGCTACCCAGTCCCGAATATTAACACACCTTGCTCAAGAGAAGCGTCATTAACACAAGATTTTACAGTATGTAAAAGCCGGGATAATATCCATGGTAAGCCTATCAGTTGTTGGTCTTGGTATGTATCGCTGCCCCGCTGGGAGTGAACCTCTGTACTAACAGACAAATTAGCAACGGTAGTACGGGTGAACGATGACGCCCCCTGGCAGACTTACCTCAAACGACTTATCTGCTTTCTTGTCGGTGGTACAGTAGCACTCATAGTTGAGACTTCCTTATACCCAGTACGTGCAAGAGATAGACTCGTCGAGTCTCTGGTCTCGAGCATAGCGCAGATCTCGATTATGGAATCTTCGGTAGCTGTGGGTATCGATTCACCTAATGCCGTGGACACGAAGACGCAGGCCCTCAATGCGAACTTTAAGCGTGCAAAGCAGAAAGCAGAACAGGCACTTGATGCTGCTCGAACCTTCCTGCCTTTTTGCTTGACTGAGCCACGAATCAAGGGCAATTTCAGGGGACAGGCTTTAGTATATGGCGAAATGATCCACGTTCTATTCCAAATAATAGAACGTATGGACAACATGCTTCACATACGAAAGTTATTCGGAAGCGGCGTTCTCGAGGAGCTGCACGAAGAGATACTACCCTACCGGAGAAATGTTGCCGGCTGTGTTACTCTGACTCTGTTTTCAGTCCAAGAGGCGTTGACTACCAGGCTGCCCTTACCGCAGTATGTGCCGTCCAGCCGAGTTGCTCAGCTTCGAACTGTAGCGCGTGTCCGTGAGCTTTTGCACGCACGTGCACAATCGAGCCCGGCAGAAACTGATATCAAGCCCCACACTGTAACGACATCGCATCAAGAACCTTCTATAGCTGCTAAGGACATGACCCCGGAATCAAGGACAAGGCATGCCTTCCTGGCCTGGAAAGCCTCATCTGCAGGCATGATGGAGATCATTGAATATCTCGAAGAGCTTGTTGATCTTGCTAAGCTACTTGTCGGCGTAAATGCCTTCCGCAGCGGGTTGTTGAAGCGTCCTCAATTTCAGGAGCTAAACGCTCAATTTCAAGCATCGAAAGCTAAAGCGGACACGCCAGATCTTGTTATGTCAAACGATGAGACGGCTAAGGGTACTCAAAAGGGATTCAGAAGGCGCCGTTTCTCGTCATTTGCCTCGCTTGGGCGGCGACCTTCACTTGTTATGCGCGAACCCTCCGATACTGAACTGGGCCGCTGCCAAACGGCTGGCGCTAGACCTGCGGCCGTTGATGACATCCCTGTTGACAACCAAGACAGGTCTGACAATCACGCGGTTGAAGATCACGATGACATCCCATGGAGCCTCCAACGCGTCATGTCGAAGAGGATAGAAGAGAATCGGTTGAGGAGGGCAGATTCCGAGGATGCGAAAGGAAAAAACCCACTTCGAAATGTCCACACATGGACAGGATAACATTCTGACCAATTGATCTGGCGAAAGCTACGTAGTCTTTGAAGATTGCTGTACACGGCATTGGGCAGTGGTTACAGGCAAAGGTTAGGGGGGAATCGGTTTTCCATGTAGGTCTGGGCTTTCAAAGCTGCTGTTGACTGCTCCCTTTTGAGCACTTGCTCATTCATGTATCCGTATCACCAGATGTCCACAAGGGCAAGTTTAACACAGGAATATGCGATTTAGCTTGTGAAAATGCCAAAAATCCCGATGCATGACGAGATCAGCAAGCTGATATTTTGAAGCAGTCACCTGAGGTCACGTCCTGGTTTCCGCTCTAGCAGTACATGTCCCAGTTAGTTGAGGAGGGTGATTAAGTCTCCCGAGTCGCAATCTCTCTCCAAGTCGGCAAACATGTGTGGCTCGACACGATATCGACCTGGCATCCCGGTGTCGCGGAAATAGACAAGGCCTCAGTTGCATCTCATATACTATAATGCTCTACGGTTTTGTATTCGAGCCATACTGAAGAGAAGCCGTTGCTTTTTTAAGTTTCCATCGTGTATGTCAATAAGATTTAATATTGTCCTTATACGGATCTTCTCCCATCTTCCTGGCAACTGCCAAATACTCCACCGGGATATATATAGTGCTCTATGGAATGAACCGAACAACCAAGGCCTTGAAAACTGGTATGAATTGGTGGGGAGCAGGGCGCAGGTGAAGTATTGACTGATGGTTGCTGCATGGCTTGATTAATCTGAGTTTGGCTTGAGATTGTGCGACCCGGGGCTGCGAACTCAAAAAGCCGGTATGGATAGGATATGTGCAGAAAAGTATATAGTCTATAACAGCAGCAGGCCTGCTGCATGCTGGCCGGGTCACACTCCGCTCTCGTACCACTTTTTCCCCCGTAGCAAGGAGAGAAGGAAGCGGTCCGGGACATGATCTCTACCGCCTCGTTCGTAGCGCATGGCACGATTGCGACATGCACCTGCTCGTAGCGATGGATGGATTCGCGCAGCGCCCCGCCTACCTGGCGAATCTTGGGCATATCTGAACTGCTGCTCCATTAGGTAATGTCGCGAAACTCAAGAGATCATCCCTTTGCACCGTCTCAAGCCGCAGTCTATCTCCCAGAAATCCTGATGCAACCCATGATAAAACTCTGGGTCGGTATCCTGTTTCCTCCACAGTAATAATTAGCATATATGTATACCGCGTCTATGACGGCGCCATGCGGGAGATGAAGACGACCGGGTTTGGCAGGCCCTTGCACGGTTGTACCAAACTTTGGTGAGCAGGTAAGAGTTATATCATCGTCCAACTAATTACGAGTTACTATCATACCCAAGTTGCTCCAGGGTTCAATCCAAGGGAGAAGCTCTCATACGACCCAAACTGTCGGGTTATTGTTTTGGTCTACCTCATTTACGCGGCGAACGCTGTCCGAGCTTGGGAGTAAGCAGTGCCAATTCATGATCAATATCGAACGCATACTTAATAAGGATGCATTAGAAAGACAGTGTCTCCCTACCGAAGCCCGGCCTTGGGGGATCAGACATCACGGACTCAATATTTTATGTAGGCCTTCACTCTGGCCACAGGGGTGATTGGAGTATTAGTATGCTGTCTCGGTTACCTACTTACCTAAGTACTAACTAAGTAAACGCGTGTTGGGGCAGGGGCCGGTACATACTTCGCCGAGGGATGATTTTCATGACAGCGCAGGGTTGTCTGATGCAAGCAATGCCGAGCCGGGGAAGTGAGGGCGGATCGACCCGATATTCCAGTTCTACCACATTTCGCATAAGTACTCTCAAGTTTTATCAAACAAGGATTTGAGGCATCCCGGAACCCATGCTTAACTACCTACCTAATTAGCCATCACGATATGCAAACCGTTCGGTCTGGGATATCATGCCCGGTAGGTTAGATCACGACCTTATCAGTAGTTGTTCAGTGCGAGATCACCTGGTCGAAAGGTTGCGAGATGAGGGACTTATTGCACATCCAGACACAGGCATCGACTTGCATACCGTACCGTACCGTACCCATTAGCAGGGCACGGGCCGATACTGTACATAATCTCCAAATCTCGGGCCAAGTTCGCCCTTCAGTGGAGAATCTGTTCCTGGTAGGGGGGGGGGGGGGGTTTCGTTTGGTCTGTTTATACTACGAGTAAGCTAAACCGTGATATAGATAGTATATCTAGCATACCTCATGTCGAGCTTGTTTCAACAACTCAAAACGCATAGTCCCAGGCTGCCAGGTAGCTTATAGCCCGCGTGGATTGCCGTTGTCACTCCCACTGGCCAGGGTTGGCGGGCAAATTCAACCCTGCCATGGTTTAGGTAAAGTACGGACGGAGTATGTATGAGCGGACGCATCCCACCGGATCCTATCTCGGTTTGGCACATTTGCCCAAGTCGCTTACCTAGATACCTTGTTACCAGGTCGTCTATGGCCCGGGGAGGGATTGATTCTTTGACAGTTTGACACATTCGACCTCCTGCGGCCGGGTTCCGAGATGGCCACTGGGGTTTTCCCAAGCAATTACCCACCTGGGTACGGCATCCACCCGCGTCGGTCCTGATCGCGAAATGAAGTCCTGGACCGCGCCGCGAGACCCAACCTTAGAATGGGCAGACGAGGAATCCTTCGTGGCCCGCCTGGGTGAGCTGGCTGGGCTGGGTACTGCAAGATAATAGTGCGATCCATACCAACCAACTAAGGGTCAACTTTCTGGGCCGATGTCAGTAGCCGCTGCGACCTGGCATCCTGGGTAATAATTATGGCACTCCTGAGCTCATGCCGAGTCCAGACCTCATACAGCTATAACCGACGTCATAGGAGCATGGCCTATTTGACATCCTGCCCTTTGCCTAGCTGTCGAGACGTAGAGGTTTGGTACAAGTCGGAAGAAGCGCGCCAATCAGAGATCGAAGCAAGATATAATTAATTACCTGCCAACTTACTTGCTAACTTACATTGAGCGTTGAGGGGGATTTGCACACACACAGAGGCGAAAGCCGAGTAGGAACCAACCTGCGTCACCCTGCGTGCTTTCAAGCGCTGCGGTTCGTTCGCAAGCTCGGGGTTTCCAACGCGACACCTGCATCCAGTTTCCTTACTCACTCCTTACCTAGGTACTTACTTATGTAGTACTCGCATGTAAACAGTCTCGAGGAGGCACTTAGGTGACCACCTACCTACGTGCGATTTGCGGCGGCGCCGAACTACTCTACACCTGAAACATGCTGTATATAGACCTCCCATCAGAACTTGCAAGTCTTCTAATTATATGATTCGGGGGTTTTTTTTTGTTCTTTTTTTTTGGCCCTATGTGCATGACCTTATGATGGGCAGGGACAGAGATTCTCGTCCTCGGGCATGCAAACACCGACTTGCTGGCCGTGCAGCTCAACAATTGCTCGTCGAATGGCCTGTGTGGCAAAACCGAAGGGGCGGGAGAAGACAATGGGCATGTTCATCAGAGCATGGCGGACGGACGGACTCTGCAGACGGCTTGTCCCGTCAGCCATACAGAATAGCATGCCTGGGCAAAGGACGGCCAATAATGCAAACGTGCACGGTTCTGATAATCATCAAATGACAGCTGGGTCTTAGCATAGCATCGTGTGGCTAAGGTTGCATGGCCTACAGCAATGCCTCGTACCCGCCATTCAGTCAGGTCCTCGACTCCTTTCTCAAGCTTAAGAAAATATACTTTTTCAATAGAAGCTGGAAGTGCCTTGCTTGCTTGGACCGAGCTGTTTACTGTAATAGCTATCATGTACGACGGACGGCCCACCGCATCAGATGCCAAGACCAACACTTACCGTCCTGTTGGGGTGCGAGCTGCCAGCCAGCCAGCCAACCATCAATCAACCCATCCCTTTTACTGCTTATACTCTCGCCGGGCACATCCACATCCACATCCACATCCATAGCCCTCGCTGGATGTGGATGAGGAGAGCAGGTAGGTGCTTAGGTAGCAGGGCGGTGGAGGGGAAACGGCGGGGCTGCCCAGAGCGACGGGACGGCGGGCGATGACAGTGAGACAACACACAACTTGAACCAACACACAATGCACTCTGCACTCGCACTTACATACCCGAGATACCCTCGCCAAACAATCTACCTGCAACCTAGGTACATACCTACCCACCTACGTAACGTACGCTAGACACCCAAGTCCTGTAAGTATCATGTACGTACCTGCAGCCGGGCCCCCGGGATACCCCCGAACGACTCGACAGACGTGTCATGTCTGTCCAGGAAGCTCGTCGACGGCGCAGCGCGCACGTACAACGCATTTCCCGTACCGCAGGAATATCATATAGCGGGTGCTTTGCATTTCAGAGCCGTGGGGTCGATACCTATATTCGAATGCATGTATCTATCTCTTTACCTACTAACCTACTCGCCTACCTACCTACCTACCTACACCGATACGACGCTGAGCCGATCCGCACCTGGAGCAGGATAAGCGAGTCAGCAGAACGGGCGACGAGTGCTGAAGAGTGGGCAAAATGCATGGAGAGCGTATGTACGAGTAAATGCAACCATTCGTGCCCACCGATAAGCAGACGAGTAAGAGTCCCAGCGCGGCGGATACTTGCGTCAACTTGACGGCTCCTGAGGGGTTCGTGTCTGCTAGTGTTACATGATTGACTGCACGTAGTGTGACGCTGGGAGCGCCGGGGAGTAAGCTTGGCTAGTTCGGCAAGTCCTGTCCTCCGCTGCTCTCTGCATGGCGTCGCCGACGACTCCTACGCACCGCCCCAAATCCGTGAGTCGGTTGGATACGGTACGGTGGAGTGGAATAGGCAGTCGATATGCCTGCGAGGGAAGAGAAAAACAATAACCTATGAAGGCATGCTAGCCGGCCGCCTGCCTGAGCATTAGGCGGCACAAGGTAGTCGTCTACCGCAAACATGTAGAGCAAAGGGGGGGGGGGGCGGATTCACAAGGACTGAACGATGGCCAATTAATCATTTCCCATTCCCTCTTGAGACAGGAGTCGGAGCTACGCGTAAAATACATCGCGGTGATGAAGCAACACAAGTGGATCGCTGGGTCATCCGTCTAAGACCGTAAACAGTCGCTTCGTAGCGTTTTTCCCTCCAGATCGTTGACTACGATGCACCAAATGATGAATACAAAATGGTGTTCATGTTGAAAATGTGGCGTCCAAATGCCCACAAAATGGCGTAAATGCTATGGCTGGCATGATAATTCGAAAATTCGTGACGTCGTTTAAATGCAGCGCGGAGCTGACGGATGGCGTATGTGAAGTATGCCAAGCACATTCGGACACGCCACAATAAAACAGCATACTCTAGTGGCATGCCTCTGCTGATTTCGCGTAGTTGACCGCAAGATCGCTTTATAGTGCGAGAATATGGAGATAAAAAAACAGACATGATCATATCTCGGTTCGGTTCATCCATTCGTCATTGCAACGTATGCTATCTCACGTAGTTTGCGGACGTGCACTTCAAGACTGCGGTATCCTCGGTGGCTCACGTCTGCAGCGCAGCCATGCGACGTCGTAGACTCTCCAGCACCTCGGGGTCTGGTTCTGGTTCAACTCTTCGTGGTTTAACACGGGGGCAATGCGAGCACTTCTCATGAGAGCAGTTCGAACACGGAGATCCATCTTCTGCTTGTGGACCAAACTTGGTTCTGCACTGGTGACAAGCGAAGACCCCTTTGAAATTCGAACCCGGCTCATCGTTAGGGTAGCCGTAAGGATAACTTTTCTTGTTGTCCCTGCGAGATATTAGAAACGTGAAAGTTTAGAACGGTGATGCAACTTTTGCTACTCACGGATATCGGGGGCAATCGGCGCAGCGTTTGTGACCGCACTGATCACAGGTCCTGGCTTGTTTGGCATGCGAGGTGATGAGACTTTCGCAGACGTGGCAGTTCCTCCGGACACGCATCCGAGGACGGCCTTTATACACTAGGTCTTGGGCGTGGGTTTTGCTGGGACGTTTGAGAACAATCTCAGGCGAATAATCGTAGCTTGGAAGTATAGGCGCCATGTCCTTGTGTCTTTGCAAGAGCGCCTCTTTCCTCTCTCGGTTGGCCTCCCTTTCAGCCTCGGTTCGGTTGTCTGGGTATCGGGTGCACTGTTTGCACCGAGTGTGCTGGCATGACGGACATACATTGCCGGCACCGAAGCGCGTTTTGCAATGATGGCATTCTCGGTGGATTCGCATACGAACAGGTTTGTCGACTCGAAGAACCTCTCCCTCGGTACTGTGCCATTCACTGGGCTTGATTTCCAATCCGAACCTGGCACCAAGCTTCTTCGCGCGTTCCTCATGAACCTGCATCCTGGGTATCCTCGTGGCTCCCTCATAGTCCGGCACCTTCTTTCTTTGGGGTGTGAGTGGCTGGCTTGAAGAGGCGTTAGCCACACGTAAACTTTCGTTGTTGCAGTTATCTTACCTTGTGGTGGGTGGAGGCGCTGCTACAGGTGCTGTGCTTGCCTGGCTTTTCCGAGAACTACTTCCTTTCCTATGAAAAACAGTCTTGACTCTATACAGGACCTTGTCCATGCCCTTCTTCTGCTTGCCTTCCGCAGGCGTCGGCGTTGACGAACTCATGCTTGTAATACAATATGTCGGAGGCGTCTATGGCCACTATTACACGGACGGTACAGACTTCGTCCCAAGACTTCCAAGAAGAAGGCGGGATGGGATGTGGGTGAAGAGAGAGGTGGGGCGAATTATTATAACTGGCTAAGCATCTCTTGGTGTTTTATCGAGTCTCGTCGTAAGAGGATACAACGGGACTGGAGAAGGTGCTTGCAACCGTGTGGTGTCTGGGGCGATCTCCGTGTGGGTAGGCCGTCAACCTTAGGCTCAGGGTTATGACACTCCTGTTGATTAGTGGGACGCAAAGGACGAGTGTTTGCGGTAGATATCAGTCTAATTATTCACTTGTCGTCGGGGCCAGAAGAAGGAGCAAGGGATTGGGTCGTCGGTCCTCTCTTCGGTATACTGAGAGGTCCAACGTTGGCTGAGATGGTTCACGGCGGGAGGAGGAGCGAGAAAATATACATCGGCGTTCCAGATGTACGAGAATCCCAGGAGGAAGGGTAGGTAGGGGAAGGGGAATGGTAGGGTGCAGCCCATGCAGTAGTCGGTAGGCGCGAGGCCACCAAGACGGCAAGACAGGCGCGAGATATGCAGGCGCAGAGTCAACCCTCGCAATCCTCGCAACCCTCGCAGATGGACGGGGATCCAGCTTGATAGGTTGGTTGGTGGACATGCACCAGCACGCAGTGCAGCGGAGCATGGCAGGGTTGGTGGACATCGGAGGAATGGGGTTGGGTACAAGCGCTCGGGTCGTTGTCGTGGGACTCGTCGTGGGACGGACGGCGGCGGCGCAGAAGACGGCTACTTTTTTACTTGGGCTTAGTGCTCGTAGGTAGGTACTTCTTACCTAGCTAGCAGGCGTGACAGTGCAGGTGGTGGGTTCCGTCCAGGAGTCTTCTGGGTCCTGTCTTGGGATGGGGACTTGCTGGCGTCGCTATAAAATGGAATGTCTCGACGCTAACTACATGGGTACCTACCTAAGGTAGACCTAACCTACCGAGGTGTACCTTAGGTAAGTACCCTCACAGGTAAGTTCTGTACCTGTGCGTACCTACTCGTAAGCCCGCTAAGGCGGGTGTTGTCCAGGTCCTGTTGTGCAGGTGCTGACACGCTGCGACATGCTACCGACATTGTGGTCGTGGGGTCTGTGGTAGCTCGTCCGCCAGAGTCTGTGCCACTCCACGCACGAATGAGATTGCTCGTGTGGGTGGCACTTTGGGGGGAAGGGGCCCCAGAATGGGGCGGAAGGAGCCCGAGGAGCCTGGCATCCTGGCACCCTGACACCCTGGCACCCTGGCACCCTGGCATCCTGGGTGAAAGGTAACGTTGGGCCTGCAGACCTTGTACTTACTTACTTTAGGTAGTACCTACTTACCTTATGTAGAGGTATCTGGCTGAGGTCGTCTGGTAGCGCCAACAGGGCTTGTGGACCATGGACAGGTGGTCAATGCAATTGTACCAACAATGTGGTGGCGATCAGCCCAGGGTGACCCAATATAAATAAATGTACATAGAAACTCAGAATCTGCTACTATGTACGTAGGTATATAGCCCGGAAAGCTGGACCGTGTAATACTGTAGTTACGCTACTCATGTACGCCACGACGAGGGCATCCAGCTTGTTGGTGTTGAGCCCACACAGCTGTAGCATGATGTCCGTGGCCGATGCCCTTCCGCCATTGTGGATTGTACGTGCAGTGCAGCATGCACACGGCAGGATGGCAAGTGATTGATTGGATTTCAAAGGGTGTATGGGGAATGTCTTGCTTTCTTTCTTTTGCCGTCATTAGGAAATATCAAGTGCCTAGGCCAGGGGCTAATACAGAAGCATGAAGGGATTTCTCGTGGGCGGTGAAGCGCACCTACAATTCGTGTCCATCTCTGATACAAGAATTGAATAGAAGCAGAGGATGGCCAACTCGCCTATCCATACTGCCCAGAGGGGATCGTAATAATTTAATCCGTACCGACCGCTATCAGGTGGGCATTGGAAGCTCTAATGGGCCTTATCGCGGACTCTACTAAGTAGGTAGGTAACTATAGTGAACCCGACATATAGCTTAATTAGCAACTTCAAGTATGTCACGGGATGAAGCGAACCGATCTCTCGGGATCCCACCAGTCAAGATATTGCACTATACGCAATCATTGCAAATTTGCATGTCGCACAATTCTTACCAACCACTAGAAAGCGAAACGACCCATGTCCTGTCTTTGTCGTGTCTTGCCTCCAGAGCCCCCCACGCACGGCAACGCATACTGCCAGGCTTCCATCCACCATATGAGTTCATGTACTACTAGAATATAAGTAATTGAAACAAAAATGTTGGTTATCTTGCCCTACTTTGCTTACTGCGATAGGTACTGTAATGTGCACTTTGCTGGCGCAACACGGGAGTATAGTTACTATTCGTACTCGGGCGATCTACATCGTAACTACCTAGGTACGGACCTAGGTACGGCCTGAGAATTTACAAACCTGTAAAAGCTCCCGTAGCACGTCACAAATCAGCTTCCGTTTATGAATTAGGGTGTTCCGATACTAGGTAGCGACAAGCAACGAGCCGCATAAGGCGTAGCCCGCCGAGTAAGTTTACTGATCAGTGATATAGACTTACTCCGTACGAGGTTGGGGACTTTGCGCGGCATTTTGCACTTTTTAATATTCCTCAGCCCATCCTCCATTCTCCCTGCACCATACTAGTTGCGGCTCTAGTCTTTCATCTGGTGTCACCACCAAGTTTGTCTTACTCGTAGACAATGTTTGCATCCCCGTCAACACAAGGAGGGAGGTTTAACTGGTACCGACCATCGAAAACCTATGGCAATGGGTGCAAATGATCTCATTCGATTTTGTCTCAGCCTGAGCTTGAGTCTGGCGCTGAGACCAGCGCATCCCAATAACTCAGCTCTCATATTCGATCAGTTTGACTGTTACTCACGGCTCTCCCACCTTCATTGCCAAACAAAGACCTCTGAATTTACCGAGGCGGGTCGATCGTGCTCGGGCAGGACGCGGTTAATTCATGGAGGCTCTAGACTCAAATCGCCAAGAAGAGCATGAAGGTTCACGAGCTACACGTTACAAGCTACGCACATGCAGACGCATTAGCAATGCATTGTTCTGGGGCCAGTAGGGTAAATCGGGATAAACCTACTTAGTAGACCAAGCCAACCAGCAATGCAGATGCAAATCCCAGCTAGCTGGACGTACAATGGCCACGTCTCTAGTAGCAACGGAAACAGGGGATAGAGCAAGGTATACCTCCATGATGTATCAAAATGAAGCTAGAGTGATGAGAAAGCTGCATACCTACACACGACAAAGCACTGCAGATTCGAATGGTTACATTTATGCCACATTGGGCTCACCGTTTCCAAGGGATGGGAGCCGAAGCACTGCTGGTGATGATAAAGTATGATTTCTTACGTACTTCTTTTCTCCCAGTAATCTGGAACGCACGACCCCTGCCTAATGTGGTTCCGACAAACTGCATCGTATGCCATGCAGCGAACCACGAGATCGAGATCATATGTCAGCTTCCAATAGAACGGGACCGCCTCCAAACTCTCGGATTGGGCTGTCAATCGTCCACTCATGACGCAGCAAGGCCTGCCACGCGCTCGCTTCATCTCCGGCACGTTAGAGGTCCCAACAGCGCGGTACAAGCCTGAGAGATTGGCATGGCGAGTACCAATATATTGCCGAAACGCTAGACCAGTCCTCGCAGCCTTCACCGCTGTTGTGCGCCTCTTATCCCTACCAAGCGAGATGGCTGAGACAAATGCTCCTTTCCTACACAAACGGAGTGGAAGTATGTGACGTGTGGGCACGGATTGATTGGCTGGAGGGTCGAACATTTCTCTGGATGCCTTGAGCCCCCAAAATACATGTTTGACCTTGGGGAGGTACTCGGCACAATCCCGAAAAGTGATTCACGACTTCATGCGTACCGCTTTAGGTAGTCGACGCATGAATGTGGAAGGGTCACGAATCGCCAGTTTCCACTGCAAAATCATCCTTCAAGCAGTGATGGATTATGAAGATGCGGTCGGGAATACCATACTTTGGCCACACCATCAAGATCAACACACGCAAATGTGACTCTCATGTAGGACTTGCACCCACCTCAGAATCCTCCACTACCAGTCTGCCGGGTCACTAATTCATGCACGTTTGTCTGAGGTGCATATAACTGTTACCACGCAACTGGGAAACCAAGGCAATATTCCAGCGAAGCTAGTGCACATACACATCAGCGTTCACTTGTGCAGTTGCGTTATGGCCGGAAAACCCCTCGTAGATTCACTACGCATTTGGAGATGGTTGTCGTGTGCGATGCGATGCTCACCTGAAATCTCAGCCTGGGCCCGGCTATTCCGTTCTGACGAGCGAGAGTCGTAGGTAGAAGTCTGGTCTAGTGTGCGCAATACTCATTCATGTATCTACCTAGGTACCTATTGTAGGTCTAGAACATATCACCCTTGTTGTCAAAGATACGACGCCTCTTTGGTTAAAGATGTGTAAGGAGAGCGAGTCAAAATGACCTGATGTTTTGAAAAGACCCGTCTTTAGACAATTCCAAACTGCGAGGCTGAGTTCGGTAATAAACAACGCACTTTGTGCGGGGATCCTTTGGTTGATTCAGCATGTTTCTAAGATCCGACAACAGATCCCGGAATCCGGCACATGGAAATTGAGAGCCCCATACTACCTAGGTAGGTAGCTTTATGTAATGCTGTGTGGCCTACCTACAGTAGTAGTATTTATTTATTACAGCTAGCTAACAAAGGCGAATCTCGGTGGTTATTGTGCAGCTGTTCTCGCGCGTTTCATGTCACGCCACTGTGTCCTCGTTGTTGTTATCCTCAGCGGCCCAGGCAAATGATGCGTTGTAGTTGCAAACGGCGCCCACCTCTGATCATCTTGCACGCAATTTTCTATCTCGTACGAGGGGCGTGCGAGGAGGGTCGCATTTGTTGACAGGCCGTGTTAGCTGAATGAAGGGTGTTCGTGCTAGCCGCCGCGATCGACGGCCCACCTCGCCCACTACCATATACTGTAGATCCTTAAGGGATCTGATTGTCTTAAGTAATAGTAGAGCAGCTCGCTACCTTCCAAGACGTTCTTCTCTGCTCAGTGAGTTTGATAGCTTGAAGTCTCTTTTAGTCTCTTGGATGCTGATTTTTACATTACTTTTCTAGCAAGACCCGAATGTCTTGATCTGGCGTCATCTCAAGCTTCATTAGAATGTCGTAGTGGCTCGGGGCCAGCGGGTCCATTGATTGACGGCTACGACACGATCACTCGGAGTCCGATCCGATCCGATCCGATCCATACCCTACGAGCTATATAACAATAAGAAAACACATATATCGTACTAACCGTGGTCATGGCTAAGCACTAGGTATACATTTCGTTAGTGATTATTAACGATTACATCAGGAATCTCATTTCGCTAGACACTTTCTCTCCGTCACGCTAGGATTCGAATCTTACTCGATAAGATGAACGATTCGAGATAGGCGAGGGCCAGGGGACGGAGAGCCAGCTATATCATCATCATAATAAGCTGATGCTGTCCGGGATTCGAAAGCTTACCTGTCGTCCCGAGGTATTGCACTTAATTAGGTACATACAAGTAGAGACTCAAAGATCAAGACTAATTATATGCGGGACTAATTATCCCATAGCCCATCATCCCACTCGGTGTAAGGTATCTCGGTATCTCGGTGAAAGAGAGCAAGGATACTGGGCTCCTGGCAGCCCATTTGATAGTGTACTAGCTAGAAATGACCATAGCGGACTTATAGGGCCGTTTGTCTAGGTACCTAGGTAGGCGCAATTCGCGTGCCTCGGTGTACCTAGCTTGTCGAGTCCATTTTCTTTTCCCACGAAATACGTAATCACTTAGGCCCTGCTCCCCAGACTCATGGCTTCGCGTTCATCACATAAGTGTCCTCGTAGGCTTAGAAAGACCCTTCAGCACCCTCGACACCTGACTCTCATTTCGGTTAAGAAGCGCCATTCTCTATTTCACTTACACGTTGTTGGAAATATTATGACCTGATTCGCTTGCACAGGTGTCCTGGTGTCCAAGATTTCTGCTTCCAAACCTTCCTTGTCCGACATTGCCAGTCGAGAACAGGACGGCGCGCCAACCGCAGTCGTTCCTCGTCCTGCGGATCAGCTGTAATATTCTCGAGTTAGCGTGGCAATATGTTTACTGTCTGTGAAAGCCACGAAAATGTGATGAGATGGCGCACATTGATGAATGCCAAGCCATGCCATATACCAAGTTCCGATTGATCCAACCTGGCGCAAACTTTCGAAGCCTTTCGTGGTTTCATCAGCAACTCGCAAAGATACAACCGAATGGCAGGCACAGAAAAGTCTTATTCTTGGAATTCCACATACCATGTACACAACTAAGTCAAGTTCAGCTATGGATTGTTTAGTAATGATCTCAGCGCGTCTCACCGCGCACTGTCTACTATGAGGTCAGACTAGATTCTCTACCATTCGCCATTTTTTTCATATGAATTGTCTGTGAGCTGACCGAGAAGTTGGCCATTTCGACGATGGAAAGCCCTGTCGACTTCCAGGGAGGGTCCCATGTTAGATAGACTTGTTCATGAAGACGAATGTTTTGGCGTCCAATGCAGAACTGTCCATAAAGAACTGTACGTAGTCTTTATAATAAAAAAGGTATACCGAGCTCGTCGACTTCGGTTCCGAGCTTCTCTTGAGGACTAGACTTATGAGGCCAAACGACGCAGTGGATAAGCCTGGCGTCAGCATAGGAGAGCCTACATGGAGCTACAACATTCCAGAAATTATTGGATCTCGATCCGTGATAAGAAAGCAGCCCTGCATGGTTTATACGACCCTGGCTGTACCTTAGGGGCATGGGCATCCCTTCGATCGAAAGCCCGAGAAAATGCAAAAGCATAGAATGCAAGAATGCCAGCTAGATATTGGAGTTAAAGCAGCGCAATACAGGCGAAGCGATTATTCGTCGGTAGAAAGAAAGGCTTGCATGAGCTTGGCCGTTAGGATTGCTTGGTGGATCATCAATTCCTACATGGTTCTCTAGGTTGCCGGGCAATACATCTTGGACATCAATAAAGTGCCGAGAAAGGACATGTCTAACAGCACCGACCATTTTGTGTTAGTCGTCGGACAGACAGCAACCCGACGACACGTCGACACCAATAAGTTAAGGATGTCCGTAATGGGGAAGTTGAGAGCCGAATGAGCCGAATCCGAGCGCCGAAAAGCGCCGGCGTCGGAGACGCTTACCCCATATTCTGGCGTCGGCCTGTATCGGCTGCATTGGTGACACCACCTTTCCATGTCCCAAGAACTTACAAGTAACGTGGGTTATTCACCTTTGAAGGCAGAAGATAAGTTTCTGTAGTTCAGTGAGTCTAAAAACAGCAAGACTATAGCTTTGTTTCTCTCACAATTTCAGGGAATTGAGATCATGCCGAACATTGTCGTCGTCGGGTAAGTGGAGCATTGTGAACTATTCAACTCCGAGACTGGACAGTTAATAGTGCCACAGCGCAGGCGTGTCTGGCTTGACGTGTACTTACCTGCTATCAAAGCAGCAGGACAATATTGTCACCGTTATAGCAAAGCATATGCCCGGTGACTACGATATAGAATATGCCTCTCCCATTGCAGGAGCTAATGTTCTACCGTAAGAGTCGCTAATCCGGGTTGAGACTGGGAACTGCAGGTAACACATATAGGATGTCATCCGAGAAGAACAGTAGCTGGGAACGCCGAGGCTGGCAAGAGCTGAGGAGGCTAGCAACAGAGGTGCCCGAGGCGGGCATCCATCTACAGAGTAAGCGCATGTCCACTGCGCTGATGCCTTCACTGGATTAATACCTGCACAGAATCGCGGGTCTATCGGCGCGAAAAAGATTTGGAAAAGTTGAGGAAAGGTGGCTACAGCTTCGACAGCTTGTTCCTCGAAAAACCTTGGTACGGGTCTCTGTTTGACGATTTCAGAGAGCTGTCCAAGGAAGAATTGCCCAGGGGCATGGCGTCAGGGTGCGAGTTCGGCTCGCTGTGCATCAACGTCATGCTTTACCTGCCTTGGCTGGTCGGGCAATGCCGCAAGAATGGTGCTGTCTTTCGACGTGGAAGTTTGAAACACATCGCTGAAGCCGCTCATATGAGTCACGGCGGCGGCGGCAGAGCCGATGTAGTTATCAACACTACTGGCTTGATGTCGTCCAGGCTCGGTGGCGTGGCAGACCCGAAAGTGTTGCCGATACGTGGTCAAGTGGTGGTGGTGAGAAACGAAGCGCCTTATATGGTCACGAAGTCCGGCACCGACGATGCCGACGACGAAGTCTGCTATATTATGACCCGGGCCGTTGGCGGAGGAACCGTCCTCGGAGGCACATACTCAAAGGGCCAGTGGGAGAGCCAGCCCGATGCCAACCAGGCGATGCGCATCATGCGTCGTGCTGCTGAGCTGATGCCGGAAATCACCAACGGGCAGGGCGTGAAGGGCTTCGACATAGTACGACATGGCGTCGGCCTTCGTCCACACAGAGAAGGGGGTGTCAGGATTGAGAAAGAGAAGATCGATGGCGTCTGGGTGGTTCATAACTACGGACACTCAGGATGGGGATATCAAGGATCATATGGGTGCGCCGAGGATGTTGTGTCACTGGTTAGTGAGGTGCTAAACCAACCGAAGCTATGAACAGGTTCCGCCATAGCAGCCACTGTAGCCACTACACTAGATACGCGGGTTGGTCTAATTAACCCTTCGATCTAATCTGACGGGGAAAATATGGGCGACCTAAGCCAGCTCTGGTGAATCCTCATCACCGTACATATCATGGGATGCCGAGGCATGTTAGAGATGAGAATAGGTACTTAAGTACCTAGGTAGGTATTTGGGAGAAGGAGGGCGGACGAGTTGCGGCGGACGGCGGGTCTCTTATCGATAAGCTGCACCCGTAGGCGCAATCGCTCTAGGTGCCAGCTACGCCAGCTACCCATGTCCCTAACAGTCCCCCAAGCGTCTCAATATCAACAGCTGTCGCTCACATGATACCCTGCGGCTTCCCAGATCGTCGCCGAGCAAGAAACCGAAACGGTAGTCATCACAATGGCCGACAAGAAGCCCCGGCCGTCCGGGCCGGTCGCGAAAGCAGTCCAGATGGCTTTCGATGTCGCCAATGGTCGTAACCGGACGCTGTCGTGGTTGGTACCACCCGCCCTGTTCGTCCTCGACGCACTGTTATGCGCGCTCATCATATGGAAAGTCCCGTGTAAGTGCCCTCGCTGTCGCCCGCGTATACAGCCTCGCGTTACTGAGTATGTTCGTTCCGACAGACACCGAGATCGACTGGAAAGCGTACATGGAACAGGTTGAGCAATACGTCGCCGGCGAACGCGACTATACCGCCATCAAGGGCGGCACAGGCCCGCTCGTTTACCCGGCAGCTCACGTATACACATACACTGCCCTCTATTACATCACCAACAAGGGACAGGATATATTCCTGGCCCAACAACTGTTTGCAGTTCTCTACATGGCGACACTAGCCCTTGTCATGGCCTGCTACTGGAAAGCAAAAGTAGGTGGTAGAAAGCTGTAAGTTCTTACGGTCCACACACTGACGGAAGCTTTAGGTGCCACCTTACGTGTTCCCGATGTTGGTCCTCTCAAAGCGCCTGCATAGCATATTCGTACTACGTTGCTTCAACGACTGTTTCGCTGTTTTCTTCCTCTGGGCCACAATCTATCTGTTTCAAAGGCGGGCATGGACGCTCGGCACTGCTGCGTATACCTGGGGTCTGGGCATTAAAATGTCGCTGCTGCTGGTATTACCAGCGGTCGGCGTGGTCCTCCTTATGGGAAGAGGATTCGCTGGTAGTCTGAAACTAGCTGCTATCATCGCTCAGGTCCAATTCACCCTGGCTATCCCCTTTCTCGGTGCGAACGCGCGAGGGTACCTATCTCGAGCATTCGAACTTTCCCGTCAATTCTTCTTCAAATGGACCGTTAACTGGCGCTTCGTCGGCGAAGATACTTTCCTCAGCCGACCATTTGCGCTGTGTCTGCTGGCGATGCATGGCCTGGTTCTCCTATGGTTCATTCTGAACAAGTGGCTGAAGATTGCGGAAAAGCCTTGGCCGGCAATTCTTGCCCCGATGCTCAGGTTAAAATCCCCCTTTAGCACTCAGAAGGAATCTCGGATATCATCACAAGTCTCGCCCGAGTATGTGATTACAACCATGCTTTCAGCTAACGTTGTCGGGCTCCTCTTCGCCCGCTCGTTACACTACCAGTTCTATTCGTACCTCGCCTGGTCGACCCCGTTCCTTCTATGGCGCAGTGGTGCCCACCCGCTTTTGCAATACGGGCTTTGGGCTCTGCAGGAATGGGCATGGAACGTATTTCCTAGTACAAATGCGAGCTCCGGAGTCGTGGTAGGCGTTTTGACCGCCACGGTAGCCCTGATAGCCACTAGCAGAGGGCAAGGGCGCACCCCGCTTAGTAGCCCCTCCCGCGAGAAAAAGGTAGCATGAATCCCGAGGTCATTCACAGTGACTTGACTTTCAGTCTTCGTCTTCAGAGTCTGAGGGTGGCATCTTGCCGACAGTCGACTCTTCCTCGTCATCGTCATAGGTTGCTTTAGCGAATTCTTTGGGCCTAAGATTGACACGTGAGCCTTGAATGCAGAACGCAGCGCGAAATGTGATGGACTTACCAGTAGCTCTGTTTGCGCCACTCCTTCTCCTCGCGGACGACGTTGACAATCTCGCCCTCGACCCTGCCCTTTTTCTCATCGATAGACGCCAGATCTACCAAGACGTAGCCGCCCCGCTTGATCCATATGGTGTTGCGGAAACGAGCAGCGAGCTCGACCAGAACAGTCTGCTGTTTGGGCAGCATGCAGTTGTACAGGCTGTTCCCTTCTGCCTTGACGACTCTGGCGACATGCTGAGACACGGTTAACTCGGCAGGGGGTGTCGTGGACTCTTCGGCAGCTGCGAGGACATCACGTTTTGGACGGCCCATGGTGAAGAGTGATGCGATGTGATGTGATGTGATGTGATGAGATGAGATGAGATGATCTACGCGCTTCTAGGTAGCCTGAGGTATTCCAAGTGTTGTGATGTAGATGCTAAGATCATCTACCTGCTTAACCTGCCTGTGATGTTCTAAATTTGCTAACCAGGTTGGTACATGTAAGGTACTTAGGTACTTATGATTCATGAATGAGGTAGCGGGGCATTATGCCGCTGTTTCCCCGACCCAACTGCCAGGCTCCCGTCGCCTGGAGACTGCAGGCACACCTACATGTAGATAGGGGGTCTGGGTAGGTAGGTGACAATGATAGGTACCTACCTACATGTAGGTATGGAGTACCTTAACGGCATGATCCGCTGGCCCAAGCTCCCTCAACATCCGACTCTCAGCCAATTCTTCGCTCTTCCCACCCGCAGCCGGCAACCCGCAACGCGGAGCCCCCGAAGCCGGCCGCTCCACGTCTCTGCATCTGCGGCGGCCTGTGGCCTGCTCCCCCAACTCTCGAGCTCCCTACCTACGTCATACTTAGTTGAGGTTCTTTCATACATGATACTTCGCACTCAAGCTGTCAATGTCGAGTCCCTGGGCAATCAGGCCTCTCGTCGGGGCCGGCCCGAGACTGATTGTCGACCAGCTCATCCCGCGCTCAGCAGCTGCAACAGCCATTAGACAAAAGAGGCTCTTCCGGAGCACCACTGTCGTAGCTGCGACAATCCCGACAACCTCGAAAGCGCCGGCGCAACCCTCTCTATCAATATGCTGGAGATGTCGCCATAGCCCTACATCGAGCCGCAGACAGCTGCGCTTCTCATCGTCCACATCGAAACCCCCAAACGACGACGACAAGCCTCGTAGCCCTCCCTCGCCATCGTCAGAGCTATTCGCCCACTTGAAACCCACCAGTGCCGCCGATGCCACCGATACCTCGGGCTCTGCCCCCCGAAAATCCTCGATAGATCCGTCACGACCAGAACACAAACCAGAACAAGCGCACGACGAGCCAGCGCCGCAGCCTCCGCCGCCTGCGCCAGACCATGACCTCCCTTCGGCCCTGAACTCGCGGCGCTCGGCCTTGAACCAATCCCTCTCCTCGTTCATGGACCGCGCCCAGACGACCCTGTTCGTCGCGTCGCAGCGCATGAACCACTTGACGGGCTACTCAGCGATCGAGTCCCTCAAGTCGCAGATCCCGACGCTCGAGGCCGCGCAGGCCGCCGCGCAGTCGCACCTGACGGCCACGCGCAGCGCCTACAAGAGCGCCGTGTCCGAACGCGCGACCACCCAGCGCGAGGTGACGGCGCTGCTGGCGCGCCAGAAGACCTGGACGCCTCTCGACTTCGAGCGCTTCACGAGCCTGTACCGGCAGGACTACGACCTCGATGCCTCCGTCGACACCCACGCTACGGAGCTCGAGCAGGCCGAGCGCGAGGCCGAGCGCCTCAACCGCGAGCTCGGCGCTGCCATCCTTGCACGCTACCACGAGGAGCAGATCTGGAGCGACAAAATCCGCCGCATGTCCACCTGGGGTACCTGGGGCCTCATGGGCGTCAACATCCTCCTCTTCCTCCTCCTGCAGTTCGGCGCCGAGCCCTGGCGCAGGCAGAGGCTCGTCAGGGGCTTTGAGGAGAAGGTGCGCGAGGCGCTGGCCGAGGAGCGGACCGCGAGGGAGGCGACCGAGCGTCGTCTTGCTCTCGCCGTAACCGCCCCTGCCGCCGCCATCCCCGTTCCGTCAAGTACTAGCACTACCGCTACGTTCAATGTTGAAGAGAATGGAATAAGTCACGAGGGTGAGGCCGAGCCGGTCTCTCTCGCCGCGTCCGATGTCGCTGGTTCAGATCCAGATACCACCCCCGCCCCCTCCGAAGGCATGGAGTCTCTCCAGGATGATTTGCCCAAGCCCTCATGGCATGAAGCCTACATAGACTTGAACTACTGGCGCTTGGTCCTGCTGGACCTGATAAGCGACAGGCAGATTGCTCTTCGCATGCGCGACGTCTCGCTCATCGCCGTCGAGGGCCTGGTAACAGGAGCCACTCTTGTGGGGATCGTAGCCGCTCTCCTGTCCCGGCACGCTTAAGTCTTCGAACTTGGAAGAAGACCCATATGTAAAATAATAATAGACACCCAGACAATGTAAGAATAGTATAGCGGCATAGTCGGGAGAAAATATCTTGGCGTTTATATGTTAGAGTGCACGTTTTCTTTTTCTTCCCCTTTTGCTTTTTGTGTGCTTTGGCTATCGAGTGAGACCGTTACGGTGGAAGAGATACCAAACGATTACCGTCTCTCACGATCGCGAGATAGGTGATCAAGCAGGGTACATATACGAAAACTTTTATCGTGTAATTGCTCATTAGACATGGGTCCAATGATGTCATAACTTTTGAGAACTTGATTGTAATTGTGGCAATGAAACAGCTACTACGAAAGGCAGCAATAATTGGGAAATAACGCTTGCGTATGTATAAAAAGGACAGCCATCAAGGCTTGGAAACATATTGCCCATGGTCACAGGCAACGCAACGCGATCAATTCACTCGTAAAATGAAACGTACATCGGTTTCATTCGTTGCTCTTGTAGATCCAACCAATGTGCTATTTGGTATCAACAGAAAGGCATAAACGAAAAGCCAAGACCATTTGATTTAGTGTCAATAGACGCCCAACAACTATACCCAGTAGACACAGAGCGGATCGAGTACTACCGGATACTAGGCAAGTCAGAATCATTCATGCGCCAGTCCTCCTTGAAAGTCGAAAGCACGCGCCCATGTTTGCGATACCACAGTGGGGATGCTCGCTTGCCTCCAATTTTCCAAGTGATGGCTCGTCTGGCCTTGCTAGACAAACCACCTAATGCGCAATTTTAATTCCGTGGGTAATTGTCCCTCCGTCTCAATACCCTGAACGTCGGAAATCATTTACGCAGTGGTGGATGACTTCTGCGCTATATGATCCAAGCTGTCTTTGATTCATAATGCCATCTGGGCTCACAGCCGGCTCGAGCTCGATTGCCAAACCTGCCGCATGTGATTTGATAGGACCACTGCCTCTACTTCGTTTCCAAGGATGGTATTTGGTCCTAATCAAAGTCGGCCGTGTAAGAGAATCCACGGAACTCTTCCTGCATGGCCTGAGAAAGGACTGAACAACATGTCAGCTATGGATCCGACAAGATTATGAGTACAGGAAACCCTTACCTGATTGTACCGGTGTGAGCACGGGCGTGACACTGGTGAATTCGGAATCAAAGTTGCTAGTATCAGTAGCATTCTTGATGGTAGGCATGAAGGGCGGCGCGACCCTCTTGTTATATATGTCGTCCCACACAATATTTCGGAAAAATGGTTGACTCATTACTTCCTGCGCATCGGTAGGGCCACTACCAAGTCTCTGATCGGGTTCTCTGGTCAAAAGCTTCTGAAGGATTGAAACAGAGTCTCTGGGCATGTGAATTGGGTAGAGTGGCTCGTCAGCTAGGATAGCATCGTAAATCTCGTCCTCGTCTTCGCCACGGAAAGGTGACTGTTGAAGAAGCATCTGATAAATCAGAACGCCAAATGCCCACCAATCTACAGCCCTGCCGTATTTTTTGTCCAGCAGAATCTTCATCCCACATTAGTACACCAATAATTGCAAGTAAAATAGAAAAAGTTACTTACCTCGGGGGCCATGAACTCTGGAGTACCACAGAATGTGCTAGTTGTTGAACCGTACCACATGTCCTCTTTACACAAACCGTAGTCTGCAATTTTAATATGCCCGTCTAAAGTAAGAAGAATGTTATCAAGCTTGAGATCGCGGTAGATGACGCCGTTTTCGTGGAAATATTTCAGGGCTAGGCAGACTTCCGCGGCATAGAACCTAGCATATGTCAGTGCGAGTGCAAGAAATACCTAAGTTGTGAGATTTCCTTACTGCGCGCGCTTAGTACCAAATTGACCACGCTGAATATGGAGCATCAAGTCACCTCCGCTGACGTACTCCATGACGAAGTACACTCGTGTCTCTGTTTGGAAACAGGCGTGGAGATTAGTCAGAAAGGGGTGTTGCTCTCGGTTGGCAATCAAGAACACCCGCTTTTCTGATCGTATACTCTCAACCTCATCATTTTCAATGATAAACTCCTTCTTGAGAACTTTGATGGCATACAAACGACGAGACTTCTTTGTTTCCGCCAACATGACTTTACCAAAATTGCCCTTACCAAGCACAGCAAGGAAGTTGAAGTGATCTAGTCCAATGCGCTGCCCAGTGCCTGGATCTGTTGCAAGGGGTAGGGGTCTCCGCGCAGGTGGTGGCAGGCCAGAGCCCGTGGTGAGCGACGGTGTCTCCTGCGTCGGTTGTGGTTTTGAGATTGGTGCGCTTTGGGGGTAGAGAGGCTGGGCCTGCTGAGGTGTAGGTAAAGGTTGTTGAACAATGGGCCGAGACTGTTGGGCCTGCAGTGCTGGTTGTGATGTGTAATTGTCAACATTCGCATATGCTGCTGGGTTGTACTTTGGCTGCGACGGGATATTGTATTGTTGTGGGCTGTTGGTGTATCCATCATCAGAGGAGTCCAGTTTGCCTCCATACCCTCCTGGCCTACTCGAGTAGTCAGACGTAGGACTAGGACGAGAACCGTGAGAAGCCATGTTTCCGCTCATAGCTGCGGAGGCGGCAGCAGCAGCGGCGGTGTTTGAACTCGACGAAGTCCTATCAGGCTGGGCTGGGCGTATTGGTGAAGTCTGGGCTGCATACATCGCTTTAGCAGCATCAGTTGCTTCCTGAGAAGCTAGACTCTGTTGATAAGATGGCGTCCCCTGAGTGCTATACGGTGAAGTTGGTCCCGATGAGCCCGGAGGACTCATCTTTCCCGTCCTCAGCGTCTTCTCGCTTAGGGAGGTACCTTTGCTTTGCCGTTGCTTGTTCGCTCTGATACCTTCCAAAATCTGGTTGGCTACAGCCATACTCATGCCACAAAAGTCGGGAACCAAATGAACGCAGTGTGCGTGGGCCGTAAGTCCACATTCTATCAAGTGTTAGCCAGGCATATAAGTGTGAGAGTGAGGCGACGGGAAAGCATACCATTACATTTCCGGCAGTTCTTCTTTCCAAATGGCAAGATATAGCCACAGTGGCAACACCAATTCGCAGTGACATTCGAGAAAGCAGTAAACCGATGAGGAATGCGGTGGTTGATTTTCTCTTCGTCAGGGTCCGTCTCGGCGTTGGTCTTGCTGATACATTTGGTAACAACACTGGGATAACACTTCGTGTGGCAAGTGTATTTGCAGTCTTCGCACTGCATACCGGCAGAATACTTGAGAAAATCACCGCACAATGCGCAACGCATAATGTTGTAGAATTGGTGCTGCACAAACTTGTGCCCAAACTTCTCGTGCACTTCCTCTTTTTTCTGTCGAATGGCACCTTTTCGGCCTAATCCGAGGTCAACTGGCCTGCGGTCCTTATTTTCCTTGGTGAAATTGAGCGAGAGATATATGGCGCCTGTGGGCTCGAGATTGAACCACCCATCAATAGGTTGCGAAAAAGCGACGGCCGGCACGTTGCCACCAAATTGAGATGGAGGCCCACCGAGACCCGTAGCAGAAGATGGAGGACCGAATGATTGTTGTTGAGGGCTCAAGGGGAATTGGGGAGGAGGTGCGTTCGATCCTCCCATTCTATCAGCGGATACCCAGCCGGAGCTATTAACTTCGGCCTCGATCCTCTTGCGCCGGAGGTCCTCCACGATGTCAGATATTCGTACCCACAACATTCCTATCGGCAGAGCGTGCTCGCCTGGTTTATCATAGACGGTCAATTCGATCTCATTTGCCTTGTCAACCATAACGCTATGGTGTTCGTTCTCCCACCGATCAGTCCTAGACGCTCGCGTTCTTGCCACAACATTATCCTCAACTTTAACCGACACGAATGTCTCGGGACCCCTAGAAAACCGGCCAGTGGATGCATGGTCCACGTCCCGAATCTGCTGCACCCTGACGGAAAGCTGGCCAGACAAGGGCTTCCGCAGATTGGGTATATTGATACTATCATCTATGACGGGCCTGTCAGTATGCTCAATCGTCTCATGAGAAGCAGAGACTTACCATCAGGGGAATCGGGAGAATCCAGGTCGTCGATATGTAGCTGTTCGTATCTCTTGAGTGCCTGCCTCAGGAGATGGATTTTCTGCTTGCTTTCAACGCGCCTAGCAGCGGCATCCGCCTTGCTTTTCCGATCGCCTTCCATATTGTATAGCTGTACCATTTTCTCAACTCCTTTAAGATACTGCTCTTCGACGTTCAGCTTGAACTGAACCTGAGTAAGCATCAACTGGATGCGATGACCGAGGTGCGGAGTGTTGAACTTGATCAAATCTATGAGCAGGTATTAGCGGCTGGGTGGCAGCAGACGGAAGCGTTTGGTGAGCGGACCTAGCTTGGTGAAGTTGGGCCGCGGGTGAGGGGCGGACGAGCCGGGTCCTGGGGGTCCGTAAGGGTGCCGAGGAGGCATCATATCACCGTGGCCGCCGATCTGACTGTACTGCATGGAACCGTACGAGCCTCTGCCATCTTTGGGGGGAGGCGCCGGTGGTCCCTCGGTAGAACCTCGATGATCGGTGCTCGGCATCGAAGCGACAGCGGTCGAGCCAGAGCTGATGCTCATGTTGTCGACGCCCTGGCCAAGACGTCGCAGCTGATAGTCGTCGCGCTTCTTGTACATGTCCTGCAGCTTCCCCTCGAAAAAATCGATCAACTTCTGGGATTCTTCGATCTTCACATCGAGGCGGGAGCGCACGCTGTCGTTGTTGGTCTGGCGTCGCATGTCGCTTGCGCCATTGAGGAAGACCTTCTCGCGGTCGATCTTGGCCTGGATCTCCTGGATGATCTTCATCCCATCGTCCTCGTTGTTCATCATGGCGGCGGGGTACGCGATGGTCACGCGCAGGACCGAGGGGAACGAGTCGTGCTGGGAGCGTTGAGAACGCAACTAAGTCAGGTAGGTATCAGAGCCCACACGGGCAAAGCGACAATGGTAACAGGTCCTGTACGACCACAATGCGAGGGTTGCGGGCGCCCTAACGGCGACGGTGGTGGTGACGGCGGACGGATCCTGGCTATTCGATTTGACTTTCTGTCGCCTCCTGCACATCTCCCGCGACACACACTCTCTCCGGGAACCACACACCAAAACAACAACAATACAATGCGGTCACAGACACGCCACTGCGCTGAGACGTTAGTGATTTGCACAGGTTGCCGAAACTGGACGGTGGACGGTGGACGGTAGATGGCAGGTGGCAGGCAGCAAGCGGCAGACACGGCGACGAACCCAGGGAATGTCGAGAGGCAGAGAAATCGAGAGACAGATAGAGTAGGTAGGCAACGGAGGCACCGACGGACAACAAGGGCGGCGGGCCAGAACGTTGGTCGGGCGGGCTGGAGCTGGGTAGTACGTAGACGCAGCCTCCGACGATGGGCTCTGGATATAGGTAGGCGGAGGCAAGTCCAGTAGAAGCAGTAGGAGTAGTACTAGTAGTACAGTGGCAGCACCGGCACCAGCACCAGCAGCAGTACCTTAGGTAGGTACTTAAGGTAGTAGGGCAGACAAGGAGATGTGGGTTGACTACCTGGCAGTTCTATGGGGACCAGGTTCTGGTTGATGGAGACTCTCGACCTCAGGTGCTCAGGTTGGAGGCGGGAGGCGGGAGACGGGGAGACGGGTCGGATGTCGTCAGTGTGTGTAGCGTCCTCTCAGCGTTCTCCCAGCGTCTCTCGGTGTCCCTCAGTGCCGCAAATACACCCTTTAGGTAGGGGCCTAGATCCAGGTACCTCAGGGAGGGCACCCATTAATGCTGCGGCGAAGTACTCGGTAGACAGGACAGACTGGCGGGGTTTTTATTGTGTCTCGCAGCGTCGCAAGGGCAGGCAGGCAGCCCATCCATACGACCCCACTTTTGCCCGCTATCAAAATCAGATTTGCCATCTAGCCGAAATCTGATAGGCTGCTGAAGGAGGGGTAGGACTTTGTGGAAGGTTGGCCCGTGGTTGGTGTGGCTCTGCCTCCTCAGCACTGGGCAGTGGGCGAGGTGGGCACGCCCGGCACCTATTTAGATACCTACCTAGGCCTACATAGGTACCTACCTGGCGAGCCTGAACCACACCTGGCAGCTAACTACAAATGTCCTCCCATCTGAATAATAGTAGGCATATATATATGTAGATACATCATGTGCCAACAGGATTATCCAATGTTTACAAGTCTAGAAATCTCGATTCCGTCATTCTGAGTCGTAGTCGGCTCGTAAACCTTGTCCACCAGAGCTAATTTGATTCCACAAACAGACATAGTTGAAGGTATAGCACACCGCAAGCGATGCTTGTTTACACCTACACCTACACCGCCTTGGCAAGGTCGTAATTGTAAACACATCAATGGTCGACCATTATGTCGGGTCTCTGCAAAAACGAGGGATATATTTGACAACTGTGACATACCCAGGTAGTCGGGTCTCCAGAACCCCTTTCTCTGCGCGTAGGGATTGATATTCTCCCATGGCCAGCATGGAATTACTTATACAAGCATAGCAGAACTCGAAGACCCCCAAAGAGTATCAAGGGAGACAAAGGACCAAAGCAGCTACACCTTCAAGTAAAGGCGATGGCTGGCGAGACCCAACCCATTCCTACACACCTACTAGGTAGGTAGGAGGTAGTCACATGGCTTCTGTCGTGGGATGTTTTCCTTGTTTTCGTATACATCACCCGACGGGGCCATGATTGGGCGACGGGCACGACAGTGCCACCATTGTGTGACGATAGCATACAAGATGACTAAGTTCCAAGGTTGTTTTTAATCCTCCTTGTTGGTGTTGGATACACCAATCCAACCAGCCAGTTTCCGGTCCGTCTCAGCTTGATGGCAACATGTTTTGCCAATTTCCAGAGGCGCTGTGACACGGCAAACTGGTATCATCAATTTAGAGGCGACACTGTTAGACGATGGTATCTGTAGGCTTGGGACTAAACATTCTAGAACTGCTACTCTGGAACGTATCGAAAAGCAAGGTTCATTTGTCAAGGGTATCATGGTCTAATTACTATTAAATATGTCATGCCAACGTTGCACCTCGCCGTTTTCTCTTCGTCAAATTTCGAGTTGATCTCGGTTTTAAGTCTTCTGTCAAGTAACATAGCGCCATGACACACCAATGCTCCCCCCCAAAAAACAAAACATGCCCCATTATTACATTATTTTTCTTCCACTTTGGTAGATTCTCTTTGCCTCTCGAGTCTCTCACAGACGTTCATCATCTCGCTTCCCCTCAGAGCGCCCCAGGAGGTGCATAGTAGCCTGCAGCAGTTTGATGGCTCTGTGCGGGCTGCTTCTCGTTCGAAACCGGAGTTTGTGATTCACCATCTGACAGATTTGATGGCTGTGATTGTTGCACCATGACCGGGTAGGGGTAAAACTGCATCGGCTGCATTGACTGAGCACCAGCTGCCTGAGGGGGGTACATCACCTGAGCAGGAACCGCTTGCTGAGGATAATACATGGCCTGGGGAGGAATCGCGTTCGCAGGCACGACAAAAGCCGTCGATATGTTGCGCTTGTGTGTTTCGATGCAGGCCAGGACAAAGAGCGCGAAGTGGTTGATTGTGAAGAGGGCAAAGATGGCGAGAAGTGCGCGGATGACCGGGAGAACATTCCATCTCCAGTAGTCAAATGGCTTGTAATCGCTGCAGTAGGAATAGCTGTAGCCATAGTAGGAATCGTCGTCGTCTCGATGCGCGCACCTCTCGAGATCATACGCAACGGATATATAGACGGATGTACTCAAGAGGAGCGCAAAGATACCGGCCAACCAAAAGATGAGATGCAGACCGACATGCGCCCCTGGGTGGATGCCCCGTTGGACTTCCTTGCGCAGACGTGCGCAGTATGTGATGAGCTCGGCCGTGTTCCATATGATGGACGCAGCCACAATTGCATAGGCGTATATAGATACGCTTGCAGCAGCTCCACCTTCGCTCAGAAGTATACTCGTCAGAGCAATGATGATGATCCCCCACACAGACGCGAGGGCGGTGAGGCCGAGTCTAGTAGCAATGTAGGCCGACGATTGTTTCGGTAGCTGTCGGACAGGGTTGACGTAGGTGAACTGTTGGTTTGCTGCCTGTCCATTGTACGGGGCGTAGAGAGGCTGCTGTGGCCCAAAGAAGGCTTGCGGGAGAACCTGGGGTTGCGTCTGGTGTGTAGGTTGACGTTGCGGTAGCGGTGGCGGTTGTTCTTCGGTGTCGTTGGCCTGACCTATCCCGCTCGCCGGCTGTGTGCCACGATCACCACTTGAAGTTGAGGCTACAGCTCCCTGTTCCTCCGTCGTCGGCAAATTTTGTTGAGGAGTCGCCATCATAGCAACCGAGATCTCCCTGGTTCACCGCGAGCCGGCTTCTCTCGTGTCACGACACTCAACGACTGGGTAGGAGTGCAGTGACTGATGCGTGCAAGGCGAGTCGGATAGAATCGAATTAATAAAGTATATGTCTCGAATTACAAATGGATTACACGTAGAAGAAATGAAGAAAAAGCGAGTGTGATGTGCTAGATGAATAATGAGTGGGAAGCACAAAGCGGACGGACCGAAGGCAACAAACAACCTTACCTTGGAGAGGCGGAAGTCGCTAGCTAGCGGAGCGAGAGCATGAAAATTCGCTGTGGAAATGAGCTGGGAGAAGAGGATACGACGGGAGTATGTGATGCCCCTAAACATAGCACGATGCCAAGCCTTTGTGGTGCCTGCCGGGACGCGTTACTACCCAGGTACTGCCAAGGATCTAGATACCTACTCGCGGCTTCCGCCCAGGCCTCCAGGCACCCAGGCTTGGCTCGCCTCAAGGTGAGTCATGTGATGATACTAGATTTCAGAAGGCTAAATAAAACACGAGCCTGAACATGGCGAGTAAGTCATATCGGGTGTAAAGTGGCTGTAGAAGGAGGCAGGAATATACAGCCCTTTCGCGATATGAGCGGCATTTACACCGCCTACTTTCAGACACTACCTATATTTTTCTAGATAGAAGAAGACTTTGTTCTGCATACGAGAGAGGCAAGACATCGGCATATTGATCGTGTATCGTTCACTTAAACCGAAGGGCCACTTACTGACGACATATGTAGGTAGGTTGGCAAAGTACTTACTAAGTAGCTATGCGTTTATAAGTGATATAGAGCGGAGATTGAGATACTGTACATTCAATGATTACCATCCAAGTTCGTCACAATCTCGCGTGAAAGACTGGAGTGAGCACTGTTCAATGGGATTTAAAAGATTCTCAATATCTTGTCTCTTATTTTGAAGCGGATTATGACCATACACTATGTTGGCTCGGGTGAAGGTATTTACGATATCTTACCTCGGCATGATGATCAGATCTTCTCAAACACGGGAACATCACCTGGCGTTGGTGAGCTGGGTTTTAGAGATTTGTTGATTCCAATAATCCAAAAGTAGTATAAATGGATAGGGAAGAGAAGAAAATGAGGTTGACCGTCCAAGTACCCGAGTCATCTCTGTTGCCATAAATGAGATTACCTACCCATGTAAACAGGTAGCTCTTGTTGTGGCTGGGTTGTTAAGCTATATCAGTTCGAGAACGACATCCACTCGACTGAATATCCTTTCCATCGTAGATCAAAGGGCAACATCATCATCCGCGAGTGCAGAGATGGCAAAATACTACGGTGTGCGTAAGGGTCGGGTTCCGGGAGTCTACGAGAATTGGAACAAAGGAGATGGGCTACTACAGGCGTTATTGCAGAATCCGACGGCTCCAGATGCGGAAGAAAGGTACTGGTGCCTTGGGGATCGTGCAGCAGCAGCTCTCGAGGACTACATGAGTCGTGTGCACCTGAATAACATAAATAACGTTGGCTGCAAGACAGAACTAGGTGATGTAGATGTCAAAGAGGATCGGTACGCGGACTCTGGAGCCCCAGGTCATGACTGCGAAGTTAGCTCGATTCACAAAATAGAGTCCAATCGCCCATCGTCACCTCCACCCGTCAAGAAAAAGTTCGTCGCCAGCCCCATTGCGTTAGCAGCCGTTGAGGTTCCATCCAGAAGTCAATGCGGAACGAAACGAGATCTGGGCGACCTGATGCAGGGTCGAGATTCTCCTGAGAAAGAGGCCACCTCGTCAATCTTTCACAAATTACACCAAACGTGACCATCACAGGACGGCGAGGGTAGAGTCACTAAGGTTCCCGTCTGTAGCGACTGCACTCCAAAGCGTGTTGATGAATGCCACGAGAAGTTGTATCGTTATATCAACCGTGAAGGCTGTACGTAATAGTAGATCAACCGGCAGGTTACCTAGGTACATGGGCCACCACGCAAGACATGTAGAAATTGTATAATCCTTTTCGACGGAGTGCCGAGTTGGAAATGGGTTGGTAATCTACAATTCTACACTATAAAAAGGCATGTTCAGCCAAGTAGTAGTGGTGGTGCTTTTTTAGGCCCCTATTTCCCAATAATGGATTGCTCAGCCGGATCCGAGGAGCAAGCCATGCCTAAGGAAAAAAAATAGTACACTTGATGAACCGTCCGGAGTGGTAGCAAGAACTTTTGCCTTTCCATGCAGAAACCCGCCAACCCCCTAAAGCGCGTCATACACGCGCTGCTCTTAGACATACCCGAGAACAGAATATCCACCGTCCTGGCGGAATTTCCCAAATGCTCGCCTGTGTTTCCACCCGTAGTTACCTCTCCGTTTTGGCGACAGTTTAGACACCTAGTGGTAATTGCCGCCCCACCCTCCTTGGTGGCCTTGTCGTCCCTGGTAATAGCTTCCGAAGCTCTGATTGGCGTTGTAGCTACCATATGGGGTATTTCCATGGCCTTGGTTGCTGGAACCACCGAGCCCATAGCCGCCGGTTCCTGTCTGGCCACCATGAAGGCCCTGAGAGAGATGACTCGGGTAGCCGCCATAACCACCCATACTCTGTTGGGTAGATTGAGGAGGCGGCAGACCAGACGTGGCGGGCGAGGCATTAGTAGTGGAGCCAGGACGTGCTGCGGCCGCAAGGGGGCTGGGACCGCCAGCAGCCTTCGAATCTCCGTAAGGCTTGAGGTCATCGTTGCCGCTACCCGGAGTTGCGGTAGGTGCATTTCCAGCGTTGTACGCTTGACCACCTTGCGAGGGGAAGCCTGCACCTCGGCCATAAGAATCGTGCACCGCACCTCCAAATCCGCCGCCACCAAGAGCAGCAGGAGCTCCGGATTGCTGAGCGGAACCACCACGGCCATACTCGTTGATGCCAGAAGTCAGACCAGTTTCTCGGCTGCTGATCGAGGATTGACCAAAACCAGCGGTAGCCGCGCTAGAGCCATGATCAAAGGGGCCTTGAGGTGACATGCCATACTGATGGCCTTGACCATACAGACCGCCTTTGCCGTAAGGACCGCCGCCATACCCGCCTTGGCCATACCCGCCATATGGCTGGCTCATGTACTGAGCATAGTAAGGACTTGTGTAATATGGGTGTTGCTGATAAGGGTAAGATGGCTGCTGTTGATGTATGTTCGATTGGGGCTGAGTGCCCTGAGCGGATACTTGCTGCTGGCTCTGACCGACCGGGTTCGGGGTGTTATGGCCGCTGTTGTGGGCATCGGCAGACGTAGCGCCGGGATAGCGGGACTGCTGGGAACCGCTCTGAGGATACTGATTCAAGTTATCAGTTTGAGAGGCATTGTAAGCGCCGTATTGACGACTCGTGGCGTTCGGTTCCCCATGATTCTGTCCGCCTTGTTGCTGGCCATATGCATAGTATCCGCCGTACGTGTTTCGGCTCTGTTGATCGGCATTGTAGTAAGAGGAATAATCGTTGGGTCCAGAGCTAAAGGCACCGGCGGCCTGGGGTCCTGGAGCTTGGGATGTGGTAGTCGGAAAGCTATCAAAGCCCGCCGAAGTAGAGACTGGCTGTTGAGTGAATGTGTCGTAGGGTTTCTGGGGAAAGCCAGCTGGCTCGTGGCTGCTACCCTGGGGGAATCGCCCGTAGGGCGCATTGCTAGACGGTGCCTGAGGTGCTACAGGATGGTTAGCTTGTTGCTGATATATGGTGGGATACGTGGACATACGCTGAGCTGTTGATGACGCAGGACCAGTGGGTGGCGCTACTGGGGTCGCTGCTGCTCGTTAGCTAGGCTGCACCATACCATTAGGAGCACGGGAACAAACCTCCTGTGACAGGAGCCGAAGGCTGCGATGTCGGAATCTTTTGCGTTGAGGCGAGGGATTCGGGAACGGCTGCGGGTTGCGCGATGGGCGGAAGGGACGCTCGAGGCGCTGCTGGAGATTCAGCAGGGGGCTGAGTTCGTGTTTCGGGGTCCTCACGATCGCCGTCGATGTCATCCTCGGCACCGTTCAAGCTAAAGGCACCAAACTGAACTGCAGCACGATCGACTTCGCGGTTCCCAGGCATGCGAACAGCCTCTTCCTGTTCCAGCAAGCGGCGCTGGTAGCTGGGCGTACGGGCAGCCGGGCGCTCTGTCGCCTTCAGTGCAGAAGCCACGTAGCCGCTGGCGGCCTGGCGGCCAGCCTGGTGTTGGGCGTGCGAAGCGGAGAGAGGGGTCACGGCGGCACTTTGCTGCTGCTGCGGTTGGCGAATATCCCACGAGTCAGCGGTTGTGCTGGCTGCTGTAGCGGTTGCAGGGGGGTTCGACGTGTCAGGGAGCAGGTCAAGGTTCATCTTGGTAAGATCATCCTCAGATGGAGGCAAAGCGACCTCAGGTTCAACAATCTTGGCGTCTGCAGAGACTGATGGCTCAACCGGTGCCTCGACTGGTGTTGGCGTTTCTTCAGCTTTCGATTCCGGCTCAGGCTCGGACACAGCAGGGTCAGCAGAAGGCAGGGGTTCGAGGGGTTCGGCAGGCTTGGGCACAGGGGCCTCTTTCGGCTTGGGAGCAACTTTCGGGGTGGTCGATTGCCTTAGCATGCTGGCCCAGGTCTTGGGAGCAGCTTGGGTAGTGGCGGGTTTGGGGGCAGATTCAGTGGTGGTAGAAGAGGGAGCGAGCGGGGTGTTGTTAGTAGTGGAGTCGACGACGGCAGTGGAAGTTGCGTTACTCCAGTCATTCGACGAGGGAGATTCATCGGCAGATATCGCGCTACCCCATGCGGAAGCTTCGTCGGTCGGGACTGACAACTGGCCATCTTTGGTTCGGTGACCGTTGGTGGTCGTGTGAGCAGCGCCCCGTCCGCGGCCGGCTCCACGAGCTCTCTCGTTGCCGCGAGCTCCACGCCCGCGAGCACCGTCCGAGCGGCCACCGCGGGCAGGTCTGTTAGCACCGGTTGACTCCGCGGGTCCAGTCGAGGAGTTATCAGGCTTCGCCTTGGGTCGAGCGGCAGGTTTCTTTGTCTTGGAAACCTCACCCACTGGGAGATCGTGCCTGCGGTCAGGCTCCGGGTCAGCACGGGTGAACACACAGCGAGCCGCTCGAGGTTAAGAATCGAGCTCAACAATAGGTAAGTAGGGAAGACGTACCATCAGCAATTCGGGTAGCAGTGAGTTCGACGTCACCGTCGGTTTCCTTGAGAGCGTAGAGGATGTCGGCATCAGACCAGTCCTCGAAAAGTTCCTTGATCAGCCCAAGCTTATCGCCGTGCTGCTTCCTTAGCTGGGCGATGTCGCCGTCGTCATCGACTGCAGGTGATTCGAAGGCGGTGGTCTTATCACCATTGGCCCGTCGTGCGGTTGTGTTGCGACCGCCGAAGCCTCCTCTGCCGCCTCGGCCACCACCCCGACCCCTGGTCGTTGGGTTTTGAGTTCTGGATTGTACTTCGGTCATTGTTTATGTTGTGGTGAGGATGTGGAGTTGTATGAGTATAGCCCTTCTAACGAAGGGAGACGATAGTGGGCAGTAGCAAACCGGAGCACCAGTACACGCGTGGACCAGCGTCAGATTCACACGGCAGGAGATGGCTCGGGGGCGGGGGTAGACGGAGTCGCTGCTGCGAGGTCAATATCGGAGCAGGTAGAATGTAGGTAGGTATAACTGCAGAGTGCGTTGCGAAGGTTAGCAGCGAGGCTCGACCAAAGCGGGCCAGGGAGGGCGACGGGAACGCGAACGAGAAGGAGAACAAGAACGGGCGAAAGTGAAGTGAATGGGGGACAAAAAGGATGGAGATCAGACAGGGCAGCAAGAGCAAGAGCAAAAGCAGCCGAAGCAGCAGCAGCAGCAGGGCCACGAGACCAGGGGACCGGCAGACAGGGTGAGGTCAGCACGGTGGATGGTGGAACTGTGTCGCCTTGGTACCGACTGACGGACCGCGCTCACTACGAGTACCTACTCGCTCATTGACTACCTGGCGAGCCCTGCGTGAACTGACTGACTGACTGGCTGACTGACTGACTTTTACGAGCCTCGACGAGTGGCTGCAAGGAGTGGGAACTAACCAATTGTGAACGAGCAAGGGTCGTCATACGCTGTGCGAGGGTGCGAGGATACGTAGAGTCCTCAGCGACGCGGCGCAACAATATGCTCTTGTGCGTTCCTGTGCGTTGTTGTCCTTGTTCTCGGGGCGGTTGTTGTGGTGTGTGGTGTGTGGAGGAATGGATGATGGTGGCAAGAGCAAGGTTGTGACGATTCAGGGCCAGTCAGAACGCAACCCGGGCAAGACGCAAGCTTGCAGGCTCGCAGCGTCCAGAGAACGGCCTAGCTGTCGCTGCTAGTCGTTGTTTGGTCACGCTTGTCAGGCAGGCCGAGCAGGCTTTTGCTGCAAGCGGTACCGAAGGGGTATGGATGGGTATCTCCTGCGTGGGGCCGGTTTGGCTGCTTAGCTCGAGGCTGTGAGCTCGGACTGGTACGTACTGTGTACATATACCACCTACATTACCTCAGGGCACCTTAGGTATGTACTTAAGTACCTACTCCCGTCTAGGCACCTCCTAGAGAGGCTCAGACCAGCTCGCCAGGTGCTGGCGGGCGAGGCGGGCACGCGCTCTGGCTCAGGCCTCTAGGTTTGCAGGGTACTATCCCGGGCCCCGAATGTTCTGAGCATGTACCTACATGTAGGTATCTACAGCAGCACTACCTCTTTCCCTGGTAAGGGCAGGGGGGCAGGCATTGCAAAACCTGGGGCTGGCTGGGCTTGGACTGGCCAGTGGCAGGGGCCGCTCAACAGCAAAAACACCGAGCAATTGGTCCATGTAGCTGAGGCACCGTGGTCCATACTTTGTAACAAGGAATATTCAGGCGTCAGGATGCCAGGAGGATGCCCATGCCCACCTTGAGCAGACGACTTATCC
The DNA here is from genome assembly GCA_022453515.1 of Astrocystis sublimbata. Taxonomy (NCBI): domain Eukaryota; kingdom Fungi; phylum Ascomycota; class Sordariomycetes; order Xylariales; family Xylariaceae; genus Astrocystis; species Astrocystis sublimbata. Next base: position 439,676 of record JAJNNY010000002.1, read on the forward strand.
CTGACCCCATCTCAGGTACCTAGGTAAGCTTTAATTTCCACCTAGCACGGGTACATTCAGTACAGGTAACTAGGTAGGTAGGTATCTACCAACTGGGACTCGAGACGGCCCGCAGTCTATGCCCACAACCTTGGAGAACTTTAAAATGTCCATACCGTGGACAGGGAGGCAGGTATGAACTTACTTCCAAGGTTAGTATGTACAAAGAAGCTTACCTCCTAGAGGGTGGCCTATTGTGTGAATGATGCGCAAACAGACACGATATTACCGGCTTACGTAAACTTTGAGTTGACTATTGCAGGGGTCTGGGGGCCAATGGTCAGTCACGTGGCTGTCTGGTTCAGTGGGGACAGGCATCCAATTAACACGGGGGCCGGGGTAGGCAAAGGTACCGTAAGGTCGTCCATCACACGATGACCTCAAGACGACATCCTCGCCATCTCCTCTGCCCCTACTTCAGACACCAAAATCAGTCAGAATCAGTCAGAATCAGCCTCTGCTGGCTGTGGAAGCCGAGACGTCTACGATAATAACAGCAGAAACGACGACAACGCCTTGTCCTATGAGAGACAAGCAGGAGCCCGTCCCATCGGTGATAGCTTTCTGTCACGTCATTGCCATTGCGTCGTAGCATTCACCATGGTTGTCCGCACGCCTCCCCTCAGCTCCTTGAAGACGGGCTTTCTGCCGCAGATCCATCATCCTCTGCCACTAAACCGGCGCGAGTCTCAGCACCTTCTCGAGTCCATAACCACGTCTTTCCGCAAGAACCTCGACCGCGAGCATCCGTGGAACGCGGGCGAGCCATCGATAAACACCCCAGCGAGCTCAAGATCCGTGCCCGCTGAGCAACTGCGGACAAGCAACCATCGCCCGACCGATCGCCATCTCCGCGCAATTCTATCCAATCCTCTCTTCGCCCATAACGCCGACACTCCTTTACCTACTACCACATCCAAGCCTTTCGATGTCTTCGACTCGGCCGTCGCCAAAGGCCTGATGACCACACGCCGTGCTGCTGGTTTCTTGGCTACTGTCCGATCACAGCTCACAGCAGAATCTCCCGATAACCTTCGCCAGCGGATGGGTGCCTCAGGCGCAGCACTCCTAGTTGTGCGATGGCTCCGCTCGTCTGGGCAGGAAAATGATCTTGATTTCCTCGGCAATCCTGCTCTTCTCGGTCTCCTGGTACCCTTCATGTATGCCGAGAACATGCAGGAGGTAGCATGGACATGGTTGGCGCAATTGGCTGCCCGAGCCACCAAATTGGAGTACAAGGAGACGCCTGGCAAGGCCAATGCTCAAGCATTGTCCAGACTCATGTCCGCCATCATCAAGGAAAACAGCGTATCGAACACGCAGACCCAAATTAGCCTGGATGGGTCTTTTGCGGCCTTGGCAAAGGCCAACGCCATGCTGCCTCGTAGGGATCTGGCTGCTATAGCTGCTGTGAGAAATAATTGGGCGCAGCTCTCGTGGATCTCTACCGTTGATGCACTGGGACGGCCCAGGCCATCTGTCCCGCTTTTCGAGGATTTTGTAGAATTGGGGCGGCCATTGAATCTTCCGCTCGATCTAGCACATCTAGATCTACATCATCCAACTATGCCCACCCACTCGACCGCGATCGAGTACCTTCGTCTTCGGCAGAAGATCGCTGAAGATGTACCTAACATGAAGCCACGGGCTCAACAACGAATCTTGTGCCTAGTATTAGATGCAGCTGAGAGGCTGAAACGAACTGGTCAGCTTACCGAAGCGCCTTGGCTGGAACGACTTAGGAACACCATTTACGAGAGACTCAATCTGGGTATTTTAAATACCCAGATTGGTGCCTCCTTGGACTCTAACCTGCCAATTCAAAGAGGTCTCTGACCACTGTCTTGCATCTAACTCATCATTTAGGCGTTAAGTTCATGGGAATACCTGCATGCGTTTGGCGTTTAGGCTTCGGTGTCATGGGATGTATATTCGCGTTTTTATGAACAATTTGATACGTTGCAACGAGCTGAAAATATCGAATATATCGAACTTCCATGCACCCCGGTTTCGTTCGATTTACTGTGAAAGTCCGGGATATCGAAGGACCAGTGGTCACAACGCTATCAGTGAAATGACCAAAAGACCATAAATGTTTCACTTGGATACTCCCTGGGACATGCGCGCATGAGATGTGAGTTCAGGAATACATGGTCATAAACTGTCATTACTCGTTTATACTATTACACGAAGGAATTGGTGCCCCTTTCATCCCACGAGAACTACCTGATTCAAATTCATGAATCCTCCAACCCGTTTACAACGCGCAACGCCCGCCTAGGTCCCAGCACAACACTGAAGAAGTTGGGTTCCCTCCCAAGGAGAGCCTCTACACTTCTACCACTCGCCGTGCTGCGTGTCGCACTGCTTTTCGATCTGTCGAGGCCGCCACCACCAACACCCAGAGAATTCCTATCCTCAGATGGACGGGGCCATCCTCCGTGCATGGACCCGATTCCCGACCCGGGACTAGGCTCATTGCTGCTGCCCATAAAACTATGCTCGCCGGGTTGCAGCTGGCCAACCCACGCATAGTGCTCCGCGTTGCCGTCGCTCGTGCCGCCTCCACTGCTGGAGCCGCGCGTGTTCGGGTCCTTCTTGTGTATTTTCTCGCTGACGGCTGCTGCAGCTGTGGCTGCGCCTCCTCCATAATCCGAGCCCTCATCGCCGTAGGCGGTATTAGCGACGGCCATGTGACTCTTGTAAGCCCGCACTTGACGGCGCCAGAGCCAGGCGCAGAAGCCCAGATATATGGCCGTAAGGCCTGCCAGGCCAGCAACGACCCCCGCAGCGATGGTCCCGCCAGGGTCCGCTTTGCTGCCACCGCCAAAATTTCCGCTCGCCGGGTTTGTCACAGTCGCTGTGGACCCAGATCCTGTCGCCGTCACGGTGATGACTGGAGGAACCCCGGTCTTGAATGGCCCGTCCGTCGCGGGTCCAGAGGCAGGCTGTGTCGCTGTGGCTCCGCCGTCCGAGTTACCACCAATCACGGATTGCACAGCATCAGGGACTTGGTAGCCATGACTGCCTGCAAGAACTGTATTGTCCGCATTCTCATCGGCCGGGTGGTCCGCCGCATTGAACTTTGACTGCCAGGCCAGCTTAGACGCATCGAATACAAATACGCCTGGGTTTTCGCATTGGATGCTCTCGTCCACGTATCCGCCAACAACAACGAGTTGTCCGTCCCGCGCTGCGCAAGAGTGTCCTGCACGTCCGGGGGGCTCGTTATCGGATGGCACGTCAACTTTGATCCATGTGAACGATGGAACTGTCAAGATCCAGACGTCGTTGTACTGCTTCTGTTCGCCGACTGGCAGGAGGTTCTGTCCACCGTACATGTAGATGTTGAAGGAGCTTGCGTCGGGTGCCGTGAAGACAACGGCGCATGGGTTCACGCGCACCCCCGGCTTTTCGTCGCCAGCTGTCTCCTGGTGATACCATTGGCTGCTGGCAATGTCGTATACATCGATGGTAGTCATTGACGAGAAAGCGTCCGTGGAATCGTGATCGCCGACAACACCACCGCCCAGGCCGAGTAGAATGCCACCTGGACCCCAACCGGGAACGTAGATAAGAACCCCGTCCGCACGTTCAGTGAATCCGTCTTGGTTCTGTTCCCCAGCCCATGTGATGTTGCGGTAAGCGCCGCTGTCAGGCGCGCCAGAGTTGTGCAGGGAGTCGATCTGCACATTCGAGTACCCGGGGTGAGTGAACTCGAGAAGACTCTTCAGGTAAACACGGGGAATTTGGTTCGACCACCCTGGCGTGGTTCCCCAATCTAGATGACCGCCGAAGTACCAGCTTAGACCAAGCTCAGGGACAGATACTCCGGCTCCTTCTGCCGCGCGCTGCACTGGCGCACCTCCTGCGTCGGAATACTCGCCAGCAGACGTTTTGGGATTTTCGAGTTCCGTCCAGGTCTTCGAAGCTATGTCGTACATCCATGTGGACACAGGCGACGGATCAGTGGACGGAAAGTCAAATTCGCCTCCATATAGGAACAGATGCTCGAAGTCGTTCCAGAGATATCCTAGCGACACGGCTGGCGCACCATCGGGTTGGGGCATCGCACTTATAGAGGGTGAGCTGACATCCCATGATTTCGTAAGGTCCAGCGTCATAAAGTCGTTGTCTATTCGAGGTCAGCGCCAAATTCTGCTTTGTAGAACATATCATTTACGTACTCCACGAACTAGTCGTCTGGTCAACAGTTGCGTTTGCACGACCGCCATAGTAGTAAAGTGTCCCGTTTAGAACAGCGCCTGTTATTGTTAGTGTATTTTTCTTCATGTATGTGGCACCGGGTATGTTTACTTTGACCAGCCCATCTTTTGCACACGTCCGTTGGACTGTCTGCACGTTTCTCCGAAACAGGCCTGACAAGTGGTTCTCGAATCACACCTGCATCTGCACCGTTCATCGCCACCTTGGAATGGCCATTATTAAAGCCTATGGCAGGAATGACAACCGCAATGAGCAAGGCGATCAGAGTGACTTTGTGCAGGCCCGCAACTGACGTGAAACGTGCAGTCGCAGATGAGTCGATCTGCGGTCGCCTTTCCGGCATCAACTTCGACAGCCACCGGGGTTGATCCTGTCCTGGTACCTCTCCAACGGTGTGTCTTCGTTCATATATCGGTGTTATCGGTTCTCGCGGGGGCGTCGTAGTCTCGGCATCTCGTATTTCCTCACATGGTGTAGCAATTGCAGCATCGGTGTCGTCTCCATCAAGTCCCAGCCCAACCTCTCGAAAGACCGACTTCCTCCCTTTCTGGATATTGCCACTCATGGGGAATACCCCAAATCTGGAGCCCTCATGCAGTCTATCCGCAGTAACCTGGGAGTTGAAACGCGGCCGTTGGAGAGCTGGACGCTGCGGGCTTGTCTCCGGGGTGCTATGGCGAGGTCGTTGGGATGTCATCACAGTTATTATTGGCGGTATATACACAAGGAAGTATAAGGCATTTCTGAGTTTTCGTTGGGTTGTACTTCATTAGATGCAAAAAGGTGGGAAGAGAGGGACGGCATGAAGACAACCGATGACAGCGAAGTGTAGGATTATCTACGAGTACACACGCTACGGGCTTGCTATGCAAGGGTTTATAGGCTGTCGACCGCTCGGCCGGGTTTTGTAGACTGTTTGCCACTCTTCCTCTCCTGCCGTCGCAATTATGGCATCAGCCTAGTGTACAATGTATAAGAGATCAGCAGTCGAACAACGATGCTGCCCTATGGTTGGGCTCTGTTCAGAGATTCCAGCCGAGCAGCTAGGCGAGCTGGGCTGTACAGTAACTGCTAACGCATTGCCATCCTCGCCATCGAAGACTTTGTGACAGGGAATGAGCTGGGCCCTGGCTCACTACATCATCGTCCCAAACACAATGGATGGTTCAATGCTCATGGGCCCATGGGGTGCGGCGAGGCAGCGCCCATAAAGGACGAGGTTCTTTGAGGCGGTATGCGAAGGAAAAGAGGACGTTGCCGGCCGGTCTTGGGGAGTTGGGTCTCAGCATATGACATCTTTTTAGTCATCCCTCCCAAGCATCTTGATCTTGGTTTTCTTTTGGCATCCGGCCCGCCATGGTTGGGTATGGAGTGAGCACCATATCTGCCTGCCCATTCAGGTTGAGCAATTGAGATTACCCCAGACTAGCAAGCAATAGCCCCTTGTCCTTGTTTCGCTCCCATGCGGTCGGTCAATTCCCGTTTCAGGACTGCTCCGTCGAAACTCCCCCGATATGATTGGAGTGCAGAGTGGTGATCGTTGTAGAATGACGACAGTGAGACCCAATCTGGTTTTGCAGTCTGCCCGGGGCAAAGTCTCCGTGAGACTACAGTACATACTAGTATGCATCGCATCGACCAAAAGAGTGTTGGCAAGACGTCACCGAGTACCTAGGTACCTGATAGGCCTACTCCACCATGGTGTGCGTGCTCAGACGCAAGCACAGCCACAACTCGGTTACTGCGCCACTATTTCACGTAAAAGCCTCGAACAGCCACAATTTGCGAGGGGCAGGAGTTAGGAGAGCCACATTCTATGTCGTGAGGACGTCTAATTCCCTACGTTGCTCTACCTTATGTTTTTATTATCCGCAGTCATTAGCAATCACACTACTAGGTATCAATGCAGTTTGGAAAACGATCTCGATGGTGCCATGTTGCTGTACCCTTTACGTTACCATACATGCAGCCAACTGTAATCAGACACAGGCTTAGCCTGTATATCGCCCTTGCACCCATCCATATTGTTCACACCGTTAGCAAACCTGATGCTCAGCCTTCCGTGCTGTCACAAAGCCCGCAATGTTCGCTCTGCAAGCTCGACTGTAATTTGTGAAGGTCTCTTCCGCGTACCAGGCCACATGTGGCGTTGTCACCAAGTTGAGGCCCTCCGCGCCTGGTGCGAGCAAATCATTGTTGGATGGGTTCGCTGGTTCCTTCGAATAGACATCTGTGCCGGCCCCGGCGATTTTCCCTTCCCTCAGTGCCGAGAGGAGAGCACTCTCATCCACAATACCCCCCCGTGACACGTTGATCAGCAGACTGTAGGGCTTCATCTGCTCGAACTCCGCCCCCGAGATGAGGTTGAGGGTCTCCGGTGAGCGCGGGAGGCACACTATAATAACTGAGGCCTCGCGGATCACTGTTTCGAACAGAATACGACCAGATGTTGCCGGGTTACCTTTTCGCCCCGCGATCATGGTCTTCATGCCTAGCAACTTCGCTGTTGATTCGATGTTCTTTCCGATCGCGCCGTAGCCGATTATGCCCAGCACCTCGTCCCGGCAAGTTCTCGGCGCCTTCCCGTCGGGACCATTCAGGATGGCCAATTGTGATCCCTTGCCGTCCCAGTCGCCGGCACGTGTCAGTGCATTCGTTGGTATGATAGCGCGACGCGTTGCGAAATAAAGCGCGAGTACGTGCTCGGTGACCGTCGTGACGTTACAGTGAGGTGTGTTGCCCACCACTATTCCTCTCGCTCGGCAAGCTGCTAGGTCTACAGTGTCTGTGCCTGACGCAATAACCGAGATCACTATCGGATTGATGGTCAGTCGTGGTTCATGTTCAGCGTCCAGGCCGCTCTAGAATTAGTGTTTGCGTGATAAGGTCAATTGGGCTATGATCCGGACAATCATACTCTTCAGGCGAGGAGTTACTTCTGGACTCAAAATATCGGCCGTCATCGGCAGTATTGTCATTATTACAATATCAGCATCTTGGGTTCGCTCCGCTATCAGGCCGGGTCTAGTTTCGGTGTAGTCCCGGAATTCACAGGTATGGCCGGCTGGCAGGACAAAATCGGGCAGCGGACAGAAGCGGGATTCCAATGCGACAATGACCCAATGGGTCTGTGATTCAACCATATTGGTGTAAGTGAGTTGCTAAAATAGAAAGAAAACCAAGTTCAACTACGATGCGATATGGGACCTCAGATTTATATTGGAAGTCCTACCCCGGTGCAAGTGCCAAATATGCCCGTCTTCGGGGACTGGTGATTCTATATGTCATCAAAGGGCGCAATTGCGATGCGGACTGAAGGTCTGCATGTCTCCACAATGTCGGTCTATCGCTGCGAAGGTTCGAGTGTGCATACAGACTTCCCAGTATATATGATTACATAATAATGGATTATCGCCGACTCAACATTCGGATTTTAGTCATAGTACCAGATCCCATATTAGACCACCTCATTGAATACATGGTCTTGAATATATGCTATTCAACCATAGTGTAATTGGAGAATCAATACGAAGAAAGCATAAATAACATGCTTTTCTACAAGGGACTTGCTATAGATGGTTAGTTTCGCTGCTTAATGCTATTTCCATAAGTATAATTCTGCCGCAACAGATTGAAAAAAAGGTAGGCGAGCCCGCAACCAAGAAAGCTAAACACCACCATGTCTTTAATCTAGTCCTTAAAAGATACTTGGACTTGCGGGAGGTCATTCAAGGCAACTTGATATCGCCCGACTATGTTACCCCTCACGACCATGGATCCAGTCCATGACCAAAGAGCTAGCGACATATCGGACACCTAGAAATAGAAAAAGATGGGTCAATGGGTGCCTACCTAATAGTGCTCACGTCACTCTCTTTCTATTTCTATAACACAATCCGCGGCGGGTTTAAGTAACTCTAAGCAGGGAGGGAATCCTAACACATATATAACATACTATTAGCGAAGCTATATAGATAAACAGATGCATAAAAATGAAAATAATAGAGAACGAGAATAAAAAATAGAGTAACGGGTCTGGCCGGGGATTGAACCCGGGACCTCGCGCAATTGATGGCTAAGGGTGTACCCTAAGCGCGAATCATACCACTAGACCACCAGACCTGGCATGTCACAACCTGGGTTGCGAAGTTGGACAGCTCCGACAACGACAGGACTCGAACCTGTGACCCCGAAGGGATATGATTTCTAGTCATACGCTTTAACCACTCAGCCACGTTGCCTGTTGCTCATAGGTAGATGAGAATTTGGCTTAGTAAAAGGACCTAAGTCTAAGAAAACTCAAAAATATATTTAAAAAAAAACATCTTAGTATAATAAACTTTAAGGATAACTTCTATAGCATTAAGTAGGTATTAAGTATATGTTGTTCTTAAGTCCAACATGTTATTTTATAAGCAAAAAGCAAAAAAGAGAGGTTGTTGTTCCAAGTCAACTTGGAGGCATCAGGAATTGAGCCCGATGCGGGGGTCGAACCTATAGATAGATCGTCAGTCATAAGACCAAGCCATGAAAGAGCGGAAGTCTCTCTTCTTACCCGCAACCTTGAGATTAAGAGTCTCACGCTCTACCGATTGAGCTAACCGGGCGTCGATGTGGGATCTGGTGGGCAAAATCTGTATGTGAATGATTCCATGGGTGGTCCCGAGCTAACTTAACAACGCGTTAGGTCACGTTAGCGCGGTCGTGGGCACAACCGCTCCACGAGCGACACACGTAAATAGTATAAGTTGTTATTGCATGGCACGGTTAGAGGCGAGGCCAGAGAAGAGCACGGGTTAGGCGGTCTCTGAATTCTTGACCGATGTGTGGTGGGAGGGGCTGAACTTGCTTGTGGGTGCCAGTGTGTAGCGAGTTATAGCCTTAAGCTGTGTTGATGGTGAGTAGCATGTGGTGTTGCCGGGAAACATTTCCCAAACGATGGTAGACTCATGATTATACTACGTATAGTATATGAATTATGTTTGTGTGTACTAGTAGTAGGGCCTGTAGCAGACTCACGTTCGCTCCCAATTACGAACGACTCATGAGGTACCAAAGACAATCGAAAATGCGGTGACTTCATATCGACATCATGATGATGAGGGTATATGCAATAGTCTGAATACTCCGGTGACACTTAAGGAAAAGCCCCTCGCGGTCTTCGACACCTCTTGAGCTTGTTAGAAATAAGCATCGGTAGCATGTGGCAGTTCTATGCATGTAATTTAATATGATCATATTGGGTCGCATGTCACTCACCGAAACCTTGCCATTGCCCATATTTTCGTACCATGTTGAACCCAGAGGAGGATGTATAGACTTGTCTATAGCTGGTGAATTTGCAGGCCAAACTAAAAATGTAGAGCATTGATCACCCTGGGTCGTCATCAACCCAATATCGGGTAAGAGGTCTAGATAACACGTGCCTGTTTCCCATAATAAGGATGACAGAGTCAATTGGCAAGTAGTGATATGGCTTCAGAAGCACTAGTCCATCTTCTTGTGTTGGTAGGAACTTCCTCACATGTGTATTTCTCAGGGTTATCGGCCATTTAACTGCGCTCTGGATGGGCTGAGGGCGGGCAAGGTATCACATGATGCGTAACAGTGACTTCATACAATACAGTCGCACTCGAATGAACATATATCCAGATTGAAATTTTTTTTTAGCAGCTAACATTGTTTCAAAGACCTTGCGCCTTGACGTCGCTGTCCTAAAGTGCCCTGCTGACTACAGACTAGCTGCAATATGCCGAGCGTTCTGGCGTGGATGAATAGTTTGGATGACAATAGTGGCGACGGACAAAACTCCAGCGGCGTAAATCTGGGCGGTCACCGCGTCATCTTTCACTTAAATATCGCTGAATGAAACGGCCTTCTCGCAGAGTTCAAGCTCCCCGTAGACCTTCTTGTGTTCGGGATCAGCAGCAAAGTTCTGGGCGTATGCAACAAGGTTCGGCAGCTCCTTGCGCCACTCAGCATCAATGAAATGCTTGAAAGCGATGTAGAGGTTGCTTGTGACCATATAATCGGCGAACGTCAGCTTGTCCCCAACGAGGTACTTTTTGCCCTTCAAAGAGACTTCCAGGTATTTGACATCACGCTTGAAGCCAGTAATGCAGTCATTGAAGCGCTTCTCGTCCGGAGCGTAAAGTTTCACTGGTTGCATGATATATCAGCATTTGTAACAATACAACGCGGTGTTATGCGCTGGCACGACTCGACGATTCACGCCGACATGATGGTACTTACTGACAGCCATCACGTATGGCACGACGGTGTTGCCAAACATATCAGCCTCGGTGAAGTGTGCCCACTGCTGGATGAGGGCCTGTGACTTAGCATCTACGAAGCGGAGGAGTTAGCATCGTTCAAGATTTCTCCAACCGCAGATTATCATACCGCTGCCCATTAGTTGATCTGCGTACGGGCCAGACTTCGCAAAGTAAGTCGCAATGGCGACACTCTCGGTGAGACAGAAGCCATCGGCGCCTTCAAAAGCTGGCACTTTGCCAAGCGGGAACTTAGACACGAACTCCGGGCTCGTATTGGTTTCACGAATCACGAACGGCGGTACTTCCAGCTCTAAGCCGTTCAGGTTGGCTATAACCAAGGCCTAAAGTGCGTATTAGTGCCCCGTTGGTATTGACTAGACTGTCCAGCTTGGAAACATGACAACGAAAGTTAACAATCTTACGCGATGGAAGCGAGGATTGCCAGGGTATGTGTAGACCTTGCCGAAAGGAGCCATGTTGAACGGGATTGTGTGGGGCTTTCGGAGTTGCTTTGGAGTTGAAGTTTGGAATCGGGAGGTATCGTTCAGGGCAGAAAAGCGAGTTGGTGAGTTGAGGGGGTGGGGGGGTGTTGCAATATGGGGCACTATGTTGCAAGTCGAAGCTGGTGTGATGTAGACAGACAAGAGACGACGTGGGACCGGGCTCACCCACCTTTTATAAACTCGATCTCCGTCGACGTGGCACAATGTTGTCGACGTTCCATTTGTCAGCTACGGCCGTGTTCGACCCGGATCACTGAGCGTTGGCAATCGCGACTTACTCTATACCTTACCCATGTTCATTGACGCCGCTTTTTGCTTCAAGTTGTGGCCCGGAAAGGGAGCCACGATACCTGAGCCCGACTTACCCACCTAGGTTAGGCAAAGGCATTAGTGAACTCTGATACTCCAAGCTATAATACAATTTCTTTACTAATCTCCACCTCTGATCTTATCTCTTCTGATGGGCTCTGGGTGCCTGCCATAGGGTTTCCAAGCTACTCGGATTCCTTGAGGCGTGGAAAGATGCTAAATGTAAGGGGCGGGGGAGCCTTTGGCGCCTGACGAGGGGACGACAGCGGGTCGAGCTCCCGGGCAATACTCTATTTCTACTGCCAACCCAAAAGAAAAGCGTCACGATCGAGGACTTTCTGATGAGCTCTCTGTCATAATGCTGGGTGGGCAGTGCCTAGCAGACCCTGAATGCGTGATGCCGATATACTACTTCACCCCTGTGCTCTCCGCAATATCTGCCTTCCTTAGTACGTTGCTATGACCCATGCTGGCCTCTGCAACATGATACATGCCATATTGCGGTGAATGTCTCCGCATTTGTAAGCTCCATTCGCATGCGGACGGTTTAAAAGCAAAACCCCGATCTCCGGACCGCTATGCTTAGCAGCGACTGCAAGCCGTTACCTACCTAGGTACGTTGGCATGGGGAATGCTGATCATTATGCTCCTGCATAGTGCTGCTCGAGTGCGCAACCTTGGGCAACTCAAACTTCTTGTTTTAGAATGTACCCGAGAAGACTCAAGCCTCACGATTACGTTAGGTGTGTAGGTATGCAGGTATGTACCGTGGTCTACAGCTCATAAGTACATAGGTGGACCACAAGGACGAGCAGGATGCACCACGAGAGTCCATCAACGAACATGTGTTGAATTGTATACAGACAGTACATGGTAGTTGGGTTGCTGACAACTAATAACGCCACTCGGCACTCCGTACCTAGCTTAGGTAACAATTGTCAACAACCCGTTCAGGATCTGTTGGACCTGTCAGGTAATTCTCTTTGCCCGGTAGGGCTGACATTTACCCTGGATGCCTGGCAGCACGCCTGGCTTCCTACCAATCATCTGCATCCTGGCTTTGTCCGGCATAGACGTGGCGCATTTCCGAACTAGCGAGTAGGCATCTTGACCTGGATCCTGCATTCTCTCAACCGTGCTCGGCACGCGGGCAGGCACTCGCTTTCGACTCCCGCAATACAGCATGCGCAATCATTCCCGCCCGCTATCTGTTGTTGTCGTGGAATAAACTCTGTGCCCATGAGACCGACATCATGATACAAGCAACCCTTAGACTAATTGCTAGGTAGGTACCTAGTATCTAGGTAGAGTCTTGCGGCTTCAGGACTCGACAATTGCCGTATTTTGCCAATGCTGCTGGAGAGAAGAGGTGTACCTGATACTGTAAGACAGCTGGAGGTAGGTAAATACCTGCATGTATTGTTTATAAGTACTTTGAGTTTGGGATGACAGATCGGACTACTACGACTTAGGTAGCTTATCTGCCTTATCTGCCGCTCCCGGTATGATCTAGTGCTAGCCCCGCCAGAAAACACCCGAACTAGGACTAGCCGGGGGACCCCTACGGTGGCCCATTGCTTGAACTCTGAATCTGTGCCATATGCCCCAAAATTTTGATACGCCCACCCCGGGGTGCTAGTAAGTCCGCGCAAAGGGGCTTGTGTAGGTACGAACCTACACTACACCCTAGCCTACAGGGTGCCTGTGTAGGTAATTCCTAGCCCGTACAGGCTATACCGCCCCACTCTTTGGATCACGCCATAGCTTACGCCACAGCCCACGCCCCACGATCTATGCCATAGCTTAGGTACGCCACAGCTTACGCTATAGACTACGCCACATATTACGCCAAGCCTACACCTCTCTAAGTACTTTCCTAAACAGACCCTTCGACGCGTAAATGTACCTATGTACCTAGGTATCTAGTAGATAGAAAGCGCGTATATAAAATGAAAGGCGCGTATACGAAATAGAAAGTACGTATACAAAAAAGGAGCTGTGCAGGCACTTATTAAAAGGTTAGTCGCGTAGGTATAAGGAGGGGGTGTGTACGAATTCAGAAATTACGGGGCATATGGCACTGATTTAGAGATGTAGCAATGGGCCACCGTAGACCCCCTCCACGATTCCAGAGTCCGAACGCGTTCTCCAGAGCCAACCTACCTACATTAGTGCTTTGCGTACATACACCCGTGTCGCGCAGCAGCTCATCGTCATCTTTACATCCAGACCAACAACACCTTTTCCTTCCTCCCACTAAATCCTGACTGCCACCATCATAGAACCACGCCCGCGAATTGCCCTTCTGCCCTCCTGCCCTCCGGACTCTACGCCTTCTCGCTTGCCCTGGCCTATTTCTTGCGCGCAGCATGCATTCCCCATCAAGCAGGACAATGTGCTTGAACTCGCCCGCTTGATCTGTCGCCCACTCACAGCTCACAACTTGGACTGGAACAGCGCTTGATGCAGCTGCAGCCGCAGCCGAACACGAGCACGAGCTCGCATACGCACACGTACACAAGAAGATGATGGAGCGCAATCTGTCTGCGACCGGCGGCGTTCTTACCACGAAACCAAACGGGCGCAAAGGCAACACACAACCCCTTGGCAGTCGCCGCCTCTCGAGCAGGGGCTCGGTGAAAGGCTCGGGCAGGCGCGAGTCCAAGGAGAACGCCACCGCATCTGACGCAGGCGGAGGCGCGCGCCCCCTACATCGACCGGCCTCTTCAGGGCTGTCCAGACACCGCCATTCCGAGTCCCTGATCGAACATCCAAGCCCGAGCCCAAGCCTCCGAGTAGATCGAAGCACCGCCGCCTCCGGCACACCCGCACATTCGCAGAGCACGCGGATCCCCCGTCCGGCCAGCGTCAGCGCCAGCCGCACAGCCGACAGCGACCGTCGAGACATACCAAACCACCGCGACCCACCTCCTGATCAGTCACAGGACCCCTCCTCCCCCATGCGCCAGCCGATGAGTCTACGGGCCGCATTCAAGCGCGCGCAGGAGCAGGCCGCGGCCGAGGAGAACACCGACTCTGACAATACAATCGACCTACAACAAGCCTTCCAGATGGCCAATGCTGAGTTCAACACCGCCCGAGGCATTGATGGCTCCCCTAGTCCGGCCCCGCGCTCCCTACGCCGCGATTTCCAGACCAGCGTCCCGTCCAAGACCGGTGTAAGCGCGAGAACAAGCGATCTCGGCTCACACCTCGAACGCTTCGACCAGAACCATCGCCTGACGGGCCGTAGCGGACCTCTCACTGGACTGTTCCCCGAGCGCCAGGGTGTTCCTGCGGTGCCAGCGGAAGGACAGTCTTTGGCTGTGAAGAGTGGTGCCAGTAGTTTGGACGATAAGTCTGCGCGCCGTCGACCTAGTGTTCGGTCCACTGGCCTACAACGCCAAGATGAGGTTGGTAGGAATGGGGCTCTAGTGGAAGGTGTCCCAGCTGCGAGTGCGATCTCGGGTGGGGTTGATGCCGATATACCTGTGAATTCAATCGAGAATGAACATGACAATACCGATGCTTCTCTCGACTTCGGACCGTCTGCTACCTCCCCCGAAAAGAACCCGAATTGGCACCTCGATGCCGACTTCACAGCTGAGGACCTGCAAATCTCGGAAAGCCCTCGTATTGCAATCACGAAACCGAGTCTGGAGATCAATCAGCCCGTGGGCCCGTCAGTATCTCGTCAGAGTAATGATCGATTGGACCGCATACAGCAAAGAGAAGCAGAAGCGGCGAAGATGAACTTCCCGGAGAACGCCCAAGTTCTCAAGCAGCTGAACCAACGGCTAGAGGAGATTCGAGCTCGGGAGGCGGAAGCCTTATCTAGGCGGGCCGTGGCCTCGAGCCGTCTCGACGAAATCCGAATCCGAAACTCGGAACCTCGCTCTGAGTCGCCTGAGTTCCACGAGAATCGCGAGCATCACGAGAATCCGCTTGAGAATCCGCTGGAGGAGGGAATGCCACTCATGAACAATGCAAGACCAAGTTCGTCACGTTCTAAGTCGGAACTAGAAAATAGAGGAGAGCCAATCCATGACACCCCTGTTGTGGCCCGCAACAAGAGCCTGAGCGATAAGCCCATTGCTGTCAGTGGCCAGGATGCACCCCACGATAGAGGGGATAAACGTGGTTCTTTATCGAGGAATGACTCCCATGACTTGCTTCGTCGGCTTGCTCGAGCGACTAGTTCGAGCCCCAAGGATACTCCAAAGCCAACAGGTCAAGACAAGGGCATGGATCTCCTGGACAAACTTCCTACTAAGCCACCTTTCCTGGCAGACAGCCCTACCCGTTCAGCGTCAACCCAAGAAGCACGTAAGGTCCGTCATCTGGAGGCTAAGAGCTTCAAGGACAAGCCGACCGTTCTCTTCGCTGATATGATAGACTTCCCCTCAAGAGACTCCGTTGAAGAGAAGCAGACAAGCAAGCCTACGTCAGAAGTCGACCCCACTGATCGTATTACGGCTGAACTCAACCTCTTCGCTCCTCTGGATAACTACTCCGAAAAGGGGTCAACCAAGGCTCCATCACCTGTTCCATCCGAATTGATGATCGATGAGACACCTCGGCCATCGAGAACTGATCCATTGCTACGACCGACACCCCGGGTTGCCGGTGCATATATTGATACACCCGCTACGGTGCGGGTAACCGGGAATGAGGGAACCACGAGGGCCAATTCTTCTTCTACGCATTCAACCGTAGGCTCAGATGATAAAGACCGGGCAATATCTTCGAAGCATTCGGGGCCAAGGTCGTCCTCGGTGCCAACGGCCTCACGCCGTTCGAGATCTTTATCGAGACGGCGGCGGCCCCTCATAAACACCGCAAAGCCGCCCACTGTCAGAGACGATATCCTTGCAATTCTGCGTTCCAATAATATTGACGACTCGACTCTTGAAAATCTCGACTCTATCCTTACTGATCAAGCGGTCGATGATCAAGAACTCAAAAAAATGGTCAATGATAGCGTCCTCAAGGTTGAAGATGATCTCGATGTCAAGTTGACCAATATGTCAGATCGCGAACAAGAACTCGAGGCATATGATAGAATGAGCAAATCTCTTCAGACAGGGTTGCTTGGAATTCGATCCGCCAAAAAGGGCATCGAGCGTCTGGAAGATAAAGTTATCAAGAAGGGGAGCAAAGACGACCAAGCTCAAGCTCAAGCTCAAGCTCACCCCAAGCCTACGGCGACCGCGCAGCCTCCCGTTCAACCATCGGTCCCATCAGATGAAGCAGCCCACACACTCATTCCCGTACCAAGGCTTTATCGAAGAAACCCTACATTTAAACTCACCAAATTCGGCATTATCACAACTTGCTTTACCATCTGGTATGTGCTGGAGTGTATATTCTGTTACCATTACGCAGGTCCAGAGTACATGTGTACACCAACTATTCCTTGCAATTGGTCACCAAACGAGCCGTACTTTCCATACACAATGCCGTTCATGTTGGATGAATGGGCCACCGGAGGTAAAGGGAGGGCGGCAGCCCTAAGGCTTGGCGAGGAAGTCGGGGATATCTGTGCCGAGATCTCGGACTGGGTGACAAACACCGACTTCACCCAGTACGACGAACTCTACATGGATGTGTGGCAACGTAATCGACACAGACGCCGATTGCGTAGGCATGCATTAAACCCAAAGTGGACGGAGCCGCCGGGCTACACAGCACGTTATCCGGAGTGGCAGGCTGCAAAAGCTGCGAGAGAGGCAGCTCGAGAGTATGAGTTAAATGACGAAGATATCATAGGTGATGATGAGATAGTCTGGTGAGCTGGCTTCCTGCTGTGTTCTTGCGTCGCGATGTGCCTCGGTGTGATTTCTGTCCAACACCGAGAAACAGAGGCCTATAGCTGTCGACTCTTTGATTGTCCAATGTCTATACTACGAAGGGTGGATGTTGGGGGGGATGACCATATTGGCGATGATGGTGTTCTGGACTTGTCTTTTAGCATTTGCAAGCGATGGCGCAGACTGGGGGTGTTAGTGGCTCGATCAATACCTAGCTTTCGCACTTTCTTTGAACAGTATTGTTGAATTGAACCAATTCGAATTATTGGCCGAATTGTGCCGTGCCTAGTTTTAAGTTCTGTTTAATGCACCGGCCTACCTGCCAACCATCCTGTCTCGTTGCACCAGGAGCAAAGAATAAATGAAGTAGCTGTAGATAACACCTGCAAGTCTTACACAACAAGCTTCTATAGGATCGACGCTGAGCTTTTGACAACCTTGAAGGTTCCAAGTTGATTTGAGTTTCTGTGCAACCTCGTGATAGCGAACAAATATTTTGTAATCTGCTTACTCCGGAGGTAAGGCGCCTAGGAGGTAGGTAGATAGTACTATTAGGTACCTAGATGTCACTAGTGCTCGGGTGCGGCACTCAACTGACGTAGACGACTCTACGACAGGGTACCGTCGGTCCACCTAGCCAGGCTCTGGGGACGTCGGGGGATTTGCATGCTATAATGACGAAATATATCCAGTTTAGCATTGCCTAATTGGGCAATGAGACGCCTCCTCATACGCTGCTGGACCCCTCCCCGTGCCCTCCCCGTGCCCTCCACCGAGATCTGGCATGCAGGCCAAGAGCGGACCCAGATCTCTTTGACCATCCCGATGCCCACCAGCCATGGGCTAGTCGCTGATGTCACCGCTGATTATCAAACACAAGCCTGCTGCTGTTGCTCTTCTAGCCAACCGTGCCGGGTGCCGCTTCAGCTATGACATCGTGCAGTGGCTCGAGTGGTTGCTTGCAGCGCAACATGCATTTGTACTATTATATAACACACCTCCCAGATAATAATTAATTAGTTGTCTCCAGCGTCTTGACATTGCCACCCATCATACACACCAGACGCACAGGATCGTACACAGCAACACATCAAACTCTCCTACTTCATTGACACATACTGTGACAATGGCGTCACTATCGCACCTCGATGCTCCTGGTGCCTACCCTGAGACACCGCAGAACGAAGAACCGACATTCCAAACACAACAGCACATCTCGCAGGACCAGCGAGAGCCCCAAGACTTAAGCAATGTCGGGCAAAATGCTTCCTCCAGCGGCCAGGACTTTGCTGCTTCCGGCCTGCACGCAAAAGAGCCTGCATTGGCCTACCGCACTGGGATGAGCCAGGAAACCCCCCGCACTCTAGCAAGCGATACTCAGTCTCAGGCTCCTCTACGCCATGCCGGAACGTCAGTCAATGACTCAACCTTCAACCGTGAAACTAGCAAGCCTGGTGTCATGACCGGCGCCTACAGCCGGGTCGGAAACAACGCTGCCGACACCTCAGCGCCTAGCAACTATACCTACGGTGATATCGCCTCACAGTCGCCATACGATGATGTCAAACCCGCCAACACTGGCTCTACTCGGGATGCTGGGTTCGCTTCTGGGCTGGCTTCAGACTCTCCCGCCGAGACGACGGCTGTAAATACCATCGGCCAAACTTCGGGCAGCAGCCAAACAAACAACCACAACAAAATCCAGAGCGGGCTACGTGGCTCGGCCAAAACTGCAAACGAAGAACCGTACTGGGGTGATATCCCCTTCGGTGCCGGTGTTTACAACGGTGTTACCGGCCACGGCAGTGGTGAATCAGCTGCCCACCAGAACAACCAGGGACACCAACAGCATACCCCTGAGAAGTCCGGGACTTACGGTGGTGTTATCGGACAAGGTAGCCGCGAACCGGCCACTCAGCAGGCCCTAGGAAGCACATATGATGCGTCCACTCACTTGGGAGTCCACAACGGGGTTATTGGTCACGGAAGTGATGAGTCAACTGCGCGCGCTCATCAGAGTGCTCTGCAAGATCAAAACAATGCCTTCTCAAACTCAAGTCTCAACACTGGCATCCCTGGACAGAGCATTGAGCGGCCGACAAGCAACACATCCTCTAGATACGATGAGCCTGCTACGTCGGGCGATATTAGTCATGAGCAACGAGCTTTCCCTCTTGCTACCGTTGGAAACACCGCAAGATCAGCTATCAACACTAATGATGCTGACCAGTCCGATCGTCGAAATTCTCACTTCAAGGAAGAATTTGCCGGTGCCGGCGCTACTGCGGCAGGTGTAGGCGCAGCGCGTCACCACTATAATAACGAGGACCGAAGATCTAAATTCGAGGAGGACAAGCTTCCAAGTATAACTACTAGTGACCGCAACTATCAGAGCCCACCGGTGCCTTCGTCGATCCTGGAGAGGCAACTCAACGCAGCTGACGAGCCTGCGAACTACCAAAAGGACGAACATTCCAACCTCGGTAAGTTCGGTGCTGGCGCCGCCGCGGCTGGAGCTGGTGCGTATGGCGCACACAAATACGCCAATCGCGACAGCACCCAGGAGCAACCGTCAGGTCCCCGGGATGGCCAACACGCATCCTACGAACCAATGACTAGCGCTTCTTCTCACAACCGCGAACCTACAAGCAGTTCGGCGTACCTCCACAATGAGCACGAGGCTCAGCAACCCGCTAAACATCACGACTTCGGAAAGCGAGATGCTGCCACAGCCGGAGCGGCCGGAGCCGGCGCTTACGGTGCGAGCCAATATGCTAACCGCGACACCACCGCGCAGCAGTCCTACCCGGAGTCGAAGTCTGGGCTCACGAGCACTGTCTCACAGCCCGCTCATGCGGAAAAAGAGACCAAAGAACATAAAAAGCATCACTTTTTCGGAAGACATGATGCTACCAAAGACGATACCGCAACACAGCCTCCTACCGAGGACGCAAAGAAGCATCACTTTGGAACTCGTGACGCTACAGCGGCTGGAGCTGTCGGCGCTGGCGCTTATGGAGCTAGCCAGTATGCCAACCGCGACAAGGATGCGCAGTCTTCATCAATTCCGCAGTCCAGCGTATCGCAAGACACAACCCGCGAACCCGCGAGCAGTGTAGCGCATCCATCTAACTCCGATAACCGGTACCCGCAGAATACAGAGAAATACATAGCTGGTGCTGCAGCCACTGGTGCTGGAGCCTACGGCGCGGATAAGCTTGCCCACCGAGACAACACACAATCTTCATCGCTCCCAGAGTCGAGCGTGCCCCAGAGCACTACTCGCGAATCGATTCGGGGCGATCCTCAGACACTTGACTCGAATGTTGACAATGGATTCGCACAGAAAGATGATCGTTCCAGCATTGGAAAGTACGGCGCTGCTGCTGCTGCCGCTGCTGGAGCCGGAGCTTATGGTGCGAACAAATACGCCAACCGAGATCAGACTCAAGAACCCGGCATCACTTCCCAAGATACTGGCCGCTCAAATGCCCAATACAACACTCTCAACGATGGTACTCCTTCCGGGATTGCAACCACCGGCGCAAACCAGCCTGACAGCAGTATTCACAACCACGCCGACCCTCTCTATAACACACTACGTGACGGTACCCCTTCGGGAATCGCTACCTCAACCGTACACCAGCCTGAGAGCAACAGCCGCTCGGCTGTGTCGCAGAGCGATCGTTACCAGACTCCATCTCAAAACAGAAACTCAATTGGCGCTAAGAGTGCTGCCGGTCGATCCTCCACGGATTCGTCGCACGGCGGCAAGTACAATGTACTCTCGTCCGGTACGCCGTCCGGTGTGAACCTTGATCAAGTACGCCACCATTCGCCGCCGCGTGTGCATGCCGAGGCGCATCAACAGCCATCGTCCACTCACACTTTTGACAACACCACTCAGCACCCAGCAAGCATGACTCAGGAGCAGAGGTTTTAAATGTGATGTAACGTTTTTTTTTTGCGGGCAAGGTGGGTAATGAGTTGGTTGGATGGAGTTCAAATCAATTTAAGTCCCTCGATATAGCATACACGATATCATGACAATACTAAATGTAATAATTTTTGTCAATCTTACCAGTATTTTAATATTGAAAAAATCTTATCAATATGATTACTCATGTTACCGTATGAAATTATGCAGGAACGAGATGTATCTCAGGTAGTTTTCATAATACTTTTGTATATGCTGAGCTAACTCCCAGAGTACTAAGGTAGGTAATTGAGTTTGCCATAATGTCTACCAGAGTATATGGCATACTGACATTATTCATTCGAGTTTGTTCTAAAAAGCATAATGCGGAGCGCATATGTCCCCAACTAAGGGTCGAGGCAGATGCGACGGCTGGGACAGTAAGATATTAGCCGAAGACTAATGATCTTCTATGCCCAATACGTCGGTTAGTAGACGGCGACTGCCGTTGAGCACGAGTGCTCATTGGTGCTTGTGGTCTTGTCGAGATCTGCCGGCGACTTAGTGTCGCAACCAAATATTGAGGTTCGCCTCTTAATAAAGATTGTGTAGCAACTCCTTGGCAATGGGTGGTGTATATTGGTCCCCGGTAAAGGATAAGACTAGGTAAATATATTGATGCGTCGTGAGGATTGGCTACAGCATCAGGCCTGAATTGGATTTGCCGTAAATTGAGACTGCGGGGAGGCCAGGAAGGGGTCGAGGGAGGGAGGCCAGGGAGGGAGGCCAGGTACGGGTTGTTGTAATCGAGTTGTTCGTCGCCGCACACATGCGCACACTTACTAGTATGAAATACAAGGCTCGTATGAAAAAGATCAATTTTTATACTTCAATCAAGCCACCCTGTCCTGTCATTGACGAACCTATATATTACATGGTGTTTGCTGAAGGTGATTGCATCTTTCATTGTTGTTGGCTAATCGAAACACTGCGACGAATATATAGCTACCTACTGAACTCAAAAACAAACAAAGACGCAAAATCGCAAACATGCAGCTCAGCTCTCTCCTCGCGTGCGCCTTCGCCGCGGCCGGTCTGGCGCAGGAACAGGCGCCGCCTGAGGGCTACCGCGCCGTGTACATCACGTCGATGGTGAACACGAAGTTCGTCGTTGTACCCAAAGCGCGCACGAGTGGGAGCGCTCTTGTCGTGTTCGTCTTGTCTCATCTCATCCTTTTTTTCTTCTTTTTTTTTCTTTCAAAATATGCCATGAACTCATGGTTGTGATGCAGCGCAAGCGTGTCTCTAACATTTTACCATCTCTGTGTACTTTAGTCAAACGGCCGCGAGCAAAGCAGAGCAGCAGTGGTATATCAAGAGCGGCACCGATACCAAAATCCAGCTGGCGGGGACCACGCTCTGCGTGGATGCTGGTGCCAAGGGTAAGTGAGCGAGCCGTCGTGGCCGTCATTCGATGCGTAGCAGCACGCTCATATCAAGGCCGAACCCTGGCATATCGGGCTGGAGGACTGACTGGTCATGCGAATCTAGCGAACTGGAAGGACATGGCCAACATCGCCGTGACGGAATGCTCTGATACGGCGGACGGGCAGAAGTGGAACGTCATGGCGGATGGCAGGATCGCGCTCCAGATGTCGAGCCCGCGTAGGTGGCGCCCAAGTCCCCCCCCCTTCTCCTTTTCCCTTGAGTGTTACATCGGGTCGTGTTACTTTGAGTTGATAGACGCAGAGCTGACAGTTGGGGGGCAGAGGAGTGCATCGACCTCCAGTTTATGCGAGCGACGGAAAACAACCCGGTCGGGCTGTACAGCTGTGCCGGGCTGGGAAACTCGGGCGCGGCGGACAAAGGCATCAACTGGCCGCTCGCCAACGCCACCACGACTCCATGAGGTGACTCCATGAGGTAGGTGACTTCATGAGGTGCGGTCGGACAGCTGTGGCCACGCCACAAGGATCGATATCGTATCCAGTCTCACCGGGGCGGCTCTGCGTGGAGTACCAGTGCGACGATGTGATGCATTGTATCTTATTTGCGGCCGTAGCTTAATCAAACTTGTTGAGGTTAAGGGTTTGCTAATAAGACCGAGTTGTGCTAGGCTGAGTAGTTGATCTGAGGCTGATCTAATAGCTCACATGGTGGGGGCCGTTTTTAAGGCCAAGCGAGCTAAGGGAGAGCCTGCCTAGAGAACTGACAAGATTGGTTTTTTTTTTTTTTTTTTTTTTTCTTTCATCTCCCTACTTTCTCGAGAGCCCAGACATGCCTCGACGTGCTTAAGTAAGTAACTAACTCCGTAGGTAGCAACGGACTAGATTCTGAAACATCTTCTGTCACCCGTTTTATCTGAAGAATTAATTCCTCTCCTATGTACACAGGTAGCGTCTGTATACAACCGGTGCAACATACAGTACCTGAATTACCAGTCATGCATGTTTGCTACCTAATACTCTGCTCTTGCGGTAGCTTTGCTTATCGAAGGAAGCGTCTGGTCATAGGTAGTATGTATTAGTTCAAGCATGAAGAACAACAAACGACGGATATAATCGGAAAATATCATGATGGTTGAAGTGTGTCGCAGAATGAGACAATCAAGTGGTAAGCTCGACAATGGCAGTCGCTTATTGGTGCTCTGCACCAAGAGAGCCAAGGCCACCCACAGCTCTGCTCTACTAATAATAGCCCTAGGAGGTAGTGACATATGCCAAGGCTAGGGCTGACGGCCGAGGAGACTATTGGTTCTCGGTACCAAAACGAAACCAACACGCGACCCATTGCTCATCCCATCTCGTTCCATCTGGGAGGTATGGGTCCTTTTTTTATTTTTTTACGATGAGTGTGAAGCAGCTCAATGTCATCCTCGAGTTAAAGGCCATAGGCATTCAGTAACCTGAGTATCTATCCATTGGTCGAAGTCGCTATTATGAACTATCTACCTTTTTACGCTTAGCCTCGCAAGAAGAGGAGGACGAAGAGTAGGTAATGAGTATCAACCCCACAGGAGCTACTGAGTATCTGCTCTTTTTTCTCTGCTTTTTTCTCTCCCTCGCTTTTGTTCTGTAAAACGACGAGACGTGGTCAGGGCGTTTCAATTGCTCCCAACTCGAAAAGGGTACATTTCCCACTCCTCTTCCAGCACATGAGCTTTGTCCCAAAAATAAGTTGTAACCTGGGGGCCGGGGGCCTGGGGCACGGTAGATTGAAGGGCTGAGACACGAGCTTGACAAGGGGTTCAGCCTGACTCTTTGGTGGAGTTCCATTTGCCGTGCCACCGTCTCGCCCCCCCACTCTCACTCAGGATGTCAGGCTGAGGCACATCGCAATGCGCGCTGTGCGCACCAATGTTGTGCTATCCACATACTGTACTACCTATGTACATTTATGTAGGATCGGGGACCGAACCACCAATGTCGACACGTCCTATCTACTCTGTACTAGTACACCTGGCATGCCTGGCGGGCCTGGGTAGTGGTTGTGCAGGATGGCAGGGTTACACTCGTTTGTTTGCCTTAAAAGATACTCGTAGGACCTCCATGCGGTCAGTGCTACGGTAGCCATAGGTCATTCCGACCTCATGTATTCTATAGTGCGGCTGTGCCTCGAAAAGTGGATGTACTTACAGCATAGCATATTACCGTACCTACGGGCGGCGGGCGAGGCGGGGCGGCATCCTGATCGGCGCCGGGTACCAGCATCCAGGCTGTGTTGTGTAAGTAAGTGTTTGCGAGCCAACAATCTTTTTTAAAAATAGTAGAGGTAGGGAGACCTTAAGTAGCTTCAAAGCCCACTGCGTCCCCTCCCGCCAGATTTATTCCCTCTATTCACATCCTGTCTCTTTGTTTGTGTTCTCGCGAACCTGTTCTGTTCATTCGAGTCCGGTTGCCATTCACTGCTATCTATCTATCTATATACTATATATATAGTATTAGTGCACTTATACCCCGACTACATATCGTGCCAATCTTGTCATTCTTTACTGTTTCTTAGCTACACCCACCTACGTCTTCGATTCGTCATTACCACCGTTTAGGGCGCGTTGCAACAAATAGAGACGCAATCTAACTTGCTTAATACAACCCCTTGGTTTCTCTCTTCCACCATGGCGACACAGGAGAAGTACGGCCAGGAACAAGGTGTTTACGGCCAGGCCCCGATGAGCCACCAACAGCCATACCAACCACAACACCAACAGCAACACCAACACCAACAGCCTTATACTCAACCACCACCGATGGCGGCCAACCACCAGTCACACCGGCAGTTGGAGAAGGAGGCGGGCGAGTGGCAGACGGGAATCTGCAGTTGCGGGCCGTGTAGCTCATGTCTGCTAGCATGGTGCTTACCGTGCCTCCTTCTGGGACAGACTTCAGAGCGCATGCGCGACCCTTCGATGCAGAGTGCGGATAACTGCAACTCCGACTGTCTGATTTACACCGCTATCAGTTGCTTTACTGGCTGCGGCTGGATGTAGGCAACATTCTCCCCCCTCTCTGTCCCATTGATCATGACGCTAACTCATCGGCCCACAGCTATGCCATGCTCAAGCGTGGCGAGATCCGTGAACGGTACGGCATCCAGGGAAGTGGATGCAACGACTGCTGCGTGTCATACTGGTACGTGGGCGTCTCAACTCTCCTGCTGGCTGATCCCTTGGCCATTCGGCAACCCCAACTAACACAATCCCAGGTGCCCATGCTGCGCTCTCATACAACAGGACAACGAAGTGAAGATCCGACACGAAGCACAGCCTCTTGTTCAGGGCTATCAGGCCCAACCCGGCATGCACATGCCGCAACCAGCACCTGCTTACCAACCCCACCAATAAATCGAGTAAATACAACATGCTCAATGCTGCTCACAATAGAGACAAAGTCCAGATCAGCAGTGGGTTGGGATCTCTGGCTCGCTGAGCGTCGCATTTCATCGCCAATGCAAACGCGTAGCGGAACACCCCGTGGTGTTGAGTTTGCAGCCACCCGCAATCGTGCTACACCGGCTCGACAAAATTCAAAGAATTCGGCATCCCCCGCTCGGCATGCTTGCTGTGGGAAAGATCTACGGCACAGGCATTTTATAAAGCCAGATGTGGTGGAGAGAAGCCCATGGCCGTTAATTACGGACAGGCTATTGTAGCTTCCCTGGGATGCCAAAACTTGACGTGCCCAGTATAACACTGCTATACAACAAATAATATACCCCCAATAAATATTTATTTACCCATGTCCTCTCATACTACTGAATGAGTTTTATGTGATACTACAATGAACTTGCTGAATGGTGGACCATGTCATTGATTTGATTCCTCAGGTTAAGCGAAAGATAGCACCGGCCGCTGACATGGGTTCGATATAGATTCACAATAAGCTAGTATGCCAATACCATATTCACTTTCCCCTCCATACGTCTTCATACGCCATCTTCATCCATTTCAAGAAGCTTTTCCAACCTTCACCATAAAGTTCAACACCACCGATCACGCTCGGGCATTGCGCTGTAAGTGTCACGTGGCAGCGCGGCAATACATATAATCATCATGATCCCGTACCCAGGTAAAAAGCCATCGGTCTCATTCAACTACCGCCAACGGCAGCAATCTTGAGCATGAAGGAAGTGATGAACAATCCCTTTCACGGCAAGTAGGGAGCTGAGCATGAGTTTAAGTTATGTAACGCCCCAGCACTCTCAACATGGTTATTTACGTACCTGGAGGAACTGTCTTCTTTGTGCGGAATTAACCTCCCAACATTCTAGTTGGCGTAGTCTGGAAAGAGACTGACATTGACTGTATAGCAGGATACACCCCTGTCACTTTCTTATCCGTCAAATGGCCTTTCCCCACCAAAAGTCAGTAGGTATACAGCTTAATAACTCCAGCTTGAATAGTATATTAAAATTAAAGAAAAGTATATAAGGCTAGAATGAACCTGGATAAAGGCTTAATAGAAAGTTTCGTAATTTTCCTATTTTTAATGGCGTATTGGTCGCGTATTAAAGCTAGGTTATAAGGTCGGCTGCAGGAAATTACACAGTGCCCCACCAAAATCACAGTCCCTCCTAAAACGCTATTCTTTAATAACCTACTATATAGTATAGTAAATAGTTAAAATAAATCGATGTACTATAGCTTACTCCTTAAGCTTTAAATAATCTCTAAGTATTTTTATTCTTTTTATTTATATAAGGTAAGTATTTTCTATGAATTAGCAAAGGTAGTGAGTTTTGGCGCTAAAATGGGGTTTGACGCGTATGAAAGTTACCCCATAGTAGACGCGCTGGGCTTGCTATTTGCTTGCTCATCTAATCACCCCCAAACAGAAGGATTCGGACCAATTGAGACCAACATCAGGTTAAGCGCCTGCCGCCTCCGCCTTCGGCACGGATTAAGAATGTAGACCGTGATGAACATCCGTCCTCGCCCCGTAGCCAAGATGATCACGAAAGCTAACAGCTAACAAAGCATTCGCAGGTTGAGTCCAGAACGAAACGTCTGCTGAAGGGTCCCATGCCAGCGAGTCGGCACCATCCTCCGGCCCTACGAGACACTGGTGATGACGAACATGACGGTGAATGTCATGTAGAAGGCGGCCAATGCGCACCAAATGGAGGAGCAATCCACGCTCGTCAGATGTTTCCGGTGGCAACCGAACCCGCGAGCCCGAGGGTGTGTGAGAAAGACTCCTCCGCGGTAGTGAACTTCATTGTAGGAAGTGGCAGATGATGAGGGTGGTATCCAGCATGAGCAAGTGTTGTGTTTGATGCTATTGGTATAGGGGAGATATGGGTGACGAGTGACTAAATGACCAATTTAAAAAAAATTCCATTATATGCAGTCAGGAGGCGTGATGTCAATCTCGGCGAAAGAGGCGCAGTTTTGATCCTCAACATTGACGACCAATGCCGTAGTCGTTCACATGCAAGGGACGGACTGTTAGTACTCTGTGTCCTAGCCACCAGCCTCAACGATGATCTTCCAAGGTGTGCTGAACTTTGCTGTATATTTTCACATCAAAAAGTAGCGATGATCTTCTCCGCCAGCTCGACTTTACGGACACGGTCGATATAGCTGGCTGCTTGTCGGCCTTATTTTGATGTAGGGTTTCAGAATGGACTCCGCCATGCCGTTTGTTCGAGATAAGTAGAGAATTAAAGAGAAGAACTAGCGCACGTGGTTGGCTCGGCGCAACACACAAGAGGGTCAGATATCTATTTCCAACACTATCAAAGTCAACGACGACCACATCAGGCTCCTTCCTACCTCCGTCTATCTTGTAAGATCACCATGACATTTCGAAATTAGCATCCCACGATATCGTCTATATATAGCACAGGATATAATATACTTTCCTAGAACTTCCCCTATCTTGGCTACATTCCCAGGCTTTTAGAGAACCCTTTGAACTTAGCCGGCAGATTCGTGAGTCTAACATGCCCAGAATGAACGGTCTACGATTATCCCGGTTCTGTATAAAGTGACTGCAGTTGGTGAGGTTGGCTGCATGATAATATTTTCATGAATGGCGTCAAGGTATAATGTTGCAATCCTATTCTGTCACTATAATAACTTTAAGTGTATTAGAGAAAAGGTCAGCGACCCTATCCCATATTCAGGCCTGCTCAATATGTTTCGTCGCGGATTTACGGCCCAAAAGATAACGCTTCACTCTTAATGGCAGCTACTGGATTCAACGATTTGGTGTGATATGTAATAAAATGGCACATGCGATTCTAGCAAATGATATTTCCAGACATATGTTATTACTAGAGTACCATTAGACGAGTCGAATCCGGGGATACGCATCCGAATGGGATTCAAAGCAGATGAGGATGCTGTCGCACGGTCAGAGCTTGTCGCGAGCTCGCACTGAGGATGACAGGCCTTTCGGTTCTACGACCATTGCACTGGTATACCATGCTGATCTCGTGACATAAAATGTAACTTGCCACGCTTGCATGCGATCAAAGTCTTGACGCATCCCGGGGACTACAGTAAGGACAAGACAATGACCACACACTTGTCAGCGACGTTGCAGCGATTTGGGCGCTCGCGTGGAACATACAGGCTCGCTTCCGCGACACGACTACCTCGATCCTATGTGATGACATTGCTGCGCTTTCTGGCATAATCCCAGGCTGGCACGAATTCTTCTACGTCGAGTTCAGGATAGCAAGGGATAGCATATGGGTAACTTCGGCGGCAATTCTGAGCCTCTTTGCTCGCAAGAGGAGTGAAGGGTGGGAAACACATAGGGAATCAACAGAGCTTGTTCCTTAGTCACGCTGTCATCACGCAAGGGGCGAATGCCACCGGTGCCACTATCATTTTCGACATTGCTGGTATTGCCAGACATGGCATTTGCGTGGCCAGTAGTTGGCAAGGGACAGCGTACCTATTCACCCTATTGGGAACTTAGTCGAGGGTGTGTAATTATCTGAACTCGGCGAGCTTTAATAGTTGGTATTCAGATGTGCTACGGATACTTATAATTCGGCGATTAGTATTTAATGTTCTATATGTAGTGTTATAACTCGTGTCACCACTTCTATGGAATGAAGAGCTACCCATGCAAATGTCGCTGCAGCTACACTGCGGACGGATGTGGTTTCAATATTTTATTTGCAACAACCCTGCCATTTTACGTGCCCTACAATTGTTATACTGCGCTATCGTGACACGGCTCCTCTTGCCTCATCATGGCTGGCATCTGTCGTTGATAGGCACGACCCTGTGCACGATATCAAAGTATGGTGAAGATGGATAGGCCGTAGATTCAATAGCTGACCTGCCCAGGTTAAGAGTGTCGGAGCGGTATGTCAATCGATGGTTGTTGTTGTGTAAATTGCGCACAATCCACAAGCCTACTTACTGCACCTGTCGTCTTCCCCAAGAGCAAGTATTTGAAGACTGTTACGGTTCTAGTTCAGGTTTTCACATCATAGGGGCAATTGATTAGGAGCAAACCACAACACAAGGAAGGTTGGTGTGTGTTTTTGGTTGACGTACTTGTCCGATGGATGACTTTAACTGCCTCTGTCCATAGGCGCGCATCTCTATATGTAGTAGAATAAAACATCTGACTTGCAAGGTTGCGCGAGTGGCTAATGGAAAAGGAGGTTTGAGCAAATGGAAAAAGAAATGCAAAATTGTTGGTGCGCCAGGTGAGGATTGAACTCACGACCTTTGCATTTCTACCACACAGGTTACGCTGGGGCATAACAAGTATAAGAGCAATATGCTAACCACTACATCACAAGCGCTACCTTGGTTGAAAATCAAATTAGTTCATATACCTGCTGCTCATGCTTAGTAAGCTGCTCTCTGGACAGTACACCTCCGCTTCTACCAACACCTTTTTCTGTTTTGGGAATAATCTGATTTCCCCACGTTCCACTTGGACATCTACATTATTGCAGTAGTGGTAATATCAAGAAACTGTCTCTATCCTGGTATTAGGCACGACGTGGCGTATGGACTTTTACCACTACCTTCCTTGGCGCATCAATTATTGGTTAATTGAATCACGATTAGTAGATTCAATGCAAGACATTGCATACAAACAAGATTCGACCTTCAATAACGAGCATGCCTGGACATGCGATAATCTTGTAGTCATGGCTCACGGATGCCGCTATGCTCCATGCAGTCAGTACCTCCTATTGAGATATAGAACTGAAGCGATCCAGCAGTACCGCTGGAAGAAGAGTATGATATCCGACTTCCAAGATGGATAATGGATTCACCCGGCCCAAGTAGAAGAAAACAGGCAGCTGAACGAACCCTCAAGGCACTGAAATGCCGTCCAAGACTTCCAAGCAATTCGGCTGGCTTTCCGCTCCTCATAAGCTTTGTGTAGGGCATAAGCTTTGGCAAAGTCTGGGTTCCGAGATAGCCGTGGTGGTGCAGCAGACCCATTCTAGACGAGCCAGATCCAGCCGCAGGGTGTGACTACGGCACCACGGCAGAGCCGCTGGCCCCGCAGCCATCAGTGGTGATGCCGGATCCCGCGTGTTTCATAGCTATCAGGGTCTGCCTTGGTCTGTCTTCCTTGGTCTGTCTGTCAGGCACGTCAGGGTAGGTAGCACCGAGGCGTGCCTAGCCCGTTCCACCGATATCTCGCATCAGATCCATTGCTGGGTATTGATCTCTAGAGTCTAGACACCCCGCTTTTCACTCCTTCCCAAGCATTCGGGACCAGGGACGAATCATGCCCTGCGGGAGGATCTGTACATGTATGCGACGGTATCGTGCGGAGCACGAGCAGCTGCGTTACCGCCACCTCAGGTGACTCTCCTCACTACACCGCTCCATTGTAAGCTGAAAGTGAGGCAGATGACGATCCCCCACGCCCTCCC
Organism: Astrocystis sublimbata; assembly: GCA_022453515.1. Lineage (NCBI taxonomy): Eukaryota > Fungi > Ascomycota > Sordariomycetes > Xylariales > Xylariaceae > Astrocystis > Astrocystis sublimbata. Next base: position 471,120 of record JAJNNY010000002.1, read on the forward strand.
CCACGGGAATTTATCAGCTCCAGAGATGAATGTGATGATTCATCAGATTCGTCAGCTATAACCTTCAAGTTGATTCATATATCAATCGCACTGAGCAGCCAGAAGCGCCTCAACGGCAATCACTTGCCGGGAGTATCGGGAGGCCCATGCCTGGCTTCAGAAGCAGTCATGCAGTCTGCTCACACCCACAGGATTAGCGGAATGATTCATTGGTTTCTTGTCCAAATGCACCCATTTAGATCTCTGGGCAAAGAAACGCCATGGTTAGATCGGCAAAGATCCTGTGCGATATTTTCGATACCTTCAGCGGAAGCACATCACGGAGCAAGGTGAGTCCTGTGAAAGTTTGAAGTAGTATCGCAATACCATAATAATGTTCAGGGTAGCCAGGCGATCTAAAGTCATATTGGCTTTACATAGACTTAGTCTTGGCCATAGTCTTGTGAGCCTAGATGCCATGCCTGGCAGGACGGGGTTCAACCAAACTCGGCATGAAACAAAAACACGCAAGGGATGATGGCATATCCTAGGGCGTATTTGAGGGTGATTAAATATCTCTGCTAATGCTGATATAAGCCTTGTATCTGAGATATAATTAGTAATTAGGTGGACAATGTGTCATTGTGTGGCTTCGGGGACAAGAGCTGATAACTATATCCCGATTCCCCGAGATCTTCTGCATTTGGAGAGCTATACTTGCGCATCTATGACCTGTAAAGCGAGCCTTGTGGCAACCTCTGATTATCAACGAATCAAAACAGCATGCGTATACTCAATTCCGCCGAGCGTCGCTACCCCGTGCAGCCCCAACAAATATGATTGCTAATCACTGGTTATGCTTAGCTGAATTCTTCCTCACTTGGTCAAAGTAGCTAATATCATGCTTACAAACTGTGTCATATGTTACCGTCCTAACGTTGCAAAGCTGGTTCGGATGTCAATCTTCGACCAACCTTTGAGAATCGTCCAATGTCTCAATGATGGTAATTAATGCACAAATGAAGAAGAGAATTCAGCGATTCATTTCGACATTCGAGTGCCACATTAGGCTTTTTTAAGGAACGGTGATCCGATATAACAATCAATATAAATATGGTATAACTTGGACAAATGTTAATGAATGAAGCTGTTCGTAACAGTGGTTATTGAACAAATAGATGGGATTGCGATATGGATATATGTTAGGTATGTATGTAGGTATAAATCTCCAATGTATCATATGGGTAGCCACCCATATCTAGATAATCTCATTTGGCAATAAGGGAAAAACGGCTAAGAAATTCGTACAGCACTCATTATCAGTCCATTTTCATTTGACAACACCGCCCTCAACGATCCTATAAATCGCCTGCGAAAGAAGCACCACCGGCATTCATATCGACAGCCATGCTGTGCTTGAGACCGCATACCTCGAATAACTTGACAGGTGTGATGTTGGAGGGAGTACCCACGACACCTTGGTTCTTCAAACGCGTGAGTGTCTCGCGGATGGCGATATAGGCAGGAGCGATAGTAGCAAAGCTGAAAATCATGATGCGGAAGCCCATCTTGCGAGCCTCCTCGACAGTGATGAGGGGACTCTTGCCATTCTCGACCGAGTTCAGCAGGAGCGGCCAGGGAGCGAGGTCCTTGACCGCCTGTGCAGCTTGCTCTTTGGAAGAGAATCCCTCGAGCAGACCGACATCAGCACCTTCATCTCGCGCCATGCGCAGTCGGTGGATGCACTCATCATAGCCCAGAGTCTGTAGGGCATCGGTGCGGGCAATGAGTACGAAGTCAGACTGAAGGCGGACGCGAGCGGCGTGGGCAGCTCGGATGCGGGCAATGTATTCATCGGCGGGCACGACTCTCTTTCCGCCGAGATGTCCGCAGCGCTTCATCAGGACTTGGTCTTCGAGATGGGCTCCTGCTACACCGGAGCGAATGTATTGTTCCACGGTGCGAGCAGCCATGATGGGACCTGAAGAAGGAATATGTTAGCGTTACAAATACTTGGCGGCGTTGTTGTTATGTAACAAGATTTTGGGGGAGAGGCGTGGACTTGATTGCGATTGGAGCATCTTACCTCCATAACCAGTATCCATGTCCGCGATCAGAGGCGGGCCGAAGGGATCAAGGTTGGCAATCATCTCGGCATTCTCACGCATCTCATGCAGCTGGGCGATTGCCAGATCGGGCTGACCAAGGCGGGAAGCCGTCGTCCCTGCCCCTGTCTATAAACAATAAGCATTAGCCAATACTCTGGAAGAGCGCTTCGCAGGGGTTATGTTACGTACCATATACATGGCATTAAACCCTAATTCAATGGCCGTCCGAGCTGATAGGCCATCATAGACGCCAGGGCAGATAATGAGTTCGTCGGTTTCAAGAAGCATCTTTCGTAGCTTCTTGGCACCCGACATGGGCTCGCTGACACTGGGAATGACATGATTGAGGGATAGCCAGTTGTTCGACTTGACAGTCTTAGTCTCTTCGACAAGCTCTGTCTGTGGACTATCGATGAACCCATCACAGGCCGGGGAAGGCTCTGCAGAGTCTTCAGAGGTGATTTCAGTGGCGATAGGGGTAAGAGATGGTTTGACTGGTTCAAAGTGCGGGTTAGACTTGACGTCTATCTTTGCCGCTTCGATGAATAAGGAGGTCTCGTTCTCGAGTTGAGACACGGGGTCTTCTGAGATAGCCGAGGGAGCCATTCTTGTGATTTGATGTGGAAGGAGGGATAATGAAGAGAGAGTACTGTGATGTTGGTTGGATGATAGAGAAGTGAGTGATGCTGTTCAGGAGATTGAAAATTATCGCTGGGTCGGTGGCCTATTTATATTCAACTGTGAGGCCTTCGACAGCTCTACAACACTCGAAAATTTCCAAACAACGGAAATGGTCAGCCAAGCCAGTCGTCCGTCGTCCCCCCAATTCTGCAGATATCTCTATCTTACTGTAACCGTCGGTTGAAATGAGCCACTTGACTTGGCGCATAGGCTGGTGGATTGTACTCTTGCAACCACGAAGGGCGGTATACGGTATGCCAAGGGGACTCGCAAGAATCACAAGCATTCATCATCTCTTGTGAGTCAGTCCAAGAAATATTGCCATCGGTTAGCCTATTGTAGATCGAAATCGATACTTGGTTTCCGAGACGTATCATGCTACCCCAGATAACCAGCCCCTTGACGAGGAGTTCTTATTCACTCAGGAGGCCAATGACTACAGCGAGAGCATACAACTACGATACACCTTTCAGAAAGATCTGGTCTTAGAGTATTTGACTCCACTAGATAGCCTATACAACGAACAAAGAGGCAAATTCCTAGTGGAGGGTGTGATGACTTGCTCGTCGGGATACTCACAGACAAGCTGGGACACCTACATAGGCGACGTTTAGACTGGCGCAGGTAGGGATACGAAATCTCGAGCAACCGTGGTACGGGGCAATGAGTTCAAAAATTTACTAGTAAAGTGGGATTCGCGGGCAGATGGTCTGCAGTAGCATCGCTGCGGATCTGCCTAGGTCTGGTATACAGCCACGATGCCATTCTTTGTGACTGCACTCGCTCGCAACGGAATCGACCGTTCTAGGTCAGCGTGACGATGGCATACCTCAACGCCACCGTGTCACACGAATCGATTGATTCATCGTGGGCTTGATCAAATGTCCATTCATTGTCTTATGTCTGAGTTTTACTGCCAACAGTGGCCCAGCCCTGACGCCTCGTAGCCACGCGATACGCACACCCGGATATTCCTGCGTGAACAAACACATCGTGATATACTTAGTGTAATCGAGCATATTCTCCAGAAAGATCCGGGATATTCTTTTCCAGGCATCCGTACCACCCCGGTCTATAGTTCCAAATCGAGGTTTAAGAAGCGGATCGCGTCGTCGGGCAGGATTTCGCCAAGCGTGAACGGAGGGTCTCCCCAGGTCTCACGGAATGATCCAGGGTTTGCCCAGTGTCATTCAGCCTTCGCGCAACGTGACTGGACGGAATGATTTTACGTGGTGACCGGGTGATAAATCTTAACACACCGGTTTTGTGGGCCAGGTCGACCTAGGTAAGTTACGTGGTTAGCTAGTTGCAACATGACTTATCTCGACTATGTACAAAGCTGCTGTTACAGTCTGCAGGGATGTAAAGCACCTCGCATGTCATCTTACACACCTTATCTCGTCCCGTTCAGAGCCAAGCTGACGGTAGCCGCATGCTAGTTGCGATGCCATTCATCTGCGAGCGGTGGAACACTCCAGGCTGTGAACAGTTAAAAAGTATGGCCTACACTTAACTTAGCATGCTTTCTCCCACAACGCAACTACCGTTAGCGAAGGGGAAATCCACGCGGAGCCCCCTGGGGAATACGGAGTCTTTTACCCCAGATTGTACCCAGAAGTTTTTGGTTGCAGCAACGTTCGTTTCTGCAGCCCGCTGCCTTTAAAACACCATAGTACATGTCCCTAAGTTAGTTTCTGGCCCGGGCGGACTCTGCATATCCCTTCCGCTGTCATCGTTGCCACGCAAACCCCCAAGACAGCCAAGATTCTTGGACACGAGCCACCTTCTATAAGCTTCCGGTCGCAGCACGGGCCGTTTGTAATTGCTTTGCATCGTGTTTCACTCTACCAAAGTATCTCCCACTTGTCAAGAAAGCCATTATCTCATCCCGCCCTCTTGGCACATGTGGTTGGTCTAAGTGCCGAACCACACAAGCCAGGATGACTTTCGACCTGATCGATAGGTTGTTGATGGGGCCTAGAAGGGCAAGCGGCCTGCAGACGAGCTGATTTTGCGAGCTTGTGATGTGAAATCGAAGACTGCAAGAAGAAAATAAACCGGGCATGTGAGATGGGCTCCGTCTCGTCCGTTGTGGTCGATGCAGGTGAGAGAAAGAGTGGAATACAACCCACATTGTATTACTACGCGAAGGGACTTCCCACAGGTGAGGACCATGATCGGATACGCCGTGTAAGTTGCATACCAGAAGACAGGCTAACATGTCGAAAGAACCGTCTCACTTACAAACGCATGAGAGCCAACGCCCAGGCCAACTTGAGCGAACTATGTGGCCTCAGTAACGATCATATTGAATGCCGCGAATTCGAGCGTTCGTGTGGATGACGACGCCAATTCTGCCAACACTGCCAACACTGCCAACACTGCCAGTCGCCCGTACAGGAATATGTTGCGGGAAACCTAAGCAATTACAGTGCAATGGCCATGAGCAGTCTCCTTGGTATACTATAGTGTTGATGGCACCCCTGCACCTCGGCGTGCGTTGATCTTTGTCACGATGGCCACGGCTGTCTGTGAAACGGGGACATTCCGGTGGACAGAGGAGTGGCCAAGCCAGCTTTATCAAGCAGCGCAGCCGAAATTGTCCCGTACAGGGTGTGTACACAGGAGTTGCTGCAGCCAAGCACGAATAGACCTCGTTGCCACGATCTCGGCATGGTCTCGGCGCGCCGGATCGGGGTCGGTGTCGCGGGCCGCTGTAGATGCGCGCACGGCAGTCATGATAAGGACCCCTTTGCGAGGAGCCTCCAGGACCGGACACGGAGGAGGCATGCGAGGCATGGCGAGAAGATGCGAAGAGTATCACAGCCGAGCCAGGCGTGCCAGGTTGACGAACTCTATACGTCGAAGGCGCTTGACCCCGGTATGTCTTGGACTCTTGGAAGGTGGATGAGACCCTCTTTTTCTAATCTCGACGCCGACATCTGATTTTCGTCTACTATCAGCCTTGGAGGCGCCAGGAACCTCCCAAGAAACTTGGCTGCAGTTCCGGTGGCGTTTTACGGCCCCTCAGGTGTTGAGTTGCGACCTGCGACCTGCGCTCCAGTTTATCCCCTTTATGTCTTGACGCTCAACAGAAAATTGGGAGGGATCGTTACACTCATCCGCCATTGACCAGTGACTTGTCAAGATACCTGGTAGACGCCCTCGACGCCAACGCCACGAGCCGTATTCCGCGCTACGCGCATCTCCCTTAGTCCTTAGTCCATTCCGCTAAGGTATAGTAAGTAAAGTGCCCGGTTCGCCAAGCCTACTCTGGCCCTGGTGCCGATCACGCAACTTTTCTGTCAGCTACTTCATTTCATATCTTCTCGGCGCCTCCCTTTCCGAATTAGGAGACCAATTTTCCAAGGGTCGCTAATGGCAAAGTTCTTTATCAGCCATTGACACAATTCCTTCATAGTCATTGGCACAATCCTTCACCACCCATGACAGGATTCTTTTTATCAGTCACCGACAATAGTGTTCAACAGTTATTGGCAATTGACACAATTCTTTATCAGACCTTGGCAAGATTGTTTATCGGCCATCGACAGAATTACTTATATAAGTCATTGATTGACCACGGCCCCTCGACCCTTCGACGATCGTTGGGCCCTTGAACTGCGGGCTGTACAGTGATCGTTGACGCATGCGCTCTGCTCAATAGTTACTCCGTATCCCGCAAAACATACACATAATGTTGGACGAGGAGAAAGCGGCGCCGCCCAATCTGGGGGGTGACTCCCTAGGCAACAGTTCATCAGAGCAGATCAACGATAAAAAGCCCAAGTCGAGTCTCATCGCCAAATTTTCCGAAGACCTCGATCCACGCTTCGTCTACCTACCTCTGCTCGTTTGTTGTCTGGCTACTGGTCTCACCGATGGCACGCTTTACAATGGTCAGTGACACCACAACAACGATTGACGGGAATGAAGTGGCTAATATATCTCTAGCTTACGGCACTTTCGTATCCATGCAGACCGGTAAGTGCTGCCATTGAACTCACTAATGCTAAGATAGTTGTCTCTAACTCGGCCAATTCATCTAGGCAACACCGTCTTCGTGGCATTGGGCACGTCAGGGCAGAACAATAGGCCATTTGGGTGGGCTCGTTCTTGTAAGTCACAATCTCTTTGTCTCGAAACAAAGCCTACCATATCAACTGTCTACGGATCGGGCTCTGCAATTGGAAGCAGTGCTAATGAAGAATTTAGTGACCTCTATCGGGGCCTTCATAGTAGGCTGCGTCAGCTTCTCGCGCTTCCACGCGTTCGTCGGGCGCGGGCGCCAGCGGCGCACCGTCTTCATCTCCTTTCTTGTTCAGACCATCTTCGTGACACTGGCGGCGGGTCTCATTCAGGGCGGTCTCATTGACGGACGGTACCCGTCGCAGCGAGACCCTGCCGACGTTGACTTTAAGGAGCTGCTACCCATCGCGCTGCTCTCCTTCCAGGCTGCCGGACAGATCGTGAACAGCCGTGGCCTGGGCGTTGCAGAAGTGCCCACGGTTGTCATCACCACACTACTCTGCGACCTAGTCAGTGACCCTAACATATTTGCCCCGTTTACCAAGAACCCCAAGCGGAACAAGCGTGCTGTTGCCTTTACGCTCACCCTCGTCGGTGCGATTGCTGGAGGTTTCATATCTAAGGCCACAGCTCAGGTGCAGAACAGTTTGTGGCTCGTTGCGGCGATCAAACTTTCTATCACAATTTTTTGGCTCTTCTGTGGAAAGGAAAAAAAGGCATAAACAGTGAGCCGCTGGTATTGCTGGGGTTGGAAAATAGATGTGTCATACAGGACCGATTAAAGAGACGAACGATAGACCGGACAGGGCGAGGCATTTTGATATCTTATTCGCCGAGGTAGAGACTCATGGTTAGACCGGACTAGGTCGGAGCAGAATGATGATGCGACGAGAATTTGTAATTCCCTCATGAACTCATTTCTTAATACAATTAGACGATGCAATGAATTTCGATTCTTGCTATTCTCGCCATACTATCTAGGGGAATTTGCTGTTTCAATCAACATGCGAACTGAACTTGCGATTTGTCCCGACATGCTAACGCCTTGAATGAAATGCGAAGTCCACCCCCACACACAAGCCATATCCTCCACATGCCTAGATACAAGACCCCCAAAATAAGACCTTCAAAACAAGGCCCAACAAAACACAAGAATGCCAACGCCTGGTATGGTACATGCGCCATTGGGAATCCGAAAAACCAGAAGCATATTTCCTTTGCCCGCCCGTGCCCTAGTCACGCCTTTCCGCACCAATATAACTTATTCGTTCAGCACACTATATCGCGAATATCTTGGGCCTGCTAAGCCCTCCTCAGCGGCCTTTCCGCTCACGTTACGGCGGTATCCCTTCTTGCTCGCAGTCCCTAGGTCATAGTCATTCCCAGATGACACTTGGCGGCCCTGCTGTTCACTAGCATCCAGCCTCTCGCTGCCATATGGGATAGGCGGCGTAGCGCTTTTGAGCTCGCCGTAAGGCTTAGAGTAGAACTGCTCGTCGGTCTGGATTGAGGAGTTTCTATTTCCCTGTTTCCGGCCCCAGGCGCCCAGTATGGTTGGTCTACGTGCCGGCGCCGGCCGCGGAGCAGATTGGGCGTCTACGATGTCCTGGCTACCGCTCACGCTGCGCCTGTTTGAACTCATTTCCACAAGGACGGGCAACGACTGCTGGGAATCGCGTAGTCTAGGCGTCGCCAGCGGCCGCACCGCATTTTCATTACCTTGCGGGGTTTTCAAGGGGAGCGGGTTCAGACGCAATGGGTTGGGATGCATATTCTGCATGACGTTAATCGGGCCATCGTCGTCTTCGAGATCGGAAGCGTCATCGGGCCGCATCGCGTTCTCCTGGTCCGAATCTGACTCGTCGTCGTCTCCGTACCGCTGATTCAGCGCCTCGTATGTCTTGGCTCTCTCCGCCACCGTCCGCTCAGCGCCCTTCATGTCGCGCTGCTTCTGCTGTGTGCGATTGATGAGCGACTCTGAGGTGTACCACGCTTCTGTGAATCTGGGTACTCGCGTTGGTGAGGCGTTGATGGGTTGTGAGGTGGCCGCGCTGCTTGGTCGCGACGATGATGGGGAGCCCGTCTGGTGCAGCGGAATCTCCACGTAGCTGCCACGCTGTGCCGGTCTGGGATTCGATCTACGTTTTTGATCGGCGGGGGAGACTACGCTGTTGCGAGGTGAGTTGCCTGGCGTGATCTGGTACTGACGACTGGGTAGATCTACACGAGAGTCACGATGTGACGAGACGAGTGAGCCCTGTGAGCCATTGCGTGTGTGCATGAAGGGAATGCTCGGAGGTCTAGATAGATCTTCGTAAGGCACTCCCGAGCGGCGGTGGTCCTCGAGAGGCGTTGATAAACGCTTGCTGTCCGCTGATACAGCGGTATACACGCTTGCCATGGATGACTTGTTGCGCTTGTGCTTCGTACGCGATGTCAAGTTGCTTTCCAAAGGATTCATGTCCGGCGGCATGTTCGCGATGCGCTTGAAGACCACAGCCAAGTACACGGAAATGCCAAGCGATATTGCGTGCAAGCCGATCGCACCGAGGAGCCCATAGTACTCTGATTTGATGAAGATTGGGAGTAGAGATTTGTTCGCTAAAATCGTGTCCCAGCTATCACTGTCCTTAGAGACCGTGATCGCTCCGTAGGCGTAAAAGGGCAATATAGCCAGATCCGTGAGGCAAGCGAATACCTGATACGCAGCCGAAGAAGCAGGCGGTCTCGCCCTGGCCGGCTTCGCAAGGTGCAAGATAGCGTATGCGCTGCAAACGACAATGACGCCAGGCTACGAGCTGTGTTAGACTCCGTTTGAGCTCTTTGGGTGGCGGGAAGGGAAAGCATACGGCAACGCGCAAGATCCAAGTCTCAAGCGCCGGTACTTTGGTAATGAGGATCATAAGCGCGAGGAGTCCGGCGCCTACAATCAACTCCAAGGCGCGCAACCCAATCTGGAAATATCTGGTCCATCTTACCCACCATTTCGTAGATTCACTCATAGGCCGAAAGTTGTAAGTGCGGCCTGTAGGCACCATATGTGCACTGCAGAGGTCAGCATGCCAGCGATGACATGTCGCAGAAGCTGGCTCGTTCAAACTCACTCTGGGTGTCGACCGAAAGTCACAAGGGGTCCCTTTTTCTTCGGTGTCTTAGGCTTGACCTCCCAGCTCGCCCTCGTCACAGCTTTCGGGTCGAACGGTTTCTCTGGGAACTGCGAGTCGACACGTACCGCATCGTACATGTAAGGTTGTTGGGGCCCCATCCTAGCGAATGACTGATCCAAGCAAAGGCTGGATGCTTATCGCCAGAGGAGAAAAGAATGATTGGAATTCGATGTTTAATTATGCATGCACGATCGCAAAAAAACCTGAGCCAAATCTGTCGAGCTGTGGGTAAACATGCGAACTACATGACGTTGATCAATGATTACTGCAGTCAAAGCGCAACCAATGGGGGTTGAGCGCCGTCTCCATGGCAACATCCGCCGTTAGGGTAGTTCCCAAGTGCAATTCTGGAACGTTAGATTTTCGTAGTGGGACGTTAAACTAGCATGCTTTCAGTTAGCCCGCGGCCATTCCTCTTTTGCTTCAAACTATACTAAATTTGTATGGGCCAAGGAGCAGGGCTCGTACTTTAGCGGGAACTGCCAAAACCAACAGTCAGTAGCCTTCAGAACGTAGGAATCGTCGGATCTGGTGTTTTTGACTGCAATTGCCACAAAGCACGCTTTTATGGGTATTTTTGGCTGCAAACACGTCAATTAAGTGTTGCTAGATTGATTGTGAAGCATAAGTGTAGGTAGAGAATTGCAGTAAGGTAGGTTTTCGTAGTGTTGAGTGCCCAGGTAGTTAAGTGCAGTGGTTGCGACGCATATGCGTTGTAATTATAATGGACTTAGTGGTGTTAGCCACTGAAGCTGGGTGCTATAGCGCCCTACACCACTGTAATTACAGCGCACTTCGTGGTACATAGTGCATTTCAATCTCACGGGCCCCCCAGGACTTGTGTTTTTAAATATTTCTCTCCAAAAGTGTTGTAGCCTCATTTTGAACACAAGGGTATGCTGACAAGTGCATACAAATTTGGTGTGGCGTGGAGCAGGGGTGTGTGGTACAGGGGTATGACCCACATTATACTAGAAACATGCTAGTTTAACATCCCATTACGAAAATCTAACGTTCCAGAATTGCACTTGGGTAGTTCCCGCTCCGCCTCATGCAGGTACCTGCTCGCCTGGTACTATCTCTGTTGTCGTGATGCTAATTTTAGATAGGTAGATATGTACCTACATTGCCGATAGCACCATGCAAACCTGATTGTGATTTTTGCTTAGGTAGCCGAACAGACCTTAAAAACTTAAAAGGCTTCTTTATGGCAAGTCTTCATTAAGGAAAGATGAAAAATACTAGAAAATCCTACTAGCTCGCCTCCCGAGTGCCCGGGCTCTGAGTACCTAGGTACTTATCTCCTACAGTACATCTTTAGCACCTAAAGACGCAGACCCGCAGAGTCGATGCGAACAGTGCCAACACCGTACCGTACCAATGGCTCCCTAGTCCCGTTCGTCCCCGGTACGAGTAGCTGTGCCTACAGTAGACCCCTAGAGAAGTACCCAGTAGAATGGCCGATATAGGATTCCGAGCTTCAACATCGCGACAAATTTCATCCAAGTTTGAAACAGGTTCATATGTCGAGTCTTGATTTACTCCATGATGGCGTCTCTTGCCAAAGCATGGCTTTGCAGTGCCTGTTTACACAAGGCTGCCAGTAGAAACACCTGGCTGACGAGATCGTCATCCATCACCACCCCACGTTCATATGTCACTGCGAGTCGCAATGACCAGCCATTTCGCCTGGCAGTTGTCGGCTCCGGCCCAGCTGGCTTCTATACGGCATATAGGGCCATGACGAAAATACAACAAGCCAAGGTCGATATGTTTGAGGCCTTGCCGGTGCCTTTCGGCCTAGTGCGATTCGGCGTGGCGCCGGATCATCCCGAAGTCAAGGTATGACGCAGAAGCAAACCGCTTCACGCCACTCCCACTGACCCCTTTTGGAGCTAGAATTGTCAGGATAAGTTTGAAGAAGTGGCCAGTTCACCAAACTTCACCTTCATCGGCAATGTGGCTGTTGGCAATGCGGATAATCATTTTGGGGGGTGCACCGTTCCCCTGGCCTCACTGATGCGCCATTACGACGCCGTGGTGTTTGCCTACGGCGCATCCAAGGACAAGAAGTTAGGGGTCCCAAATGAGTCTGTGCTACGGGGCATCTACTCGGCGCGCGAGTTCGTCGGCTGGTACAATGGCTTGCCGGAGTACGCGGACCTGGCGCCGGATCTGACACAGGGCGAGGACGCCGTCATTATCGGCCAGGGCAATGTCGCACTGGATGTTGCGAGAATGATGCTGGAGAACCTGGACGTGCTGCGAAAGTCCGATATCACAGAAGCCGCCATAGAAGCGTTGTCCAAGAGCCGTATTAAGCGAGTACATATAGTCGGGAGACGAGGTCCAATGCAGGTGTGTTCTTTCTTTCGTGTCGGCGCTACTGTGTTATCATGAGCTGACAAGAGGCCAGGCGGCATTTACGATCAAGGAGGTTCGGGAGCTGATGAAATTACATTCGGTGCACTTCCACCCTATTGATATGAGTCTCTTACCGGACGAGATATCTAAGTTACCGCGAGCCCGGCGGCGGCTGATGGAGATTATGGTGAAGGGCTCCACCAGCTCGGCCGAGCATGCCGCGAAGTCCTGGTCGCTTGATTTCTGTCTGTCGCCCTCGAAGTTCAATGGTACAGCCGACGGCAGGGTGCAGAGCACAACGTTCGAAAGAACCTCCCTCTCAGCACCCTTCGATCCCTCATCAAGCGTACAAAATATTGGCGACAAGTTAAACATTCCGTCGTCGGTAGTATTTCGTTCCATCGGATACAAGTCGGTTGCCTTGCCTGGTTTTGCTGAGGCTGGTATACTTTTCGATGACAGGAAAGGCGTTATTGGAAACGATGGGTTTGGCCGTGCGCTACAGATGGCCGAAGATGGTGTGGGAACCACTACTTTACCCGGGGTATACTGCGCCGGATGGGTGAAGAGGGGACCGACAGGTGTTATCGCATCGACGATGGAAGACGCATTCTCCACCAGCGATGCTATTGCCGCCGACTGGGCCGCTGACATTCCATTTCTAAACCCAGGTGAAAGTCATGGCTGGGAAGGGTTGCGCACCCAAGTTGACAAAGACAGTTGTCGAGTTATTAGATGGGAGGACTGGAAAAGGATCGACAAGGCAGAAAGGGAGCGCGGTCTCTTGGTAGGCAAGGAAAGAGAAAAATTCACGAGTGCAGATGAGATGATAGCTGCCAGTCGGTAGCGACCGGACATTATAACTTTAGCGGTTAATGTTGCGCGCGCGCACAATCAATTCATGTTATATTTGATCTTGTAATTTCCCCATCTATGAGCTCTTTAATTTCTCAGTCAGTTCAGGGACCTTCTCGAAAAGATCGCCGACCAACCCCACATCCGCTACTTGGAATATCGGGGCATCGGCGTCCTTGTTGATGGCGGCAATGACCTTGCTATCTTTCATACCCGCCAGATGCTGGATGGCGCCCGAGATACCCACAGCCATGTACAGCTGGGGTGCGACGACCTTGCCTGTCTGCCCAACCTGCAAGCTGTTGTCCGCATAGCCACTATCCACGGCAGCACGGGATGCGCCTATAGCAGCGCCGATTGTGTCTGCCAGGGGCTGCATAACCTTGTCGAAGTCGTCCTTGGACTTGAGGCCGCGTCCCCCCGAGACCACCTTCCCAGCTGTCGCTAGATCCGGGCGGTCTGACTTGGCCAGATTTTCAGAAACCCATTCGGCCAGAGCCTCGGCCTTGGGGTCAACGCCATCCTCGATGGTAGCTGAGCCGCCTTGGATCTCGGCGGCTGGGAAGGAGGTGCCGCGGATGGTTATGACCTTGACGGGGTCGGACGACTCGACGGTGGCAATGGCGTTTCCGGCGTAGATCGGGCGCACGAAGGTGTTCTCGCTCTCGCAAGCAGTGATGTCGGAGATCTGCTGCGAATCGAGGAGGGCGGCGACGCGGGGCATCAGGTTTTTCCCAAACGCTGTGTGGCCGGCGATGACGTGGGTGTAACCCCCCTTCTTGATGTTCTCTACCACCAAGGGGGCAAAGTTCTCGGGCAGGCCCTGTGAAGAGGCTAGTGAGCATCGAACCATTGGACCAACGGATCATCCAGCTTCGATCCAATGCGCAACAAGCGCTACGTTGAGCAGACGGGGGCGGGGATAACGGCGGTGCCCACCTTGTCGTAAGCGGCATTGTCTACAGCAATGATCTTGTCAACGCCTTCTGCTTTGGCAGCCTCGTCGGCAACGGCCCTGATGTTGCTTCCGGCAACAAAGGCATGGACAGACCCGCCAAGGGCCTTGGCCGCAGTGATTGCGCTCAGCGAGCCGTGGTTCAGGGTGCCTTCGCGTTGCTCGAGTATGGCGAGCGACGATAGTAGCCTCTGCAGGGCGGATCGACTGAATGGGCCGCCATAGGCAGCGGACGCAACGCCGCGAAGGGTGGTCCTCCTGGCGATTGAAAACATCTTCCCCCGGTGTTGGAGAAGCTCTCGTCCCGGTCTCGATCTCGATCTCGATCTCGATCTCGGTCACGGTCTCGGTCTCTATAGGTAGGTAGGTACCCAAGGTCGAATATCTCGAGCTCGTGATTCTCACAGCCTTGACTATTGTATGAGTATGTCAGACAGAGCACCGGAACTACATGCCTAGGTAAGTTCAGGTGGCTATATGCGAAGTTCACCGGACGTGTGTATGTAGGTTCGACGTAGCTGATTTTAGGTGACCAGGTAGAGGAACGGCGCCGCTGCTGCACATGTGAAATACGAGCGGCGGCTGCCCACGGCTCAGACTTGCCCGCACACCACCGAGGTTAGTTACCCCCCCTCCGGTTTAGGTATCTCTCACTAAGGTACGTACAGTACAGGGATGGTCCGAGCAACGGGGAGCTCCACTCGTCCCCGGGCCCCAAGTAGGTAAGTACCTACGTTAGGGTGGCGCCAGCTGCTGTCTGTGGTGGTGCTGTGGCTGGGAAGAACCCACCTGGACACTGCAGTGACTGCAGGTGAGTGGGCTCCACTGCTCCAGAGTGTTACGGGATCCAACAACCAGACCAAACCAAAACCAAGCTTGAATGCCCAGTGCCCACTGCCCAGGCCAGAATCAATCGCTCGCTGCTCCAATCGCGCCTGGATTATTTCACCAACCAAACACGCGATCTAGGTCTACATAGCCTCGTCGCTCATCGCATTCAGCACCGCATTACATACCCAGGTACCCAACATCGCATTGCGCACCGCACCGCGTCGCATCGCGTCCAGAGTCTGACCTCCGCATCAGAACACTGTTTTCTGCAAAGGCCGCTCCTCTTGCTTTGGTTTGGCCTTTTTGTTCCTTGATGAGTCCCCACACGTAGAGTTAGACCGCCGTCGCGACAGCGCATTACGCCCATCCCGCCCATCCATTCGGAGCCTCGTCTCCCAAACCACGTCTCTGGTATTTCGTCATTCTCCCTCCCACTGCGCCCTGCCACTGCCCGTAGCTTCCTCACTCTCAAGCATGGAGGAGCACGTCAACTACGACTCCCCCGCCAACGAGGCTTCCCTCGGCTCCATGCCTCCCCAGGCGCAACCCGGTCTGGCGTCTGATGCCACTGCCGTGCCTGGACAAGCTGATGGTGAGTTACCACGCGTCTTGGCTTTGCCGCGGCCTTTGCAGGCCAAACACTCATGTCTGGAGACTTATGCGCCGCGTAGACGTCCACATGTCCGAGGTGCCCTCTTCCGAACCTGTCATTAAGCAAGACAGCTCTACGCCTGTTCCCACGGCCACCTCAGACAACCCCCTGGATGCGCCTCCGGCACCGCCGGCCGAATCCACCATGGCCAAGGAGGACGAGGAGATGGGTGAGGCACCTGCCGTTCCCCAAGACGGAGAGCAGCCCCCCAAGGACGGCGCACTGGCCGCACCAGCCGCCGACGGTGCCGCCCCCGAGACCAAGTCCAAAGAAAGCATCGAAACTGCCGCCCGCGAACATCTCATCTCTCAAACCCACGCCATTGTCTTGCCGAGCTATAGTACCTGGTTTGACATGAACGACATCAATAACATCGAACGCAAGGCGTTGCCCGAGTTCTTCAATAGTCGTAACCGAAGCAAGACCCCCCACGTTTATAAGGACTACCGAGATTTCATGATCAACACGTACCGGTTGAATCCCGTCGAGTACCTGACTGTCACTGCGTGCCGACGCAACCTAGCTGGCGATGTATGCGCCATTATGCGGGTACATGCCTTCTTGGAGCAATGGGGTTTGATCAATTACCAGGTACTACCTATAGCTGCGCCCTTCTCCCATCATCTACTCACACTGTACAGGTTGATGCTGATCAGCGACCCTCGCAAATCGGGCCCCCGTTCACCGGCCATTTCAAAGTCATCTGTGACACACCTCGTGGACTCCAGCCTTGGCAACCTGCAGCTGATCCTGTCCTGCTCGAGGGTCAGAAAAACCAGGATACAGATCAGAAAGCCCATGCAGTGGCTACTGCGGCCGGAGAGCGAAATCTCGAAATTGGCCGCAACATCTACGAGGCTAGTGCCAAAGGCACGAAGCTTACCAAACCAGACGGCAAAACTAATGGCGATTCTGGTGCCAACGGTAGCTCTGGCGCCGCCGGCACAGACGAGAGCCTGAAAGGACCCATCGCCAAGGTGTTCTGCCAGAACTGTGGCATCGATTGTACCCGTGTCTACTACCACCTCCCAGAAGCTAAGCCTACCGACAAGACCAAGCATGATGTCTGCCCAACCTGCTTTTTGGAAGGGCGCATACCTAACAACCTGACCAACACCCAATTTGTTCGCACAGAGAACAAAGCTTACTCGACCATTCTCGATCGCGATGCTCCGTGGAGTGATACGGAGATTCTAAGACTGCTCGAGGGACTGGAGAAATATGACGATGACTGGTCGGAGATTGCCGAACATGTTGGTACTCGGACTAGAGAGGAATGCGTGCTGCAGTTCCTTCAATTAGACATCGAGGATAAGTATCTCGAGACAGAAGCTCCCGTTCGAGCGCCCACGGGCTTGCCCATGCTAGGGAATCACGGTGGCTTCCTGCCGTTCACCCAAGCTGACAACCCTGTCATGTCCGTCATCGGCTTTCTGGCTAGCCTTGCAGACCCGAAGACGACTGCTGCTGCTGCGAAGAAGTCAGTCGAGGAGCTTCAAGAGGGACTTCGCAAACGTATCGAGGGTGGTGATGCAGATAAGGTAAATGGAAAGGGCAAGGAAAAAGAGGGCGACTCGATGGAGATTGATATTCAGCAAGAAACAACCACTACAACTACTACCACCACCACAACGACGACGAACGCGATCGCAAGCATACCACTAGCCTCCATGGGCGCGAGAGCTGGGGGGTTGGCTTCACACGAAGAACGGGAAATGACTCGTCTTTTGTCCGCCGCAGTCAATGTTACCCTACAGAAAATGGAGCTTAAGCTCAAGTACTTCGACGAAATGGAGGGCATCCTGCAAGCTGAACGACGCGAGCTTGAGAGAGGCAGGCAGCAGCTTTTCTTAGACCGTCTGGCATTTAAGAGACGGGTTCGCGAAACGCAGGACAGCTTGAGATCTGGGGCTGGCCTCAAAACTGCTGATCTGAACGGTCACGGCTTGACATTCACACCTACCCCGGCTGCCAGTAATGTTCAGCCTCTGAGCAGTGATGGAAACCCGAAGAGCTATGAGGCTTAGTTGGCGAAATACAACAGATGGTGACCATGCGCGGGAGCCGCCCGCGATTGGGTATCTTTGGACCTAGTAGAGAGTTTCAGGCTGTCGTTTCCATGCATTCCTTAGTATTTTTACGGCGTTTTGAAGGGGCTTCACACACCAGACATGGTGGATTGCCGGGTCTGCTGCGGATAGTATCAGTTGATATATGTATCACTATAAAATGGTCGATTACTGGTGGGTTTTTATTTTGTTTTTGTTAAAGTGATAAACTCACTCTTGTAGGGGATAAGTCTAGCAAATACCACCAAATAATTCCCACTTTGAGTATCAACTCTAGCCCTGAAAGTCTACCTGGTCCGGCCGTCCTGGCTTCTTCTTCACTTCCTCTTTGATGTGCCGCTCAGTACCTAGGTATGTACGATCAACGATTTTGTGCACCGCAATTGCCGCGAAGCATGGCCAATAGATGAGTCTCGGCATCTACGCTAGATTGTGCATCAAGCAACTCGGCTTCCTGCTCCAGTCCATGTTCGACACGAATTTGGGACATGATTGCCCGTGTCGCATCCGCCCCGACGACGGTATGCTCGGTGGACGTCAGGGAAACCATTGCTTCTTCGGCATCTAATGCTAAGGCTTTTGAGTTTATACCCACATCCAACACTCTGTTTTGGTGTTCTATTTCAATGTCCCCTGCATGTTCGCCCACTTCGTCGCGTTCTGGGTGTTGGTTTTGGAATTGCTCTTCGTCATGCGTCTCCTCTTCAGAACTGCTGAAGGTGTCGGTGGCGGTCGACGCGTCACATTCTGGAGTGCTCAGTCTGCTGTGCATATCCTCAATGATGGCGTGACCAAGCGCCGCCTCAATCTCATCGTAGCCCATGAAATCGTTATCATCATCCTCACTTTCTTCTCCATCTTGTACCGACATCTCTGTATTCTGAGACTCAGATTCTACCGTACTCTGTAGTGGATGACTTTGGCTCATCTCTGTGACATTGTGTGTTCGGGGCTCCTCCTGCTCCGTGTCAGTGAGGGTGTCTTCTTCAGCACCATCATCTTCGACATGCAACTGCAGCCTTCTCGCGCACTGTGCCCAGAATCGATCGGAATTTTGCCTCATGCCTAGCGATGACACTGCTGCTAGCACGTCTTCGACCTTTAGGACGAGTTTTCTGTGCCTTTGTACGAGCTCGAAACTATTTTTGCGAATACGAGATTCCGCCACGTACATCGCAGCGAATAATAGCCGTCTAGTGACACTGACCGCGAGCGCGTAAAAATCTGAGAGTGCCGTCATCTGTATTGCAGGGCGTTCGTGGTCCTCCGACATCTGACGCCAGTTGTTGTCCGGTATGGACGAGTTCATGAAGATACGAGCAGACAGCCTAAGCCAGTTTGGTATGCAAAACAAATGAAAGAACGGCTCATCGGTATTCCCTCTGCCTTGTCTCTCGAACGTCGTATCTTCCGCCTGTGACTGCTCCCCGCTATCCCCTCCTTCTTGTCGCTGTTCTTTCCTACGCGACCGCTTGCGCGTATGTGGTCGCGGCATGAGCGAGCCCCTATTTCTCCTCCCTTGTGGTGTCCCGAGACTTTCCGCAAGCGGCGCGGTAACGCGCCAGCGCAAACCCCACCGCTCCTTTTCCACTTGTTCCTCATAGCTCTCCTGGTGCAAGGACAGCACGTCCGCAGCCGCCTCCAACGCTGCGTCGCACTCGGCCCCAATCTCCACAGCAGCGGGCACGTCAACTGGTCGCAGCGGGTTCCGGCGGGCGCCCCTCCACTTCCCTTTAACTTCGGCTGCATCGAGAAGGGCCAGGAACTGGCAGACCTCGGGCACACTCTTGGTCCTGATCCGCGCGGCGATGCCTGCTTGATCGCGCCGACCAAGCCGCCCCACGGCCGTGAAGAAAGCGTCCTGCTCGGCGGCGCTCCACAACACGGCCCCGAGCTGCATATCGGCGGTGCGCCTCTCTGAGTCTTCGCCGCGGATGAGTCCCGAACAGGCGTCGCTGATGTCGCGGTTAAGAAGCTCCAGATAGGCGAGATTTATGTGCCCCTTGGTGCGCTTGAGAGGTGGTGGTGGGCCTGCAGAGGGTGCTATCGAGCTCTCTTCCACCCGTCGTTTTCGGCGGATGGGCATGCTGCCTTGTATTGGCGAGGCACCATGCTTACCCCTGGCTATGGGAGATGAGCTGGATTGGTCTTCGCTGCTTGTTTCGTGATAATCGTCATCTGAGTTAGAATCCATGATGATTATTGCTTCAAGTCGCTAATACTCGAATACCATGTCGGCGGTGATCTACAGCTGCGTTCGGATCTTTGTTCAAAGGACCAAAGCTGCAGGGTCCATTTTTCACAATGATTGACAACGGATAGGTACAAGCAGCATATGTAAACAGGAAAGCTGAAGCTGGGGCCAACAAAAGTGTTTTCGGTTGCCGTCTGGTCAAAGTATTGATGATCCAAGCCCCCAAGATTCCTAGCGCTGTAGGTACCTACCTGTAGATAAGCATAGGTATGAATACTGAAGCTGGCATGGCTGGCGAGGATATAGAATGGCTGTTGCCCACCACCACTGTTCGCGGGAACCCACTAAAATGGACCAAGCTGGGCACGTACACACTTAGTGCCCACCTGGGTGATAGCACCCACAGGCACATTTCTCCGAGAGGGTACTTCTATGTACCGGGTACATGGTAAGCCTACCTATGGTACCTAGTAGGTACATGCAACTTTCAATTGGAGGCCGTCTCAGACTGAGGTAAGTTTGCCTAAGGTATTAAAAACACACACACTTTTGGATGAGTTGTATATTCTGGCCCTTCTGTTTTCAGCCACGCGCAAAGTGTTGACGTTGCGTTGCCTCATGTACTTATCCTTAGCTACATGCATGCACTAGGAACCGGACTATAGAGACGGATCATACAAGGATAAATTGATCCATCATCCCCCCTGATCCGAATGCGTCACAACCTTCAGCCCTCGGAACAAAGTTCATCACTACCAACCAAGCCATGTCACGCGTCCTCTCCGCATGGCCTTTAATAGCAAAGTTCCCACGGACACGGAGCCTCCTGCTGAACAGATCCGCGGTAGTGCCCGAGACGAGGCATGTATTTGCGTCTCCGGGCAAGGCGCAGATCCGCTCGTTCCAGCCAGTGCGCCTTCGTGAATACCAGGAAGAATGCATCCAAGCCGTCACGTCGTCTTTACAGCTTGGGCACAAGCGAATCGGCATCTCCTTGGCCACAGGCTCCGGCAAAACAGTGGTTTTCACTCAATTAATCGATCGCATCGAACCCAGCTCCAAGCATGCGACGCGCACCCTGATCTTGGCTCATCGACGAGAGCTCGTGGAACAGGCAACGCGGCATTGCAGCAATGCCTATCCCAATAAAACTGTTGAAATCGAGATGGGGAAGCTACATGCCTCAGGGACGGCGGATATAACCGTTGCTAGTATTCAGAGTATCACCTCCGGAGACCGGATGAGCAAATTCGACCCCAGACTATTCAAACTTGTGCTTGTAGATGAAGCTCACCACATCGTGGCTCCCGGCTATCTGCACCTTCTGGAGCACTTTGGTCTCCATGAAAAAAGGGACGAGTCCCCGGTTCTCATCGGGGTTTCTGCGACTTTCTCACGTTTCGACGGGCTCCGGCTCGGCTCCGCCATAGACGAGATCGTGTACCACAAGGACTATATCGATATGATCGGGGGAAAGTGGCTTTCGGATGTCATCTTCACGACGGTTGAGTCGACTGCAGACATAAGGCATGTACGGAACGGTGCAAACGGGGACTTTCAGCTCGGCGAACTCTCCAAGACGGTCAACACGGGCGAAATCAACGAAATCACTGTTCGCAGTTGGCTAGCAAAGGCATCCGAGAGAAAGTCCACGCTCGTCTTTTGTGTAGATCTCGCTCATGTGACCGGTCTGACCAAGACGTTTCGTCAGCATGGCCTTGACGCCCGATTCATTACGGGGGACACGCCCAAGCTAGAAAGGGGCGAACGCTTGGACGCTTTCAAGAGGGGCGAGTTCCCCATCCTCGTGAACTGCGGCGTCTTCACTGAAGGTACCGATATACCCAACATCGATTGCGTTTTGCTTGCCAGGCCCACTCGCTCTCGCAACCTTCTCGTGCAGATGATTGGCAGAGGTATGAGATTACACGCTGGCAAGACCAACTGCCACATTATCGATATGGTTTCCAGCCTCGCGACCGGGATTGTCACAACGCCGACACTTTTTGGACTAGATCCGTCGCAATTGGTTGAGGGGGTTTCTGTGGATGCGCTCAGGGATCAAGAAAGCCGCAAGGAAGCGGAGAAAGTAAGAGAGAGCGATGCCTTGACGGTGACTTCGTCTGACTACGAAGCTACGGGTGATGCCAGTGTCACATTCGTTGAGTATGACTCAGTATTAGATCTGATCTCCGACACAAGCGGCGAAAGGCACATCCGTGCCATTAGTAGGCATGCCTGGGTGCAGGTAGGACCGCACCGATACGTCCTCTCAGGCCCAGATGGATCACATATCCGACTTCAAAAAGCCGAGGAGGAGAAAGAGGGAGGTGCCATGTTCGAAGCTTGGGAGACACGTGCATTGCCGAAGAGTGTGGCGTCCAAGTCACCGTTTGCGGCACCACAGAAACTCCTCGAGGCCGCCACATTTACCGACGCTGTACACGGCGCAGACAAATACGCTTCTGAAAAGTATCCGTCTTTTCTCATTGTGAGCAACTTCCCCTGGCGCAAACAGCCGCCTACGGAGGGCCAGCTCAAGTTTCTGAACAAGCTACGGGGAGAGAACGAACAGCTCAAGGCGACGGAAATCACCAAAGGCAAAGCGGCGGATATGATAACGAAGCTTCGGCACGGGGCTCGAGGTCGGTTCGCAACGCACGAAGCGGCCAAGCGACGAATACAGAAGCAAGTGTTGAAAAGGGAGCAGCAGCAAGCTAAGAAGATTCGAGAGCTGGTGGCTGTCGGGCCATTGGAGGTGTAGGCATATGCATACCTAGGTATAGGCCATGGTACGGACGTAGCAAACCCGACTGGCTGGCTTGTTTC
The DNA here is from genome assembly GCA_022453515.1 of Astrocystis sublimbata. Lineage (NCBI taxonomy): Eukaryota > Fungi > Ascomycota > Sordariomycetes > Xylariales > Xylariaceae > Astrocystis > Astrocystis sublimbata. Next base: position 493,833 of record JAJNNY010000002.1, read on the forward strand.
CCTTGTTTCCCTCAATTCCATCCCAGAGCGCAGGGTGGCTTCGTTTCGAATGCAAGCCTACCAACACCAACTTTGGAAGTACAAGTAGGTAGTTTAATCTCTTCGAGTTTGATTGTCATATAGCATTCATCCACTGCGACGTGCTCCCTTGTTGGAGCGCGCGCGTGATGACCGTCTCGCGCAGCTCTGCTAGTCCATCAGAGGAGGGAGGCCTGCGCCCTAGAGTCACTTACACCATCTCCCACTTCCACGCCTCGGGCCAATTCAATGCACAGACTCTGTGAATGTGCATTTGCATTTGCAACTCGCATGCAACTCTTTTCTCTCTCGTACTGGCACTACTACTACATCTGAGGTAATAGGTACTAAGTATTCATTGTGCCTGTCACCAATCTGTGGTTGCATTGGAAACAAGCAGGAGCTCCTTATCCACGCCGTGTCCTCTTTCCTTCCAACGAACAAACCTTCGATGGCGTCGAGCAAATGCCCTCTTCCTCTTCCTCTTCCTACCTACACCTAATCTCTCATCCTAGGTCTGTCTCTACCTTAAGTAAACAGGTAGAGCTGCCCTAGCCAGCCATCCTCCTGAGAATGTCCTTATGCTCCTTCTTCGTTCGAGACGTCAGCACCAGAGCCAAGCAAATGGATCCCTCGGGCGGCTGTGATGAGGTGACATATACCGGTCCCTCGCCTTCGCTTTGGCCCGAGCCCGAGCCCGCGCAACCGATCCCGATCGCGGCTCGTCGGGTACAGTTCAATGGCGAACCACAGGCGCGCGCCTCATACGAGCGCCGACGAGATGCCCATACGGACGGCGCAGCCTCCAGCGGGTATTCTGCAACACCTGGGATGGATTCTGGCTCCACGTTCCCGTCCGTGAGCTCGGCCACCACATATTCCTCCCCGAGACGGGTCGAGGCTACTGTGACCAACATATTCGAGCCGCAATATCCCGCGTGGTACCACTACCCGCCTATCCTCCCCACCGTTTTCGAAAGCAGGACGCGCATCGAGACGATGAAGAACGACTTTGCCGACCCCACAGAGCCATTTTTCCAGCAATCCCGCGCTTTTCGGGACTGGGTGAAGCAGAAGAACGAGGCCAGGATCCAGCTGCGACATACACCAACGATGGAGATGCTGGTTGCCGAGCGACACAAGTACCAATACATCACCCATCACAGCTTTAATCCTACCGTCCGTGCCGATGCGAGACAAGCCCTGCTTGAGATCGAGGCAGAAATGGTAGAGGAGCGCAAGAAACTCGCGGCCGAAGAGCTGCAGCACATTAGAGACATTGAAAAGGGATGGGTATCTTTCGTTAGACTCGAGAACCACGAGCATAAAACCCCCAAGCAAGGTTGCGAACCAGCCACACTGCCAAAAAAGCCGGAGCGTTCGTTATCCAAAGTCGAACTTCTTCTCGGTTCAAATGGCTCTAGCTGGGCAACCGTAGTCCAGAAACACCCATCCGGACTAGTCGTCGGCTCTCCTGATGTTGGTCGCCATGATGCAAAACCAGCGACGTCAGATTCGCCTCAAAAGCTACCCGCACTCACGGGAGCCAGCCCTTGGCCAGAAAAGCAATATGAGATTCTCGTCCCCGACTGGTTCCCTGTGGCGGAATCTCGAGGGTTTATCGAAATCATGGACGGCGCGACTGTCAAGGAACGTTTTAAAGGCCTGCTCAATTACATCTACCAGCTGGAAATCGAGAGAGGCCAGCAGGCATACCAAGCTAAACATCCCAAGAAAGGTAAGTATTATCGCAACAGATGAGGACCTCTGCTCGCTTTCACTTCCAACACGCTACTCCAACCAGATGATACTGTCTGCTTGCATGCCTCTCGAACTCACTGTCGTGCATGGTCCTATGTCTACCGATATCAACACTAACACATCGACTGCACAGAGGGTGCTGTGAAGAACTACAACTGGGATATGTATTGGCATTCACCGAACCCGGGTTGGACCCACGAACACCAGAGGAGAAAGGGTGGTTGGTGGAAGTGCCAAAAAGGATGTAAAGGCACCGCGACCGAAAATAGCTGCGAGATCTGCCCGGTGGCCGAGATTTTCGAGCCCCCTCCCCCGAGTCAAGCGCTCGATAGCTTGATGAAGGAGATCAGAAAGGCGATGGCCATCGTATCACGAGACGACAAGAAAACGATTATGGAGCGTGCTACTAAGTGCAAGCCTGCGAATGCCGGATTGTTCAGGCAGCTTGACGAGGATGTAAGGATGTGGGCTCTCCACCAAGAGGTCCCCTCCGCTCTCACTCAATTCGGGAGGATCTCGCTCGGTGCCCGCGAGCCTTGGATCAACTACAACCCACTTCGAGGCCTAGACACGTCGGAGACCACGGCTTCAGAGCAGGAAGATATGGACGAGTTTGACGGCACGCATGATGACCTGGGGGGTTCCGGTGAAAATGAGGCTGGCAAGGGAAAGGGGGGGGAACAGAACCCCTTCGACTCAGAGTTCACGAGTGAAGATACTATGGAGTTTCATCCCTGAGAATAGTTCGGCACCGAACATTGGTTGAGCTTCCATGAAGCGCAGCTGCCAAATTCCCACGGAAGCAGATACAGCAGTAGTCGATGATATCGCTCTACTTGCGTTGCAAGGGCAGTTCAAGTCAACTGCGAAATGGTCCCTTGGCGGCTTTATATAATATGTAATGGCCTCGATGCAATACTTGTCTGTGAAACTAGATAATGATTCCATGATCTAGTTTGTAAATACACAATGCTTTCTATTGCTAAATCATTGCCTCATTTCAAGCATGTTGTTTCTAACTATTAAGACCTCGGGAGATAGGGTATTTTTGAGAAAGCCATATCCAGTATATAGCAACCAGGTACTGAGCTTTTAAACGAGCACACGATGCGTTTAGATACATATACCTAGGTTATATAAACATAGAGTTTGTAAGACTCATAATAACTCTTTTCTTGTTCGCTTACCATCCTTTCATAGGTACATATACATGGATATAGGTAGGTACCTATTTGGCCTTAGATTTCCATGGAGAGTTCATCCCAACACAGCAGGAAAAGTAGCAGTTTTAATCCACGTACTTGCCCGAGCTACTAATTATACATACCTAATCTAAGTACTTAGGGGCACCTTACCTGAAGCTACCTTCGTCTCTTATTACACCCACAACTTAACTCGTACCTACCTACCACCTGTCATTTTTCATGTTGCCAACCACGGTAGTTGCCTTCCTTTTTTAACCACATGCATACACTTACCTACATCCTAACCTACCTACTTATGTACCTGCTCTCTCAACTACATCCGCCGCCGCAGGTTTACAAGCATGCTCACAACGTCTGAGGCCCTAAATAGATTCTTTCCACTCCCACACTACCTACGTACCTACTTGAGTAATCTTAGTTGTTTTCGCTTCCCAACAACTGCCCATACCTAGGTAGGTAGGTTACCTTGGGAGTCCACCTGCACTTCTCTCCGTCCTACACCTTCCTTCTGGTCATTGCCCTATCTTTTTCAAGGCTTACCTACCTCCCTACCCAAATCAAGTACATTGCACCAAGCATATGCCCGTGGCACGGCTTGTGCTTCGCAGTTCTGCGGTTTTTGGTCCTTTGTGGTCAGGGCTTGGAAACGATTTGAAATTACATTCCGCACCATGTCCACACCAAGAAAGAAGGTCGACGATAGAGGTAGTCCAATCCCAGTCAATGGGCGTGTGGGTATGTCTCCCGCGACATCCGACAGCTCGGGCACCGTGTTCACGTCAGCTACGCCGCTTCGCACTCGCCTAGCATCGAATACCAAAGCTAGTGCAGCCATGATCGCACCCGAGACGATGTCTCCCTTGGATAATGGTAAGTTACTTGATGTTTGCCGGTAGCTATCACTAAAGTTCATCTCACTGATTTATTCGTTTTCCCAGAAACCTCGAATCAATCACAATCGTCGCAAGGCGCGGAAGCTAAAGGCACAAAGAGTTTGTAAGTGCTACTCGGGGTATTCCCTACCACTTTGACCAAGATCGTGAACCCGATCATCGGGAGTTCTGTCCTCTTACACACGTGTGTCTAATGATGAGGTTTCCATTCAGTGCACATCCAGCATTCACGGACCTGGGAGACAAGTTGAAAGAGTGTAACAGCGCGTTGGGTGAAATCCAGCTGATTGGAGTCTCCCACTTTGCTGCTTTGCCTGAGTTGGTCCTTGTTGGTGATCAGTCATCGGGAAAGTCCAGTCTCATGTCTGCGTGCCTGGAGCGGGTAGCTACGCAACAGAGACTACCCTAGAGGTCGCGATGGCATCAACCGAAGCTAGGTTCAGCCCCAATGTTGTCTCACTGCAAATCAGAGGGCCGGGATATGGAGACTTATCCTTCTATGATTTGCCTGGCCTATTTCAAGTTGCCGAGACCAAGGGGGATGACTATTTGGTTGACGTTGTTGACAATCTGACGAGAAAGTACGTTGGTCGTGATGGTGCGATCATAATGCTAGCCTTGCCAATGGATCTAGACTTGGACAACTCCAAGACTCTGGGAGTGATACGGCAATTGAATGCAGAGAGCCGAACTATTGGCGTGTTGACGAAAGCTGATCGACCAGACTTCAACAGACAGGGTATGTACTTCTTGCTGGTATCATCTATCCCCCCTTCTGGCAAGTCACGGAGGCATAAATTACCCAACAGATATATGTGCTCCCGAGACACCGACAAACCCCCGTTTCATGTGCGATTTCTTTACTTTGAAAGGCAATTACTGACCCTAGCGGCTTAAAGATACCATCGCTTATTGGCTCTCCGTCCTCGACGAAAAGAAGCAGAGGGTAAAAGAAGAGGGATTCTATGTTACCTCGCTGCCGCCGGAATCGCGCAACCTCTCAGCTTGGGAAGAGACTTTCTTCCGTGCTGGCATTGGCAGCAGATGGCCACGTTCCTTTGACCGTTTCTCTGCTCGTTTTGGCGTGGACCAACTCCGCTGCCACATCACCAAGGCGCTCGGTGATGCGTTTGCAAGCAGGTATGCAGGACTCCACCTTGTTGGTAACCAGTTCATCACATAAATGCATCTAACTTGGTGTGTTCAGCCTTCCGGACATCAAGCAGAAGTTTCGACGGTGTCTCGAGCAGACTGGGGAAGACCTCGATAAGTTGCCTGAACTTCCAAGTAATGTCGAACATCAGGTCCGAATGAGCTGTGAGTGCCGATACCCCCGCAAGTGCGAGACAGTCGACGACAACGACAACGCACATAATTGCGACAGCTGACACTTTTCGTTGCAGTGAGAGACTTCTATACGTCTGCCAGGCGTGCAGTTGACAATGGAGATTTCGAACAGAACTGCAAGGAACTAACCGAAGGCTTTTTTGACTGCCTTGTGCAAATGAAGCCGAGAATCACCAATGCCCAAAAGCCGAGACCGAGATTGCCGGTAGAGGAGATTGTGGTTGTCTCTGATGATTCCGAACTCGAGATAATCGGCACGAAACGTGGACCCCCAAAGGGCTCGACTGCTGACCCTGTAACGAGGAAACGTCGCACTGATCTGTTATCAACTCCGGTCAAGACGGAAGAGTATTTCACCCAGGCTACTTTCCAGTCACCAGCAACTCCCACGCTGTCTGTGCTCAATAACCCCAACAGAGTTCATTTCCAAGGTCTACTCAAGGAGAAGGGGACAATCTTCAGGCTCAGTCTTCAAGATATCCATAAACAGATCAAACTCAAGACTAGAGGAGGGTTCAGCGATGTTGTTCCTTTTGAGGTACACGAGGACCTATGCCTGAGAGCAGTATCGCAATGGGAGAGTCCGCTGAACTTATACATCAACAAAGCCTTGGCTATGCTGACAAGCACTGTTGTCGAAGCACTTGAGAGATCGCTTCAACAATTCTCCACTCGGCTCATCTACAAGGTGCGACCGAACCCTCTCATGTCTAGCCCTCGGCCCATATCGTAATACAAGCCAGACGAAACTAAAAGTACTCGACTAACATGTTTTATGTGGCAAAGGAGTCTTACGAATTTCTGATGGCATTCCTGAAGGCCGAAGGGGCGCATCAACAACGAAGATTAGAGGGACTGCTCAAAAATGAAACTTACAAGGCTGTCACTATTAACGAGAGTGGATTGAACTTTTTCGAGACCCAAGAAAAGAAGTTGATTGAAGGTTATCGGCTTTTCACCCGGATCAAAGCCGCGGGCCTAATCGACGAAGACCAAAATTTCAAGCGCGATACGCAGATGTCTAGAGAGGAGATGCAAGAACAGAACGAACTCCTCGACAAGCATCGGGCGCATTTTCCCGAAGATGAGTACCAACGGGAAGTTGATGTGGCTGCGAAAGTGCGGGCATATTACATGACGGCTGCGACTCGGTTCGTAGATGGCGCTTCGATGGACCTCAACTCGAGACTCTTCCGCAAGTTTAGCGATGGGGCGCTGGACTACTACCTGGATGATAAACTCGGGCTTTCTTCTTACACGAGCAAGTACAACGCCGAGATGAAGATGACCACTACTGATGATTATGCAGGTGGCACAGACTACGATCAGCTTATGGAGGAAGACACAGCGACAGCACAAAGACGCCAGCAGCTCAGAAAGGACCGGGAAAAAGTCAAGGCTGCATTGGACCGGGTGGTCGCGCTGGAGACTTCCCCTACTCGCCAGCAGGATCGTCAGCAGCCAGCCACACGTTTTGACGCTTTCTCGGGAAACGACGGAACGATGGAGATTTGATGAGCATGAGTACCTAGTGGAATACGAGGCGATGGGAAGTAGATAAAAATGGTGTTTGAGTGTGGTTGGACATGTCCATTTGTTGTTTGTCAAGGGCAGGTTAAGTAGGTAGGTAGATATGACGATGTTTGTAATCTGGGTGAGAACTTGTGTAGTGAGAAAGTTAGACGGACTGATTGATTTGTATGGTCAGGATGGCTTTATATAGCTACCTACCTACCTCCTAGGTGTACACATGAAGAACTTGGACGCTGCTAAGTACATGGCAAATTACGGGTAGAATTTGAAGACAACCTTGAAGGAATGAGCTGACTTTAAATCTGGAGACGATGCTCATTGGTGATGAGAGTAGATGGATGAGAGGCCGGCCTTTAACCGAGCAAGGCCAAAGTTCTACTCTAACAGTACTGTAATTGACTTCCAAGGTTTTAGCAGGGCAGGGTACGTAGCAGGGGGTGGGCGGGCTGATTAGCGCAGGTACGTACCGACAGTCGGCAGGTACTTGCCTCATGTACCGTAGGCAGGTACCTACAGCTGCCTCCAAGGCAGCTCCGATGATGACCTCGATGCTGATAATGATGTATGTACTTAATTTTGTTCTCGCCTCTTCTACCTGCTTAGATAATCAATCAACCTTGGGAGACATAGTCTCGTGCCACTGCTCTGCGTTCCCATAACATTATAACATTACCACCTTGCATTGATTGTACTTCCACAGCTGCACTCGACCTGCCTACCGAGCGTGTGCCTCCACCCGCAAGGCGCAAGGGCCATCGCCTCCGAATATCGCCCGCCCTGCTCGAAAAATCTCCCCATCCGAGCCTATCGTCGTCGTAGTTGGCGAACCCCATCGACCATGCTGTGTCGCCAACGCCTACCGCGGCAGATGGCCCTGCGGGCATCACCTCATATCTCACCTGTGCCACGCCTCTCCCGCCCGACACGGCTTTACTCCATCAACCTTCGGGATCGGCCCCATGGACCTCAGACCGCCCGTCTGGGCCCCTCGACATCTACCGCCGCCGGGCTTTTACACAGATCTCCGTTTTCGAGTTCGACAGCACTGCGAAAGGAGAAGAAGAGTGACGACCCCGACGACCCCGCTCGGCCTCTGGCTGAGGAAGACACCAACACAAAACCCGAAGATAAGTCAGAAAAGTCAGAAAAGTCAGAAAAGCCAGAGAAAGAGTTGAGCAAGGCAAAGAGCTCTGCCGCAGACACACCATCGCCTAACAATCCGAAAGAGACTGGGGAGGGCGAGGGTGAGGGCGACTCGCAGGACACCAAGGCAGCGGGCGCGGCCAGCGGCGCATCGTCGGGACCCGGCAACGATGCGCCCAGCGAAGGCGGTCGCAAATCTGGTCAGAGGTCCACGAACAGATCACTGCAAAAACCCGAGATCCCCGAGGTGTACCCCCAGGTCATGGCCATCCCTATAGCAAAGCGACCGCTGTTTCCCGGCTTCTACAAAGCGGTCACGTTCAAGGACCCCCACGTGTCCGCCGCCATACAAGACATGATCAAGAGGGGGCAACCTTACGTCGGCGCATTCTTGTTCAAGGATGAGAATGCTGATGGCGACGTGATACGAGACCCGAGCGATGTTTACGACACCGGTGTCTTTGCCCAAATCACGAGTGCTTTCCCCGTGGTTGGGGACCAGAACAGTCTGACAGCCATCCTGTATCCTCACCGCAGGATCAAGCTGACTACCTTGATCCCCCCTGCCGAGCCTGAGCCCAAGAAAGCCGAGCCCGAGCCCACCGAAATTCCCATACCCGATCCCATACCTCCTCCCAAGCCAGAAGAGCAGGCGACCCAGGAGAAGAAGGGCGACGTCGTCGCGAGCTTCGAGGAAGGGGCTGTCGCGAACAAGTCCGACGCCACTACCGAGAAATATGAGCCTACTTCATTCTTACGCAAATACCCTGTCAGCCTGGTCAATGTCGAGAATCTCGCGGAGAAGCCTTTTGACCCCAAGAGCCCGGTAATAAGAGCGGTGACGAACGAAATCGTCAACGTCTTCAAGGAAGTGGCCGCAATGAACAGTCTTTTCCGGGATCAGATCTCAACCTTCTCCATGAGCCAGTCAACGGGCAACGTCACAGCAGAGCCCGCGAAGCTCGCCGACTTCGCAGCAGCGGTGTCCGCCGGAGAACCTGCCGAACTCCAAGAAGTCCTTTCCAGCTTGGACATTGAGGATCGGATGCAAAAAGCTTTGGTAGTCTTGAAAAAAGAACTGATGAACGCGCAACTGCAATCGAAAATTACTAAGGATGTTGAGCAGAAGATCACGAAGCGCCAACGTGAGTACTGGTTGATGGAGCAGATGAAAGGAATTCGACGAGAATTGGGCATAGAGTCTGACGGTAAAGAAAAGCTGGTCGAGAACTTCAAAGAAAAGGCCGATAAACTGGCGATGCCTGAGGCAGTTCGCAAGGTTTTCGATGATGAGATTAATAAGCTCGCCCATCTCGAACCCGCTGCTTCCGAGTTTAATGTAACACGGAACTATCTGGATTGGTTGACACAAATACCATGGGGACAGAGGAGCGCCGAAAATTTCGGAATCCAACATGCCATGAAGGTTTTAGACGAAGATCACTATGGGCTAAAAGACGTCAAGGATCGAATACTCGAATTTATTGCGGTGGGAAAACTCCGGGGTACCGTGGAAGGCAAGATTCTGTGCTTCGTTGGACCTCCCGGCGTCGGTAAAACAAGTATTGGCAAGTCTATTGCCAGGGCCTTGAACCGGCAGTACTATCGATTCAGTGTGGGTGGTCTTACAGACGTGGCAGAAATCAAGGGCCATCGACGCACGTATGTTGGTGCTCTGCCAGGACGAGTCATACAAGCTCTCAAGAAATGTCAGACTGAGAATCCTTTGATTTTAATTGACGAGGTGGACAAGATTGGACGTGGGTATCAAGGGGACCCATCATCGGCCCTTCTCGAGCTGTTAGACCCAGAGCAAAACGGCTCTTTCTTGGATCACTACATGGATGTTCCTGTCGACCTCTCCAAGGTCCTATTTGTCTGCACGGCTAATATGACGGACACGATACCCAGGCCATTACTTGATCGTATGGAGGTCATCCGGCTATCTGGTTATGTGTCTGATGAAAAGAAAGCGATTGCGGATCAATACTTGTCGCCAGCTGCGAAGGATCTTGCAGGTCTCAAGGATGTGAATGTTTCCCTTTCGGATCAGGCCATCGAAGAGCTCATCAAGTCATATTGCCGAGAATCTGGTGTTCGAAACCTCAAGAAGCAAATTGAGAAGGTTTACCGAAAGTCGGCTCTCAAGATAGTGCAGGACCTCGGCGAGGAAGTCCTGCCAGAGTCTGAAGCTTTGACAGAAGACGGCAAGGCTGCCATGGCGGAATCGGAGAAATCGAGCGAAACAAAGGGACCTACCTCTGAAGCATCAGAAAAAGAGACCACCGAGAAACCCCGGGTTGCCCTCAAAGTGCCCGACTCTGTTAACGTTGTAATCGACAAGGAAAACCTGAAGGACTACGTCGGGCCACCCATCTTTACCTCTGACCGTCTTTACGATGTTACGCCGCCTGGTGTCGCCATGGGTCTCGCATGGACCCAAATGGGCGGCTCTGCTTTGTACATTGAGTCCATTCTCCAAGCTGCTTTGCGTTCCAGTAGCCGTCCCAGCTTGGAAATCACCGGTAATATGAAAACTGTCATGAAAGAGTCCACTACAATTGCATACTCCTATTCCAAGGCATTCATGGCGAACCAATTCCCCGACAACCACTTTTTCGATAAGGCTAAGATCCACTTGCACATCCCAGAAGGCGCTGTGCAGAAAGATGGCCCGTCGGCTGGCATCACGATGACCACTTCCTTCCTATCATTGGCTCTTGATAGCCCCGTGGACCCCGCCATTTCTATGACGGGCGAGCTGACCCTGACCGGTAAAGTCCTCAGGATAGGGGGTCTTAGGGAGAAGACAGTTGCTGCACGCCGGGCTGGGTGCAAAATGATCATTTTCCCGGAAGACAACATGTCCGACTGGCTCGAGCTTCCTGAGGTATGTAAAATCCACATGATGGACCAAGTCAAACCTCCTCGAGCTACATAAAGCTAACTTTCATGCAGAATATAAAAGAAGGCATCGAAGGCCGCCCTGCGAGCTGGTACAAAGAGGTCTTCGAGCTCGTCTTCCCTGACCTCGACAAGGAGAAGGCCAATACCTGCAGAATTAAAGACAACGAGTCATCGTCTAACTCATCATCAGGTAAGGCTAGCGACACGGATGGATAAGACGGCCGAAAGTGGAAAGCCCAGACACAATCGCTGGCAGTTAATTTGATCCAAAGTGCACTGTACATCATCCTGTTTTCTGGAACAGGCGCCAAAACGATGCATCTGCATGCGGCTGATGGTATATACCTATTGTATATTACTTCATACGTACCTCAGCCTCCTCACACACACAATTGTTTAGATGTTGTACAGGGAGGGAAGGACGGGGCGCGCGGGGCTCCGTCAGCATTATCTTGGGCGTTCAGGCGGCCATTGCATCACACTCTCACGCTCACAACTTCCACGAATCTACCAATGGATGGCACAGCGATGACGATGCCGAGCGTATGAATTGTTTGTAAAATATCAGCACCACAGCCATGCCCAAAAGCGTGTAGTATTAGTATTATACCTGTATATGTATACAATATACGCTGAGGATTCTCGTCTCTTACCAGGCTGTATAAATATACGCTTGCGTATATTCTCGTGAGACGTCTTCCTTTGTAGTCTCTGAAAATGCGAACAACAGCAAAACGCCCAGACAGTTCGCGGCTTTCCCCTCTCTTTCTCTTTTCTCCTTTTCTCTCTCTCCTTTTTTGTTGTTTTTGGTGATAAGCAGTATAAAGTTTGTAGGTTGACTCGATAAAAGGCAACTCAACAAATGCTCGCATTGAGGGCTTATGGCTTACTAGGGCTTAGGGCTATCGGATGTATTGATTGGATGTTGTATTTTTGCCCGAATAATTGCGCCAGCGCAACTCATTGAACTTACGTTAGCTTGTCACCGGTCAACTGGTCAACTGGTCAACTGGGGCGAACGGCTTGTCGGCGAGGTGTCCGGACATGGCCGGTATGGATTGGAGGACATACTCAGCAGCCATTGATACATTGGACCAGTCGCCGCTGGGGGAAGTGCTAACTAACCCCAGAAAATCTTCACATGCATCCGGCTGATGAGTCTGTCAGTTTATAGCTTTGACAAAGAAGGCCTTTCATATAAGGTCAACACTGATAACATTGGATGAGGCGGCATCCAGGGAGGATGCTATTCGGATCCATGGGTGCAGGGCTTTCGCACTGCAGCCTCGCTCTTCAGCAGGGGCAGAATGGTGTAAGTGAGATATTAGATCTATCAACTGTAATGGGAGGTGTATGTAGGCGACCGACGCAGCGCCGATGACGGATGGTTGTATGACTAGGAGCTGTATGGCTGCCCAATGGTTCAGAATAATCGCTACGAACTCCCTTGCTTACCTGCCTACTATACTTTTGGGGAAATACGATATATTGTACAACTCACCAGATGGATCAAGGAATGTTCTCGGCGTATTGGATCAGTCAACAGGATATCAAGGGCACTGACTCTATAGACGTATATGTAATCTATTCCAATATGATCCTAGGTATGTTGGGTGCTGTTCAAGATGACAAGGTAGGTAGAGTACGGTCATCAGCGTCACATTACAGGCGGAGGCGGAGGATAGGTTTCATTGCAACACCCTTGCTTTAGCAACCTCGAAAGCGCAAAATTCGGATGAGCATGAGGGGCGGCCACATCGTCGTGTTAGTTGCGAGTTAGTTGCCCTCTTCAAAACGTTTCTTGCCAGATGTCTCGCCTATATCTTTCTCTTCCTCACCACCGACTCACAAGCATCACATTGAGATACAGAGGAGCCAAGGCATCTTTAGCATACCCCGTCACCCATCACACCTGAGCACCCCACGTGCAAGATTGTCCAAAGCTACGCATCTTCATCTATAAAATGGTAGGTCAAGATGCATCTCCTTAGTCAGGCCAGGCTCCACGTCATGCTGCACAATCCTGCATGAGATATCAACCACGCCCGCAGGCCTGAAGAAGTCGTATGCATATGAGCAAGCTAGGTAGAGGTAGTCGAGGTAGTGTCCTACGTGTCGATCTGTCCACCTGACTTGCCTACCTTGGACGGGACAACCCAAGCACATAGATTGACATGTCTGACCTTGGACTATTCAGTGTTGCCAATGGCTGCTCGCTGCCCCTTACAGATGTGCATGTTACCGATTCGGCGGTCCAGTTGCTCACACCTACATATAGCAACTACACTTGTCCCAGACACAGGCGCTCTAACCACACATGGTACAGTACGGACAGACAACCAAACTTGGAACATCCTTGCAGAGGAGACGGGAACTAATATAGAGAATTTGGTGATCGAACCGCCATCAAGATTACATATGGTTGTTGTCCACTGCCCTATGTCACACTTGTCACTCGTGCTGTTCCAAGCGAAGCTGGTGAACCAACCGTGATAATGGAGTCAGCAGTCCGGCGAACTCCTGTGCTCGGCGAAAACCATTCACGAGGTGAAGAGATTTTCTCGATTATCCAGACGAGTCCATATGGGATGGCACCATGGATCGAGGATCGTGACAGAAGAGGAAAGGGATAGGCTGTGTAGATGAGTTGTCCGTCACCCTTGCCGCACCAACCTTGCCGTTTATGGTGCTAGGATGTTAGGTTACATACCACGTACCTACATACAGATACTCACTCACTCCCGAGTCTAAGTACTCGTAGCACGTGTGTCAGTGTTGAAGGAGGGGTTGTTGTTGTCTCGTCACTTCGGTTCAGAACCGGCTAGTCTGGTTCATACTTACCGAGCTTACCTAAATGTAGGTAGCGGCGTGTAAGTAAACCTTGGGGATATACTTACTTACCCTGCAGGTACTTATGATTTCCACAACCCACGTCAGTCAATTAATTCACCCATTCCCAAAGACCGTGGACCGGTCGATCAGCTGGGCTTAATGACGAGCTATTCGAGCTCAGATTCACTTCAAGATCTCCACGGATGAATGGGGAAATTGCGGCTGGTGTCGGTTCGCCGAATGCAAGATTGCCAAATAGGAACGCAGGCGCGTCAACAACGCCCCATTGCCCCCAAGTTTGCCCCCTTGCCTTGCCTCTGGCCAGCCAACCCCGCATCGCACCACACACAGTTAACTGTGGTTTTAGACATCGTCAGAATTTCAATAGTAGATTCGTGATACCGTTATACCTAGTACTAGGTAGGTATGCAGCAATGCAGCAATGTAGCATGCTGCATGGCTGGGCCACTCAGTTGAGCGAGGAGGGCCTGCATGCCAGTGGCGTCATCCGTTATCAACTTGATTGATACCCAAGGCAATGCGTGCGTCGGTGGGTGCGGCTGTGAGTCTGTGACTGATGCAGTTGGACGTGCGTGCGACGTGCCGTTGCTGCGAGGGACGAATCCGCTACCTGCCTTTGGGTTTCTGGGTGCCCGAGTCGGCTTCTCCGGTTTGTCTTGGTACTAGGTATGTCTTCAACAGTCTTACATAGGTACATGTATCATTCTGCTATACCTAAGGGCATATTCAAGGTTGTGACGCAGATATCTCAGAGATTTCATCACTCGCGGACACAACCTTTCAACTACTAGGTAACTTCCAATGTTCTTATTGGCATGACAACTCGGTGGGAGATTCTTACATATCTGTACCTAGAGGGACATGTAGGAATGTACCTGGAATATGCCCAGGTGGGCTTGGCGCCCCCGATGCAAGTAAGTGCTGCCGAGAGCCACTAAGACCGAGGCGGCAAGGTCCGGCGGGATTGGTGCCTGCTTTCGCAGCACTTTGCAGAGTGCGGAGCTGTACCTAGTATACCTTACTTAAGGTTGTTAGCACCTGGCAACAGGTACCTACTCCAACTCGTAGCAGGCGAGCAGGTGGGTTGGGTGGTGCATCGCTCACCGTCCCGACATCCCACTAGAGCCCTGGAGGACTTTTCTCTCGTCTGGTTACCTACCCAACTTACGTCCACGGTAGCATGGCTACCACACTGCCCCCCCTCAGCCCATGAGAGAAGCCGACCTCGAGTCTCAAAATTCACGCACAAATCGTTTGGTTCTTTCTCATCGACTGATCTGGGGCTGGGACTGGGCTGGTGCTGCGACCTCGACAGGTAGCCGATTCGATTATATCCCCCCCCTCCGCATGTGCCCAGGTGCTCTGCTCGGTACCCATTTACAATGGCCTACATCCATACATTGCCTGTGCTCCGCATGTATGTAGGCGTGCAGGTGGTGATACCTAAGCACTAGGTAGGCACCTCAGCAGTACTAATTCATTCATCAAGCACGGTTTCGGGACCAGTTGGAAGCCACACCACTCGCGTCTTGTCGACCGTTGACCGCCAACGCACCGCCCACCCCCCCTCATGCCCATGCAAGCCCTCATCGTCAGTCTGTCAGCGTTTGCCAATAGCAAGCCCGAAGCCTCACTTGCGCCTGCAGTCTGCTTCCGCCTTTCCTCTTTCCTCCCTCCTCCCTCCCTCCATTTTGCGCCCCGGTCTGTCCGCATATTCAACGCACCGCATCATTTTAGACCTATTCGTATGCATGCCTAAGCCGCTATGTTCAGCCCAATCCCACCAACTGCCAATATATCATTGCGATAGCATCATAATTCTCCCCCCTTTGTGACGTGGTTGGATTAGACGTCAAAAAACGAGAACTACCTTGCTCTGTCTGCTTCGCTCCCTAGCTGCCAGGGTGTCTATTGTCTATTCCTACGCCGTTGCGGTATTGGCTCAGTTGGGCTCGAGGCCATTATTACGTCAAGCCTCGGTGACAACCACAACGAGAAGCTGTTCGAGCACTGCTCATTTTGTGCCTGTTGCCTTGCCTTGCATTGAAGTATCCCGCCGTGTGTCCGCGTGGTTACGTAGTCAGCTGTGAGGGCCTAACTGAACATCAACTACCCGTCTTCGTACTCGTTGCTTTGGCCCATTCTTGTCGCCTCTGCATGTCACGGATCTGGAGACGCAACACGTTTCGACCTACTCGATTCGGAGCCCGCAGTATCAATTTTTCGCTGAAGGACTGTTACGATGGCGACGCCTGCGAGTCTTTCGCCTCCGCTGCCCTCGGACAACAACCGACTGGCCGCCCTCTGGAAGAGGTTCACCGGTAAAGCAACCAGGGGCCATTCGCCGCCAGGGCCTCGTTCCGAGCCAGGCTTGTCCCGAGATTCGTCGGTCAGCTCCAACCTGGTCAGGAGAGTCTCGAGGAAGGTTGTCCCGGGCCTGCCAAGGGTCAAGACTTTCAAGAGACAGCAGTCTGAGAACAGGGAGAAATTAGAAGCCGTGTTACCCACTCCGGCTGAACGAAGAGCTGTGTCTGTCGACAGGCGCATGCTCATTCAACGCAGTGCCTCTCACTCAAGTCAACTTCTACCTCGTTCAAGCGCGCCTGATCTGTTTGACGATACCGAGCTTTTCACTGGCAAACTTGATATTCTGTCACACACGGCATCAGCTCCTATTAGTCCTATTGGTGAAAACGAGGGCCACTTCTTGAGCCTCAATGGAATTGAGGCCCCGAGCATAGTTCCGAATGATATTCATGTGGAGGAACAAACTCCCCTCTACCCAGAAGCTATCTCTACCACCGACGCCCAGTCTATCGATAGCTCGTACGAGGCTTTGGTACGTGAGGAGCAAGAGCACAAATGGATTTTGAACCTGAGCATGCATTTCCGGGACAAGTCTAGGAGGGAAAAGTTCTTCGTCACCTATCGCGAGAAGGACTCGATCTGGAGGCGAGTTACAATATCCCTGGACTACCGAAACGCCCCTAGCGACTCCCTCGAACGAGACCTCATTGGCACCAAATTCCAGCGAGATAAGAGCACCAAAATATACGAGGCCATTCGCGAAAGTCTACAGGACATTCAATTTTATGATACTGTCACAAATTTGAAGCTCCAGACCGCTGACGGAAGACTGCATGTTCATGTAGTCGAGGATGTGAACGTGAGCCAGCCTGTCCTTGTGAGCCCCCGTGCTAGAAACTGACTAAATCGAACTAGGAAATCATTCACTTCCCGACCATCCACATGATTGAGCATATGGACTGCCGGCGGGTTCGTGAGAGTGAACTTGATTTTGATTCTCACATGTCCGGCTTCGTCTACAAGGTCCTTGTTGACGGACACACACTCATCAAGAAGGAGATACCAGGACCAGACACCATAGATGAGTTTCTTTACGAAGTCAATGCTCTGAACTCGCTCCGGTTCTCCGGGAGTATCATCGAGCTCTTTGGTGTGGTCGTTGATGATGATGAACAGGTTGTCAAGGGTCTTCTCATTAACTATGCCGAGAAAGGAGCCCTTATCGATGTCATTTACGACGATCCGGACCTACCCTGGACTGAACGTGAGAAATGGGCAAGGCAGATTGTGCAAGGACTCTCGGACATTCACGAAGCTGGGTTTGTCCAGGGAGATTTCACACTATCCAACATTGTAATTGACGACTTCGGCGATGCCAAAATCATCGATATCAACAGACGAGGCTGTCCTGTTGGCTGGGAACCTCCCGAGGCAACCCCGCTCATCGAGAGCAACCAGCGAATTTCTATGTATATTGGTGTTAAATCCGACCTTTACCAGCTTGGGATGGTGCTATGGGCACTCGCAACCCTCGAGGATGAGCCTGAAGCTCACCCCCGACCCCTTCGCCTGAGGCATAGCTTACCAGTGCCTCCGTGGTACCGTGAGATGGTGGAGGCCTGCTTGAACGAAAACCCGCGTGCTAGGCCACAGGCGACTGAATTGGTTGCTAGGTTTCCAGAGATGCCTTATGACGACTTACGTGGAGGACGAGAAATCCCATCGATCTCAGTGCACGATAGTACTTCGTTTCCAAAATACACCAAGGACAGAACGTACGGTGTTCCGGAAGCGAAAACCATGGCGAAGGAACCGAGGAATAGTTCGGCATACTCGGCTAGTATTACACAGTCAACCTCGCCCAGCTTCTCAGACGAACCTTACCCACGACGTGGCCGCTCTCCTCCCAGTCCCCTGCCATCGCATCATGATTTATTTCCCTCGTCCTACGATGGCGGAAACGCCATGTGGACGGATGTGCGTGACTTCGCAGATGGGGACGACGATCCCACTGCAAATGGGGCAATGACTGGGACACAGGGAGATTTCGATACGATTCAAGCCTCTACGAAACTGGAGGAAGAACTCGAACGAATGGCGGCAACCCTCGATTGTGGGGCTATTCTGGAAAATGAACAGCTCCAAGTGCCCAGTGGTAATAGCTCGGCGCGAGGCATTTCGTTGGATGAGGTCGCTGATGAGTCGAGAGAGAATGCTGAGATACTTGATGAGAACGAGAACGAGACGACGGTTCTGATTCCGACGCCAATTCCAGGAACAGGTAACATTTTGGACGCGCCGCTAGCGGCAAAGCTCGACACTGACAAGTCAACCGGTTCGGAGATCACATCGGTAGATTCAGATGACACCGAAAATACGACTAAACCACACGATAGTGTTAATGCGGACATCCCGTCCGATGGACAGACCACCGCCACGACAAAAGTGCTTGATGATAAGAACGAGGCGAATTGAACAGGCCTTGCGCAAACAAACGACAAAAGCGCTGCTCATAAAACGACAGGATAGACGATCAAACAGAAACCATATTTACGCAATCTACAGCAATGACCACATCAAACTTGGCATCTCATAAGGCAAATCCACTCCCAGAGCTATCGGGACAATTAAGCGCAGGAGAGGAGAAACGTTTCATCGGGTCTGTCCAGATGAACACTCGATACCTGCGGCGGGCGTGGCTCTGGATATGGAATCCGACGCCCATGGTGTGACTTTGGTCTAGATTCTTAATTATTGGTCAATATTGTACGCGGCAACGTGGTCATGGGAATTTCTCTTCAGGTTTTCTTTGTTTCTCGTTCTGCCATACTTCACATTCTCAGCTCACGCAAGGGGTCTGGAGCCGGAGGTCACTTCCTGGCGTTTTGTCATTTACACGGTTCTCAGGCGGGCTCATTCTTGGGTTCTGATAATTATGCATTTACGAGCCGGGCAACAGCACCGCTGTACAACCCATTATTACAGCTAGAAATATCTTGGGTTAGCATTCTTTTTCCCCACCCAATCATGGGGGACACGATGAGACAACGATAATATGAAATGCTTTAATATACTCAGGCTGCCGGTGTAGGCGCTAACTTGTTCGTGAATTGTACCTAGAAATGGAATTGTTTCCCGCTCGAATTGTTAAGGGGAAGGAAGTGACTTTCCATAGAATATAATACACATTCCTGCTACCACCTCAATGGCACAGCTGATCGATTAGGATCTTCGTCCTTAGAGATGCTGAGAACCTGTGTTAGTGAAGCTGACCCCATTCCAACAAGCCAGTGTCTCAATCGGGGAGCCTGTCCCTTCCCTACGTTTCACCTGTAAACCTTTCCCATTCGCTATTGATGAACCGATATTTTATTTGCATCATTTGTCCAACATGCAGATTATGATTATACTATTGTTACAGATTTTCAAGGGCCTTACTTCACACACCTATACAACCACCACCCTCTGAACTTTAATGGCGATAGATTGCCCTCGGGTTTGTCTTACTGAATAAAATCTCCTAGGCGCAGACTCTAATCAGCCTCTACTGTGTGATCTCTTTTCCTTGTCTATCTATGTGTGGTGCGAGACCCCTCCCTCTACTGTCCACCACCCGTGTTACTTGAAAACAGAACATGTAACAACGCGATAAATGTTGGCACGGGTAAGTCTGGATAGGTGAGTGAGCTGAAACCTGGTATTGACGTAACGTAACCTTTCAGAACTGGTAGAAGTGAGACAAGGTCTTTAAGGGTACACCTTGTGCATGCTTCACATGATATTATCATGTGAAAAGTACACGGTAGCCTGTAGGATAGAGAACTATCAATTTTGTTGGATTATGATAGAATACCTAGACATGACCGTATCTTCACAGGCCCCAGGGTCTTTTTTTTCGTAGACTGATTAGATAGTTGTCCATGTGGCTTTTCTCATTCCGAATTCCCAGCTTTTTGCGCGGAGAAGTATCAAGCAGCGTGGCTAATGTTTGATTTCCCAGACTAGAGCAATAAATGGAATCGGCGACAGCCCCGCGATATTTGTAGCATACTCATACTGTCCGATCATCCTGTCGTAGGTTATCTTGTGCCATGGTTCGTCCATGATATGCACAGAACTCCCTCTCTTGAATGTGTTCCAAGTTGTTCTATCTGTTTTAGGAGTCAAGACAGTATCATGCAAAGCGGCGAGGCGGTTGACAAAAGAAAGTTTACACTCGGTCCACTCTTTTACCCCACAGTACATCTGAAGCTAGAAAACTTTATTCCGTAGATCTCCGTTTTTAGCCATTATTGAGGCTATTCCGACCTTTCTAACGATACTTAAACTATTTTAAAACTATTAAAATAGATATAAGTCCCTATATGGGCTTATTAACTCTTAAACATACCTAATAGTGGCAGAACTCGTCTATTATCCAATGTACTTACGGGTGCTTATATTGTGTTGAAATAAACAAGGTGGCGAATATAAGTCACTTTAGTGGACCTGCCAAGAAGGGGTGTAAACTTTCTTTTGTCAACCGCCTCGAGCGGATCTCCTGCATAGTGGCGCAGTTGTCAGGCTCATGCGCCCAGTAGGCGAGGTAGGTACTTTAAGGGTTTATTTGTTAGACGCTGCTGCAGTATCAGGGAATCTGCCAAGCTGCCCAAGTTATGGAACTGGCGAACCGGGAGAGCCAATACCTTACGTACCTAGGTATATTTGCCACAAACCCCATTTTCGCCACATACTACCCTCGCTACAATATCCCCAATGTCTGGAGTAAATACTAGTACCAGGCGAGGTGGTGATCAAAAAAAACTAGACACCTGATCGGCAGACCAGACCCACCAGTACATCTGGATCTCGAAAACTTTATTCCGTTGATTTCCTAATTTGGTTTATTTTAAGGCTATTTTAACTTTTAAGGTTATATTTAAGCTGTTTTAAAACTATTAAATAGCTCTTAATACCTTATATACTCTACCTGTGCCTAGAAGTATCAAATAGCTAAGCATGCTTAGGATTGTTCTATTTGTTAATTATGCATCTATGTAATCCAAGGTGGCGACAGAGGTCACTATAGTGGGCCTGCCAAGAGGGAGTGTCTAGTTTTTTTTTGATCACCACCTCGCCAGGTAGTTCCATACGTAGCTCGAGTAGTACCATAAATTTTTCATGCATACTAGGCAGATATTCTAGAAGGCTGGGCTCAACTCCCGTTTTATCCGTTGACAGTGCAGGACCAGCAGGGTCTCAGGGCTGATGGCTGATGTTTCCCCATTGGCCAGCGCCTCTGTTCCAAGCTCGCCAAGGATCCTCTGCGACCTCGAGTCTGCAAAGGTACTGGCTCGACTGGCTCGACTGGGCGGGAGGTAGCTAGGGGTGTAGGTAGGTTCGCTAGGGAGGAAACAGCATAGATCATGCGGGGCTACGCTATATCTAGTAAGACCCCTTGCGCTAACGTCTACCCGCTCGCCCGTTCAGGTCCCGTTTGTTGGGATGGATGAGACCAGATGAAGGCGTTCGACCTTCGTCGGCCACGGAAGCCACCAAAAACACCGTTCGATCGCTAGAGGCCTGGATCAACAACTAAGATAGTGGAGCTATTTTGCCATTGCACACTTGCCGAACCATTCGAGATTCGCCATTCTCGCCAAGGTAGAAGACTACTGTATGCATGGTGGGTGAGCCACATAGTCGAATATATATATATACTAGAGTTGCATCCACGAAAGTGTGCCTGGCAAGCTGGTGTCTTGCTGACGCTTCGCCTTGGTGCGCAGTTTCAGAGTAAGTAATGTCAAAGTCGGCCGGGCGGTGACGTAACAATCTCATCAGGATGGACATCGAGACGTTCCTACAACCGTACATAGTAGCAAACCATCCCCGCAATCTGCAGCTTTGAGCGTAGTATTCCGAATCAGCCTCACTGTATATAAATACGTCTACGCTGCCTCGGCTGCTCCATGTGGACACCGAGCAGGGAGATGCTCTGTCTCGTCTGAGTCGCTGCGACAGACACTGGATAGTAACGAGATCTGTGAATCTACAAGAGGCGAGAGAGGTGTTCTCGTAGCTGGATATCTTGATACCATTTGGTCTCGGCGGGGTTGCTGAGTAACGCTTGCTAGAATGCTGAAGATTTTGAAGCGATGCATGCTCCTGTTCCTAAGCCATCTGCCGAGGTATGAATCTTACCTCTCGTAGTAGTGGATGTGGTGCGATAACGAAGTTGTTGAAGAGAGAAGAAGTATGGTCTTACTCGTAATCTCTGCAGAGGAATGAAGTTTCAATGATTGATTTTCATGGGTGTCTCCGCACGTCGCGCCGCATCAGACCATCATGTTTGGCTGGACGGGCTGAACGGCTGGTTGCTGGCCGTAAAAGGAAAGACCCTTGGCGTGAGAGGGCTGCTGATTGGCAGCTACCCCTGTGGATGCTACCGCCACCTTGGACCCTACTTCCCCAACAATTCAACAAAATCTAGGATCTGCAACGCAGCATCAGACCGCTAGGCTTGTTTGTACTGTATCAGGTACTTTAAGTAAGTACTCGTACCTAAGACACAACCCCCAGGCTTGAAGATCCAGAACCGGCACAGTAAGGGTACGCATGCACCTTGCTGAGTACTGTACTCGTGGACTCTGGTTGTCTCTACCTGTTGCTGTTTTTGTTTTTGTTTTGCTCTGTTCTGTTCACTGTTCTGTTCACTGTTCTGCTGTCTGCCGGCGCAGGGACTCGTACACCCCCAGTCTGAAACGAATGATACAGTATACTAGAGGGCTAGATCCCCACACTCAACACGTCAAGGTTCCCGTAGTCTGCCAGGAGTTACCTATCACCTTCACATAACATGGTTAGGCGAGCTGGGTACCGACAACGACCTCTGGCCCGGCCACTGGCTGTGGGTGGTGGTGGTGGACACGTCCCTATCGACGTCTGTTGCCCGATGCTGGGTGTTACTAACTACCTAACATCCGTCGTCCGCGTCATAGCCAACCCTCATTCTTGATAAACTTTGTACGAACATATATGCTGCGTTGCACGTACACGACAGGTAGTACGGAGTACTAGGTAGACGCTTGCTGGCTGCACCGTATCTCGCTGACTGGACTACATGCAGCCACGAGATCCTGAGTCTGCTGAGCCTGTTGTATTGGACTTGCAATTATATATACGACTCGGGAGTACTCCTACCATCGTAGATATAGGTATCTAGAGGAGCAATGTGTGCGGGTGTGCCTCCGTGACAAGTCTAGGTAACATCTGTGCAGTTCGCCCCCCCCCCGGCGATTTGCGGTTTGCGTTACCTAGACACGCTACCTAGACACCTGATAGGTAGGCACTGTTCTAGCCGAGCCCCGGTGCAGTGACCTGGATACCCAGGCCCCCAGGTACCCCCCCTGCGCTGCAGCCTCCCCACCCCACCCCCAAGTACACAGTATCCATACTCCCACCATTGTGACACCATAGCTTGTCAAATAAATAATATCCTCAACCCGCCGCCTCTTCCTTCGCCTCTCAATCCTCATTCCCGAAACCTGGCACTCCGTCTTCATCCTGTTATCATCGTCGACCCTCACACGCAAGCCGATAGATGAGCAACGAGGGCCTTCTACTGCCATCGACGACACCCGCTCCCCAAGCGCCCGCCATGGCGTCTCCCAACACACCCCAGACTGGTGTCGTTGCTGGCGATGTAGTATCAGCCGACGGTACCAAGGACTACAAGCCTCTGAGGTCCGGCAAACAATATGACCTCAAGAAGCCTCACATCACCGAGTATCCCATCACCTGGGGCAACTGGTACAAACACGTCAACTGGCTCAGCACCTACTTCATAATTGGCCTGCCCTTACTCGGCTGCATGTATGTAACCAGAAATCCCCTATTCTCACTTCTGCCAAGTCTCGCTCGCACGCACGCACGAAACGACTCGCCCGATATCTTCTACCTCTATTCCTGTGACGGCTGCCAGTGAAAGATTACTGACTTGGGATATTCAGTGGTGCCTATTTCACCCCACTCCAAATGAAGACTGCTGCCTTCTCAGTCTTCTACTACTTCTGCTCCGGGCTGGGAATAACGGCTGGATACCATCGTCTTTGGGCACACACGTCGTACAAGGCAGCACTGCCATTGAAGATATGGCTGGCCGCTATGGGCTCTGCTAGTGTCGAAGGTTCAGCCAGATGGTGGTCCCGAGATCATCGCGCTCATCACAGATACACCGAGTGAGTTGCGAGTCGTCCGATGGTGATAGCAACAGCTTTCTTGGAATACCAACTAACAGCTTGATTAGCACCGAGAAGGACCCTTATAGCGTTCGCAAGGGTTTCTGGTACTCGCATCTAGGGTAAGTGTAGGGAAGAAGACTGAGAATAGTATAATGTTGACAATGCATCAGATGGATGGTCATGCGCCAAAACCCCAAGCGGATTGGAAGAACCGACATCTCGGACCTGAACGACGACCCAGTTGTTGTCTGGCAACACAAGAACTGTAAGTTTACTCCCGAGATCTAGCTTGTGTGTAGCTTGCTGACGAATTTGCAGATATCAAGTGTGTCTTGACCATGGCCTTGATCTTCCCCACTCTTGTCTGCGGGCTTGGTTGGGGTGATTTCATCGGTGGCTTCATTTACGCTGGAATTCTTCGCGTCTTCTGTAAGTCCTGTCGATGTGTCCTGCTATTAAAAGCTTACTAATTCGACTTTACAGTCGTCCAGCAGGCCACTTTCTGCGTCAACTCCCTCGCACACTGGCTCGGTGACCAGCCTTTCGACGATCGCAACTCCCCCCGAGATCACGTCCTGACTGCTTTGGTCACGCTTGGTGAGGGATACCACAACGTAAGACAAAACTTGACACCTAGGATGAATCACATTCGTTCCCAACGCGCTGACCAAATCACTTAGTTCCACCACGAATTTCCCTCTGATTACAGAAATGCGATTATTTGGTAAGTTTACGACCAATTTCGTTGCCCGATAAGTCAATTACTGACTCTAGCGGTTTAGGTGGCAGTACGACCCAACAAAATGGTTCATCTGGACATGCAAGCAATTCGGCTTGGCTTACGACCTGAAACAATTCCGCCACAACGAGATTGAGAAGGGTCGCGTCCAGCAGCTTCAAAAGAAACTTGACCAGAAGCGTGTTGCGTTGGACTGGGGCACACCATTGGATCAACTCCCAGTCATCAGCTGGGATGACTTCGTGGCCGAGTCCAAGAACGGCAAAGCACTTGTGTCCATAGCTGGCGTCGTGCACGACGTTACCGATTTTATCAAGGATCACCCTGGTGGCAAGGCGCTCATCTCGTCGGCCATCGGTAAAGATGCTACGGCTATCTTCAATGGTGGCGTTTACCTTCACTCCAACGCTGCCCACAATTTGCTGTCTACGATGCGTGTGGGTGTTCTACGGGGCGGTTGCGAGGTCGAGATCTGGAAGCGTGCCCAGGCCGAGAACAAGGGTGCTTCCATGTTGTTCGACTCAACCGGCAAGCGCATCATGCGTGCTGGTGATCAAGTCACCAGAGTCCCTCAGCCTACTGCCAGTGCCGACGCAGCTTGATTCTTATCAGGAGCTTGCATGGGATTTATGCGCACCTAACCTGAATACGATTGCGACATTACCGAGACCTCTCTCATGGCATGCACGTCCCTAACACTCGAGTATGTTAGGTAATCTGGCACAAATGGCGGCCCGTGCGGTGTACACATGGAAGAATAAGGACGTCGTTCTACAGACCACTTACAGCATCAGTCGAGAATTCATAGATGGCGTTAATGGGAGTTTGGGGGTCGGAAAAGGGCGTTCCTTACAGCAATTTACACCATGAAATCATGATCAAACATTACATAGTTAGACCGAAAACACGAATTTAAATCTTAATAAAGACCTCTGTCCTAGAGATTGCTAGCTTTATGTTTGAGATTCCATTTGTTGCCATACGTGTAAGCCTCCAGGTGATGTGCGGATAGATTCATGAGCATACGAAGGCAGGATGGTGGGTGCCCGGGTGTTGTCTACAACGATGGTTTCGATTTGTCGAACATGCATGCATACGTGTACACATATCTAAAAAGAAATTTATTTGGAGCCGACTGACTTGATGGTAATTTAACTTACGATTATAATGAGTCTTGGAAGACGTCTTCTCATTTGATTTTGTACGTTGTTGTATCTGGATCGAGCTACTACCAAAGTCCGGTACTTTGAGTGGGCAAAGATAGTTGTTGCATAGTAAAGTGCTTCCTGATTTACCTGCCAGGCGAAGATGTCCATGTTCATCCAGATCATTCAGTTCGTTCATAACTTGTTGATGATGCCACAAGACAAGACTGGACCTCTTGGGCGATCTGGTAGGTAGGTTGAAAAAAAAACACCGCATAGTTCAGAGTAGTTGTACCCATCTCAACTAAGATAACCTGTCTGACGATTTTACGCACTCGTGATTATGCATCCTTCTGTCTATAAATGCAATGACACGCCGCAGTATACCTAACTAAGTCAAGGTCTACTCCGGACTTAGAATAGGGTTGAAATGAGCCAATTATGGTAAGGTGCCCAGTCCAACCACGAAAGAAAAGAATTCACGCGCGAGGTATCATATATCCCCCCAATCCATTCATGACCGTCAGAACACCGACGCAATGCATGTAACATAAAAATAACAGTCCAGATAGGTTTTGAACACACAGGTGCAACCTCGCGCCA
This sequence comes from Astrocystis sublimbata, assembly GCA_022453515.1. Classification (NCBI taxonomy): domain Eukaryota; kingdom Fungi; phylum Ascomycota; class Sordariomycetes; order Xylariales; family Xylariaceae; genus Astrocystis; species Astrocystis sublimbata. Next base: position 520,509 of record JAJNNY010000002.1, read on the forward strand.
GACAATGGGGCGGCAGAAGCTGGAGCCAAGAAACAAAGCCATCTTCGAGTATAGTTGACTTCATTTGAAGAGATCACGCAGATCCATGAGTTTCTGCTTCGCCGCTTCGGCTTTGTCCATCTGGCGATTCCTGTCCATGCTGAGGCTTGCGAGCTTCATTTTCTTATCTTGCAGAATAAGCATCTTCTCCTCGATGCTGTTTTGCATGATGTAGCGCACAGTACGCACTGGCCGTTTCTGTCCGAGGCGGTGGACACGATCAATGGCTTGGGCCTCTGCGGCGGGATTATACTGGGGTTCCATCATATAGACGGTGTTTCCCGTTACAAGGTTGAGACCTAGACCACCCGCAGAAATGGACACGAGCATCACGTGTATGGAGGGCTCCTCGCGGAAAGCAGTCATCGCAGCGCTTCGGGAAGGGCGGGTCATCCTACCGTCCAGGCGCGTAAATCGGATCCCTGCAGTATTCAATGCCATTTCGATTAGGTTAAGGTGAGAAGTCCAGGCTGAGAAGACAACGGACTTGTAGGGAGGCTCGTCGGGGTTGGCATTGCTTTCGGCTTCGGACTTGAGCAAATCTTCGACCAGAGCCTTCGTTTTGGTGTGGGGTCCGGAGTATCCATCATGTCCGATTTTGGGCCCAGCCTTCGCCTCGGTATGATGGCTCTCATGCTCAACCTCGAGCTTGCTTTTGCGCAATTCATTGCACTGGAATCGAATATCAGAGCCGCAGAACAAGCAACTACCATGGTCTCTGTCCTTGGTTTCTTGTTTCCAAGCCTTTATGCAGTTCGGACACAACAAGTGAAAACAGGCCGTCATATGACCAATCACGTCTTCCTCGCGCTCAGATGCAATATCAGCGGCATCATTAGAGCCTAATCTTCGCTTGCATGATATGCAGAGGTCGTTGTTTGTTTCCTCCATGAGTGCAAAGGCCTCATAGGATCTGGCTTCGGCTATCGCCGGCTTCGTGTCTTCTTCATCGCTGTCAATGTCAATGGCTGAGTCGGCTGTCATACCCTGCACAAGATCGAGATCTGCCTCGTTGAGTAGGTCTCGCCCGTGAGCGCAGATGAGCCGGAGTCTCAAAATGGACTGCAGGATATGAATGTAGACTTTCCCTCCAACCATCCGCTCTCTCCCCGCAGCTAAGACCTGGACCTTATCCTGGGCATTCTGCTCAAATAGTTGATAGAGCTTGCGCTCATTTGGGGAGAATTCAAGCTTGACCAGCTGGTCAGTTCTTGGGGGTAGGTTTATCTTGTCTTTCAACCGTCGAAGAGTGACGCTGTCGACTAGTACCCGCAGTTTGGGCACGATTTCTGGATCACACATCTTGAACGGGGATGTGATGAACTGTGTGAATTTACCTTTCTCGTCGAACGGTTTCAGTCGCAGGAAAGCTAGTAGAGCGGCAAGATCATCTAGCTTATTCTGAACCGGTGTACCCGTAACAGCCCAGCGACGATGAGCTTGCAATCGGCAGATCGCTTTGAATTGCAGAGTTGTTTGCTCCCGAATCATGTGAGCTTCATCGAGCACGATGCGAAACCAGCCTATTTCCTCGAGCGGCCATGGCCCAGGCTTTCCTTTATTACGAGCATTCACTTCGCTGGCCACAGATCCGTAAGTGGTCAGAACCATGTCGTAGTCGGCAAGCACGCTTGCGTCTTTAATGCGGTTAGAGCCGTGGTATATATAATATCTCATCTGACCTGGCTTTATGTGGAGTCTGATCTGCTCTTCCCAGTTGGTGATGGTGCTGAGGGGGCAGACCAGAAGCGTAGCTCTGCCATTTTGCTTAAGTGGCGTCAAGTCCAAGGGAGGTGGTGCTGGAATATGAAATTGCCGTGACGATTCTCCCTTGTTCTTTGACGGAGGTGCTTGTGGTTGAACTGGCTCCTCGCTCAACCAGGTTTCGGCTTCCTCGAGAGTGGTAGCAACGAGGGACAGGATACTCAGAGTCTTGCCCAGTCCCATCATATCCGCGAGAATTCCGCCGAAAGTTTCCGGGGGCTTTCTGTCTTGTACTTGGCCTGTTATGACATTGCGATATAATCTTTGACCTTGTGGGCTGTATTGGGACTGCCAAAAAGAATCGGGTGTCTTTCCATTTGCCGCAAACACACGTGGCTGTTCCTTTGTGGTCATGAAGTAGAGTCCTTGTCGTTGATGTCGGAGTAGCTCGGTCTGCACTCGCGGATGCGGCTCCATCTCCGGAAGATCTTCACTTTTAGTAAGTGAGTCAAAAACGCCCATGACTTCGGAGCGAATCTCTTCAACGCTGCGAACCAGCAGAGGAGACGGTGCATAGGCAGGTGGTTGTTGTCTGAAGACGGAAGGCGGGGGTGGCCTTGGCCCTTCAAATTCCTGAGGATTCTCGTATTTGATACCATTGTCGTATACGAATGGCTTCCTCAGCCAGATTCCCTTCTGCGACAGGTACTTACCAACAGTCATGGCCGCCTTCCGCGGACCGTAAAGTACCATATCCAGTACGTAGGCTCTAGAGATGGCTTGGCCAGCCTCTTCCCCAGGCTCCTTTCGTCTTGAATTGATCCTGCAATTCGTTCTCATCTGCAGACGTGGTGCATCGAGCAGAGGCGCGAGACCTGACGCAGTTCGGGGGTCTACTAAGCCGATAACCTTGCGTGTGTGGTCGTATGCGTATATCCGTTGTGTCTCATCTCCCGCCTTTCTTCTCAACACAATCTTGACGAACGGCCAGTGACCATCCCCCATGATGGAAATAGCACCAGGTTTAGGACTAGGGCACAGGTGACAGTTCAGTCTAGCGTCCTGGACCATGCCATAGCAGACCTCCTCCTCTATCGGTTGGATTTCAACAACATCGCCTTCGTCATCTGGACTAAAGTTAGCGCAAATCTCCCGCCATAGACCTCCGAGTATATGACGTACTTCCGCTCGTCAAGTCTACCAATTCAACTGCGCTTCCGGGTCGTTCATGTTGTTCTCTGATCTCTCTCAGGTGCTGGCCCAGCATGCCGCTCCCACCTGCCTCAAAGTTGGGCTTGGACTCGAAGCTCTCGCCCAACTCTAGCTTCCGGCGTTTGTTCTGCGGAGGTACCAATGTGCGGTGCTCAACATTGTTCATGCGCTCGATCATAGTGCCAAAGGCGTTTGGGTGGCTCAAATTGTTCGCAGGATAATGTATCGGCAAATCGGCTGTGTACCTGGTTTCAGGGCTATCAAAGCTGTATTCCACGGGCGTTGAGCTACCAGAGCTGTTGAAGTAAGGATTATGCAGACCGTTTTGGGGACCAATCAGACCATTGGAACCGCGGGGATTGAGAAGGGCGGCAGGAGGATAAGGGGGAGCCGAGGCAGCGGGCGTACGGTTCGGGTCTCCATTTGGTAGCCCTATAGAGGCAAAGAGAGGAATGTCAGTACCACGAAAGTGTGAACAGCAATGAAAACGTGCGCCGGGCACAAAGGGCACACGATGAATGGCACAACGGACGACATGAGGCTTGACACGAGAGGCTTTGGCATGCTCGAAGGAGCGGATGAGTAGGAAGGATTCAAGCGCGGAGAACAATAGAGGAAAGAAGCAATACCATAATCATAATGATATGGATGCGAAGCCATGTTACGAGGCTAGATCGCGTTGCGCCGCCGCCCGGGGTCAAAGAGCGGGTGCTGGCCGAAAGGACACTTGACAGGTGAGTGCTGTAGCCCAAGAATGCTGTGCAAAATCCTTGGGGCCAACGGCTCGAATGATGCGCGGGGACCGAGGAAGAGTAGGAGGCAGAGAGAGGCACATATGTACAACCCCGTCGGTCTGCCATCTGTTAGCAAGCGTTATTTCGAGGGGAGTATGGGGGCGGATACTGCGAGGTTGGCGATAGTCTAATCGTTAGACAAAGAACGCCGCCCGAGGCGCCGCAGGCGGTTGTGAAAGGGGATTCGAGCGGAGAGTGCAAGATGCATGGGATAGAGCATATGGGATGTGGGAGAGGGGAAAGGGGAAAGGGGAAAGGGAACAGAGGACGGAGGACGGAGGAAGTGATGAGGTGATATAATTCGAGAGTTGTTGAGGATGGAGGGTTGGCGGTTGGCGGTTGGTGGGGGAGGAGGGAGGCGGGCGACTAGTACTGTTACTCCTACCTTTAGTTGGTGGATAGGTGACCTTGGAGAGTAGCAGGTACCTACCTCCCTCAGACACATAACCCGCCGGTGGTAAGGCTGAGGGCGAGGGGCCGTGGAGGGGTAGTTGCAACTCGTGTTCACTGGTCCCATGGGAACTCCCCGGAGTGCAGGCAGAAACTTAACCTTAAGTTGAGGCAGGTATATTGTACCTTATACCTTCCTGAGTTCGAACGTTCCTAGGGACCTGGGTAGGCACTACCTAGCTTCAAGGTTGCTTGGTCCACGCCCGCTAGGTTTAGGGGCCAAGCCACGTGAAGAAGCACCCTCTCCTCCTCCGCCCGGGTCGTAACTGCAGAGCTGCAGCGGGTCGACGCAGGCAGCAACAGCTCTTAGGTAGGCGAGGTAGGTACCTACCTAGGAGGGAGGTATGCTTGGGTTGCCTGGCCCGCCTGGTGGGTTTGGTTCACACCGAGAGAGTCACGAGGGCATCTGAAGTTTTAGGTTGCATGCAAGGAATATCGCGCTTGTTGCTACCTAGGTATGTTCGAATCAAGATGGAGCATCTGGGGCGGTCGGCGGAAGCGGGAAAAGGAGGGGCAAAAACATATACTGACTGTAACCTGGTGAATGCCATGACATCTGGGCTACCTATACCTAGTACTTACCGTATCTCGCCGTACCTACTCTCTCTCTCGTAGGTAGTTCATATTAGTGGCACAATTCTATTAGTGACACATTCCCAGCTTCTGTCTCACTTCTTTCCCACTATTTGCTTTCTCATTCTTTAAAAGCACTTCCCTTTATACTGCATCAATTGACAATAAGTGCAATATATATCGCTTCATAGCCCCCGCCCCGGTACGTGTCATTGGCCAGTCATTCGGATGGAAGAAGACCTGTCATGCTATCTCAGCCCTCAGGCACTGCTGCAAACCTACCTACTTAGAGGTAATCTCGGGTTCGGATTGCTTGTGCGACCCATCATCTTCAAAACAGACGGAGGCAGAACTGCTGATAGAAGCTGTCTATCAGTCCAGTCATTGTGGCTAGGAACTTAGCGCGTGGAAGGCAGATCAACACCCACGGTTCTGTTGGTCAGCAGACCGTCGGCTTCCTTTGTCCCAGGCCCTCGCTGCACAACATATCAGCTACAGCAGGTACTACGAGTATATACGGTTCCTGGATGGACATTGGATGCTGGCAGTTTGGCTCGCCCCAGAAATCCTTGGCTGCCGGGTGCCTGCAAGCAGAGCTCCCGCCTTGGTTACGGCGGTAGATGGGCACCTTTGGTGGTCGGCTGACCTGCATTTTGCTCGATGCGGTCCTGCTCGCAAGACCACGTGCCCCGCCGACCCAGCCAAATGCCTCAGCTTCTACCTTGGTAGGCTATCTGTTGTTGAAGAAAGGACGACGTGCTTTGCAGTGCAGGTTGTGACTTTACTCGGTTACCTTGAGACATATATTTGGTGTACCCCTTGTGGCATGCGCTTCGCCTCTGCCTACAGGCAAATGCCCATATGAATTTACCTCCTGGCGGGCATAAGGGTTTTGTTTGCCGTGCGCGTATAATGTGGCTGTTAACACTACCTGGTAGGTGGTAGGGTCGGTTTTCATCCCACAACCTCTTGCACATGCACCTCCCTCTTTCCCTCCCAGATACCCGAATCATATGCAGTTGCCCGTCTTCAGCATCTGTGGCGTGATAAAGCGTCTCGTCGCCAGAGAAATGAAAGACGTCGACGGGTTGAAGCCGTGCAGTGCGAGCCAAGTACCGCAAGTGGCGTGGGTGAGTAGGTCGGTATATATCGTGGAGATGTGAGCATTCTCGCGGCAATGTCCACGATTAGACAAAAACAAACGGGAGCTGGACTCGCAAGCAAGCCTCCGCGGTTTCAAATGGCACACAGTCACGTGACGACGGATTGTCGTGTGTGAGATCTTGTCGCAAGGGTGGTCGGTGGTGGTCGATGGTCCAAATCCTTAAATCCTCCTTGCGCGAGCGGAAACCGCCTTCTTTTCAACTATTTCGATCCTAACTCCCTTTCAGTAGCCATGGCGAAGGCAGGAGACTGCCCCGACTGCCTCGGCTTGGCTTCCCAAACCCAAGGTGTGCCGTGAAGCGCGAAGCTAAAGACGGCTAAACAGGGGGGCGGCCAGCTCAGACGGCCAGGGGGGTCCGCAGTCTGTCTGATCGCCGCTTCAGACGACTCCAGATTCGGTATCGCGGCTGTCACGTCGCTGCCCGGAACACGGATCAGGCGCAAAAGGCCAGGCATGTACAGGCACCCGAAACATGAATCTTCATCCGAACCCCTACTCTAGAACCTCGCTCTCCGTGTTTTTGCGTGTTTTCTCGATCGTAAGATGAGCCGATATGGCATAGGTGAGATTGGGTAGGCCGGTCTGGCGGGCCTGGCCTGCTATCTCTCCTCTCTTAATTGTCCTGCATGGACGTGTTCGTTCTTGGCCGCTGACCTCTCCTTCTCTTGCCCTCTGCTCTTCTCAGTCGCCAGCTTGGTCTGCCGTTCATTTCTTGGTCTTTCGCTTCGTCAACGTCTAGTTTGAAAGTATCGTTGTTCTTGTTTCTCGTGGCCGGCCACATCTCTGTTTTTTTTTAATCGTATTTACCTTCACTCCGCCGTCCGTCTCGTTGCTTCATCGATACATAGCTGCCATATCCACCAGGAAAGCTAGGAACGAAATAGGAATTATATACCCAAAACAACAGGATAGAAAAGAAAAAGAGAAGAACGTCACAATGGCCCGTACAACCTCTTTCACCTCCATCAGCTCGCTGGTGCTGCTTCTGCTCCTGAACATCTCCATGGTCAGCGCAGCAGCCATCCAGCTCCGGACCGCCATCGCCCCACGACAGAGCCCGGCCGCCACGCCCGCACCGTCGCTTCCCCAATCGTGCGCAGACTATAGCCGCATCGCCAACCTATCGACCATCGCACTGAACTCCACACTCCGGGGTGCATTCCTCCGATCTTCGCCCTTGGGCACATTCCCGGCCGCTGCTATCCTCGATGCCGAGTCGCCGAAGCTGATGGATCTGAAGTTCAACATAGCCCTGAACAAAGAGTGCGGAAACTTGAGCGAGATTGCCGTTGTTGAAGCCGACCGCAACCTCACCGCCGGCACTGTGGCTGGCATGAAGATCCTCGATGCCCCCGGCGTCGACCCCGACAACCTTGCAATGCCCATACTCTCCATCGCATTTGTGATCCTCATGGGCTTGCCGGCGACCTTGCTGTAAATCAAAACAGGATTGAAAGTCGTTTATCAGTTGATTTGTTTATTCATATTTTCACTGGTGCTATACATAAGTGAGGGGATGAGTGAAGGGATTGGGTTTCGGGTCGATATAAGTGGGAGTGCCAAACCTGGAGGACTGGCACCAGTTCTTGACTACTATCAGGTAGAGTTGATATGAACTTGCACGACTGGGCGCGAAATACAAGGCACTGACCAAGCGGCTATTGGGGTGCATAGAATCAAATATAAATGTCTTTGTAATTCATTCTCGAGAGAGCCATTTCCTTTCCTGGGGTCTCAATGATGGCCAGCACCACACCTATGAATACGTGGGCTTGCCTTGGTCCAGTACAGTACTAAAAACAATAATCTCAATACAAATTGGTTTTGGTACAATCAGACAATACAATCTCAAGGCGCCTACCCATTGCTCTCCCTTGGGCCAAGTTTTCAAAGCCCGGTCCGTGTTCCTGCGCATCGTGGCGCGGCTATGGTTCGGGTGTTTTGATGTTGGAAGAATGTGTCACAGCCCCCTCGGAGTCAACTAGATCATCCTCTGTGACAGATTTCTGTGATGAGCTTTGATAGAGCGACATAGCCAATTACGTAGCATTGAAAGTGTTAATAGTGATGGTGACCCGACGAAGTGCACACCGCTCACAAACTTGTAAGATCATCATCATCATCATCATCATCATCATCCCTGCTCGTTGCCATGGTCGGCGCCAGATACCTCACTCGGCACTTCTGTCCCATACGTAGGAAGGGGGAGCACCAAGGTTTCCACGGCCGTGATCTTGACCTCATCGCCATGCGAGGTCATCTCGAAGCCTACGGGCACACTGGTCTTGGCCCGGCTTCGACTCTGGGTTCTCTGCCGCCGGCGTTTGGCAAAGTATTGGACCGTTTTGAGTCCCGCATAACCTGCATGAGGCGACCGTGAGCGTGATGGGGATTGGCTGCGCGGGCGTTCCCTGGTTAGCTGCATGCGTACGACCTTGAGGCGCGATGGCGAAGGGGGAGCTGAAGGCTCATAAGCGAGGTCGGTAGCTCTCATGCGGTGTTGAGAGCTCGGACGTGATAGTGACGGCACCTCGATGTATCGCGAGCTGCTGCGGTAGCGACAGCGGCCTCGGCATGTTCCCGATTCGCCTGATGGGATCGGTGCCCTCCCGGCGCCCACTTCGAAGGAGAATTCTCGCCGCCGTTTGCGGCCCCGTTGGCTATCTGGTTCGGGCGAGGGCAGCGGCGGTATGGTAATATCGAGTCGTGTTTCCATTGTCAGGCCGATAGTGTTTGCCATTGCGGAATTAATCTTCTTGACTTATATATGGCTTGGCTTAGACTGAAGTGCAGTATCGTTTACTATATAGTGGTGAAGATGGAGCATGTGTGTCTGGACAACCTTCGGCATCCGTGGTATATGACACAAATCATCAATTGCGGTAGTATGTGACTGATGCGGCACAGTTGCCTTCTGAAGACAACACGAATTTAGTATAAGTTGGCTGGAATGCAGTCGCGTTTCCCCCCATGTCTAGGGAGAAGAAGAAACGCAAATGGAGGACATATGACCCTATAGTATATAAAACTGGTCTGGGGAAGTTGCGTCAAGACACTTTCCAGAGGAATGTCCTCCGTCACTCTTCTGGGCGGGCTGTGCAATTCGTCCCAGTTACGAAAATGGTGGGTGAGGATCGACGTATGCTCGCGGTGATCTCCAAACGGTCGAAGGCTGTTCGTTGGACGAGCTGGACTTCGGGCGTGTCTGCATGTGGCAGCCCAGGTTGCGATTGGCCAAGCCGGTAGTCTCCAGATACGGTTGACGTAGCCAACGCTGGATGTCGACGTAGCTGGAAACTCTAAGTGTGTTCTACTCTGTCGCGATAGTGCAGGTTCGGTACATGCTATATAAAGGAGGAGTCTAGCACCAGCACCAGCACCTGGGCAGCTAGCTGAAGCTGATCCTGGCCTCCCTAGCTTCCCCGGCTCGCCCGGTTCCCCTCTTTCCTCTTGGCTTGGAACGGGTATGATTATTGATTGATTGCGTGGTACGCTCGGTACGTTGAGTAACGGCAAGCTGAGACCGGAGGATTTAGTCGTGCCAAGCAATTGGTGCGCAATGGGCTCGATGGGGTTGCATGGCGAACATGGTTCAGATGGGTGGGTAGTAGATGCGCAGAGGAAGGGATGCCTGCCGGGTGCACTATGCGCATGTACAATATCGCGTGATCACTGATGACAGATGGCTCCGTGGCATTCGATCATGGAATGGTGGTGCTACGAGACGGCAATGCTCGGACAAAGCCCAACAAAGGGAACCTGGCGAGCCTGGTCCATCCCATCCCTTACGAGCTTGGGCGGCTACCGGGTACTAGGTACTAGGTATAGTACCTAATCTTCAAGAATGGGATGAGAACCTGAGGTATGGACTTTATATAACCAGATCAGTTCGTATAAAAAAAGATGAAGCTTACCTCCTAGTAGTGCCTACATAGGTCATACGTGCGCAGTACTAAGTTAAGTGCTGCCCATACCTGAGCTGGGCAAGCACCTCCAGGGCAGTTTACCTTGCACTCACGTACGTACCCACATGTAGGTAATGCCCATGCTGACGCGCCTCGACCGAGTCGACTTCTGCCGGTACAGGTACTAATCTGCGCATGGATACAGGGAAACATGTAAATTTACGCAAATCGGAGTGCCGATGCCATGCGCGTCTGTTGGATCTCAATGATTATCCAACTTGGGACCTACCACAAGCCTAATATGTAGATCAAATATCTACATTTATCCTACCTAAGTTGTCTACTCCCGAGTCGTACATTAAGCCTTCAATGAGGCCAAAAAGCTAAGATATGTTCCTAGTAGTACCTTCCCTACCTTAGTCGGGCCTAGTTTCACATGTTGTTCCAGCGGAACGGGCTGCGAGCTTGGCCACTAGGCCGTATCAAGCTAGTACATCTTCCTAGATATCTCCAGTCGTCTCCAGGCGTGCCGGGTCACAAACAGGTGACAGGTCACACCAGCTGTGTCCGAGGCAGCAGCATGTATGTCATTTGTATGAGAGGTAAGGTGACACGGCGCCGCCAGCTCCTGAATAGCACCACCCTCCTATCCGCATGCCAGAATTCTACATCTCCGAAACCCAGCAACCATCACCCATTAACCATCAACCATCGGTCATCGGTCATCTCAAAGTCTCAAAGTCTCGCCTTTGTATCTGATTATACCATCTCGACCACCCATCGTCCGTCGATTACAGCAGTTGCCCACCTTGGCGTGGCCTTCTATCCTTCGTTTCCGCGTCCTTCGTTAACTACCATCTTCGATACCGATACCGATACCCATCCGCTACTTTTCCACGAGCCAAGCCACGAAGCAGCTTCAACTCACTTGGTCCGCCAAGCCATTCCCCTTTTACGGTCGAGATGACATAGCCCTCCACCTACGAGTCTCGTTTCTCGTCCGCGTCCGCGTCTGCGTCCGCCTGTTACGTATCCCGTGTCGTTTGTCCGTCCAACTTACAACCGCCACGATGCCGCGGAAGCAGACAGGCTACGAACGTCTGGCCCAGGTCGACCAGTTTAGCGATGACTCCGATGACGAGCTCCTGGCCCAGAGCTCTGCCTCGCTACAGCCTCAGTCTTTCCCTCGCCCTGCGCCCGCCACTCAGCCGCGCCCACACTCAGGCATGACCTCGCCCAAGGCTCAGGCCAAGCGGATGCATCTCTCGAGACGTCATCGGAGCAACTCGGGTGTCGACTTGAAGGCCATCAACGCACGGCTGGAGCGATGGGCCGACGAGATTGCTTCCAAGTTCAAGAGGACAAAAGGGCGCCCGTCCGGCGAGGAGGCGCGTCCCGAGATACACTACAGCGTCTTCCAGCCCCCTGCCGGTGTGAGGCCTGCGACTCCCGAGACCTTAGCTACCATGCCCGAGCCTGCCATGTCCAAGGCGGAGTTCGATCAGATAGTCAAGAGCGTCGAGATCGCCATCGACCAGGGCATGCATCCCAGCATGATCACCCAAGGCAGTTCGGGCAGCTACTTCGCACGCAACACAGACGGCAAGATCGTGGGCGTCTTCAAGCCCAAGGACGAGGAGCCTTACGCGGCTGGCAATCCCAAGTGGAACAAGTGGATACACCGAAACTTGTTCCCGTGTTTCTTCGGAAGAGCCTGGTACGTTTCCCCCAAAAGTCTTGCAAACCTTAGGGTCAGCCATACTGATGCGTTTGCAGTCTTATTCCCAATCTCTCTTACGTCAGTGAAGCCGCGGCGTACACGCTTGACTGTCAACTCCGAACCAACATGGTGCCCTACACAGATGTCGTTTGGCTTTCCTCCAAGTCTTTCCACTACCCGTACTGGGACCGTCGGAGCTTTTACAGGAAAAAGAAGCCCTTCCCTGCCAAACCCGGTAGCTTTCAGGTCTTCCTCAAAGGCTTCAAGGATGCGAACATCTTCCTGAGGGAGCATCCATGGCCGGACCAATACTGGTCCGGCGCCCGCTCGAATGAGACGCACCGAAACAGGCGCAAGAGGTGGACTGCAAATTGCCGGCCATCAAGCCAACCAGCCTATGATGAATTCGAGAGCGATGACGAGCAGGCCGCTGCGGAACAGCTACCCCTGGGACCAGACAATTTCATGTGGACAGAGTCTCTGAAACAGTCTTTCCGGGAAGAGCTGGAAAAATTGGTCATACTGGACTACATCATGCGGAACACGGATCGAGGCTTGGACAATTGGATGGTCAAGGTCGACTGGGAGACTCAAGCGGTTTCGATTGCTTCGGAGCCGCCACAGCTGCACATGGATTCAGTAGACGAAGAAGAGGATGCAGAGGGACCTAGGCCGGTTGATTTAACGCAACGAACGCAACCAACAAGCGCGCGGTCGCACCCCTACAGAGTACAGAAGCCGATGAATGCAGGTGATTCTGCAAAGGTTCCAAACCCCAACATATCGCTTGGAGCAATTGACAATTCGTTGTCCTGGCCCTGGAAGCATCCAGATGCTTGGCGGAGGTGGGTTTTCGCCCTCTGACTTTTCTGTGTGGGGTCATAATATGCTGACGCAAGTGACAGTTTTCCATTCGGATGGCTTTTCCTACCTGTTGATCTCATCGGGCGACCATTTTCACAAAAGACTCGGGATCATTTTCTTCCTCTCTTGACTTCTACAACCTGGTGGAGTCAGACCTCTCACGAGTTACGGAAAGTCTTTGAGATCGACCCCGATTTCCAGGAAAAGATGTTTTCACGGCAGATGGCCGTCATGAAAGGCCAGGCTTGGAATGTCGTTGAAACGTTAAAAACACCAGATCACGGACCACTTGAACTCACGCGTCGAGCTAGGGTTTGTGTATGGGACGACTTGGTAGATGTCCCTGTAGCTGTACCCATGCGCATGGCTAGCTCTGAGATGCGACGGAAAACCGGAACCGAGCGTCGTGATACCATCCAGGAAGAGATGGACATCGGCGCCGCCAACTCTTCATCTCGCCCTGTAAAGCACGGAGAGGATTTGCTTGGTCTCTCCAGCCCGCTCCCGCATCCCGGTCGCTTCGAGTTGACCACAAGCCCGAGAGCACAGTCGCCCGAAGGGCACGGAAATGGCTTGATTTCTGGTTCGTCGAATGAGGGCCAAGTTCGTCCCGCTACCAATAAATATGCATCGAGACCTGGTTATCAAGGCCCGGCACGGTCAGAGGCTCAAATCAGCCCACGCCCGAGGAGCGACCATCCATTTACCTCAGCAAGGAGACACAGCAATACTATTGCGCGACAACTGTACGATACTACGGATAACTATATGGAGGCCGCTCAGGATGATATGGAAGGCGACCTCGGGTTCGCCGTAGCCGAGGGTATGGAGGGTAACAGACGCAAAGTCATAGTCGAGCGGCTAGAGACGGTTAAGGCCAGAAATCCTGTTTTCACGTGGTGTTAGGTTATTATTGATGTTCCCTGCTGGGACAACGTTGGGCAGACTCCACAACTCAACTAGCGCTTGAGGGATGAGTACGAGCTCGATCATCCGCCCTGATAGGTCATTACTTTTCATATTCCTTTTGCTTTTTTTCTTGAAGGCGACGGCGTCCAGGGACGATACACAGGGCATTGGATTGTGGAACACATTGATACGTGGCATAGAGGTTAGGGCAATAGAGCCATCAGTATAACTGTTGGAAGAGACGAAAAAAGAAAAGGCGTCGGATGGTTGTACAGTACAAAGTATTATTACAGTGCTTTTATCGGAAATATTACAGGTAACATTTCCAAGTATAATCATAGCAACTGATAACCACGTATCTGATGGCCACTTACGCGGTGGAGAGATGTGAGGTGCGATTATCCAGCAAGATCCGCGCAGCTTGACGCTGTGCCGGTGACCCGAACTGGCTTAATGACATACTGGGTATTGTTTACAGCAATTACATGGTACATCCTCGGACAATCGATTGAATGTTTATGTTGCTTGGACGATCCCTGTGTTCCTTGTCTACAATGCGAACATACTTGGCTTTGGAGCTTGAAGTTTACGATGGCCGGTCAAGGAAACAAATACCATGTTGTATAGCCAACCATGTCTTGACGTTTAATTTTGTTCAAGTGGCTTTCTCCACGGTGATCACTCATTAGGCGGAGCCTAAGAGGCAATGAGTTCAATCTAGACTTTGGGCTTTTAAAGACTTCAGGCCCCCTTGCCGATGAAGTACATCTGTTAGTTCCTTATCACTCGTGGAAACATGATATGAGCCAATGTATTCGGAGCTTAGAAGAATGTCGGGATCGCTATCTTCTCATTGGTCGATCCGTTTTTGTCTTGGTCAAGAGGGAAAAGTGAGGCAATGCAGTACGTAAGCTTATGAGACGCAAATATATGCAATGACATGCAACATGCACAACTCGGCAGGTCTTTGTGGCTTGTTTTCGTCTAGTAAGGAATTATACATCATATTAGAAGAACGAGCAACAATAGCACACGACACTGTGGAGGGGAGATCCATTAAGATTCCCAAGAGACCCCTTCGCCCAAATCTAGCCACAAATTGTTCAGAGAACAACAAAACATGACTGAACACACGAAACTCTGTGCTGTTTGCTTTTCTTTTCTTTTCTTTTCTTTTCATTTTACTGGTGTGACTAAATTTATTGGACACATAGATGAGGAAGACCATGATTATGACCGTGACTCGCTTATGTGGCTGTTCCGATTTCTGACTGATCGTAATTCGTTTCCCAACATCACGGCCACAGTGGAGGACATCTGAACATGATGGACAGTACCGATATGTAATTATAGGTATCTCAGCCGACATCGAGTTCACAGTTTGTCTCTGTCACACTACTTTATTTCAAGCTTTTGTGTTTTCTTACTCTGATGTTATCCGAGTGGATGAAATACTAGAATCAGGGCTTAAGCCCGTTCCCAAAGGTTCCTGCACTGTGAATTAACGTACCATTTATTGCAACTGACCTACATGGCAATCTATGCCCAACGCCTGGCAGTCATTCGAACTAGCTAGCTCCCTAGTCTATGTGGTAATAGTAGAACTGAACGAACACGTAGGTAGGAGACACGAATTAAAAAAAAAAAAAGCAGGTCTTGGCGTGAGAGGGGAAAGAAACTAGATCACGAAAATGGCGTTATTTGTGTGCGTGAGAGTACAGGTAGGTAACTTGTTTTGGATAAGGTGTCGAGCACGACCTCGGCCGTTTATCTGGTCGCGGCCCCGTTATGGCCAGAAAAACCGGCCGACCCGCAGGCCCCTTCTTCTTCTTCTTCTTCCTCCTCCTCACCTGCCTCCCCTCCTGCTACTCCTCCAGCCCCTCTCGTGACGTCGTGCTGCGAGCTATCCGTTCTCTCACCGGTATGTTTCTGGCCCCCTCCCCCCCCTCGTCGTGATACCCATATCCCCATATTCTCTACCCCTGGCTCTTCTCATTTTACCCGTCTTGGGGGGATCTTCGCGTTTGCGGGATGAGCAGGATAGCGTTGCATCAGGCAGTGCTCGAGGATATCGGGGAGTGGACTCGTCGGGTGCAAAGCGAAGCGGGAAAGGAGCTGAACTAGCCTACTGCCTGTCGATAGAGCTGGCATGTATGCATAAATTTGATGTATATAGTATATATGCGATGACATCAACCGACTATAGCGACGAAGCACATGCATGTGCAGAATGTAACTCTAGATGTGTACACGGCTCAGTTCATCTGCTCGCAGTTAGACGGGTCCATGGATGCATGGATGTAGGGTCATGTAATGTACGGTACCTCTGCCTGGGACTTCCTACCCTCCCTTTCCTCACTTTGGAATCCGGGTCGTGATGCATGCAATCGTCTCTGGCCAGTATCAGACGTTGCCGTTACATTGGAAACCGTGCACGCACATGATGGTGTCTCTATTGTGCGGAGAGTATGGAGCATGACGCAGGATAGATGGCTGCTGTCACATTACCGTACTGCGTGAATATCTAGCTGTGCAGCATGTCGCATCACTGTTACTTCGGGACCACAAGAGACAACCTATTGGGATTTCTGTTAGGCTCAGGAGGTCGGAAGCAAGCTTCACGTGTTGAGTATCCAGACCGGAGAGGGTTGGGGACAGGAGAAAGGCATGGATGGAGTCCCCAGACATTTTCGAGTCCGCATGATACGAGGGGAGCTGGAGCTGCCGGCTATTCACGACTGATTCGTCTCCTTTTGCCGTACTGGTAGGCCTCGCCAGAACCAGAAGGAGGCATGCCCTCGCTCGGGGTTGTCGACTTGCGTAGTCGGAGAGCGTGATTCAAGGTTTGCTAGTAGACCTGTTGTTCGCCATCCATGCACCACACGCACGCACACACGGTGGACTTTAGCCCCGGGTTGAGCCGCGATTCAGCTCATATCGTGCCCGTGCCGGCTTTAGTGCCCCAATAGCAACAACCCATACCATCTTTGCGGCACAGCACCGCGGCGCTGGAGGTCTACGTTATGTGGCCGGCCCAAAGGGCAGAAGTATCTCGAGGCCGATGTACATACACTAGGTAGTGTATTATTCTAGCTATGCTATCGTCCCCGGCTCCCCTCTTGCAAACGCAGATCCATTGTCGTGAAGCGCTAAGCACTGGGCTTGGGGGTTCGCTTGCCACGCCAAGTACCAATATGGGGCTGTCTCTGAATTTAAGGGTTACGAATGGAGGTTCGCCACGGGTTTTTCGGAGCATGAGCATGCAAAGGAGGCGAAGAGGAATTGCTGGGAACAGCGAGCTAACCTGGCATGGCTGGATGCCTGGGAGGTGTGCTATGCTAGCCAACAATGAGACATTCCTCCGTTACAGGTCTGACGAGCTCCAGCCTCCAGCTTCCACTATTACCATGGGACGCCAGGTCCCCGGACAACGCTCGCTGCCTGGGGAGCCCATTTCCAAGGCCATGGCATTGGGTGCTCTGCAGCGGGCGTGGTAGCGCGCTCTGTTGCTATTCGTAGCATGCAAGAACACGTCAGAAACGAATAGGACAGCTCGTGTGGTCGCATTGGGTTTGAAGACGGACATCTCGTAGGCAGGCAGGCAACACGGTCAGTTGTGCTCCGGCCACCACCACGACGACCCTCGCGACCATTGGCCCCAAGACTGCTCCCTCACGTCACCTAATTTCGCTCTCAAGTCAATTCACTGCTTCTGATAACTTTGGGGCCGCGCCCACGGCTCGCAATTTGCTAGACAGAACATGCCGTCAGCTTCGGGGTGAGTAGTAGTAGTAGTAGTAGTAGTTGCGAGAGTAGTACGCTGTCGTCTGATCGACAAGCACACGTAGCAAGACGAGAGGCGAATATCACAGTGCATAGTGAGCATAGTGGCGGATGAGACGATGGCAAGCCCGTTTTGGCGTATTAGATGTAAGCCGTACGGGTATATGTATATGTAAATGTATATGTATATGTATATGTATATGTATATGTATATGTATAGGTATATGCTGTGTAAGTTGACCAAGGAGTCGACTCTGCTGTGTCCGGCGTATCTTGGTCACAGTGCATTCATTCATTGTAGGAGGCGAGGGAGGGTGGCTTGCAGCTAGCTGGATTTTAGGCGAATCAAGCTTATTGGCGATTCCTTGCGCCAGGTTCGTGGATCCAGGAATGGGTGTCGGGGAGCCACACGCTCGGGTTAATTACAGGTCGGCGCGGGCTGGGGTCGACGTGACTGTAATTAGCACGATATACTTACATTTACATACCTACAATAACCTTTCGGTTCGGGACCTCGGGTTTAAATGATTAATCGCTAGTGCCCGGCTACCAGCTACCTAGCTACCTAAGGTACTGGCCATTGTCCTATTTGTTGCTTCCCACTGTTTTTACACAGTACTTACCTATGCATACATCGCCACGCATTGCTGGCTACGAGTACTCGTACTAGTTAGTTAGTACACATACTTCCGTCGTTCTGCTGGTCTGGCGCTTCGCCTCGTGTAGCAAGCAATGCTTGGCCCGTGAGAAGGAAGTTTCGAAGTTTCTGCGAAGGACTTATTCGGGACTAGACGTTTGAGGCTAATCCCAATGCGACGCGTTGTTGAAACGGACCAGACGAAACGAAGCTGTTTCCCGGTACCAATCGAGCCAATTTACCAAACGTGCCTAGGCAGGCGGGCAGGCTCGGTCGGGACGTGTGAGCATCGTGCTGACGGCCGACGGTCAGGATTAGCCAGCTAGAATGATATGGGTACGCCCACAGAGCTGTCTGACCCGATACTCTGGTACACGCTAATGCATGCTCACTAAAACAATGTAAGACATCTCGAAGGGAGCGAGGAACATCCAGGACTGTCATTGCTTGCTCTTCGTCGTACGGCGGCACTTGTCCTCTTCCCACATCACGGCGTATCGACAGCCTGCACATCTGAGCCCGTCCCGTGTACTCGTATGTGTATGTGTATGCGTTTAGAGCTGCATGAACACACGCCGTCTGTCGTGCTATTGCCATTTGGTGACCGGCTTTTCCCGGCCGCGCCGAGACGTGGCCCGCCCTGGGCCGCCCTGCCCGCCACGACGAACCGGGTCGTACCCGAACCAATGTGTGGAACAAGTCCCAGCAATTTGGGACATTCGCGGCACGCAATCTCCCCTTCACTTGGATCCTGTCAACTGTGGGGAGCGGCAGGGAAAATTGCGCACGTCGAGGGATTCATTCCTCAAGTCTACTAATTAACCACATCTGGCTTGGCTTCCTTCTGTCAAAAGCGGCGAAGAGGCGGAGTTACTGTAGCTTGTCTGTCGCCTCCCAAGACAGGCAAGACAGGGGGCTTGAGCCCACGAAAATCACAAGCGTCTGCCGAGGAGAATTATAACCCGCTTGTTCACATCTGCAGTGCGGGAAAAATGACATGCTCATGCTCATGCTCGCACGCATGCTGCCTGCTCCTTCTTAACACCAGTGTTATTGTTATTGCCAGCACTACCATGCCATGGCGTTTTGTCTGCACTGTGCGTGTTGGCATGTGGGCGAGGTGGGTTGATGTAGTCGTTTATAGAAAACCGAGGCGTGGTCTAAAAGCTTGGACTCCCCTGATACTCAACGCTACGGCGATTGGGTATGCGGAAGTCAGGTCCACCCATGATCAGCATTCGCCTTAGTAGCATGGCATTTTCGGTCAAGAGACTGGTGAATTTGCTATCCAAATATTGCGGCCCAAGCGATAGCCCTCCGATGCCACCCTCTCCAAGACCGTGGCGTGCCTAGGTAAGGAATCAACTCCACATATTGCAGATTCCGTATCGATCGCGTGGGGTGCTAGGGAATGTAGCTGTTTATTCGGTACGTCCGAGCACGCCCTCGTTGATTTGATACTGCAGCACCTGGGAGGGGAACGGGATTTCTCCTTCTGCCATATGCGGCCGACAGGGGTTAGGCCAGGTATACAGACATGTCTGTCATGACCCAGCTTGTCGGACCCCTGATGGGTGATAAGCCATTGACACTTCCGGGTGGCGGTGAGGTGAGGTAGTCTATCACCTGGTTGGCCCGCTAATTGC
The DNA here is from genome assembly GCA_022453515.1 of Astrocystis sublimbata. Classification (NCBI taxonomy): domain Eukaryota; kingdom Fungi; phylum Ascomycota; class Sordariomycetes; order Xylariales; family Xylariaceae; genus Astrocystis; species Astrocystis sublimbata. Next base: position 539,910 of record JAJNNY010000002.1, read on the forward strand.
AAAAGGGTTTTCGCCGCGAAAAGGGATTCCGGCCGATCTCTGTTCAGCCATCTGGCCTTGTAGTGTGTCCAACCAGCAGCGTTGTTACCGCAAGACCATTCCTCCTGCTTGGCTATGGCTCGCCAAGTTTTGAACCGTAGATGATCGATAGCACCGGGCGCGGTAGCCCAACATAATGTTCCCTATCCTCACCCGTTCCTTTAGAGGCCCACAGGTGAACCTAGACTCATCTCTGCTCGTGGCTTGTCGTTGACATGATGAAGGAAAGGTCGAATACTCATGGCATTAGGTCGAATACTTCGTTTTGCACGTATTCTTCTGTCTATGCCCCCTATCTTTTCGTCACTTTAGCCCACCATAGTCAGGTAAGCCAGGCACCGCAGCAGGGGGATAGCATGCTGAGTAATTATGCCAAACCCTTGGAGAGATGGACAGGCCTCTCTCACACTAGGTCCAAGCCTCTGGGTGCGTATATCACTGTGTGATGTGCAACGTACGAAAGGCGTTAGTTACCCGACTGAACCATTGGCTTGGGATCTTCGAGCACTGCTGTGCGCCACACAGAACCTCTGGCGGGCGTCACCTCACAGTGCCAGCAATTCCTGAGCAAGCCTGCGTCCCCGGCACTCGAGCGCCTCGGCTTTCTGGGGAATTTTCATTTCAGTACCATTGCAAATATCGGACTTTCTCCGCTCCCCGGCCGCCTGACTACAGGCACGCGTTAGCCGATTATACCGCGAGCTGTAACCGAGAGGGACAAGTGGATAGCAAGGGACGTGTGCGTTACGTAGACCAGGGGAAAAGCAGCAGGTCAGGCTAGTTTCCTTAGGTGGTATGGACGTTACTCTGGTCCTTCTCAGCGGTCGCTTGGGTTATCAGGCCACGAAACAAGGCCATTACTACCCAACAATGTCAGTGCTGTACTTTGTAGAGTCCGTCGTGCTCCAGCCAGGCCTACAATCGAGGCCAGCAGCCTGCAATGAGACGTGGTGCCGCTCCAAGTCATCCTCTCAACTCGCAGGCCAGTGGTAACAAGTTCATGAGCGAAATGGCATAACTGCTGAGTCTGGTCTCGCGTCTTCTGGCGCAGGCCAAGGACTACTCAGCAGTATTATGCCGAGACCAATATCCTATTATATAATGAATCGTGTTTTACCTGGATGTGCAGTAGGTACACGATCGGCAGCGGTGCTAGCATAACAGTATCGTGGGGTCCGATGTGCTGCGTGTGGGTGACCATTATGCAAAGGTTTTGTCGACCAGGTCATGATGCCCATTAGCTCCACATAAGTCTAAGGCCGTCGTACATTGAGTCTGCGTCTTGCAGGTACCAGGTGAGGTTTGAGCAGAGCAGGAAAAGAAGGGAGTACTTCTATACCCCATCCTGGTGGCTCGCTGGCTGAGATCATAAAATCCGACTGGGTAAGCCTATTAGACGACTGCGGCGAGCTCCCAGGAGTCCCTGTGTGGACAGTCACGGCCTCCGCCTCACCTAGCGAGCATTAAGTGCTAAAAACAAGTAAAACATCCGCGACATCGAGACTGCAAGCCTAGACGTTACCTTCGTTTGGAAGGAGGACACTTCTCAGAAATGGCCGAGTACTCATTCTCAGCTTGGGTATTTTTGTTGACCTGCTAACGCGCCAACAGTCAAACGGACACCGTGGAACTTAGCGAAGAGGTCCAAGAAACATTTCTCCTTCACAACCGATTATTTCAAAAATATGCCATCGACAACACCACCTACTTCGTGCCCGCCGACGAGGTGCGTGTCAGACTGCTCATTGGCGAGAAGACATGTAAAATGAGAACGAAACTGACAACCGGCGTATATAGGACGAGACCCTTCGGTTGCGCATCCAGCATAACGTTTTGAGCATGATGTTTGATAGTAGATTGATTTTCCCGCCAATTGATAGACCGAGACGGGTTCTCGACTGCGGGTTTGGAACGGGAGAGGTGAGAGTCCACTGCGTTCTTGCTTCTCTCTGTGTTTACTGCGGGTGCAGGCTCGTCACAAACGTACACGTGCTGGCATTAGCTCAAAGCCACCGTACGATCGACTGTAACTCCTAGCTCACGTAGCTGACTGTTGACAACTTCTTCAAAAGTGGGCTCTCCAGGTGGCCTGGGAACATCCTAGATGCGAGGTAAGTGAGATCAAGTCTCCTCTTGGTTTGCTTCTCTGTCGTCTTGAGCCCTTCGGCTGTGAACTATGTGCACATGCCAGGCTGTGCCACTGATCTTCCTCCTTTCCCGTCTTGTCTTGGGGCATGTTTGTGGCCGCGCTTGATTGGCCAAGGGCGCCCGTATAGTCGTTTCTCGCAGATCATATATCCCCAGTACGACACTCCATCATACAACGACAGCAAAACCATCATTAGAGAAATGTCGAAATTGTCGTCGCTGACTGAAAATTCCTTAGGTCCGGGGGATTGACATAGCGCCGCACCATCACAACCCCGAAGAAGGTCTTGAGAATCTGTATTTGGATATCGATGATCTCAATATGCCGTAAGGTTTTTCATGTCTGGGTGTGGAGAATGCTGACATGATTCTAGGCTTCAATTCTCCTCGAACCATTTCGACCTCATCAACAGTAGATTGGTCGCGGGTGGCATCAATACAGAACGGTGGACAGGATATATCCGTGATATACTTCGAAGTCTCCGACCCGGGGGCTGGGTTCAGATGGTGGAAATTGATTTCAATGCGCAGTCAGACAACGGTGCACTGGCGGATAGTAAGCTCTGCCCAGATACGTGCTGCAACGGGCCTCGAACTTATAACACAACTGGCAGGCTCTGCCCTCCGCCAATGGTCGCAGACGTATCTCTTTGCCATGGAACAATGCAAGAACCCAAGGGCGCCGCGTCGACTGGGCGGCTGGCTGAGGAACGCTGGGTTCACGGATGTAGACGAGAGAATGATCCCATTACCAATGTGTGCTTGGTCTGACAGTAAGAGCCTTATCCTCGAGCGAAGCTCAGTGCTAAGGAGAGCAACCATTGCAGGCCAGAGAGAATATGACATCGGAGCCGCGAACGAGGAAAACGTTCGGATGTTGCTGTCATCCGTGGCACTATACCCTTTCACTCATTATCTGAGGTACGCCGCCGCCACGAGGAAGCTGGTTAAATGAAGGAAGATTTTGACGATCGGTCCCAGTATGTCGATCACAGAATTCCACGTGTTGGTGGCAAAAGCAAGAACAGAAGCTGCGAACCCGGCGCTTAAGGTATCGTCCTCAAAACCCCATTGCCCGCTGCTTTTGTATGTGTTTCCTTTCGGACAGCAGACCAGCCTGCTGACAAATTATGACGCCTGGTCTAGCCATACTTCCCGTTGTGAGTGCTGTCTCTCTTAGATAAGAGTTGTGTGCGAGTGGTGAATGGGATGGTGCTGACGGCTCAAATCAAGATACGTTTGTGTGGGTAAAAAGCCCCGTCGGTAGCGTGCCTGACAGCAGAGTTGGAGGCGCCGGTGGCTATCTCCAATGAAGGGTTGCGTCCTGTCATTGGCCTCGTGTCGCCTGGGCTATAATCGCATGCCCCCAGAGTCGAACATCGAAACAAAGAGAGTTGCGGTGTGTCTCCGCTTGTTTACCTGCTCAGCCGCAGGACTCCGCATGCTCGAGGAATGCACGAAGTCAGCGATCCCCCCCTTCCAATGTAAATCATCGAAATTGCAGTGTGCGTCCGTGCAGCTTGATAACACGAAACAAAGGCGGACAAGTCTGGGGAAAGTGATGAAGTGGGCACAGACTACGCTCGGGGGTTCGATCGATCAGGGCAATAGGGGGACATGAGGTCTGTTTAAGGTTTCTAATTACAGTCCCGAGGATAGGGCAACGAATCAGAAGCATTGATGGCCGTTTGAACTCCCCTCGCAATGTGACCAATCCAGGAACCAATCCACTGTGCCCCGTACCAGCTGACTGGGCCGTTCGCCATCCAATGGCTACCAGACCGAGCGGGTTCCCCTATATGAACCTGACGATAAGGCGAAGGTATTCGACGCGCATGTGCGAAGACGGTCAGTCAGCCGGCCTGGATGCTACGGCCGGCCCTCATGATATAGGTGATGGCCATCATCGGCCTCTACGACCAGGCAGTTATTCGTTCTCCTCCACGTGGCCGTCAATGGGTTGCTCGCAGGGTTTCATGGCTGGAATGAGGTGGCAGCGGTTGTGCGGGCTCCTTGGGCACTGGAGTGGTGCTCTGGTGCCCTCGCTGGACTTGGCTGCTCCTTGACTACTACTCCACGGAACCAATCGGACAGTGGAAAGACCCAAGGAGACAGCTCGCTAGGCATCTCGTTACAAGTCGCGAGGACGGGCTCGGGCGGCTGTGTAACCCAGAACGGCGTCCGAGGTGGCCCAGATGAAATTAGACGTCGATGATTACTGTCCACAGCGCAGTGTTGTACCGTATCCCTAGACGGTTGCAGCTAACATAACAGAGAAAGGATTGTTCCAGGTGCATGTGGGCCAACCGCGGAAGTGCACTTGCATCCGACCCTTGCCGTGACGGCATGGAGTCGCTGGCTGTTCTCATCAGGTGATTTCTGGATCTCGCTGTCTTCGACATGTTCCTGTGCCCTCGCGGGTCTTGGTATCTTGTCATTTCTCTTGTGGTGATGAATCATGATGCTACGATGCTTGTTCACATCCGTCGAGCTGAGCATACGATTTGCGGCGGGCAACTGACAGACACCCTTGTGTGTTTACCTGTAGACAGTCTCCAGTCATTAGGCCTCGCCGAGCCCAACTCTGCAACCTTCGGGCTGCCATCGACCAACTTGGGGCGCGATGCCAGTTCGTGAGTCCCAAAGAGAAACAAGCCTTTGCGCCAAGACGACAGCACTCTAGGAACGGCACCAGCACTACAGGCCATCGGCGAATCAAACCCAAGCACGGCGGCTCAAACAGGTAAACGCAGAGAAGTAACGGAGAAAGGTAGGGATCGCTGGCGACTAACCGACTTTCCAGTACCGCGCTGTATTCTGGAGTCTCGAGTCCAGCCTCGAGCAGAATCTGTTGAGCCCGTGAGGTTGAGCCGAGTGCTTGTTGCATGCAGGTCCTTAAGTAATCAGGGGTAAGTAAAAGTAAGTAGGGTACCTAAGGTGCTTTAGGTAGTATTAGACACGCATTGAGCACAAGCCTGCCGATGCCCAGGTGCGGTGACAAAAACCTGCAAGATTTCATTCTCCTTCAAGGTTGTTTATCCACAAGGTTACTATTTCTTACTAGTGCTCGTAATTGCAGGTCACTGCAGTTACATACCTATAGAGGTAGCGGTTATGCGCCTGCGGCGTGACAACTTCTGTCGCGCCTGCCTCGGGCCAGCTGGAAGGTTGACGAGACTGAGGTTGCATATGCCAGATGGGGGTACCTTAGGGTACCTACATGAGTGTTGGAGCCGTAGTACTGCAGTGAAAAGGTACCGTGCAGTACCTGACTGTCCGGTACCTGCATAGCAAGGCTCTGAGGTAGGTAGAGGTAGGTGCAACCAACTCACCCCTGGGCTCCTCCCGAGGTCATCTGTTAAGGTTGCTGCCCAATTGCGCTTGCGGAAAGAGCCGTGCCCCGTGCTATTGCCGGCCGGGTGGGCCTTGACGAGTGACAGGCGAGACAGGCAGCCTGGTGAGCTGGCCCTACCCTAGGTAGATACCGAGGGTACCTATGTAGGTACCTTACCTACAACCTTGTGAGAGGTATCTCTCTCTACCTTGGTGCCCGAGGAGACCACTGGTGACGCCGCTTCTAGATTTCTCATTGGTCAATTACCTGCATCTGATCATCAGGGTTTCGGCTGTAAACCTCAGACAACACCTTTACTAGGAATATTTCCAACTAATCAGGACGTCGGTAGTGCACAACACCGACACCTACCTCAAAAATCGAACCTGAATATTATAGCGGCCACCAACCGCCCTCCTTTCATTTCCCGCCAAAACCAGCCGTGCCACCCTACCCTACGTCCAAAACCAGAACCTGGTCGAACCACCCACCTGCCAGTTTTCGGCCGGCCTCGACCTCACCTCTCCTCTCCCCGCCCGGCCCGACTTCCACCGCATCGTCAACCCCAATCAACCAATGTCTCTACCCAGCATGCGGTCCGCCACCCGCCTGCTCCGCCTCCGCGGCAGCGCGCTGTCGTCACATACCAGGTCGCCGTCCGTCCTCGCCTCCTTCGCGCGCAGCTACAGCGATGCGCCCGCGCCCGCGCCTCCTCTCCTGCAAAAGCTCAAGGGGGACCTGAAGACGGCGATGCGTGCCAAGGATACCGCGCGCCTGACCGTCCTGCGCGCCGCCCTCTCCGCGACCTTGAACGCCTCCAAGACGTCGTCGCCCATCACCACCGACGCTGGACTGGTGGCCCTGCTGCGCAAGCAGGGCCGGGGCTGCGCCGACGCGCGCGATGAGGCCGCCGCTGCCGGCCGCCCCGACCTGGTCGCCAAGGAGGAGTCCCAGATATCCGTCTTGGAAGAGTACATCGCCGGCAGTGGCATCGAGGAGCTCAGCCATGACCAGATCAAGGCCATCGTAGAGGGCGTCATCGCTGGCCTGGGCGAGAAGCCGAAGCATGGCGACGTCATGAAGACCTTGCTGGCGGCTGGGGGGCCCCTGGACGGCAAGAACGTCGAGAAGGGCGAGTTGGCGCGCGTGGTCAAGGAGGTTAACGGGGCGTAGTGAGTGAGCAACGAAGACGGGGCAAAGGGAGATGGTCTTGGCAAAGAGAGCCGACCTACCCCGACCCGGACCCCGACCGAAGGCTTAGGGTCCCTACGGTCGACTTTGCTCACCCCCCATGTGGCTTGGGGTTGCTGAAGTCACCTATAGCTCGCCGGCTCTGCAAAAGAGCGGAACGATATCTGTACAATACCTGTGAGTCTGACAGTAAACCCGTGTCCGTGTAAGCAACCGACCCGAATCCTCAGCCAGCGTCATAAGGGGCAAGGCGGTGGGTGCATTGCATCAAGCATTTTGAACCAACAGCCATAGTGACGCCTTGTTCAGCCAGTGCATATAGCGGACTAAATGAAATGAACAAATCTTCACTCTAAATACTGCAGCCGTAGTTCCCACGAAACTTGCACTAATTCACAACGGCACCAATGACATTTGCGGGTAGCATTCAAAACCCAGGGCAGAATGGGGGAGAGCATTGCTGTGTGATAGATGTTCATGTATGCATTAAATAGGGGTATAAACTGCCTTCACAGTGCTGGATCTAGCCGTCCAATGCCTCTGCTTGTGGCCTAGCAGAATAGGTTCTTACATTGCTGTCAGGAGGCAACGTCCTCCTCAGTGCGTAGTCCGGCATACTCGGTCCCTTGATTGGCCGTGGCTAATCTAGCACACAAGCTCAACAGCACAACCGTCTCTGTTGCCGCGTAATGATTTAGGGCGTCCAGCAGGATCTGCAAGTGCCGGCTGAAATTGGTCTCCCACTTCTTGATGATTTCAAACAGATTACTTATGCGACCCTCATCATCGTAAAGCTGACTATTCGAGCCGCTATCGCTGGACGATTTCTGTGACTTCGCGTTCTGGAATCGCTGCCATTGTTTTTTGGACATGTTCGGCGGCTTGATAACGCCTACCAGATCTGGATCGGCCTTTTCGAGTTCTCGAGAGAGCCAATTGGTATAGGCAGCAAAGACTGTGCAGGTCTGCATCAGTTTCGAGTGGATCTGAAGACTGTCAGCACCTAGATCGAAAGCCCGGGGTGAGGTACTCATACTCTAATCAACTTGCCGTTTGTTAGCATGCAGCCCTTGAGGCAAGTGTCCAAGAAGTCCACATGATCTTGCATCAGCTCATCAACTGTCCGGTCTGGTTTTCCAGGCGCATCCGAGCTGCCGTCTTTGGCTTTTAGTCTTGACATGAGAGATTGCCAATTCGGCTCGATGACCTCGAGCGTGCAGAAGTACAGTAGCTGCTGCACAAACACAACCATTCGTGCTCTCAATGTCCACACACGTCTCTTCCATATCTCTAACTTCCTAACCGAAGACTTGTGGCTCCACACGATGCCGGTATTGTGAGTTTGCCACGTTGTAGAGAGCTGGGACTCCAGGTATTTCAGGGACAATAGATAGCGAAAGAGTGCTTGGTATCGCCAGACAGTCTTGCGACTTATAACAAGCGATACAGGAAACGGCACTTGATAGTCTATCTGTAGCGACGTGAAGCCGACTGCGTTCTTATCGTTCTCAACGGGCTGGTTGCTGAGGGGCTGCAGCGACTCTCCTTGTTCAATCCCAGTGATATTAACAACCCGCTGCAACATCTTGATGAGACTGACTTCGTTCATTTCCACATGAACATCCTCTCTGAACGGATCCAGGGAAACTATACTTCCTGGCTGATGGAGAACAAGGTCAAGAAGCGACTGTAGCTTCACCGTGTTGACAGATTTGAGGGGCTTGCGCAGTTCCGATGCACTCAACTCCATGAAGTAGGTAAAATAATCGGAGGGGTCGAGGAAAAAGTAATGTTTCAACGATCGTAGCCTCGCTGGAAGGGCATGGGTGGTCAAAAGGAGTTTCATGAGCGATTCGTTCGCATAAGCATAAGCGTTGTTGACATTGTCGAGAAACCGGGGGTCGTCAAATGAGGTGGGTACGTCTCGAGTCACCTTGGTGATGTCCACGCCGCCACACTCGCGCACAACATTGAGATACTTACCGGCCAGCAGAACTTTATCCTTGACATGCTGGAGTTGAGGGGGAATGTTCTGTTTCTGTATCATGTATCTCCTCTCCCAGTAGTCATCTGTGTAGTCCTGTTCCAGCATATCGCGTCGTATACTCTTCTGCTCTTTGATCAAAAACTCGGAGTGCGGGTCTTTAATTTCCCCATGATGAAGCCATTCGTTAAGCATGGCCATATAGGGTCGACTTGCATCGCGTAAGAGGGAGGTGAGTAATGCCCTGGCAGCCGGGTCCCCCGACATGGATTCCAGCCTCTTTGTGATCAACTCGATGACTACACCACCCTTGCATATTTTCTTCCCGGTCATGTTACCTGGCACAAGATCACCGCCTCGCTTTAGATTTTCTATGATATTGTCAAAGTCTTCCACATCCGATTCTTCTTCGCTCTCATCATCTAATAGCGCGTTTCTTTTCAGCAGATCTGAGGCCAGGGCATAGAGCTGGGACATCATCTGGCTGGTAGGGAGCGTATGGACATGGAGCAAGTGCAGAGTAAATGTTGTATTCGTCAGAAACTGGCTCTCGAGCTGAGCAACCATAACCAGATAGTCGTGCAGGAATTTCCGGATCGCGGCACAGAGCGCATGGTTGACAACACCGAACTCTTCGCGGCTCTGTACGTTGACAAACATCTCGAGAGCAGAGTGATGGGTAGCCATCTGAAGCATGGATGTCGTCAAATCCTGCAGGCTTGGATCGAGGCCTGGGAGCATCTTGAAAGTCGGCCCCTGCAGTCGATCTCTCTCGTCGCCAGGATCGTAGCCGTACGAGTAACGAATGTACTGTCCCTCATATCCCATGAAAACAAAGAGTAAGTCCTCTATCATGACGGCTTCCTGCGCCTCCAATGACAATTCGTGGAGGGGCTGTGGCTGCTGGGAGGAGGGGCTTTCGGAAGCCAACGGCGGGATGGATATGCGGATGGCAAGCGGAGCGGTAGAATGTGGCGCGAGGGTTGCTACGGGGTCCCAAGATGCTGCAGACACGAATCGTCAGCTAGGTGCTCGGCACACGGCATGATGTGGTCGACCTCACTGGACGGCGGCTCCGGCCTGGCCTCCTTGGGCTTCGTCTCGGGCTGTCGCGTTTTGGGAGCCTCCCTTTCCTTGGGCCTCCGCTTCTCTCGCTCTGGCTGGAGGGGCTCCTTGGGGCTCTTGGTCCGACTCATGAGCTTCTCTCTCGTGGTGACAGTCAGTCTCTCGGTCCTGCGCTCTTCGACAGCTCGACTGGCAGGCCGGGGGTTTCCCGATGCTGACCTCTTATGGGCAGTATTGGTGAAGCCGGCCTGAGGTGGACGCCCCGTGCGCGAATCGCGAGGGTCGGCGGCTGGGCGTGCTCTCGGGTTTCCGTCGCTGTCGTTGCCATTGGAGCGGCGGTCCGCATAGCTGGAGAGTCTCGAAGACATGGTGACAGTAGAGCGACAGCGACAGCACTGACGACGGCGACAACGACATTCAGCTTTCAGCTGTCTATGGGGTCGTTGGGGGCACTCGTGATATATACATCAGGTGCGCGGCAACAATATCAGGGTTCTACGATATGTTTCGCCGGGAATTCGAATCTGGAGTTGTTGTCGCAACAGGTTGACGTCTGAATAATATCAACAATGGGTCGCGTAGTGCAGTTTGTAAGGTAGCTGTAGCTTTAAGTTCAGTCTACCTATTTACATGACAAAGTACCGGGTAGGTAGATTAGGTAGTATGTAGATACCTAGGTAGGTACGATTCACGATAGCTCGTCGCGTCCCTGCAGGTGGTTGGAACTTAGAGGTACTGGCCTAAAATAGTGAGGGAGGTACGTAATTTGGGTGATGCGCGTTTGCTCCGTACCTACTTAACCTAAGGTATCTGGGAGGCCTGGTGGGAGGTGGGCTGGGCAGGAATCAACCCCGCCGTAAAGGCCCGTGTCTCTCGGTACCTAGCGGTAGGTACCCTAGCCTAGCCCCCCAGCTGCCTTACCTGGCTCGCCTGGGCCCCTAGACACATGTACTTACCTACCCGGGCTAGCTACATGTAAGTATCTGCCCAGTTGCCCGCCTGGTGAAGTACAGTCATAGCACGGCCAGGTACCCATCAGCATCAGCATCAGCATCCAGCACAGTGGAGGCAGGAGCTTTCGTCAACACAGTCGCAGCCTTGAGCTTCGGAGCTCTACCATCATACCTACATCCTTTCGCTGCCTCAACCTCTCTTTCTCACGACACGATACGCACAAGCCAGAGAAGGTCGACACTTTCTCATCGGATACGAACTCGAGTGATCCGTTTCGAGTCTGACCGCTCCCTCCAACAGTCCAACAGTCCAACTCCCCTCGTAACCGATAACACCCCCAGTAAACCGCCACGATGTTTATGGCAAGATCTGAATACGGCAAGTGGTGCCATTCCTTGTCAAATACGGCCACATTGTGTGCCTTGAGGCCCTAGAGCTGTAACTTGTGCTAACGCTGGACTCGACGACAGATCGTGGTATCAAGTATGTGTGCACTCGACGCTGTTCCCAAAGCCTCCCGCCCGTGCTAATCACCACCGCCTGCTCACAGCACCTTCTCGCCCGAGGGTCGTTTGTTCCAGGTCGAATACTCTCTAGAGGCCATCAAACTCGGCTCGACAGCGATCGGCGTGGCGACATCGGAGGGCGTGGTGCTGGGTGTAGAGAAGCGAGTGACGTCGACCCTCCTCGAGACATCGTCCGTCGAGAAGATTGTCGAGATCGACAGGCACATCGGCTGTGCCATGTCAGGACTGCAGGCCGACGCGCGCAGCATGGTTGAGCACGCCCGTGTCGAGTGTCAGTCACACGCCTTCAACTACAACGAGAACCTCGGCGTCGAGAGCTGCACCCAGGCCATCTGTGACCTGGCCCTGCGCTTCGGAGAGAGCGCCGATGGCGAGGAGAGCATCATGAGTCGTCCCTTTGGTGTCGCCCTGCTGATTGCTGGCTACGACGAGGACGGCCCCCAACTCTACCACGCCGAGCCGAGTGGCACCTTCTACCGCTACGACGCCAAGGCCATCGGGTCTGGCAGCGAGGGAGCCCAGGCCGAGCTCCAGAATGAATACCACAAGGCAAGTCCTCTCGCCTGCCATCGCCGAGATCGTGCAGCTATACAACCTATACCATCTGGCTCACGAGCGATGTCGCTAACGTCTACGAACAGTCTCTCACTATCGCAGACGCCGAGATGCTCGTTCTGAAGACCCTGAAGCAGGTGATGGAGGAGAAACTCGATGCCAAGAACGTACAACTAGCAAGTGTCACCAAAGAGAAGGGGTTCAGGATATACACCGATCCAGAGATGGCTACCATCGTCGAGCGGCTACCCGCAAATTGATGACTCGGCAGACAACGCTTTCGCACTCGTTGAGATTTAAGAGATTTATGACAAGTCAATGAAAAAGACGCCAACACATGATATGAGTTTCCACTTTGCTTGTGACTACTTAAGTATTCAAAGTAAATATGACAGCGACCCCCCAGCTCAGCATCTATTCAAAATGCATCGGTAGTGTACACGCAGCGAATCTGCAGCTCGATGCTGTGTTTTTGGTTTTATCCTTGCGGTTCAGGACCATCATCAACGCACCCTTTTCCTGGTAAGTCAAAACGCCACGAAAGTCCTGATTAGACCGTACCCTAGCCAGCAGCCAGCCTCCTCTAAACCGTCCATGACGTCCGAACCCCAAATTCAGTAATTCCCATCGCTAGCCTAAGATCCGATAGATGTCCTTCCAATTTCATACGCCAGCCTTCAATTCGCCTTATTTCTCCCGATCCCCCGAGTCCAAATCCAGTTTTTCGAGATCCTCTTCGACGGTGAGCAAGCCCATGGCATAGAATGCTTTCTCGCCCTTAGCGAGTACAATCTTCTTGTTGCCGTCTAGGGCCATGCCGTCTCCGAAACCCGCAGCCGCAGCTGCGGCTGCCCCGCCTTCTTCTTGGATCCGTCGGTCGAGCCGGCGCGGATTGCCCCAGACCCAAGACATGCCCGGCGGGGCGACGTCCAGCGGATGTGGCGGTTGCCGCTTCTTGGCCTCGTGCCGACTCCGTACCTCCTTCGCGTCTGCCTCCTCTTCGGCAGCTGGTGCCGCTTTGTAGGGAGGGCCCCGGCCTAGCTGGGCCGCCTTCGACCACGCCGATTCGCAGCCGTCGGCGATCTGGTGCGCGGATTGCCACCCGGTCAGGCGGGCTATGTCTCGTAGGCGACAGATCAGCCAGAGTCGTTGGTCCTGGGCTTGGAGCTGTAGGAGAGGCGAGTCTTGTCAGCAGAAAGCGTAAGTACAACAGACGTGGATACACCACAAAATGTAGACGAGATGAAGGTGGGAGGCTTGTTATTGCGTACCTGAACACCCGCCACGAAGAGGGGAAACGCCGACTCGATCAATGCAGCGCCCATCAATGTACTGACGACCTTGAGCTGCGAGATGTTTTCTTCAAGGCCAGCGGCGATTCGACAAAGCTTGAGCGCCCACGGCATAGTGGTATGGGCCGACATACCAGCAGCGAGCATGGCTACGGGCGGCATCTTCGGGTGGGCCCGGTGGAGGACGATGAGCCCCATGTAATAGTTCATCCAGATTCCGGCGATCGAATAGGTCCGGTAATGGGTGGCGAGGCCAAAAGGCGTTTGTTGGGCCGGGTAAATGTCGGCCCCTAGAGGCTCGAAGTCCGGACCGAAGTGCTCCTTAATCCCGTGGAAGGCCGTCAGGATCTGCTCCCATTCCCGAAGCGCCTCGACAGTTCTAGTGTCGAGATCACTGTCTGTGCGGTACTGGGGAGTAGTGCTCGGCGGCGAGGAAGACGTCTCGCGCGGAGGACTGAAGCCCATCGGCGGCGTCACCTTGTCGGAAGCGGGCATCATGCCTGTGAACATGCCTGGCGGTGGCCAGGGGCTGCCGGATCCGCTTCTGGACAGCGCTTCCCGCTTCCTTGAAAGATCGCGGGATACGAAATTGGCGAGACGGCCTAAGAGGAGCATCAAATAATCGTAACTCCCGTAGCTAATGTCTGTTAGTCCTACGTCGTTTCAATCTCGCGCAGTCTCCTTGTGACTCACATGGCGTCGAGCCTCCCCATCGGCGCCCTTGGCGGACACTGCATCCAAGTTTCATATTGCAAGCTGTCATGTTAGCGTCAAGGCCCTCGACTCGGACAGGTTTACTACTCACAATGGACAAGTCCCACCCAAGATACTCTGATACACATCCATCTTGCAGTACCACCAAAAGAGGTCGCTCAGTTGCTCGTATCGCTCCATGTCCTTATTTGTGTAAATGTACTTGGGTCTTGGGTGCGAACTTAGGTCTTCTGGCAGCATGCCAAGATCATCATAGGAAACATCATGCCCCATGATCATGCTCAACAACGGCACATCGATCACGTCCCAGTCTCTGTAAAGAAAACCGGAGTCTTCAGCCGAAGGATAGTCTCTCAAGTTTCCGGCCAGGGACTGTTCCATATCTGTGAGTCGTTTCTGCATTTTGATCGCCATGATGGCTCTGGTCATTGCGGAAAGTGGTATCTCTTTAATGATCCAGCGAGCTCCCAACAAATGCCTGCACCATTTGTCATGGTCCGAGTTCCAGACCTCGTAAAAGGCAAGAATCAAGGTCGCTGCCAAGTTAGCCGTCTGTGTGCGCCTCGCGGGGCGTGCGACATTTTTCGCTATTCTTCTCAGGGCTAGATGATAATGTTTGAGCGACGCTGTTGGCGGTACCCTCTGTAGCTTCGCAATCTGCAAGCTACCAAGAGCAAGCATAGCCTGTAGAAGTGCTGGGTGACTGAAGGACATGACTGGAAAGCCATCTGCGAACATGTTAGTGAGGCAAGAAACAGGCGAGCATGATATGATGCTTACAGGTCCATTGGTGCTGCTTCGACTTTGGTGCCTGCCCCTGGAGCCCCTGAAAGATATTGGAGGGATCCAGTGGATGTCGTTCGTAGAGCGACATACTGGGTCCCGTAACGTTCATGAAATGCCAAAAGACTGCGGCAATGTGCTTGTCGGTGAGCGGTGAATTGGCGGGTGTGGGATCGTAGGTCGCCAGTACCGTTTCCGCACCAATAGTGGAGAATGTTCTCGTATGGGTGCCAAACATATGATACTGATGGTCAAGTCTCTGCGAGGTAATGACTCCTGCTGCACCGAGACTGGACTGTGAGTTTCGCCGTGCCCCTGAAAACTCGTCGTCCGACTCGGCCATAGAGTCATCATCATAAAAGTCGTATTCCCAGTCTTCGAGCTGTTCTTTAACTATGGGTTGCGCTGGTTCTGTTTTTACAAAGCCCGTACTTTCGTCGGGCTGCCTGTGCGCGGGTGGCGGCACCGGCCCCTTGCTGCTACCGTCTTGCACTATTGGAGAGGTATGCTGGCTGCTCGTTTCAGGCGCACCTTGCCTCCACGTTCCCTGAGAAAAGGCATCGGCCGTGGTGGGAGGGAAAAATGTGAATTTCGACAACTGCGGTTGCGATAAAAACTGATTTGGGGCCAAGTTCACAGGCGGCTGTGGTGCATCAGAGCCAACCTGGTCGGGGTAGAAATGGCTGAACTGGTGCGTAGGAAGCTGGGGATAGCCAGCGATTCTATCCCCAGCAGTTGGTGGTTTTGGGGCGATAATCTGGAGTGATTGAGACGAGGACCTTTGCTGAGCAGCCGACATCTGCTGCTCCCTCGCCAGCAGGTTAGGCGAAGGAGCTGGGTGTTGGATGGGCCCGTAACGAGAGCCAGCGAATGCGCCGAGGGGGTCTTTGAAAATGATCTGCTGACTGTAGCCTTCACATTGCCGCTTTGATTTCAAACAGTTATTGCAGGTTGGTTTTCCCTCGTCGCATTTGATGCGTCGCTTCCTACATGCTGGGTCATTCTCAGTACGGAGTCTACATGAATTTTGTGAAGAGCTGTGACATACTCAGACAACCGGTCTTTGTTCGTTTCCGTGCGGGTACCCTTTTCTGAGATGGCTCCTCGATGCCATGGCCATCTGACGATGATGGTCGCTGAGGTAAAGAATGGGCGGATGGGCCATTTGACACCAAGCCTGGAGTTTCCATGCTAGAGATGTCGCCTGGTCACCTGAGCCAGCTGGTCACGATCTACAACAACGGGCTTGTTGGCTTGATAACATCACTAGTCGACAAGCTCTACCTTGGTGTTAACCTCCCTTTGCCTACAGCACGTGGGTATGGTATAAACGGCCCAGCGGTGGGTGTGGCTCGACCGGGGCAATTGCCCAGGAAGCAAACCAGCGACGCTTCTGACTACCACTCTTTCTTCAACTGTTGTTGCTGGCCACGTTGGAATCGCGGAATGGGCATCGAGTTGCTCGTGAAGGCTGGCTGCGCCTGTAAACAGGGACCAGCCCGAACGAGCTACAAGGACAAAATCACGACGTGTAGGTAGGTATGTCAAGTCCGAGTGGTGAGCACGGATTGAGGCTAGCTGTACCAGTCATTAATCACGCGACTCGGAAACTCAGCCGTGTAACAATGCCCGCGTTACAAGGTGAGGATACCTGCCAGCTGGTAGCAAGATGACCAGATCTTCACATGAAAAGAGAGGGCTGGGAGTAGGTATAAGGCTAAGCCAGCGACTTGGGGGTGGGCGATGGGGCGGCCTGAGGCTAGGCTTTCGTATGCCCCCTTCCCAGCGACGATTGGCGAATGATACAATCGCAAAACACCCCGACGCTAGGGAACTTGGCAGCGTGAAAATCGGTGGGGTAGTGATGGGAGATGCGTAAGACGGGGGATAAACCGATCCGATCGATCACCAGAAAGATGGTCTCTGGCAAGCCAGTTCGCCTAGCTCGGCTTTAGGTCCTGAATGGCCTGTCGATGCTGTATGCGATATCCGTACGAGTTTCAACCATATACTGAGAGACCGGCAGATCGGTAGACCGGTTGAAAGACTGTGCGGTGAGCGCGTCTATTCTTTTGCTTCGGGCGCGGAATGGGAAGGGCGTGCGTCTCGTAGCGCCGGGCAGCAACTCCCAGGCCTGCCGATGCCTCGGATGCCTGCAGAGGCTGAACAGTTATATCAGTAGAAGCAGAAATTCACGATTCGTATGGGGCGACAACAACGTCGAGGTGCCGATGACTTTGGGGTCGGCGAACAACGAGCTTGACAATAGCAGCAGCAACAACAGCAATAACAAGTGCGAAGAGAGGTCAAGGTCGGTGTCTTGAGCCGTATCACAGCACGTCCATATCGAAGATGCAACTTTCTGGTAATGAGGGGCGTGGCAAACGAGTTGTTGAAGAGATCCGGGGGTTTGAAGCATTTGTCGAGGCTTGGTTAGAGAAATAAAGACATAAGAGACGCAGAGACGCAGAGACGCAGAGCCCTGAGGATGTGAAATTGGTCAGGAAATGGAAGCCGTGCGAACAGAGATGGCGCAGTCTATTCGCAGCCTACCTACCTACCTCTACCTACCTACTTATTACCTACCTATTCATGTGCTCTGCTGTGGTGTTACCACAAAGCCGTGAGCAGCTGGTGCCGCTTAAACGTATCGGGATGGTTGGCTGGCTCGAGGGCTCTGGAGGTAGGCTTCACCGCGACCGAAAGAATGGCCGGAGCCCTCGTCAAAACAGAACAGGTCTTGTTTGACATACAGTGCCTACCAGCGCTACATCTGTTCCCACCGCAATCATCAGTCCTTGTCCTACGCAAACTCTGGTCGTCTGGTCTTTGATGGGGAGTGCACAGATAAGAGTGCTCCTCCTACATATTTGCAGGTCCAGAAGGAAACACCAGTGGTTCTAGCTCGGCTTGTGCCACGAGCACATGGGACCAGGTCCTAGTACATTCAAACATGCGGTGCCATGCCAACCGGCCGGGCAGTCTTGCCAATGTCACCTCTAGCAGAATCATGTATCATATACGCCGAGTCCTTCCCTGGTTTACCAATATCATGGGCAACAGGGCTTAGCGCGAGTTGCTCTTGGTACAAGAGACAAAGACGCATGTTCTAGATCTGAGGCTAGGGAGAGCTCTCAGGTTGTCGAAAGTCTTTGTCCGTCAAAATTCTCATGGATTGAACAGCTCGAATGCATCCACCCCCTCAACCCTATCGCGGCCGCTGGTACGAGAAGTATGCTAGCAAGTCATCAGACTCGCATGGGCATCGTAATCGGGCAACTAAGATGGCCTGAGAGCTCATCAATACCCTCCGCTTTGTTATCGAAGTGGCAAAGTATCTAGCTGTGGTGTCACCGTTCAGTCGTATCTGCACAGGTGGCGTTTGGGCCATAGACTCTTGCCCAATCCGGCCGTATGACAATGAGCGTACAGGGGCAAGCATCGACGCGCTGCTGGTGTCTTGAATGTTCAAACCGAAGCTTAACAAGAAGATACATGTAGCCTCGTGTGGCGAGCGAGTGTAGACTCAGCTTCGCCGGTGCTTCATACTTGTAACAAGTCAGGTCGTGTAGAGTTGATATCAAGTAAGATAGTCGCGACCATGTGCGTGAACCTGAAGTCAAGCTCAGGGCTTGAAAAATCCGTGGCGAAGATAGTATTGGTTTCTCCTCTCTTTTTATTCCTTTCAAAAATTGAGTCGCCGGTTGGTGGACTGAGAGTCTTGCATCTGCTCCGAGCGTGGCATCCCATCGAGATTGAAAGTAGTATGATGTACTAGGCACATGGAACATCATTCTCATAGATCTCTCATGCTTAAGGAATAATCACCTCATGGTGGACGAGAGTAATATGGATGTAGCAGAGGAGGATTTACTACTGTTTCTTTTGCATTGGAAGGTTAGTGTTAGTACATAGTACCTACTCGCCTACCTAAGTTCAAGGTCCAGCACCTGAGCACACCTGCAGCTAAGGTTCAGCTTGGGTGGCTGGGGTGGGCACCTGAATGCGAACACTGGCGCAAAAGTCAAGGGTATCTTGAGATTGGCAGCGGGCTCTGTGATTGGTGAAGAGCCGAGGTGCTAAGTGGGTCTGTCGTATCTAGCAAAAAAAGTTTCGAGAGGCAACTTGGTCGGCCCCAGGTTCGCCAGGTTCTCATGACATGCGTGCATCAGTATCTACGAGTAAGAGTTCAGGTGCTTAATACATTGAGCTGCATCCAACGACGCTCTAGGATCCAATCCCAATCGTACTCTTCCGGACATACAACATCCAAGCTTACCTAGGCAGCTTTTGATTCATCACTAAGACTCAAGAACCATTATGTTTGCCGTCCCTGGCTGGGCGGTCTCTGCAGATGGTCCCAAAGCAGAGACTGCCGTGAAAAACCACGGCCCGCAAGAGTCCAACGCAAACAAGCGCAAGAGGCTATCGGGACCTTCCAACGTCACCACGGGCAATGTTGCAGATCTATGGGAGCAAGTCATCGAGGGAAGAGAGTCTAAAAAGCCCAAGCCCAACCAAGATGGATCCACGGAAAACGCCGGCAAGAAGAAGGGACTGACCTTGAAAGAGAAGAAGAAGCTGAAGAAGCTGAAAGATCAAGTATCAAGTGAAGGTGTCGCCGGAAGAATGCCTGAAAACGAGCAGCGCTCGACGGTTCCTGAAAGCGTCGTGAACACAGAGAGCTTTGGTGATACGAAAGGGAACAAGAAAAAGGACAAGAAGTCCAAGGCTCTCAAGGACGATCAAAACAGCGAACTACAGAATGTATCGCAACCGACGATACCGCAAGACAAGGTGCCTGCTGCTCCCGTGGCCCCTAAACTCACCCCCATGCAAATTGCGATGAGGGAGAAGCTCATATCGGCCCGCTTCCGTCACCTCAATGAAACCCTCTACACAAAACCATCAGACAAGGCATTCCAGCTATTCCAAGAGTCACCTGAGATGTTTCAAGAATATCACGAAGGGTTCCGTCGCCAAGTTAATGTGTGGCCCGAGAATCCGGTCGATAGCTACATTGAGAACATCATTTCACGGGGCCGACAGAGGCATCCGCATAGGTCTCGGCCTGGCCAGGCTGCCCCGCCCACCACGGGCTTGCTGCCTCTTATTCGCACCAACGGCGTTTGTACTATTGCGGACCTTGGTTGTGGTGATGCCAAGCTGGCGACCAAGCTGCAGTCCGAGAAAAAGAAACTCAATCTCAATATCCTCAGCTATGACTTGCAAAGCCCGAGCCCGCTTGTCACCAAGGCCGACATCGCCAACTTGCCTCTCGCTGAAGGCAGCGTCGACGTGGTGATTTTCTGTCTGGCACTAATGGGCACGAACTGGCTCGATTTCATCGAGGAGGCCTATCGCATATTGCATTGGAAAGGTGAACTCTGGGTTGCCGAGATCAAGAGCCGGTTTGGTCACGTGGGCAATAAGAACAAGAGTGCAGTTGTGGCTCATAGCGTCGGCAACCGGAAGAAGAACCATGATAAGAAGGGCAAGGGTAAGGACGCGGAGCCCGAGGAGAAGCACGATGCCGACCTCGCTATCGAAGTCGACGGCACCGAAGACAGACGGCAAGAGACGGATGTTACAGCGTTCGTGGAGGCGCTGCGGCGAAGAGGTTTTGTATTACAGAGCGACGATAAGACGGCGATTGATATGAGAAACAAGATGTTTGTCAAGATGCAATTCGTCAAGGCTGCTCAACCTTCTGTTGGGAAGGGGCTTGTGGAAGGGACAGAGGCCGGTCGAGGGAACAGGAGAGGCGCTAAATTTATCGATGTCCAAGCGCAAGACGCGGTGGACGAGAGCAAGATCCTAAAGCCTTCGGTCTATAAGATTCGATAACCTGCTCACCAACATCACGAAAGATTCGACTAGCCTTTTCTTCCGTTGAACCGATTACCCGCCCTGGGTAACTTATAAACACATAAAGCTCTGTACCCCGGCAATGAAGCTGTAAACTACGAGTGCACGGGCTTGCATTAACGCGGGTATACAAGGCGCCAGATGCCATGGGTGGGCGGGCTATACGAGATTCATCTCCAAACGTGAGAAGCACAACCTGTTGTTCCCTTCCCGTTGCCCTCGCCATTATGATGAGGACAAATACACGTTGCGTTGGCAGCCAGAGATTCATAGGTGTCAACCCCGCCGAATACGCAATAACATAATACCTAGCCGACCAAAGGTGGCAGTATATTTCGTTACTGTAGCTGTGTGAGCACCTTCAGAAGCTCGAGAGGGTATATACCTAGGTACAGATCTGATCCCAGGCCCCAGTGTCTGTCTACCAGGTAGGTATTGAATCTACCCAGACATCCAGAGTGGGGTTTCGGTAACTCCCACAACACGCACGACAGGGTACCCTTGTTGAAAGAAGACGATAGAACGCCATCCAACAGTTAATCTGCACCACGATGGGCCTTCGTAGTGGAACGAACACCTCAGGTGTCGCGGTATATAAGTTCATACTATGTAGGTATGTGGTAGGTAGCAGGCACAGACACAGAACGGACCTTTCAGGGCCTGAAGCTGTAGATACAAATGAAGCACTTTTGCTTTCTGATCATTTCTCTCCATCGTGGAACGTGTCTTCCGAGTGCGAGGGCCGCAAGTATCTGCCCGTATCCATAGAATGCAGAAACTTCCCAGGCTCGCCAGGTAATATACAGCATATACCTATGTAGGTACTGTAGGCATTGGTGGGGAGGAAATCCTAC
Organism: Astrocystis sublimbata; assembly: GCA_022453515.1. Taxonomy (NCBI): domain Eukaryota; kingdom Fungi; phylum Ascomycota; class Sordariomycetes; order Xylariales; family Xylariaceae; genus Astrocystis; species Astrocystis sublimbata. The sequence goes on from JAJNNY010000002.1 coordinate 561,218, forward strand.
CTCCACAGAACCGACCTGGTTTGTGGTATGAACTACGGGTTCCTGCCTGTGCACGGCCATCAGGTACCTCGGCCATGTAGGTGTATAGAAATTACCTGCCTACCTACCTACGTGGGTGCTAAGCTTACCTGATGCAATCGAGCACTTGGACATTGTGGGGGGGTGGTCCCAAAGCAGAACAAGAGTTGACCGCCCATTGAAGGGCATTGAAGTTGCAAAACGTTAATGGATCACCTCATTCGGAAGAAGAAGAAGAAGAAGAAGAAACGATGGGCGGAGTGGATGAGCATGGAGCAGGCAGGTACAGTACTGTAGGTAGAGGCTCGGGTAGGTGAGTAAGTGCCTGATGCCAGGACTGAGCACGGTACATAAACTGTACGTAGACACAGTCCCCGCTCGGATCTGAGTGGGGTGGGGGCGCCGCTTAGATGATGTCGTTATGGATGGCAGGAGAACCTCGAAGTCCGCGGTAGGTACATAATGATTCAATGTACTCATCTACGCATCCACGCATCCACGCCTGCCTACATGCTGTCCCGACCAGATCTACCAATCACCAGAAACCCAATAGCTTGCCTACCTACCCTTACCTGTCGAGCTGTCACGCCTGTCTGTACCTTTACCTTTCCTGACCTACCTACTACTACTATCACTACTTCCTAGGTAACCTGCCTTCTGCTTCCAAGCTTGCCTCTCTTGCCTTCACAATCCACAGCAACTTTCGCATCATCAACCTGCCTCCGTCTCTTGTTGGCTGCCCCGATTACGCAGTTGCGAGCGAGCAAACCCCATCCGTCCCCTCCGCGTGACGACTACCTGGTTCGCACTGTTCTACCTAGGCACGCATCTGCGAGCTCCCTTCTCGCCCTTCTCGTCCTTCTCGTCATCACAGAACCAGACATCAACCGCCTGGGCTCCGAAGGCATTTTCTCCGCCTCCTGTCCTTGTCCTTGTCCGTGTTGTTGTCCTTGTCCGTGTTGTTGTCCTTGTCCTTGTGCTTGTCCTCTCTCGCATTCTCCAGCCTGCTCTGCGCCAATCCGATCGTAGCCAGCGACGCAGAGCGCGTGACTCTGCCTGTTGCCTTCCGGTGCATCCTGCCACATATCGCGTCAAGCCGTCTACCATTCCCCGTTCTCCAGACAGTGCGGTCGAGATGTAGGTACCGCGAGCCCATGTCTCCGTCTCCGGATCGCCGGGAAATGTTGCTGACGTGTGGCGCATCTAGGCAGATCACACTCCATGTAAACAACCCCGAGGCCGAGGAGCAGGAGCTGCGGCTCCTCACCCTCGGCGTTTCCCCTGACATGACCATCGAGATGCTTCGGAGTTCTATCGAGGCAGAGGGCATTCCCGCACCCTCCCAGCATCTTTACCACAATGGCCAGTTGATTGACGACAACACGAAGACGCTTCAGGAGCTGCAGATCACCGATGGCGATATGCTTGGTCTGCACGTCAGAGACATGAGGGGGAGCGGTGTCCAGCCTGGCCATCGAGACCAGGGTGCCCCACGGCCGCCCGTTGCCAGACCAAGCGCACCCGCCGCGCCGGCGGCTGCTCCTCCGATGCCACAAGACCCCGAGCTCATCCGTTTGCAGGTTCTAGGTGATCCCAACCTGAGAGCACAGCTGCAGCGACTGAATCCCCCGCTTGCGGCCGTGATCGAGGACCCCCAGCGCTTCGCTCAGCTATTTCAGAGCAATACCAACGAGCAGGAAAACGCCCGCAGAGCAAGAATGCGCGAGATTGAGCTCCTGAATGCCGACGAGTTCAACCCGGACGCGCAGGCGAGAATTGAAGAGATGATCCGTCAGGAGAGCGTGGTCGAGAACTTGCAGAATGCAATGGAGCATAATCCCGAATGTGAGTCAATTGACTGCTTTTACCAACAATGCGTCGTGTTCAACTACAAGATGTCAACTATCTCTTGTACATCGCGCTGACACTTTGCAGCATTTGGTCGCGTACACCTCCTCTACATTGACGTTAAGGTCAACGGCTTCAGAGTGAAGGCACTTGTAGATTCAGGTGCTCAAGCCACCATCATGTCCCCCGCCTGTGCCGAGCAGTGTAACATCATGCGCCTTGTCGACAGGCGCTTTGCGGGCATCGCCAGAGGTGTTGGTACTGCCAATATTATCGGACGCGTGCACTCGACCATACTTCAGGTAGGATCAAAGCACCTGCACTGTGCCTTTACTGTCATGGAGGGCAAGGCTGTGGACCTGCTTCTTGGTCTGGACATTTTGAAGGGCCACCAGGCCACCATCGATCTCGCGCGGAACCGACTGATCATACAGGGAGAGGAGGTAGAGTTCCTGGGCGAGTCAGATATTCCCAAGGAGACCGAGGATGCTGTCAATGACGAACCTACGGTGCCAGGCCCAGGCGGTACCACAATTGGCGCCCGCTCTGGTGCCGTCACCGGGCCTACTTCAGCTCCCTCCGCTCCCTCCGCTCCCACTGCCCCTAGCTCGCAACCTAGCATGGTCCCGTCAGCGCCGTCGTCTGTATCTGCACCTGTACCTGCACCTCCAGCTAGACGGGCGTTTCCGGAGAGCGATATTGAGAAATTGGTAGCACTGGGATTTGATCGACAGGCAGCGGTCAACGCTCTCCAGGCCACCGACGGTAATGTTGAGTATGCCGCGGGCCTTCTTTTCCAAAATTGAGAGACAATTAGAGCCACAGCTGGATTGCTTACATTGAACCCTCAGACGGAGTATTTGGACATGAGTCTGGGAAAAGGAGTCGGAAATGCATGGCAAATACGACAAGGGATATCTTGATGGCGTCGTAGAGGCGCTCAGATTTAGGGAGCAGGCAGAATTTGCAAAAGATTGTGGACTTTTGGCCTTTAGAGATATGACATTGGGCGTACAGGAGCATCAACCCCTTGAGGCTTGCTAGAGAGGCTACCTAGTAGCGCATGTGAAGTAAGTGTGTTTAGGCAAGCGCACAATTCCACAGGAGCTCGGTCATTCTTCTCCGCCGTGTATCTGCTAAGATTATGTAGCGTAGAGACACCCCCGATATATGACACTGGATAGGTGCAGTAGGGACCCTTGGGAAACTTAACTGTCATGCTACTATCACAATTACATGAAAATGTAACAAAACAACCTTAACCAGCGCTGCGAACATGGTGACCAATTACGAGTGAAAAGTATGACTTGCTACGTGGGTGTGTAGATTATACCCCAAAACACAGAATTAGGTTATGAATATTTTACACTTGCTGCTATACGTTTCGAATTGGCCCTCATTGCCCTCATTGCGACACTGGGGGGCTCTTTGACTATCACCGGCCGATGTACGTGCCATGAGCGGCACTCCTGGCAGTTAGAATACACGCCATCGATATCACTAAGCTCGATAAGAGAAGAGACGGCCATATCATAGCCCCGATGCTAATAATGGTGGAATAGTCGCTTACACCGTCTTGCTATCCTTGTGGGTCTTCTACCATTTCACGACACGAGAATTCCCATCCTGTTGTGCTTGTCTGCGCTCTATGCGCCACGTTAATAGAGCCATGCCGATACTAGGTTTTCACCTCAACTCAGATTGGCCGATTTACTCCCTCATCCTAGAACAACTGGAATATGATATTAGGTAGCTATTGCAAGTCGACCATAAGTCACCTATTGAAATCGAGCCAATGATAAATTAGCCAGCACAAGTAGAGCACTCCATATGTATCGTGTATCGGCGTAGGGGCCTGGATTCATGGGCTTAGTTGTGGTATGGGTGAAATTTTACATTACTGATCTATCCTAATTGCATACGGACAGCTGTTTCTCTCTTGGAAGCGGTATGATTCTAACATCGAGCATGCGTTAATTACCGATAGCCTAGGTACTGATAAACAATGCTCGGTACGTACCGTAGCGTCCACTCGTCAGTGAGGAACTTAGTAATTACCACATTGTAACAGTGTTGAAACTTTGGTCCTTGATGCAACACTCATCGTGTACCCAAAGACAATATCATGGAGTTCACCAACTCAATTGTTTATGCTCTAGTCTGAGCGAGCTGTAGAGGTCCTTTCTTCATAGTAGTCTCTGACCAGAATGGGGCTGGCGGTTCTAGCCTTTTACAAAAGACTTACTCTCCACTGAACTTGTCGATTGGCATAATCGAAAATGATTACAATGATAGGGGGTAGGGCTACTTAAATGAATTGCAACTGATAATAGTTGGACAGAAATGATATACATATGCATATCCGTATCTCATTTATATTGAGATTGCTATTCTGCGATTTCTTTAACACGATATTAATACCTAATGTAACGAAACAGTAAATATTCATACAGTTCCGCAAAAACATTCGACAGGCCAAACTGCAAGAAGGCATCGGGATGGAACTATCTTGAGCGTCCTCGGCAGAGTCTCACAATTATAGGCTACACTAGTAGACTAGTCATCGACAACTTTAGCGCCGGCGGCCGATCTTCAATGTCACACGTCAGTGTACTGAAACCAGGTTCTCATATAATGCAGGGTGAGGCGTCACCTCGAGCCCACTCGTATTCGCCAGATGCTGCATGCATAGGCATTACACCGAGACATAGACACGCAAACCACCATCGTGGTCCTTTGATCCACGTGGTCATAATCAGCGAGATAAGCTATAATATACAGGCGTATCGGATTTTTCTCGACCTACATCCCATCTAATCACCAGGCTCGACCCCAAAATCAAGTGTTACGTGTCCGCTTTTCCTCCCAAGCCCTGAATATCAACTCGGAATTGATTCCCAAGTATATTCCGCTCGTATGTGGTGATTTCTCATAATTATCACGTAGATTGCTTGTTGACAGACAGATCCAGGGAGCTGGGTTTTTGGGAAGTCTCGTCTGTTAAAGCCTGTCAAGTCTTGTCATGTCATACCTAGGGCGATGGTCATGGAGCTGGGAGGCTTTTGAGGACGGATTGTCAGCTGGTTTGCCAAGTCCGGCACCATATCCTGTGCAAAGCAGAACGCCTCTCTATCAATCAGCAGTAGCATTGCTACATCTAGCTGGCCCATGCGGTACTCGAAAATGTTGTGGCCGGTGCTGGGTTGCACGGTCGGTTCGGCGACACATGTTGGGCTGCTGCTCTGTTTGAACTAGAGGTTGTTCTGGTCAACTATAGATATTTTGGAGCTCCGCATAAAGAGTTTCATGCAATAATGCAACAGGGTCTCATGTTTGCAGCATCCAGTTCGCCTTGGATTCGCTGTATTGGTGACCGTATCGCATCAACCTAATAAAAAAGTCACGAGACAGGGAAAAAAAAAAAGCGGTGAGATTCTAGATACTCGATATCGTCCATTTGATCTGGGTACACTGTATAACTACTTACGCAGAATCGTATCTTACCTGTCACATCCAGTTGTCTGGTGTGTCCGGAACCGCTAGGCACGCACTGGTATGTGACAGACGATCCGTCACGACGAAGAAGTAGCAGGCAGCGTCCCAGTAGGTGGTGCATCGGCACCAAAAATAAATAGACACCAGAGCCTAGCGAGTCTAGATCGGTCTCGTTCCTGGGCTTTCGCTAGACCGGCGGCTCCAGTCCCCCCCGCCCCCGGACAGGCAGCCCCGGATCATTAATCAAGAAAAGATGCAGAGGCGCGCTGCGCTGGCTCCCCGCCGAGAGTGAGTTCGCATTGCTGACTCAACCGACGCCCGCAAAAAGAGGATAACATTTTCCCGTTGGGTTAGCGGATCGGTGGCCGATCGGTGCGGCGCGTGGGGGTTCGCATTCAATTTGATGGGATATCCTTGTTCGGAGAGATGAGGACGGCGTGCGGTCTCCGGAAGCAGCTCGTGGTCGGCGTTCGCTTACCTTGGGGGGGCCGTGACTACGTGCGGCCTGGCGACGACGATTCGCAGCCTCGCAAAGACAGGCGGAATTGGCATTGTGAAGTCAATATTAACTATCACCTGATTTGGTTTGTCTGCTCGTCACCCCTGCAGGGGAAGATCGGAAGCAAGGAGGTGAGGCAAAGGGGTGGGAGAGTGGTCGGCTCGGCTTCCGGTTGGATGTTGGTTAAGGTAAGTCTAGTCGTACCTTGGCTGTGCGCGTGCGCGTGCGCGTGCGGCTGTGAGAGCGCGGGATGAACAGAGCTAGGTAGCGACAGAGCTATCCAGACAGACCTACCTATATCCAGACAGAGCTATCTATCCAGACAGAGCTACCTATATCCAGACAGAGCTAGACACCCCGACACCCTCTACGTGGCGTCTAAGTCTTCTGTCGTCTGCAGCAACGACCGAACACGAGAGCCACACGTGTGCGCGCAGTCCCTATAAACACACGGAGAATGCGAGATTGAAACCGGGGACGGAGTTTATCTACCTATGCGAACTCGTCATCTATCTGTCCACCGTCCCATCTAAGCACTTGGTAGGTATGCTGGTTCATCAGGAACTTACATCAGAGCGAGTCGGGGAGGGTCCGGGGAAGCTCCGTGCAGCCCTCCATCCATCGCATCAACGCATCTGGACTTCATCATGCGCAAGTAACTGAAGTATAGGTGTCGTGAAGTATTATATGGCATACGCGTACACCCACGATGGTCATGGTCAAGGTCATGGTCATGGTCATGGCCGGAAATACGTGTACTATACGCATACGATCATAGTATTGTAGTATGACAGGCGAGACAGGAAGCCTACAAGGAGGTAGCTCCAAGGAGGTAAGTACCTACCTAGCTTCCAGGACGGGGCCTGTGGACGGGGGCTTTGGGGGGAGGCATGGGGGGATCACCAGCGCCTCGGTTCGAGCGGGGAAGTGGGCATGGTGTGGGGTTCCTGGAGAAACCGAATCTTCACATGATCCTGTTTATAAAAAAACCCCCAAAAAAACAAAGTGACGTAGCGAACACTGGGTCAAGACATTGAGACGATGAAAACGATAAGAATACGGAAAATGGTCGGGATGTGGAATTCAAAGAAGCGGGAATACAGGTTGGGAAAAGCAACCCAAGCAACCCAAGCAACCTTACCAAGGTGGATGCACGCAACATTCTATGTGCAATGGTTCAAAGTTTCTTTCTAGTACTTGTACACAATCTCAATTGTTGGATTCCGATCTAACAGCACCTATTGATTGCACTTGTATCCGACCAGACTAGGTACCTAGGTACTACAGTACTACTAGGTAGGTGACAACCTTGAGCCCTGTGAGCCTGTGACCTGAATGGGGAAACAACCTTGAAGTATTCCATAATTAATAATCTTAACTTATTATGCCGGCTAGCATCTATGCCGAGCTAGAGCTAGTACGTTATGTACGTAGGTACTCTTAGCATGTATTATATGTACCTACATGTAGGTACTAGGTAGACTAAGTTTTGGACTGGAACACATCAACTTAACTTAACCTGGAACCTTACCTTAGGTTAGGTACTCACTTACACGCACCCGTCGAGTCCGTCGAGTCCGTCGAGCCCGTATATGTCTTGTTCAAGCTTGTCCACGGTCTTGTCCATGTTAGTATCCGTTCTTTCCGGACAGGTGGAAACCATCCGGTCCACTACTGGTAGCATCTATTCTAACTTCAAGTGAAAAAGCGCCATTCCGTTACGGTAATGGTAACTCTTACACCACAGGTACGTGTGCATGCATACACGTCCAAGTACCGTGCCTATGACCCAAGTCCCCTGGTATGCCGTGGCCAGAACCCAGCAGGCCTTGGGCGGTGAGATCCAATTTCGAAGATGTGGTACAGGCGGCAGAGAGCGAGAGAGAGCGAGAGAGAGAAAGCGAGAGAGAGAGCGCGCGAGAGAGCGCGAGAGGCAGCATGTCTTGAACGAGATTGGTAGGAGGCCTCACTCGTGGATACACAATGCCGTCGTGATCGGGGCTCGACATCGTAGCTCTATGCAGCGCGGGTCTCGTGACGAGTCTTGGGATGGAATAGCTGTCGACGGCGATCAACGGCTTAGCATGCGCATCGCATCGCTGCTAGTCGTTTCTCGAAAGGAAGTACCGCGCCTGCTGTCGGCTCTCTCCTTTCCTCTCCGTCTCCAACCCTCCTGGGGGCCGTTCCCGTCCTCGATATTATTTTCGTCTTCTCCTCTCTTTCCCTCCTCTGTCCGTCAAGGTCAGGCATCTATGCATTGGCGTCTTCGTAGCTCCATGACCCAACGACACTTTGTGCTCTCCCATGACCGCGTTGTATCTCGAGCTGGTACGCCTCCCCCATTCGGCAGGGATTCGGGCAGGTGGTGGGCGCAGCGGACTGGCCCGCAGCCTGCAGAGCAACATCGAAACTTGCGGGGTCTGGCTGGCTTTCGCGTGGTCAGTCGCCTTGCATGCTCTCTTGCCAAGACAATCCCCTGATTTGTTAATCCCATCGTCCGACATCCCAGAAGGCATCCCGCGCCGTCTTGGCCCTCTCGGCCCTCGCGCAGGGATGGGATGGAATGCTGCAAGCTATGACACCATGATTTCATGCCTCACCTTTCGAGCTTTTTGCATTGATTAACGGAGTCATTTGCCTCGAGTCTAGCAAGCCTTGGCGAAGGAACACGGTCCGTACCTGGCGCTTATGTACTGTGGCCGACTGGCACCGCGCGCTAATGGCGCAGAATTGCTTGTTCTTCTCCTTCTGTACGGCTGCCTCGCTCGGCATATCAAAAACACCGGCACCTAATTTACCTCTAGCCCCAGACGGTCGCTCGTGCTCTGCTTTGGGAGGCCGGGAGGGATTGGAGGTCTATGAGTGGTCCGTACGAGTATGGCGAATGTCAGGCACCGCACATGCTCGCATGACATGACACTCGGCTACCTCGCTCTTTGCTCTATGCAGTGGCTAGCCTCTCTCAGAACTGAACATTCTACATGCCTTACATCTCTGGCCTGACATGCCCCCAACACACATAACAAAAAAGTCGGTGGACGTACTCGTACACTGCCGCCGCCTTAACTGATGGGAAATCGGGAAACCGGTAAACTACGGAAGGCTAGCCTTCCATCTGTGCCTAGCACGTCACAGTAGTACACAGGAGGACTAGCATGCCGACTAGGGCGACTTCTCACCCCAGCTGACATCATTATTCGTTCGTTCCACGATGGGGGCGTCTGAGGAATCACCCAAGACGCCAGAGTCTCCTATCTGCTTATGTGGTACTCATATGCGTGTGTCTGGGTCTCTCCACTCCTAAATCGTGTGCGGAGTGACCTGCCCAGTACTTGCCTTCCACGTTTTGTTTGTTCGCCTCAAAGGCGTGTCTTACATATATAAATCTTTGTTGATTTCCAACATTCCCCCCGTCTACTAGCATTTCAAGTTTAGTGCCTTGCTGCTGCTGCCCATTGAGCATAAGTTGCCGTAGAGCATCGTGACATCAAGTAGCCATGCCTTCACTTTTCGGGGACGGCGTTGTCGAGACCGATTTCCCCGGCAGGACGGAAAAGGGAGCCTGCAGACCGCAGGAGAGCGTGGCAAAGGGCCTGGTAGACATCATCGACATCCGCCGAGACACCGTCAAAGCCAACCTCAAAGAGGAGATTCTGAGGCTCTTCCATACCGAAGAGCTGCCTCGCCAGCTCCCCACTCTATTGCTCTACGACGAGAAGGGCCTACAGTTGTTCGAAAAGGTCGGCCTCCCTGCCTCTGGCCTCTTCTCACGAGCACAAAGAGACTGACTGCCCCTCAGATCACCTATTTGGAGGAGTACTACTTGACCAATGCCGAGATCGAGGTGTTGCAGCGCTCAGCGACTGCCATCGCTGCGAAAATCCCTTCAGGCTCCATGGTGGTTGAGCTCGGCAGCGGGTGGGTCACAATATTCTCTCTCTCCTTTGCTGCGCCAGAACATCTATCCATTGACACGTACCCAAGCAACTTGAGGAAGGTTAAAATTCTGCTCCAGGCATTTGAAGATGCAAAGAAAGATATCGATTATTACGCTCTTGACTTGTCGGAACAGGAGCTATACCGGACGCTGGCTCAGCTCCCCAGGTTTCAGCATATCCAATGTCATGGCCTGCTCGGTACCTACGATGACGGACGCGAATGGCTGATGTCGGCATCACACTCGGCCAAGAGCAAGTGTATCTTGCAGATGGGATCAAGCATTGGTAAATTCCCACCGTCGTTATTAGTGGAAGAAAGCAAAGAAACGTAAGCATTTGGAGTGGAAGACGTTGACAGGCCCAAATAGGCAATTTCTCCCCCTCTGATGCCGCCTCCTTTCTGCGAGGTTTTGCCGACGTCCTCCAGCCACAGGACTGTCTGCTCATCGGCGTGGACTCCTGTACCAACCCCTCAAAAGTATAGTAAGTCAGACCAGCGACGCTCACCTCCGTCTTGGGAACTACCAGCAGCTAATACAACCTGCACTATAGCCACGCATACAACGGTTAGTCACCTGATCCCTCCTCACTGGTTGCACAGGGTGGACCATGGCTGATGTTGTTTTCCTACGCCGTGGTAGACGAAGAAGGCATCACGCATGAGTAAGTGTATACCATGCCATCAATAGCCGGCCCTTTCCCCTCCTCGTAAGCTCTGACCGGCTCCAGGTTCATTCTGCATGGGCTGAAGCATGCCAATGAGATTCTCAAAGACGCCGTCTTCAAGCTCGAAGATTGGCGGGTGATTGGCGAGTATGTATACGACGGCGAGGGAGGGCGCCATCGGGCCTTTTATTCGCCCGTGCGCGACACCGTCGTCATGGGAGAGACGATTCGGGCCCAGGAACGCATCCAGGTCGAGCAGAGCTTCAAATACTCGAGGGACGCTCGTGACGGCCTGTGGAAAGCGGCAGGCGTATTGGGGATGGACAGATGGATGACAGACGACGAAGACTACGGTAAGCGTTATCCAATGACGGCGCTTCGCCTGCACAACCTACACACGCTCCGAAAGGAAACATGGGGTTTTTTCGTCATTTGTCGGCGCCGTTTCCGCGAATAGGCAGGCCGCAAGCTTTCACCCCAACTCTGGTCATACCTAGGCCCACTTAGGGGCCGAGGTGTAGAGAGGTTCTTTCCGGTGTGCCTATTAATATCCCTTATGCTTCTCTTGTTGGTTACATTTTGCGGGGGTGGGCTTCTTCACTTTTTTTCTGGGTACCCGGGGCCATAGGCACGTCTCGCTCGTACTGCAGAACTGGGGTCAACTGACAATATGCACAGGCTTGCATCTGCTGATCAAGAACCCCTTGTCGTTCAGCCTAAAGCCGTTGGAATACGCTCAGGAGAGCGTGCCCCTGATGAGCGACTGGAAGAGCCTCTGGGCTGTGTGGGACACCATCACCCGACGAATGCTGCCCAACGAAGAGCTGCTCGACAAGCCTATCAAGCTTCGAAATGCCTGCATATTCTATCTGGGCCATACCCCGGCGTTCCTGGATATCCAGTTGACAAAGACCACCAAGGCCGGCCCTACTTTGCCTCAGTACTATCACTCGATCTTCGAGAGGGGCATAGATCCAGATGTCGACAACCCCGAGAACTGTCACGCGCACTCGGAGATCCCGGACGAATGGCCCCTACTCGATGACATCTTGGCGTACCAGAGCCGGGTCAGGGCCAGGCTGAGCAGTCTGTACGACCAGGGAACTGAGGCCATCCCCAGAAACGTCGGCCGGGCGATATGGGTCGGGTTCGAGCACGAGCTCATGCACATGGAGACTCTGCTTTACATAATGCTGCAGAGCGACAAGACGCTTCCACCACCAGACAACCCGGCACCTGATTTCAGATCACTAGCGCGGCACGCCAAGCAGTCAAGGGTCGAGAATAAGTGGTTTGACATCCCGGCACAAGATGTCACCCTGGGCCTAGACGACCCCGATAACGACTTGGACTTCGATGGTCACTTTGGGTGGTAAGTGGCCCAGGCCGTCGTTCGGCCGACGTGTCATACCTAGACTACCGGTTACATGCAACGGCCATGGCAATGGCAAGCTAACGCCCGTCATAGGGACAATGAGAAACCACAACGACAAGTGCACGTCCACGGCTTCCAAGCCAAGGGAAGACCAATTACCAATGAAGAGGTGAGACGAGCGCAAAAGATCGAATGATGACGTCCTGCTAACAGCCCACCAGTATGCCCGCTACCTGTACGAGACCAAGAAGGGGAACATTCCAGCGTCATGGGCTGCGGAGCCCGTGGAACGACAATCTGGCGAAGCCAATGGGGCCAATGGAACGAACGGGCTCGCCACCGCCGCCAATGGCAACCCGTTAGGCAATGGCGCCATCCTCCCTGCGTCGTGGTTGCAGGGCAAGTCCGTCCGCACGGTCTACGGCCTCATCCCTCTGAAGTACGCTCTCGACTGGCCCGTCTTCGCCTCCTATGACGAAGTCGCCGGCTGTGCGGCGTGGATGGGCGGGCGCATCCCGACGCTCGAGGAGGCTCGCAGCATCTACGCCCACGTTGAGGCCATGAAGAGCAAGGAAGCCGAGAACAATCTCGGCGCCACTGTGCCGGCGGTCAACGGGTAGGTTTCCTCCACCTTGCAATGTCCTGTGTTTTATGTTATGTTATCTTGTTTTGTTATGTTCCTTGAAATGAACCGAGAAAGTCGTCATGGCCTTCCTTCCTAATACGAGAGATAAACCAGGCACCTCGTCAACGACGGGGTAGAAGAAACGCCCCCGTCACCACCCGATACCTCATCCCTGGTCGACGAAGAAGAAGAAGAAGAAGACGACGACGACGACAATGCACCATGGCCCCTGGTGCAAGATGACGCCTTCGTCGACCTTTCGGGTGCCAACGTCGGCTTCCAGAACTGGCACCCCGTCCCCGTGACGGCGCGCGGCGGGCACCTAGCCGGCCAGGCCGAGATGGGTGGCGTCTGGGAGTGGACGAGCTCGCCGCTGAGGAAGCACGAGGGCTTCGAGCCGATGGCTCTATACCCCCTCTACACAGGTACGTCAATCCAGGTCGGCCGATAGGCTGCGATATTTCGCCAGTCCAAACCCCGACAAAAACAACGCTGACTATATTGATCAATTCAGCCGACTTCTTTGATGAGAAACACAATATTGTGCTCGGCGGCTCATGGGCTACTCACCCTCGCATCGCCGGGAGGAAATCTTTGTGAGTTTAGACCGTTTGATTCATCTGCCCCCTGGACGCATACTTTATTTCTCAGACAGAAAACGTTATCCTCATCTCTGAGGGGTAATTCGTTGGAGTGGAAGAGCTAATGGGCTTCGAATATAGCATCAATTGGTACCAGCGCAATTACCCGTACGCATGGGTTGGCGCTCGGCTGGTTCGAGACATTTAATGCACCTCATGAGATGTCGGCTCAGCTCTGTGATTTGGGAATGGGGAATTCACTGAGCCGGGATGACATTTCGAGACACACGAGTTCTGGCGGAAGAGTGAGTGATCATGGTACAATAAGATACGAAGGCATCGTACTACATATACATATTGTGGGCGTGGTGTCTCTCTGGCCCTTGCCCTCCTTTGCACCATCAGACCCCTCCGACAATTCTCAACACCGTTCTTTAGCCCAGGTCCATTTGTGTCCCAATCTGTTTCGTGTACTTGGTCGTCTTTCGGTATCGCATCCCCTTCAGGTGGTACTTTTCTCTAAAAGCCGTCTATTGTTTGTATCTGCTTTGCTTCATGGGGCACAAAAAAAGGGGGGTGGCTGTTTCATTTCGCGCCAAAAGTTCTAATCTCTCGGTAGTTGGATAAGCAGACTGTCAAAATCACATCCACGAATAATTTGTGCATACCATACCTAGTAATTCAAACGCCCCGTGCTGGACCAACAATGACATGTGCGGGAATCTGGACTTCCTGCTGATCCGTAATGACGTGAATGCTGACGCATACGATATGAACCATTCATTCTCCTTAGCCAACAAACATGTCTATGACCTGGTGCTCCATTGCTACGGTTGACTTCACGCCATGGTCACAAATAAAGCTCGTGATCAAGTCGGGTGGTGTATAATCGAGGGGCGACGCTGACCGGACTTCCTTCGCCCGCCTCTCGTCGTCGGTCTCAGGCGGTTCATGGACGTTTCTCGCGGGTCTGCTCCGTTGAAAGTCGAGCGGGTATTGCTGGTAGTTGCCACAGCCATAAGAAAACTGATCGACAGGATATGTCTTCCCTAGCTTGTGCTGCTCGGCAGCAACATAGAAGGGTTTACCAAAGTCTTTAGCAAGCCTCGCAAGCTGGTACGTGCCAAGTCTGCTGATTACACCACCCTGGGCAGTAATAACTTCGGCGCCTGCAAATACTACGTTCACCTTGGACATGATTTGTGCGACGCCTTCCTGGGGAATTGTCGCTACGGCAATATTTTTGGCTCGCAGCGCGGCGATTACTTTGTTGCTCTCCGTCAGGCGGTTCTCGCTCACGGCATAGATGACCTTGAAACTTTTAGGAAGAGTACCGTCTACCCGCTCAACGGCGCGTCCGAGAAGCGTGCCAACGACGCGTGAACCACCATGTGTCAGAATTATGCCTTTCGATGGTATGAGGAGTCTACAATAATGAGGGGTTGTTGTGTTAGCGTTGAGACCCGACGGGCAGAGGCGAGGGGCTCACGAGGCGAGCAAGGCGAGCAAGACGAGCAAGGTGTGGGGGTTTGTAGGCTTCCCTGTGAATCTGTGGGCACATACCGTCCTTCGGAGGCAATCTTCTCTCTCGCATCCTTGGCCCTGGTGGCAAAAAGCCGGGCATTGCGCAGCAGGTGTTGACGGACGGCCTCGAATTGCTGGTCTTCACTCCGATTCCCGGAGCCAGAGGCAGAACCACCGCTACTGGGAAGCTGTCTAAGCTCCCGAAGCAGGTACTGCTTGAAGAACTCGCTGCCGTGACACGCAGCCATTGGGTTTGCAACGAGGGGGCTGTGCTTTAGCCTGTCCGACTGGTCCTCGACGAGTCTCATAGTCTCGAAGACGGTCGTGGCGGACGAGGCGCCCAGGGCTTCTATCAAAGCCTCAATAGCCGCCATCGGCATCGTGAGCTCGGGGTCCTCGGCGAGGAGGCGGAGGTATGTTGCGACGATACTGTGGGAGGACGGCGAGGTGAGTCGAGCGCTACAGAGACAGAGGCACAGAGGGTCATTGACAGAGCAAAGTCCAATGCAAAGAGACACTCACTCGAAGGCGTCAACGTCCGGATTGCTGCGGATGGGCAGCTGGCCCGATTTGTCGGCCGTCGCGCCGTTGCTGTCCATCGTACGCGGGCGAGTGTCTTTGTGGACGTTCGTGTGCGGCTTGTTGAACAGAATGGCGCAAACGTGATTCGGAGGAGAGGATCTGTAGAGGGACTCTGTAGGGGAACTAAAGACGTCTGGGTGCAGTGATTCTGGACGAGGCACGATTTCTACCATTTACGTTAGTAGGTAAACTTGAAGTTGCCGACATTGGCTTTCTACCATGTGGTGAGTCAAATCGCGGGGGGGGGGGGGGGCAATAATTATGGCAAGCTCCAGCTACGCCTCGAGCGCCCGCAATAAATACCTACATGAATGTACCTGGCCGCCACGCTAAGGCTGGTAGGTAGTACACGGAGGTGCATACTAATTTAGGCAGATCCTACATGGGTAAGGTGACTGACTGCCTGTCGGTCCTTTCACATGCGTGCCTCAAACTTTCGAGCCTGAACATTAAGCAGTGTTGCTATCTACCTAAAGGTGCGGACTCTTCCGAGTCCCAAGTCTGCCTACATATATAGGTAGATATGCTGGCAAATCGCAACAGGTTCGGCAGGGGCTAAATTTCGCATTCACTTTTTCATCCTCACCGTACCGACCACAACCATCAACCTTGTGGGCAGGTTCGGACTAGAGAATGAAACATGAGTCTGTGTTACATCGTGACGATGACGACTGGCTGTGCCCACGTACCACATTACGGCTTTACGTACATCTGCGATTGATTGGGAACGGTTTTCAACCACACCAGGCTCGCCAGGCAAGAGTTCCAAGCTCCTCTTCCATCTGTAAACTGGCGCCACATATTGGTCAATGAGCTTTCCCTATCTACCTATGTTTGCACCACCATGCAGCCCCGAATCATCCGGTACCTATATGAGTCTACTATTTCAATCCAATCATTGCTCAGTAACCTCGAGATCCCGGAGACCCTCGACCTTCAACTCCTCGCCTGTGGCACGGTAATAGATGTCCTTGACATCGTCTGTGGTCGTCTCGAAGTGTGATGTGGCGTCATAACTCTTCGAGAGGAAGATGCTGTCGCTCTTGCCGTCATCGATGGGCTCGTAAAGCGGCATTGGTGCCCCCTGGGCATTTGTTAGCCATGCTGCGTCCCTGTTCTATGCAGTACAAGGTTTACTACTTACCATGAACTGCTCCTCGATCTTACCGAGACGGTCTAGACCAGGCTGTAACTCCAGGTGATGATTGGAGGTTGTCTCGGCGATTGTCGACACAATCGCAATGTAGTAGCCCTTGGGGCAGACGTTGTGCGCCGACGACACGCAGGCGATGTAAATATCTAGCCATTGATTAGTTTGAAGGTGTGGTGCGAGAAGGGGCACGTTTTTTTTTTGGGAAATTTACCGTTCTTGCGGCCGACTTGGGACTGGGGAATAATGAGCTGGCAAGAATCGCTATCATTGGTTCCGGCAAGTGGGTGTTTGAGTATGCAGATAGCCTTGAGGACGTGCCCGACAACCTTCACCTTGTCTGCGAAATAGGAAGGATCGCCTAGGATCATATCGGTCTTGGTCTCGAAGTTTAATTTCTCGCTACTGTCCGCGCTACCCATGGTGGCCTTGATACCAACAGCTTTCTTACCCTCATATATGACCTCGTCTATGGAGGTGTTGAGCATATATGTGCCACCATAGATAGCAGACAGACGGGCGAAACCCTGGGGCAACTCGCCCAGACCGTACAATGGGTAAATGTATGGCGACTTGCCATACCTTGCCACCGAGTTTCCATAGAGGCGAATGCGGTCGATAGCATCCGGGGCCTGGCCTGGTGTGTTGATGTAGCTGTCATCCAAATACAACGCCATGGCGTGGCCGATGAAATCGCGGGTGCCAGCTTCAAGACCGAACTTGTCGTAGACTTCCTTCATGGTGGTTTTGCTCATGTCTAGGCCTGTCGGAGCACAGTCAGTCTACCAGTACTTGAACGGAAGCCTCGTGACCGGTTCCAATACTGCTTATGCTTACCCTTGTGTGTGGCAGAGTCTTGAGCGTCAAAAGTACCCACCCATTCGATGAAGCTCTTCATGCGGCGCTTCTCGAAAATACCCATGAGTGGCGACTTGAGAGCTTCACCGGCATCTGAGGGTACTTTGGCGACCGTGGCCTTGGGGCCGGTGCCCTGTTGCACGTAACTGCCAGCGACCTGCTTGAATTCGAGATAGCGGGTTACGTCGGTGGACACCAGGATGTTGGTCAGCTGGCCCGAGGACATCAGCAGCTTGGGTACCAAGTCAATGTTCCAGTCGTTGGCCCGCCCATATTTCTTCCACGGCTCCTCGCCCTGTGTGTAGTTTCCGTATTTCTTGAAAAGCTGTCTCGCGCAGGGGTGGTTAGCGATCACATGCTGAGGGGCAACGAAGGGGCCGAGGGGGTCGTATGTACCGCCTCGATGTTGACAGACGCAGCCTCTCTGGTTAAAACACGCGTTAGCCCAACAAACCACAAACGAGGACGACCACGGCTGCTTACCCTCCATAGTGATCGTTCCGATCGATGTGCAGGACCTTCTTGCCTTTGACACTCAGTACACTTGGAAGCGAACAGATCAGTCAACCGTCAGGGGTGTGTCGACAGGATAACAGAGGTTTCACCGCAGACCTACCCAGAGAGAATGCATTCGGTCAAGCCTGCTCAACGTTAGCCATCACAGGGGCTGCCAACAACCTTCGAACAAGGCAATCGATCACGGTTGCAAATAGTGCATGACGAGTGCTATGCGGGGCGAAACATACCGGTGCCCAGCACAACGACATCGTACTTGGGGGCGATCTCCTCCATGGTGGGCAGTAGAGCGTCGAGGTGATGATAGGGGTGGAAGGTAGTAGAGAAGATAGCTTTCGGGGTGTCGAAATCGTCAATGTTCGCGGATATCCGGGGAGATTGCTCGACACCAGGCCAAGCACAGAATCTTTTTGTTCGGGTATCGGTGAGTTAAAAGGAGTATGTATGGGTTGATGTGGTTGTCCTCTGGTCCAGCCCGGTTGGATGAGGGGCTCGTTGCTGGCAGTGATGCACTGATGCTCGAGGCCCGCCAGCAGGTTCCGTCCAGCTACCTGTACCTAAGGTAGGCTATAGGTACCTGCCTGCAGCCTAGCCTACCAGGCAGTACTTATAGGTACCTCCCTCGCCCCCTAGGCAGGCACCCGAGTGCACCTACAAATGCGTGTACTCGTAGGTAGGCTACCTACAATGGGGGGTAGCTATGGCCAATCAATGACGGAATTGGTCTAAGTCGACACCCTCGGCACCCACCCCATGCGGGCACTGCTCTACTACACGTTAGCGCTTGCCCCGCAAAGCGATAACCCGATGACTGGCTCGACGGGGCCATTGTCTCAATCTGGAAGCGTCTCACTCCCCCAGGTCTGGGTCATCAAGCAGCAAGGCAGAGAGCCTCTCCGAGAACGCACAGAATCGGTTACGGTGTGGTCGTGGTCGTAGTCGGCAGCTTGCACTGGTTTTTTTTTTTTTTTCTTTCATTCTTTGGTTTCTAATGATAAGCATGGCCCAGGGCAACAAACCTTTTTGTCGCATAAGAGCCCTTGACTTGACTCATGGCCAACAACGCTGCCCATCATGGAGAGAATTATACTAATATACACCAAATGTACATCACGTAGCTTCGCTGCCCAGCTAGGCACCGAGGGTCTCATCCTATGTGCACGAAATCGCACTTTTCTACACAACACAGGCTTCCCACCCCAAAGCTCTAAAGCGACTATCATTGTTATTGGCTTGGTTCCGCCATAAGCTTTCAGGTTCGCGCTGTCGGCTGTTGGGCCCCCGCAGGTTTCGACGTAGTGGTTGACGATCCTGCGTCCGAAGGTATACTGCCCCGGGGCTCTTCTGCCATAAAGCCCGACGGCGGTATTTGCTCTGCAGACCCACCTTGGCTGCTTCCCTCAGACGCAATGTCGTGCTCCTCGAGGTAGCCTGTTGGCGTAAAGGGGCTTCGAACGTTGCTGAGATCGATCTCGGGGTCTTTCTCGGCCAACTTCCTTGCATCTTCCCATACATACCACCGCTCGGTCAGTGCATGCCTAATTGACCCCATCGTCTTGTGGACCTGTTGGCGGAAGAGTTTGTTAGTAAAGAAGAGCGTAGGGCAACGTCAAGGTGCGCAAGGTGACCTACTTCTGCTAGTCGAATAACGCCCTCTTCCTCACTGCGGGGGAGCTCGAGGCGATTCCTTTCCTTGCGTGCGGTCACCAGGCGGTTCTGTTCCTTGATGCATGCCCACCACAGCTTGTGCAGATCTTCCCAGCTCTTGTTCCGCAGTTCTTCAACGGCCCATCCACGACCGTGTTCGGCGTTCTCATCAGGCGTCAACAGCGCCTTGTCCTTCGAATAGAAGAAATCCCAGAGCCCATGGTTTGGGTCGACCTCAATTTTGGGCTTGTACTTGGCAGGCTTTGGTATCTCGGACTTGTCAATGTTCATTCGGAAGCGAGTGCCCGACCGGTATATGCTACTGAGTCCACGCAGGCGGTTGTTGTCGCGGCGCGGTCGTCGGTTGTTATACTCTGGCGTCGATGAGAAGCAGCATTTCTGGGGTGTCGGAGAATGAGGAGTCCATGCTATCACGCTGGCACCTGGAAATCGTTTCGCACAGTGGACCAGCGAGCTAAGTGAAGGCCGCATGGGGCCTGGTGATGCCATTGTCCGGACACGGCACGATGTCGTTGCTGTAAAATGCCAGGCGCAACCCTTGAGCCGAAGATCGCAAGCGCCCCCCAGCTTCGTTTGTACCTCCAACTGAAATTTTGGTACGGTCCGGACAAAGAAAGTCCGGGTACCTACATGGGTATCGCCGCACCTAGAGGTGCCTTTCCGTGATGTGCCCATCAGAGGGCTCGGTGTAGGTAGCGTGTAGGGACTTTCCTAGGTGCATTATCCCTAGCCGTATGCGACAATTGAATATAACCTTGAAGTACCTAGGTACCCTTTAAAATACGGGAAGGACTCTCTGTCGCTCCTCCGCCAAAGAAAGAATGACTCGTATATACTAGATATTGTTTGTTACATGATGTTTAGAATTTGATGGTCTGTAAATTACATATTACTCAAGACGCGATTAAACGCAATGCTGGTCAGAGGCTGGTATAAACATTTCATATATTCTTCACTCTGCCCATGTGCCTCGTCCTCCTAGTTTTGCAATGTCTGAACACACCTAGCCGATATCATTCATAGCGCTCAAACTATGGCTTGACCTCATTACACTCAGCTATGTGCAAGACGAAGAATTCTCAACCTAATCTCTGGTTTAAAATGGTCTACATTGAGGTACTGGTGCCACAACATCACAAAAAGGGGCAGCGATCTGGACTACCCTGAGTAACTAATTACCTAGGTACCTAGTTATGCAGAGAGCCTGGAGGTTTCAAGTCATTAGCTACTATAAGATGTCTACCTAGTGGTTTGTCCGTATGTGTCAAATACCTTGTCAGGTATTTATAGAGCTCAGTACCTTGGTAGAGGATAGATATCATATGTGTCTTGATGCCCTCCACGACAAGCCCCCAGGGGACGGCTTTCGTCGTTGACATTACCCCAGATGCTCCAGATGGTGTTGTAGTTCATTTCTATAAGAGCTAATTATTCTGTGTCGATTGAAATGGGTCGTAGACATGATTACAGCTATCAATCCACACAGCTCAGGTGCTATATTGGTTCCTCAACGAAATAGTTAACCAGTGCAAGTATGGAAGATCGTATCGAGGTTCTATTCAGTAAGTGAGGGACTAACATAGTCATATTACCATAAACTGCTTCGAACTAAGCAATGCCGACAAAGCCCCTTAAAACACCATTTGGGTATCTATTGTAGTCTAGTGGAATGAATGTGACTGGTATGCTATGATTGTATTATGTTATGACGCGTCGTATTTGTTGCTGTTCCAAGAATCCCGCCATGTCCAAGACCTGGATTGTTATGTCGTTGTTGAAACCTGTGGTCCCTTCATTGTATCTTGAGAACTAGACAAAGCTCTGGTGCTTACTTGATAATTACCGCATAATGAAAGAAAATCAGCTAGCGAGAACTTATCTGCAAGAATTCAAGCTAGTTATCTTCATCCCATAATCCCATGAGGCGAACGTTGCGTGACGATAGGATATAGGGCATAGGCTATAGGCTATTATGTGTGCCGTTACCACCATGATGCTTATCGTGTATCTCACCACACCTTTCATATCTGTACCTAGGTACTCTCTATAGGATGTCTAGCTTGTGTTTGCGGACCCTGCCAGTATCAGATAGGTCTATGCAGTCCGCCCTCGAGCGTTCCTATTCGCTTGAGCATGGCTTCCTCCTCCCGTCACTCCGTGGCTGACGATATCCTAATGAGTGCAAATCAAAACGGCTTGAGGCTCTGTACATCACAACGACTTTTCTCCGCCGTAGTAAGCCGTTCTAGACTATCATCCGTTCCCTTGCCCTAGAAAGTGGTGAAAGAACCGCGTCGGCGGCGAGCCCAGAGAAATATTTTACGGCACAAAGAACAAGTCATGTGGCATTAATGATAGGCGAGCTTCCCTCGTTGTCACCTATGCATACCGCCTCCGTTATGCGTTTCCACCGCGCCGTTAAGTATAACAGGAGAACACTCAATACGAGCCCAGGCTGGACTCGTGTCTGAAATTTTCCCCCACTTCTAAAACTAGTCAGTATATGAAAACATAAGAACTAGAAGAGGAGATCGAGACGCCAGGTGGTGAATGAGGAGGAAATAAGACTTCCGGTATAATTAACGGCGTGGCGGGAACAATGTGAGATTGAGTCCTTTGATCCGGGTCCTGGATCTTAATCAAAATAATCATTGTCTTAAAGATGTCATTCGTGGTTGGATCTTAAGGACAGATGGATGGAGACGAAGCTTAGATGTCAAGAAACCGAAACAGTAATAAGTTATTTAGGATAGTATATTCGCCGCCCAAGGCTACTGGAATCCAAGCAGAATGAGTTAGCCCATCGGTCAGTCTATAGAGGGCATTCAAACCATCACAATCATTGGCAAGCCTGCATAGCGGCCAGATGTAAAGGCTTCTGGTGCGGCTGATGACCATCTACAAAGTCGTAATTAGAGACTCCAAAAGAAGAAGCCATAATAGAGATTGCTTTCTTTGCAGTATAGTCTTGGAGCTAACATAGCTTTCCATCAATGGTCGTAGCTCTATGACTCTCAGCATAACTGCAAACTCCTCGATACACGAACTATCTGTTAATAGTCTTCATTGATACCAAAAAAGGCATGTTTCATTATTCGAGTCTGGCGTTACCTTTTTAGCATGCAAACCATATGATACCAGGGCCGACTCCTACAACATGGGACGGATACCTTGAGACACCGTCTGTAAGTAGGAGTATGCGCTACATACGCCATCTCAATGCATCAAACCACACGGTGGAAAGGAAACATTCCACAGGGTACTTCAGAGACAGCCAGGTGACCTGCAGATTAAGTTGGGTCGGCAGGGTTTGCAAACTCTGGATGGTATCCCAGTGCATACAGTATTTACATTCTTGCTGTAGAGTAATGAAGAATTACGGGTCCACTATCGACATAAGTCAATACATTTACGTATCCGATTTCGCCCGGGGCTCGCCAGCATGCTCCCAGTGCCCGAATACAACATTACTGCTGCTCTACCGCATGTATTGACCCCTTTTGTCGATACTAAGTATCGTTACTTGCCTTCTTGGTGAGATCGCCAAGATAAATCAACTCATGTCGTCCAATAATTAGTTCCACTTTTGCTCGCGGGAGTTTCTCTTCCGCCTGTCTAGGAAGGAAGTCCGACAGTACATGCGCCTTCTATCGAAACTCAGCTACATTTAAAATTGACGATCGAGCTAACACCCTCGATGCCTAACGAAGAGCCATGTTTCTTAAGTCTTCTGAAACAAAGAAAGGGGATGCGATATTGGACATGTTGGAGCATAATTATGTTATATGCGAAGCAGACTATTACGGCACAGCAAAATGTCTTCATCAGACCAACCCTCGCATCCTCGTTAGTATGGTTTCATTCAAAGAAGTGGGATTTTTCCAAGCGATGGCGGCTGGCGTACACAGAAGTGGGTGGTGTACCCACGTTCGGATCTAGATGTGTCGTACCTCAGTTGCAAATACTGTTTCTGTTCTGTTTCCCAGGGCTTAAAGCTGAGGTTTCAGACAGCTGAGTTGGTCAGCACTTCAGACAAAACCAGAATCTCTAGCGAGAGGATGACTTTGCATCCAATAGAGTCTCTCGTTTCGATTTGGATTCTCCCAGCCTCTTTCCAGGCCATATGCTGTCCCTGGTGATCAATGCGTATCACCAAAGGTGGACGGCATTTAGTATCGGCATATTTCGTGTTCTCTAGGATTTCTACGAACATGTTAGCTGCACATTAGTCTCTACTGAGGCGGCGACGCCTTTCCTCTTTTAACACTGTAAGGTATTGGCTATTGTTAGTGTCAGTATCGGCGCACTCATTCTAGGATAGGGCGAAACGTGGGCAGATCCTATCTACAGTGTTTCCGGCAATGGCAGAGCAGGAAAAGGACCATGTGTGCACCTGAAGACATAACAAACAGTCCAAGCACTTACCTAGACTATTACGTCTAGTCAACCGTAATAGTCTAAACTGCACGTCCAGCCTTGGATCACCAATTTCACAGGAGCTGAGTCCTTGAAGATCTGGTGTTCACGCAGTGTTAGTACGACTGGTCCTACCCGCTTCGAAATCTATCCTGTCGGTATGTTTCCGAGATAGCCTGCGCTTCGTTACATCACACTACCCAATAGCGTGCTGAACGGTAGACATTGGATAGTGGCGAGAACCATCATCATTAATCACAACAGCCTTACACACAAAGCTCAACATTACGAAGCTTTGATGTTTCTAGTCATGGAAGCGCCGATGCTTCTGGTACTGTACGCCATTAGATACACTAGTAAAACTAAACTGAACTGAATCGTGTGAAAGAGAAACGAAAATGAATTCTGCTGTATCGTTGTTGTTGGGGCCATGACTCGAGACGAGCAGGGGTATGGCACCGAACAGGCAGCCATGCAGGACATCATAACATGCCTATTGACGAATTCAATAAGCATGCATGACGGACGATGTTACTCAAGGTCATTTGATCAAGCCGTGGACAACATCAAAGTGCGGGTTTTTTACTGCTCTCTTCACACTCTTTCCTCCCAGAAATCGACTTGACACGTAAAGCCTTTTCTATATCTTTTCCCATTTCGACTTGGCACCACTGTCACGAATATGGACATTTGGACCTTCGATTTGGATAGTTCGGATGGTCATCGAACACGTTCGACGATCACTCCCACTGCGCGTTTTCACTTCCCACTGTGCCACGCATGAGAGTGTCTGATTATCAGAGCAACTAACTATCGGTGACCGAGACATAGGGTTGAACACAACTAGCAGATCGCAGTAGGCGAGGTAGGCTAGAATCTTCGACCAGTAGAATGACGATACCAAGTGCGCATGGACATATGTGATGATTGCTTATCTCCAGCAATTTTACAGTATCTGCCATCCAGCCTGTCCAGCGGCTTGATTGTGACCATCACGTCAACATCGTACAGAGACATTTCTCTCGCAAGCACTGCATCGCCAAAAAAAAAATTAGTCTAGTAGCATATGGCAGAATAATCGGTATCGCGGCTCATCATGCCCAACGAACATGTGCATGACTGGAGTCTTTCTTCGGCTTGCCGAAACCGGAAATCCTTGCCATCGACTTGTGTTGTACAGTGTATTAGTAAACAACCCTGAGCGTCACAACACCATGTGCCGATGGATTGTTTCGGAGGAACATGCTCCTGCACGAATCGTTACACATGGAAAGATTTGTGACGGCGGCAATCTTGACTAAAAATCGTACCTCTCTACCTAGGTACCCTCTCGAACCAGTCACGCCAGCCACTCACTCTCTTTCGCTTGATAAATGCTACGAATCTTGAACCAGTTTGGTTGTACGTACCGGGGCAGGGGAGTAATTAATTCGGCGGTATCGGTACTTTTTTTTCTCGCCTCATATTCAGTAGACAACGTCTAGACGTACTGGCATGGCATAAGTCAGAGAGTGGTTTCTGTGCAATACAGTCGTACTTGGCGATCAAAAGCAGATATTGCCGAGTCCGGGTCATGGACAACGCTCCTCTCTACTCAGTACATGTGTTTGTAGCGTTGTTTTTAGTGTGCCTTTACGCGACTGCATCCGCGGTGAGCTAGTCGGGTTGTCGGGTAGGCATGAGGAGAATCGTGTATGTAAGAATGGGACATGTGACCATGCCATGGCACGTTTGGCGACGATGATTTTCTGTGCGATGAGGTGGCATCAGCATTTGATAGGACAGGTTAAGAAGGCAATCTCGGTGCAAGCTCGGCCACGACAAATCCCGGGAATGATGCAAGAATCTGAAGACTTTGACCGCCAGACTGTGGCCACGCTAGCGCCTGAGGAAGGCTAGTCCCGAAGAGGCAGTGCTACCCTGCGCTAATACTATCTCGCGGCCTGGTCTGCTTGACACCTGGGCAGATCCGGCCTGCAGGGCTTGCAGGTCACACAGCCAGTCATGAGCGATAGCTCCGGGCTAACGTCTGTCTTGGTACGGCCCCATCCATGCAAGCAAGGTACTTGCACTCAGACCTCAATGACGCATGCTGGTTTACTGCTACCTCCATGCAACTTGCCGCATACTACCTAACATAATGTTAATAAATATTCAGGGACGCTACATCGTACCGTCTGGTGCGATTAGGACAAGAATAGATGCAGCGGGCGGATGTCATTATGTAACATCCAGGCCAGGCAGGCAAAAGTATCCAAGTAACCCTATTCTACTTACGGGTCCTGCTTTGTTCGAGTTAGCTCATAAAAATGATTTGCGTCAGGATTTGGTAGGCGCTGCAATAGCAGCAGGTCAGACCTGATCATGATATATACGAGCTTACTAATCCTCGGCCGAGTTTTATCTTGAAAATACATACATACCTCCTCGCTTCTCCGTGCACACGTTGTAGCCGTACCTACATATGAAGTACCTAGTCAAGATTCAACACCAAGTACACGACACCTCGGGTAATCCGTACCTAAGGCAGTGAGTCCTACGGCTCCTATTTTGATAGGTAATTTCACATTTGGTGGTTTACATACAACCTTGACAACAGGACAAAATAGGTGTTCATTACGTGTCGCCGAGCCGACGCAAATCATATCTACCACACAACATCTAAACATGCTGTACAGGCTGCGTATGCGTAGTATCTCTACGAAGGTTGTTATGCGCATGTTACCTACATGTAGCTAGGTAGTAGAATGTGCCTCATGCGCTCTGCGTAGCGTGCATATGTCGAGACGGCTAAGCCACTCGTGGCATGTGGACATCTCAAGCAACTCGGTACACTGCAGCAGCTGCATGTAGATAGTTGGAATGGCGAATACTGATGCTATTTATTACGCAGAGCACGATGGGAGGAACCCATACCCATGATGTGACGATGTAGGTAGCACGTCGCCGGTTATCGCACTCATTCAATTGAATTCGTGCCAAAGTGAAATGCATATATTTGTTGATTCCCATTCAATCGGCCATTGCATTTGGTCTTGGTTAAACTTAAACTTAACACTGTTGCAATTAAGCATACAGCATGCGACACCTGGTTGACGGTCGTCCGAGAACTCAATTCCTACCTAGTACCCTGATGCATCTATCCTTCTTCACTTGCTTCCTGAATACTACTTATAAACTTGAAAGCGAAGCCCTCGGACACTCGGATGCTTTGGATCTACTTGTATTGCCAGTGCAATGAGATTGATTGCATCGATTGCATCGCTGCATTCTCGACTATTCCTGGTATATTGCTGGCTGAGGCAATGCTGAGGTTGTCGCGTGTGCGGGAAGCCGTGTGCGCTGTCGATTGTCGACGTGCTTGGTCGAAGCTTCAGCGACGTTCAAGATTTCAGCCTCATCCAGGCTCCATTGTAAAAGGTTGGTGATGGGCCTTGCCAATTGAGGGTCTCCAGGTTACACAGAATGGGGCCGTCGAGAAAGCCTTCTGCCTTGTTGGTGCATCTTCATCCGATTGATACGATGCCGATATAATTAGGCGGAAGCCCACCTTTTGCCCACATTTGCCCACCTTTAGGAGGCTGAAAGTACCGTGTCCACTCAAAGTCTCGCAAAGCCGCCCTTGGTGGGTTTGCCCATTGGCGCTGACAATTATACTCTACATATCTAGATGGATGTGCGACTGCGAGGTTGTGATGATGGATCTCTACATGTACCTACCTTCTGTATGTACATATGCGTGCCGGCCCAGGTCTGCTTTCTTCACCCCAGCCTCCCTTACCCAAACGCGGCCCGTATTGCTGCACGCAGGAGAGCGGCACCGCCAATTGCGGCACATCCCATTTAGCATGAGGTAATGTACATCTAAGTATGGAAGGTACTCACCCTAGCTGTCTGCCAGCACCGCAAACACTGTGTACAAATGGATCGTACCCTCGAAGTACCTGGCTGGCAACCTTGGAACCCAGCTGTGCGAGTAAGGAAGAGTAAGTAAGTTAGGTACATACCTATAGTACGTATGTGCCGCCTCCACTTGCCTTCTCTATCCAGTATCGGCCCGCCAGCAAAAGTAGTTCAACTTAGCCGATCGCGTAGTGCCTTTGCATCTCTTCCGCTCGCCCACAGCCCAACCTGCCGTGCCTGGCGCCCTGGCTCGCCCGGCTCGCCTGGTTCGATGTTGAGCTTCGTACCGTATGAGTAAACGCAGGCAACTGCGGACGGACGGAAACTGCACTTCATGGGTATGCGATAGGTATTTCCTGCTGCTGCACCCAGGGTCAATGACATGGTGGTGCGTGTGCGAGGCATTCGTTGCAACGACTGATGTAGTATCTTGCGAAGGAATAGCCACGAAACATAGCACTGTTCTCACGAGACCAGACAATATCTACCATGTCACGCACCCCAAGACAATTAATTGGTGGACAAGAGTGAGCTTATGACGCTTGTGGTACGGTAGTTGGACAGTCTGAGGAGGATCCCTGTATTATAATGCACCAGCTTTCGGAACCAAACCTGTAACCTTTTTATTTAAGGCCATTGCCTTCGTAGGATGCCATTGTCCGTTTTCGCCTGCCTCCTAGGCGTGCATTGACGTGACAAGAGTTATTCCCCAAATTCCCTTGGAAAGACATGATATTATGACATGCCAATGTCTCTGCTTCGGAATCACCAATCCTCGAGTTAAACTCATGAGCGTCCATCGAATTCACACACACATCCCTCCTATTAGTTTACCTAATTCTCTAGCGGGTTCGCCAATCTGGTTTACTATATTGCACGTTTCAGTATTGGTCAAATTTCAAATCAATACCAATGACGGGTTTAGCGGTTTAGCATGAGAACTATATTGGAAATTCTTCAACTTTCACTAAGTGGATGTAAGATAAAACGGAAGGATACGCTTGGTGTACTCGTAATGTCATGACTTCGCAGCTCGCTATTGAAGGATTGTAATGATACTACGTGTAGATCGGGCCGGTTGATATCATAATCAAACCCCCATTTTACGTAAACTCAAACACTTTCAAAAGAAGTCGAGTTGGAGAGCTAGGGTAGGTAGAAAGTTTGATACCCAAAGACCACATTTTAAAAGCTGTTTCTCGAACCTGGTTCCTTCCCGAGATGCACGTTTCTCTTGCCGATAGTAATTGTAACAAACAAGTCATGGTTCAATCGCAACGTTGCGGACTCGACCGATCATCACCAGCGTGTCAATTTTACCATACGGCCCAGACCAGCATTCACTGAGCTAAATTGTTTAAATTATTGTCGTATATGCGACTTGATATCCTATACACGAATTAATTGATGCTATACTACTACCTAGGCTGCAGTCAGTTGAATTCTAACCAACGTTATCAGATCTTTCAACGTCCCATAAAAGCTTGATCAACCCACCGGCTAACCCACCCAAGACCCAGAAAAGTAAACCTGGTCCATCTCCATTCGCACGTGCCGTAGTGTGTATGTAGGTATTTAGTTCCATCGAGCGTTGCAATTATGGGCAGGTGAGGATTGAAACCCAGGATGCATTCAGTAGGGCCTTAGCAGAATCCCACTTCCCGCCCTACATAAATAGTACTACAAACGCAGTCTTTCCCCTGGCTTGATAGTAAGAAGACGTTTCTGTTCACCATGCCTAACAACATACTCGAAGTTTTTACTATTTCACCTTACATGCAATATGACGTATTTGGTCAAAGAAAGCTTGCTTCCACTAACCTAGCTTCACCGTCTCGAGGGCAATTATATTGAGGGTCCACTGGGTGTGTGACAAGAACAACATGATGACAGTTAACAGTCAACAGGTATTGACCTTAAACATGTCGTCAAGGTGTATCAATGCTACGTGCAATGAATGTTTAATTGCCATGCTCTGTAACGTTAGCAACCATGATGCAGGAAGAATCAGGAACACCCAACACTGCCCAATTAAGCGGAATTTCATGTTGAAACACTCACTCAACAATGAACCATTATCGATATAGGTATTTTCTTACTTGTACAAAGTATGATGATTGAAAATACCACTTGTGGAACGATCAAGTGTATCACTAGGGAACACATGGCGGCCACAGCGGCCATCAACTAACTATCAAACTGCATCGATACCGAGTTACGAGATATTCACAGAAATAATGTAACACACAGTGAATCTGTTATGGACATACAGTCGTTGTCCGTAGATTTGCCAGTGTAGTTAATCGCAGAGTAACTACATCAGGCCTTGTCCAATCATACGATAACCGTTGTGTTGTAGTTTTTATATTTCACGATGTTATGAAACCTGACAAGAAGGATTGATTGATGATAATACTGAAGCTCTGTTACTGAGGATTGGTCGCCTCGCCCCGCAGAAGGATAATAGCCCGGCCAATTTTCCCACATCCATGTGCCGTGATTCCGTGATAGGCAAAGCATCGCTTGCCATCAATCAGCTAAGATTATGCAGGTCTGCAGGGGACTCAAACTGATTTTCTGCAATTCAATAGGTACTTGCAATGGAACTATTATAGATAGTCTGGTACCGAACAAATATCAGTAACAACTTCCACGGTGCCGTTAACCGCCTCCTCTCCCATGTTGTCACACCGTTGTTTCCAGTCTAAGATGTTATACCCTTTGGTATAGAGCTCACCTGTCTTTCGTTCAGTGAATACCTAGTACATATACATATTGCTGTTGATTAAACTTGCATATCCAATTGCGGTATTCATGGGTACATTAGTTCATATCGGCCAGTACATTGCTTGAGTAACAGCGATTACTACGTTAAAAGCAACTATAGTAGATGTAGGCAATAAAGATCATCTGGCCATGATGAACTTGAACTCGAACGGGCTGGGTAGGTAGGTATGTATAGGTACCCACGAGCCACTTCCTGCCCAAGTACTTGCCTATAGCAGGTAGCCGGGTAGCCATATTGAATTAACTGCTAACCGCTGCCACTAGTTCCCAGATATCTGCGCCGGGCACTTCATACAGTGCCTCGCTGACTGTGTATGGTAGCATGCAATGAGCAGTACTGGTCTAGGTACCTTCTGGTAGATTGAGGTACCTGCTTATCATGCCTGGGTGGTGGCGCGCGCCTTGACTTTCCCGCCGTCAACCTGGGGGGTACCGTACTTGACCAAGGTTCCCCGACTCGCGCTTCGCCTTCGTGTCAATCAATTGGACGTGTCTACAAGCAGGTGATTGTTTAATCGCAGGCGTTCCTGTACTGCCGCTTCCCTCATATCTTGCTCGTGTCCCTCTCTTTGTTTTTCTCTTTCCTCCCACTCTTCCTCTCTTCTCCCTTTGCCCGTTCCTCCCTACCCTTCGTGCATTGTTGATTCACCGCTACGGCTGCGATTGGTGTGTTCTTCCGTTGCGTTGTTGTTGCTGTTGTTCGTTTTCCGTCGCGCATCCCGGTTATAGCTGGAGACCTTGAAAACGCTCGCCAACAAATTGTCCCCACGTGTGCAGCCTTTCTGAGGGGCGCGGTTCAGAAATTTGTGGTACAGCGCCGTTTGTGGGTGTGGATTCCTGGGCCTGAATGTGAGTTTTGTTGTTGATTCCATATTACCTATGCCCCGTTTTCATTCTGCCACTACCAGGCGAGCCAGGCGAGCCAGGCAAGCTTTTATTTTTATTCCTCGCCTTCTATGGCTTTATTCTCAGCCTTTGCCCCTTCCGGCTACCCTGATTTATCTCCGAAGTGCTCCGAGGTCCCTCGTCCCTTCCTTCGCAGCCCCATGACCACCTGCTAGCACTCCGCAGCCAGCAACCACACTGCCCTGCTGCCTTGTTCGAGGGCCCTCTGGCAGAGCATGCCTGCTGGCGGCAACTGCGAAACAGATAGTTCCTTGTCCCCGTTTCCCTAGGCTCGTTACATCTGCGTCGCATTCAAATCCCAGCGTTAAGGCGTACTCGGTACTTGTGTCCAACCTTGCAGCAACCCTCGGATCCACAAAACCCGCCTCCCGCCTTGGACCGCAAACCTTGGGCTTCCCTTCACCTCACAATTCCCGCGCTCCCTAACCTCCCACTTTTTTTTTCCTCCCAAGCTCCACCCACCCTCTACCGCCTTTCTCTTCTCGCTCGCCCACTTGCGAGTATAGATACACTACACACACCCACTTTCTGTAGCGGGCCACACCCACTTTTACTAGCTTTCACTTGCATTCTGATGCATGCATCAGCATCTCGACGAGTTACCGTCATCTGCACCGTCCATCCTCGTCAGCATCCACTTGTTCGCCGTGTCGATTGTTAGACCAATCCACAAGACGTGAGAACTGTTGTTGCTCGGCACTCCAGTATCCACTTTTGCACGCGCGCTGCGCTTGTCCAGCGATCGGTGTACTTGGGAATACAATTCTACCTCCGTTACGTCTCTGACTAGAGGGCCCACAGAACGCATGTTGAGCGTCGAGTGAACAGCAAGCCAGCACAGCAGGGGAAAAAAATCTGACTTTTTTGAGACAAATTAAGCGGAAGAAAAAATATCCTGCTCTCCTACCTGCACTCTCCTGCTCTGCACCAGTTCAAATAAGAAGTTGGCTCACCTCACCGCACACCTCGAGGAACGGGGCTCTCTTTCTCCACATTACAAACATCAGTCCCCATCAGTCCCATCGTGTTAATTGGACCTCACGGAACTACTTCTGCTCATCCAAGCCTCCATCTGGTCCCCAATTCTACCCCAATTCAGACCGTTCCCCTCATCACATCGTTGTCCGTCAAACTTTCTTCCTCCCTGACATCGGAACTTTGTTGTTGTTGCTGCCAGCCTCCACTTGCACCGTCCGATATCGTGCTGGAGACAGTAGTGCGCTGCCATCGTTCAGTCTAAGGTGTGGAGGATATCGGGACTCTGGGTCATCAGTTCCAACTTTCCGGGATTCGCTATACAAAAAAAGAAACCGAATATTCGACGCGTCGTTTGTTAACCTATTGTGCCCCTCAGTGTATCCACCCTAGCCACGCGCATTCGTTCCGGCAGGACGCGTGATCTCGAGAGGGATTACACTGAAATCTCGAACCCAGTTTCCTGTTGTAATTGATAGCATCATCAAGACTTGCTAGCTCTCAAGCAGTCCCTGGTGTCATCCGTCGCAACGCCCGTTTCTCATTTCCGAGGACATGGACAACGCCCCTTCTGCTCAACAGCAGTACACGTCTAACCAGTTAGGCACCTCGGGTTCCTCCTACCCTTCACCATCAGCTATAGCGCCCCATCAGCTGCAGCAAGGTTCCGCCACTCAGCACACTTTGCCGCCTTTGCAGCACAGTAGCAGTAGCATGCAATCTATCTACGGGAGTCATCCTCATACACCTCGAACGCCCGGTACTCCCAGCACCCCTCAACCTCAGAATATGAGCAACTACCCCCCTCCCAACGCAGGCCCCGGCCGCGGCTCTTACGGCATGATGCCTAGTCAGTATCAGAACCCCCCTCAAGGCTATCCGACAACCACGTCTATGATGCCACAGGCTTCTGTCGCTACTTCTCACCCGCAACCCATTGCGCCTGCACCAGCTGCTGCTCGACCTCCCGTCCTTCGTCCCATGCCTGCAGGTGGGGTCATTCCCCAGTCGGGAATGTCATCGCCCTATGGCGGAAGCCCTATGATGGGTCATCAGCCATCGCTGCTCCAGGATGCCGAACAGCCAACACACGTTGTAGGATCCCAGGGGCGGCGCGGGATCTTGCCTAGTGCTCCGGGCCGGCCCGCAGCCCCCACAGGGACCGGCGCCTCGAAGAACACTGTTATCCCTCAGAAAGATGCTGACGGAAAGTTTCCTTGTCCCCATTGTACGAAGACTTACCTCCACGCTAAGCATCTTAAGCGCCACCTTCTGCGCCGTAAGTTTGTAGTTTCCGCTAGCGAGTTGTAGGCCTGCTAACTGAGTGAGCAGACACCGGTGATCGCCCGTACATGTGCGTGCTGTGCCGGGATACGTTTTCGCGAAGTGATATTCTGAAACGGCACTTCCAGAAATGCTCGATCCGTCGAGGTAACCCTACCGGGGCGAGTCATTTGTCTCACCCCCAAGCACATGTTAAAAAGCAGCAGCAGAATGCGCAGAAAGCGAACGAGGGCGACTTGAGTCACATGAATGGTATGACGAGCATGCCAGGTGACGGAGTTGTTCATCCTTTCGGTATGGTCCAGATCCAAGATGGTATGGGAAACATGGCCAACGACCAGAACCAGCTCTCTAGATCAAGCAGCATGAGTCGGATGGATGACGGCGCCAACCGGGACCGTAGGAACATGCCAGGCGGCTACAACGGTGAAGTACCGAATTCGATGGCGTCCAACATCAACCCACAGTTGGCCAACTTCAACATGCCTCCGAACCAGAACGCTATGCCCATGTATGGAGCTTCTGGCTCGACACAACAGTCGGGCCTTGACTGGTCTCAGATGTTCCAACAGCCTGGTGCGCAACCAACACATACCTACAACACTACGTTCCCATCTCCTAATATTGGACAGAATCAGACCGCAATCAAAACCGAGCCTAACTCCACCCCCGAGAGATCCAATGGCACACCGGGCGCTCCCCCGACCGATGACCCCGATCGCCCGCTATTCATTTCGAACTGGGAACCGCAATTGTCTATGCAGGATGGGTGCCAGCAACTTTCTACTCAGATACTCAATTTCTTCTACCCGCCTAGCCACTACGCGTCCCCCGAGAACAATGCCATCCATCATTTCTTCCACCCAGAAAATATTAGAATATTTCTCGATTCGTTTATTCATTTTCATATTCATTTCTCCTTCCTACATATTCCTACCTTCCGGATCATGGAAGCCTATCCTGGACTCACTGCCTCTATGTGTTGCATCGGGGCTTGTTACTCTGACCGCGTTGACCCAGCGCTTGTGCGCGAAGTGACGACCTTCCTCAATATCGCCCTAGAGCGTGACTGCAACTTAGTACAATCGCATGCACCATTCCAGATCGAGAACGGCGAAGACAAAGTTGGTCTTGAAAAACTACAAGCATTGATTCTTATGTCCTCTCTACTAATCTGGAATGGAGCCCCGATTCAGAGGGAAACTGCTCGACGGGTATTCCCGATTGTTGCCGCAATCGCCCGTCGTTCTGATCTACTGCACGCCCAGACAGATTCCGGTCCCTACAGCATCCTTCATCAACCGAATCTTGATCTACAGAGCATCAACCCTAAATCGTTTGAGTGGGTGGCGTGGGTCGAGCAGGAAAAGCGTATCAGGTTGATGCATATGGTGTATCTCCTTGATGTTGCCCGTGGCTTGTATTTCAACCTTGATCCGCAATTTGATGCGTTTGAGATCCGCATACCACTTCCTGCCGATGATGCGGCGTGGGAGGCTCATTCGGCAGAGGAGTGCGCTGATGCCCTCAACTTGTTCGGTTCGGACGCGGTGAAGAAGGCCAACCCAGACGGGTCTCAGCGGAGCAAGCAGCCGGAGTTGCACCTAGTGCTTCGAGCTATGCTAGACGGTGCCGTTCAGATCCAACCCGGAAGCACCAATCTTTGGGGAAAATTCATCTTGATCCATGCCATTCTTGCCCAGATCAGACGAGCACAAATGGAAGGCAACCTAACTCAGCTCGACGGTTCGAACACGCCACTCGGCCGAAACGATTGGGTCGTCATGGGAGGATCGGGCCCTAGCAATGGTCATCGCAGCGCCAGCAGCAGTGGCAGAAACACGCCTGTTTCTATGACCCAACCTTTGTCTCGTCAGATGTACAATAACTTCAGTACGGGGCTGGACAAGTGGAAATCCTATTGGGACATGGACATGGCGATTCAATTTCCGCCCTCAGTTTCAAATCCTCGACGCCATGGATTTTCTCGAGATGGTCCACATTTCTTCTGGCTTGCCAAGTTATTCTTGCGCACTCCTCGCTTGAGTGTCTCACAATTAGGCCCGGACCAGCGGTTGACGCAAGTCATCCAGTTGCTAAAGGCTGCGACTGCTTGGGTTGAAAGCGACGGTGCCTCACGGGGCGAAGAATTTGGCTCTGTGGGCGACATGAACCCCGACTACGCAATATCCGATCTCACACTTGATATGACTCAGTTTTTCAAGCCATTACCAGCCATTGTGGAATCTTCAAGTGCACCCTGCGTCAAGACGGAAGTCTAATGGAGTTTGTAGTGATAACTCAGTGTGCGGGTTTCCAAGCATTCGTGGCGTTCCTGTTTCCTACGTTTCATCATCCCAAAAAAAAGTTTCGCTTCGCCTGCATAGGACCAGCATGGGGGTGGTAGTTTGATTTGCATTTTCCGGTTCGGCTCATGTGCCTTCATTAGACTGGTTGTGGCTTTTTCTTTTCCTGCATTAGACACGACGATTAGAGCTTTGGGGTATGGACTATCGCCCACTGGTGGTTATGATGTTTCACGTCTTAAATGTGCCCGGACAGGGTCAGATCCTTCGATGGGGTTGGAGTTTCTCGTGGAGTGTATGTGTCTCATCAGCAGGCATCGTGGTGGGGATTCGGATTTTGTAGCCAAGTGAAGAGCATTGTAATCCTACAGCTCTGAACTAGATGTCACATACGAACTTGAAATGTTGTCCAAGAAAACCTACAGATAATAGTCGTCCACTTGAAACAGCGCCCACACCACAAGTTTGTAATTGCGTGTTCCCTCCATCTCGTGCTTGTTGCAATTGAATCAAATGCTGGTGAAGCCAGGTGTGCCCCAAAGTCATTCAGGGCATCATTACTGCAAGCCGTGTTCTGTAAATCACGCTTTTTTCCTTCCCAGGCAGCGTAATCTGTTATTGTACTTATTGATCCTACGGGAAGGTTTGTCAAAAACACCTTATACAATCGCACATGTCAAATGAAGAAGAATGTTATGGTGAATTTATAGACCGCGGTGCTGATAGGGCAGCACGAAAGAACAGAGAGGACGTCTCATTCGTCCGATATCACGAATATCATAACAATCTGACGCCTATAAAGAAGAAAAGAAAAAAGAGAACACACATCCCAGGGTAAATAGAGACTGGAAGCGTCTACAACTTGCGTTTTTTTCTTTTTTTTTTTGTCAAAAAGGTACAACGAAACAAACAGGATGTTGAGTTCAAAGCGGCAAATAGATGGCTTGAGAGGTGTTGTTGACACGTAGGTGACATCTTGATCCGTTATAAATTTATGACGACATCTATTTACATCGTAACTTGTTGTCTACTTCGGCTTGTAACTCAATTCATACTGCCAGTCTTGCATCGTCCTCTTCCCATGCTAGACGTACCCCGGCATGGGTTGGTTGTATGGAACATTATCTATCACCTGGCTGCTTGATTCCAAGATTATATGGGCTTTGATATGTCTCCATCAAAGTCTTCGCTTACACGGATCATGATCTGTCAACTTGTAGAACCATTGTGACCGCCATTCATTTGGGATTGATGTTGGTGGTATCCCGGTCGATGGTTGTGATTCGTGGGGTCATTTGCCGCAACGCGGCATGATCATCCTCCGTCGGCTTGAAGTAACGCTCCTCGGCCCCATCCGACAATTGCAGACCGACAACCCCCCAGGCCAGACTACATACAACCGGTTCCCAGTCAATACTCAACGTTCCTTTCCAATATCTCTGTGCGATGTTCGGGGTTTCGCACCCGGAGAACGAAGAAGAGGGAACAGAGAACGGGGGAATCACTCACAGGCCCAGACCCACCCCGATGCGAGTCTTTGACGAGAGATTACGGAATGATCTGGTCGTAGTTAGCTGATGTTCCGTCTGTGTGACCAGCAAATGTTTTTTTCCTCTCTCATAATCCCAAGGGCATTGGAGAATCAATGATGATGAGACAGATAGATAAGAGATCTGTCATCTATCATGACGAGTGGCTAGCTACACAGGTATAGCAAAGAACACATATATGCAGGAGTGACTTTCTGATGAAGATGATGATGATGATGATGGCGGCGGCGGTGGTGGTGGCGTAGTAGTGGCGACAGTATGAATGGGCTGGGCAGTTGGCTGACTATTTTATAGGGTCGGCTTACTTACTGAAGCAGTGACATGAGGCCGATGTTGCGCAACTGTTATAAGCCGACGCAAGCTGACAAGTAAGTTCAGATTGGCAAGTGATATGCGACTTCCCAGCTTACGGCAGGCGGCAGGAGAAGGCGAAGGCCGAAGGCGAAGGCGAGGAGGGTGTGAGGAAGCGACAGTGTCAACCGGACCGAGAGAAGGCAGGCGATGATTTGGTGAGAGATTCGTCTTTAGGCCAAACCGTCAGTTTGATGATGAGTCCACGCAACACCGGAATCGGTGGGTGACACGGGATAAGTCAGACGAGCAAATGAGCAAACGAATATATGGAAGATGGAAAATGATGAGGTGAGGTGATATCGTCGTGTAGCCAATGAGCATGTAGCTATGCGAAAACAGGTGACCCAATTAGGCACCTTAGGATCCCGGCAGTTCGGAGACTACAGATGTACCTTGGGCGGTGAGGAGGGACACAAATGGTGGATGTACAGGTACTTGCGGTCGCATTACTTCATGCCAGGCACCTTCTTCGCTTGGAGTTAGTTAGTCCTTGTCGATAGAGTAAATGACCATATATGGGGGTCAAGGCTGGAAGTGAGATCTGATTAAAGATAGGCGCTGCTTATCTGCCACTGGAAATGATCAATTACTTCACCGAAATACGCTTTTTCGCCAGCGCCGCTGGAGCCTCGTACAAACCACCGTACGATCCAGCCAACAAAGTGAGCAGGACGGCTATGCGTGGTATCTACTCTAACTAGTTTTTTTTCCTTCTCGTCAGCAGTGCCCCGGCTTTGGGCTACACTCCCGTCTGCAAGGGCCTTTAGGCACGATTCTCATGAGTACGATATCGGACCATGGCCTTAAGATACCCGCTCATGTAACAAACACCAGGTGCCAAATAACGAGTGGTATTTCTATGACGCTTCAGCGGGAAAGTCTCCGGGCGACTAAGAAGTACTCCTTTAAGATAAGCATCAATCAGACTATCGCTCGGTGTTTACAGTGCCCAATAGTCGTCCTAGCAAGCTCAGTTGTATTCGCCCGAATCTACATATGGTTGTTTTCTGCTCTATCTCAATTTTTTGCATCATAATAGCAAGCGCATAACAAGTTGGACGGCAGCCGGCTCTTTAGTCGCTGGCACCGTACTGGGCTCGGTACTCTTGGATCTTCTGAATAACATCGGGGTTCGAGATAACGCCCTTTGTGCCAGCAGCAATAATGTCATCGAGCTTGATAATGGCTAGAATGGGAATGTCGTACTCCTTGCGCAGCTGGCCGATAGCACTCGTCTTGCCATCTCCTTCCGGCAGGGTTTCCTGACGATCGAGCGCGACAACGATGCCGACAACGGTGCCGCCCTGGGCACGGATCATGTCGATGGCCTGACGCTTGGCGGTGCCAGCGGAGACGACATCGTCGATGATCAACACCCGCTTTCCCTTGAGTGGCGAGCCCACAATGGTGCCGCCCTCGCCGTGGTCCTTGGCCTCCTTGCGGTCGTAGCTGTACGCGACACTGCGGTACCGCGCATGATCTACGCGACCGAGCGCATAGAGCACGGAGGCGGCCAGCGGTATACCCTTGTAGGCGGGCCCGAAGATGACATCGAACTGAGGGCCCTCGGCGGCAATGGTGTGCGCGTAGGCATCCGTGATGGGGGCGTGTAGGTCGAGGGTGAAGAAGTCGCCGGCGTTGAAGAAGTAAGGCGAGATGCGCTTCGACTTCAACTCGTAGGAGCCGAATCGCAGGGCGCCACCGTCGATGGCGGCGCGGAGGAAATCTTGCTTGTACTGGGGTAAAGCCATTGCGTGATGATATGGCAGAGGAGCAGTTGTTTGCTTGACCTTCTGCCGAAGGAAGAATGCGGACGCTAGGTGCCTAGGTAGTCAAGGGATGACAGTGTGCGTGTGCGCCTTGAAATGGATTTATAGAGCTGGGGATAGGCCTATGATGTTCCTGTAATGTGGAGCGTTCCATATCAGCTCTGCAAATGGCATAGATGGCATAGATGCATGTATGACAGCATGTTCAGTTACAACAGAACTTGTGAAGCCCAATGTCAACTGTGTGTGGTGTGATGAAATTTACAGCCACGAGGGGACGAACATGAAGCGATAAGTTACAACTCAAAATAGCCCTTCGCAGATAGAGGATCCAGCCTTGGCACGGCTCAAAGTGGGATGGACGTCCAAGCTCTCCAATTCGTGGTGGGGTAGTAGGAAGAGGAGGGGGGGGGGGAATGGGCAGTGGGCATAGCGAGAAATACAGCGGGAAACTTACAATGAACCCTCTCTGGAACCAACAGCTTGGAGAAGTGCAGTTTCCAGACTCGCCAGGTGAGGGGAAACCACCCAGCACTTATTTGATGAATTTGCTCTGCCTTATGGCACCAATATTGTGACCCTCCGCACTCTAGCTAGGTAATATACGAGTACTCTCTCTGCATTTGACGCTCAGTCTACCTACGCATACAGCGTAGTGCTAACCTCAGCTGGGTAAAGGCAAAGGAGGAGGCAGAGCTGAGCGGCGCCACTAATAGATCAATATATTGAAGGTGTGGGACTGCGTGGATGCTCGGATGCCACCAAGTAAGTGCATGCATGCATGTAGCATTTGGCCGGCAAGGTACTTACTTGAGTAAGTACAGACAGCCCTGAGAACAGCTAATCGATAAAGGGTGCACCCCACGCCCCACCTGTTTTTTTTCTTGGGCCCACTATGCAGATAAGGTACTGGAGGTATCCGAGTATCCTCGACCTGAACATTTATCGCCCGTCGCTCCATCTACCAACCTACAGTATCCATCTCGGCATCGAACGACGGAATACCTTTGACTTGTGGCATCGTTCCATAACGCATCGCACATCGATTGTGGTACAGCAACGGCAACGGCAACAGCAACGGCACCGGCATAACCTGCCATATCCGCGCCACCGCGCAATTCGATCCAGACAGAACCCGCCTTCGTTCATTCGTAGTGTGCTCGCGCGCACCACGACCGCCCACGATGAAAACCACATGGAAGGATATCGCTCCGGTTCCTACCTCCACCGAATTTCTGGATGTTAGTGCTCTACCCACGGGATGGTATGCCCTGGAATCGCTGTATACTGATCGATATCTCTCTGTAGATAGTCCTCTCGCGAACCCAGCGCCGTCTACCCACCCAGATTCGATCTGGCTTCAAGATATCAAGAATCCGCGCCTTCTAGTGAGTATATTCGATTTTAATACCCCGACTTAGCAACCATTTCCTAGGCCAACCATGCCGGTCTTGTGAACGAATGCTCGGGAGTTGGAGGAAAACACCAAAAGCTGTATTAGCAGTTACCTTGACGAAATGGTCGCAATTTCAGACAATTCAAACCCGTTTAAAATACTTTGCAAACGTTTTGCAGGTTGCGAAGGGTAAGAAGGGGCCACGCAGATCGTGAAAGATGTATTGAGGCCTATGTGGTATTCAACTATCCCAGCCTGATACGAACTCTCGAGCATTCGTTGGGACGGCGGCCAAGAAACCTTCAGGGGCTGGTATGGGTTTGGTTTACTGCGTGAATACACATACTCCTGGGATACCTGATACATGAGCCCCCCTGAAAGGTTAAATGCTAACTCTTCCTCTCTAATGTAGCACTCGAAAAGTGAAATACACAGCTGAGACGTTTTCCGAGAAACTATCCCTCATCTTGGAGGGGTTCCCAAGATTAAATGATCTTCACCCGTATGTGTTCCCTGGGGTCATTTATCACCGCCTCTGGCAAGTCTTGAGGGCATAAGTTACCCTAACAGGTACCTATGCACCCGAGACACCTGCGAACCCCCGTTTCATGAACAATTTTGTCAAGGCAAAGGGCAATTACTGACTTCAGTGGGCTGCAGTTTTCACCGCGACTTGATGAACACACTGTATGACGCCGATCACTTCAAAATCGCTTTGGGCCAACTGGCGACGGCGAAGACCTTGATAGAGAGTATCTCTAGAGACTACGTTCGTCTCTTGAAATACGCCCAGTCTCTGTGTTAGTAAATCGATTCTCGAGTTCCACAATTCGGCAAACTCCTGCTCTCAAATGCTGCATTATTATGCATGCTTTTGAGACACCCGATTCACGGGTCAAAACTTCCCCTAAAAAGATAGATTCTAACTCCTTTTCTAGACCAATGCAAGCAGCTGAAGAGAGCCGCTCTCGGTCGGATGGCCACCTTGACGCGCCGTCTGAAAGACCCTCTTCTATATCTCGATCAAGTTCGACAGCATCTGGGTCGCCTGCCATCGATCGATCCGACAGCCCGGACTCTGTTGATATGCGGCTTCCCGAATACTGGAAAATCCTCGTTCCTGAAGTCAATCTCTAGAGCTGACGTTGTGCGTCTACAATTCTTGTTTGATGATACTTGATGCTAATTCAATCATAGGAAGTGATGCCGTGTAAGTAGCCCAGAATGATACTGGGTTCTTCAGCCTATATCATGCCCCAGACTCTTCTTCAAGGCCTTGTCTACTAGCCTACTAGTCACATTGCAATTGGAAACTGACACGGGACATAGACGCGTTTACGACGAAAAGCCTGTTGTACGTTGTGACGGCTGGTACCCCTGGTTGTAGTAACATTATACTGACTGACTCCAACAGCGTCGGCCATTTTGACTGGAATTACTTGCGTTTGTATGTTCTACTACCTCTCAACTGGCAGCGGTCACTAATGCTAGCAATCTTAGTCAAGCCATAGATACCCCTGGTACGTTTTTGACGCTATGCGACTTTCTATGAGATGTCTTTCCTTTCACACGAGTTGCAAGAGCATCTGCGAAAAGTCCGACTATGGTGGCCGTCTCTCATACTATGACTGACATATTGACATGGAAATAGGTGTTCTCGATCATCCGCTAGAGGAGATGGTGAGTGAACAAGCACAATCTTATCGTCAAACATGAGCTGACTTGAAAATGTAGAACACTATAGAGATGCGTAAGCGATGGCCTCGCCCTTTTGTAGAGCTGCACGTATTAACACTGGCGACAGAATCTATCACAGCTATAGCCCACCTTCGAGCTGCAATCCTGTACTTCATGGATTTATCGGAGCAATGTGGTTACAGCGTGGCGTCACAGATGCAACTCTTCCGGAGTCTTAAGCCGCTCTTTGCCAACAAGCTTATTTTCATCGTCTTCAACAAGATCGATGTTCTAAAAC
This sequence comes from Astrocystis sublimbata, assembly GCA_022453515.1. Classification (NCBI taxonomy): domain Eukaryota; kingdom Fungi; phylum Ascomycota; class Sordariomycetes; order Xylariales; family Xylariaceae; genus Astrocystis; species Astrocystis sublimbata. The sequence goes on from JAJNNY010000002.1 coordinate 604,182, forward strand.
GCGGAGATTTGGATGCGGCTACCGCTGCAGAGCTTGACGAGCTCATATCGTCTGCCGGGGTTGAAACACTTGAAGTCTCATGTATGAAATATATGCCAAACTGAATTCTGATTCACATGCAGTTGTCCATTCTTACCCTTGTGGGAGATTGACTGCATGCTGCCAATTCCGTCGAACAACTATCGCTGACTCTTATTCAGGCAACACAACCGAGGGTGTACAGGAGGCCAAGAATCTCGTTGCCGACCGACTTTTGGCTCACAGAGTGAGCGAGAAGGTCAATGCCGGCACAAACAGCAGCGGCATTGTCGGAAGTAGATTGGCGGACGTAATGGCGAGAATCCACGTCGCTCAGCCTACAGAAGTACGAGAGAGCTTTATCCCAGAAGCAGCCCTAGCGAAGAAGAAGTATGACAAAAATGACCCCAATCGTCCCATGCTCTCTAGAGATGTGGAAGAAGCAAATGGCGGAGCTGGCGTGTTCAATGTCGATCTCAAGGGCGACTATCTTTTGGACAACCCTGAGTGGAAATATGATCGAATCCCCGAGTTACTTGATGGCAAGAACATCTACGATTACGTTGACCCAGATATCGATGCCAAGTTACAGGCCTTGGAGGAAGAGGAGGAGAAGCTGGAGGCCGAGGGCTACTATGACTCGGACGAAGAAATCGATGATGTTGAGACAGCTGAAATTCGACGAAAGGCTGACCAAATCCGGACAAAGCAAGCACTTATTCGCAACGAAGGAAGAATGCGGAGAATCAAGAACCGCGCCGCTTTACCGCGCAGTGCCATCAAGAAACCTCTTTCACAACTGGAAGATTCTCTTGACCAACTCGGTGTTGATACTGAAGGGCTACAACTACGCGGCCGTTCGCAGACTGTCAGCCGGGGTCGTTCCGTGACCCGAAGCCGACAAGGCACGGAGGATCCTAACGCCATGGATGTTGATCAAACCCCACGAGAAAGATTGCGATCTAAGAGTCGAGCACGCAGCCAGCCGGCGACCAATCGTCGTGAAGATGGTGTCGCTGACAGCACCTCGCGCACAATGGCTGAAAAACAAGCCAAACTTGCCCAGAGAAAGAGGAACCGTGATGCCCGCCAAGGAGAGGGAGATCGGCGTGCAACTGCCTCGTTGGCTAAACATTTGGTAAGTCCATCCTTACGAGACCTTTCACGGGGTTTCGCGTACACTTCACGTGGTTCATGACCAGAGCGCTAATGATAAATCTCCCTAGTTCTCTGGCAAGCGATCACTCGGCAGTGCGTCTCATCGTTAAGCATGTTGTGAAGCAAAATTCGATAGCAGGTATTTTATCTACCTTTTCGCAACGCTTCTAGTTGTAGAAGCTGCGCTACCCTGGCTGTTGGCATTTCGCTGCTCGATGGATGATTAAGGTTTAAATAGAAGCAACGAGGAATGACAAAAGTTTCAAATTGTAGAGGCGTTTCGGACCAGGTATCAAGGAATACACTTTCGTTCACTTGTAGTAGCTCGTCACATCACGAATAAATAGTTGTCTACGCATCCGCGGTTTGAAATATCGCAGGGTTATGGTTAAATCTACACAAACAACAACTTTTTCTAGATGTCGTTAGCTATGTGTGTCTATTCTACCACTATAACAAGAGAAGCGCAATAGCCGAGACAAAGACGTCAAGAGCCTTTTCTTCTTCTTCTTCCTTTTGGGGGGGGTTATCTCGTCATACATGTGCAGGTTGGTATTTGCGTATAACATGCGCTACGTTGCATTGCCTCGCACATCATGCTCAAACATGATGAGAAATTGAACGAAACCCCCAAAAAGGAAAAGAATCCGAGGGACTGCCTGTCCCTGACATCTCTAATCAATTAGCTGGCTATTTAGCTGGCTACCTTATCCTGATTCCCAAACCTTGTCGTATCTGCCTAAAGACATCAAACGCCACAAAACAAATGCACACTTCGTTATCTGGGCGAAGAACCAAATGATGAGACATGAGCAGAAACATTGGCATTGCCAAGTTTTCACGTGGAAGAATTCCACAAAACCCAGATGAAAAAGAACAATCAGCCCTACTGCTTGCTGCTGCCAACGATAACGACGACTAAATAATTGTACATGTATTGATGACAAGACCATCCATCCGTCATTGCCATGTTTTGGCGCGTGCTGTCTGGTCTGTCCGTTATATGTCCTCCTTGGCAGGATCTACTCTAGGTATGGTGCCACCTAGATCGAAGACCTGTACAATTGAGAGAAAGGCTTGTTAGCCAGCGCCACTCTACTGGTAGCAGATGTATAGATAGATAGATACTTCCAGATCGAAGACAGCCAATGATCCCGCACATTGCCGGGAAGGTTTACTTACCATGTCGTGCCAGCCACCTCCGCTAAAGGTCGCTTGGCTAGGTCCCGCGTGGGAGTAACCGAATCGCTTGTAGTAATTGACAAGGTACTATATTTTGGGTGATGGATTGCTTTTAGTCTCGTTCTTTGGGAATCCCATCTCTGGATTCGTGATGGATCGAATGTGGGAAATCAAAAGAGACAGAGGATGGAAAAGGGGCAGGGGGAAGGGGCAGAGAGAAAATCGAGCAAGCAGCCTCAATTTAAACTATACTCACTCACCTCTTGGCAAATAAGGGCGAGGCGGTCAGCAAGCTTTGAGTTTTTGGCCTGTTGCATGTAGGCCTTCATGACTGCAACCGCTGGAGTCAGTAATTGCCTTTTATAGTAAATGAATTGCTCATGAAACAGTGCTTTGCAGGTGTCTCGGGAGCATAGATACCTATTAGGGCAATTTATGCTCCCGAGACATGCCAGAAGGGGGAATAAATGACTCCAGGAGTTGCATACTGAGCTTGCCGAGCCCGAGGCCCTGGAGTTTGGGATGGACGGCCAATGAGTGAATGCATATTGTCCGCCCGGACTCCTGATGTCCGACGCGGGGCTCGTTGCTCTCATTGTTATCACTACTGTGCTGAGCCGTCTTGTAATCGCGAGGGTAGTCCATGGCATCGTCTGTGACGACCTTAGCGAGAGACCGCGTGGCCACGATGTGGGCGAGCAAGACGCTCACAGCCTCAGGGTTGCGGCCTGTCCTATACGACTTCTGTGATTAGAACGCATAATGTGTTTCTCCTCTTCTCCGAGTAGTCTCTTTTTATTTGCAAACGATGAAAAACGAATGTGATTCGGGAATCGCCTTACTCAACGGGGTATGCCGTGCGGAGCGTCTCAATTTCCCAGTCGCCAGAGTGCGAGGGCACAACTGTGCAATACACACCGATGCACAGCTCCGGACACTGCGTGAGACGGTATAAAAACTGACTCTCATGTGTAAGATTAGCTGGTTCATGAAGGCATATGATTGATGACGTCAGTGAGATGGGGGAAGGTGAGTTTGCATTGATTAACCATCTCCTCAGGTGTGAGCGTTACCATACGATGTGAAGATCTAAGAAACACGACAGTATTTATGTCAAATGCATGAGGCATATGCGGCCCGAGACATATTTATTTACACTTCAGGATTCACACGGCCCGCTCGAGCTCACGATGCTCATTTATGAGAAGAGAGGAGGGGGCTGGACAGAGCACAGCGGATGAGGAAGAGGAGGAAGAAGAGGAAGAAGAGGAAGAAGAACAAGAAGAAAAAGAAGAAAAAGAAGAAAAAGAAGAAAAAGAAGAAAAAGAAGAAAAAGAAGAAAAAGAAGAAAAAGAAGAAAAGACGAAATATGAGTTTACCTTATCTCGCGAGCAGCGGTGCGCAGGGTCGGCGAAGGCCGCATTTTCGAGAGTCACGCAGCTCTCGAGGTCAGAAATGGTCAGCGGGCGAATCAGGGGGGAGAAATGGAAGGGCAACAAGGCCCGGATGCCGTTCATCTGATGGCTGTATCGCCAACGGCGCTCGTCGTTTATCGTCTTGGCTTCCAACACGACGTCGTCGGGCAGGTCGGTGTCGTCGACGGCATGGTCATCTACCGAGGCCTCATTGTTGGCCGCGGCTGACAATGACTCAGTCAGACCGTCGTTGTTGCTGCTGTCGCTACTATGGTCGTCGTCCTGCTCCTCACGACCCCTGCGCTTCGACTTGGAAGGCGGGGCTGGCGCAGACATGGTGCCCGCCTGCTCGCCGGCCTGCCTGTCGATCGAACCACGCCGACGGCGGCAGGCAGCCATCACACCACGGTTGGAATTCCAGAGGTATTCGCGATAGAGCCAGAGAGCCAGCCAGCCAGCCAGTCGGTCCGTGGCTTTGGGATTCCTGTCAACCTGCCGATTTGGATCCGTTGATCTTGTTGTTTGTTGCTCCCGGCCGGTCAGTGGGCTTGCTTGGCTTTGGCCTCAGGCGGGCCTGGTATCATGGGTGACTGAGATAGATATGGTGGTTTGTATGTAGACGGTTTGTGGTGTTGATCAGTGTTTGTTTGGAGGACCTAGGGTAGGTAGGTAGGTGTAGGTGTGTGTGCCTGGTTGTGTGTGTGATGGGTCGGTCGTCTTCGTATGGGGCTACATACAACCTTGAAGTACACAGATCTCATCCCTCCTTCCAGACTTATACATGTGCCCACTGACTGACTGACTGGGCCAGGGTCAACATGGCCCATTCCCCATTGCCGGGCCTGAATGTCCTAGCACGGCTGGGTACTATGTTAGATGCTTTCTCTACATGCGCCAGAGTGAGACCATCCATCCTCCATGGCTGGCCTACGAGTAGGTAGCAGATACGTACTTCAACCGGCCTAGAGTCGAGAGATGAGTAAGTGTCAGTGATGGTGCGTGCATACATACATACATACATACATACATACATACATACTCGTACACAGGCTACTACCTACATGGAGTATTAGTGTATTAGTAGGGATGTACCTAGGTAGGTGCAAATGAGCTAAACGGCGAAAACCAATAGCGCTGTTAGGAATCGAACCCAACTCACTATTTGTGTGCTCACCTGGCAGACTGCTTCGCTGGTACCTCCTACTGATTTACCTGGCAACCCTACCTAGGGTCCTACCTACCTAAGGGCAGTACTAGTGATAGTGAGGGCGAGGGGAGGGCAAGCTCGGACAAGGAGCCCGCGTAGGTACCTAACCTAATCCTGCCCAAGGCCAGCCAAAGTGCAATCAATCCATGCATCGGATTGGACGCTATACCCGTCTGCTTCATCGTCCACCTCCTCGCTCATCTTGGCTCGGTGGCGGACTGCACTTCTCTCTCGCGTCGGCTGTTGTCTAGCTCGCTAGTCCACTTGCCTGTGCAGTGCGCATCGAGAGCTTAACTCCTCTCGTCCAAGTTCGCTATTCTCTCGCCTGCTTCAACGATTCAAGCTCCAACGCTTTCCTAACCAGCCCACTTACACCCAGTATCCTACCTGTCTACGATACCTAATACTATGTAGCAAGCAACTCGATACCGAACCTTGGCGACTGCGAGAGTGACGTAAGTGGAGTGCTGAGAAAGAGATTTTAGTTTCTGCAGCATCCATCTGGCTCTTTGCTTTCCGCCACCTTGCCCAAGTCCGTGGTAACAGGTCCGGAGCACATGCAACAACAGTGGCGAGTCCCTATTCTGGGCCAACAAGAGAGTATCATAGCTACCATAGCTGTTCCGAAATCTCCACCCAAGTGACTCTATAGTACAAGATATTTTGGCTGCCTAGCATGCAAATCTATGCACAGCTCGAGCACACTCTGTCGTCAGAGTTGTGCTTTTTCTGAAATCTTGTCATATCCGAGACCCCCCTTGGGCTTCCTTTGCCTTTGTCCACACCCGTGTAATTTCCTTCCATCCGTTCATCCATAACGTCTTCTCGATAACTTCCATTGTCACGTACAGCCAGCCCACCGTCATCGCTAGCACTGTCCCGTACACATCTCATGATAATATGGCCCGACCGCTGCATAAGTACAGCTCTCGACAATGGAAAGCTGCCAAGGTAAACAATACTGATAAAGTTCCAAGCCAAAAATAAGGAAAATAAGACCAGTCAACATAGAACATGGAACACCTTGGTATCTTTTCGTCCGTGCCCGTTTCAATTTTTTCTTCGCTTTTGTGGTATCCTGTGGTATCTCGCTCCACTTGCAACGCCCTATACTGCCAGGAGCAGGTCGTGGTATCATATCCAGTATAATGGTGCCATATAGCATCAATCCGAGAGTCGTGTGAGCGCCGCCATCCGACTCGCTGGAGGGTAACTGCTGAAGAAAAGACATTTAACGCAAAAAACAAGGATAACATCTCGAAAAATGTCATTCAGAGCGAACATGAGTAGGCACAGTCCGCAACACACATGGTAAACGCAACGGGGAAAGCAACGAAACGATAACAACAAAAAATAAGAGCCATAGTCCACCGATGCACGCCAGGGGTATATCCAGCCGGGGGGTATCTGCAATTATAGCATCTAGAAAGACGGGGGAATCTAACGGAAAGGTCCGATGGGACCGGGGTATCCTGAATTGGTTGAGTTCGAAGTTGATGGGCGTCCGCTGTCGCCAGACGCGCGTGTGTTGTGACGGGGCGTCACGTCGCCGCCGTGCGGGATGTTGTTGGGTGAGAGTTTGTGGTCGTGCCCGTTGTTACCGAAATGTCGGCTCGGCCACGGGCTGCCGTCGTCATCTGGAAGATTAACACCGCTATCATTCCAGGGGTTTCGATCGGCATTGAAACTGCGCGTTGATTCGATTGAAATAAGAGACGACTTCGAAACATTGCTCGACCCTTTGAAGATCATGTTCATCGAGTATGAGCTGTTCTTTCTGCGGTCAAGAGAAGAAAGTAACTGTGACGGCTTCCGGAGCTTGTCAAACAGTGTTGTGGGTCGCTGTTGCGTCAGGTCGTCGCCGAAGACCGGCTTGGTCGGCGAATCAGTCCCGACTGAAGCAGGAGCATGTTGCAAAAGCTTCGAGTCGAAGTACTTCAAAGTGTCCTCGAACGAGTCAGACTTCGGACGCGGAAGAGCTCCCTTGACAACCTTGACCTCCACATCGGACGCGGTGAGCTGCTGCATCAGATAGTCAATGGCATCACGCAGACCGCCTGCATTGTTTCGTGTCAGTTTCCAAAGCAGGGTCGTTGTGTGATCCCCATCCTCCGTTTTGTCTTCAGTGTTCTCGTGTACCTCTACCGTGATTTCGTGCTGAGTCTTGAGCTTTCCAACTAGTCCATTGACGAAATCAGGGGATTCGAGGAATTTGACCAAAGTCGGGGTTCGGCTGAGCACAAGCTCATGGGTTTCCGGAACCATGCCCTTTCGGCGTATGAGCATACAAGACGTGGGCAGCATTGGTGGGATGGGACTTACCAGAAATGCGTCAGCACACATGGGGACCTGCCACTCGGGGCCTGTGACTGTGACTTCGTCGCTTGCTTGCTCTGTGCTCGGGAAAACTATTTTGCAGTTCCATTTTTTCTCGAGCTCCTCTAACTCTTGCATGCGAGCAATTAGCTGTCGGTGATACAAGCGGTCAACGTGCACGATCTGTGATGTGAATTCGGAGTGCTATTTGTCCACAATATTAGCAAAAAATAAAAAAAAGCCCATCATCTTACTTGGTAACCAAAGGGTAGCTTACAGCCCGGTCGACCATGTCTAGAATCTCGGTCTTGACCAGCTCCAGGTTTTGAGCATTGCGTGCTGGCGTGCGACAGATCACATTGTCAACCTTGACGTCATCGTCTTCACGACCCAGGCCACCTGTTCCGCCAGTCAATTATGTGGACCACAACAATAGGAGTTCCATTCTTTACCTCTGTCCATCGCATTGGAAAATTTGACGAAAACGGAGTGCTTCTTCATGATGCGTTGGATATGTTGACCACCGATGCCGATAATGCGCTTATGATATTGATCAGGCACATGAAAGGATATTGAGGCTGGCATCTCCTGTTCTACGAGGGTCATGCCTTGCTTCAAAGAGTCATAGTTGGGTGCAGCAACGTCAATGTCGAAGTTATACTCTCGAAAACTGTCGAATATGATTTGTACATTGCCTGGAGTGGATCAGCTACTGTTTCCGCGTGTGGTGCGAACAATGGGAAGGCTTACTCGCCGTCATGATCTTGTTGATTTTGCCATTTTTCTTGCCAGAAACGAATTCTTTATGTTCATTGGCGAGCTCAAGCTTAACACGTATGGTTTGAAGTCCCATATTGCTCAAGTCAATCTGAGAAAGGACAGCCAAGGCTGATTTTACGGCATCATCAGATCCAGTGATGGAAAAGGCCATCTTCTCAAACGAAATATCTGCATCTGAGCCCGCACAGATATCAGCAAGCATGCAACGTATATCGTGGGGGCTGGGAGCAGCGGTCGCTTGGTGGAACCACCAGTATGCATTGTAAAACTGCCCGGCCTGGAGTGAAATAGTTAGTATCGCCTGGCCAAGGAAGGCTCGGTAGCACATACTAATGACATGATCTCCTTCATGGTGCGCTCGATCTGGAGTCCTTCTACGCCCTGGACGCGGATCATGTTGCGTTGGGATGCAAGTGGCGGAAACATGATGTACGCGCCGTTCACTTCCATGATCTTTCGAACCTTGTCCATCCGGCCAAGTAGAATAGTGTCGATCTTGGCAGGAGAGATAGGGGAGTCCTTGAGGAATAGCTTCGTTCGGCTCACCAACTCGTGGATCTTACGTTTTGCCAGCTCAATTCCTGCAGTATTCTCGCCAGTGATCAGGATCTCGTCGGGGTTACGACGAGTCGTGTTGGGGGGACAATATCGAGAAAATAGAGCGAAGGGCGGAAAGTAGATGGCCGTGTTCGTTGCGGATTCAATCAGTTTGATGTTTTTGCGCGATCGGCCACAGACGATAGGATGCACCGTGCTCTCGAATAAGCAGTAATCGACGTGCCGTCCCAACTGCGTCTTGTGTCAGTGCTGATATCAGGCGGGGTCACATTGTCATAATAATCGCACCAATTTATCAATGAATATGAGGACCTGTGTCTTGGCGTATTCCATCGAGTCGATGTCACCGTATATGGCAACTCGCCATCGCTGGTCACGGATCACCTCTACATCTCCCATCAGCCCGTCGACGGTCGGAGTAAGCTTAGGACCCAGTATGAAAATGTCGACGCCGCAATACGAAGCATACGTGTCGAGGGCATCCGTAACGTGCTTCTTCAGTGCACCAGCAGCCGAGTCTACTATCAACCCATAATCAATATCGACGGTTGTACACTTCTACGAATCCTGTTTTAGCAAATTGAAATCATGTCACGGGGCTCGGTAGCAGGTGTGCCTACCAATGCCAACGGGGTACCACTCAAGATAGTCTCGCGGCTCTTGTGGACGAGTTCTGGGGCTCCCGAGAGCGTGACGGTGACGACCTGGCCATGCTTGTGCTTGGGCGTCGTCGAGATAACATGAGCTTCGATGGAAAGAGGGCCTCTACTGAGCTCCTGGCATAGTGTTTGCAGGTTGGCGAGGTTTTGTGCATGCACGGGCAGATCATGTATGGGGACATCGTCGGGGGCATCTCCGGGATGCGTCCAGCGGAGGACGGCGTCGCCCGTGGCGTGTAGGATCTCCTCGGTGTTCGGACCGGCGAGGTCAGAGGCGAAGGGGACATTGAAAGCGAAGTGGATGGTGCTGTCGGCGGCGGGTGACGGGCTGAGAGGCGGAGCTCCCGGAGCGCCGGTCTTTTGGTGCGGGTTCATGGGAGTCATGTTCATGTTGGGTCTCGAAATCATGCCGCCGAAGTTAGGACTCTGGATGCGATCGCCCCAGGAACGCATGCCCATATTGGCAGCCAGCTTTTGCATGATGAAGGGGGGGAGGGAGGGGGAGGGGGGTATCTAAGGTCCACGGGTATCACTGGAAAAGAAAGAGAAGGAAGAGAAGAATACAACACAGCGAAGAGAGATAACACGAAATAAGAAGAAAAAGAAGGGAAGAGGCGACACTAAATGGCGTGCTCTTCCTCTCTACGCTGCTGCAAGACGGCAACCACTTCGACTACGGTCGTGGCGGGGAGGTGGTTGAGGGAGATGCAAGATGCAGGTGATGAAGTTGAGCAAGAGGTGAGGAGAAGTGGATGGGCGGATGATGGGCTTGATGGATAGGATGGCCTGGATTGAGGATGGGCAGAGCCAGCGAGCCAGAGGGAGCGAGGGGACCGGGAGTCTGAACATCGAATGTCGGATGCTGAGAGTACCTACCCAGGTACCTGACTGTGTACCGTATACTCATACATTTGTCACTGTGAAAGAGTGACACTGTGGTGCGTTTTTACAGTGGTGTGGTGGTGCTTTTGGTGCATTGCCAGTACCTACCTCGTACTTGGGTACAGTGTGCTAGAGCATGCTAGGTCGTAGCTGGGTACATGCAGATGAATGTATGTGGAAGGTACCTAGGTAGCGAAATTCATCTGACTCTTGGTACAGTATTGGACAGGGCATGGGTGGTGTGCGTGCGTAATGTACCTACGGCAGTATCTACCTTGGGTAGGTACTAGTACAGTACTTAGATCCCGTGTAGGGCGAAGTTGGAGCCCCAGCACTTGCAGGACCACCGTAACACCACCAAATCACAATGGAGAACCATGGCGACGAATAGGATACCCATATCCAAACAGGCATCAATAGGTAAATGCCTAGAGAGGTACCGAGTATCAAGACTACATATGTAGGTGTTCGACTATGTTGTCTTTGACGTCGAGTGCAGGTGTTCAGCGAGGTTGGGATCAAGACCTCCGGAACCTTCGCCAAACTTTGGAAGGTAAACTTCCAACTTGCAGCAGTGCCGCACACATTCCATCAGGCGACCGGGGCAACCTGTGTGCAATAGATACCTTAGGTAGGTAGATATCTTCCAAATTATCTTATCTATATCTACATGTATGTAGATACATTAGCTGACCACCGCATGAACACCTGCGCCGGTGAATAGCTTGGTGTGAAGTTATCTGCGTACTTTCCCACTCAAGCCACTTGACCTACCTAGGTATGTACATGTAGGTAGTGACCTCTGGTGATGTTGGGCTTGAACAGTGGGCCGGTTAGTCTGAGGCCCCCAGACCGAGCCTCTACCTTGCCTTCGCCTACTACCTACATGTAGGTACCTACTAAACCGTAGGGCGCCAAGGGGGTTTTTCACACAGCTGTTAGGTAGCCTGTCGTAATTCCTTCAGGCTGTTAGATCCGAAGCCCACTAGCATGATCAAGGTATTTTTCCCACAGTCTTACTACAGGCAAATGCTATACTGGTTAAATCTGGAGTCTAGTAGGTAGGCACGAGTAGGTTTAATAGGCTATAGAAAGTACGGCCGAAAAAAAAATCAAGCAGAAATGATTTTGATTTGATTAGTTATATATAGTATAGAATACCTAATACTATTATTATATATAGAGGCCTAGCTAATCGATATACTAACTTACGAGTAAAAAATAATAGAGTAATTAGTATATAAAGACAAATAATATTAGAGAGACTACTACAGTCTGCGGCTACTATTTTAGCTGACAGCCGTGTGAAAAACCCCCTTGGCGCCCTACAGAACTTTCGCTCCCGCTACGCATATCTGCCATCTTTAAGGTTACCTACATGCCTAGGTGCCTAGGCAGGTACCCTACAGTCAGTCCCGTCCCGTTGCTACATGTAGATAAGATAGCATACCTAATTACTGAGCCTACTACCTACGGTGCCTGGTCAAGCAAGTAACAGACACATGAATATTACTACTAAATACTTACCTAATACCGTAGTGTAGCCGGCCGACAACTGGCTCAACCAACTTGACTTTATCGCTCCTTCTGGGCCTGGGCCTGGCGCATCTTCCCATCGCAGCCAAGCAACAACAGGCACAAGCGTGAGCCCAAAGCCCGAGCGTGACGCTGGCATGTTAGGGATAGTCATATTACACCACTTTCACACGTCAGATCCTACTCGTCTACCAGCTGTAGGTTTCTACTACTGGACAGAAGAGCAGTTATAGGCAAGGTATGTGGTATGTCCTAAGAGGTACTTGGTAAGTACCTGCTAAAAGAGATTGACGTATCCATACTTACCTACCAATTGCCTCCGGACCCCTATGTTCAATAGTACTTTGTCAGAGGTGAGAGGATAGATCATCTGCTTATGTACAGCCATAGTCATACTCGGTATCAGTGTCGTCACTCCTTTGATTTGTATTGCAGCTTGGCGGCCTGGGTATTGAGGGTCGAGGGTTGTGAGCCTGACGTGGTCAGCATGCTCGTTCCCAGATATGCCAGCGAGCCAGGCTCGCCAGGTTCCTAAGTCGACTATTGGAGCTATCTGGATTCCTACATATCAAGCCTCGTCCGTGGTTTTAGCTGTTCCTCCGGATACACATGGGTAGCTAAGGTATGGACCCAATACACTGGAACGGGACTGCGACGGCAATTAACCAAGCAGCTTGGGGGGCCTTGAGCTGTCGACGTCGAGCTGATTGACTCGAGACGAATTAACCTCAGATGAGCATAACGTCAGGTACGTAAGCAGAGGCCAAGCAGGGACGTCAGCCAGCCATAGCCATGATTGGGCAAGGAAAAGCGACAATTGCCCACATGTCCCGAAGTGGTTTGGACGCGCGTTGGTACGGAGCATGTCGACTGGCGAGACGGGCGAGACGGGAAGGCTGTGTAGAAGGCCGACCTCGTGAAACCGAAAACAAAACATGGCAATCTTTCAGCTTGCAGCTTCGTCCTGTCGGTACGAAACATCCGAATTTGAGAGACATATGGGTTGATCTCGAGACCTCACATTCCCGCTCCTATGGCTCCTCCACAGCAAAGAGAGAACTTGTCAATACTGAGCAGCTAGCTTGATCTTTACCCATAATAATCGTCTAGGGGCACGGGTTTGGTCAGGTACATGTGGGTAAAGCGACCTGATTGCATGCATGCCATATGCAATAAGTACATGGATTTACCTACCTACATACACTGCCTCGACAGCACGTGTCAGACCGCATTTTCAAACAAGAGGCTTGGGGAGGGATTATTACTTGGGTTCAATTCACTTTTAATGCCGACTCCTACAGCACGTGTCTGAGTTAGACTACCAACCCCCCCAAGGTAGAGAGGAACAGGAAGAGTAGGCCGACTCCCGAACTATGGTTGAATACCGAGAATACCTATGTGCCACTGTTAACAATGGATACGCGAACATCGGCGGAACCTTGGTGGTCTCGGCCTTCTCGAAAACTTGGCAATAAGACGGGAGCAAAAGACAAGCCTGAACCAACTACTTGCCTACCTAGGTACTTTAGGTAACCCTGAGCATTTCAACAAGACCGTTGGATTTCAATTCACCTGACCGTAATCGACTATGAAACACCAACAGAAAGGGCAAATACGCAAGTTTAATTGCTGGGCCATGTTATCGTTTGCTTTTCCACCATTGGTCGTACAACGGAATTCACACGGAGATGCGTGTCTATAATGGTTTAATCCTTTATTATCAAGACGTCTAACGCGGGGTAAAACGCTTGCCCTTTCCTTGCACACAGTTATATATACACATTAGAATCGATTATGACATACACAGTTGTTTTACCACATGGGCGAAAGACGCGCAATACGACTCGGCCAACAACACTACATCACATGGCCGGCCGTCGGCCGGCATAACAAAATCCCGTCCTGCCGAAGCGGCGACTATTTCGAGCTCGCCGACTGAACCTTATCAAATAGGCCACGCACACCAGATGAAAATGCCAACCAGAGGCATAAAAGCGTGGGCAGAAGGGCCCTGGAGCAGTCGTTTCCTCCCTCACGATGACGTGAACCTTCAAAACTGCAACCACTGGCGTCATCATGGCCAGAGCCCCAATACCACGATACGGAGAAACAGGGCAAAAGAAAAGGCGTTCTGGGCAATTGGGATTCCGGCTGAATAGTTAGAAGTAGGTAGAAGTAGGTAGTTGGGCACCGGGGCAGACGGGGGGCCTGCCAGGTGGCTCGCAGTCGGTGCGCGAGTCTGCCAGGTGGCGAGGTGGTTAGTCAGCAAAAGCAACAGACCAACCGTAGTGTAAGACACACATATCACCTGGAAGTGACTATGTGCGAATAGGCCGAAGCCCAGATGCGTGTCTATCCCACTGGGAATAATGAGCATCGTAAAGACGTCAACATACATATTGTATGTCACAACACTTAACCAAGGTAACCGCATCAATGAATGCAAATAACAGCAAATGGCCAGCAGTACTGGATTTCAATTCAGGAATCTATGTCACAGCTTGATCGAGTTGGCGTCAGCCACTGAGTGCAGCACTAGGTAATGCACCTACTTTCGATGTATTTTCACCAGCTCGCCGCCGAGCGAGACCAGAGCCGAAGCCCAGCTCCCATCCTCAAAACACCCTTGAGGTTACAAAAGCACTAAAACCTTCACCCAAGTATATGTGAATCTGAATGCGCTCAAGAATCCCCCATCTGCCCCAAACCTCGAATGATATTCCCAAGGCAGAAATCCGGAACACCATGAGACATACACATGCTCAAAGTCATAAATTATTGATATACCTGCCTCGGAGCATCGTTTTCTTGGTAAAGGAGTTCTTGGCGCACTGTCCGAGGCCTTCCAACATATGTAATGTCACCTTCTCGTGGTGGTTGTTCATAGTGTCGTTCAAGTGGTCGAACGCCATATGCAGATGGTGGAATGTCCATTTCGGCTGGCCTGACACTATAGTCACGACCTACGTGCGGAGGGACAATTTCCCTTCTTGCATCAGGATGTACGCTAGCCGCATAGTGACGTGGGGGGATATCGGGTCTGGTGCTACTAAGGCGTTCGTAGGGTATAGCTTCTATCAATCTCGCACTGGCCGCCCGAGGAAGGTATTCTTGCAATGCATGCTCCGCGGGCCCACGAATCTGTACAAACTCTTGGCTAGGGTGTCCTATCGGTTGTGCTGGATAATCCCGTTCCCGATAGCCCCGGTACCCTGATCCATAATCTGGCTGAGTAATGACCTGTCGAGGGGCATAGGTTGGAGATGCTCGTCGGTATATCACGCCATCTTCCCCTACAATCTCTGGTGCCGGCATACGAGAAGTGGCCCGTGTCGGTGCTCTCTCATACACAACTTCGTGGTCTCCTGGCCTCAGGGGCGGCACAACTGACTGCCTGGACACAGTAGCAGAGCGGATTGGTTCAAGATACTCGCGGCCATATTCATCAACGACAATGCGACGAGGGGGTGCGGATGGAGGTGGCATCGCAGATGGGCGTCGCTCTAAACTGATTGGTGACCGAGATCTCGCGCGGTCGGCGTAAGGCCGCGCACTCATACGCCCATCACGTTGGTGGATAGGAACGTCTCGTAGGTCAGAATTGACGACGGAATAAGACGCTGTTCGTATAGGGCGGTGGTCAACTGAATCATAGGGGCTAGGATATCCCATGTGACTTGGAGCCGGTTGAACATAGCGGATGATAGTTCCATCGGGTCTCCGTTCCTCATACCAAGGGGACTCTAGTCTGTGGGCAACCGGCACCACTGAAGGACGTACCTGTCGCGAGTATGGGTCATCAACGGTCTCGTAGCCCTGTGGCACTCTGTCGACATGTATGGGCACCGGCCCATAACGTTCTTGCTGGGGCTGCGAGCTCGGTTCCTCAACTACATCGTCATCGTAGATCATCTCAACCTCCTGTCGCTCTAATCGTCGTGGTCTTTTCTGAGGGCGGATGAAGGGTGGTGCCGCAAGAGGCGAGGGTGACTTTGGCTCCTGTTTGATACGGGGCGAGCCCTGAGCATCATGACTTCTTGCATCCACTTTCCTCTTGTTCTTTTTCTTGTTGTTTTTCTGCTTTCCCTTGTCACCCTGTGGGGAGCTTTCCGGGCTGATCACGACTGTATTCTGCTGTCGCAAAGCCGTTACCTGAGCAGGAGCACGTATTAAAGCCCTGGTGTCCATTTCACGTATTTGTGGTTGCCGGGCTACCGCCAATGGCGAGACATGGGCAGGTTGAGGAGCGAAGGGCGAGAGGTTGTGGCCTCGTATCAATGGCTGTTCTTGCTGTCTGCAGCTGGGGTTAGGCACAAGCTGCGCTGAATTCTGCAAACCATGTTGATCAGCAGACTGCTCCGAATCCGTGTTACCAGAATTATCGGATCTACTAGCGTCTCGACTATCTGAACTGATGATTTGTGAGTCTAGGTGCTTTGTCTGGTGATCTTGGGTCCCCGGAGGCTTGGTTTCTGTACGTGATGTACCAATCGTATTATGATCTTTGGTAGCAGCAGCAGCCGCAGCAGTCGCAGGGGGTGTGCTTGAGATACTTGTTGTTTGAGCAACGAGACGACGAATGGCATCTGTTTGTTGAGGGCGAGGTGTGGTAAAGGGCGAAGGACACGAGGTCAATGGTTGTGACGCAGGAACATGATTGCTTGCTTGACGTGAGGGCAGAGGTCTATTCTGCACCTGCGCAATTCCAGCAGCGTTGCGGGCTTGGGGGGATTGTTGTGACTCGGGGGTATTATGTTGGCTAGAGTAGAATGTTCCGTCGTCAAATGAGTCACTGGCATCAGAAGCATTAGCAGTAGGGCTAGGCATGATGGACGTTGCTGGCGGCGCGGTGGCCTGTACGAGAGTAAGAGCCTTGGCTAGAATATCAGAGATATCAAGGTCTGGCAGCTGTTCAGAAGCTTGAGTGCCGCCTCGGATTGATGACCTTTGCTCCTCAACCTGGTCGTTGAGTACTTTCTCCAGCTTCTGTCTCTGGATTTGAATCTCAGCCTTTACAAGACCATCAGATTTCTGAAGTAGGACCGGGTCAACCTTTGGTTTCCCGGATCCAAATGGTCTAGATACGCCGGGGATATACGGCGCAGAGCTGGCCGGGGGGAATGATACAGCTGGTTGCTGCGAGTTAGCCTTGAATGACAGCATGTTGTCCACCGAGCGACCGTTAGCAGCATTGTTGTTGGTAGGCAGCTCTGTAGATGATGCTCCTACACGCTCAGGCGCGTTAGACAGAGGTCGGTTGGTAGAGGTCTGTTTGAGCACAGAAGAAGCCGGCACTTTTAAACGTGGGTGGTTGCCCGACACTACACGATCGCGGAAGTGAATGACCTTCTCATATTCGCGAATTTCGGCGTGCTCTGGGCTTGTCAGTGCGGCAGTAGCAGTAGCAGTAGCAGTAGCAGTAGCAGTAGCAGGAGTCGCAGTGGTAGTGAATGTGGCAGTGCCAGTGCACGCTGGCTCAGGGCCAGATGCTGCAACTCGCGACATTTCAAAGATTCAGATCAGCAGGGAACGATCCATCCGTCGATAATCGCAATGCCGACGCGTGATAGGTATATGATACAAATGGCTCAAATGCTAAGAATCAATGGAAAGACGCCCGTGCGCATGTGAGTGGTTTAGCAGACAGTCTGTCGCTACTGCGTACATGTAGGTAGTCAAGTTACAACTTGTGAGAAGAAAGGAGGAAGATTGGGTGTGTGTCTGGTCGCGCAGCTCAGATGGAGCTCCTCTGCCCACTACTTCAGGTTTGGGAAATTTATTTTTTCAAACTTGCCGAATCCAGGAGCCCCTGGACTTTGGTAGGGACTGTACTGCCCAGCCGCCAGGTTCTGGCTGGGTACATGCAGCTAGGTAGTGGCAGGCGCACTGATCTAAGCCTGGTTGATCTAAGTTAGATACATGTAGGTACCTACTTACAGGGAGCTTCCCAGGTAGACCGCACCCACAGGTGCTCAAACCAGTACATGTGCCTAGGTAATTCTAGGTATTGTAGGCACTTTCACATGCAATGATGGTGCATGCTAATTGGCGGGTATGCCTTCTGCTAGAGGGATGGAACCTCGAAGCTGCGCTGGTATGTGACGTATGGAGCCCATGAGGTACAGAACAAACACAACATATTGCACCTATCCTTGAATCGATTTGAACAACATTTGCATGCAATACTAATTCCCGAGGCTGTCCTCGACCTTGTGTTGAAGGTAGTTAAACACTTGATCCTTGTTCTGCGCTTCTGAGAGGAACTTGTCAGTACGCGCCTTCCAGACCTCACTTTCGACGTCCTCTTACGCCGAGGGACTATAAACACCTCAACAAGCCGTAATGGGGTCACAAAACATAGAAAGCAATGGGACTTCTTCGTCCCGTCCCGTGTTTTTCTTGTAAGTGGCTGCTGCCTATAAAGCTCTATCTTTGACACTTGTCAGCTTGCGCTAATGTGCCACACAGCGACATAGACAACTGTCTATACCCGAGAAGTAGGTTGACATGCAAACTTCAAGTTCATGCAAGCACTAGAGAAATAACTAGACCGGTCTTAGGCAGTAAGGTCCACGATATGATGGCAGAATTGATCGACGAGTACTTTGCGAGACACTTGGGAGTATCGCAGGAGGAGGCCACACGGTTGCACGCGGAGTACTACAAGAACTACGGGCTGGCCATCGAGGGGCTTGTCCGATACCACCAGATCGATCCGCTGGAGTACAACGCCCAGGTCGACGATGCGCTGCCACTCGAGGGCGTCATCAAGCCGAATCCAGGGTTGCGCAAGATGCTCGAGGACATCGACACGTCGAAGGTGAAGTTGTGGCTCCTCACCAACGCCTACGTCAATCATGCACGGAGAGTTATCAAGCTACTGGGAATCGAGGATCTATTTGAGGGACTGACGTACTGCAACTACTCCGAGGTTCCCTTCCTGTGCAAGCCACAACCAGCAATGTACGAAAAGGCTATGAAGGAGGCTGAAATAGAGCGACCTGGGGACTGTTACTTTGTGGGCAAGTCCCCCCCCCCCCAAACCTCTTGAGGCTACACAAAACTAACGCGCAATGTACGGCAACTAGATGACTCTTACGCAAACTGTGTTGCGTCGCAGAAACTCGGCTGGACAACAGCCCACTTGGTAGAGGAGGGGGTGCCGGAGCCAGAAACACAGGCATCACAATATCAGATTCGAGATCTGGAGGAGCTGCGGACAGTCTATTCGCAGTTTTTCAAAACGTCATGCTAGACCAGTGCTAGACGTTATATTTCTATTTGTTTTCGGGAAAGCATGTAGCTGGCGGGCATAGACCGGATGGATACTGCAAATACCTGCGTGTTTGGACACCAGGCAGGCATAATTCAAGTCGGCGTATCGGACAGATGCGCTTTAGCCTGGTAGAAGTAGCTTGAGTCGTCTGCAAGCAAGCGCGCACAGCAATGGCAAAACATCCCTTGTTTCAATACTGGAAACACCAACCTCCGTCGTAATCAAACTGTAGTATAATGGGTATCGTATGAAAATCAAATCAGTCCACCTTCACCCTCAGCTAAGAAGCATCTCCTCCGTCTAACCCTGCCTCCCCCATCCTCGAGTAAATGTTGTGTTTGCATCACGGTCGATGAATACTACGGATGACGCTGTTGATTTTGGCCAGAGCCTCCTCACGCTCTTTGATGGCCTCCTTTCGCTGAGCTTCTGCCACCTTCAGCTCTTCCTCAAGTTCCCGAATGTTGCGTTCCTGGTCTTGCTCGCTATTGTCAAGGCCGGGGAGTATCGAGATCAGCAGCTCGATCTGCTGCTCCTTGGTTATGAGGTCTTGGGCCAGCTCGACCAGCGCGGCTTGGAAAACGTCATCGGGGTGTGGTTCCACTGTTCCCAACCACTTTGATCAGTATGCTGGCTGACTGGACCGGCCGGCAGGTTATGCGAGTGTGCCGACCAACGTCGCAAGACAGGAGGTAAAAACGTTGCGGTGGGAAAGCTCATAGTCAACGAACCTTCTTGCTGGTCCGCCTCTTGCTTGGGGATGACAACGATCTGGTCGCGTGGGCCTAACGTTGCGAGACTGTGATGCTGGTTGATGTAGTTGATCGAGGCGATGAATTGGGTCGCAAGCTGTCAAGACCATCCGCTTAGCTTGCGCTCTGCTTGACAGTTGTGAAGGGGTCTGAAGCGCACGCACCTGGTCAACAGCATCTTGCAGCTGTGTCAGCCTATCGCCCATTGCATCGATACTTATCGGGTCAGGGCGAGTTTGTTGGCGTCCACTGTTTGTTCACACGAGTGCTAATGGGTTGATCAAGTAGATGGCATAGTTGCCATGGAGGTGGAGGTAGTAGCGGGGTGTACGAGGAGGGAGTATTGGCGAAGCTACCTACTTCCCTACCCAAGGTACCTGAGCTCCTACAGTTTAGGGGCTTTATGCAAGACCCCAGGGGGGCCAGGTCCTACTCAGCTCGCCAGGCGAGCAGGGGCCCAGTATGCGTACATACACCCACCTACATGTACCTAGGTAGCACCTGGACAGACCCGTCTGCTTCTGCTGTTAGAACCCAGATGATAATGAGATAAATGTCTGTATTACTATTATATATATTATTCAACTGGGTTTATTCTTCCAAAGCTTCCAATTCCAGCGAATGTAAACATGGAGACAATATGCTTCGTCTCACCCGGCACCCTTGGTCAGCACGCCGTGATTCTATGCTGGGGTACTCGCAAGTATCTGAGCTAGTCCAGTTTCCGGACGTCCCTAGGATAAACAACCGTACAGTACATCCAGAGTACCGCCCATTGTGCCAAGACCAAGGTATGCCCCGAAAAACCTACCGGATCCTCAGCATATTCTTCGCCATATTCCTACAGCCACAAGAAAAAAAAAAAGCTGCCTCCGCGGGCAAAGAGCGATGTGGGATGTTCCAATACCCGGTCTCTTTGGCGGGCTGCCTCCGCTCACTCCCTACCAAGCGTCACGGCAAACACATCCGCATCAGAGGGCCGTCGTCTTTCCCGACGCGATTCTTGACGTCCGGCGCGCTCCATTACCCTGATGCACCCAGCAAAGACCAACACCACGACCTCGCTTCATATATTGCCTACGCAGAGCGCACTGGCCTAGATGTGGAGTCTACAGTGTTCGTCGGCACGCATTACGAGTACCATGTGGCCTCGACACTCGGCATACTGGGCTTCGACCTACGGCGCATAGGTGGCCATTCAGATAAAGGCATTGACCTCCTGGGGACATGGGGTCTGCCCTCTACGCCCAAAGACCTACCCTTACGTGTGCTGCTCCAATGTAAGGCTTTTTCAACTCCCAAGTCTAGGATCAGCCCGCAGTACATTCGCGAGCTGGAGGGCGCCTATCTAGGCGCGCCAGCCGGATGGCGTGGTTCGGGCGTCATCGCATTCCTTGTCACTCAACGCCCGGCTACAAAGGGCGTCAGAGAGGCGTTGGCGCACAGTCGCTGGCCCCTGGGCTACGTCTCGTGCTCCGGAGAGGGCATGCTTGAACAGATGTTGTGGAATCGGAAGGCCGAAGAAGAAGGTCTCGAGGGCATGGGTGTCACGGCCAAGCTCTCGGACGATGACCGCCACGGAGATGCGCAACGTCTTGTGTTGACGTGGAAGGGGCGACCTTACTCGCCATGAAACATTCCCCCATCGAGGAAGCCGGGGAAATGTTAGCCATGGCGTCGGAAGGGGCAAGGCAGACGCATACTATGCTCAATGAACAGACGAACAAAGACGCATAACGTAGCCACACATAGTCAAGCACGCAAACATGTCCATGGCTGGCTGCACAGCTAGAGTCAGGCTCGTAGTAAGAAGGAATTCGCACAGCCTTTCATCGGATGGGCACAGGAACTGGTGTTGAAAATCGTCTTCCGACAACTGTAGCTACTTTGCACTCCCATCCCGTCATCTGCGAAAGCAGAGCTGACGTGGCGTTAGCAGGGCAGAACACGGGTCGTCGGCCTACGACTCAATCATCCCACATGGCAGCCTTGACCTTCTCCGCCTCCTCTTTCCGCCTCCGCTCCGCTTCGCGCTCTTCGTCTCGCTTCTTGCGCTCCTTCTCGCGCACGGCTCGATCGTATGCCTTCTGTTCCTCCGTCGCTTTGGGCGCTCGTACGCCCAGCGCACTCGCGATCATGCGCCTTGCCACCGCATCCGTCTTCTCGGGTCGCTTGGTCGCACCGTCGCCCTGTGTGTCTCGATAGCTGTAGCCCCCGTCGGCATGACTGCTCGCCAGCCAGGGTGCGTTGTTGCCGGTATCCCCACCCGGTTCCTGGCGGCCGTAGGAAGGGGAAATGGGGGTGGGGGGTGGGGCTGCGACGCCATCGCGGCTGGTGCTGTCGGGTTGTGTGGACGGCGTAGGGGGTTCAGTCTCGGCCTCGGAAGTGCTGCTTTCCTCGTCCTCCCATGAGTCGGCTACAGCTTTTTTCTTGGGCTTAGGCTTAGGCTTCGCTTTCGATGCGAATGAAGTCGGCGGTGTGGGGTCGAGTGACAGTCCTGTCATTGCTTTGGTAGCTTGTGATGTTGAGAAAGCCATGATGATGCGCTCGCCGACAGATTTGACAAAGCTGTGCGTCCACTGGCGACCACTTGCGCCAGAATCAAAAGCAGATGATTGTACAGAGGAGTTCGAGATCGAGTAGAGGATCGGATAGAAATATGGTAGCGAAAATAGAGGAAGAGGCCGAGAGTCGATGATCTCCGAACGTTGGTCAAGGCCCAGATATCCGATTTCAGTATCGGACCAATAAATTTGAATAAAGAAATCTGATGGCGGAATAAAGAGAATATAAGTTAGGTAAGTAGTGTCAGCTTCAAGCTTGGAGATCTACCCACATGTAAACTTGAGGAGGCTCGAGGGGCACCTGAAGAGGGGTGGGTGAGGCGGACTCGAGGGGTCTGGGACCTGCACCAGATTACCCCACTTCCCCACACTTTCCCGTCGTAGCCCTGCTGGTACTTCGGTACTTTGGTAGGTACTTTACTCCAAGTCCTGTTCCAGATTTTCGGTTTCTCTGGCAAGGTACCTACCTCCTACATGGGTGTAATTACCTCGTGTAAGGACATCAAAGAATAAGTTTTGTTGCTTTTCTTCAACGGACTCAAAGAATCCCATAGGTGCTGACTTTGAACAATCGGCCATCACTTCGTTCTGAGAACAAAGGTCTTTGGAGTGCTTTACTTAACTAATTCATTGTGACTGTTATTCTGAAATAAAGGCACAATCCACATCGTATGCCGAGTAGTAGTATGCTTAGAGTATATATAAATACAAGCACCACCCTAAAGGGGCTTGACCAAAGACGGAACACAGCTTCGAAAGCAACCATAATTACTACCCACCAGCTACATCAGCATACCAGTATCAGCCTCCACAGCTAACTCCAAGATGAACCGCTCAACATTACTTAACTCGGCCTTGGGCCGTCTCTTTTCAGACCGAATCACTCTCCTACTAGCGGCCCCATCCATCTTCTTACAGGTGCCGTTAAAGGTTTGGTTACAGTTGTTGTTGGCATACTTTATCAGATTTTTGCTACTATGGACCACCATAAGCTTAATTGTATTTCTTTATAAGCATGTTAACAAGACTGTTGTGAGACAGGCCTATGCTTCCATGTTCTACCGTACACTTGTTATCTTCTTCCTTATTTACTTCAGGTCTCTCGTGGCTTTGGGTTTGGCGTTAGACATGATTTCGTCCATTTTCAAAAGGATTCGTGCGAAAACATCAGCGAAGGACAAAGCGGCTGCTAGCTAGATTCCAGTTAGACACGCTTCGTTGTAATTTATTGCAATATAGAAAGAGTGAGTACTTCGTTATGTTACAACTGCTTTCCAAATAAATGAACAATTCTTCAAATCATGCCGAACTTGGATTTAATCAGTCATCCTCTGTCACGCGACTAGTACAATTCAATTTTTATATGGTAAATAATCTTTGAAGTCCATAGGGCAACTGTAATTGTGCTGCCCCCAGATCTGGATGGCTACACTACTAGTAGACACTAGGTACCTAGTGGTAATTAAACGCAGTGTCTTTTTGAATGCGATGTTGTGCTGAGAGAACAGCTTGGCACCTCTAGTGCCGATGGGGCTAGTCTTGGTGTCATGGTCACACATGGGGCCAGGGATCTGAACCACCTATTCGGGGCCCAACCTCATTACAGAACAGAGCTTCACCTCTGGTAGCATGTGACAGTAGGTATCGATAAATCAGTGAGTTGACTGGTCGTTTTCAAGGGACAACTGCATGGCATTGCCTGTGTACAAGAGGCATTGTCTGGTGATATTGCACTCCGTCTGTGGTTCACCTCCTATCGAAGAGACGGGATCAAGAAGCTGAGATTACGGCACTCGTGCGAATCCTTTATATTGATCGTAGCACCCGACTAACTTAGCTGCTCCATCAGGCAGTCCCGAATTGGCAACCAATTACTACATGAGGTAGTCCCGAGTAACAGAATTTACCGTTACTTTCAAATCACGGAGTAGATGGTTCGTTCATTAGCCAAGTTCAATTAAGAAGCTATATATAGATACGTAGTTATATAAATTCCATGCGGCGCCAATCAATCGTAGTGAACGCAATCCCGTTGATTAACTTCATTTGCTGCAGCCCTCTCATTGATACACCTGCCTATCCCAAAGGGTAAGTTCTAGAGACGGCACCCATCAACACTGGGAGATGGACACACAGGAGGTGCCGAAAGGCTTGGTATCTGGCGTCCTGATTTACGTCGTCGCCGGTCTTGCCATCCTCTATTTTGTGGCTGGCGATTTCCCGGGACTTGGGAGTCGTTATCGAATTCTACCCCAGGCGCCCGTCGTTGGAGGGAAATTCTGGTTCGAGCCAAGATGGGTTACCCGCTATAGGTTCTACTCATCTGGGTGGGACATCATTAGCAAGGGATGTGCAACAGTACGTTGTGTGTCGCCGCTCGAATCGAACAACTATGAACTGACTCTACCCTTTGCAAGGTCCCGTCTGGGCTTTTCACAGTAGTCAGACCGGAATCCAACATTACAATTATACCAAGAAAATATGTCGACGAGCTTGCGAATCTCCCAGAGGAGCGTCTTGCATCTAGCGAGGCAACCGCAAATGTTGGTATTGCCAAGCTTCCTCATTCATGGCCGACGCTGATGGGTTCTGAATCTAGGACATGATGAGAGACTATACTGGTGCAACCATCCTACTCAAGAGATATATCGGTCATCATGCTGTCAACACGAAGTTGACGCCGCAGCTTCACATGCTCGTCGAGCACATCCAAGAAGAACTCGAATTCACAGCCAACGAAGATCCGTTGATCATCACAGGTACGTTGCCTGACCGAACTCAGCGGGCGAAACTGACACACGCTGCAGATGAGTGGAGCGAGCACAGACTTTCGCCTTATATTTACAAGCTCATGGCGGGAATCACATCTCGCCTGTTTCTAGGTGTGCCGATATGCCGAAACAAGCGGTGGCTTGAGCTACAGCTGGAACTCGTCATGGCTATCTTCCACACGGTCCTTGTTTTGCGGAATGCCCCACGGTTCACGCATCCTTTGCTCGGCGCGGTGATTCCTGCGCGCAGACGCCTGAAGACATGCTTGCAAGAGATCCACGACTTCCTCGAGCCGATCATTGAGGAGCGCATGGCAACAGACGCGAAGTACAATACGCGCGGTCAAATGACCTCGGATCAATACGAGAAGCCGAACGACGTGATGCAATGGATGATGGATATTGCTACCGACGAAGAGTACACCCCAGACAATCTCGCCAACCGATTTGTGTATACGATCATGGGCTCGGTCCGATCCGTTGTCGAGGTCGTCATGAACTGCGTTTACGAACTTGTCCAAAGACCGGAATATATCGAGCCTATTCGGGAGGAAATGAGACAAATATTGGCAGAGGATGGCGGATGGGGCAAGCGGTCAGCCGGCAGGATGCTCAAGACAGACAGCTTCATCAAGGAGATCTCAAGATTCTACCCTCCTAGTGCCAGTAAGATCCACAGCACGATACACATGGGCATTATTGACTTACACAATCTACAGTCGCTTTCCGAAGGCTCACAAAGCAGAAGATCGTGTTGCGCGATGGACTTGTCCTGCCAAAGGACACTTATATCTGTGTAGCGACAACCTCGCCATCGCAAGATGAAGTATCGAACCCTACCGTGTTCAACGGCTTCCGATATTATGAAGAACGCATGGCTGCCCACAAGGTGGGAGCATCTCGTTACGACTACGCCGCCACAGACAGTACACATATCGGATTCGGTCACGGTAAAAATGCTTGCCCTGGTCGGTTCGCCGCATCTCTCGAGTCTAAGATGCTGCTCGCCCACATCATTCTGCAATTTGATATCAAGCTTCCCCCGAGCAGAACGACGCGACCCAACAGCACCAAGATGATGGATTTCAAGACCCAAGATTCATCAGCTACAATCATGATGCGGAAGCTGAAAGGAAATTCATAGATCTCTATTATAGAATAAACATTTGTTAGACCATGATATTACGTATTGATCGAGGCTCACCAGACTTCTAAAGGAGCCCACAGGCAACCACACTTACATCTTAAAATTCATTGCCATATCATACTACGTAGGTAGTGTTTCAGCTCACTGAAGCTTCATAAGTTCGGTGTGGAGGAACCCAGCACCCCCCTGCCATGATTGTGCTGATTTTGAAAATAACGCAGGCAGAAATGGCGCCAAAATCACCATCACTGAAGTCTAGGCTATAAACCTGGAGAGAATGGCTCATAAGTGTTACAACCTCTATTCATTGTTGTTTGAAAGTAAATCTACACCAACTCCGCGGAGCGCGTCTACAGCCCACTCCGGATAATCGGATTTCTTGGGGTAAATGTTGGAGAAGAATTGGTGCAGAAACGCGGGATACGTGTTGCTACAAATAGCATCATGGACCTGGCTCATTAGGTTCAGTTGATACCAAACATTGTGTATAGTAAGGAGGTGCGCCGCGACTGTCTCCTTTCCAATGTTGTGGTGGATGAACGCCCGGGTGATGCCGAGCCCACCAGAGCCCTTCTTGCAACAGGTGCAGCCACAACCTTCTTCTATTGGGCCAAAATCGCTTCCATAGTCTGAGGTTTTGAGTCTGATGACGCCATGTTTTGTGATAGCGCTGCCAAAGCGAGCAGTTCGAGTAGGCCAGACACAGTCGAACATATCAGCACCCAGTGCGACACTCACGACCAAATCTTCCGGATAACCAATCCCCATGACATACCGGGGTTTCAACTCAGGAAGAAGTTCGGTGCATGTTTGCACGACACGGCAGAAGTCAGCCTTAGCTTCTCCGCCGCTGAGACCGCCGATGGCGATCCCCGGCGTGTCCCTGACGACCATTTCGTTGCAGCACTCCTTCCTCATTTCGGTGTCTAGACCTCCCTGAATGATGCAGAATAGGTTTTGTGTGTCTGGATTCTTGTGCGCGGCGATGCAACGGTCTAGCCACCTCACACTGCGTTCCATGGCTTCTCGCATACGTTCATGGTCCGGAGAGGTGGTAACCAGTACATCGTCAAGCTGCATTATGATGTCACTGCCAATGGTGTTTTGTAGGGCAATGGAATGTTCCGGGGTAAGAAGCATAGGTTGTCCATCGTGTGGGCTGAGGAACTTGACACCCTCTTCTGTGATATTGGCAAGAGTCAGGAGACTGACCATCTGGAAACTAGTGGAACATTTAGAACACATATAGGAATTCCATATAACATCATCGTGCCGACAGGGGCACACTCACCCTCCGCTGTCTGTCAAGAGGTTGTGGTTCCATCCTTGGAACTTGTGAGCGCCACCGACGGCGGCGAGTGTTTCCTGACCAGGCTTGAGCCCAAGGTGGTAGGTATTGTTCAAACAGAGACGGCATCCGGTTTCTTCCAGCTGCTCTGGAGTCAGGCCTTTCAATGAGGCCTGGGTTGCTACAGGCATGAACACAGGTAATTTGACCGATCCATGAGGAAGCGTCATAACAGAAGCTCGAGCCCTGGTCGTCTATAACTGCTTGTCAGCACTGTTCGAACTGGGTTCTGTAGTCCTCGATGAGGAACGTACTGAACAGCGAGCAATGAGCTCGAATTCAAGAGCCTTCGACGAAGCAGGCCTTGCCATCCTCCCAAGCATTAGCGCTTCAAAACGCTAACGTAAAAGGGTGAAACACCACGAGGTCCGATAAATTCCTATTCCGAGACCATCAGCATGCTCTTTCTCCTCCCGTCTCAACAAGATGTTGGGAAGCTGTGCCTTGCCCAGATGATAATTGCGGATTGCTTGGTCGTTGGTCCGAGGTATCTACTATGTAGCTGGGTACGCTTACGGGCCAAGAATAGCTGAGATTCTTCATGGCCTGCCCCCTGCCTGTCGAGCTGTCAGCCACATGCCAGCTGCCAGCATTAAATGCAGAGACTCAGTAAGTACGTAGCTCTCCGACCCTCCCCCTGCTCTGTTGAGGGGCATGTATACTGCATTACCTAAAGTTAGGTACTTATGTAATGCTCTGCTTGATCGTGGCCCGTTCAATTTCACTTGATCAATGTTATAGCAAGGGGAATGGAAGAAGCCACTGCATACTTGTGCAGGGGCCCAGCCCAGCCAGTTATAATTCGGCGCTGCCTATTTTTACCTCTCGTCGATTGCAAGCTGCGGAAACGGTCGGGATCGCAAATCATTCCCCAGCTCGAGTTATCATTGGTAAAAAGTCTCGGCTCCAAGAGGAAAAAGTCGTATGATGTTCAATGCAGAGCGAAAACGGTACCGATTCGTGACTGGACCACTTTTACACCTTGATCTCAACCTAGGGTCGAGTGACACATCTTACACGTACAGCCTCAGGTAAGCTTGTCCTTGTGATTGCGAAAAAATGAATGAAAACCTGCACTTGCCTAGGTACACCACGGTGAACTGTGCCTCACTTCGTCAAAACCGGGCCGTGCAGACGACCGCTTTAGGTGGATCGGCAATTGCTGATACTGTTCTTTTGCATGATTGTATCATATTGGCCTGGAGTTCAGCGACTTGTTCAAGGTCTCCTGTAGGTGGTTCGTTGCCGTAAAAATACGTTCTCGGCATCCGCTCGTTGCAATTTTCGTCGCCGGTTTTACCCTTTCTCTACGCCCTCATCAGCAAATCATGGAATATCCCGGCTGCCCCTTTTGCCTAGCCCAAAGGAGCGAGTTCAACTTGGCCTAACATCCTAACCTGAACATGGAATGCCCTTCGCCGTGTTGCTGCTGATGCGACAGGTAACCACTGCAAGGCGAATTCTCCCAACACCTTCCTAGATCTATTCATCGTTGTCGGCGTTCAATGACACCGCGCCCAGCAAAACACCTTTGGCTGGACCTCCCTACTTCCCTGATCATCTCCTCGATCATGCTAGATCATAGTCACTTCACAATATTCACCCTATTGCCCGCCGAGCTTAGGATTCAAATCTGGCGGTTATCATGTCATCAACGAGTTGTCGAGGTCCTCTATGACCAGGAAAGTGATCGCTGTAGCACGACAACTCCAGTCCCTGCTGCCCTGCACGTGTGCCGCGAGTCTCGTTATGAGGCCCTGCGCGTGTATAAAAGGTCTTTTGGCACTTTAAGTCATGAGCCAACGATATACTTCAACCGCGAATTAGACACCGTCTACATACCACGTCCGCCGTTCATGGGCTACGACGACTCCTCAAGGTCATTTGCCGAATCAATCGAAGATGCTCACTACATTGTCCATCTCGCGATCGACTATGTCCCGCCTTCTATCAAGCGACCTTGGGAGACCTACAACAAATATGTCCTTATGCAGAGTCTCCCAGAAATTGATGAGGTATTCTTAGTCACCGACGCATCTGCTCAGTCGGACGACCACCCCCATTCAGGCGAACTCGGCTTGACAGACCCTACCCGGGATGCGTTGATCTTGAATCAATTGCTCGAAGACGTCAAAGCGTCATTCTATTATGAAGTTCGCGGACAGTTTGCAATGTTCGAGCGAGAGGAGACTCTCGAGCCACTGCACTTGCCGCCCTTGGTGCTGAAATCAAAAACTTGGACACAACAAGACACGCACGGGCTACTGGGCCCAATCTGCGCTGCCTAGACGCAGGCGCCTCGGAAATACCACATCAAAACCACCACTTTCATGCTGTTGGAATAGCCTCTTGAGCGTACACGTACTGCATCCTGATAACCATGTGACGAGACACCCAGTATCATCGATAAGACGGATTATCTGGGGGCCGCGTGCAGGGGGGGTAGCTTTAAGAGGCTCGGATTTCCAACCACGATGGCTTACACATTCTTTGGCAATGGCGTTCATACGGTGGCAGTGACTGGAAAGTCTTGCTAACATGTTATTCCATCAACAATTCGCATCAACAGGGCACGCAATGCAAGGGCGGAAAATGAACCCAGGCCATTGTTTTTTGGTAGACATATTACCGGGACGGCCCGTTGTTTGTTGTTGTTGTGGGCCTTGCATTGCATGTCACTTTTACCCCGATAGATTCCGACATGTGCCTACCCGTTCCACACATCCCTGCACACCCCAGGTTCCAAAAGCAGGACAGGTGTAGTTGACCATGTTCACGAAGTCGGAAAAGGAGAGAGGAGAAGGGAATCCACTATTGTTGAATAATACCCTACTGTAGTCCGCATGTTGTGGCAGGCAATAAACATGGAAAATGAGTCTCGGCTACCCAGTCTCCTTCTGGCATTTGGGACAATAACATCAAGCCTGCAAGAAATATCGTAGTCTCGCAGATCATGCAGCTTAAGTAAACTAAACAACGTACCGCGCATACATCTCGCGTGGACAGTCGAGTAAACGCTCGAACGGCAATTTCGAAGGATTACAACTCCAACAATGCATATGCGTGCACTTGCTGGTATTCAGAAATGGGTCCGTAACTTTATGTTCAATACGAAAATAAATAGCTGCTCCAATCTACACCGTCCCTGTGTCGAAGTCAATTAAGTGACCCTTCCTGCACCTGTTCCAAGAAAAACTCTTAGTGATCGTAAGTCCCAGGGATGCCGGCGACATGGTTGCACTGTCGACGTACCCCCAAACAGGAGGCCACCACCTAGTGTGTCCCAAAGTTCAATTCTGTGACAAATATTCATAATGACAAGACGATGCCCCTCGAGGAAAGAACACTAACATCAAAGTAGGAGTCGGCGAAATCTAGATTACAAGTCAAGCAGAGAGAATGTAAATAAATATAATAAGGGCTCCCCAAGTCGATGATCACCGGCGCCTCTGACTTCATCATCAATCTTGCAAATTATTGGTACATACGGAGCAGGGCTGAGCGTGTGCCGGCGGACTGTAAGTTGAGACACGATGGAGGGCATATTTGTTATCAAGTCGAGCGGAAAACGCCATCGACGCTGCGAACAATAACCATGAATTAGAGCATCTCGTGTATCCTCGCTGTTTCCTTATTGCGCTGATTTCAGCAATATTAACTGCACCTATACACTAGGCAGATGACATCACGGACAATGGCCTGGCTCGCATAGGTACAGGTCACAGCGGTCATATCAGATGGTCGAGTGCTCTCATGAAACGGGTTGACAGAATGCCATTGCAGTGCATTAGACTGTCATAAGAAACTTGCATAACGGGGTTTCTACCGTGTCTGAGTCCGGATATTCACCGTTGAGAAAAAAAAACAGAAACCTGTCACATCCCGGTCGTTCAAAGGTCAAAATTGCAACCAAATCACATATAGTATTAGGCAAATTCGCCAAATTTCCCATCATCGAAACCTAAGTTGGCTGCGGATAGCCGCTTAGCCCTCGAGCTTGTTGATGGTGCCGGGGGCGGCGGAGGAAGTATTCCTTGAGACGATGTATTCGGAGGTGGGCTCAACGAGAATGACGAGAGATTGGCATCGGATGATTCCTCGGGCTGGGGCTTACGCCTGCCAAACCTTGCAGGTAGATTGACCGTGATCGTCTCCCCTTCTTTGAGGCTGAGGTCGCGCTTCTCACCGCCCTCCTTGTTGTCCACTTGAGGCTTTCTGCCGGGTGGACCGGCCTGTCCCCAACCGAGCGCCTTCTGGGCTTCCTGTAGAGAGACGCCGAAGTCAAATGCATCACTTCTCTCTTCGAAACCAATGCCAAGTGTTGCTTTCCTTCCCGCCTCGTCTTGAACGCGCAGGGCGAAGAACCGCGAGCTGTCAGAGGCAGGCTCCACAACTGCCGCGGCGGTGTATGGCGCCGCGGCAAATAACTGACCATTGCGTTGATCTTCCAACACGATGTCTGCCTTTACCTTCTCTTCGCCGGAGGCCTCCGTGATAGCTGTCTCCAGTATACGGAGCCGGGCAGTGAAAATCTGCCGTTGATCCCCCTCGCCGGTCCACTGTGCTGCGAATCAGTCACTGCTGCCTTCCCTTCCTTTAGCGGAACGAAGCCCGATTATGTGCCGATGCTGAAGCACCATAATGGGTATTTCCGTATGGGAGATGTGCAATGCCTTGCCAAGCAATTGAGGTTGGATTATGGGCCGGACTAGTGCGCGTAGATGTTGAAGAAATCACCTAAGTAGGTACTGGTACTCACCGTGGCGGCGACGTGGCCTCTGCCGGCGGTCATGGGTGGGATATTGTAGACATGAACGGTCCCGACAACAAATAACACACGTTGTATGGCGTCCGATGGCAAAGGCTGGCCCGTGGCTGGGTCGATGGACTCCATTCTGTGCTCGATCCGTAATCGGAGGACAGGGTGACAGGGTATCGCAGCGGAACGATTAGAAGTCGGTAGGTATTACCTGGGCGGCGGGCGGTTTTTTTCGTTGAAGAAGGCTGAATATACCATACCACATTAAGAGCACGGCTGAGATCGATGATTCCCTACCATGATCCCGCACGACGATCCATCAGGCGTGGCCATCCTTTGGTTTCGATTGGACCACCTGCCGCGGTCCTTGCACTGGCTTACGGTACTTACTTACCTAGGGAGGTACGCTGAATGGTGCCTGGCGAGCCTGGCATCCTGGTACAGATCGATTGGGTACCTACCTAGGAGGTACCTAATGTAGGAAGATGCCTACTGCCCCTAGATATGACCCTTCACTTGCCTGCCTATCCGGGTAAGTACCGTGTAGGTGTTGCGTCAGGAGGTGGCATGTGCACTAACCTACCCGGGCAGTATGCGCCCGGGCTGTGGCTCCCCTTGTCGCGGCTTGACAGGCCCAATCACCGGCAATCAAGCAACCCCCCATCGAAAATTATCGCCATCAAGCCCTCTCATCCGGAACGCCCACCTCCAGTCCAGGCTTACTCTTGAGCGCCTAGCCACCGCCCCCCCCGACTTCAGAATGGCGGCTCGGAGCGTGTCTCCCGGGGCAGCGCTGCTCCGGTCGTCGCGCATGTTCTCGATGCCGACCCCGATACCTTCTTCGCCGGGCGATTACTCGTCTGCGACAAAGCATCACTCCGCGACGGCGACGGCTCCTTACCCAACCCACCTGACCATCACCACCCCTGCGACTTCTCGCGCCAATGGCGATTGGGGCCTCAAGAGACCATTGCCCCTCAAGACAACCACCAAGCAGACCTTCCCTCTCGTGCGCATACGGCAGATGGACTCCGTCGAACATGTCACCGATTTCCAGTCGGCATCCGATCATACAATGACTCTCAAGAAGTTCCAAGAGCTCAACCTCCCAATAACAGTCCCCGATTTCGCAGGGACTAGCAGGAACAGCGACAGTCCCCGCTCCCTGAAATCCGTATTCGAGGAGGACGCAGACGTCACAGCGTTAGAGACTTTGAGCCTGGAGCAAAGCGAAGATATCGAGAGCAAGCGATGGAAATTCAATGGGCCCTGGCTTGCTGGCATGACCGATGGCGCGTTCCAGCAATGGCTAGAAAAGAATGTGCGCACAAGACGAACCGAGTTTCGTGCCTACCTAAAGAATGAATACGCCAAGAAGCTCACAGAGGACCAACGCGAACAGGCGGTACGGGACGGGACGCCTGAACCACCAGCGGTGACCCCCGAAAGCGTCACGGAGAGCCAATTTGTCGACCACTTGAGAGACATTCGTAGCCAACGCATGGAACTGTACCGTTCCGTTAGTCGCTTCCTCGATCTCGCACCACTGACCACGGACCCAGTGTTGCTGAGGTCGATGAAGGTTAATCATGCCTCGAAGTTCAACAAGGAGAACCCGTACGCAGTTGATGGGCCACCAGTCACACATCCTTCCGCCGGTCTATCATACCTACGAACGCCCAGCTTCACAGACAACCACCCCATCTACGGACCCCAGAAGTACCATCCCGTGGTCAAGGCCAGAGTGCTAAAGCCGAGGATGCCGAACGTGGGCGTGCACCAGCCAGCTATTGGTATTGCTGGTTTCGTAGCCAACGAGCCTACGGATCAGCATAACTACAATAATCGGGCGAGCAACAAAAGAGCCGCTGCACTCATGACTTTGGATAATGAGGCACGGGGTGGCACCAAACTCTACTTCAAGGTCGAGGCAGCGACTGTTGACTCTGGTGGCAGAGTCCGCATCTCTATAGCGGATCCCGGAGGCGACGTGCCAGAACAAGTGGTCCAGGAGCTGTTTGGTGAGGATATAGGTGAGGAAAATGCGAAGATGAAGGTTTACTCGACCGCCAGAGCCGACGGCTCGGCATCGAACATTTCAACCACAATAACGCGTGATCCTTCTGGCCCCGGGGCTCATATAATTGGCAGTAAGGGAAGCTACGGCCTCTAAGTTCGGTGTTACCTGTACCTAATGATCTCTTGCCGCCTCTATTGTCGATGTGTACATAACAGTGACTCGATATATCAGTTATGGTCATGAGTGGACCAGTTGTATCATTGAATTTGTAACAAAATAGATCGTAACCTTGTCAGTCACATGATCAAGTATCTTTTGACCAATTCAATTTCTTGCAATGATGAACAAGGTCAAGCTCGAGCTCATCTTGTCGACAGGATACCTACTTTGGTACCTAGGTACTTACCTGGCCCCCTGGGGGCCTGGTAGTGATGCTGTCTGAAGAGCCAGCTGATTTCCTGCTAGGCCAGCTGCCAGCTGTCCGTCAGACGAGACCTGCCCCAGCCAATCAGAAGCATTACATGGCGCTCTGAGCTGCCCTAGACCCCCGCAATTAGTTTTGCCGAAAACCCTCCCCACACAAGAATCTCAAGAACTTTAAGTCTATCAATTGGCGAGCATCTAGATCTACTGCCGTCGTGACCATTCCCCTGCCCTCACCACCACCACACCCTCGGCCTCCCCCTCTAACCGCCAAACCACCAGCCGAAAACCGAATCCGTCAAGATGGGTCGCGTTCGCACAAAGACAGTCAAGAAGTCCGCCAAGGGCATCATCGAGCGATTCTATGTGAGGCTCCATTCTCGGCATGCGACGCAGCTTGCCAAAACTTCGTGCACTTGTTCTGGTAGACTAATGTAGCGATAGCCTCGCCTCACCCTGGACTTCGACACCAACAAGCGTGTCTGCGACGAGATCGCCATCATCTCTTCGCGTAGACTGCGAAACAAGATTGCCGGCTATGTCACCCACTTGTAGGTTGTGCTTGTTTCGATAACTTGTACGACAACTGACCACCTTCGCCCCGCACAGGATGAAGCGTATCCAGCGTGGTCCCGTCCGCGGTATCTCCTTCAAGCTGCAAGAAGAGGAGAGAGAACGCAAGGACCAGTACGTTCCCGAGATATCGGCCCTCGACTTCACCCAGAACACCGAGAGCGGCCAGCTCGACGTCGATGGCGAGACCAAGGACCTGCTCAAGCACCTCGGCGTACGTATAAACCTCACCCTCTCCTCGATGGCATCGCCTAATCTTAGACTCCTCAATAGTTCGACACCATTTCCGTCAACGTCGTTCCCGTTGTTCAGCAGCAGACCGCCGAGCGCGGACCCCGCCGGTTCGGCGACCGTGCCCCTCGTTAAATGTACATATCGGAAAAGGATGGTTCTGGGGGTTCGGGAGATTTGTATTTGGGCTCATGACTTTACGGCGTCTAAATGGATGGTAGTACCCGCATTAGGTTACGAAAACAAAACGAGATTTTCCGAACAAAGGTGTCCCTGACTCTTGGGCTTCACGCCTGATGACGACGGTTGATGGCCAAGTTTCTTCCCATCCGTAGTGGCGTGATGACGATATGTCTGGGCTGGGTTGCGGCTCACCACACATTTAGGCCGATTGCCCCATGACTGACGTCCTGGAAATCAACAGCCAACTTACCAAGATTACATCGATACGCGATGGAATTGCTCGCCCAACTACAGTTGTCAGGGTTCAACGTCGACGGGTCTAAGATATTCAATTTGAATGATCTTGTATGGCAGCTCTAGACCCCTCGTGACATGTAGTAAACCCGGGTATTTGATGCAGCCCTTGCATGAAGGGCAATATAACCCCCAAGAATTCACTAACAGAACCATATTATTTACATTCTATTTTGGGTATCTTAAAATGACAATTCTAAACGCCTCATGATGCACAGTAAGATTGACTTGTCAATCAATCCTCGAACGGTGGTGAGCCATTCGGCTTGGTTTCTCTAGCAGCCGTGACCTTGACCTCCTGGCTCACCGTCTCTGACTTGGCGTCGAAGGTTGTTTTGTAGCCTTCTGTGATGAGATGCCCCTGATCATCTGGATTCAAAGTCGGCGCCGCAGGTGCTTCCACTGGCTTCTCTCTAATGGCCAACTTGACGGTACGTTTCGGTGGTTTGCCGGTTCCGGTGGGGTCGCCCCGTTCGAGAAGCAGATCACGCGCATTCTGCACCGTCTTCTCCTGCGCCTCGATCTTCAGATTCTCGACATCCTTGGCCAGCTTGTCGGCAGCGTTGTCGGCAGCGTTGTCATCGGCCGTGAACGGCTTCGGCTCCTCCAACAAGTCGACTTGTATGGTAGGGATGCCGGCACGCTCCCAGGCGGCAGTCTCGTTTAGCTGGACCTTGACATACATGGCGCGCTTGGCGCACTTCTGTGAGCACCACTTCTCCAGCTCGCGGCTGGGGACGATGTTGAAGTCCTTGCGGCCGTAGTTGACAAGCTTGAAGGTGCCGCCGCCAGAGACCCGTGAGCGCGGGCTCGGACACAGCGTGTAGCCACACAAGCCGTTGGCATTGCGCTCCTCGACCAGGTCATCGTAGTCACTGGGCTGATACAGCCGCACAATGTTCTTGAAGGATTCGGCGTCGGCCGGGGCGGGGTCGGAGGCGTCGCGGGGCGGGTCGCGCGCGAGGGGATACTTGGACAGCTCAATCATGGAGTCGGCGATCTGGTCCTCGACATCGCGGCGCGAGTGGATGATGCGCGCGTGCTTGACGGCTACTTCGCGGGCATCTGGCGCGTTCTGGGTGTTCTGGGTGTTCTGGGCAGTGGGAGGTGGCATGGGCGTCGCCTTCTTCAATATACCCTTGGGCTTGGTAGTCTGTTTTGACATGTTGTGGTCTCGCGAAGGTAAATTGTCCGTCTGTCTGTCCTTCCCCGTAGAATAAAAATAAGGATAAGGTATCAAGACCAGTGGTTCAACGCGGCCACGTACCATTCACCTTCCCAAGGTTGTACCCATTTGGAGGGGGGTGGGGCAGGTTAGGTATTGAAAACCTACCTAGGCATGTGCCTACCCACCTAGGTAGGCACCTAATGCCCTACATATGTCCTGAAGCGCCGGGGTCGGCTACCGCCACATATTGCCTCCAGGCAGCAACTGCTGGGCTTTTCGAACGTACCTTTGGTCCTTTACCGGCGGCTCATAACACTTAAGGTTAAGTTCCATGTGTTTAAGCATCCCACAGATCCCGTGCTTGGGTGGGTGAACATGTATTTGAGTACTCTCTGCGATTTCTAGGTTACTTGAGTAGGTAGACATTAAATTGTATTTCACTGTGGAATTCCCTCGTCAAGAGTATCTTCCTTCCTACCTACCTACCTACCTAGGTAGGTAGGCACATATGTAGCGAGCGTGCCTGGTCTAGTAGTAGGTAACGCTTGCGGCTGCCGCTACCCACGGATCCATGATTGCAGGTGGTGTAGGAGGTACCTACTTCTATAAGTACCGAGTGGTACTTACTGAAAGTACCTAAGGAGTAACCACTCCCTGTTTGCTCGTCAACTTCCCCAAGCAGTTCCCCCCTCGCACCCCAGGCTACCAGACCCGAAACAGCCGTCAAACGTTCATGCGCTGACGTCGGCCTTGCTTGGCTAGCTGCGAGCATGCAAGCTAACTTGGATTTTTCAAGTAAGCTTTCACAGCACACCCATCAATCGCAGCTCCTCTCACAGTACCTACCTACAGCGCTCGAACCTATCCGGACCTGTGCTGTGGATACAGCATACAGTCCCGCAACATTTGAATCCGTGCCTTAGTGCTCTCCACCAAAATTAGGTGAAATATACATACTCGTAGTAGAAT
The DNA here is from genome assembly GCA_022453515.1 of Astrocystis sublimbata. Taxonomy (NCBI): domain Eukaryota; kingdom Fungi; phylum Ascomycota; class Sordariomycetes; order Xylariales; family Xylariaceae; genus Astrocystis; species Astrocystis sublimbata. The sequence goes on from JAJNNY010000002.1 coordinate 642,371, forward strand.
GCTACTATTTCAATCGCTTACCATTTAACAATTATCAAAAGTAAGTTTCATTAAAATCATACATTCTGTACTTTAGGCTTTATATTCTATTACTTTTTTTTATGCAAAGTGAGTGGCTTGAATCCACTCACAAAAGCGGTGATTCTGCCCGCTGAATCGACCATGCACGGATTCATTTGGTAGCTTATAGTACTTACCTAAGCTAGGTACCTACCTGGAATTGCGACCCGGCATCAGCTCGCACTACCACTACGACGTAGGTAGGTACCACTACCTGCAGGTGGGCAGTATACCTGCGCTAGGCAGTCGGCACCGCTCAGCCTCAAGCCGGCCCATCCCAGTTCGAGCATCGCGATACCATCATCATCCCGCCACATTCCCTCCGCATTGTTTCAACCCCCAACTCCCCCATCGACCGTCACCGTCAACCGTCCCCATCGACGCCTTTAATCTACGAGTAATAGCCAATTCCATCCTCTCCCGCCTCTTCCCCCTACCCGCGTGTCCGAATACCCTAGGAACAAAGGCTCTGTCGTGTCGCCTCCGGCTCACTCACCACCTGGTGCGACTGACATTCCGTGTCACTCCCCTAGCCGTGTTGCTATCTCCGGCCCGTGCCCGTGTCCTGATACAAGGCCAACACCAAAGATGGCTGCGCTCAGGGTCAGGGCCGTCTACGAGTATCAGTCTACCCATGAGGACGACCTTCCTTTCGCCATCGGCCAGGTCATCACCGTGACCGACGAGGATGATCCTGAATGGTACGGCGGCGAGTATGTTGACGACTTGGGCGTGAAACAGGAAGGCATCTTTCCCCGAAATTTCGTCGAAAAGTTTGAACCTACTGCACCGCCCCGTCCCGTTCGATCTCGGAAGAAGGACCCGGAGCCTGCTCCCCTTTCTCCGCCGCCTCCACCTGCTGCCACGGCACCCCCTGAGCCGCCAGTGGAAGAAGCGCCCATAGATACGTCTACCGAGATACCATCAGAGGATGTTAGCGAGAATAGGCCCCCGGTGACTGCTCCGGCCCCCCCACCGCCAACCGACCAGTTTCATCCAACTAAAGCGCCGCCCGCTGTTCCTGTTGCTAACCCACCTGTGATCGCATCGGTCCCAGCACCTGCTCCTATCGAGACTCAAGATGTAGACTCTGTTGGATCCCCAAGCGTTGATGCTCCGCCGAAGCCGAAATCTCCGCCTCCGCCTCAAGCCCAAGTTCGCTCCCCACCGCCGCCCGTGTCTCAGAAGCCCTCGAGTAATTCATTCAGAGACCGCATTGCCGCCTTCAACAAACCCGCGGCTCCGCCTGTAGCCCCGTTCAAGCCTAGCGGACTTGGTTCTGGATCTTCAGGCTTCATCAAGAAGCCATTTGTTGCACCACCCCCAAGCAGGCACGCCTACGTTCCTCCACCTCAAAGTAGCAATGTCGCAAAAGTTTATCGCAGAGAAGAGGATCCCACCATGAAGGAGACTCAAGCAGAATCTGCCGACGCTGATGCCGAAAAGCCTAAACCTGCTCCCACCACAAGTTCTGAAGCCCAAGATGAGGATCAGCCTAAGCCCACCACGTTGAAGGAAAGGATCGCGCTCCTCCAGAAGCAGCAAGCCGAAGCAGCTCAGCGACTTGCAGGGGCTGCTACGAAAAAGGAAAAACCTGCGCGACCACCAAAGAAGCGCGTAGACAGTGATGCCCCATCGGAACTGCCTGTGGAAGATCAAGCGACCAGCACGGCGCCCACCTTGGGTCGGAAAGACTCGGCCGATTTTGCTAGCAAGGGCTCCCTGGACGAGCCTCGCTCAGCAAGACAATCCATGAATATCAGTCGTGTTTCCACTGGGATCGTTGAGCATGATGGAAACGAGGCAGATGTGTCAGGAGCCGGTGGCACCACTGAAGGTCAGACTGATGTCATAGGGCATGAAGACAGCCCCGAGAAACTTCATCAACCAGCTCCTCAAGAAGGTGCCGCGTCCGAGGAGCAGGCCCTTGGGGGAGGCGAAGCCGATGATGAAGATGACGTGGATCCGGAAGTCAGGCGAAAAGAGGAGCTTCGTGCGCGCATGGCCAAGATGAGTGGTGGTATGGGCATGGCTGGTATGTTTGGAGGCCCGATGATGGGTCTTCCCAGCAAGAAGCCTAAGCCTACTATTCCCGTCGAGCGACGCCCCAGTGAATTGTCGTCCGAGGGACCAGCATCCCCAGGAATGTCAGCTCCGCCGATACCCACAATGATGGCACTTCCGGGTATGAGCAAACAGAAGCAACCGGAGGTCACTCACGAGCCCGAGCCTGGGCAGGATGCTCTTGAGCAAGACCCCCCAGCTGCGTCAGTTACAGACAGTCCAAGCCTCGAGCCCGAACGTAAGTGATTACTCCAGCACATGCTCAAGCTCCTCAGCTGTGGTGGTTTCTTTCATATTGACATAGCGTAGCAACACCCAACACAATCGAGGAACCGCCACCAGTACCTGCAGGCCGTCCCGCGCCGCCTCCCATACCGACAGATTGTAGGTTCTGACAGCCATCGCTTGGAAGTTGCAGTCACTAAGTTGTTTTAGCTCGGCCGCCTCCCCCTCCTCCGCCACCAGCCGCTGTTCTGTCCCCCAGCGTCGGATCCGAATCTGATGACGAGTTGTCCGAGAGCACCTCGAAGCCTACCGAAACTCTCAAGGCCGACCCATCGCCAACGAGCCGTCGACCGCCACCATTGCCTACGACATCCCCTCCGCTTCCGACCTCGCCCCGCTTTTCGAACGGGCATCGTGATTCAAACGCAGGAGACGAGGTATTTGCAGCCTCGCCGCCCGCATCCCCCCAACGAACCAAGAGGAACAGCCGACCGCCACCTCCGATTCCTGGGTTTGCTCCACCGACACCGACCTCGACCAGACCGCCTCCGCCTCCGCCTCCTGGCAACACACTTAGTCGCGCTTCGACCGCTGACGAACCGGCCGCCACGCCAATGATACCCGGCCAGTTAAATAATGGCGAGGAAGGAGATAATACCGAGTACGAGGGCGATTATGATACTGATATCGCGCCTTCTGCGCACCATAAAGACGCCTTGGAAGCTCAGGCAAGAGGCTCAAGTCTTGATGACAGCTCTCCAATGTTCACTCCAGCTGCTGACGTTCCACCTGGGCCTCCGCCTTCGATTCCCAACAGCACTGCCCCTAGAGCTGGTCCGCCTCCGATCCCCACCCCATCTGCTCCGTCGTTCAGGTCTTCGGTAGACGTTCCGCGAGCCATGCCACCTCCCATTCCCAGTCAACCTCCTCCACCCTCAAGGGCTTCGGTAGACGTGCCTCGAGCAGCTCCGCCACCCCCACCACCTAAGCAGACTCCGCAAGCGCAGGATGACGACTACGATCCTTACAACTACAATGCTGCACAAACCCCTCCAATTCGGTCTCAGAGCACGCCAGTGCATGAGCTCGAGGAAGGGTACGCGCCGTATCAAGCTCCTCCCCCTCCGCCGCCCTCATCGACAGACCGCAGGCCGCCTCCTTTGGCGCCGGCTACCCCAAGAGCGCCTCCGAGAAGATCTTCGGATATCCTAAGGCCGCCTGTTGGTAAACGGTCGATGGATGTAGGCCGGCCCTCCATCTCTGCCGAAACCGGCTTCATGGCAAACGAGGTTGACTTGGCCAGCCACACCCAATGGTGGCTCCAACCTCAAGGCGTCCCCCCGATCTTCCAAGGGAGGAAGGACGTCTACACAGAGAGTAACGAGTCAAGTTCTACGGAGGATGGGCGTAACTTCGTGACCAAGGAACTGTCTACGCTGTTCCAGGACTACTCGCAAACCGTCATTACCGTACGTTTCGACCCCAATGATCCTTCTCAGACCGAGATGGACCAACGGCATGAACCTCCTCCTCGCACCCTGCGCCAAGACGAATTGGAAGAAGCATATGAACGGTTTGGACGGCAACTCGCGCAGGCAGCTACCTCCAAGAAAGATTCAATCGTCGGTGATGGAACACCACAAGCCTTCGTTCACGAACTTCTCCGGCCTCTTAAAGAAGCCCTGTTACCAGTCGGCACTCGCGCATACGGCGCGCTGGTCTACGCCAACCTGGCCAACGCAGCGACACAACTGAATGACGAGATCAGACCCGGCGATATTATCTCAATACGCAACGCCAAATTTCAGGGCAAACATGGGCCAATGCATGCCAAGTATACGGCAGAAATCGGCAAACCAGATCATGTTGCCATTGTCTCCGAGTGGGATGGTACGAAAAAGAAGGTGCGTGCGTGGGAGCAAGGTCGAGAAAATAAGAAAGTGAAGCAGGAGAGCTTCAAGCTAGAAGACTTGAGGAGTGGAGAGGTCAAGATCTGGCGAGTGATGCCGCGCACCTGGGTTGGATGGAGCGCAATGGATTAGGGTCCTCGAATCATGCCAACCTACGAAGCCGTGTGGCCTGTGTTGTTGCTTGTGGGCGCCGATGGTAGTATCACCACGGAGAGGAGGAGCAGAGACAGTTTCGACTCCAGCCGTTGCAGGTGGTAGGTAAGTAGCGAAAGCGAAACTGTTTTACCTGGGGGTATCCTGAAGATTCTTTCATGTATCACGTATTCGACAAATGATATGATATGTCCCTGAAAAAAGGGTACACTGTACGCATTATCCCACGGAGAAGACGAAAGGAACAATTTAGGAATTACATAGCTGTGGGCTTCATGTACCCCACAGCGGCTTATACAAATATATTTTGTACCTTATTTGGTCTGCCTCTTGGTCCGAATTGATTGACGGTACTTCAGGCGAACTGGTATCGAAAGTAAAGTTAATTGTTATCAAGATTCGTGGCTTTTTAAGTGACGAGAGACTTGTTCTGATTGGGTTAAACAAGTCATAGAAAATAGCCCGCTCTCTCGATTGCACGATACTAACGTCTTGTGAGCTCCATTCGAAGCCGAGTGCTATATCCTGTACCTAGTAATCTTTACTCTGTTTGCATTGAGACTTATGAAGAGCCACATTAGCTCAACTACTTGAATACCTAGGTAGGTAGGCCCTACATATCTTTACGTACCTACTTCGCCGTTTCCCCTAATTCTCCTTCATACTCTTTATTCTCAAAATTCTAGCAACTGTGTTTCGATACCGTGAGGTTTCCAATTTCACATACGTGTGTATAGCTTGAAGATAACTAATCGTATAATCGAGGTCTTGGTCTTAGACCTCGATACGTATATCTATATACATGCAAAGATATATATTATGGGCTTCTGTGCTATGTATAGGGCCGGGCGTGAAGGCCTGAACATAAAATCATGGCATACATATATAGTCTGGCAGTATTGTTCAAGTAAACCTAGTACACGGTTTTTCTTACCTCCAACTAATACTAGTATGCTACTATTTCAATCTCCATATATCGCACAGCAGGCACAGGGACCATCCGAAACATTAACGGTATATACTGCTTGGGTCGATAGTAGGTATCTAGTTAGCTGGCTACCTGCCAACCTACCTATTTAGGTACAGGTACATCGTGAGTTGATCAGCATTAAGAAGAAAGCATGGGATAAGATGTGAACCTCAAATTTTGGTACTCGGATTGTGTATTGATGTGATACTGAACGCATTGTTCTACTGGGTACATGTTTTCCTTTCCTAATGCGTGGTCGAAAGATGTTGGGCCATACCCTGGTTGAAATCACCAATATGGACTGATCGCTGTCGGCATTGTGATAGATATTGATATGCGTAAATATGGGATGGTGATATACCTATATGTGATGTTAGTGACAAATTACCCAGTACTTCTTGGCAATTATGAATGTATGTATGTCGATTAGAATGTATTCACAGTGAGGCACAGATCGAATGTGAATAAGTTCTTAGTATCTTATTATACAATGTAAACAACTACTCAAACAGGATATGCTTCGTCGTGGCGTCGTATGGCTGGCTGTGGTGTAGGGTTTGATAACGTCGCTGTGATGTGCCACTCTCGAAACCCAGCCATAACGCCCATCTTTATCTCTCGGCCGGCCGGTTAGCAGATGTTTTACTGGACTTTTCAGATTTGTCCTTGGTGTTGTCTCTCCTTCGATCGATCACGGACTTGAGGACGTCCAGTTTCTCCTCAGTTATCTTGATTGCTTCATCAACCTCTCTCTGGCCCATGCGCTCCGCTTGCAGCTTGTCTTGTATTACCTGAGGCTCGGTAACGCGTTTTTGCAGGGGCGTGGCACCCTCGTTCATGCGGTGGAAGCCAACTCTTTCTTCCAGCCAGTCCCACAATTCACTTTCTTCTCGTCTCCATATCTCCTCATATGCCACAGCACGTTCAGGATAGCCAGAGAATGCCACACCTCTCCCGTAGCCAATGCCTCTTTGCTGGTTATTGAAACCAAAACCAAACCACGTCGACACTAGTAGTCCAACGAGGAGGCCATACACTACGTTGCCGGTCAAAACGGGTTTCAGTATATCGAAAATTGGGCCAACAATGCCATGCAGGGGTTCAAAGAGGCCCCAGTCATCAGACTTCGGTGTGGACACCGCAGGCCCTGTAAGATTCTCCTTCGAAGCTCGGTTCAGTTTACCCTTTCCTTTCCGCTTCTTACCTCGGACCGTCCCATTAAGAGTGGTAGTGCGAGGCCGAGAGGATACGACACCCTTCAGGCTAGTATTGAGATCCTTCCAATACGTCATTTGACCGTCCTTCGCACCTTTCTCGATAGCGCCTGTCATGGTTAGTCAAATATCATATGAAAGATAATGGATCAATCTCTTACCCTTCAACCAACTTTTACCGGTCCATTCTATGGTACAGTTGATTGTGACGCGTGTTGAGTTGTTCTCGGCCCAAAAGAGGCAGTATTTGGTCTTCACACTGAAGAGATTCCCGTTCGGCACATCAGGTGTCTGCGTAGTGCAGAGAACGCTGATCGATTTCTCGAAGTCGATAGATTCAATCGTTTCCGTAACAATGCACTTGGTTTGCTTCGGGCCCAACGAGGCGTATAAAGGTTTGATGTATGAGTAGACACGACTCTTGTTGTCCTGGGTTAAGCCTTTCTTGTCCTCCATTTGCAAGTCAGTGCACTTTTGCTCGTTCGTCAACCATTTGGACATCCATGAGACAGACGCTGGACCGAACATGAAATTGTAGACTTTGCCCAATGGAGCAGCGACAACGTCATCTCCGATGACCACTTCGAAATGGCTATCTGCATCGCCACATTCAGTTGGGGCGTGAGTCGCAGGCCCTGGGAAATCGGCAACCCCAGATGATGGTGCAGCATCAGACTTGTCGACGGCCGCCCCGTTGAGTGCTGCCGCACCAGATGCTTTTCTTGATACAGCTTTCTCTCCGTCTGTCTCAGCGAGGCCTGATTCTATTGGTTGAGTCTCTGCATGAACATCGTCATCTTCTAAGTCCTCGTCGTAGACCTCATCATCATCGCTGTCCTCGTCCTCGTCGTCGCTGTCGTCCTCTTCAGATCCAGAACCGCTCTGACTACCGGCGCCGCCTTCTCCATCGTCAACTTTTTCAGTTTTATCTCCACCAGTCTCATCAATCGAGACACCGTTAAGCGAGCTGCGCAGAGTTGGATGACCTAATTTCCAGATGTTGACTATCAGATCGTAGGTGGAATCGCGGCTAGCGAAACTGGCAAATACGTGCTTCGCATGGAGCGTTGAAATCATGAGACCATTTTTGAAAACAAGAGCTGTGCTCCTCTTCTCCACTGATACGATTTCGTCGAAGCTCATAACGAGCGTGGTGACCCATCCCAGGATGTTGCTGCTGAAGCAGAGATGTCCTTCGGATACATATATCCTCCCATGGGCGAGAATTTCTCGTTGCAAGGCGCAGCTATAGTCTTCAATGAGATAATCATCATCCGGGACACTTTTGAACAAGGCATGGAAGTCCCGATTGCGTTTCTTACTCGCGACAGCAAACCCTGTGAGCTTAGGGGTACTGCCAGCTGCCGAAGGATGAGCTACGGAAGCGTTGGCTGAAGCTATTGCGGCACCAATGGTAGTATGCGTACCTGCCGTTCCCCCAGTGCTACCACGCTTGCGCCTCCTCGTCTTTGATATGGCGCTCCTTATGCTAGAAGTGCGTTTCACGCCGGTTCCAATTCCACCTTCGTAGACGCTAGCAGGTGGCGTGTTTCCCGTGTACTCTAGTAGCGATCTAGGTCGATCTACACTTGAGTCATCTGGAAGGCCGTCATTATGTACAGTCGTGGGCTCGGGATCAGCCGGTGCTGATTCTGAACGTCCCCGGGTTTCCTTGGCAGCTTTCGCAAACCTCGCAGCTGTGGGAGTAGGTGCTGTACTTGATGTCTCCTGGAACCCCAGTTGACTGAGGCTCAAATCACCCATGCCTAATGTCTTGACAGCAGGTTCCTTGCCGCCCATGCTTGAATCGCCCAGTTCCTCTGCAGGGGACTCGACTTCAACTCTATCGTCGTTAGCAGGCTGTACTTCTTTGGAACCGGTCGATCGTGGCCTGTTACTGGCTGTATTCGCATTGGTATTCGTGATGGTGCTGCTCAAGGAGGTGGCAGCGTTTTGCGCCGCAGACAAAACACTGGAGAAGAAACCTCCACCTGGCGTAGGCGGAACCGCGTTCTCGGGTGTAGGCGTAAGGGGAGCCGAAATAATGTTGGACAATTTGCTTGGACCGATGCTTGTTGCTGAACCAGATCTCCCCCTTCTGTGCGATATCATGTTACCCGAGGGGGACACGAGCACATTGGGGTTGGAGATGGGGTAGTTTCTATTTTTGGGAGGCGAAGATTCGACTGGAGTCGGGGGCGTATTGACGATGACGGGGCCGGTAGGTTCGGGATTCGTGGGAGTATGCGGGCGAACCGATATCTCTAAGGGTGTTTGGCTTTTCCTTCTTAGTGACCCATGAGGCGACGAATCGGATTCATGTGTGTCGGATTGTGAAGTCACTGCCGAGCTAGGCCGAGACTCGGAGCTAGCGAGGGTTTCTTGGCTCTGATGCTCGTCTTTCTGAGCCGCCGTGCTCTTCTTGCTTCTGAAAGCAGCCCTGAATCTACCAGCGGGCGATTTCGAGCGGCGTGATGGTGACTCGGAGCTAGCAAGGAGGCCAGTCTTGGCGGTGGTCAGGGTTGGGGTCGTCTCGTGGGAATGATTGCTGGTGGCGGCAGCTGCGAAGGTGGCAGATCTTCGCGAGAGACTCTCAAGAGACTCTTGCCGGTCCAGAGTCTGGACCTCGGGAAGGTGTGCGGCCTGAATGATGGGCGACGAGGTGGTCAAATGACCAATCTGTGACGGATGAGTGGAGGGCACGGCAGGCCGTCTGGACGACAAACAGGTTAGAAGACTGGTCTCCAGATATGGGGTTTATTCCGGTACTGAAATAGACAAACGAGAAGTGTAGATGTGGGAATTAAGGAGAGATTCGGGCTTAGATCGACGTAGGATTAGGATAAGGAGGAGGAGCTATGGCTCGGCCATGACGGGAGCCTGGTGTGTGAGAGTGTGTGGAGGGGGATGCTGAAGATTACCAGGCATCCAGGCATGCCAGGCTAGCTGTATTGCCTGGTACCATGATGCTGCCCATGTAAGTTAGCCTAGCTAGGCGGGCTGGGCTGGGCTGGGTGGTGTGTCAAGAACGGGATGACGCCGCCTGATTTGGGGATTACGAAGGAGGCGCACGTCTGACGGCCAATGTTGGCCAAGGAGGATGGATCCCCAGCCCACTCCAGACCCGAGCTAGGTAACAGTGAGACGCCAAGAATGCGTCCGAGGAGAGACCAGTGTACCCGCCCACGCGTACACTAGCAGAGCACTAGCTGTACGAAATGATAGAACCAAAATAGTAGGAATTGGGGATAGACGACAGTGGCCCTGAGCGGCATCCCGAAACAAGCGGAAAGGAAGGGGTTAAGGGGTGCTCAACCAGACTTCATTGACTGGCGAGAGACGAGAGCCAGCAGCGCCGAGCATGGTTGTTCACTGTTTCCTGGCCGAAAAGAGACGAGTGGCGTAGATACTAGAGAGGTGCTGTGGCCAGGTGGTATCATTGGCCAGATGTGCTATTATAATTTATAGCCAGCCGAGCCCCAATATATAGGCGTGGGTATATCATATCGCATAGACGGAGGAATGAAAGCGAACTCACGGTTCAGTTTCCGGGCCCGGCGTGACATCCTCATAATAGATACTGTCGACCTCGACGCGGTCCGCGCCGTCCTGTTCGGCGGTTGACTCTCCGGACTCCCTGGACTGTGTCGTGGTCAAGGAGCCAGGCCGGGACCTCCCTCGCTCGGAATCGCTCCCAAGGGTGCTGGGCCTGCGATCGCGAGGCTGTTCCCCGTTCTCGGTGCTGGCGAAGGAGCCCAAGCTTTCGTCGGACGGGTGCCTCCTCCAGTGGGTTTTGGCCATGAGCTTCCGGGGAATCATCTTGGCAGCAACCTCTTTCGCAGCAGCCCTCTTGCTGAGGCTGCTGCTACTGGCGCTAGCATCATCCATGACGGGGGGCTTGCTCGGTGCTCGTGCTCGTGCTCTTTGGTGGCTAACATGCGGATGCGGTGGTTGTGATGTAAGTTATGAAGTGGTGAATGAAGAATGATGAATGATGAAGCGACGGGATGATGCTTTGTGGTGTCAAGGCCTAGTCCTGGGCCGGGTCTGCGGCGGGCGCAACTGCCTGAGGGCGGGCGTGAAGACAACAACAACAGAACCAATGCTGGATGCTGGGGACAAAGCGCTGCTGTCTAAGCTACTGGAAGTTCAATCTACAATGGTGTCGTCATGGAGCGAGACTACCTAGATGACAGGAAGAGGTAGATGGGGATGCATCTATCTGCTAAGGCACCTTATGAGGTTAGATACGCAGGTGTAGATAAGTAGGACATCTCGATTGTTCAAAACATCACTGCACCAGAGAAGAGAAGCACGACTGCATCACGATGTACCTAGTAGGTACCTGGCGACTGGTACTTTATGTCAGAGCACGTTCCTACCTACCTGAAAGAAGCGTTCTAGCTGGCCTCTAAATCGTGTTAGTGATGGGTCGCCGTGCTAAGGTACCGTGCCAGATATCCGGAACTATGCTCCGCCCCTCCTCGCTTCAGGTTCGCGACTCATCTCAAGTTCTGCCAATCAAGACAGCCAATTCAGGCTCTGCTCTGGGGTAGTAGGTGCAATCGCACATCTCGGCGCTACACCATGGACTTAACTTACATACCATGTAGGTGGTCACGGGTACATTCCACCATTCACAAGCCACCTTGAAGTGTTCTGCCCCAAGCCCTGAGTTGCCCTTGTTGCACCAATACTTTTAATGAAACTTAAGATATTATGTTCAAATATTAAAACAATTTCATATAAGTAATTTAGAGATTCCAGACACACAGGCGCTTGGTCTGAAACATACACGTAGCTGCATGGTGACCTTGAAGTCTCAATTACTTACTCAATATTGGCAAGTTCTGAGGTTCACGAGTGTTAGGTATGGCATCCAATAAGCAGGAAGCTGCGTGCCGTGTGAGCCGTTCAAGCCATGGGCTAGTCCTTATGAGGTATGATACTCATCCCAGAATGGAATCTTCCATTTTCCATCCACACCTCACTGTCCACATGTGGCTAGAAGCGATTCGGTAAGGTAGGTACATATGTACCTACCCGTGGACGTGATAGGTTAGATTGGGGGGCCTCTGGCATGTCTGTGCCCACCCACATACCCCCGCCACCCATCCACTCCACCTGCCCAGGAACAAGGGGATACCTAGGCAGGTACCTACATACAGTCAAGTACTTAGGTAATTTGTGACGCTACCTGATCTGTAACCTGTGGCGATCTCTAGAACATTCAACACCGCTGCATTCCATCTTCGCTGCCACACAAACCACAGACGCCACCGTACCCTTCTACTGGCGACCAGACACCTTATGTGCTGACACCTCAGCCCGGCCTTGCGTGAGCTTTTCACTCACTTCTTGTTCGCGACAAGGACTCACCCGCGAGGTCACCACCACACACACATCGTACTTGGAGGAGGATGGAGTCCTCACCACTGATCAAGGTACACTGCCAGCCTCCGATCGCAATTTAGATTGCCCGCATTGACCAGATACCAGGCCCATGACCATGCCCGGGCCGCATCCACCGCCACCCACACGGCAGATACTACAGTAGCCGTCAACGAGCACACCCGAGCGGCCGGCGAGTTTGCCAGTGCTGCCAGGGAAACCACATCCGTGGAGGCTTTGAGGACACTCAAGTTACTCGAGGATCATCATCGAAGATTATCTGAGCTGCTCCAAGCTCCGCTGCAGAAGCCCTCGCCTCAAGCCGCCTCCGCCTCCGCCTCCGCCGAGAATGACTTCCAAGACGAGAAAGAGGCGGTCCAGACCTCTTCCAACCCCGCACCCGATCAAGCGAGATCATTGAACGAGAAGAATGCGCCGAGCAAGCCAACCTTGGCCAAACATCCAAGATACCCTGCGCGCGACCTAGGCGCATCCATCGCCAGTAATCTAGCTTCTGCCCGCGGCATTCGCTCCAAGTATCGATCCCAACCACTCAATCCTAGTGTCTCCAACACCGACGCACCGGGAAATATGGAAGGGGTCCTCAAGAAAGCTGTGCCACGCTCCAAGATGCAAGACATGCTAGACAGCTCGGACAGAACAAACCGTGTGTCCTTACCCGATCGGAATTCTGGATCAGCTGAAGAATCTGTGCCAAGAGAAACGTTGCCTGCACCAACTACACCAATCGACGAAGGATTCTCCAGGTTCTACAGTGCTTTTGGAAGCATCATAAACAGGATTTCGGCACCGCTCGCCTTCGCCGGGCTCCCATTACTTACTGAAGACCAACCCGAGGAATCAACCCCTTCCCCGCCACCCGAACCACCTACCCAACGAAAAGCTAGGGCTAAGCATTCCGTCTCGACCTCTACCTCTGCTTCTGCAGAACCAGATCTACAGAAGCTATATTCTAAGGCAGCCCTTCGCGCTGTTCATAGAGAGGGACAGTCGACCAATGATTCGTTCTACGTGGTCCCCACGAGTGGACACACTGCATCCTACGCAAGCATATTGACCTTTGCTGACAAGGAGAAGCGCCGAATGGAGGCTTCAGCTCATACGAACCTCGCAAACTTGACTGAAGATCCTGAAGAGGATGACTTCGTTGATGGCAGGGAGTCACAATTCGCCCATTCGCCCACGCTGAAGAGGAGAGCAGGAAAAGGTAGCACTGACCACACAATGGAAGAGCTTTATCTCGAGAACAAAAGTCTCAAGGACATGATTGACAAGCTCAGCAAACGGCTCCATGCGTTCGAGTCCATGTCACAAAACTCCGGCATGAGATTAGCAGAAAGCATGCGTTTGATGCGGCCCGGATCTCCGCCACTATCAGTTGGTAGGCCTGCAAATACCGAAGAGGCATTAATGAGAGAGATGAGTGAGCTAAAAAAACAAAACCAACATCTGATCAGAGATAATGAGGAGCTCGAGAAGAGCTACACCAAAGTCAATGCCAATCTATCAAGGTATAGGGAGAGGTGGGACCAGCTCAAGGCTGGCGCAAAGGCTCGCCGAGCCGGTAGCACACAGAGTAATTCTGAGATTACCAACGATGGAATGAGATCCCCCTCTCTGGCCTAAATTGGAGAACGAAAAATAGCGAAAAATAAATTAGACATTATGACGCCTGCCTCCATAAGACAAACATATCATCTATATATATATCTTCTGGGACAGTAGTCGGACCCGAACCCATAGTGCCTCGCCCATTATGTGATGGTAGGTTTGCTTCAAAATTGTTAACTAAGCAGCTCGTATGTGCATTGTTGATGTTGTAGGTGGCAATACTCGCATGGCAGTGATGTGGCAGAAGAGTAGACAAGCAAGTGTACCTTTTAATGAATAGTGTTACACATGTTCACTAACCATTCAACTATTATAACTTGACCAAACGAGAATACAAACCGTAGTTAGCGGAATTTGTACTTCCACCTTAGGTAAGATCTAAGGTGAAGCTTGAAGCTTGATGCATCTTGCGCCTGCAGAATAGGTGCACAATAAATTTGTGGGGTAGTTTAGGTCATACAACATGGATACTACAGTACCAACCTGGCTATCTCAAGTCACGGTTAGAAGAGGACGCATCTTCGTTGTATCATAGGTATCTGGGTATGAGCTGAGATCAACCCTCACCTGCCATAGAATCTTATCGCTGCACAGACCTCGATGCTGAGCGCGCGGAATATTAATCGCCAAGGCTCAACTCGTAAAAGTCAAACTCCATCTACCTTGCTTCATGAGCTGTGCCGCCACAACTTATCGGCTTCTCATACCCTCAACGGCCACATACGGTTCCATGCCATCAACACAGCAGCGTTAGCATCTGCGTCATGGCTTCGCATTATCCCCTGAACGATGTCGATCTCGACTTCAAACGTTATGCGCATCGACCGTTGGGAGGTCGCGATATCTTGATCAGTCGGTTGATGGAGGACCTCCTGAACCCTCGCCGTGTATCGCCAAAGACATACCTCACTGTTGATCGCCGTCCCAACAGGTTTTGGCGTATAAAATCACAAGATCGTGAACTTGGCCTCGACATGGAAGTCATGTGCCGACTACTTGAGATGGAGTGGCTCGTTATCAAACGACATCCCGGCATCGGCACGCCATTCCTCGGGCGTTTATGGGGGACTCCCCGAGGAGGGTTGTGGGTAGCAGAATATACCGGAAAACCGATCTCTATCCAGCAAGCCATCATCGATCTAGTGCAGGAACATTACTTTGAGTGTGACCCTTTAATCCATCAAGCGATAAAGACTTTCGGTGGGAGAGATCGCGATCCCATGTCCGCTCCGGGCTGGAAGGATGATATGATAGAGCATCTAGCATTGTTCCAGAAAGCTCTCCAGTCGCGCCATCGCCGTTCATTATTCTCCGGAAACAGCCAGTTGTCATGTATTGATGGTCCACAGAACGGAAAACTATCGCTTGGCTCTTGCTTCGTTGCCGTTCCCGTATGTAATCACTAAAGTTCATTAACCCCCCCCCCCCCCCCCCCCCCCAACCCCCCCCCCCCCCCAAAGCAAGCCTCAGGGGCATAAAGTTTCATAACGGGCATTTCGGCTTCGGAGACTCCTGTAAACCAATGAACTACGAGCAGATTCCATAATGAGAGCGGCAATTACTGACGGAAATAAACGAAGTGGGCGGCAGAGCCAACAATGAAGCGCCTCAGCCTCGTAACGTCAGTGTTGGAAAGCAACCTTCATCGTCGAGTCCCTAAAAGATCCCAGAGCTTGCCGAATCTGAATTGCTGGGGCGTCGAGATGTCGTCAGCTCGGTATTCTCGCCAAGAGAAAATGCAAGTCCCATACTTTGCTTTCTTTCCACACAAACCACTGGCCGAGCTAGACAAGCTCTCGCGTCGTAGGAGCTTGAGTCGGTCACATATCCGAGCCATGTTCAAGGATAAGCCCGAATGGATAATCGAGGACTCCAACTCTCCCAGACCGCCGTTTCGCCATAAACATCCGTGCAATAACTGCGCGCAGTATACGCACAAGATGAAAGATTGTCCGTCGCGTTGCGGATACTGCAACTCCGGCGAACACAAAGCTCGCAGTTGCACGCTCCTGGCTTCGAATCGTTGCAAATGCCAGCCGTTCCCCCAGTTCCATCGAGCGTCGAAATGTCATGTCCCATGTAGTCGGAGATGCGGCTCGCCCTACCCACCTGAAGACTACAAACATAAGAACGCAATATTATGCACTTATAGGTGCTGCATGTGCGGGATCAAAGGTCACAGCGGCGCCCAGTGCTCCTTGAAGAAGTGCCCATGTGGAGAGCAGCACCTCACGCAAGACTGTCGATGGAAAGTCGAATGCAATGCCAAGGGCTGCAATTATTACTTATGTGCACTTCATTGCCGGGAATGCGGTACGAAGAGTGGAAAGGGCCCAGAGAACGCGTTCGTTGGGCGAACCTGTCAAGACTGTTTGAAGAATGGTTCTCCTGCATCAGCGAGGGCATCTATGCTCAACCTCGAATTTCCCTTGACCATTCCGTAGGGCTGGCCCGCTATATAGACAGTACTGCTAATGTAGTCCAAGCTTTTCTTTGATACGCAGTCAGGCTAATTCGACGCCCGCTGGAGTAGTCATGTGCACTAAGCTGGCGGAACATGTTAAAAGACTTTCGTCATTTTATCTCGTCCTACGAGGTTCGATAACCATTGAGCAGGATGTATAATTTGCAATCAGACTTCCCGCTCCTTAGTCTTTGTACCTTCTTTCCATTGCACCGTCATGATTTGTACTTTTTCTACATCTTCGCATCTCCTACGCCCTGGTCTTCACTTCTATGACTTTGACGTTGTGCAAGGGGCACAATATAACATGACAGGTTCAATGTTTTAATGTGACTTAGATGCCAATCATCTAATGCTATGGCTATATGTAATATTTGAATATCGCCAGGCCTGGCTAACGCATGGGTATGCGGATGCGTTGCTTCGACTAACGCGTCGCATGCGTTATGGTTGCCTTCTTCGACGTGTTCATGCCCGCGCGAGGTAGATCACAGATTTGTAAGTGGATACTGGCAGATCATAAGATGTCAAGTTGTTTGAACATCGCCTCGAGTAGGCAATCTTTACCACCGGCTCGGAGGCATTTGATCAAAACAACGACAGCCTGAGATGCAGACGTATGCACAGAAGGCGTCTAATCGGGCATGCCAACCTATTTTTCATCCCTACCTCGCTCAAATACAAGGCGGCGGCATGCTAGACGATCTTTCTATCAGCAACATGGCACGATTCCCAGGGAAAACTGCCGCTTGACCTGCTGCATATAGCGCATTGAGAGACAATCGATGATTATAAGCCAAATCCGGAACAACGACCGGGGTTGAGAGGTGATGCGATCATGAGCACGGCCTATAAATGCCTGATGGATCGGACTTGGGGAGCAAGCATCCAACTCGGCGCCATAAACTTCGGCGCCATGTCGGGCCGTTCACCAAACCCCATACATCCGGGCCTTGCTGTACGGCTCCGTGAACCAAACGGGCAGGTAAATAGGTACCTAAGCGCTGTCATGATCGAAAGACGACGACTTTGACCACCGCGTCTCAAGAAGATGTCTCCTCTCTTGGCACAGGACTCGATCGATCAATACTCAAACGGGAAACCGTCAGCACGCGCGCGACCTGCGAGGGCCTGCCAACGTTTGGGCGAATTCTCGTGATATATGCGCAATTAGCCGGGTCTTGATGCAAATGCCCCTGTTGATCATTGCATTGATGCCACGCCTTTGTGAAGAAGTCCACAGGATTGGACTCACATCGAGGCTCAAAACCTGGGGCTGGAGGATGATGTCGTCACCAAGCCTTAGGAGTACCACTTCCCCAAGTCTTCGGTTC
The DNA here is from genome assembly GCA_022453515.1 of Astrocystis sublimbata. Taxonomy (NCBI): domain Eukaryota; kingdom Fungi; phylum Ascomycota; class Sordariomycetes; order Xylariales; family Xylariaceae; genus Astrocystis; species Astrocystis sublimbata. The sequence goes on from JAJNNY010000002.1 coordinate 659,788, forward strand.
GAAAGGTACCGCAATATGCCCGGAGTTCCTCCACTCGTTAAGCTCACGATCCGCTCTTGGTGATACGCGGGGCCAGTTAGCATCGCCTATACCAAGATTAGGCTTCTGCATCGTTGTCTACTGTCGCCCAGGGATTTGAATTATCTGCTGTGGATGTACCGCTCTGCAGTTTGGAACAATTGGCCTGTCAAATATGTTATCTGCAATGTAGACCTATGCTGGTGACTCCACATGGAGAGGTTGGAGGATGGACAAGCGAAGAAGCCTAGTTGAAAATACTCATATAAGCGCTCAGCCCGAGCTTAGTCGTGGGTTAGGTTTCTAGAGATATATCGATGGATATGATCTAACGGCACGGCTGGATATGATGCATCGTTTCGGATCTCTTGTAGCCTTGCTACTGGCAGCTATCTTCAGTGAGCAACTACCTTCTGGGATCACCAAATATAACATTGCTAACAAAATGCAGATGTCCAATTATGTCTTGGACAAGAAGCTGACCCAACTGTTTACACTGACAGTGAGACGGGTATTACATTTGACACATGGATCGTACCGGACAGGGCCGGGGGTTCCTCTAACCTCGGAACTTGGGGTGGCATGACGGTTGGAATGGCGCTGCCCGAAGATGCTTTGACAACTGACGCAACCGAATTTATCGGGTATATGGTCAGTATCTGAGTGGACATATGTTAGAAAAATGATGCTAACAGGACTGGTAGCTATGCCCATCCAACAGTACGGAACTAACAGGATGGTGTGGTATTTCGCTAGGTGGCCTTATGACGAACAGTTTGCTTCTTATGGCCTACCCGCACGAAGACCAAGTTCTCACTTCGTTTCGATATGCTACCGGTTATGTCCTTCCAGATATCTACACTGGGGACGCAAAGTTGACACAGATTTCGTCCACGGTAAACTCGACGCATTACTCTGTTATATTCCGTTGTGAGAACTGTCTGGAATGGGACCACGACGGTTCTACAGGCTCCGCGCCAACGAGCAACGGAACATTACTCTTGGGTTGGTGTAACGCTTTCCCTGCCCCAGGTGGTGCGGAGTGTCCCGACACGGTGACCCTAGAGCAGCATGACAATGGCCAGAGCATCTTCAGTGCCTCTCTAGACAGCGACGCAGCAAACCCGTCATACACACAGTGGGCAAGCATGGCCACCGCTACGGTGACTGGAAGCTGTGGAACAACAACAACTCCACCTACGACAACACCTACTGCCACTCCTACGGGCGCTCCTGTTCCCAGTGACACATACGACTACATCGTTGTTGGTGCGGGAGCTGGCGGTATTCCTGTCGCAGACAAGCTAAGTGAAGCCGGCAATAAGGTTCTTCTTATCGAGAAAGGGCCCCCAAGCACAGGACAATGGGGAGGCACACTGTAAGTGACCACCTAAGACATTTATTCCCCCTTCTCGCGAGTCTTCAAAGTGTATATGTACCTGACGACCAGCTCCAATATCTGGACATCTGCGTGCGCCAAGCATGAGTAGTTTCTCAATTTTACGTGGCATCTACTGACTGCAATTTTTAAAGTGGCCCAGACTGGCTTGATGGCACGAACTTAACCCGGTTCGACGTTCCCGGCCTCTGCAATGAGATATGGGAGGACTCAGAGGGAATTTCTTGCACCGACACAGACGTAATGGCTGGCTGTATTCTCGGCGGAGGCATCGCGATCAACGCAGGATTGTGGTGGAAGGTGAGTAGTCACGGGGTGGATAATACCCAATGGGTGTGGCTAACATGCTCTAGCCCAACGGTATAGATTGGGACTATAACTTCCCCGAGGGTTGGAAGTCGTCAGACATGGAAGAAGCAACATCGAGGGTCTTCTCGCGAATCCCAGGCACTGACACGCCATCTCAGGACGGCAAGCGCTATCTGCAACAAGGCTTTGATGTGATTTCAGGGGGGCTGGCTGATGCGGGGTGGAAGAGCGTCACGGCTAATGAGGCCCCGGATGAGAAGAATCGCACATATTCTCATACCCCTTACATGTTCGCCGACGGAGAGCGAGGTGGGCCTCTGACGACCTACCTTGTCACCGCCAACAAGCGTGACAACTTCGATCTATGGATGAACACAGCTGTGAAGCGGGTGATTCGCTCCGATGGGCACATAACCGGTGTTGAAGTCGAAGCATTCGGAGATGACGGGTATGCTGGGACAGTAAATGTTACCACCACTACCGGTCGGGTAATTTTATCAGCTGGCGCCTTTGGCTCGGCGAAGATCCTAATGCGAAGTAAGACTTTTCGTTTCCGATTGGATCGACGAAATGTCAAAATACTGACTTTTATAGGCGGAATTGGCCCCCAGGATCAACTCGAAATCGTGAAGAGCTCAGAAGATGGAGATACTATGATCTCGAGTGATTCGTGGATCGACCTGCCAGTGGGATATAATCTCAACGACCATGTCAACGTTCGTTTTTCCATCATCTACCTATCAGGAAAGCAGTTGCTAACTCTCTGTAGACCGATACCATCGTTGTTCACCCTGATGTGGTCTTCTATGACTATTCTGAAGCCTACGATAATCCTGATAAAACTGATGCAGACTTGTACTTGGGTATGTCCAAAATGAAATTCTAGAGTCCTTGGAATCCAGCTAACGTGGTTATAGACGAAAAATCCGGTGTATGTAACCATTGAACTTGACCCCCTTATGAGAAACCTTGGATTGTCCATTAGACAAAATCTGCTCCTGAGATGCCTGGAAGCTGCCGGATTAGGCGGCACCCCTTTAACCTTAGTTGCAATTACTGACTGCGATTTTACAGATATTCTCTCAAGCCGCACCGAATATCGGACCTATGTAAGCTGAGACCCTACATTTACTGAAGCGTTGGCTAAGATCTGCAGGTTTTTCGAAGAAATTGAGGGCGAGGACGGTATTGTTCGACAACTTGAGTGGACAGCGAGAGTTGATGCCTACGATGGTAGTGACGATAGCGAAACAGGGCGTAAGTCAATTCGATTATATTGCCATGTTAGTATAAGCTCCTTGCTGATTTTCCAAAGACGCCATGACCATGAAGCAGTATCTTGGCCGTGGATCGGTGTCAAGAGGCCGCATGACAATCACCAAAGGCCTCGGCACAGTCGTATCTGAAGCGCCATACCTCCAAGACAAGAATGATGTCGCGGCTGTCATTCAGGGTATCAAGAATGTCCAAGCTGCGCTTGAAAATGTCGAGGGGCTCAAATGGGTCATGCCTCCACCCGATACAACAGTTGAGGACTTTGTGAATAACGTACGTCCCACTCCCCAGACGCTTTGTCAGACCAAAACTAATAGTGCCTTGCAGTTGCTGGTCTCCCCTTCAAACCGAGGATCGGACCATTGGATCGGTAAGCCTTCTCTCAACCTTTTCAATCTAGACATCACCACTGACGGATTATAGGTACCTGCAAACTAGGAACCGATGATGGCCGTGATGGAGGAACCGCGGTTGTCGATGTCAACACCCAGGTTTACGGCACCGATAATCTCCTCGTCGTTGACGCGAGTATCTTCCCCGGCCACATCACTTCTAACCCGTCATCCTACATCGTCATCGCCGCCGAGCGTGCCGCCGAGCGCATCCTGGCGTTGTCGCCTGCGAACTAGTTCAGTCTCGAAAGTGTATATGATCGCTTCCGCATAGCAAGTCCATAGTTGTATATATGTGTGCCCTTAATATGGCAAACAAAAAAACTTCGTGTTGACCCCTGTTCTTTTAAATCACTTGTCTTAAAGTGGACGGGTCTGGCCAGTATGATAACATCAAATGAATGATGCCGAATCATTTGAAAAACTGAAAACATCGTGGCCGTTGAAGCTCGAAGCTAGTAGCCGTACCTATAGGCAATAAAAGAACTAGTCATGTCTATATAAAAGGTATCTCGAAATCCATCTATGAAGTGCGAACAGCTAGAAAATTACCCAATGAACGCCTTTGATGCCCTGCATCATACCATCTATAAGTAGGTATCTCTATATATATCTATATATGCCCACCGTCTACCGCTCTAAGGAGACATATGAAACTTTGAATGAGAGTTGCGTGAGAAACACGATATTCGTGACTGGCAATTGCGCGGTATCGCACCATCATGGGCTTCGCTTTCTTCCTCTGCCTTCGGTCTGCGAACATTACTTTAGGCGGCCTGCTTCTGAGCAGTCAACTCCGGCATTTGTAGTCTAGCCGACGCCAGTGATTTCCCCTCGACCGGCGCACTTTTGAGCAGTTTCGTGCTATCAGCCGCCACAGGCTCATCCTGGCGCAACGCCTCCAACTTCTCCGCTCGTCCATTTAGGAAACTCAAGTACGTCTGCCAGCCGACGGCGACCACGCCGCCGAATATACTGCGGTACTCAAACGGGATGAAGGCGAAGTTGAAGGCCGTGACCGCCGGCCAGAGCTTGCACGAGTTGACCCAGCTCACGGGGACGGTGTTGCAGACGCGCCGCCAGGCCTCGGCGGCCGAGTCGCCCGAGAGAAGCGCCTGCGCCCCAAAAAAGTAGACGTTGAAGAGCGGCGTGAACGTCAGCTGGTTCACGGCCACCTTGACGCCGACGGAGAGCAGCAGCGACGAGTAGTTGAAGGACCGCGCCAGGAAAGAAAACCAAATATAACCCGGGATCGCTGCCGAGCCTCCGATGGCCAAGGACCTGGCGGTGCGCGCCCAGTCGTGCTTTCTCCCCCCTTTCTCCGCGCCCTGCTCTTCGCCTGAGACCTTGTCGTCGGACGCATCTGTTTGCCCGCTGGCACTCATGCGCTGCGCCCCGAAGTCAGCACACAGGTAGATTACGAGTGCGCTCGCGACCTGTGTGGCCCATGGACGAGCGCGCTGGGCGCGCGCATACGCCTGTCCCGCGCGCGTCAGCGGACCCAGGCGCTGCCAGAACGGCAAGGGCGTGACAATGTTGGGGGCGGGTATTGGGCTCGTGGCATCAGGTCCTGGCTGCTCTGCTATTTGCTTTGCGAGATGTGGTTCAGTATGTGCCTCTGCCCCGACCTCGGCGGCGGGTTTTCTCTTTGCCAGATTATTGGGCTCCGGGGATGACGACTGTTGCCGCCGCAAGACCCGATAGAAGTTGGATTGCTTGGGACCGCATGGTAGACACCGGGGTGAGGCCCGGATCAGAAGCTGTAAATGCATCGGGAGAGTTGCTTAGGCACGGTTCGGCTGGGTCGGGCTGGGTCGGGTCGGGTCGCAGGAACACTAAATATCGCTCATGAAACTGTCTCTACCACTATTCCAGATTCCAGACGCGAGTCTAGTGTTTTGGAAGTGGGAAAAATCGAGAAAAATAGGCTTGTATGTGTTGTCTAATGATTTGGTATCGGTGGGGTTGTAAAAGAGTGTAATGTGCCGAAGCGTGGTCAGGAAAGAAAGAGAAAACAAGTACCTAATAGAATGAAGTTGTGATTTGTCGTCATTTGAGTCGGCTGCCTTTGACAGGTTGCGATCCCTTATATTTCCCCACGGTATTTTTAGATGAGACTCGGCTAAAGCCGGAATGGCGACTACTAACACTGTACACATACAGGACAATACAACATACAAGACTGACCCCTGTCGCCAATCAGGGGTAATATCTCGATAAATGGGGCCGCAGGTGCATTGCCGAAAGACGAGCCCCTGTCCTTGACTCCTTGCCCGCTACCTGCGTGCACGCCACATGTGATCAGGGATTGGGCAGATGGGAAAAGTACTCGGCAACCTTTCAGGTGCAACGAAGGCGCCGTCACTCTGTAACGACTTGAAATACCTACCTAGGTAGTGATTAACCAAATCGGTAAAATTGCCATGTGTCTATGGAACGCGACGGCATATCGAAGAAGTCAACGCGAAGGGAATTTAATTCAAATATATCGTTGTTGTCATTCAAAGGTAAATTAACCAGACCCGACTGTCCCATTTTCGGGGCAGAGCCTTAACCCACTCGAACAACGCATCGAACCCCATGATCGGGCTTCAGTCAAGCTCGCCACTGACAAACCCAATCTGTCGCCGAGCGCCAGGAGGGGCGCTGTTGAGGTTGGCAGCGAGCGTGCTCTGGCTATCGACCAGCTTCTTCTGCTCCTTGAGACGAGCCTTGAACCGCGTATCGGCCGCCTTGTCGAGCTTGTCCATTTCCTCGCGCTCGCGCAAACGGACGCTGCTCAGCTGCCGCTCGTTACCAACCCGCTCGCTCCCTACACTGCGCTCCCATTCCAGCAGTCGGGCTTGTTTCTGGCCTTCGACAGCGAGCTCGGCATCGCCGATCGCACGGGCGCGTGTGACGCTCGCTTTTGTCAGGTTCTCCTGGTGCTCCAAGTCCCGAAGCTGCTTTGCGCGTTGCTGGCGCAAAGCGGCGTTGAATAGGTCTTCTTCTACATGGGCGCGCTCCTGCAGTGCTGCGATATCCATGTTTTGTGCTCGCTTCTTTCGTGCTTCCTCCTGCTCGGTTTGACTAGCCAATATTTGAGCTTGTACTGCTGCCAACTCCTTGTTCCTCCGTATTGTCAAGACATGGTTCTCGTCGGCTAAACGGAGACGGTCGAGACGAGCCTGTCGCTGTTCTTCTTCAAGTTGGATGTGAGGAGGCATCCCCACACTATCATCTGGCTGTGGGCCCAAATTCTTGTAGTACACGTCAGCGCATCGGTTTGCACGTAGCAGCCTCACGAGTTCTGTCGCATTATCTGAATTTGCCAACACCTTCTTGACGTACATCGTGGGCGAGTACGTAAACTCCCCATCGTTGTACTGGTTGAAGGACTTGTTGATCTCTTTCCATAGAGCCGCCCGTAAGACAATTTTGGTCGTGGTCGTAGGATCTGCCGACTCCAGAGCAAGCAGAAGTGCCGACTTGCCCTCTGACTGAATCGTAACGTCTGTTCCACTCTGCAGCAAAAAATCAACGGCCCTTTCCATCGCTTTTTCTCTGCTTGCCGTTATTTCAACAGAGTCGCTCGCATGTAAACATAGCTCCGCAAGAGCACTACGTCCGTCGTGTAAGGGGCTTGGGAAATCTGGATCGTGTCCAAACTCCACCAACACTCTCATAGCCTGCATATTAAGCTCTCTTGCAGCGTTATGGAGGGAGCCATCGTTTTTGGGAGCTCCAGCTGCGAGCAGATTAGACATCATAGTAACAGCTAGTTCCCCTCCAACAGCTGACGCCAATGAGAGCGGCGAGTTTCCGAGAACGTCAAGTTGGTCAACTTCAGCACCGGCTAGCAATAGTAGTTTTACGACATCTTGACGGCAGGTCCGAATGGCTAACATAAGCGGTGTCACATGAGAAACGGCAGTCTCGAAGTTGACTTTGGCTGTTGAAATGTTAGCGAACGATCCTTGTAGTTGGTCTCAAAAACTATCTGCTTACACCCCCTTTCGATCAAGATGTGAATAACGTTTGTACTGATCTTCTTCTGCGGCTGCAACAATGCCCACATAAGTAAGTTAATTGATTCAGCTTCGTCAAGTCCGTCTATAATTCCCTTGTAAGTTGTCACCTGGTCATAGTAAAAGCCAATGTCGAAGAGAGTCTCGAGAATCTTGGTTGATCGTGGATACAGAGACAATGCTCGGACGACAACAGGATCGGAGCCTGGTCGATCAAGCACATCATCTAAATCAACGTTCGCGTTACGATACTCCAAAAAAAGGACAAGAAGCTCGTGAGCTTGGTTTTCGGCAATCGATGCGTCGAATATCTTGGGAAAAGCCGACTTGAGTGTCTCAGCATTTGGCTTCTCCTTTAGCAGAGTTGCGAGAAGTTCTTTGTCGCCATGTGCTACTGCAAATTGCACAGCTTCGCCATGGTTATGGTTGACATCTGCACCATGGTTTAGTAGCAGGCTGACAAACGATATGGTGAGAGCATGCGAAGATGCGTTGCTGTGTTTGAGAACAGCAACGAGCACAGCCCCTGCAGTGTCTCCCCTAGCTCCTCTCTCTAGAAGGCTTGTGGCAATCTTCAGTCCCCGCTCAGAAAACCATAAATTCGGATCGCCATAAACAAACGCTTTGCTGAAAACTAAGGAGGCGTTTGCATTGGTGACATCAGGCTCAAGTAGTTCCTCAAATAGTGGAGGCGATAGTGTTGATGCGGCAGCAACCAGAGCCTGGCAATCATTCGCAATTGGTGATGCGCTGTTTTGCATAAGGTAGCGGATCAGCCTCTCCTCCGGATCTGAACCCTTGACTGCTCGATATAAAGCTGAATTGATGGCGTTAGGGGTTAATTGGCCGGATTTGAAAAGCCACTTGATGACTGTGAACCTCGTATCTACGTTGAGATCCCAGCATGCATCAAGACCATAAGCAAGAGTTTGCGGCGATGGTTTCTTCTGTTGACGCATTAGTGGTTGCAGGTTAGGCTTGTTACTCTGGCCTACCTGTTGGCTGCTGGCTCGCTCGTCTATCGGCGCAAGGCCAAGAAGAAGTTCCAGATTCTCCAGAAACGCACTTCTAATTGCCTTTTCGACCGCTTCGCCGTTGTTATAATCGGGGTTGGCACCGTATTGAAGTAAGAGTTTCACCATATCTGTGCCCTCATCAGCGTATCGGACCGCTGATACAAGCTGAATGTCAACTACTTCGCCCGTAGCTCCCATTTGGAGAAGAAGCTGAAAAATCTCAGCACGCCGTTTGAGATCGCTCAACTGCGTGGCACCCTGAAATCCTTTTTGTAGAACATTCAGGGAGACCTTTGTATTCCCCTTCAAAAGCATTTCCAATACGCTGAGAGCTCCCGATTCGCATGCCTCAACAATTGCCTGTCCCTCTTTATGGTTTATACTACCACCATTTTGAAGGAGAATTGTCCCAAACGCCAAATCACCGTCTGATGCTGCTGCAAGGAGTGCATCACTTACTATTTCCCCTGATGCACCAGCTTTCAGCAGTGTCTCGCTCAAGGCAGCCCGTGTCGTCTTCTTTTCGGATTTCATGGCTTCGGCAAATGCCGCGTTGAGGACGTCTGTCGCAAAGCTCTTGTTTCCCAGCATCAGCTTAACAATATCGTGTTTCTCATGTCTTATTGCCTCAAGAAGTGCCATGCCGTCCGAAGTATCAGCATGTGTAAGAAGAGCATTGATCAGAGGAATATCGTCGGGGTGTGCTTGAATTGTGAATATGAGTGCTCGGTTGACTTGCTCGTGAGGCATGCCACCGTCCAGTATCTTCTGAGCGTGGCTTAGACGATCCATTGGTTCATGTATATGCAAGGCATGCGGCATGACCCAGGCGAGAGTCATAGGTAGAGGTGACGCCGTAAACAAAATGTCCACGATTTGCATACTTGATGCTGCAACCGCACAACTTAGCGCCTCGCCATTAAACGAGTTAACATCGGCTCCTTTTGACAAGAGGAATTTCAGAAATGTGAAGTCCCGCGGTGATGATGTCGCTTCCAATTGTTGCTTTACCTCTTCGATCAAGAGGCTGCTCACTGCGCCTCTCGACTCAGTTCGACTTAGCATCTTCTCTAGTCGGTCAACCTTGAATGTAGACACTGTGAGAGTCCCTAGGCCTTTCAAGGCCCGGTCAATGCTTTCATTGTTGGGTTGCCCATATTCAAGAATAATATCCAGAATCTCGACGTCGGGGTATTTTGCCGCATATTCAACTATGGCTCCGCCATTGATGTTTACATCAGCATTTCCCTGTTCGAGCAGGACCTTGGAGAGTTGTTTATCAATGGGCTTTTCGGTGCAGATCGCTTGTTCTAGGGCAGAATTGACACAGAGACCTGAAAGCCGTGTTTTTAGGGAAAGTTTGGTAAGTTCCAACCTCTCAGGCCTAGGGAGGCCTTGAATGCTTGGAAATACTTGGGCGAGGATAACATGGGTTGGGGGCTTGTGCGTGAGAATAAGGCTTGCAATTGTCAAACTCCTTTGCTCAACCGCAATCTGAAGTGCGAGTGCACCTTTGTAGTCAGTTGACGCAGTTTCATGTCGCTTGGTGGTATTCATGTGCTGCTGGGTCTCCGCATTCTGACGGACGGCATTCTCATTAGCCTGCACCAAAGGCGAGATGAGCAACTTCACCGTTTCCGCATCCCCAGCCTTAGCTGAATCAATAAGTGCTTCATCTAGAGGAACGCCAGCTGCGCCAAACCTCAGGAAAGCGTCCAAAAGGAATCGGCGATCCCCAAAATGTATGTCCTTTGGCAGCAGTTGCACGCACTGTGAGGCGTGGTTAGGGCTCATCCGGGCCGTTCCACTGAGTACAGTCTTGATAAGATCGATATCGCCTTTGGAAACGGCGTTTCGTAAAGCTACCGCATCCTGAAAATCAAGCGAGGCTCCATAAGATACTAGTAATTGTACCATCTGTAGCGACTTGGTAGCACATGCGTGAACTAAAGCTTGGGCAACAGGGGCACCTTCTGCGCCGGCACAAAGCAATAATTCAGTCATTGCTAGCTTTTCATTTGAGTTTGTATTCTGTTGAGATATAAGCTGTTCGAATGCTTGATTGACTGCTGGCTGTTGTGGCGGCCTGCTTCCGAGCAGTAGAGCCAGTGTTATGTCTCTACGTCGAAGCTCAACTGCGGATTTGAGCGCAGAGGCTCCTTCATAGTTCCCATCTGCGATTGACTGACTCAGATGTATTACAGTATTGAGACAACCGGCTTTGGTTGCATGTATCATGGACTGCGAGACCCAGGATGCTGATGGCCGTCCCTGGGATGCTACAATCATAGCAATCAGATGTACTTTTTGATCAACCACACAAGCCTGTCGAAATGCATCTTGACCCTCTGCCGTTTGCGACGCAGCGGCACCGTATCGTATCAATAGCTCGGCAATCTCATTGCTTCCGTTATGCAAAGCTACGGGCAACGACGTATTCAGAGCAGAGACGTCGGCAGATGGTAATAGGACCTCTACCATTTCGAGTTGGTTGTTCTGGACTGCAATTTGCAGAACCTTGCTCTTTTCGAACATCTCAGAGCTTTTTCTCCTGTTGAGGAGACCAGTGCGGGTCTTTTGAACAAGGTTAATATTGCCACCAAGCGAATTCATCTTCGAGATCAGGACTTCGGCCACGCCTGCAGAGCCTCGACCTGAGACGTGGGCTTCGAGAGCATCATATATTTCCTTGTATTCCCAAGCCGTCTTCTTCGTCGTGAAAGTCTTGGAAAGCCCCTCTTTAAACGAGCGATTCTGAGGCCGTTGTCTCCTAAGCACCTCCTCGGCAGCAGCAATGTCGTTATCCGTGCGATAGGACGGGGGACATTCCGGCTTAGGTTTTGGCAACGGAGGTGGTTGTATGGAAAGGCCGTATTCATCACTCATCTGCCGGAGCCGTTTGAGTTGAGCATCCCGACGATGAGTGGCGTCCATTTTGGCTTGGTGTTAGACAAACGTGTGAGTGATGTGATGTGACTGGGCCAAGTCATGCACATTTACTGCTGCAAATAGCGGACAAATGAGATATAGTGCATTGATTGTTGCAACCTAAATAAGATAGAGAGGGCCGGGTCTCAATTGTCCATGGATATTGGCAAGTTGCCGTCAAATTCCAATGCACATGGCGATTTTTGAAGCCGGCCAGGACATTCTCCCGTACTGCGCGGTCGACGTCCAGGTAAATTGATTGCTTGATTGCTTGATTGCTTGATTGCTTGATTGCTTGAATGGGTCTGATGATAGAGGCTTGCGTGGTCCGTCTCATGCCCTCTAAGCCCGAGGATCAGGGTGATTTTTCGCCTTTGAAAGTAGATCAAAGATGGTAGCCAAGCAATAATAGGAAAACTGAAAGAATTCATTTTTACCTTACGCCTAAGGTTATATAATGTACCCAGCACAGAACTTCGAGGTTGGCGTACGTGTGGTTGTCATTGGGTGGGTCGCAATCAGAAGATGCTCAGCCACCATCCTGGCGAGCTGGCATGCCTGGAAGTCCCGAAAGCTGCTGCCTTGCAGCTAGGATTTCATGCTGGGCTACATATGTACCTTATGTGGGTAGTACGAGTATCCATGAATATGCGCGCACTATGTACTTACAGTACTGAGTGAGTACCTACCTACATGTAGGTAGATATTTTGCAATCCCAGCTGCGCTACGCCGAATTCCTCTGTAGCTCACCTCAAGAGTCATCCATCATAATGTTCCAAGTTGCATGCTGATTTCTAACCAAGACCCGCGTCTTAAGTGTCGAGGAGTATGCACTGTGCAGCTTCGAATTGCCCAATCTCATCAGCTAGAACTAGCGTCGTGCTACCTACTTACCTTAGGTACGCCTACCTACGTCTACCTAACTAACGCCTTGCAACCTGGTCTCCACTGCTCAGCTTGCTACCGACAGGCGAGACAGCTCGACAGGGGGCACGGTGTAAATCATTCATTCACCTTACGAGTGCCCATTCTACCCAGAATACCTACCTAGGTACCTTGCATGGAATACATCAGCACAACTTCTTAAGTGAGGACCTAAGGCAGCTATCTATGCGGTCATCAGCATCGGCCTGAGATTCCAAGTTGCTAATGGTTTTATCCCATGACTTTCTAGCTCAAAAGTTGATGTTTATAGCATTGAGATTCCGGGTCCCTGCTCAAGTCATTATTAAGCTATCCTAAAGCGTGGCTGTGTCTATTCTCCTCGTCTCTCATCTTTTCTATACGTAACTGTATGAGGACGTCGTGAATATGGCATTGCGGTTAATCCCTTCTTCATGATGTCTTGTTCTTGAGAGCATCGAGTAACTCTGCCGGAGGCTCTTGTCGATAGCCTTTGGGGTTGTTTGATACCCACCGCCAGAGATCGTCGCATGCCTTCTCCATGGTGAGCTCTGTCTTCCAGTTGAGCTCCGTGTTTGCCCTTGTTGGGTTTGCTGTAAGATCGAGAACGTCGCCTTGTCTCCGGGGCACGACATCGTATGGGAGGTCGTGGCCCACCACGGCACTAAAGGCCTTGATCATCTCGAAGACCGTGCTTCCACGGCCCGATCCGAGATTCCACGCTTTGACACCGGGCTTGTGTTCTCGGAGGTTGTTCAGCGCAACAAGGTGGCCACGGGCAAGATCCACAACATGGATGTAGTCTCGGATGGCGGTTCCGTCACGCGAGGGGTAATCTGGCTTTGTGTCAGCATTCACCTATTCCTATTCCTGGAAGGGGGCCATGAGGCATCTGACTGACCGTCACCGAATACCAAGAGCTTGGGTCGATCGCCGGTGGCTACTTTGCCAAGAAGCGGAAGCAGATTGTAAGGCACCCCCTGGGGGTCTTCTCCCATGATGCCGCTAGGGTGGGCACCACAAGGGTTGAAGTAACGGAGATTGGCACCGTTCCATTGCTCGAAAGGCTTGCCGGCCTTTTGGGCGTTCTGGCGCTCGGCAGAGATGAAGTCTTCTATGATGCTCTCGACAGTGGATTTGGTCCTTCCGTAAGTGTTTGTTGGGCCGATAGGGCAGTGCTCGGGAATGGGGATCATGTTCTCGAAGCGAGTCGCATCGCCATAGACGGTGGCAGAGGACGAGAAGACGATGTTGGTGACATTGTGCTTCTTCATAGAGCTCAGAAGAGAGACGGTACCGCCGACATTTACGCGATAGTACTCGAGCGGGATCTCGGCAGACTCTCCCACGGCCTGGACCAAGGGATGCATTAGCGAGGCGCGGTCTACAGGGCGCGGCGCGATTGAAGTACGAAGGACTCGTAGAACTTGCCTTGAGGGCTGCGAAGTGGATGACGCTGTCGATGGCGGGGTGAGCAGCAAAGACCTTGTCTAGATCGGCTTCGTTGGTCAGGTCGGCCTTGTGGAATGCAGGCCGCTTCCCGCAGATCAGCTCAATGCGGTCGAGAGCGACTTCGGACGAGTTGTAAAGGCTGTCGACGATGACGACGTCGTAGCCAGCTTCAAGGAGGGCGAGCGAAGTAAAAGATCCGATGTAGCCCGTGCCACTGGCGCAAATCCCGTGTTAGCCAGGCTGGTCTGCTCACGCACGCGCAAGACGAGAACATTTCGGAAGGTTGTCTAGGTGAGTAGATGCCCAGTATCCAGGTGGACATGTCAAGGTGAGGGCTTACCCGGTGACGAGAACGGTTCCGACAGGCATCTTGAGCGACCTTAGAAACGAAGGTATGGTTCTGGAAGTGTGGACGTCGTAGCAATTGAGCTTGGAGGAGGGTGAATGGGGGGTTGCGATGGACGGAGCAGGAGATTCGGGTCTAGGTGACAACAGACGAAGCAGCGGTCAAGATAGGAGGCAGTGGTCAGTGGTCGAGATACTCACATGCCTTAGTACCTGCCACTGCCTGGCTACACGTACGTAGATCGGACCTCATGTGGTGTGATCCGCTCCAGCCTAAGTGTCGCTCCTTAATTTGTTTAGTTGCGTGTGCTTGCCCCTCTCTGTGCTCCCGTCTGCCCCTCCGTCCCTCTGCCCCTCCTAGGTACCTGAGTACCTACCCCTCCATCCACTTCTAGTGGCATGATAGGCAGATTGAGCATGACTGAGTTCCAAGGTTTAGACGTGTTTAGACGCCATGCACGATTCAATCTCATAATTCCACTGCAAGTATGTTTCCGATGTTTTATGAGCTTTCCATCAACCCTCTACACAATGACTCCGGGTCATATTGGGCATACATACAGGGACCGATATAGTTTACATAGTCCAGCAGCAGGGGAAAACAAGTGAGTATAGACGAATTTCTATACATGGACTGAAACCCCTCGTTCAATGTTGGCCTAGGTGGGGTGGCATTTAGGACGCCTTATTTTCAGGGACGAGATACTACTAGGGCACCTAGAATAAGAAGAATGCTGGCATGCTGGTTCGCCGAGGTTCGCTTCATAGATACTTACATAACCTTGGGGCCTTGGAAGGTACTTGCCCAATGTGGCTGGAGTCCAACCACTCTCATTTGTGGCCGTGCAAGATTTGCGTAGCCGCAAGAGTGCTTGCCGAGCCTAAGTACATGTAGGGTGCACAGGTAGGTGTCTCCCTCAATGAACCCCCAACGTTTGCATTATTCAATCGCCTACACGTACATGCCGCAACGACGCGTTCGTGTAAAGTACTTGGAGATTTCCACTTTAAAGTACCTCTTACCTACCCACCTTCACTTGTTACACATAACCTCGGAGCTTCGCGTCGCAACCCGCAAGCTATTGGATTATTCCCCAAGAGCTGATATCCTTTGATAGGTATTATGGGAATCCAAAGTCAAAGTCGATTCTATCCGGATATCTTGGGCCTTCTTTGACCGAGGTGGCCAGCTTCAACAACAGAGCCGCCCGGAACAGTACAGCTTCGTCTGGTTCGCGTCAACTTCGGTACATCAACCCATGTCACCTAATTATTCTCGGAGACGGAAAGTCTTGGCCAAGTTACCCTCCTGTTCTAAGTGACGGTCTTCGTGTCACTTGCCGGACGCGGTTGTGCAGCCGTTGCGACAAAGGCGCTGCCACTTACGACCAGACGTTTGCAGCGCCACCGGGTCGCATCCTATCACTACAGTACCCTATGTTTGACCAGTCTCCTCCAGATTACTCATCAGGCCGCCGTATACGCCCTCGCATTGCCGACATTGCCATCGTCCTCTCGCACGACTTCTCAGTCGATGCTTGGTGGGCACTGGAAGTCCAAACTGTGCTTTCGGTCACCATTTGTGCCGTTTTGCCACTGGTCTAGCACTGCTCAAGACCTCATTGATTGAGCTCGAAGATTCGGTACGAAACCGCCCTGAATTCAATGCTAGTTATGGATGATCAGACAATGGGATAGATCCATTCGCCTTGCTTCTTAGTTCTCTTATTTTCCTTTGTCCTTGTACTCTCTATGGATGATCTCGGAGTCGATCCTATAAGTGGATGTTCCTATTCCATCGACTCACAGTTGGATTCTCTGAAGGTACGCTAACGATGGTTATTAGGGATCGATGTGCATGAATCTTAGCAGATCAACTTTTGAGAATTGACCAGTGGGATACTGTTGGATTACCATGCCTCCAAGAACGAGGAAGAAGGGGCCGGAGCCAAATCCGGACCTCCCCGGCCTGTTTCCCACCCATGACGGATCCTATGGCATCAATACACTCATCAGCATTGAACCAGAGTCCAGAAAAGGTCACAAATCAAACAAGGGTGACGATGTAGACCAAACGGATGACCAGAAGTGGGCAACTGCTCTCAGAGGCAAGCTTGGCAAGAAATACGGAATGAACAGCAACCTAAAAAAAGCCATCGATGAGAGTCATAAGGAGGTGCAGGAGGAGGAGCATCTAGGAAAAAACTCGGGTTCTCACCATTCCTCGCAGGGGCAAAGTGGGCAACAGTCGCAGAGTGGAAACCAGCCGCCGGGGTCTTCCGGTTCTAACATTCAGGCTGCTCCTTCGCCTCCTGCAAGTCATGAGAGTTATATAGGCATTCCTTACGACATCGACGATATTACCGCTGGTGTGAAACCTTCCAGTGATGCGAACACAGCTGCTTCCTTCAGAGCTTCTACCCATCCGCCTAATCCATCTGCTGTGTCCCACATGGCCAGAGTTCCTGGCGCGTCTGGTCCCTCCGGACCCAGCTCATCTCGCCCTGGGCCTCGGAGGGCTGGCAGCGGTCCTGGGCCATCTGAGCCTCCAGATGATTCTGGCTCCATCCCTGTCTTGGCCCCACACGTTCCCGATTACAATCCCAAGAATCCCCCATTCAGAGAAGAATATGCAGACAAACCTCGCCCCCCATATACGCGGTCATCATTACCTTCGGAGGACTCATACAGTCATAGTAGTGTTAGTCAACGTTCATCGCGTTCATCGCGTTCATCGCTATCAGCTGAGTATATACCGTTCTATGGAATGCCAAAGAGAGCGGGCGGGAACGAGCCGATATCAACCAAACCCCCTGATACTTCCAGAAGCTACAAAGTCGAGAACGGACTGTTTGCCAACGCCATGCTCCAAACTCCCAGCCGGTATACAGCTGCCCCCCGGCCCCCGGCCACGACTACGTCCAGACCACCTCAGCCTGCTCCTAACACACAACCCAATCTACAGAGTCAGCACAGACCGGGGGGAAGAACTAGAACGGGTTACATCTCTCCTTCTGCCGACGAATCAGATCCGGTTTCGCAGCTTGATCTATTGAACAAATTTGCGCCAGTCCAACCTACCTCAGGTTCGCAACCTCCCACGAGAAACCAACCAGCGACAAATATCCCCTTTAACTTGACTCCTCCGGATTCCAATGAGAACCGTCCGCCATCGGGCCAAAACAAGGCCCCCGGCTTAGGAACAACTCGCGCCCCACCAAACCGAAGAGGAACGTCTAATTCCGATCCTCCACAAACTGGCAAGACCATTACCAATCAGCGAAAATCACCCAACACCCGAAGAGGTCCAACCAGATCATGGACCTGGGTGTCGCTAGACAATCTGAAAACCTTTATCTTATCGGTGATATTCTTTATGGCGGTCTTGGCGGCACTCTTGTTCCTACTCCCTATTCCATCAGACGATATACTCGACTCCGACAATGGTAATGGTCTAGCCCTTAACCTGCCAAACATGGATGTTCGCAAGATGTGGGACTCATTTCTCTCGAAAATAACACCAGATTTCCCAGATATACATCCAATGCCGTCTCGTGGTACACACTCTCATGCCACACAACATCGTGGCACACGCAAAGGCCCTAGCGGATCACGAATCTCGGACAGCAGAGTTGTTGGTTCTGACGAGCTCCAGGAGGACTTAAAGGATCTGCTCCCGGAAAAGATATGGGTGCAAGGACAAAAGGACGGGAAACTAAAACCCCAAGAAGACTTCTACCATGCTCTTAACGATCATTACAAGCGGATGATAAAAGACAGTAACATTTTGTCACTGAAGAATGGAGACTTGTCTGAAGACCACTGGCATGCGATCGAGTCTCGAATATTGCATGCCGGCTTGGGGGGGAATGCAACAACGAAAGATGTAGAGGCTCTTGTGAAACAGGAAGTCTCTCGAAGTTGGGACAACTGGCTGAGGCTAAACGATAAGACACTGAAAACGGCCAAAACGGGAACAACATTGACAAAGGACGAGTTCATGGACCTGATCCAGGAGGAAGTCTCCACTTACAAAGATGAAATTGGTCAGGAGATCCCGAAACTGCAGCAGCAGATCAAAGCCATTTCTAAGAAAATGTCTCAATTCCGAGACGAAGTTGGGTCATTCAGTGGTAAATCCCAAGCCGAGATTACAAGAAAGACCAAGTCGCTACTCTCGGAGGCAGTTGACAAGATGAAGATCGAGGCACTTTCACGAGGTGTCATCAAAGGCCATGCCACTGATGTGGTGGCCAACCAGGTAAACTTCTTCACAAGAGGTTCAGGTGCTGCGATTGATGCCAAATTGACCTCAACTGCATGGAAACCTGCAAAAGATGCATTCAAGTCAAATAAATGGCTCGACAAGGATGGTTACAAAGCGCAGCCGCCGTTTGCAGCCCTGTCGGCCTGGAACGAAGAGGGTGAATGCTTCTGTGCTGGGCCTGACCTCAAAGGACACGGCGTGGGCACTAATAATATTTCTGTCGTGGTTGGCCGAAATATTATCCCAACTCACCTAGTCGTAGAGCACATCCTACCAGGGGCCACGCTCGACCCAGGTGCGATGCCAAAAGAGATTGAAGTCTGGGCTTACATTGAGCAAGTGGATCTTCGCAACGAGCTACAAGCTTTGTCCGAAGTGCAATTTCCCAACACACCCAAGGAAGAGGTCCTTAATGAAGGATATGTGAAGATGGGGCATTTCACCTACGAGAAGTTGGAAACAGGCGACGGAGTCCAGGTGTTCAAGATCAGCGACGAATTGGTGCGCATGCACGCCTGGACAAATAGCCTCGTTGTCAGAGCCATCAACAATTACGGCGCAGACCATACGTGTTTCTACCGACTGCACATTTACGGCCAGATCATAGAACGGCCAGATGGCACACCAACTCACAATAACACTGCCAAACGGACTTGGTTCTGGTAACCTGGCCTCTATAGTGTATGACAACTCATATGATGGAACAGCATTCATTCCGATGAGTGGAGTTTTTGTCCGGAGCGAGGAGTTGGTGTTGGAGCAGATCATATTTGGAATTGGGCCTCTTTGGCGTCCGGGAGTTTGGTTGCAATCACGTAAATGGATGCAGCAAGCGAGAGCCAGACGAAATCGTCAAGGAAGTTGAGCAGATAGGCTTTGGAGTTTCGACGTGATGATACCACCACCCGCTTCAAACGTAGCTTGTTCATATTGTACTTTCACATGCTTGGTGCGTAGGTACCCAAGGTACCTACGTAGATACCTGTATCCCTCTGATAATTACGATATAGGAAGCATTGTGTTTCTAGAGATTTGCTAGTTCTTTGCACATATTTTTCAACTAAATATAACGTCGGCGGTCTTTGAACATAATTCAAATGTGTATTTGGCATATTGCCCTTCATATAAGCAATTGGCTTGGCTCCTAACGTGCATTGGTATATACCTACTAATCGTCCAACAGGCCTGTAGCAAGCGCCTCGTAATCCTCCAGTGTGTCTGGCTCATCTGTGATCTCGATAACCCTGTTCTTGCCCTTCCTGCCCTTCCTGCTCTTTTCATCGTCTTCTGAGTCGTCTTGGAACCACTTCTTCGCCTTCTTCCTCGGCCGACTGTCAAGCTCCGCTTCTCCATCAGAATCACTGCCGCCATCATGCACTCCGCCCGCAACAGGAAGAGAAGCCAAGAAGGCCAAGGGGTCCTCGCCATCGTCGGACGTCGCCAGTTGAGGTCCAGCAGTTGCCGACACCATGCCATCCTCCATGGCCTCGCGAGCCTTGCGCCGTTCCTTCTTCTCGCGCCGCTTCTCCTTCGCCAGCGCCTTGTCGTCGACGTCTGCCTCCTTGACCCTAACCGATTCACCCTCGACAAATCTCTGCCGTTGCGCCTCAGCGGAGCCGTCGCGCTGGAAGTCCTCCTCGCCCTGGATGCGGTAAGGATGCTGCGCCGTGCCTTCGTCGTCGAACACGATGTGGTCACCCTTGCCCTTGAATTTGAGCATCTGCTTCTTCGACTTCAACATCTTCTCCCTCCTCTTCGAGTCGACGATAAACGGCTCCTCGCCGCCTAGACCTTGTATGATCTTGGTTCCCGATGGTAACGTCGCTTTGCCGTCGGCTGCTTCGTCCAGGTCGTCGCCCTCGATAACCCGCTTCACCGCCAAGAAGTCGTCTTCACTATCCTCTGCGGCCTTGTCGGCAGTGTCGCCGATCAGTTTGGTGTAATGATCAGTGAGCACATCCTGGTTAGTACGTTCAAACATCTTGTCCACTTTCGTCCGGACCTTCTTCTTCTTCTCGGGGTCGAATTCGGAGTCCGAATCCGAGAGGGCAGCGCGAGACATATTCTTCAGCTTCTTCACATCTTGCCCCTTGTTGAAATTGATTATGGGCGCTCCCGGCAAACCCAGACTAGAGGCATACGCTTCCAGATCGAGTGATTTGAGATTGAAGACGTCTTTGTCCTTTTGGAGGTGTATTGACCTGGCGTAAGATATGAAGGCTTTTGA
The DNA here is from genome assembly GCA_022453515.1 of Astrocystis sublimbata. NCBI lineage: Eukaryota > Fungi > Ascomycota > Sordariomycetes > Xylariales > Xylariaceae > Astrocystis > Astrocystis sublimbata. Next base: position 680,327 of record JAJNNY010000002.1, read on the forward strand.
TGCCAGGTATTTTAATGCCGGGTCCTTGAAGACCATGCTCTGAACTGACTCATCGATAGCTTGCTTCTTATTCTCGCGCACATTGACTTTGTTGATGGGTATCTTCTTGGACTCGAGACGCTTCATCATGCCCTCCTCCTCGCTAGGGTCGAGGAAGAGGACAGCCTTTCCATCTTTATTAAATCGGGCGGTCCGACCCACCCGATGAATGTATGTGTCGACGTCTTCGGGCGCATCCACCTGGACGACCCAGTCCACTGAGGGGAAGTCCACTCCTCTGGCAACCACATCGGTGGCGAAAAGACACGCTTGTTTCGACGCAGCATAGCTAGACGTGATTTGCATTCTCTGGGCTTGTTTCTGGGCCCCTAACAGGTGGTACAGCGGTAGACCGGGCCGAAGATGTCTCATCGTCTCGAACGCAAATCTGACTTGCTTCCCCGACGAGAAGAAAACCAAGATCTTGCTCTTCAAGTTGGCCTTGATGAAACCGTATAGAGTATTGAGCTTAGAAGCGAGTGGCGTCACGAGGTAATGTTGCTGGAGGGATTCTGGCGTAGAGGCGGCGGCGCTTTCGTGTACTGCGATGTACTCGGGGTCTTTGAGGCTGAGTCTCGAGAGGTCGGACACTTTGCGTGACTGTGTGGCTGAGAAAAGTAAGGTCTGGCGTTCTTTGGGCAGGTGTTGGACAAGGGCGTCGACGGCGGTCTTGAATCCCATGTCCATTATCCGGTCGGCCTCGTCGAGCACAAGTATCTGCAAGTTGTCGACCTGAAGTCCCGAGGTGGAGTCGAGATGCTGTAACATGCGCCCCGGCGTGCATATCAATATGGACATGCGGCCCAGGCGCTCGGCCTCCTCCTTCAAGCTCTTGCCCCCTATCACCAGGCCGGCGGAGAAGGAGTGGTATCTCCCGATCTTGGTCAGGACCTGGAAGGTCTGGACTGCAAGTTCGCGCGTCGGCGATATGACGAGAGCACCCAAGCCGTCATACTCGGTCCAGCGCGCGCGATACAATCTCTCCAGCACAGGGACCAGGAAGGCAATGGTCTTGCCACTGCCAGTCTTGGCGGCGCCTAGTATGTCACGGCCCTTCAAGGCAGCTGGTATGGCATGGGCTTGGATTTCGGTCGGGGTTTGGAAGTGAGAGGATTCGATACCCGAGGCAGTCGGCGAGGAGAGGGGGAGGTTGGAGAACTTGGTGGTGTCGGCGGTCTTGGGGTCGAACTGGTCGACGGCGTCTTGGAGCTGGTCGAGCGAGACTTGCTCGCGCTTCCTCTTCAGAGATTTGGCATCTTGTTTTGGCTTCTGATGCGGCCGGCGCTTGTCCGTGCGAGCTGGCATCGAGAGGCTATGTATATGTAGGGAAGTATGTTATGTATGTATATGAGGATCGGTGGTGTCCGGGCAAGTAGGTGGAAATGCGACTTTGCGATGGGGTCTGCAAAGCGAGGTTGGGTCAAGATCAGGAAGTCGGTAATAGATCACAGATCAAGAGGTGCATCCATCTGGGCGGTAGGTATCGAGCATGCCTGCCTAGGTACGTACATTAGGTATGTTCTTGGATTCTGCCAGTCGAGAGTCAAAGTCAGTTTCGCGATCGATCAAAAAAATTACGGGCTGGCGGGGAGCTGATCTGCCGCATCGGGATCAGCACCAGCCTGAATTGAGCTAGACTGCTCGGGGTAGCGCGAAGATGGTCTCAGACCGCCTTCCTACTTTGGCCATACCTGTCTCTAGGTACATAGATACCTGCGCAGGCTCTCCATTGCTTCGCTAGGTATGTACCTAAGTAACCTACCAGTTGAAGGGAGTGGTCAGACAAGAACGAAAGGCACAGTGAAGCCTAGTTTTACGTACTTAGGCCCTGGGCACACATCTAGCCCACACAGTAGATTCTCGTCCAATACATCCCACTTTCTACTCCGACCTTGTCTCTACCTACTTACCTGGCCCCTGGTAGATACATTGCTCCAGAGGCATCTGTCGATCTATCACACGCCGCGGGCGTTGAGTGCTCAGATACGCACCTGGGCAGTACAGCAGGTATTATAGAAGAAGAATTGGCGGTGGAGGTATCATCTTGTTGTTATTTAGTCATTCTTAAATCATCAGGCCAGGCTTCTTTCTTCATAAACAGCATTTTCTATCCAGACACTGCCCCAACCCTACCAACCTGGAGGTAGGTAGGTAACTTTAGGTGCTCGCTCGCTCCAGAACATCCTTACTTAGTACGCCGGGTGCTTTTTATAGTCGAGCCTTCTCTTGCAACGCTCCCGCCTCCTCGATGATGAGATCGGCCGCGCGCTCGGCACAGCCCAGAACCGACACCATCGGGTTGATGGACGGGATCGTCGGGAATATTCCGGCATCCACAATGCGCAGGTTTTTGAAACCCCGTACCTTCAGCTTCTCGTTGACCACGGCTAGCTCATCCGTAGTCGTGTCGCCCATGCGCGTCGTTCCAGCTGGGTGGTAGACGGTGTGGGCCACCTTGCGTGCGTAGTAGCTTAGATCTTCGTCAGACTGCACGTTGGGGCCTGGTGCAATCTCCTTTTCGATCCAGTCCTTGAATGGTGCCTGTTCAGCGACTTTGCGAGCCGCCCGCATTCCGTACACGAGCGTGGCGGCGTCGTAGCCCTCGGGGTCGGTGAAGTATCGGAAGTCGAGAGCCGGCTTGACTTTCGGATCTGCAGATGTGAGGTACAGTCGCCCCCGAGACCTTGGGCGTGGGATGTTGGGCGTCATGCAGAATGCATAGCCATCCTTGACGTCCGGGTATCCGAGGCGGAGAGTGTTGAGAGTGAAGGGAATCTGATAGCAGTGCATCATGACATCCGCAATATCGCCGTCCGGGAGCCCTCGAGGGTTGGCCGCCGACTTCTTGGCGCCTGCACCTGGAGCCTCACGCCGCAAGAAGATTCCGGCGTCCGAGTCCATGGTGGTCTGGTTTTGCGGTACAGGTTTCTTCAGCTGCCACATGATGATGCTTTCGGGATGGTCTTGCAGGTTCTCGCCCACACCCGGAATGTCACGGACGACAGGAATTCCTAGGGAAGTCAGCTGCTCCTTGGGACCCAACCCGGAGAGTAACATCAGCCGAGGCGTATCGACGGCTCCGGCGCAGAGAATCGTCTCCGACTTGGCCTTGAGAGCCCGGGCAGAGCCATCCTGAAGAGTGATATCCAAGCCGCTGACCTCGTCGCCGTTGACATTGATCTTCGATACCCAAGCGTTTGTCAAAATGGTCAAGTTCGGTCGCTTCTCATCACCTCGGAGAATAGGGTGAATGTAAGCCACAGATGCACTAGATCGTCGGCCGTCATCGGGGTTGTAGCTGACAGAGAAAAACCCGACTCCTGTCTTGAGCGATCCGGTATCCTCAATTGTCTTGTTGAAATTTTCGATGACTGGAATATCCAACGCCGTGCTGCACGAGTTGACCCAGTCCTTGCACAGCTGGTTCCGGTGTCTCGCGTGTACCGGCTGGATGGTGTTTCTCAGCCTGGTTAGGGACTTCATGAAAGTTTCATAAGTCCAACCTTTTGCTCCAAGTGATTGCCAGATGTCCAAGTCATACTTGAACGGCTTGAAGGAGATCAATGTGTTGTGTGATGAGCAACCTCCAAGGACCTTGGCACGCGAGTGTCGAATGAATGAGTTGCCTATGATATATCGTCAGGACTTTGCTCGTTTTCATATCGCCAAAGAAAGGGAGCTTACCCATCGGCTGTTCAGTCGTGCCATAGTCATAATCGAGCTCGCCACCGAGCAAATGTAGCCATTGACGCAGATCTAGGACACGGTCATCATTGAAATCGCTGGGCCCAGCTTCAATCAACAAGACTCGCTTGTGTGGGAGGTTTTCCGCCAATCTCGCCGCAACTACACAACCAGCAGTGCCGCCACCAACAATGATGTAGTCATACTTGTCAGTGTCTGAGACAGGGAGCTGGGAGGTAGACATTTTGGCTTCAAGAAATTGGTCTCGCGTCTGAACTTGATTGTCTAGTCAAAATGAACAGCAGCGCCAGGCCAGTGCCATTGAGTTATAAAAGGACGAGGCAGTCAGCCTTCGTTCTCAAAGAATTCCAAGATCCAGATCCTTCGCCAAGACCGAGAAAAGACACACTAGGTAAGATACGCTGGATCACGTATCCCCTACTGCAGCTAGCTGACTAGGTAGGTAGCTCTACCCACTCCCTGGTACCGCGCCGGCTAACGGGACGGTTGCATCTTTGTACACCGCATCAGGAGACTACTAGACAACCTTGCGGGCTTGGGTCTAAACATAGCTTACGGTACGTGCTCTCATATCATACTGCCGTTCCTGAGTCGTGCCGATTCGCACACCAGGTACGCCAACCAGAATCGGTGGTCACTTCTGGTAACAGTGGTAAAAGCGATCTCCGAGCGGAGGTCGCACCGTCACTCCCGTACGGTTTGGTAGGTAGGCAAGCTAGGAGAGGGGCTCACTACAAAATGCATATTCCTAGCCTATGAGTCTAGCACGCCGTCGCACGCCTAGGTGAAGTTCGTGTGACCTCCGCCACTTGTGCTCAGTACTAATGTTGTGAACTGTTACTTCGCGGCAAGGCGTGCAACTTGATGCAGGGTCGATGGTCTACCCCACGCCGAAGCGGAAAAGAAAGACGGCCTTTTGTCCGCCAGGCGAGCGAGGCTGGATATTGCTCTATCCGACTAGCTCGACGTTCAGGATTTCTGCATCGGCCCGACAATAAGCAATACCTACAGTGCATTCAGGTGTAATGTTTTAAGTAGATAAGCCGCCTTGGTGAAATAAGTACGAGTATGGGTATAAAAAGCACATGTGGGTTCAGATACCTGATCTTAGTGCCACGGTAAGCAGAAGTTTCTATCCCGACTAGCAATATTGCGTATTTCGTCCCAAGCTTTCGAGGCCCACTTCGAAATGTCTGGCGAAGCGGTTCCATCCCAACACAGCAGTAAAAGTTGCATGGGATGACAGAAGCGGACTAGACCTCCAAGAATAAAGACAACATGGAATCGGCACTACTACTAGCAGTAGTGTGAGACAGACTGCTGACTGCATAAGTCGAGGATAGCACACAGTCTCGATCAGTGGAACCACTAATGAGAAGCTCTACGTACGCATCCGCATGCTTTTTTAGGGAACTTGGACGTCGAACTAGGCTTGATTCTACCTACTCTATCCAAAGGGCCGCTGAGCCCAAGTGATATTTATTTGTCCGGCCCTTCTTAAGATGGACGGTCGTAGGCCGATGGACGGTGCTTGTCGAAAACCCCGATATGCCCCGGCTCGGCCGGCCACTCCATACCGCCATACACTTGGAACCTTGAATGGGCGCACGAGATTTACATAACAGCTTCCTTTCTAGAGTATGCCAACTAGTATGTCAACTAGAGGACAAACAGGAAACGACCCGGCAAGTGCTGGGAAGGCTACCGAGGTACTGTACAAAAAGGCGATATCGTTCTGCAGCAATCCCTGTGCTTGTTGCGGTGAGCCAATATGTAGGTTGCTAGCAACATCGTGATTCTCGGTAGATACATCATCATCGTACTACGTACTCTTACACACCAACACTGCACGGCACCGCAGTCTTGGACACCACGGCCTGGAGAAGGCTCGGCATATTGACAGTGTATAAACTCGCGTCATACTGTGCATATAATACTGTGCCTCAATTACCACTAACGCACCTAGGTAGTATATGTAGGCACTTCAAGGTTATTCATGCTACTTGAGTGCAGCAGGCTCACAAGAGACCAACAAATCTTGCAGTTTAGATCAACCATCCATTCAGCCAATCCGTCAACATGGTTCAAACAGAAGCGGAGCGTCACGCCTTCTACGCAGGCAAGCCGCAGCCAGCCTCAAAGTCATCGGGTCATTTTGAGACCATTGACCCTTCCAACGGGCAGCCTTTGTGCAAGATACATACTTCATCACCTGATTCGATCAATGCCGCTATCAAGTCCGCCCAAGCCGCTTTCTCGTCATGGTCTTCAACACCACCGATAGAGCGCGCTCGAGTGCTGCAACGCGCTGTTGTCCTGCTAAGGCAGCGCAATGACGAACTTGCACGCGTTGAAACCCTGGATACAGGCAAGCCTTACTCAGAGACTTCGACCGTAGATGTCGTGACAGGGGCAGATGTGCTCGAGTACTTCGCCAACTTGGTGGCCAGCGGAGGCTTGAATGGGGAGTCTTTCCGCCTGCGGCCCTCCGCCATGGTTCACACCTCCAAGGAGCCTCTCGGCGTCTGCGCAGGCATTGGAGCGTGGAATTACCCAATCCAGATCGCGCTCTGGAAATCAGCGCCTTGTTTAGCGGCTGGTAACTGCATGGTATATAAACCGAGCGAGTCCACGCCATTGCACGCGCAGTACTTGGCGGAGATCTACCGCGAAGCTGGGTTGCCAGACGGTGTCTTCAACGTCATATACGGCGCTGGGGAGGTGGGCGCGCAACTAACGGCACACCCGTCCATTGCGAAGGTAAGCTTCACGGGGCAGGTCGCCACGGGGAAGAAGGTTGCCGGCTCTGCCGCCAATGGCATGAAATATGTGACCATGGAGCTGGGTGGCAAGAGCCCGCTTGTGATCCTTCCCGATGCCACGGTGGACCAGGCCGTCGACGTCGCCATGATGGCCAACTTCTTCAGCACGGGCCAGGTTTGCACGAACGGCACTCGAGTCTTCGTCCCTCGCGCGATGAAGAAAGACTTCGAAAGAGTTCTTCTCGAGAAAATCCAATTTGTGCGGGCTGGCGACCTTTCGGACATGGCTACAAACTTCGGGCCCTTGAATAGCAAGGTACACCACGCAAAGGTTGTCGATTATATTCGCCGCGGTATTGAGGAGGACAAGGCCACGCTTTTATGCGGCGGAGTGGATCAGCCTGCCAATCTACCCGCGAATCTACGAAAGGGATACTGGGTCCAGCCGACAGTCTTCACAAACTGTCGCGACAACATGACCATTGTGAAAGAGGAGATATTCGGCCCTGTGATGTCGATTCTGGAATATGAGACGGTTGACGAGGCGGTTCAGCGTGCCAATGCCACTGAGCTGGGCTTGGCCGCGGGCGTGGTGGGCAGAGATATCGACCAATGTCACTTGGTCATCTCAAGGCTGGAAGCTGGCATCACATGGATCAATACTTGGGGCGAGTCGCCAGCCGAGATGGCCGTCGGTGGGTGGAAGCAGAGCGGTGTGGGTGTTGAGAACGGGCGCAGGGGCATTGAGGCCTGGGTCAGGAACAAAAGCACAATCATCGAAATGGGCGGAACCGCGGCTACGGTGTTCTCGAAATTGTAATGTAGCTCTTTGAAAAGTTACTCGACGTTGATACCATTGGCAGTGAAGAGGAGACAAATTGATATTGTTTTCCATGTCCCTGAGCCTGATGTCGGATGAGATCACACAAATATCATATTGTCAGTGCCACACTGTGTAAGAAGCGCAGAGAAGTTTGCTGTCCAACTCAGCCTCATTGCACGCGTGGTAATTCTCTAAAGAATGACTAGGTGTTTGCCTTTTGTATTTGAAAGTCCCGAGCATGCCACTTCTGGGTCTTGTAGGAACATCAAATTAAATTGTCAAAATCATCGGTTTCAGTGGCGTAGTCAACAAACTGAGCAAAGCAGCCTATTTCGCTGTGTCGCTAATTACGACAAGACTTGCTTGGTATTAGTATGCCGTTTAGATGCGCGTGACGTCTTCGATGTGTTCCTCCGGGCCGTGCACGAGAGATTTCTTGAATCTATTGCATACATCCAGATAAGGTTGAGTTAATACTCAAAGTTGATGTTGATACTTTGTCCCTACATATTTAATCTGAAGCTCAAGATGACAAGTAGTAATGTTACCTATCTATGGACTCACCAGTACCGCCATCTGTACCTACTCCATAAGATGACGCCACTTTGTCTGGCGTTGTTGCAGTCGTTGTTGGTGCTACTAAGGTTGGAGTTTGATGGTGATGTTGAGGCATGGGTTGCAAAGAACCGGAAGCATCTAGTCAGGAGTTTGTTGATTTCACAAGGTAGCAAACAGCAATACCCCGCTATTTCAGTACTTTAACTACTAAAGGTCATGGGTGAGTTACCTACTGCTATCTGCCAAATATGCACATTGCACTTATTTGAACAGTTGATCAAACAATTACCCACTTTCACCCATTTAGACCTTCTGGCTCAACAGACACTCGAACGCCAGGCTCAATTTGTTCAATGAGTTAGTTGTGCGGCTGAATGTGAACTTCTCCGCTCTCTACTACCTCCCTACTTTATTGATCTTCACGAATGAATCCATCTTACTGGATTGCTACGAAAAGATGATCCGACCGTTCAAGCGGATGCCTGGCCCTGAGCCTCTATACAGCTGCAACCCGCCGTGCTCTTGTTGGGAATGTCGAGATAGCTTTTACATGGAAGAAGAGCAGAAAACCGCCGAGTTCTCCTATCGGTTCCGATTTGACGACAATGAAGCGCGCATCTTGTGCAAGAAGTACACAGAGCAAGCCGAAGCGGACAGAGCCAGAATTTCTTTTCGCCTGGCAGCACATGCGGACGTGGTGATGAGCCAATGGCGGAAACGGAGCCAAGAGAAGCGGGAAGCCCTACTACGAGCTGCGGCGCCAGACATGTCAGACACGCCCTGGACAATACCACTTTGTAGCTTTCCTGGTCGACGCTCTATCGAGGATCGTACCTCCACGCTTCGGTACAGACGTCTCTTGCCTTGGCTAAACATGGAAGTACTCAAGAAGAACCCCGCGGTTCTCTACGCGCTTCTGCATTACAGGACAATATATCCTCCGCAATCCTGGGCCGCCTTCGACAGTAAGAAGTTGACAAACAGCTGGGCAACTGGGCTCCTTGATGTCGACCACTCATCGAAATGTGTTGTCATGCACGGGACACGGTACGGCGACCTTGCCACGTGGGAGGAGGCAGCAGCACACCGTGGAGATATTTTAGGATTTCCTAGAGCTTGCCTAGTGCTCGAAGCCCAGGCACTCCTTTTAGCAACACTGTGTAGAATTGTTGATCGACTTCTAGAGAACACAGACGACTCCCAGCCCGTACGAAACGAGAAGTGGAAGGATCTCACGACTAGTGCAGCCTTCAAATTCACGGGCGAGATCGAATTCTGGTTTCCGTACACCAACCCAGCCTTCTCGATGCCCCCGCCCGAAGTATTGAACATCGAGCATCTCTTGTCCCTAACGACGACGCGACTGGAGGCTACAGCTGATCATCTGTGGGACCTGCAGTTCAGCAACGCGAGCATGCGCCGATTTTGCAAGCAGGTGATTCAGAATCATGTATTCAGGAAGCTAAAACCAGATCCGGAACTACTCGCAGCGCGCATTGCGGCAGAGGTATTCAACGATGTGCTCAGTCACTATCGGTGGCGCTGGCTGGGGATGGAGTGCCGTCATATCCAAGGCTTGCACCAGCGGTTTAGAGACAAAATCTGTCCAGGACATCCTTTGCCACCTGAATACGACCGAGCTCTAGGTGGCCTAGAAATACTTGTTGTACATCATGTCATCTTTCGTGCGAATGCACTCAGCCAAGTATATCCCTACAGTCCTGGATTATCGCATCATTACGTTGTAAGTTCCATGCCTGGTATGGGAGGAAAGGAAGTGCGCATCCAACAAATTTGGCCGAAGCCGCCTCAAAATCCAATTGAGGACGACCCTCTTGCCTGGGTTTTATTGCAGCTTCAAGAACATCCCGACAATCAAACGCACTATGATCACGCTGAGCTGTTCTCTTTACTGCAGCACCATCTAGCTGCCAACGCTAGCTTCAAGGAGAAGAGTCGCGTCGACGAGCGCATGTATTCGATGTTGTCGGACCTCATGACATGTCATGAAATACTCAGTAGTATACGTCTCTGCCGACCTCGAAACCGCAACAGTAACACCGATGACTTCTTAAAGGAGGATCGGGAGGGCTGGAAGTCCATACGGAATGGCAAGATGGGCGAACAAGTGTTGATTTCTTGTAAGGACCTAGAACGAGCAGGGATGAAGCTTATGCCACACTTCCACCAAGCGACGGCTCACGGAGCCGTCACTAGAGATTCCCTTTTGCGCTCCCGGAAGGCTAGCCAAGCTCTAGAGGAATTCTGGACGTCGATGCGGAGGATTCTACGCAATGAGCTATTACAAGGTCGCAGATCTGCCTTCTCGCAGAATGATATTGATTCTATGATGGCGGTGGTGTCGGCGCATAGTACCAATGAGTACCTCAACGCCGCCAGAGCCGAAGCAGAGGCACTGTTGAATATGTCCCAAGATAGTCAGCAGCCGGCTCGCCCAACCTTGTTCCCATCAGATGCAGGCAAATTGGGCCCCAAGCCGCACTATGTCAGCCAGGCTCGAAAGAACAAGGTCAAAAGCCGGCCGCAGCCGGATGGGGCAGCTAACATGGCATCGGCGGAGGCGGAGCTAGCGCCGGAGCCGGCCCCGGATGTGGGCACTCCAATCCGTGCTACACCACGCGTCATGAACATTGTCCATCTGATGTATCCGCAGACTGCAGCCGAGTCGTCCAAGTCGGTCAAATGGGAAGAATTTGTGTATGCCATGCGCGACGTGGGGTTTACGGAGAGAAACAACGGCGGCTCAGCTGTGTTGTTCGAGAAGAATGACGGCGGCGGCAAGATTGTGCTTCACCGCCCGCATCCTGTGGCTATGATAGACCCGGTGATGCTACATTCGATGGGTAGACGCATGACGAAGTGGTTTGGGTGGGTGAGAGAGCGTTTTATGTACGAGTAGAACGTGTTGAAGAGCTGGCGAAAATAATGTGGCAGCATGCCGGCAGCGGCACTGTGCACCTGTGTAGGCCCTACCTAAAGTAGGTATGTACTAAGTACATGCACTGAGTAGTAGTATGAAAAAGGAATGAAATGTTTTACTAACACTCTAATCATAATCAGTAATCTGTTTATTCACGTAATGGATGGACAAACATATAACGCTCATGCAAACGGCCGTTGAATACCTAGGTTCTACATACTCGAGTGCGAACAGTATGCAAGTATATTTGATGGCGGTTTGGCATACTTGTTAGACTCGATTGGGTAAGTAGATAATGCTTTATTTCAAGGGGCTGTCATACGAAAATAGATGTCCGCTATCTGGCTCCAAGATAGTGCATGTGGGCCTGAGAGCAGACATCTATTCTTCCCGAGGTCGGGAGTGATTAACTGGTGGACCCTACCTTAGGTAAACACTATCTAACCTATTTAGGTAGGCGGGCGAGGCGGATACTTGCATTGAGATACCTGGGCCTAAGGGCCTTGGCACTTCCTGTGGGGGCATGCAGTGACACTGTGAGTGCACCCAGCAACATTGAACCTTGGAACCTCAAGCGTCGGTCGGTACCACTTGGTAGGTAGCTCCCTCCATCGAATGTAAATATTGTCCTCGCATATGAATAATGAGCAGAATATGAGACAACCCGCACATCTCGCAACTTCAATAACCATCAGCATCTTGCCATTTTCTCGGGATAAGAAGCTGGAATCGAAGAAGATGCCATCATGTCGTATAACCAGTCAAGCTCGTCCCTGGCGCGAACACGATCCCTCCGTGCACCTGCTGCCACCGGCAAACCGGCCCTGACCGCTCCAACATCAGCAGCATCAGCAGCAGCATCATCTGCACAGATCCCGATGTGCTCCTCCAACGTGCTCCTATTCCTCACCAACTTGCGACTCCTGGACCTCGATCTCGATCCCGAATGGCCCGATATCACACCGAGCACCTTCTCCGCCAAAGATGCCGCCGTTGGTGGCCAGAAGAAACGCATCCAATGCGTCGAGTGGGCGCTGTACCGACTGTTCTTCATGTGGGATCGCAGCGATGCCCAGAACGTAAGCCACTCCAGTTTGCCTCGGCATCATGTGCCTTGTCCCCAATCCCCGAGCCGTGCCTGACAGCGTCGCAGAAGCTGCGCCCTTTCTTCCCGCCTGCCGACCAGGTACAGTCCATCAACCTGCGGGCCGCTCTAGTACGCGGCCTGGAAGCAGCCAAGAAGAACGGCGTGCTCGGCCGCGATGTTCTGATACGGAAGACGATGCTCGACGAGTGCAAGGGCGAGAGGCTGGAGGAGGTACTTGCTGTCTTCTCATCGGCCGTGCTCAAGAAATTGGTTGCCGAACGATCTTTGAATTCCCGTCTGGAGTATCGGCAAACCGTCTCGGAATGTATTGCGCTGCAGAACTGGGGCTATACAGGCAACAGGACTGAACTGAACGGACTCTTGCTTGCTCATAAAGCCTCTCTGAAGTCCATTTTGGCTAGGAAAGATGCCGCCCGAGAGAAGTACCGCAACTTCGAGGAACTACTGTCTATGAAGGAGCGAGGGATCGACCGACGCCGACAACAAGCAGAATCGCATGCGCATGATAGACTTATTGAGCTATCGGATGCGGATAACAGCCAAGTCCGCAGGACTCTGCGGAACACCTGGACGGGCAATGAACAATGGGTCGATGGATTGCTCGGTGGCAGTACTTCCCAGCAGTCTGGTTTGTTGAGTACTCCGTTCGATCAAGTTTGGAGCGGTGTGCAGGCAGGGAACATGACCGACTTGGAAGAACAGACAGCCGGCTTGCTCGAGCAGCTAGAATATCGAGTCGAGTCTCAAAATACTAGATTGAAGAAGTGGGAGGATTTCAGGAAGTCTGCTTTTGGAATTGTGCCACCACGGGTGAAGAACGATGTCTCTACAAAGGAGAGGGAAAAGGAGACTGGTTTCGATTTTACGGCTCACTTGAACATCGACCTCGACGCGGTCAACGGCTCAAAACACGCCAGATTCGAACACCCGCCGCCCGAATACGCCAAGTTGCTTTATGGACTGTCAAGGGAACTGGACGGTGCAAAAAGTACCAAACTACCAGACTTCTCTCAGTTAAATGCTGGTACGAGGAGAATTCCCAGTGGCAACAATATACACCATTATACGCCACAGGAGCAGACGGCAGAACCTGTCTCAGACTTAAGTGAATGGGAGGATGAATCGGAGGAGCCTGTCTATCACCACAAAGTCAATGGGTCTTCGAAGGCCGGCGATTCTCAACCAACAGCCATCCCTAACAACTTTGCAGTTCCTCAGAGGCGACTACCTGCCCCGCGCGGGTACCGCAAGGCGAGCCCTGTTCGTCGTGAAGATCCGGCCGAACTTTCCCAGAGACCTCGACAACCTAGAGTCAAGCCCGGTTTTACTCAGTCAGAGAACCAACCAACCTCTATGGAGGACAACGAATTCCACATCAATTCTCGGATCGAATCCACCCAATCACGCTCCTCGTCGCCAGAATTGCCACCGTCCCAAACAACAAGGAATGATTCCATGCCACCACCCCCTCGTTCGAGGTCCCCAACACAAGCTCTTGCTGATGAGATCCTGGACTCCATGGATACCGTGTCGCCATCGCCGGTTAAGAAGTCACGTTACACTTTAACTTTGGATGAGAGAACCCGGATGTCAATGTCGCGTCCGTCATTAGCGTGTTTCGAACCGGAAGACATCACACCACAGACGTCGCCCACTAAAGGCCGCAAGGCCCAGGAAGATACTAGCTATGCCACACAAGAAGGCCTTGAACGAGGTGAAGAATATGAAGACTTGATAACACGGACGCGCCGCTCTATGGCCGGTTTCGAGACCGCTCAGAAAAAAGCCCAGCTAGAAAGGAGACGATCGCAGAAGAAAAGTAGAGCGCCTCCGAGGAAAGACAGCTACTTCCCCAGGGTTGAAGAGGAGGTTGTGGGCGATATGTCGGTTGCTGAAGACCTGATGGAAGCTGGCCAAGAAGACTATGAGGCGATTTTCAAGAGCCGGCCCCGAATTGCTCTGAGTCCGATCCCAAGCCCAACCAAACGGTGGGATGAAGATTAGACCGTTAAAACTATTTGGTACGCGGCATGCTCCAATGTGAGATGGACAAAATTGCAGCTGATCAAATCAATTGATATGCAAAAAGTCAAATCCAAAATCGTGTAAAAGTATCACGTTTATGATAACGAATAGATATAAGATTGCCAGGGTACGTTAGAAACCTGCCGCTTACGACGAAAGGGACCAATCTCGATTTTCATGACACTGCCTGCTCTTACATGACCTACTCCCCGCCCTGTCCCTTATATGACCAATGATGTCAACCATCAGCCGCATCATTCATCATAAAATACTAAGGCCCTGGCTTCAATACTCTCGCGATGTCCCCAATCCTCTCTTTCGGGGTCCTCGAAGGCAGAGTGCGGAGCACGTCGCGCAAGGCCAGGCGTCGTGGCCGAATCAAAGCACTTGATGAGTAGCACCTCGTCGGGTTTTTGTGTATTCTTGTAGTACCACCGATGCGCATCATTGGGAAGCATTGTCCAAGTTTCGTCCCGTGATCCTGCTGGGTACAAGATCGAAGCGGCCAAGAGATCCGATTCTGGCACAGAGCGTGCATCTGCCACGGCAAAGGGGTCTTTGTAGATCGTTTTGATCGGTCGCCAAACCTGCGCGTTGGAAGATCAGTCCCCGGTGGATGGAGGGCATAGAGCACAGAGAAGATTGGAGAATATTAAATGAATTACATTGATGATCTGGTATCGCCGCGTAAGGAGCTCGTCCGCCTCCTCTGGGAAATGTCTGCGAAGTACCAATTCGGCCCCGGCGTACGACTGATCGACGTGGGCGCGATGTAGCGGGCCTCGCGTCGCCCGGTTCCCTTCGCCCAGTTTATGCCAGTTGGAGGGTCCGACGCGCGTCTTGTGGTCGAATATATACACTCGTGAGGCTCCCGTGCTAATGTAACATTGTTGTCAGCCTCAAGTAAACCAAACGTGGTGATCCGAATAGTATCTCAAGATGTCAAATGCAGAAACTCAAGCCTTACATGTCTTTCAGTAGCTCTTTCGTCTCAGGATAGTAATTTGTCTTGACGAATTCGCTCTTGTGGAAGTCGGCGTCGTGTATTTGCGTAACCCGCCCAACGAATTGGAAGCCATTTCTGTCCAGAACATACTTGTCCTCTTCGCCCGTGATGTCTCTGATGGTTGTGGGCTTGGCAACTGTCGGTCGCTCGTTCTTTACTGTCTTGCTTTATGACGAAAGCTTCTTGTTAGCTATACCAAGCTCGATGAATCGGGTGGGGGGCTTCATATACTCTGAGATCCTCACTGGCATCGGTGGCGAGCCGTCCCCGGGATCACAATAATAGTTGATGACTGTCGAGACATCACGCTTCTCGGGCTCCGTATTCTCGTTGAGTTTGAGCACCTGAGCTGGTGCAGTGGTTACAGTGGTAGCCATTAAGCTGGTTCAATGGATTCACACCGTCAATCGCAATGTTGTAATATGACAGTTGCAAAGGGAGTGTTGGCAGTACACTCCCGCCAAGTATGCATGGAGTCCTGATAGACATGGAAGAGCTGAGCACTTTATCCGTGACTGTCCATATTTACCTAGATTAATCGTATCCATTTGCGGGGTCCATGTTGGTGAGCCGGAACACAAGATAAGTGTCAACGGCGTCACACATGCCGAGCCTCTTTTATCAAACCTCTGGCGACTTGGCTTTAATCTGATATATTGGAGCACCCACCTGCTGAAGCCATGAGTCAACATGTGGCACACATATCTACATAGTAGTGGAGGTATATATATTTACGGTGAAGGATGCACCAACCGGCCTATAACGTACCTAAGTATCCAAGCCTCAAGACTCAGCATATTCGAAGACAGAAGTACTCTATTTAGTGAGTTGGTGATTGATTGTATTGGCATGAAAATGGGGTTATTGAACATTTCAATCAACTATTGCGCTCATGTTGTACATGAAAATCATACAAATACATATGTTGGGAAGCTTATCATCCCACCAAACCAAAAACCGTTACCGAACGCGGGAGCCCAACGCAAGGCAGACATCATGCGTCGGGAGGCATGCAATTGTCTTCTCCCCTTCAATGGTGGCCTGGTAACATTTTCCCAAGCTTCTTCTTGAGTCCTCCTCCTCGTTTGTGCTTCATGACTCTGTCAACGCCATCGCGCGCTATCAGGGAGTCAGATGATGCATGACGTACCTCAAGCTTGTCAAGCTCGTCCTCTGCGTGTTGCATGAAGTCATGCTCGGCTTCTACGGCCTTGTCTGTGAGACCTCCGCGTGCGGCTGCCTGACGCTCATGCTCTTCTTGCTCGGCATGATGAATCACTGAAAAATCGAACGTCAGCTCCCACCATTCCGAGCCTGGCTTATGAGGGGAGCATAAGTGTCTGGACACTGGCCCATATCAAAAGCTTGTCTACTAAAACGAGAGGATCATCACAACGAAAGAGCAGAATTCGAGGGTTACGCACTGTCGTGAGCGCCTCTTATCGCGTTATCAGGAAGGCCGTGACCGTCTGCCGACATGATGGATTGTTGCTCTTAGGGCTATGTGATTTAATGGTATTTTTTGATAGTGTTTTGATGTAGCTATTCAAATTGTGCTCGATGAAGTTGTCTGGTTTGGAAAAGAATGAAACAAACAATACTTCGAGGGTCTCCAGCAAATGCTATATACTCGCAAGGGAACATCACTGAAACCACCCAGTAGCAAAATGACTTCATCTTTGATGTCAGTCCCAAAGAAAGGTGCAACCATCTTCAACCGTGAAGGGGCTGCAATTCGTTGACTACACGGGTATTTGATCATAGGCACGTCATGCTGTCGATCGATGGCTCGCACTTGTTCGCTTCGTTGCGGGGGAGGGGAAAGTCAGGTGCATTCAGGGTTCAGCGGATTCTGGCCGGACTGAGATCGAAGTCTCCAACACACAGTCGGTCGTCACTCGACTGAATCATGTTAGCGACGGCTTATCGGACAATTTGTTCCAGTGTCACCTGTTTACCCGTTTCTGATAATAAGCAAACACAGAAATCGAACGGGCATTTACGAAGATCTGTCCCTGTTGCACCCTACACAAATCTTGGCCGGGATCACGAGAGCTGAATGCTTTCAGATAACGCAAGCCGATAATTGCAAGTTTGGTCAAATTCTTCCTTGCGTCCTGACCGCATTCATTTCTGTTGGGAACCCCCCCCCCCCCCCCCCAACCGAATGTAACCTTTAATCATTTTCCATGCGGCCGAATTCAAGTAGCGATTTGGGACGACAGCATTGCCACCTGTATAACAACACATTATGACCTATCTGAGCTTGCGGCTAACAAAGGCTGGCCTGCTAGATGCCATTCTCGAGCTCAGTAGAATGTCACATCCCAATGGTTACCTTCGTCCTATAGACGATTGTCAGTCATGATCTTGTTCAAGTCAACTCCCACACTGCCCAGATCTGATCCACTTACGCAGTAAATGTTGCCCGACGCAGCCTGCCACTGAGGATAGCCATCGCCACGGTTCGCAATGCGCGTAAATGAGTTGGTGACGTATGAGTTAAGAGCAGAGTTCTTGGCGAAATCGAACTTATAACCATTGGCGTGACTAATCCCTCGGAACAGATATCAGTCATTGTTAGGGTCTTTGCCGTTATGGTCAAGCTCACCTATATGTACCACTGGCGTGACCTGTCTCGGTCCCCCCAGTGATTGTCACTGTGCATGCACAGGCTCTTTTCAGAGTAATGGCGCCGTCGACCGTCCCGGAGTACACGCCTTCAAATGAGGTACAGGTCGATCTGGTTTTATCTGTGCACCCACCGCTCGACGTGGAGCCCACACCACCCGCGGAGAGGCGTGATGCGGCCTGGGCTTGCGTGAGCTTGGTTCCCGAGCGCTCGACTAGGCCGGCTTGGGCAAGAACCGCGCCAGACAGGGCGGCGAAGATGGTGATGAACTGCTTGCTGTCAGTAATGAGATCGTGGGCCGGGAAGATAGAACAGTACCTTCATTGCGGCTATCGTGTGAATATGTTACTGTTCTGACTTGCAGGAGTGGTGAGCTGTCACAGGAGATATTCGTCACAGGGGGTATTCGCAGATTAAATACACATTATGGCATGCTGGGATCGATATAAACGTCGTCAGTCTGCGGCTGAGAACGCCA
The DNA here is from genome assembly GCA_022453515.1 of Astrocystis sublimbata. Classification (NCBI taxonomy): domain Eukaryota; kingdom Fungi; phylum Ascomycota; class Sordariomycetes; order Xylariales; family Xylariaceae; genus Astrocystis; species Astrocystis sublimbata. The sequence continues at coordinate 698,404 of JAJNNY010000002.1, forward strand.
GAGACAATACATGCAGGGTTACATCAATGTCTCTCAAGAATACGTCGGTCAGCGACCGTGCCTATCAGCAAGTTCCTCCACAAACCCAAATGCGGCAGGAGTCATGAAAAGTTAGGAGACGATCATTCTCTGTCTGTACGTTGCAAGATGCCGCCAGAGATCTCATTGGAAGGTCGGTATTGCTCCTGCCCGATCAACACTGGTCTAGTGAGCCACTAGACCAGCCAAGCCGCGATAGACGATATCGACGGCTGGTTTAGGAGTTGCCTGAGAAGCTGAGAGGCAGAGGCTGGCAGGCGTGGCGCTTTGATACGTTCTGAATGGTTAACGTGATTCCAAACACATCGTTTGGAATGATTTTGATACGGGTATTTGTATCCAAAGTACACCAATTGATAGAATAGCTCACGCATAGCCAAAAGAAGGGGGTAGACTGGTCGGTGGGATACTGTATCTCTACCGCAATACAATAATCCTCTTTTTGACGATTGCCAAATGGTCATAGGCATATACTGTTGATGGCAATCAAGAGTTTAGGTTGTCTGAGTGTGATGGGGTCCCAGACCTGAGTTGGGGGCTGACAGCGCATTAAGATGGTTCAATATGCGTTCATCTTTTGCTACATTGACTAACACCATGATCATTAGGAATGAATAAGCGCTATAAGATCGCTACAAGGCATTTTCATTGTGCTATAACATATAATTCGCTATGTCAGGAAGTAGCAATATGAATAGGCCATGTTGCCCCCACCCCCACATCGCGAATATGAAGCAATCATGGCTGGCTATTATAGCCTACCTAGATATGTTAATCATAGAGATCCTTGTTGGCGGTAGCTTTTTGTTGTCTCCAAAATTTTCATTTAATTGATTTTTAATTCTAGCCAAGCATCCGTAATCTCTTTTCGTTTGTCTGCGCTCACTTATATCAATGCTCGTCTGAACCCGGTGGCGATGTACATGACCTCGCTATCGGCCGTCAAGTCCCGGGAGATCAGAACTTTAGCCACAGATGTTTCTCTGTGCTAAATTCCGCATTTTCATATACGGCTCTATGCGTTCGGCGCGTTCGTTGTCCATTGGCCAAATCAACATCCGAGAAAATCGACCGGAGACTTTTGCAATAGCACCCCCCCTGACCTACGGACTATGTCTCCGATAAATCTCGCCGAATGTGAGTGTTTATCTTTTGGGCCGGCCCCGATGTGAGATAGGAGTCCTAGCATATAAAAGCAACATGCTTCCCGAGAATGACCTGCTCGTATGTTCTCCATAGAATCGTAAATCTGCAATATCAATACAGTACCATCGACAACAAGTTGTCATAAATTGTTGACTCTTGAGGATCAAGTTGCAAACCGAATCGTGAATACTCGTCAAATTCACGCACCAACCATGGCTAACACAGTAGATGTCCTCATCCTAGGTGGTGGACCAGCAGGCCTTGCTGTTGCTGGTGGCCTCGCTCGCCAACTCTACACAGCCATAGTGTTCAGTTCGGGCATCTTCCGCAATGGCACCGTATCCCATATGCATAATGTGGTGGGCTGGGACCACGAGAGCCCGGCTGACTTTCGTGCCAAGTCTAGAACAGACATCATGTCACGTTACAATACAATTCGGTTTCATGACACCAGTGTCGCGAGCGTTAGAAAGCTTGAGAGCGGCCGATTCGAGGCCGTGGACGAAGCGGGACAGAAACACGAGGGCCGTAAGATCGTTATTGCAAACGGGATTCAGGATAAGATGCCCGACATCCCGGGCTACTCTGAGCTTTGGGGCAAGTCAATGTAAGTTCTTTAGCTTGACTTTCAGTTAACCTCCTAGCTCAACCCAATTTCCTCCCTACTGACCGGTCGGCGATCATGTCAACAGATTCCATTGTTTGTTCTGCCACGGCTACGAGGAGCGCGGAGCAGCATCTGCAGGCATCATTGCTAGTGGACCGTTATTAGGCAACTCTTCGTTTGCGCCACCTGTTTCTCGTATGGCGGCCAGGCTTGCCAGCGGGGTCAATGTCTATACAGACGGAAACGAGACACTTGGTGCAGAGATCCGGGCCTTACTGAAAAGTACCAAAACCTTTCGTATCGAGAACCGTAAGATCAAAGCTCTTGCAAATGACACCGATGTGCAAGGTGAAGCGGGAGTTCTGGTGACACTGGAAGATGGCACAGTGAACAGAGAGGGCTTTATCGTGGGTTACACTTTCAAAACTTTCCCCTTTTGACTTATGCTTCCCATGCGTAACAACAAGGATAGATGGCTGATATGCTTGGACTACAGGCACATGTGCCTGACTTTGAGCTGAACGGCTCATTTGCACAGGATCTCGGGGTAGAAATCGCTCCACAAGGCCATATTCACACCATCCCGCCATTCTTCAATACAACTGCAGCGGGCGTCTATGCGGCTGGAGACTGTGCTACACTGATGAAGTCCGTTCCAACCGCGACAATGATGGGGTCGTTCGTGGCGGCCGGGTTGGCGCACGCGTTGCAAGCAGAGGATGATGTTGAGGATTGATTGATAGAAACAACGGTCTATTGTTTCAAAACTCAAGATCGATGTGATTGGTTATTTGATCTGATAATCATGATTGGTAGATTACCAATTCTTAGGAACTGGCCGCATGAAGCACATAAGTCACACCTAGGTCGACGAACACATCTCATGACCATGAGTGCGTTCTGGGCCAACCGAATGGAGACGATATGTATAGTATATCTGTTTATACATGCGGCTAGTGCGTGCATCTGTTGGAACTCAGCTCATCTTCTATGCTCGCCTCGTCATATGATCGTAAACATTGGATGCTCATGGGGATACTGATGTAACCTTTCAGCCGCAGTTCATTTTAGCGTGCCTCACAAAACCCTAGAACAATAAAATATCTGAGGGCAGCCGTGCCTCGCGACACTGCTATCGCTGCTTTTCAAGATGTTATCACTTCTGCGATGCATGAAGAAGATGAATTCGATTTAGGTAATTTGAATGGAGTTTGCATCCAATTGAAAAAGCTTAGAATCATGGGAGCATCGCGTTGGATTTGATAAGCCAATTGCGGGGGAGTGTCTAACATACTAGTATATTACCTATTCGCACTTACATGTTCATTTGGTAGTGATAAGACCACCGAGTGCGCTTTGGTTCATTTACGATGACGATGAGGTCAAGCGTTATCCGCATGAGTTTACTACCCTCACGCACTGGAGCAGTTTCAGACGTTATACTGGCTATGCCGAGAACAAACAGTGTTTATTTTATGCACATTGATATTGATCTTCACGCAAATGCTAGAGAGTATGGGATGTTCTGCGAGTTTGCATTACGAGATACGTTCCATACAGTATGAACCCGCTTACTAGAGATAGAGAGTTCGTCAGCAGACAAACTAGTTGAAGCTACCAGGAGCCTAATTTTATCATTCGGTATTTGTGTTCCTAGCCTCGGGAACGGTCTTCAAGACTGTTAGTCACCATAATGACTTGGACTAGAACGGCCCATTTCAGAAACTATAACCAAATATATATCACATGGCACTCCCGTGTGCCGAACCCAACCAAGCTGACCACAACGGATTGTCAGTCTGCCTACTCGTAAGTACCTAAGCTAATAGCCGCGATAGAAGCGGAACCTTCCCCTACAGTCCCTACCCAACCAGGGCAGCCGTGGGAGCTGCTGCCTTTATTACACCACAATCACTCGACCTCACACATGGCTAAGGACGAAGCGGTAAGTTGGGGTTTACTTGCCAGGAAACCAGGACGATTCTTGTCCTCGCATGAACTCGTGATGTATCTGGTCTATGTGTACCAAATCCAATAGTGGACCTCTGTTGCATTGGGTCCCAACCAATCGCAACAGCTATTTGTGGAGGAACAAAATCCAGGGACGAAGTCAAATGCACGACAGATTCTTGATGAGCCCAAAGGGCCAGTAATTTCTTGTCGACTATCCAGGCGGGTAAGCATATGTTGAGGAAGAAGTTGTGTAATTGCTCAATCCGTCAATACAACCAGTCTAGCCTGAAGACTCTACTCGTACTTACATGTTTCGATGACAATAACGCACGATACATGGCAGTTCACTAAGAACTATGCGAGTGTTTTTGAGGTTGCACGTGGACAAAGACCCTGAAAAGCCCACAACGGCAAGGAGTCGAGTAGAAACTTGACATACTAGTCGTCCAACTCGAGCCCAATCCTGCCGTTCTAGCCGCCATGTCGCGTGACTAGGGATTTACAAAACTAAGCGCAAATGCCTTCCAGGTTGACCGTCTCCAAGTTGTGCTACTATGATGATGTATTGGCAACAAACCTTCGTTTTCCCAAGTAACCCTTCTCGTCAGCAACGTACTGCGTCGCTATGTTGTCATGCTCATACGGACGAGCAACCTTAAAGTCATGGCCGCTAGCGAGCGTTGGGTTATGCATGCCATATTCGGCTGTACACTTAATGTTGCATGTGCATGCGGTTTTATTAAACGTCCGGTACCACACGCAGCAGCAAAAACCAAAACAAGCTAGGTATGCCACCTGCACGTCTTTTCCTGGTTTGCATTCTTGTTGGTTTTTATTTATTACACCAATTTGGCGATCTCTACGGCAGTAGTTTCGATCTAGTACGTCCCAGCGAACACCGAACTAAGGCGGGAAGTCCCACAGCTCATGAGTCAAGCGATGGATGGGCTTCTTGAGTTCTTTTGAAGTAAACAGTACTCGTCCATCCGCCCTGGCCCTTCTTTATCAGGGTGGCAACTTCATCAGCATTGTTGCAAGGGAGGCCGGTCCTCATGGTCAGATGCAGACGTGTAACGCAAAAAGACGATGGGAAGCCATGAATGGCCTCCCTTTAGGCCGCATGTCTAAACAGTCGACAACACACATTGGCACGGAGGTGGTCGTCAGTCGATCGAATATCGGTTCTTGGCTTTGGACACGCCGCAACATGCGTACATACTGTAAGTACATACAGCACGCTATTGCCGATGGTATATCCATGCCTGTAAGTGGAGAGGTTGCGTCTGAGTTGGCAATGCCTAGCCCTAGCCACTCATGATCGGAGCATTGAAACCGGACATGCATCTCAGGGTGCTAATTACTGCTAGATGCGCATGCTCAGTCGCGGAGCGGACCTACATGGCCATCTTACTGTAGGAAATGGTGATGTCTGCATAGAAACCGACGTGCAAGTCCCGTAACTACGTAGACATTGACTCAATTGATGATTGCAATTACTACCAAGTTGTATAGCGAATAGAACTAGAGTCAAGACTGAGAGGGCCGGTGAGATTGATGGGAATTGGGAGCAAAGCCAGACATCAAAAAGGCTCGCAGAATATGTGCTAATACATACAAGTACCAAGGTAGGTAGGTACGGGTTGTTGAAGTAGGGGGATTTCCCTAATGTTGTGTGGTGTGGTTGACTGCAACATTACATTGAGGTAATTAGCTTTAGGTGTTGGTTGCCCACCCTTTAGAAGAAAGTGATCCTGAAAGCTTTAAGTTTTTTACAATCGTTTGACATTGTCTTATGAGGCTTCAAGTTTTCTAAACCAACATACTATGTATACGAAACATAACAAGCCACTGAACCTGTTGATCGAGTTATACACCACGCATCTATCTCATGGCCATGACTACCCTGGACTTACCTAGCCTAAGGTTAAGGTAAATAGAGAAAAGGCGTGCCGAGATGCTGAGCCGTTCACGGCCCACCTAGTACGCTGTGCGCAATTCCAACAAAACTCCTAGCGCATGTGTTAGCGTTCAAGGGGCCAGGACCACCCCTCATGCCCCAATGGCCCTTGATGGGCATCTACACTGTACGTGTGGCGTACGCTGGCGAGACTCTCGACTGGCTCGACTTGGTGCTGCACTCCCCCCACTTTAAACCCCGCTGAGCGCAGCCCAAGGTGCTGTACAGTGACGACCTAGCATGAATGACAGTGTAGCATTTTAGCGGCTGTTGACGCTGACGACAGCCCACCTGCAGGAGTTGGAGGCACTAAGACAGCCCACCATGGCGGGGTGTCGCTGTCCGTTCTGTACAGTCTACCGCATCGATAGCTGCCCGTCGCAGAGGGCCATAGGTCTCCTCTACTTGACTCACCGCCAGTCCAGAAACCCTCCATTTCCCCTCCAGATCGCAAGCGTGCCTCTGCTACTCTCCTCGCCCACCTACTTACTTCTGCATGGGCTTCACATGGTCCTGGGCATGGTTGCAGTCGCAACCTCTTTTATCACATCTCACATCGCAGCACACGTACCGCACCGTACCGCACCGCAGGGCAACTCCCGCCGCAGCCATCCCGTCTCCACAGACCACCTATCGCACCCGAACCAATCCTCTGGATCTGGACCTCAATCAGCATCCCACCTCCAGCCCATCTATCACATCATACCTCCCCCGGGCAGGTCCTCCTTTAATAGCTGATCTATCCTGCGACCTCGATTGATGCCATCATCGTTGGTTCTTCCCAACCTGGGCAGCTGGGGTACCCCAATTTGACATTTTCCCTCGCCTATGGCCTGAATCGATTGGGCCCTTTGCACGCGACTGACTACGAAACGCTCTGTCTATTGTCTTGGGTCCACGGCAACATCGCGAACGGGCAACAAGCTGACAGTAGAAACACAGCACCACCTGCATTCTTCTCTTTCTTTAACCACTCGACCACTCTAGTACTTTCCCTGCTCTTTCCAGCACGTCGCAGTTCATTCTGCAGCTAGCTTGGTGGCCTCACCTTGAACAAGCAAGATCGGAGCCATCCTAAAAGGGCGATCGCAATAGACGGTGGTATACTATCACATTGATCGCCAATCACTCGGACATTGATCCGAAGGCAACCCTGGTCGAACTGAGGTTGCAGAAAATTCGGGGAACCGAACAAACGCATGAAGCTTCATACTACAATTGTATTCCACGGATCCCTTTTATAATCTTACCGAGATACACAACATCCAGCCTGAAGTCACGATCCTGCAACGAGGTCGCTGCTCATCTTCAAACGACTTAAGGTTCGGCCCTCAAGGGTATTGATAAATGCTCCTGTTCAGCTGCAACACAACAATACTCGGCTGAGCAGCTAGTTATATATAGCCCCACGCTTAATTATCCGACAGACAGGAATGGCACTTACGCATCTGCTTAATATCTCTATCTGATCGAGACACATATACAGATTTTGAGTATCCTGGTAGGTTTCGACAATTCCCTTTCTCGAATATTACCTGTTATCACTCCTTTCTGTCCAGTGAGTATTAACCAGACCTGTTGTTACGCTACAGACGTTGTTCACCGATAAGAAGATCATAACCAATCTTGCTTGATCCCTGACGCCTTGGAAATCTTCCCGGAGTTGTTGTATTCCCTTGAAAGCTCCCGTGACCAGACACTCAGCCAACCACCGTCTCACACGATACGCCACCTTGCTGTACGCCGAACTACCGGGATTCTTTGGTGTCGCATTGCCCGCTAAGAAACACGGCCAGACACAACAACGTTGTCTCACGTACTGTGGGCTTGCTATCTTGTGGCGTCGCCTTCCATGTCCTTCCACGCAGCCATGAATCAAACGAAGTACTTCGCGACATGATCTGACACGGCTGGGGATTGTCGGATTGCTTCAGTTTGTGGTCCAAGGTCTCTCCCGCAGTAGTCATCGCGTGACTCGCACGAGAAACCATGTTGGGCAAGCTTTTCAATCTAACATCCAACGCTGCTGGTAGCGCGTCTACCCAGCAGACTCCAACTGGCAGCACGTTGCCGCCCGAATCGGTTCAAGAAGATTTGCATACGCGCAGTTTGCTCTTTCCCGACACCCAGGAGCTGTTTCACCGTGAAGACCAACTGTTTTCCTTGCCGGTATCGAATACGTTACAGTCGGGCTCTCAGACAAGCGCATACGATTATGATACAGACGTCGATTTTGATGTGCGCGACGTTCGCGTCGTCATTATGCAGGATACACTTGGCAACGTGAACCCTTCGCTTCTGTTCGATAGCCATCCTGGTCCTGCACTGGACCGACCAACTCCGTCAGCGGCCAGCTCGTCTCAGTCTATCTCCCAGGACTCACGTCGGAACCCCGTTTCAACGAGGAAGGGAAGTCAAGGTCAAATCGCCCGCCCATTAGTAATTCAACCCGCAAGTCCTCAGCCTCGGCAAGGTGCATTCGATAGAAGAGGCTCTATACAGTCGCGCACCTATAACTTCGCCGAAACGGAGTCTCAACGTGCGTCTAGAGAATACCGCGAGGAGCTCGCCAGCTTTTCTAGCTGCATATTTGCCAACACGGATGTCATGGCCTACAAAGGGACGTCCACCAAGGTTCACGTCATACCTAGTGACAACCGTCCTACAAGTTCCATCATACCCAGTTCCTACGCAGCAGATGGGCGAGGATCATTGGGCAGGTCAAGCATGCGATCGAGCAGGTTGGCGCAGTCGTTCACACTTGAGTCGGCACATCCACAAACCTCCGCCCATGCTCATGGTCGCACAGTAGATCGCAAGAAAATTTTGGTGACTCGTCTGTTTCCCGTCAATCTCCCCAGTGATGAAACCGAGACACCCCATGGTGTAGCAGAGGATGGTGCTGGTTTCCCATTTCCCTATTCGCCGGATGAGACGAAGCCGAAGCGGAAAAAGCCAAAGCCGATTACCAAGCGAACGCCGATGTACGCTGTAGCCCTAGTGATTCCTCTCCCCGCGAACCCCTCCAACTCGACGAACTCAGCAACAACTGCGCCAAAATCCACATTCCGAGCTTCTAGTTCTTTCAACGAACCTGATGCTTTCCCATCGTCACTCGGCTCGACGCGTCGGGCCGGCTGGTCTATGATGGGTTCTGGATACGGATCGGAGCCATTCGAGTCATTCTTCAGCAATGACGGCGAAGACCGTATGGAGTTCATAACACAACACTGGGACATCATCATGAGGACACTCACACACCTTCAGGCTGTTGTGGCTGGGGTCCTGTACCCAATGCTTCAGGAAGCGGACTCCACGGCCCCCGACCCCTACCCAGCCAACGCTCCTATTCAGATTGGGCGGGCAGCCTCCACACACAATCGTCGAGGTTCGGATTCTTCTCAAGTGAAGCTACCCAAGCAGTACACAAAGCTTGTGACACTTGCTCCTAACGCATTGATGCAAGACAAGCAGATCAATGAGGAGGTCGAAAATGCTCAATTGCGCATTGTCACCGGACTTTGCGCCACTAGGGTCGTCACCGGGCAGGGTCGTTGGGGCCTCTGGAGAGAAGAAGCGAGATGGGTCGCAAGGTGGGCTGGTAGCAAAGAACAAGGGTTCTTCTTCTTCAACCTCCTCACAGGTTTTCTAGCGACGCATACCGACTGGCTTCAGGCACTGAGTCCAGTCTGGTATCGAAGGCGTTACTATCAGCAGCAGAAAGCCAAAAGCGAAGAGGACAACTCGCTGCCATCTCGCACAGTCATCATTGCAAGTGACAAAATGGCCGCCCGGAGATTAGTGTTTCTCTTGTCGGCTTTCTTGCCCGCGAACCAGCAACTTCCAACTACTCGTGCACAACGTCCAGCTACATCTGCTTCTTTCGGTGCTTTCGGTCACTCTCCGCCATCATATATTGTCCCCATAAACAAGGAAGAGTCACTGCGACGAAAGATAAATCGCCGCCAAGGTCAGAGGGGTCCATCCCACACACGCAGCTTCAGCATACAGTCGCAGGCCACCACACGGTCAATGACAGGCATACCCGCCCAATTGGCTCACCTCAGCATAGATAATCAGCAACACGAGCGTCGTTCGTCCGACTTGTTCAAGCCAACCCACCTTCCCTTGAGCGGGAGTGACCGCAACGCTAGGAAGAGTAGCGCTGTGACAGCAAACACTGTTTTGCCTGATGAGGCCGTCGCTCATTTCTCCACCACGCAAAGGAATTTGAGCCGTGTCGTTCGACCGGACAATCGTGGCAGTGCGGCTGCTGACGACTTAAAACGGTCACTTACGCGAGTCGATAGTGTCGGCCACTCAAGCCGGGCCAGTACCCATTCCTCGCGCAACACCCATTCCCGCCAGAGCTCGCGATGGGGTAGTGTCATAAGCGGGTTTTGGGGCACACGGCGACGGGACTCGACAGCTTCGACGACCCAAACACCAGATACATTAGGCCTATACGATAGTCCTTTACAGTCACCCACGAAAGAAGACGGGCTCCCCTTTGCAGTCGATCAGCCGGAATCGAGGCGTACAGATGAAGCTGGGATTCAAGACTCCACCCAGAATGACCCAGACACACCACGCAAACAGGTTGCTAGGCAATTCAGTACTCAAACCAGGGTACCTGACCCCTCTGGCGCTTTTGTATCCCCGGTCAAGACTTCGATAAACCATGATGACGGAGTAATCGATGTCGACGTCCAGTTTCCTGATTACTTGACTTCGTTCGAGACGGCCGTCAGTTCACCATCAAGTAGCGGGTACCTCTCCACTCCTGGTCTCGGAAGTGCTCTGGACAGTTTTGAGCAATCTTCGCGACTACCAGTCGATGGAGATGGCCCACTCAATGTTGCAGGATGGTTGCAAAATTACCACTCTGACTTTACACTACAAGCTATACCCCCGCAAAAAGACATACTTGTTCAAGTTCGTGAGTCACTCAAGGCTGAACCAACGCCTACAGTGCATGCGAGCACGATCTCAGACGAATGGCCCATGGAACAATGGGTCGACGTGAGTAGCGCTATCATAGCGGATACCACGACTTTTAGTATCAAACGGCTTCGTTATCGTCGCCTAGTCAAGCCAAGGACCACGGCAGACCGAAGTATCAGCGGCTCTCTTCATCCCTACTCGTCCTTAGGAACGCCTGCATTATCGCCGTTCGAACAAGCAATAGACGAGAAATTTGAAGAAGAAACACTCGTTACTTTGGACGAAGCACTTATTGATGCGGTAGAGAGAGTTATCGCTCAAACAAATGACTCGAGCCGTGTAACATCCGCCACCTCCTCTAGATCAGTGAGCAAGCGTCGAGGTCGAAGCAATAGTGAAGCTTCAGAGACTGGAGAGGCGACAACCGGTGTAAGGCTTGAATCTCAGGAAGTTCACCGTTTCGAGTGTAAGACGGTTGTCCTGACGGCCTTGGGAAATATCGTACAGGAAGTGGTAGACAAGCGCGAAAGGGAGAGCCAATGCACGGATCAAGATGCCGGCTACCAAACAAACCGCGAAAAGGAGAGTGCGCTCCGAGGCGCGGTCCGAACTTGGCTCGATGCTGTCGATAACCATGGACTTTGATGACATTCGCGCATTGGCGACTGCGTCTGTCATCTGCTTTAGACATCGGTACGAGCGCCGTGTCGTCAGTTTTGGTGCTTTGGCTAAAACATTGTACGAGTATATGGGATCTGTTCTCCACGATGGAGCCAGATACATACCAATTTCTTTTATTATGCATTTGAGATACCCCGCCGAATCGGCTACTTTGATTCTAGATACGATCTTCATCATCTTCAAATTTCTCTCGATGAGTTGCTGGCATAGCGTTTTTGGAGCTTGCGCACAACTGCGGAGTGAATTTTCCCCATGTGATCCATACAAAATTTCATTCCATAGACATTTATCACATTGGAAGATGGTTGTTCCATATTGAGTTTGTTAGAACAGTGTTCCAAATATATCCAATGTTGCTACAACATACTGTATTTTACGTTCTCATTTATCATCTACACCATTGCTTTGCCATTGTTGTACTATGAATACAATGAGTCCGGAACTGTCACTACGTGACGTTGCTTTTCCACACAAGTGCCAGAGTCTATCTCGAATTCTCAAAAAATGAATGATCCTGCAACTGTACCCATTCACCTATTGCAAGTGAACGACGTCTTACTCTAAATTGACTCGCGGTACCTACCTTTTCAGGCAGCATCGCCCTAACTCATACATTTATGTCGACCACTTGGAAACAATACCCCGTATCTCGTCTATCGCAACTGCTACCTCTATTAGAGCTGCCCTAGTAACCTTTCCCACTTTACCGTCATGTTCTTGCGGTTCCCGACTCAGGGTCCAAAGCGTGGTGATGTCAAGAGACGACAGGAAATCCAGAGCGCGAGCGTAGTTGGTGCCCACTTGCGCTATGCCATGACTGTCATCTGATAGGGTAAACTTGCCGCCTAGAGCGAGCCATTTCTATAACGTTTGTGTCAATGCCCGGCTCCTATACAGCGGTTTCATGGGGGGAGAGGAGATGCGATCGGGTATGGGGAACGTTTGGTCGTACCTCAGCTATCACCCGGCACGGATACGGCTCGGCCAGGCCCTTTCGTAATGCACTGCTATTGCACTCGAGCCACCCACCGTACGAGGCGACAAAGGCCAGATTTCGCTGAATGCGCTCCCACACGCCGCGCCAATTCCTGATGTCACGGCCGGGATCGGAGCTCATCAACCGAATCAGGTCGAAGTGGCCCACGATGCGCGGGCGGAGAGACGTTAGCATTTCGTACTGCTGGTCGTAATACCGCTCATAGGCCTTCTCCTCGAGCCATTCTACGTCTTCGACGCCCTGGTTCCCATCCTCGGACCCAGGCTGGCCCCTCGCAGCTGTGGCCGTGGTCCCATTCGCAGGCATTTTGACAGATGCTATTGCCCGCGCGTAGTGCTCCTTATCGAAATCAATCGGCACGCCATTGACGTGGTGCAGACTGCCAATGAAGTAGTCGATGGCTGGATGCGCTGCCAAGTCCCTGATCAAGGTCTCGTAGGCCGGCCGCAGCCACTCGCCCTCGAAGCCGATGAGCAGTGAGATGTGCGGTGCATAGAGCTTCTGCAAACGCTGTGCTTCCTCGACATAGGCGGCATGTCGCGGCGCTAGAGCTGCGAGGGACGCCTCGGGGTCGTCTAGCTGCCACCGGAATTAGCAATATTGCTACATTTGCTTATGCACGAGAGAGGGGGGGGAGGGTATGTGTGTGAATATCTACTGAACCAACTCACTTCCTCGGGATACAAGTCGTCCAGCGCAGTCCGTGGCATGTGTTCCGTCAAGGCCATCCGCGTGTAGCCCAGACCGATGGCGTGTTTGATGATGTCCTCAAGCTGGTCTTTGGCGTGGCCGGGACAGAACTGCCCTGAGTGGGAGTGCATCGTGAAGGCCATGATCTATGCCAGTGCAGTGTGGACGCACCCACAGACGACAAACGCGAGGGATTTGGGTGTAAGACTTGTGTGTTGTAAGCCGTGACAAACTCAGAGCGTCATGAGATGCGCCGTCGTCTTCCTAGAAACGGGGTGTCAAGAGGTAGCTAGTAATCTAGACTCTACAATAACATAGTCCTGGCTATATGGGCATGTGGGTTTGTACGCGTCGAGCAAGATTGGTTTTGGTTTATATGAGTAAGATAGGCAAACTTGAAGCTAGTTATTTTCAACTCACCGCCCTGCCTACGGTAACGCAAAGGTTGGAGAAGCACGAATCAGACCATGGTTTGATATTGATAGGAGCGGGTGTCAGAGCGCATAGCGACAGTTAAAACACTTGTTGGGCCATCAAAAAATACCCAAGGCCTTGGGGGTGCCTCTTCTAATCTGCTCTGACAAGGATAATCCCTTGACATGGTTCTCAACTACTACATAGTATGCAAGCTGGGAGTCTGAGGAGTAAGTAAAGTGATATGGTGACTTTCTTGAAAACATTTATTTTCCGAGTTGAATATCGACCCCGCCCCCGCAGTGACGTTGGTAGGTTAGTTACCTACATTCCACCTACGCCTACCGCCTCGGGACCAGAAAGTCAATGTATGGTGTAGGCATCTACCTACCTAGGTATCTAATCGCCTAGATAGACAGGCGAGCACAGGGCACTGAGCTATCGCGCCGAACGCGCTAAGCTTGAGGTCCATTTGGAGGTACGGGAATGGATGGAACCTTGGAAGGGAAGGAAGTCAGTCACTGACCCACATCACTGTGTACTACTGTAGCTCACCTAGCTCGCCTAGGTACCTACCCTTGCTACCTCATATTATCCAATGCCTGCAGGTGGTCTACTCTTTACTCTTTCACCACTACTTAACTCTACACATAACAGCGACCCCAGGCGGCAACAACCTTTACGAGGTATCTTCGAAGCCCGGACAGTTTTAGCTCATTGCAGCTGAGCTTATGCCGGACCTACGAGTTGAATTGGCCGTAGACAGGCCACGGCTCACGTAGCTCCTGCCACCGCGTTGTATCGTGTATATCTTCCCTTTTCCACGGCCATCACCTCGCATTGTTTCCCGACCACTCCTCACCCAAAACCAAAACGCCTGCGTCCGCCTCTTGTCCCCTCAGCCTTGCGCCAACTCGTCATCGCACGCGACCAAACAACCCTCGCTGGTTGACCAACTCAAACCGCCATGCTGTTCGACGACGCAGACGCGCCTCTGGTGAAGACCTGGATCGTCAAGCGCCTGGAAAACAAGTATGCGCCTCCAATTGCAAGCCACATCATGATGTTTCCTGCCGCTGACCACTTCTGTCTTGTTTCTAGCTCCGATGCCGATGCCGACGTGCTGGCCGACTATGTGTTGGCACTATTAAGACACGACGGCGATGTGGATGCTATTCGGAAGCTCTTCGAAGAGGAAATACCAGATTTTCTGCGAGAGGGTATGACCACCGATCTGCACGCCTGCTCCCAGGAGCAGCCAATATATGCGGTGCTTGCTGTGTGGGCCAATTGCTGACGCGAAACAAATATGACAGACGCCGCTGCGTTCACCGACGATGTCTTACAGGCAGTTCAATACCGATCGTATATACCCGGAGCCCCCCCTCCCCCTCCTCCAGCCTCACGGAAACCACAATTCCCACTCCCGACAGCAGAACGAGCATCTGCTGCACCCCGATTCGATGCCCTGCCGCCGCCGACGAATTCGTATCCACAATCATCGCCTCCCTTTTCCCTAGCCGGTTCGCGCAAGCGCCGTGCCAGCGGCGATCTTGACGATGGCGATGTCGAATTTATCCTTAACAGTCAACCCCCGAACGGCCACCCGTATAAACAGCCACGGCGTGGTGGGGCCTTTGGCAAGCGTGGTGGATGGCACGAAGATTCGTATGGCCCAAGAAGTTATCGAGGACCTCCGTCCTTCCCACAACCCCCCGCTTTCAATCCTTACGAAACTCCCCTGGCCTTTGTACCGCCGCCCATAGACGTCCAAAGCATCATGGACAATATCCAATTCTTGCAGTCAATGCTTCCATATCCCATCGAATCGCCCCTGCCTGTCTATTCCGGTACACTTGATGCCTCATCGCAGCGACGTAAGAAGCGCTGCAGAGAATACGAGTCCAAGGGACACTGCGTCCGGGGCGATAGTTGCAACTTCGAGCACAGAACGCATCCATATATGACACCCCCATTATCCACAGCAGTCGACGGTAAGCTCACTCAATACACAGTCTTCACAGCAAGACTTCCAGGAAGCTAATGACAAAGTAGAATATGATCCTAACAATGCGGCATTGTCTTTGCCCCCTTATGGGCTGCAGCCACCTCTTGCAGGACAAGGTTGGGATGTCCCAGATTACCAACCACCTCCGCCTACAAATCGTCGCGAGTCTAAGAAGCCTCGGCGAACAAAGGGCCGTCCTCCAATGGCTGCCGTCGGCCCCAATCATGACAAAATGAAGAAGTCCATCGTCATCCAGAATATTCCACGTGAAAACTTTAGCGAAGATAAGGTACGAGAATACTTTTCGCAGTTTGGGGGCATCGAGGAAGTATCAATGCAAAAACAGAATCATCTTGCCGTGATCAAGTTCGATTCTTGGGAAGCAGCGAACGCGGCTTGGAGCTCACCCAAGGTTATATTCGACAACAGGTTTGTCAAAGTATACTGGCACAGAGAAGAGGATAGTGGTGAGGCTACACCTAACGGGAAACAACTTACACCTAATGAAACTGCTACAGCCCATAAACCAACCATTGAACCGGAGATTGATATGGAAAGTTTCCATCGCAGGCAACTAGAAGCGCAAAAGGTCTATGACGCAAAGTTGAAAAAGCGGCAAGAGGTTGAACTCGAGCGACAAGAGTTGGAAGGGCGCCAAAAGAGGCTCCGCGAGCAATACATAGAGGCGAAGCGTCAACTTCAGACGAAACTCAGAGAGAACGGTATTGAAGACGACTCATTATCCTCGGAAATTTCGACGTCGAACGACAGCAGTGTGATGAAGCCCGGTGCAGGAACCGCGGCTCTTAAAGCCCAGCTTGCTGCGCTTGAGCAAGAAGCCAATCAACTCGGCCTTGATCCTGACGATACCAATGACGATGCTATGTCTTGGATCCCCGGGGGGAGAGGACGTGGCAGAGGCTTTCGAGGCCGTGGTGGATATGCGCCCAGAGGCATTCGAGGAACATATGGATACCGGGGCAGAGGCGGTACTGTGGAGGCTAGACATGCTGCATACGCTGCCTTTTCATTGGATAACCGGCCAAAAACTGTGGTGTTATCTGGGGTTGATTTTACATTGCGAGAAAACGACGAGGCCCTTCGCCAATACCTCTTTGTAAGCACAACGACACCTTATTGTGAGATGAAGCGCTAATGAATTGCAGAGTGTTGGAGAGTTCCAAGAGGTTCAAGCCAAGTCAAAGGCAACCCACGTTGTCTTTTCGGATCGAAAGACAGCAGAAAAGTTTATGTTTGGCGTTTCTGCAAGCAACTCCATCAACGGCATTGAAGGGAAGATTGAACCAACATGGGCAGCAACAAGTTCTCTTGCACCGGCGAAGTCTGCCGACGGAGAAGGTCCCGCATCCAGGGCAGCAGACGCTGGGCAGCCTATAAAGGGAAAGACGGCTCCAAGTGCTGACGGCTTTGGTGAAGCTGACGAACAGCTTGAAGACGGCGAAATCGACGACGTTTCTGACCATGACCATGACCAAGGGGACATGGACTACGAAGCTGGGATATGGTGAGCAAGGGGTCTATTGGAGACGCCCTGTACGACCGCCGAACTTTTCTGGCATCAATGCTTGTCGTCATTGAATGAGACATGTACGATTCGTGGTCGCTGTATGAGATAGCTAGATGGACATCAAGGATAGTCGCATGCTGCTAAGTCGAAGTTGAGCTACGGCCATAGACCGGAAGTACATAAGCTAATACCTCCCTGTGAAAGATAAACTTGTGGGAATTTGAGAGTTCATGCGCTATATTTCATGCGCTACTATAAGCCAGCCGTACTTTGCGAGGTTACGGTTGTTGACACCAAATGCTGTAGTATGGATAATGAGTCGTCCCCTAAGCCTTCCATCGGTTGAGGCTAATGAAGTCAAACCATGGAACTGAAGGCGAGAAAAGGTCTTGTCTTCTGAGCAAAGGCCCTCTCAATTAATCTGTCTATGCCCTGGCGCTTGGTATCTTTATGTATCTAACGACTGTGGACTGTTGCCCCACTGGATTATTGTACGGGCCCTCCCAATGCATAGATAGCAAAACTGATCGTGATGCTGAAGATCTTCATAAACCTCATGGCCCCCTAGTTGCGTGCTTCCATCAAAACTCCAACCAACCCATTTTCTAAGTCAACCAGCGCCATCATTCTCGTCGTGCCCATTCGTCTACTTTTGTTTTTCTATTGTTTTACATCCGCAGCGGCCCCGAGGTGTTGCAGCACGTGAGACTCTCGCAGATATTTCCGCACACGATCTGGCATCCCGGCCCATCGGCGCGTCGTCTTCTAAGCGACGCGGCCGGGGATGGGGATGCGACGCCAGCGCCGCTTGTGGTAGCAGCGCCAGCGGCAGCGGTGTCCTCGCTGGCATTGCCGCTCTCTTCATTGGCCGCGGGGTTGGGAGCCGGGCTGATGGTGCGAGCCGGCTCCGCGAGCTCGGGCTGCACCGTGGCGGAGTGGATTCCGTAGGCATGCAGGCATTCCTTGACGGTCTTGGCTTGATCCATGAAGTCGGTCATCTCGTTATTCGAGACGACGACATGCGCGGAGGCGATGGCTTTCTTCTGATCTAGGCGCCATATGTGCAGCTCATGGACGGACTCGATACCGGGGATCTGAAAGACAGTTGTCAGCATGGATGCGTGGTCACTTTACGGGTGTATGGGTTGATTAGAGGTAGGTATGTGGGACTTCATTCAAGCCTACCTTCTCTAGATCGTGCTTGACGTCTTCGAGATCGACGTCTCGGGGCGCGCTCTGCATAAGGATCTTGCCGCTGTTCTTCACCAGTGGGATGGACGAGGCGAAGATGAATATGGAGATGAAGGTGGAAATGCCGGGATCAGCATAGAAGCGGTTCGGCGACTTCGTGAGCCAGATGATCAGGGCGGCGATGATGACGGCGACATTGTTCAGTGCGTCGCCGAGAACGTGTACAAAGACACCCAGCATGCCGAGATCACGACCCGGGGCCTGCAGCTTGACGACGGTGTGTCGGTGTTCTGCATGGGCGTGGATAGGCTGGAGGAGGAGATGTTAGCAAGTGGCCCAACAACTACGCTACACCCTTCAACTTACACTGGGAACAGGGTTTTCAAGGGAATGCGAGTGACGTTCTAAGGGGATAGCAGCCTCGACGTTGGCGTGGTCATGGCTATGTTCGTGCCCATGTCCATGTCCGTGTTCGTGGTCGTGACCTGCGTGTTCATGATCATGCTCTCCGTGCGCGTGACCATGCCCGTGGCTGTGTCCTCCATGGTCGTGACCGTGATGCTCATGCAGTAATGTTGCGCTCAATATGTTGAGGGCCAAACCCACGGCACCGATGATAAGAACCAGCTTTGGATTTTCAACCGCTATTTGAAACAGGTAATGGTTAGCCAACGGGTACTGGGCGCTCTTTCCTCGTGGAAACTGAATCGACTCAACGTACGTTGGATGGATATGAACCTCTCAAGAGATTGGAGGAAGATGGACAGGCCAAGAGCCAGAAGGAAGACGCCGTTGAAGAATGCGCCGAGAAGTTGAGCGCGCGCCCAGCCGAAAGAAAAGTATTGGGGCGACTTGGCCGATTCCGAGACCTATTAGACAATGTCAGAAAAAAGCTGGCCTAGTTGTTCAACGATGGGTATGCCTTACGATAATTGCTGTGAGGGCTATGACGAACCCAATGAGATCGTTCAACTATTGTCATGTTCAGCAACAAACTCCCAAGCGCTCACTCAAACTACCCTCAAAAAACATTCAATTGTTTTGTATACATACATAGTGGAATGCATCGGCTAGCAGGGCTAGGGAACCGGTGTAGAATGCAACTGGGTTGAGAAATTAGCATGCGTGTTCTTTAACTTGGAACGCGACTTCAGTCAAAACAAACCTGCAATCTCCGCAACGAAGAATGAGAAGGAAATGCAGATGATGGCAATAAGCTTCTGCTTGGATGACAGCTTGATCAACGCCATTTGGCTGCTAGGCGGGTGCTGCTGCCCGTAGCTAGCTGCTGCAGATTGATGTGAGTCTGGCCCGGGTTACTGGTAATGCGGTGGTATGGCAAAGGTGAAGATTGACGACTCAAGAATCATGCCCAGACAGATGCCCAGAAGAATACGCAGATGCCCAGATGCCCAGATGCAAGTGCAGGGAAGATGGGGTAAACCCTGGGAACCAAAGCGAACCCAACAGAGTGGACTATAAGAAGGGCAGGAGGAGTATCCTGTGAGGCAATCTCGGCAACGTGGCCCAAATTCAGATGAGATGGCTGGCGACTGGCCTTTTTGTCTCGAAACGTGGTTTAAGCGACCAAAACCAAGGCAAGGATGCGAAGACGGGTAATGCGATAGGTTTGTGCAGTTGGAAACAACACTGGAACACCGGTTGGAGTTAAAGAGACGGCCATGTACTTGTTTTGTTTTAATCAAGGGTGGGACACTCCGCGCTGGATAGCTGCTGCGGTAAGTGATGGGTCCGGGGCAGGTGTTACACGACGGGGCGAGATGGGGTGAGACGGGCGCTATTGGAAAACCGGAGAAGATGCCAATTCGAGTTGCGTGTAAGTGGCAACTCTTTCCACTTACTTACATACCTAGGTACCTACATACTATAAGAGTACTACTGTAAGAATATGCAGTGCACCTAGTTCATACTATGCTCCGAACCAGAAACTAACTTGGAACTAAGCTGACGTGCAGCTCGAGAGAACTTATACCTATCTCGCCTACATACAGCCGTATACATCCTACCACCTACCCAGGTGGGTAAGGGTCTGACGGAGCGATGCTGTTGTCGAAAGCCGTATGGCCGTATGGTCGCATGGCGCTGTGCCGGCATCTGCAAGACGCACAGATGCAAGCGAGGTCTACGCGGTCCGAACACGGCTGCTTGTCGCTGACCTCCTTACTTGGGTTAATGAGATATGTACTCCTATCTGATCGAAACATGTCATATGACCCCCCACCGGCATCTGCAAGGCGAAAACCCGTTCACGTCTCAGGTATCCCGTACGTCCTGGTACTAGGTAAGACAGGGATGCAAGCAGCCAGAACATTCAGCACGTCGCACGTCGCACGTTCTGGGCCCTTGTGATCAGAGTCAGTACAGAGTATCAGAAAAGTTAGTGCCACTGGGGCTACACTAAGAACACCCATTTCGTGTTTATTCTCCTCGGCACGATGCCGCCATCTCAATTTACCATGCTCGCCATGTGTATACCCGTTCCAGAAACAAGGCGCTGGGACAACGTGATCTTCAATATGCCAAGACCAAGATCCACCCAAGTATGGATTGGTGGGTGCAGCGCAGTGCAGTAGTGGATATGCAGGTTCGGGAAGTGCCGCTATCTAAGTAAATTCTAAATACCTATCAACATCAACATGTATGTGCTTGCTTACCTGGCGCTGACGGAGACTCCACGCACGACCTGCCTCGCATCATACATATCATATCGTACATAGTAGATAGGTCTTTCACTGTCGCGCTTTTGCATATGCCTTGCTCACATCTAGCCGGATGCAAGAACAAAGCCTTCGTGGAACCTAACCTGTCCGATTGAAGCCTCTGGTAGTCTCTGGTAGCACCGATACTGCACCGGATCTTGCATTGCGACATGCCAAGATATCGCGATGACACGCAGTGGGGGAGCATTGCCTCCAGCTGTGACCCATCCCCCATCTCAATCTGCAACACATATGAGGTGGGAGCATTTCCCCGAGAGTTGCGCTATACTGCCATATATATATGATTGGATGAGGAGCATTTCCATGAGCACCTAGGTATGTAGCCTTTTCCAACCTTGTTCTCTGGCCATAGGTGCGGGAAACTGTAGGGAGATGCATGCCTATGAGTATAGGACCGTACCATGTCTAGGTGGTTCCCTAGACAGGCCCAACCTGCTCTAAGTCTCCATGCGAATTGTTGAGATCATTATCGCGGGAGGTGTTTTAATCAACATGACTGTGACAAGCACATAACTATTAAATAATTAGGGACTGATAAGATAGTAGCCCTATCTGTGTGTAATTCCCTGGCGGGGAGAAAACGGCACTGCAATAATTTATGGCTTGAGAATCGCGGAGTCGACCCGTCATAGAAAGTCACGGCGTCATAGGTATTTCGAAAGGAATTGACGCAGCACTTACATGAGAAAGTATAAAGTAGTGCCGTCTTTGAGATAACTTTAAGGCAGACAGTTGCTCAGGATAAAAACTTGAACTCAAAGAAAGCTACACAACCTCGAAGTATTGCAATAGACGCATCAAGTATGTCGTTGTTTGTTCGTAACTGCGGTAAAACACCCGGATGCCTGACAGCGTCTCTAATCTGTCCAGTTGCTAGGTTGAACAGTCCGTCGCTTTTGCGAGTACATAGAGTTACACAGAGCCAAAAAGTATCTTCGAAGCCGGTACCTACCATCAGAACATTTGTTTCTCCGCCAGTCATGGATACCATCAAGGCAAGTTCACATTCGAAAAATAAGGTACACATGGTTCTTGGTTCGGCTAACACCTCGTAGAACACTATCGCCGAAAACTTCGGAGGTCCGGCAGAGCACTTGATTACCAGTAAGTGATTTCTTGAAGCTCATTCCAATTTCTCCGATTTGTCGGCATCTTCAGTGTTCCAGACAATCAAGACCTGTTCATACTCCGTTTCTTGACCAATATCACTAACTTGCAGGCTCGTAGACCCGTTTAGCCTTGATGACGTTCCTGACCTGACCGGGAAAGTGGCTGTCGTCACGGGCGGCAGTGAAGGGATTGGGTACGGGGCCACTTACACGTTGCTCAGGCATAATATTACCAAACTCTACATCTTGTCGATGTCAAAAGAAGTAGTTGACGGCGCAAAAGAGGCGATCGCAAAAGATGTCGGCCAGGCAGCGGCGGATAAGACGACCTGGTATCAATGCGATACATCTGACTGGCCACGAGTCAAGGCGATCGCCAACAAGATCAAAAACGACACGGACAGGCTCGACATCCTGGTCAACAACGCAGGCCGAGGCATCAATACCTACCAACTGACAGACTACGGGGTCGATCGCCACATGGCCGTCAATCACTTCGGTCACGCTGTTTTGACGTCATATCTTCTCCCTCTGATGAAGGATACGGCGGAGAAGGGTAACGTTGTGCGAATCGTCAACCTGGCGAGTAACGCCCACAGCGCGGCGCCATCAGACACCAAGTTCGAGAGCCTCGATGAGCTGAACCAAGACCTGGGGCCCAACGGACAATACGGGCGCAGCAAGCTCGCAGCCATGCTGTACGCGCGTTGGTTCACCAACAAGGTGACCAAAGCTGGCCACGCCAACGTCCGGATGAACTCGGTCCATCCCGGGTTTGTCAGTACGAAGATGAGCAAGGAGGAGATCTTCGAGCCATACCCGCTCGGCGGCTACGCGATGGCCAAGGGGCTGGAGCCGTTCAAGAAAGATCAGTTCGAGGGTGCCAAGCCGGTGATGTATGCGGCGACAGTCTGCGACGAGTCGGGTCTTTATATATGCCCACCGGCTGTGCCAGAGAATGGCAGTAAGCTCTCACAGGACGATTCGGTGGCGAACAACTTGATGAAACTAACGCGCCAACTTGTCACGGAGAAGACTGAGTTTGATGATCTGGAATTGTATTAGCTAGCCCGAGTACTTGGCTGTCTTGGCCGTCGTTACGGTGGGTTTGGTAGAAAAGTACATACCCAGGTTCCAAGTGAGGATGGGAGACCTTGGAACCTGGACACCTCTAATGTCGAGCATGTTCATGATAATACATTCGGTTACAGAATCTACACCGTAGTGTAGGTACTTACCTAACTAGGCCCCTAGGCTCCATGAGAATTGTACGCGGTCCTCGTCCTCGCCCAAGTGTGGGGAATGTAATTGATTGCCTAGTGCCGCTCCATTTCACCTTGGCGAACCAAACCTTGAACCAATCCATGGATGCTGCCGAGCTGGAGCAGACCCAGACCCAAGACATGCCAGACCCCCCCCCCCATCCCATGCCCAGACTGCCGAGACTGCCAAACGGTTCGCGCGCGACGCCAGACCCATTGGATACCAGACCGACACCACTGCATGCACCATGGGGGAGGTGCTGTCATCGTCGCTCCCGAACCGTCCAACTCAAGGTCTCAACTCATCCTCGTGGCCGTGCTTGACCAAAGTTACCTTCCTTACCTTGGCTCTTCAAACCAAAGGTGACGACGGCATGGCTCGGCCCAGCTCTCAGCTCTCCGCTCTCCGTACTGCATGCAATGCTTGAGTTCGTGACTTCGTTCCCCTCCAAGTAGGGCGCGTGAGCGAGCTGCCCCAATGTCTCGAAATGCTGCCCTCTCGCCCGCGGCGCCGCGCCGCCCTTCGCATTGGACTTCGCATCTGCGACAGTTCAGCCGATCCAGCACCGACAAGCTATCCGCCGAATCCTCCAAATCCCCCGACACCGCCTCCCTGGCCAGCAACTCCACCATTCGCGACTACCCCTCCGCCTCCGCCCGACGACTCGCTGAGCGCGTCTACACCGTCACCATCAACGAATCCCTGGTTCGTGATGAGGTCCTCTTGAACTTCGATCTAGTCGGCGGCGGCGGTGCTGTCCAGCCCGGGAACTTGATGTCCATCACCTCCGTCAAGACCGACACCGACCGCGCCGATCGACTGCAGGGCTCCCTCTACGCATCCTCGAGGCCGTCCTACCAGCGAGCCTCCACTGCCCCGGCAGATACCAGGGCCAACGATGACGCTGCGAGGCGCTATGTCTTTGTCGCCAAGGACATGCCGAAGGACCTGAAGGCGCGCATGCCTAATGTGGAAGTCTATGTCGCGAAACACGTCGGGGATGCCTTCAATCTGAGAAAAGGCACCCAGGTCGTGCTGGCACCCGTCGACAGCTCCTCGCCCGCCGTCGAGGCTTCGCATGTCGACCTGAGCTTCAAGGACATGTATCTGTCGCGGTCAGATATGTGGAGGCTCGCCCTTGCCGATCTGGTCGATAGAACTGTGTACAAGGGACAGGTGATTTACTTCCTTGGCACCATCAAAGCTACCGTCACCACTGTCTTCGTGAATGGCCGTAAGGTCCAATCCGCTTTCTTTGGGCGGAAGACGCACCCCATCCTCCGGAGCGAGTCGGCGAGATACATGTTGTTCATACAGATGGCACGTGAGATGTGGGAATTCGACTCGGACGGATCTGGCGAGATCATGTTCTACAAAGTTGTCAATGGCTTTCTGCCCGCTCTTTTTAAAAAATGGGCAATGCTCAAGGTAAAGCACCTGGTCAGTATCGTCCTCTTTGCTCGCATGGAGTATGACACGGGATTGACCACGGACCTGGCGAATGACGCTCTCCACGACAATTATTACACTGGTTTTCAGACTTCAGGCAATAAACGACCTTACAAGGATTTCTACCGCGTCGTCGTGAGTGAAATTTCAAACGGCGAGTGGACCAAGATTCTAGACCAGCTAAAGAAGGAGTTCAATGTATTTCGGCGCGATATCAATCTGCATCACAGAGAAGCCATGAGCGACGCATTGGAAATCCCAGAAGACGCCAGCGCGAAAGGGGCATCCATTTCCAAAATAAAGGCCGAGCCTTCTGCCGCCATGTACGGCAACTTCCTGGAGGCCATCAACTTGGCCTCCTCAACCTACGCCACTGATTATGTTGATCGAGACCTGCTACGAACTGGTATATCTATCGTTCTCATTAGCGCGGGGCCTGGTGTGTTTGAGGTCGAGTATGAGACCTTGAGGCGCACTACTGAGGCCCTGGTAGGCAACGGAATCGGCATTGATCTGATTTGTATTCCTAACTCGCCTCTGCATTCGGTCCCCTTGTTTCGATATCGCAATCCTCACTTTATAGGTACGGCTCAACGCTCCCAACCTCGAGTACTGCGGAGTCACGATAGTACCCCCAAGCAGGTGACCCCTCTTGCTGGTAGCTATTCCACTATCAACGAGTCTCTATCTCCCGTCAAGCCTGCAGATGCTCTCAGTCGGATTGAGTCAATCAGATCAAGGTCATCCACTGATAAATGGGCCTTCGCATTGCCTCAGTGGCTACACGTATCTTATTGGACTGGAAAGTCCGAAGAGGCTCTGGCCTACCACGGCGTCACGCTCTCCGCCGCGAATCGCTCCATAAACAGCAACGCCGAGGATGACTTCGCAATTCGATGCAGACTCTATGACCTTCAGATGCGAAGTGTGCTTGAGACCAACGAGATCGAAACCCCGTACTTAAGCTCTGATCCCTCATTCTCTATACACGTAAACAAACCACTCAATGAATCATCTCATACTCGGAACCGCAAAGCACCAGACTCTTTGTTTGAGCCAGTGTATGGCTTCCAAAAATTTGTGCCAGAAAAGCTCACAAGGCCTGGTGAAACCTCACTGTGGAAACAGCTACAAACTTTTGATGAATCTCGATCTCGGCTTCCCCCGCGACGCCAGCCCTTCGCCTTGAGTGGATACCGAGAGTTGGAGGAAACAACCAAGAAACAGTTGCTTGAAGATGCCAGCCTTTTTGGAACCTCTGTCGGCGATAAGCGTACTCCCGGTCCCCCGACAATGCTCTCGTCAAGTGTTGCTTCATCGAGACTGGGTTCTGAAGGCATACAGTCTTCCACGGCTTCTCGTAGAGGTTCGGTTGTATCTAATTTAC
The DNA here is from genome assembly GCA_022453515.1 of Astrocystis sublimbata. Lineage (NCBI taxonomy): Eukaryota > Fungi > Ascomycota > Sordariomycetes > Xylariales > Xylariaceae > Astrocystis > Astrocystis sublimbata. The sequence continues at coordinate 724,508 of JAJNNY010000002.1, forward strand.
AGCCCAAGTCTTCCTCCGCTAGAGTTCCAAAGCTTATGCGCCACATCAGCCTCGGGCAACGAGGCTTTGGAATTGCCGCTCCAAAAGCCGTCTCTGCTGAGTTGAAAACGGAGCACGTAAATGCTATTCACTCTACCGGGGCAAGCGTGGTGAAAACGCCATCTTCGTCGAATCTGACACCCATGACACCGATCCAGTCCACCTCGCGGACCGTATCTCGACCACTTATATCCGCCTTTCCCTCGTCATCCGAGCTTAAAAAGGTCCAGGCCAGCGAGCAGTTTCAGGCTGCCTCACCTAACACATCAACTAGGCCCATCAAGATCAAAGCTTCTCTGCCAAGTACAGACTCTTTAAGCACTCTGAAGGCAGGGCCAATCAGACCACAATCTGTCATCCGAAGTGCGCGTCGCGATGAACAAGAGATCAAATATTCAAATGCACTGCGGGAGGAAGATCACAAGAAGCTGTATAACTCGAAGCTACGTGCTGGCGGAGTGCCAGAACTGCCGTCCACGCTTTCCCCTACAACTGCCATGGCACCATGGCTAGTCGTTCTCAACCCGTCTAATCCCGATGCGACCAGGGTTAATGACTCGGTACTGTTCAGTCGTTGGCAGCATGTGTTTCCCGTGCCGTCCGAGATGAAAATCATGAAATGGAAGTCACTATCGATTCCAGCAGCAGTTCCCTTGACGACAGAGTATTTTCCTAGCCAAGCACAATTCAACATCGAGTATCAACGACAGCCGTATAACATAGCACAGGACCTCGATGACGAAATCGGAGAGGAGCAACCGTCTCGCGCCGAATTTCTGCAAGAGCTTGTTAGTGCTCGCTTTGCTCACGGCTTCCAAGTGATTATCGGCCCATCAGTGGCTACGGCATTCGACCAGAAGGCTGTCCGTATTGCCGACATATTCTCAATAGACAAGACAGTGGGTGATGGAACATGCATTTTCATGGGTATCGGCAATACAATTCATCAACTGTCGTGTGTCAACGGTACTGAAGTCGAGGTCAACATCTTCGTCCGAAAACCAACAGAACCGTTACTGCAGCTAGGACACACGCTGTCCCCATACAGACCAGCAATTCGCACCATCTACGATAAGACGTATGAGAGCGTCGACATTGATATCATGACTCCCAAGCCCGAAAGGAATTGGAACTACATTGATTCTTATCTCGCTGGGCACACCGATGAAATGACCGAGAATCTCAGGTTCTGGCGAGCCCGTTTTGTGCTGATACCCATGTTTCCTCGAACCTCTGCTATCCCCCAAGCACAAAATGAGGACGATGTAGAAGAGGTCAGGCTCGAGGGAATCAAGAAACTCACCCAGATGTGGCAACGTCACCGTCATCTTTCAACGTCGGAGCGCCACTTTCAAAGCGCGGGTAATGATAAGCGGGATCCTAACCCCCTTGACATTATCTATAAGACAGAGGACGCTTCCGTGGTCATCGCCGCGGAGATGGAGACATTGCCTCTTTTCGAAAATGCTGACGGTATCCTACGAAAGGGTCTCGTTTCTAATAAAGAGCGCTTCTCCAAGTCCAATTTCAACGTAGCAGCTCTTGCAGAAGCCATCCAGCAACCTATTGAAGCTGGAGGGATCCGGATGCAGACACGGCGATGGCACTTTCGATTGCACCATCACTGTTTCATCGGTTCAGACATGACCACTTGGTTGCTTGACAACTTCGAGGATCTTGAGAGTCGCGAAGAAGCGGTGGAGCTAGGAAACACTCTGATGGTCTACGAAGATGACAAGGTTAGAGACAAGGACAGAGAATCCCGAGACCCGAAGAAAGATCGTGAACGCGGCATATTCGTTCATGTAGAGAAGAGGCACAATTTCCGGGATGGCCAGTATTTCTACCAAATAACCCCGGAGCACGCTAAGCTTCACCCACCAGGTTGGTTCAACCGGAAAAGGGATGTCACCGTGCCATCAACGCCAGCCTCGGAGAATTTGGCCATGAACTCTCCCCGACCCTTCCAGCCAATCACCTCACGACCCGCTTCGGTTGTAGATGACGACTCTCAGGCGTCGGGTAGTAGCACACCAACCGTTGCGCCTACAAATACTACTAATAGTAGGCGACCAAAAGTGGTGCTGAGCAAGATGATGAAGTATGATGTCGATCCCCGCAAGAGGTCTCCTCGGCCTGAACGAGTCAATCTCCATTATGATCGGTTGCACAATCCCGATAATTGTTTCCATATTCGATTAGAATGGATGAATGTGACTGCGAAGCTCATTGAAGATGCCTTGAAGAACTGGGGCGCCATCGCGGGCCAGCATGGTCTTCGTCTGGTCGAGGTACCCATCAAAGAAGCGTGCAGAATCAACGAAGTGAATGCATTTCGAAGGTCATACCGGCTCAAGCTCGCAGTTCCGCCGCCGACTCAACGGCCGATCGTAACGTATGACCCCTACGCATATAGTGCCCAAGCCCAGCCGGACAAACACTTTTACCATAAAGCAATTCTTAAGAAACATGACTATGTGCTGGATTACGAGGCTGCCTCCAACTTTCCGAGCAATGTCGATGTCAGCTTTTCGTGGGGCAAGCCCGATTACAGCTATTCACAATATATACACCGTTCAGGTGCCCACTTGGTTCAAATCACGGACAGCGGCGAATTTTTATTAACTGCCAATCGATTGTTCACAAACAGAGTTGCGGCTTCCCAATCAACTCAGCCTCAGACTCGATGTGAATCAGCTCCTATTCGTCCCATGGCGACCAACAATGTACACGCCAGCTACCGAGCTATGGAGCCAGTGGCAACAGCATCTCCATTGACTAGACCAGTGCTCTTCACCCCATCGGGTATGAGAGGAATCCGTCCCGAAGCATCCCCCGTTCGCAGCGTATCTGGGCAGAAGCCAGGATGTGGGCCAAGAGAGCCGCTTCCTGTGCCCGAGGCGCTCAAGGACGCACTAGCCGCGTTTTGTACAAATCAGCAAGCTCTCGAAATGTTCTACAAGGAGATATTGGAGAATGGGCTTGAGACACCGATGATGGCACCCGCAGACTCCAGCATCATCCCCGATGCTGGTATCCCTTCCCTTGGGCTGCCACCTGGGGTTCTGAGTCCTGGGGGCAGCGAGATAACCACCAATCCCATCCCCAGGCTCAGCACCCCCAACCTAGCCACTTCACTGCTATATAGGCGAGGGAGTGTGCAGTATTAGGTGCTGCTTGCAAGGGACGAAGGGGCTGTGTAGGTGAAGCCAATGAGCACCTGTGAATTTGCTGCCGAGCACTACTCAGGCCTCCAATCTGTAAGACTTTGTCTTCATGCTCGGTGAGAAAACCTCGGTATGGTGAGAATATGGGCGCTTTCGGGATAAGAGCGATAACCGGCTGTGATGTCGTGTGCTAGTGAGGCGCTGTTCGCCAAGCAAGATTCGTATGCACGTAACTGGTGCCAAATCAAATATAATTTATGTTCAAATGTGAATCTTTCCCTGTGTCGGTGCGAAGGGATGCTGGCGCTAGTAGCCAGTATGGTGAGCGGCTAAACTAAGTACAAATGTTATACACCTGCATATACGCCAGTAAGGGATGTGCATGTTGATACGAAAGCGAGAATCTATCTACCTCCTGAGCCGAAGTATGCATGTTGAGCATGTTGGCAGCAAAGGACGATCAGCACGGCGATAGTCAGGTCCTAACCACCTGGCGATACTCAGCCACATTACTATGCTCTCTATGTACGTAAGCTACGTACCGAGCCTACCGTGCCTACCTGTAAACGGGCACTAATAACATTTGAAGAATACTTCCAAGGTTGTTGGCACTTGAGGTAAGCATAGGTATAGAACAAGAATAGTAAGGTATACTCGTAATCAGGGCGCAGTATCAACTATACCAACAGCCAACCAATAACTAGATTTCTGCACTTTGACGGTACGTAGCGATTACATGTTGGAATTCTGTCTCATGACCTCACTTGAAAGATGCAACAGGCGAGTTAGATGTCTCAATAAGAAGATGTGCAACCAATGGGTAGGATACAATTAGTGAGGAAAAGTCCTCGTACGGGAATTAGTTGCTTGGCTGACTCGGTGGCGTTTTTTCCCTTCTTCTCTCCCACATCTCTCCTCTATTTGCTCGATGCCCCAGGGACGCCATGCATTCAAAAAGGTACATACATACTTTGTTCGCATCGCAATGAGGTCTGCCGTACTGCCACGCGGTTAAGTAGCAATCGTGGCTCGCGTAGCCTTAGCTGTCGCGGACCTATGTGCTTCCTCGGTTTCTTCTTCCCTTTCTTCCCTTCGCTCCATAGCTGGTTTCAGCACATGCGAAATTTTACAAGGTAGCCAGATTCCTCTAGGTTATCTGCTCAACACGTGTCACAATGTTGTTGATGGCGGTGTGAATCGAGGTAAGGAATACAGGTGTTGATGCGATTGATTACCTCACTGTCTCTGAGTACGTACATGCCTAAGCAGCGGCGGGAGATCGTCATTCGAGACGCTGTGAATAAGACTGGGACACAAAGCTTGACAAAACTTGGCAGGAGAGCGGTAGGAGAGCCTGGAGGTTACCACCGGGCAGGGGTGTGGCGATGTGGAATGTGTATAAGCCGGTAGTGGGAAAAGACAAATCATGGGTGGCGTCCGTGGTGCAGCTTGTGCTTGGCTAAAAGCTTCTCTATTGGGCCAGTGGGGTCTCGCAGGGGTTGGTCTAGGTACCTAAGCTACCTGGTAGGTAGGACGGACGGACGTGCTGCTCGAGCGAATACCACCGCGGCGCAATGACGAGACCCCGTCCTCATCCAATCTCATTCATTAGCCGGGACGGAGGCCTCACCATTCTCGCGACACCAAGCCAAGCTACCTAGACATCGGGATTCATCAGAGACGAGATGGGCAGTACTACGTTATGCGCCTAATTGCACAGGCATCAGTAGGTACCCAGCTAATCCTCAGTCCATTGGTAGCTGAGCCCTTAGGCTCATATGGCCTCGTAGTGTTAAAATTAAATGAAAGTACACTTCGAAATAGTCTATTGGCTATACGATAGTTGTTATATGATGAAGCAGATGATTTTTCGCACCGCAAGTTTGGATCCCTTACGTGCCTAGTGCCAACATAGTATTGTTTTACAAGTCAAACATGACTAAACCACTCTCTCCAGGCTCAGTAGAGTATGACAATTATGTAGGTAGGTTAGGCAGGTGTAAGTCGCTACCTGAAGCGCGGTACTTCACTTTCTGTGTAGCATCGGGGGCACACGTAAGTCCCGGCTATTGGCCAGGTACGTGTCGTAATGAATCAGTTGTACGAGGTGGTGGTGTCCCGACTCGTTGTCAAGCTCCGGTCTGTAAGTGTAAGGTTCGGATTCATCTCAATCTCAGGCTTTTGGATCAACAAGCTCCAATGGAGCCGAGCCCCCTGAGCCCTGAGCGCGCACTGCACAATCTGCACTGCACCGAGCCAGTCGCACCTGCAATCCATAGTCGTTCCAAGATATCCTCCGGGCCTCCCTCTTGACTCCCCTTCTCATCCCTCAACATCTTCCCACTGGGACAACCGCGCCAAGTTTGCCAATTCCATTCTGCTGTGCACATCTGAACAGCCGCGCGCATCCACCTCTACCCACTTTTGGACCCTGGACAGTTCCTACGTAGCAGGCAGATACCAACGAATACTTAGCTGCCTGTTGTTTGCTTTGTACGATACACCATCCAAGAGAGGAGACGAGACCGCTCAGCCAACGAACCGCACGCGCATCTTTGACCACTGCGCGACAAACTGCGTCCCCCTTGTCCATTCCAGGCAAAGCGCGGGAATCAGACAATCGGGATCCCTCAGCAGTAGGCTGTAGTATAAGTCTTCCCCAAACCAGTCGACCATCCATCGCATTCTTTCTCCCACCCAACCGCGACAATCGGCATTCGAGGCAACAGACAGCCACGGTTTTGAGACCGCCTTACCTAAGCTCCAAGCTACACTACGCCTTCAGGGTATCGATATACTTGGCGATATCTTTCGGCCCCCAACCGGCAACAGCTCTCGTCCGATCGAGCGCCCCCCCCGTAAAGACCGGCAACACATCCGGAGATCGACTCGGTCCTACCAAGACACAAGAGGTAATTACCCTATTCGGCAGCATGTCATCATGTATTTGGTATGCACGTTCGGTCCGTGGAGGTGCTAATTCGTGTTGTTTTGTCTAGCCTCGCCAGAATCCGAAATGTCTCGGCGCGAAGACTGTAAGCCATGCTTCTCCAGCACCTCAATCTTACTTCCGTCCGTATGGTCTGCGGTCTGCGGTCTACGGTCCCCATAAGCCCCGAGTCCCACTCCCACTGCACAAGCACTTTTACACCTCATGCCTGTTCATCATGCATGGTACACACCTTGCCCGCGATTCCCAGGCGCGTCCGAGGTAGCTCGGGCAATACCGACTCCCCATCGAGCCACCCATCAGCATCGAATATTACCGTTCCTGGGCTATTCCAAGGTTCTTCGGGAGGCTACGTTTGCTTCTAAACTACCCTCGAGTGCCCTTTGGCTTCGATTCCACCGCTTGGTACAATTTCCCCAAGTCTTCATAATTAATGTGGAATCAATCCCCGGCCCCCTTTCGATGAACTCCACAGGGATCCATGATTTCCATGGATTCTTCGGCACTGCACTACATGACACCTAGCTCGCCTAGCACAGTGAGCCCGATCCTGCCTGTGTTGGCGCCCTAGCCTAAGTAGGCAACCTCAGCAACCGGCGATGTGCTGCATCATTGAATACACTCAGCAAGCAAAGTTGCATGTTCCTTGTTGTCCGTCGCCGACAGCCAATCGCGCGCCTCTCCAGCTCACCTCGGACTCTGCTGGTCTCTTTTCCTCGGTACCGCCATGCGCGAGATGCGTTTCCTCCTCCGACTCCTCTTCCTCTGATCACCCCTGGTCCCACTATGTTCGTCGTTTTAGTTACGACCGTGCTACCATAGCGTCTCCGCAACATGTGCTCTTCCTAGCCACAGCTGGCTTCGTCCCTTGTCTTGCCAATTCGCAACAATTTCCCAACGGTCAAAGAACCATTTAGCCCCAGCAGTAGTAAAAAGGGCCCACAGCACTGTGCAAAACCGAGGGCGTCATTGTTGTATCTGGCCTACGCCATTGTACTCGGAAACCCCTTTGCACCTCTCGTGGCCCTCGGATTCCGTCAAAGCACACAGCTTCATTCCTTTATTTTATTTTTCGTGTTTACCCTTGACTGGCCGCAATATCTCCCTCAAGCTGCCTTGCGCAACATCGCATGCCCGACCACTAACGAGATGGACACAGTCAACCTTTTCAAGGTGTCGGCCAAGGCAAAACGATTAGGAAGACACGGAGGCAATCTCAAATATGGCTGGCTTAATCCATTTCAGCGGTTTGATTATAACGCGCCACCTCGAGCCAATACCTACCATAATGCCGAGAGGGGGGAAGCTCTCGCTGCGACCACGCCACTTGAGCATGCCAATACAGCACCAGACATGCTTCAAAGCCCGGTCAAGGCCGAGCAAGACGCACGCCGCCTGAGTGGGGAGGTTGCCCCCCCGACGACACAAGCCGATGAAGTCTACGACTCGCAAGCAACCACAACGGCTAGCCCAACTGTTACGAATGGCGAGGACGGCCCCCGAGCTCGACGGAAGGTTATGGGTGTTCCGGTCGGACGCTCCCACTCCGAGGACACCAACGCAGTAGAAGAAGAAGAGGAAAAGCCTGCGAAGGGCCACTTTACCGTGAAGAACCAGATCCAAAGAACGATTCTCAGCAGCCCTATCAACTTCTTGTTGCTCGCTGCACCCGCAGGTATTGTGCTTTGGCAGCTCAAGATTCCTGGGCCGGCCGTGTTCGTCGTCAACTTTATTGCTATCATACCCCTCGCCACCTTGCTCAGCGACGCGACTGAGCAGATTGCGCTTCGTACCGGTGAAACCATTGGTGGACTGATCAATGCAACATTTGGGTAAGTAATTTGCAAGCAAAGCGCTTCCGATCCTGAAAGTATGCTGACCTGGGTAGCAACGCTGTTGAGCTTATTGTCGCCGTCATAGCCCTGTCCCAAAATCAGGTTACCGTCGTGAAAACTTCGCTTGTTGGTTCGGTCTTATCTAACCTACTTCTCGTCCTGGGCTTCTGCTTCCTATTTGGAGGATTCAACCGCCCGGAGCAGTTCTTCAACACAACCGTCGCACAAACAGCTGCCAGTCTTCTAGCTCTCGCCGTTGCCAGTCTGATAGTGCCAACCATCTTCTCTCACACCCCGGACTTCTACACCGATGATGATGTCACCTCACTGGATCCAAACGCGGTTCCCCGACTATCCCATGGCGTCGCTATCATTCTTCTCCTCATCTACGGCTGCTTCCTCTTCTTCCAACTGAAGACGCACAGTGCAATGTTCAACGAAGAAAGTCAAAAGGTGCCTAAGAAGGATGTTTTCAGGAGAAAGTCGGATCTGCCTGAAGGTGCGATCGCTTCAGGCCTTGCACTGCACGGGGCTCATTTCACCACCGTACGGGACGAGAACGGGGAACAGAGCAAGTTGATGCCAGCTCCAGCTTCAGAGACCGACGAAGAGGAGGAATCCGAAGAGGTACCTACGTTGCACCTCTTCGTGGCACTGGGAAGTCTTACCATATCTACCGTCATCATTGCCCTATGCTCTGAAGGGTTAGTCAGTGGTATCGACTATATCTCTGCCACCCTCAGCGAGGAGTTCATCGGTCTCATTCTTATTCCCATTGTGGGAAATGCCTGTGAACACGCCACCGCCGTTACGGTTGCTATGAAGGATAAGATGGATTTGGCAATCGGTGTCGCTATCGGATCCTCGATGCAGGTTGCGCTGTTCCTCATTCCTCTGCTCGTTATCATCGGCTGGGGCATTGGTAACAACGAAATGACGCTCGCATTCGACACCTTCCAAATTGTCACCCTATTTGTTGCGGTTCTCCTCGTCAATTACCTGATTGGTGATGGCAAGAGTCATTGGCTTGAGGGTGCTCAGCTGATTGCTCTATATGTGATTATCGCACTTTGCGCGTTCTGTAAGTTCTGTGGACGAGCTCTTGAAGGATCCATGCTAATATGAGACAGTTTATCCCAATGGCACCGGCGTTGCTACTACCGAAGCGGCCAAGGCTGTGGCCATGGCTGCGCTGAGAACATAAGCGTTTCCCTTATGAATATTACGATCATTTCCAACAACCAGAACGTTGAACTAGAGTCCCATAATTGGCCGTCAGGCCATCCATACCACTAAATCTTCCTTCTTTGTGTACGAATTTTTTTAAAACAAAACTTGGTGTAAACCGATACTTCTAAGCCGACTCTTTGCACCCATTGACCCTACCGGCTCCCGCAAAGAGCGTGCGCTGTATGAGTTACTAGAACAGGATAGGATCCCTACTTGTTGTTGGCAGAGAGACTTACGAGGCCGCCATCATTGAGAGTGATGGTCATCGAAGGCGTTGAAGGCGTTTTCATTCTCGCTGTTTCAAGAGACAGAACAAATACCAGCGGACACCCGCACCCTTTAATTGCCTTCGTTATTGTTGAGAGGATGGGTGAGACGTTGTCTTTGTATACCTGCAACTCAGTCAGGTAGATGGTTGAAGAACGCGAGGGTCCTATCTCGTGGGAAGGAGTACAAGAAAAGAGATACCCCGTTACGACTAGCAACTAATACATTCAAAGAACCGTATGCATGGTATGTGCTAGTGTACTTTTGATTTCGCACTCGTTTGTTTTCTAGATAGAGAAAATCGAGCCGTACGTATGATGAACAGAAAGAATGAAAAAGCCAGAGTTGAGGCAGTACTCTATGATCCAGCTATCGACACCTAGTATTTCTTGTGATCTTGGGGCAGCGTGGAACCAGATGCAATTGAGACACGGCTTTCTTTGCCTAGTAGTATGGCAAATCCGCCGGATCGCCCATATATCTCACATATATCAACTGTAGCCTTATGCACATAGCATTCCGATCTTGAAGTCACGCCTCTCCCCGGACCGAAGCCGATGTTGTTCATCCAGTTACAAGTTACAGATCGCTAGAAGAGGTCTAGGGGTTCCGAAGCTTTGCAACCAGGTTGAAGTCCATCACAAGTGGATACCGAAGCCGAAGCCGAAGCCGGCTGTATGTTAGCTGAGTCCTCGGTATAAATATGACACATCCCGTGGCAATAACGATGGACCAGTCGCTATAATTGAATGGCATGTTTTGCCCCTTGCATGAATTAAGTGGGCAAGATGCTTCGTTTGCAAGCATATAGTACTCCTCGAGCGTTTGTTTGTTTGTCCTATACCACATTGTCCCTAATGTTACTTACTATCAAGAGACTACATGCCGACGGAGCCCGGCGGAGCCCATTGTTGCATCCGCAGCTTATGAGCAAGGTATGAGCGGCTTGCGCATATGATCCGACACAGGTCGACCACTAGCCTAGACGATTCTTGGCCAGGAGATATCATTCGGATTCATTTTATCGTTGTTCTGCTACTTCGCGAGTCTCGCTCTTCATTTCAAGTTTACTACCACTGCCTACACCAAGACATTGGAACATATTATATGATTAGGGTATATAACTCTCGCCGACTATCGACATTCTAGGCGATAAAGTGTTTTCTACCTTGAGCCAGACTTGGACAATTCTATACTTAATTAATCAAGCCTTCTTTTCACCAGTAAGGACGTGCTTCTCGGTCTGGCGTGCTGAAGCAGTCTCCTCATCGCTGACGTCCAAGTCGCGCTTCATGTCACTCATATCGGTGTTCAGGACGAACTCCTCGTTGTCTAGCTCGTGGAACAGGAACCAGAAGATGACGGTCAACACGCCTCCGGCGATGGTCGGCCCGAAGAAGACCCAGACCAGGTTGGGGTCCTTGATGGCCGGGGCAGCAGCCAGGCCGAGGATGGCAGCAATAGCACTGTTGAACAGGTTCAGAGACGCCACGAGACCCTTCATGTTCTTGGGCGCCATGGCGTAGGCGATGCCGTACAGCGACACGTTGACAAACACCTCGGAGATGGCGCCGACAATGACGGGGATGGCGTATAGACCGTACGGGATGGGAGACAGCGCCGGCTCGCCGGCGGCGACGATCTCGGTACATGTCGAGGCGTTGTAGCCGCAAGGGCTCGTCTTGTAGACATAGTACTGCAGGAGACCGTAGCCGATCGATCCGAGCGTGCCCAGCGCGAAACCGAAGGTGATGCGGCTGATGGAGCCCCATTTGATACCCTTCTTCCGCAGGAAAGGGTAGACGATGTGGTTCATGATAGGGACCACTAGACGGCACGGTCAATGGCACATTCTCACTTCAGTTCGTTTGGGGAGTGAGGCTTTTTGGGTTTACTTACAGACAACGATACTGACCGAGTTCAGATTGTCGAAGAGATCATTGGGGAGGCCCTTAGTGTCCAGAGCCGCGGTCAAGGCATTCGCAGCAGCGCCGAGACCGTAGTCGTTGACCTGCCAGATGGGGGCAAATAGGAAGATGGCGCAGGCCTGGAAGGTGCGCTTCACATCGTGGACGAACTGGTCGTTATACTCGTATTCCTTGGTACTGCCAGCAGCACGTCGCACGCTGGGTTTTCCGAGGTCCCAAAAGCCTGCCCGGCCGATCTTCTTTAGGCCGCCATGCGCAAAGATGTCACCGAGGACTTTGAACACATTGCCCAGGTCCGAACCTCCCGGAGGCTGCTTGATCAGGCGCGGGTTCAGGTACCATAGCAGGGGCGGCAACATCAAGTACAATATGGTGGGAATGAGGTAGGCGGCCCAGTATCCGACAAGCTTGGCGAGGTAGGTCGTGGGGATACCGAAGACGGCACCGACGTTGATCAGGAGATAGAACCACAGCATCACGCTGTTGATGGACTCCTCGGGGTCAACAATGACCTTCTCGCCGTTCTTGTCCGTGATGACATGGGCTTTCTTGTGCGGGCTCTGGTCGATCAGCGTGGGAGAGATGTTGGGCTTGAACTGAGCGGCACCGATGGCGAGAAGGTACAGAGAGAAAGCAAATGGCCCGAACGCGTTGCCCGACTGGAGGACGACGGGAAGGGCCGAGATGATCATGATGACGTGGGCGATACCGCAGATGGCGACACCCTGGCAGATCATCCTGAACCGACCATACTTGGTATCCGCCAGCCAACCGAAGAAGACGGGGAGCGCGTAGGCGAGGAACTTGAACGACTCCGTCACGGCCGAGGCCACGGCAGACCCCTTGCCCAGAGCACCAGCGGTGAAGTCGCTGCCGGGATATACTGCACCAGTTCCGGGGCCGTTCGGTCCCGTTGGGAGAGGCGCACGGATGAAGTTCTTGTAGACCTGGTTGCAGCCGTAGTACGAGGCTCGCTCGGCGAACTCGACGGCGCACAGCCAGTAGGTCGTCGAGGGCATCTTGCCAGCAACGCGGCGGAGCGTGGACTTTTCCTCCTCGGTGGGAAGAACGAGGCCCTGCCAGATCTCGTGGCCCTCGTCATCATACGTGACGTCGTCCCCTGCATCTGAGCGGCTGACGACCTTCTCAGAGAGGACCTTCTCGTCTACCGAGGCCCGAACTGCACCCACAGGGGCGGCGACAGTCGCGATGGTGGTTTGAGTGTCTAGTGGGAGAAAGTTGAGTCAATATCCGCTCCTAGGTCAACATCAAAGGAAAGGGGGGCTTAAGACGGAAAACTCACCCGCCATCGTGAGGACTACACTGTATCTCGATCCGAGAACTACGAGTATAGGGGGGGAAGTTTGGGACTCACCAATTGATGGGACGACCTGTACTGAGGGTGGTCGGAAGGAGAACACAGACCAATGCGACACGACATCGCCGGTTATATAGGGATTCATGGCTCGCCTCACCCGACGCCAACGCCATGGCGCCAATGGTGTTGGTACTGGCTTGCTTGATGCACCTACATGGGATGATCCCGCGTTGTGTGGCGGCTTGGCTCTGGACCAGAGGGAGGTGGTGTCTTGCAACCCGCCGCCACCCACCAGAGTCTTTGAGATCACATACCGCTCTACTCTATACAGTAGTGGCATGGGAAGCTTATCGCTGCGCCGAGAAGGGTTGGCATACAGCAGCCTAACCACATGGTGGCTAGCAGGACTTCGGGCTCCCTGTCACCTCGAGTCCAAATAAGGGCACTCTTCCGTTCCACCAGACGTTTCCCTCAGCAGCCACACGACCGTTGGGAGTCATGGCTCGGCTGTCGAGGCCCAGCACAGAAGGGGGAGGCTTTTCCCGCCAGGGTCTCGGCCAGGGCAGGTTCTGGGCCAAGGCGGGGATTCCTTTGTGCAAGATAACGGGCGGAACAGGCTCGACAGGTACAGCTCTCGACACAATAAAGCGGACAACGGCAGCTATCTCGCAGTCTCAGACAGATCTTGTCCAGTCAGGCTGGCCAGATTGTTCAGCCAGAGGTTCATTGTCGGTGGCGAGCAGGCCATACTCGATACATAGTTCCACTCTCCAACATGACATCGAGACCGCTTATCATCTTGAGCTTAGCGTGCGGACGGGCTCGGTATAGATTGTCTTGCCTTTGGGCCTTGAACTTGACAGCAATCTACCGCACCCAGCCAACCCCATACTGCCCACCAATCCGTGCCGTCCTTGGCAAGTCTCGGCACGGTTGGCTTTATTCCTCCAGCTTTCTGGGCGGGTGAAGCGAGCCTGTGACGGGGAGTTTCTGCATGCGAGATCCTACTGCTTTAGGCAGGTGTTTAATGACAGGACGATAAGATAGCTGAGAAAGCATCGTCGAAAAAACGCCATCCAGGCGGCGAATTAGAGAATTGGCGCCGTGTCGGGCCAAGTTGTCTTGGTAGAGCTTGATAACGCCATCACGAGACTCTGGCTCGCCCAATCCTCGGACCGTCCTGCGAGAAACACGTTACACCCGCCAAGACAACCCTCACACGACAGCGCGGCTAGGACTTCACGTAGCACCATTCTAGAAGTTCTTGTGTCCTTCCTCTCCTGTGCCTCCTTCCCGCGCACCATTGGAGAAGCCATGCGAGGCTAGCTGATGTCGGCGGTCTGCGATGGAATCGTCGTCGATCAGGTCTGATCCTCTGTCTCCAGCTCTCAGATTTGCAAGACATGTGCTTGTTGGCCTGGCCAGGCCGGCCGGCCTGCCTACTCATACATCTTTCTCGCTGGTCAACCACGACTCAGCAAATAAGCTGTCGCTGTCTGTGTGGTCATTTTCCCGCATGACAACTGATATGCTTAGTAGACCTCGGCTCCTTCGTAGGGTCAGAATCGCAATCCCTTCATGCCAGTTCCTTTGGAAGTTGGCTTGTTATCACCGACCCGACAAAAAGAGGTGAAACCAAGACTATAGGACATTCTCTTTAGACCAATGAGGGGGGGTTATGAGGATGGTAGTGTCTTGACAAGACCTGGCGTGTGGAGGCAAGCTCGCGGGGCGTATCTTGGCCTTGAGTAGCCTCTACTTTAGTTCCAGGAACTTGGTGTTGTATCTCAAATTGCCTAACACAAAGGAGGTTCAAAAGTACAAGATGTTCACACTGATCTTGGAATATAGTGCCTTGGCTACTCATTTAACGTTGCCAAGACTTGGGTTCATAGCGGAAATCATCCGCGCAGCGCATTCATATTGTTTCTTGCCAAATACCCAAAATTACACATGGATGAGAACGTTTAAAGTGCTCAATTTCGAGCTCAACTTCCACATCAACAATTCAATTTCTACACAGGGCTTGAGGCGCAGACTAAACAACTCGTGAGAATGCCATAACCTAGTCAATCGGCAACAAGGTCCATACTCCGTATATACCCATGTAGTTGTGATTTTTTGGGGTCAAGTATGGCTGCAGTATGTGAAGAGCTGAGCAGTGGGTATGATCATCGGAGGCAGAGCACGACCCGTGAGACTCCGCCCATTTTACATCTCCAATACCACCCCATTATCGGGGATAGCTTCTTACCTGCTAAGAAACGTGGCGACTGGGTAGGTAGGTACAGCTGCATGTGCGTATAGCATTCCATCTCTATATAATGTTGTT
Source organism: Astrocystis sublimbata (assembly GCA_022453515.1). NCBI lineage: Eukaryota > Fungi > Ascomycota > Sordariomycetes > Xylariales > Xylariaceae > Astrocystis > Astrocystis sublimbata. The sequence goes on from JAJNNY010000002.1 coordinate 739,574, forward strand.
CGTGGGTGAGGTCCAGGCCTAACCCCGTGATCATATTCAAGATCCTCCACCTGCAGCTCCGTGGCGAGGTAGCATTCAGCCTTCATCCGAGACCTCCCCAGCTGCTCGGTACGCTTACTTACTTACTCGACGTCCTGGCCGTATATGTATGGTGTGATATTGCTTCATGGAGGGTGGGATACACTAATATGACCTTAGTGCCACTCCCCGTATAGCCGTATCGCATGCTTGGCACGCGACACAACCATTGTCTCCGGCTTAAGTTTTGTATCGTTGGGGCGCAGGCTGAGTGCGCACTTCACATAGGCATGTGTGTGTGTGGTATATTCGCCCTCGAATTTGAAGTTGGTGTGTACAATACGTGCATATGCTGTTGGTTCTAAAGAGCAGACTTCCCTTGTTCTTCTCTAGATTACCTTTTTGCCAAGTCTACGACTTCTTGCTAATCTCACCTCACAAGGTTGTACACTAAGTTGCATCCAGTACTGCTACCGGGTAGGCTAGATGAAGCGCCCGCCGCTGGATCGTCTAGTCTGGTCTAGTCCAGCTGTCATAGACAATTATCAAACATCTCGCGGCGGCTTCTCGATTCCGCCTACGATATCCATACATCTTGCGTAATTGGGGCCACACGAACCGTTGGTAACCGAGGATATGTTTTCCTACTTGGTTTCCGGATTCAAGAAAACATATTGAGGAATTTGTTGATTTATAAGTATTCTCTCAAGTGACCAAATCACAAATAGCTGGAGGTCGAGCAGCAATCGTCCACATGGAAACAAAAATCGCCATGTGATCAAAATTTACGTACAATCCTTTTATTGCTTGCTTGTATAGCTATTCAAAGGTATCAATGTTTCCCATGTAAACAAGTACTTGGAAAGGCTGGCATGAGGTACCCATCGGCTAAACGGCACAGTTGGAATCGTATGAAAGATAGTGGCATCGTGCATGGCTGGATATCACTTGTTCTGCTTGATGAATGTATGTTGGCTTCAAATATTAGTGTGTGAAGGAACTCTCTTTTTGGAAACTTCACTCATTGTTTGCTTGACACAACCGGAAATAACGCAATACTCACTAAAGACCATTTATGTTTTCTATATTGATATGTCTCCACAAACCCTATGAGTAGTTTTTGATTTGGCGTCTCTAGAGAGAGTCCCATGGGGTTCTAGAAACGGCTGGACTTGGGATCAGGTCATACAATAAGTAAGTAATCACCTTGCTCTGTTCAGCTGATGCCATGCGTCGGCAATTGGCGCAGACGTCCAGAAAGCTGTAGTTAAAGAGCCATGGATCTTGCATATATCATTTGCCCGTGCAATATCATGTCACTATTGTCAACTTCATTTGTCTCACCATATTTGGCTTAATACGAGCTTAACTATCCCCCGCCCAGCGGTTAATCGCGTATACTGATGCCTGGGTTTATTTATTGCGACGCAATCAATTCGGGCTAGTAAAGTTGTCTATACCCATGATGTACTTACTAGATAGACATCCTCAATTGGCGAGTATTCTTCGTTGAAATGGAGGCCTCTGGTATGTTCCACACTCCTTAACCTTTTTGGGGGGATTTCTTCTCGCTCCTTATAACATATGCTCGCACTCTACACTAGCTATCTATATCTCGATTATCCGCATCGACATTAGTAAAAGCAATGGGGGCACTGTGAGGTAGGTGGCAAGTTCAGCGGCAGAGCCTACCATGAAATACTGGCTGAAGTACTTGAAAGAAAGTCCACGGAGCTCGGGTTGATTTACATCAAGTTTATCATCTGCAACCCATTTAATCGAACGATCTACGTACGTCGCCCCCTATAAGATCAGTAAACAAGCCATTGTGTGTTCAGAAACAAATGGGTATGATTTATTCTCGTGGCGCTGCCCACCCACCACGAACGCCAAACTTTTTAATCTAGGATCTATTTTGTGACTGCGCTTGAAAAATGGTATTGCACCACCCGCCGAATTACTACCCAGTAAACCTTCCTGTAATAGTCCGTAAACAAGAAGACATGTACATCTGCTCTATGGTGCATGCCAAAAGCCCCACGACTGCTGACATCATGAGCGAGAGAACCTATGCTATTATATGAGCAGGTTGACCATGTGTTCAGGCCATGAACCCCAAAGCAAAGGTCTGTCGCCAAGGCGCGCCGAGACGGGTGCTAGAATGCGCAGCCGGTGCTTCTTTTCGTCCACATCAGCCACGTACACGAAACCCATAATGTTCGCATCGCGTATGGTATCTGGGGTGTCGAGCACAGAGGCGCATGCTACCGCCAACACGCAGTTCTGCATCATCATCGACGGCTCTGCCTTTTCAAGCACTTCGGTGTGTGCCTCGCCGTCGTCATACGTAACTCCACCGCCGTCGGCAGAGGAGTTAGAGGCTGTTGTGAGATATATTCGTTAGTTATATCTTCAGGGTGACTTTTTGAGTTGGAAATGGTGGCAGCATCCAAATGAATAAGTCCAACAAGATGTGACCTCAGGGACAATGAAGCAGAACACACTTACCATCATTAATTCTCCATATCGACACATTTGAAAATTCAATCTGCTGTGTAAACGGACTGAGGGTCACCTTGCTGTTCCCAAAGAAGTATTCCTTAATACTTGATTCGCGGACGGACTGCATGAAAGTCTCATCGCGCTCCATGACACCACCAGATTTATCCAACCCGACCACTGTGATTGTGTCTCTAACACTTGTAGTCTGTCCCGCAAACCGCTTTTGCATCTCGCTGCCTAAGCGCTCAGACCCAAGCACGATAATGATGTTCACCGAGAATTCGGCAACAATGTGCCCAATGAAGTCGTGGTAGGCGGCCGCCCTGGCTCCGGTGGGTATGCCCCCGGTATCAATCAGCAGCCCTGCGCTCTTGACATCGACATCCTCGGCGAGTCTTGATGTTGCGGCCACCGCCAGCCGGCTGAGCAAGCGCTTGAACAGCTTCGGGTTGACGTCTGACTGCGGCAATCCGTAGTAGTAGGCCAAGGGCAATTTTACGGGTATTGCGCTGGCGCCGCTGCTGGGAAGACTGCCCCAGTCGGTTGTGATGTCAATGAGGGTTGCGAACACGGCGGCGCTCAGGGTGCCGGGCAGGGTAAGCATACCCTCGCGGGAATCGGTATTGACGACGAGTGGCTGGCGGCCCATGCGCGTGGCCCAGGAAGTGAGGGTGCGCGCGAGGGTGGACTTGCCGGCATTACGGGGACCCACGATGAGCACGCGCGGCCCTATGGTGGCGGTCCTCTGGGCGGCGGCGCGCAGCGACTCGAGCTTGAAGTGCAGGTTCAGGTAGCTGACCAAGGGGGTCTCGTCGGCGGTGGGCTCGGAGGTGTAGGCATCGTAGGTGCCCGAGGCTGGGGCGGTGATCTCGAGGGTGCAGCCGTGCCAGGTGTTGATCTTGGACTTGGTCGCGGTGAAGACATACGGCGTGTTGGGGGCCAGCTCGGTGCCGTCCTTCTCGGCGGTGCCAGACACCAGCTTCACGCCCAGGGTAGAGCCATGGGGCACGTCGAAGCGGTACTCCCAGAACTGCTCGAGTGTCTGTGTGGTGGTGGGAGAAGAGGCTGGCGAAGATGCAGTCGCGATTGGGGCAGCCTGTACGAGTCCGGCATCAGCACGATGAGCTGCAGAGGTAGATGGAGTGGCAGAGAGGCGGAGTGGACGGCGAGATGGGAACCTACTGTGGGAGCTAACTGTCCCAAGCCTGGAATAGACATGCTTAGTTCATTGCTGAGGGATATATGCGAGTCGTAGTGGATTGATGAGCTCCGTTGAGCTCCAGGTAAGTATGGTTGCTTGGTGGAACAATGATGATGGGAGAGCTCGGCCCGCTTCTTTCCGCCCTGCAAGCACTTTAACCTCCAGTGCTACTAGGTACCTAGGTACCGTACTGTGGGGGCGTCCCTTACAGCTAATGTGCTTACCTAATGTATATCACATATCATCACATGCTCAAGTGGGCAAGATACTTCCAAGTTAAGTTACAGTATGCAGAAAGCCCAGTATCAATATGCCTGTCTCTCTACCCAGGGATCTTTAATCCATAGTGTATCAGTCACACCACATAAGGCAGACAATTATCATCACATTCTGTATCCAGGTAGGTCAGATAGAAATTATTAGTCTCGTCATTGACTTGAGATTCCAGGAAGAGACAAATAAGGGTTTAATGGTCAACAGCAATCAACATTCTCTTTTTTTCCTCATGATTCGTGTTCGTCGTAGTGATCATAGTGGCTAGTAGCTATCTATGCGAAACGGCAACCTGTCTAACGGCCGCATTTCCCGGCAATGTCGATGTACTGAGAACACACTGAAATGGGTATCTTTGCACCAAACTTCAGAGCATTATTTTGAAACGCCTTGTTCGCCTATGCCGTGGTGTATCCTAGGCGCACACCTTTGATGGACCCTGCCTCGGTTGAGCCCTACCAGATAGTCTACCCCGAATAATCTTAATGCGCACCAGAGACCTGGCGATGTAGCATTAATCTGAGAGCTTCTCGAAGCATTCGGCTAGGCTTCGGACACCGAGCAACACCGCCTCGTCCGGTCCTAGGCCTGGCGTCCAGTCGGCATGTGCGAAGTCTATCATCTTCAGAGTGTATATATGCGGAAAACTTGACATCTCGTCGAAGTCCTCATCGTCGTCGGCCTCCTCCCCTGCTTCGTTACCAAATGTGACAGATTCCGCCACGAACCTGAGCTCCTCATCGTCCATGCCGATACCGCTATCCACCCTAAGGTTAGCACTGACGGCACGCGGTGCGCTTCTCTTCGTCACCGACTCAACGACCTCGGCCTCCATTGCAGCCTCTTCGGCCTTCGCCTCTTCGATAGCAGCTCGCAGCGCGGGCCCATCTCCCTCAAAAACGAAAAGTAGACTGGAAGAGTACATGCGACTCTCTTCGTTTTGTAGTATTTCCTCGACCCGCCGGAGGTCTCTGGCGAACAATCCTGCCACCAACTTTCCCAAGTCCTCATCAATACCGGCGGCCTCATTGAAAATGAACAGCTTGAGCGACTCGGCCAGGTTTGCGTCGTTCACGTCATCGCGGCCCCAGAACTTGTCGTATACCATGAAGCCCTCCTCGTTCGGCCCCGTCACGTTCGCAGAAGGCTCTTGCACTCCACCGGATTTTGTGTATGTGGGGTGCGTGCCCTTGTATACTTGCATGCCGGCGATACGGTAGCCGAAGTTCTTGTGCGTTGTACTCTCTGTAATCTTATCGAAGCGCTCTCTCTTCTCCGGCTTCGCATCTTTTGACCACAGCTGCTGGCCCATCTTGGTGTCCATGATATTCGGCTTCTTGAAGCCATAGGAGGCGTTCAGAAGAGCAATGGCACGGTCTGTCTTGATGGGCCCTGTTCTAGCCTCGGGCCGCTTGCCGTCTGTCGCAGGCTCTTTGCTGGATGTACTGGGGGCCACAAGCGGTTGTTGTGCATCGGAATGCCCAGCGGCGGCCGGGGCCATGCCCGGATCTAGGTGCGACATCAATTCGTCCTTGAGTCCCTTGGGGATCTCGGCATGGTCGATCAGATCTGGAAGCTGTTGATGTATCGAGGCAGCGGTGCTGGTGTTGAGAAGGGCGAGGCTGCCGCAAAAGACAGGCATCAGCTCGGCGAACTCGGGGTGAAACTTGGCGGATTCGTAGAAGTCCACCTCGGCCTGGGTGCAGGGCTTGACGAATAGCTCGCCGTCAGCGTCACACATTGTGCCGTCACTGAGGTAGAGTTCCTGGTCAGCGGTGGAGCCTGGATGACTTGGGTGCAAAAGCAACTAACTGGCCAGCAACAGCATGCTTATAACCGATCAGGTCTTGATGTTTTGGGACATCTTTAGGTTTAGCCGGAGCAGTCTTGACTCGCTTCAGCTCGCGTATCTCTGATGTGGCTGGCATAGCTGTCTGTGTTGAAAGGGACCTCTTCAAGCAGGCGGCCATGTCACCAAGGGACAAGGGAGAAGGGAGAAATAGTAGGGAGACGGAGATGAGGAAGAGAAGAAGAAGAGCCCGAGGTGGCAGGTGCAAGTCGGATTGGATTATATGACCGAGTCGGATATACCTTCGCTAATCGATGTCAAATGATGAGCGAATGCGGCAAGTGGGCTGCAGGACACGCTCGCGTCCGGGTGATGACAAGTGCAGAGATGCCGATATAAGGTTCGTCACATGGATCAGGAGAATAGAAAGCTCGTAAAATTCGGCACTTGGCAGTGGGTGGCAAGACCGAGACCGAGACTCTTAGTTGAAGGGCAGATGTTGTTGAGTTGAGTATTTGATGGACAGAAGCGAAAGTCGAAGGCGGTTCGCACGGCACTTAAGACTTTCTTTGCATCGCGCTCACGTCCAACGGGCCAGGGAGTGCAGTCCAGGGAGTCCAGGGAGTCCAGGGAGTCCACGGGGCCTTGCCTCGTCTGCCTGCACGGGGCACGGGCACCAGTCAAAGTGCCAAGTGCCATTGTGAAAATTGGAGTGCCTGGTAGTACCTAGGTACTCAGACAGATGGCGCTACTGCCAGCCCTGGAGCTGAGCATCTGAGAGATGCCACGGCCCACTGGTTTAGGTAGAAGGGAGCTAGATCACGTCAGGGGTAGCATTCGCCCTGCGGCCCTGCAATGCATGCTCATGCTCCAGTACATGTACCTAGGTCCTTCCAACTTACCGCAGCAAGGGGGCGATGGCAGGGTGCTCATGCGGCCGTACCGGGCGCTGGGGTACCCGAAAGGTACGCATGTCTTGGCGCTCAAACAGCAGTCACCTTGGGTACTGCACGAGTACGTGGGGTCTGGGCTTAGCTAGAGCTGCCGCATGAGTAGCGCCATGTACCATTCACCATGATGGGGATTCTGTCAGCCAATTCAAATATGCATCTCTCAGCTCGGCCTCGTCTTGTACTGTAGGTATTGTGTGGCGAAGATCCATATGTGAACTCAGCCACACAAGATATTCGTACTTACCGCCCTCGCCGCCCCCGGCTACGGGCAACTGCCTACTGCCTTTCTGACTGCCTAATACCTAGTCGTAATGCCCACACTGATCGATCACGGGCGTAAATATGCCCACCAATCTGCCTCGATGGGAAGGCCCGCCGCTAAAGCCGTGGCCTTGCGCCGCGTGGGTTCGGCATGCGCGGCGTCTGCGCACCCCCCCTACGAGGTTGACGGGATGATGCCTCTCCATCTCATTCTGACAACACTGCTGCTTGAGACTATACAACCTCCATCGTTGTCTGGATCGGGAGGCAGGTAGGCAGAGGGAATTGCGAGATAACGACAAACTCACTTACCCACGTCCAACAAACAATCAGAAGCAAACATATAGGATACAGATGGACATTGATCTTTAGTAGTAGGTGCATACCTAGGTCTCACAGTTGTAACCGTATCATACGCAAACGCGCAACGGGCTAAGGCTAAGGCCAGTACGTAATCTCACGATGATGTTAGCTGACTTCACAGCCTCGATGAGTCGACAGTGCCAATCTCGGATTTTCATAATTAGCGTCAGAGTTCACCGCAACTTTGCTCGGAACCGGACTTGTTATATTTTCTAGTGACGAAGACCAATACTAAAAGAACAACGTCTAGGTTTTGTTGGGCATTCTATATAGCTCAGCTGAGCACGGCAATCTCTCTGTGGCGCTTTGCGTTCTCCGTAAACTGCAGTTATCCTAAGCCGATGACGGGAGATGCCTGCTCATACCTGGTAGTCCATGGACATTGGTCACGCCGATATAATCCCAGCACTTGTGTATGTGTCAAACACCACAAGTGTTGATACATCTAGGTAGCACCATCTCGGCATAGGAGGGTGGTGGGCGGCGAGTGGTCAAGCTATACCTACATAGTAGGAAGCAAACTTGGACAGTTATATCAGACCATTACACATATACGCTCCACAGCAACACCTGTCCTACAAATACCTATTATTCATAGACTCTGTATTGAGGAGAAGGAACCAGACCCCAGAGGGCCAGGCATCACTTGTGAGTACCTAGTAGGCGAAGAACAACAGTTACTTAAACCACCTGTTTCATTTTACCTATTGAGATGAGATTTTATATGGCTGGTAAACACAACTGGCAATAACCGCCTTGAACTACCTATGAGAACTTATTACCAGGTAGGTACATCTAGGTAGGTATTTGTAGTAAACTTTGAATGGAACTTAGCACTCGGAGCGCGATTGTGCAACATCAAAGTAGCATTCAGCGTAGCGCTTGCCTCATGGCAGACTGCAGGTAACCAAACCTGCTCTATCTGCGCCTGGTGAACGTAGGTAGGCTCTGCATTTCCATGTGGATTCCGTTTGTATCATTCACTTTGCCATTCCTGCTCCTGCCTTTCACCCGCATGCGTGCCTACCTACCTAACCTACCTAACTTCTATCAGGAGGTAGTTGCCGCTTCCTCACTGCCGTCTTCCCCGACTACCCCGACTACACCACCTCCCAGCCTCACCAAATCTGCATATACTTGCATTAGCAGTTGCATCAAGTCCTCAGCTTCATTTCAGGTAGTGACAACACTGCCTCGATTAACTCAATCAGGTTGCTACTTCGTCTTCTCAGAACTCAGCCACGCACGATAGTCCATCGTAGCCCGTCTGGACCACACGCCTTACCTAGGTACTGTTCATCTCGGCCAAGCTAGCCAGTACGTTTCCATCTCGCATCATCGTGGCCATAGGCTAATGCACGCAGAGGATGGCGAAGTCAAAGACGGCGAAGAGCCGTAAGCACGTCACAGGCTTTGAAGGTGAGGATCATCCACTGGGTGCTTTGCCTAGCAACTGCCTGAAGACTAACGCCTCCCGTTCAGAGTTCTATGCCGATGCCCCCATGACACCAGCCGATGCGCTGGAGAAGAAGCAGATCTATGATCCGTGAGTTTGTCTATTTTGACCCTCAGTGTTCGGCATTCCCTGACTAACAAACGACAGCGCACGACCTTTTGCGAGGCGAGTTTTGGCCTATTCCCATGTTGATCACTCCTCTAATGTGACATAGCCGCATTGAAGAATGCATTCAACGATTTCGTGCTCGTCGGCGCTTCGATTCTATGCGTGGCGCCATATTCAACAAGTACCTTTTCCTGGGCGGCATCGACGCCTCGCAACGCCAGTTTACCGGCAAGGACGATGCAGATCTAGCCGAAGCAGATACTGAGCAGATCCGCTCCATGACCGCCGTCGACTTTGTCGGGGGTTCTGGTACGCGTTTCTACGACGGCAGCAACTCGGACGAGTGGGAGGTTGATTTCGAGGTTGTTGTGAAGGGTTTCCTGTAAGTCCACCCAGCGGCAAAGCTACCAACTTCTACCATTTGACTGACAATTCGGGGGTATCCAGCTCTCGCACCATGATCGACTGGAATATGTACGACAAGGAAGCGATTCAGACCGCCGCGGATCTCGTCAAGAATTTCCTGAACTACGTTCTCATGCAGGATGCCTGCCCCGAATACCGTGACAACATCATCGCGGCTCGTGCCATTTGCGACATCGCCGCGGTCGAGTTCCGCTACGTGCACGAGCTGACGCTTGAGCTTCCCGGCCCCTTCAACACCCTCGCTCGTCGTTTGACTCTAGACCAGGACCTCGACGCTCTTGTTGAGCTCCGTCGCGTATTACCTCAAGCACCATCAGAGGAGCTTACCAAAGACATGCGCGTGGTATCGACGACAGAAGGTTCGTTCCAGGTCCTCGGGGTCAAGCGATCCGATACCGAACACACACCCACCGGCTGGCTCCACGTGAAGCCAACTATCATTGCCCACGGATGGGGCAACCTTCCACGCCCGGAGGAGGCCGACTTCAGCGATGCGGAGACTCTGAACTTCGTTCTCGAGAATGACTTACTGGCCAAGTTCAAGATTGGCATGAAGATCCATATGACGGTGTGCAAGCTCAATATCGGTATCCTTTTCATCAAGGAGGTGCACGAAATACGTGTATCATTCGACACATTCCTACCTCAGTACCTGATGACTGACTGGAAGGACCCCGTGCCCAATGAGCGCCCGCCGCCCTCGGTGGAGAACCCGAATTCTGAGGAGAAGGCTATGGGTGCGGACATGAAAGCCGAAGATTAGGCTGTGCCCACTACCACGTAGCTGTACACCAAACCCATCGTCAACAATGATCTTACAAAAGTTGTGGTAAAGAGGTTAATTACTCGGGACCTATGGCTGGAATTAGGAACATATTGTAATGAGAGGACCCGAGGCCTCTAGACATTCGGTCCTAGCAATCCTCACAGACTTCTACATAGATAGATACGAGGAGCGAGAAATGGAATTCATATACCCACAATAAGGCACAGAAAACTGCAACATTAATCACTAGAGGTACTGGAATAACTCAGACCCAGACAGACGTGCTCTGTCGCTCGCTAAATTTAAGAACTCTACGTCTACTGGTCTCACGAGGGTCAAGCTACACACCGAAAGTACTCGAACATGACATTAGACTTCTATCAGTCATTCATCCTTTGCTCTCTCCAATTGTACTCTACAAAACAACTACACACAGATCTCCAACGTCGGGAGCTTAGACCTGTACATGACTGGAGGCAAAAAGGAAAAAAAAACATCTGGTATCGTTTGGTGATAAGTGAAGGGTATCGTACGCGGCAAAAGTCAAACCGGCTCACTCGCAGCCAGAGAAAGCATCGTCTATGGTCTCGAAAACGGGAATTGAGAAAGCTGAAAGGGGGGGAGGAAGGTAGAAAGAGGACAAGACCGTCCAGCATGTTGTGGCATTATTACATCCATATCAGATATCATTGTCTCTACAATCAGGCGCGGACACCCTGGCGTCCTAGCTATTGATTGGTTTTAAATATCATGGGTGGACGAAAAAATATCGATGCTTGGCGTTTCCAACAACTTGAGATATCTCATTGATTGGAGTCAGTGTCTTCATCTTCAGTCTTGAAGACAGGTTGGGACTCGGTAGGCACTTGATTCTGCGTCACGGGCCGGGGGTTCAAAGGTGGACCGGGTGAGAAGGGTATATTGGACGTGGCTGTAAAACCATGACCCCCTCCACGCGCCGGAGTTACAGGCACTGAGTAAGATTGCAGCAGAGGACGGTGTTGAATTTGGTTTGGTCGGATTGGCGTTCCAGTGTTTGGCTCCAAAATATGCACTGGTCTCTGAAGAGGAATTGAAGTTGGGGGAGGACCCTCAGGCTGATAAGGAATGAAAAGTTCCGGATCTTGAGTGGGGTCCGTTGGTTGAGCTGGTGGGCTCGATGCGAAGGGTGTTGAGGATGGACTCGCCTCGGTAGGGCTGATGATAGTAGGTGTCGATGGAACAACATTCTCGGACTTGAATTGAGTCGGTGTAGAGCGACCATGTTGATAGGGGGCAGCAACACTGACTGGTAACTTGGAGTCGGAATTGGTTTCCATATGAGAAAACAGCGGGTCAGATTGGGCTTCTGCAGCAATCGGTGGGGAGCATGACTTCTCATCAAAGCGACTTTCTGGCTTGTTTGTAGGTTCATCATCAGCTGTGACAGGTTCTGCCTTGGCTTTCGACCTCGCTGCCTTTTCCTCTTTGGTCAAGACATGGATCTTGATCTTCTTCATTTCATTAGTAATGTGGTCGAGATCATTCGAAGCATGAACTGGCGCGGGTTGATTCATCGAAGATGCTGAGCCATTTCCGCCGTTTCCGGCGCTTGCCCTAGATTCAGGTGGCGAGCTTGCATCTGAGGTTCCTACGTCGGCTTTTGACGCAGCTTGCTTTGTTTTGCGAGGCGCGCGTGGAACCCTACCGCTAACTTTTCTTGGTGCGGCTGCTGGACGACCCTGCTTAGTATTCGTAGCCGTTGAAGCCTGGGTGCGCACACTCATGGAAGAGCTCGGGCGCACTGGCTGATTGCTAGTCTCAGCAGTCACTGGCAAGTTTGAAGCGAAGTTCAGGGTAGAGGCTGAACTAAGTCTCCTATTCGCAAGTTGCGGGTCTTTCTCGGATTGTAGTGGCATACCACGAGCAGAGGCCTGCAGTACATTAGTGGGTGAATTTTCGGGCCTTCGTCGTGAAACCGGGGCATACCTTTGACGTAGCGAGGACGGCCGGCCCTGCGACGGTCCTGCGCCGTGACTTATAATCGTCGTCATCAAGATAACTGACTGGTTTTCTCTCACGGAGCGACATTCTTGTGGGTGCGGCAGGGGCGGCAGGGGCAACGGAAGCGCCGGCTAGAGGATCGCTTGTGCCGCTCGCGGCAGCCAGAGAGGACTGACGGTCCTTTCTAGCTTTTGTAGCTTCTTTATTCAGCTCTGCATGTGTGCAGCTATCGACCTGTCGATTACTCGGAATGAGCAACTTGCTCAGCTCGTGGGCAGCAGTTGTCCAGTAAACATCAGGTGGAGGAGGGGTTGGCGACCTGGGTATAGACGGCTGCGAGACCGGGAGACTCGACAAACTACGGCGTGTTTTAGCCACTTCAGTCATTTTTGCGCTGGATGACTGTGTAGGCGACGAGTAGTTACCCGGGGTGAACGCTCGCGGTTTCTTGGGTTCCGGCGGTGGCGCAAGTTTAGCAGCATCAAAACGATCCAGCTCAGCGGCAGACCACCAACTCGGGTCATACGGGAATTCAAGGGCCTTGAATGACCTCAGTTCATTCTCGTTCAACGTGCTCCGCCGACTGAATGACCTTTCGTGTCCGAGATTACCGAGTCCATCCTCCTTAGGTGATAGAGACTCGGCTCCCGCCAGACCACTCAGGTGACCAAGCACGCCAGAGCATAAAGCACGATCACTGTAGCCGCCCTCCAGAACGCTAATGACACGCCCATCAACACTGAGCCCCGCTTCGGATGCTATACGGACCACGTCCCTCGTGAGCCGAGCATAGAATTCGGTTGGCACATTGACCTTATGCCGTTGCATTCCAGCACCCTCCCATTCACTCGCATCGAAGCCGGCAGACAGAAAGATGGCGGCCCTCGGTTGGTGCCCAGCCGCGCGAAACCGTTCCGTCTGTAGACGGAGGTAGTTGCGAGTCTTTTCAAGCAGAACGGAGTACTTGGATTGGTAAAGCCTCCAGAACTCCACATCCGACTTCCACTCTTGCAGGTGCACATTCCAGATGTTCTGGCCATGGGCATTGTCAATGCACAAACTGGCGTTTTTCACCTTCTCTTCATCGCCGTATTCGCAAGGGTATGAATTGATGTCATGGACGCTGAAGTAGCCTATCGATGTCTTCTTCCAAGCGGCCGCATTTTTGGCTAATCCACGCTTATTGTGCTGCCAAGCGATGGCCTGAGAGCCGTCCCCGTGATGCAGGTCAAAATCAATAATTGCAGCATGGGTCAAGCCGTGGTTTAGTATCCCATGCATAATTCCGACGTGGACATTGTTCACCCAGCAGAATCCGGACGGGAAGGAGGCAGAGCAGTGATGCCCAGGAGGTCGCACGGCAACAAAAGCACGTCTGTGAGGGGACGTAGAGAAAACTGCGTCGACGGCTTCGCAGACTGCGCCCAGGGCGCCTTCAAAAGCATTCAAGGACTCGGAGCACAAGTAAAGGTCGCCCTGGTGTAGGTGCTGGGGAGACTCTGCATCATTCCCACGATTTAGGTCCGGCCGCCGGAGCTCGTTTCCATTGAGCGCGAGCTTCGCCTCAGCAGAGTCGCACATAATCTTCAACTCGTCCATCCACTTGGTGCCATGTACATTGGTAACCGCGGTTGAAGAGATAGCAACCTTGCGAGCGGTCTTATGGATGCGAAAGGGGATGTTGGGGAGCGTCTTTGGGTCCAGATCCGGATGAATAGGATGCTTTCCCTCGCAATGTCTCTCACCCAACCGCACGTACGCCATGGACAAACCTAGGATGCTAGCCTGGATTCTTTCAGGTCTCTCAACGATGGTGCCAAGGAGGTTTTTCGAAGCGCGCGGTCTCGAGTATCGGTGGCCGTAGCAGTCGTCGTGCAGAATGACAACAGTCTCGGCAGACTGGTCGTAGGTGGCATCGTGTAGGAGCTCTAGCTCTTTGGCAAGATAAGCACTTGCTACCGAAGCAGCCGTGCGCGGGGGTCGTTCCTCGGGCGCCTCGCCGTAGGCCGAGAGCCCGTTGGACGGGGATCTTGCCGTGGTCGGCGAGAGGAAAGGGGTAGAACTTCCACGGCGCGAAGGGGCGCGGCTCGGGGTGCCGCTGACGGAGCGAAGCGATTGCATAGAGGTCTTGCGTATCAGACCGGGCGACGTGGTTTGGGCATCAGTCGCTATGCGATTGAGATTCGCTCTCGTCAGGGGGCTGCGGGGTGCGGTGCGTGTGTTCGGAGAAGCAGCTGATGGTGGCGGTTGCATGGCCGGAGAGGAGGGCGCATTGGGATCGGATGGGCCTGAGGCTGAGAGTGAGAGGCTGTTGAGCGAGAGCACGAGGTCGTGATCGCGGCCTGGACTGCTATTGCCGGGATTGTTTACATATGGCGGTGCCGGTGGAGGTTGAGCTTCAGTGCGCTCAGGGGAAGCCATGGCTGCGATCGGCTGGACATGCAGGCAGTGCTGGCAAGAGGCCAAAAAGTGGCAGACGACAGAGTTCTTATTGGGACGTGTGACGAGGTGTTTGCATGCTACCGTAAGTACGTACTGGAAGCCAGGACTGACTGGAAGCTACGATGCAAGTAAGTAAACACAGATTGCGCCCACACAACAAAGAGAACTGCGTCAGTCTAAAAAAGCTACTGCCACCGCACAGGCAGCGAGCGCGTAGCGCGACTTTGGTGGGGAAATACAGGCTAATACGTCAGGGGTACATCAGAACCCCACCTGCACCCTTAGCATGCGCGCATGTAGATAAGGTACCTAGATACTTACTTACTTACAATTACCCCTCCATCGATTCGGTTCTAAGTTTTACCTGCCAAACATGCAGCGAACTAGGCTTAGCGCACTTGCCGCTTTTTCTTAGGCTCAGCCAGTTAGGTACTTAGCTGCTTGAGGGGGGGTAGCAGTAGCCGCAAATATACCGCATATATACGGCTCCCAAATATGGAACGTTCCAAAATTTTAGGGGAAAGTTAGGTGCTCCCGATTTTCTATCGTTCTACCCCATGAGCGGCTCAATAGATTTGGAGCCGCACATTAACCTCTCAAAATTGGAGCGGCTCCCAGCCAGCTACCTACCTACAAGGAATATCCCTCTAGATCTAGACCTTATATACAAGCATACACATGGAAATATGTTCACACGGTCGGAGACCTGCTTATTCGCTTCGTAGTCCAGTACTTTAACGGGAGGTTTCGCGCCCGTCGCGAAATCTATAGGTTAGAACCTACGGAGCCGTACTAGAACGGCTCGCGAAACTGGAGCGCTTCTTGGACGGAGCGGTAAATATACGGCTTAACGTATAAGCCGCTTAAATACAAAACGGCTTATATATAGAGCGGCTCCTTAGATTAAGCCATATATTTACGGTTTATTATTTTGAGCCGAATCTTTACTACTACCCCTACCCCCCCTCAATCCGCTAAGTTGCATCTATATCGATCATAGAGGGTCTTGACGATCAACGCCAAGGTTTCCGCTATGCTCCACCAACGTTTCAGTCATTCCAACAATACTAGACATCTCAAGCTTATATGACCTTTATCTTAATCTATCTAGTTAGATCTATTCAATTATATCTGCAGTCAGAATAGATCGGAGCCTTGCCTATGATCTCCTTGCGATCATTTCCTCAACCACGTCATCCTCCGATTGCTGAATAGCAGCGCTAGAGTATTCGGAGAAGGGCCCATCTTGTGGGACTCTTGTCCAACCGACGTAAGGATCATTGTCTCGAGCCAACTTCGAGCCCTCCAAGAACCTCTTCCGGATGTGAGCCGGAATGTTATTGCCATCAATCAAATATCTCTGTTGGGACTCGAAGATGAGCTCCATGGCTTGCAGAAGCACAATCTGTGACGAAGATCGTGGTACTAAATCCTTCATGTGTTCTTTTAATAGTAGGTAGAATGATACATGTCGATTGGCGCCGCTCAGGTATGTATCTTGCAGACTCAGCTCGTAGGAAGCCGGGTAGAATCCAGCGAGCTCCCAATCAATGATACCGACCAGCTTGTGCTTGGATAGACTACCTGAAGAGGCGCATGCCTGAAGGATTATGTTGCGTGGATTGAGATCGTTGTGGCAAAGCACGGCTTCTCCTGGCCATTTGTCCATGTCGGACTTGTTGATGACTGTCAACCCAAGCTCTTTAAAGCTGGACTGGATCCCGACATCTTGTGAACCAATAATGGGCTCTATAGTACAGAATGGCTTGTTGAGCTTTCGCCTTGCCATGATAGCGTCCAACAGGGCAGGTCCGCCATTCAGAAATCCCGTATGGGGACCCCCGAAGGCACCAGGTTGCTCGAAACCCTTCATTATTCCGTCACTTTCTTCACGAAGCATCTTGCCCAGGATTTCCTTGACCCACTTGTCACTTAGCCGAACAGAGTGTAACTTTTCGAGCGCTTTGACTAGCTCAGCTACAACCGAGCTCTGCTCCTCGGCGCTCATCTGCTGCCACACATCTTCCAAGAGATCCCCGTCCACAAGCCCAATCACTGAGAAGTGGAACATTCTTCCTTGCGCGTTCTTTGCCTTGCCGACTTGAAGGGTTTGTGGGACAAGGTCCGGAATGATGGTTGCGGCGATTTGTTGCATAGAAGCAATCGTAGTGAATGTTTGGAGGTTCTTATTCTCAGCCCCTAGTCGGACTACACACGTAGAGTGACGATGCTCGCCATCCCTAGGGAATTCTGCCTTGAACACACATTTGTCCCAGTTCTGAAGAAAGATTGAGATGGTCTCTGGTTGATTGGTGGTGAAGATCTGCTTGAGCAGGCTGTCATCAGGGGTGACATCGCGATCTGCCATGGCGGAGTTGGTATGAGCCTTGCGTGTTGTGGTTGAGGGAAAATGCGTAGGTATCTGAAGATTGGTAGAATGTTGTCCTTGGAATGAAGATATGTTCGTGCGACTTCCTAGGAAGTCGCTGGGACGAACCGTCCTATAATACGTACTAAAATCCGTTTCATAATAGTCAAACGGTTTTTGTTTTTATACAATTATAGTAAGTATACTAGGTATGTATTAGAGATTATACAGATTTTTGTTCATATAAAACTATGAAAACCCGGGTCTTGCTTAGGACAGGGCTCAGGCTCAGGCTAAAAGCGGCGTAGCTCAGGTTGGCTTCCCATTCCGGTTCGGGATAGTGAATCCAGGTATCTATGAGGTACCAGACCCGTGCCAGACAGAGCTGA
Organism: Astrocystis sublimbata; assembly: GCA_022453515.1. NCBI lineage: Eukaryota > Fungi > Ascomycota > Sordariomycetes > Xylariales > Xylariaceae > Astrocystis > Astrocystis sublimbata. Next base: position 756,872 of record JAJNNY010000002.1, read on the forward strand.
CTGACGTCGATGTGTCTATCCAGTGTCCGCCTTTCATTCTAAGGGCCTATTAGCGCCGACAACGGATGGGCATTGTTCCCAAGTGTCTGAATCGCAACAACTCAACAACAATCTTCACTTGGACAATCTGTTTTTCTTTTTCTTATTCCCAGATATACATAGAAAAAACGCGAACGGCGTTCTGTGTTGCTTTAAGCCAGTAAATCCACAACCAAGAACCCCCACTTCGAGAGACAACCGTTTCGAAGCAAGGAGACGTTGATTGAATTTTGAATTTATAAGCGACAAGCTACCACCATCGCCCGCCTGATACCACTTATTCCGGTACGCCACCGGGGCTGCCTCCCTCCACTGTTTGTTGTACAGAACAGTTTTCAACCAGAAGATTCTGCGCATTGCGACTGCCGAACACAAACATAACGTTCTCATGGCGCCGTCGCTAGAAGAACCCGAGCCCGTCCAGGATGTCATCGACAACCCGCTGAAGTCTCGTCCCGAGCTGGTCGCGCCCGAACCCGAGCACTGCCCCGGGCCTGAATCCGAGAGGGCCGGCCAAGCAGACTCGTGCGCCGGCTGTCCCAACCAGGCCATCTGCGCCAGCGCGCCGAAGGGGCCCGACCCGGACATCCCCCTCGTCACAGCGCGGCTCGCCGGCGTGCGCCACAAGATCCTCGTGCTGTCGGGGAAAGGCGGCGTGGGCAAGAGCACCTTCACCAGCCTGCTGGCGCACGCGTTCGCGACTGACGAGGCGCGCACCGTCGGCATCATGGACGCCGACATCTGCGGCCCGAGCATCCCCAAGATGATGGGCGTCGAGGACGAGACGATCCACATCAGCAGCACTGGCTGGTCGCCCGTCTGGGTCGCCGACAACCTCGGCGTCATGAGCATCCAGTTCATGCTGCCGAACCGTGACGACGCCATCATCTGGCGCGGGCCCAAGAAGAACGGGCTCATCAAGAAGTTCCTCAAGGAGGTCGAGTGGGGCGAGATGGACTTCTTGCTCGTCGACACCCCTCCCGGCACCAGTGACGAGCACCTCAGCGTCAACAGTCTCTTGAAAGAGAGCGGGATAGACGGCGCTATCATGGTGACGACGCCGCAGGAAGTGTCGCTGCTCGACGTGCGGAAGGAGATCGACTTCTGCAGGAAGGCGGGGATCAAAGTACTTGGTCTAGTAGAGAACATGAGCGGCTTCGTCTGTCCCAATTGCACACATGAGAGCCAGATATTCAAGGCTACGACCGGCGGTGGCGCGGCGTTGGCAAAAGAGATGGGCATTCGGTTCCTGGGCGAGGTACCCCTGGACCCTAGAATCGGCATGGCATGCGACTACGGCGAAAGCTTCTTCGACCACTACCCAGACAGCCCGGCATGCACGGCGCTCAAGCGCGTCGTGAAGGGACTGGCCGCAGAGGTTGGCGAGGAAGTTCTACCAGATGACTAGTTTTATCTACAGTACAACGATGCAAAAGCGTTTCTAAACTGCTAGAACGCTAAACCGCAGGCATTTCTCCAAATTCCGAATAGGAGCGCATTGGTCATCAACGTGCGCCAAAAACCACGACACTGAGTGGTATCAGAGGCAGACTTGGTCGGATGCATGCCCACCGGTTTGGAAAACACCAGCACCGAGACCTATTGGCGGGCGTGTCTATAACCAAAAGCAGCCGTTTCCAGCCTTGCTCAATTCTAGTCCTCCGAACCCAGCTTCTTAGGGAGCTCCTCTAGATCATCGGCACTTTCGATATCGATCACCCTCCCAACCTCGCTCGTGTTCCGCATCAGTTCCTTTGCGCCAGCGTACATCATGCGACTTTCGGCGTTACAGGTTGTGGGTAGGTAGTATAGGAGGACGTATGGGACGGAGAGCCGGCCAGATGACTACGCCGACAGTCAGCACGCAATGCCAATCACTGTGCTTGACTCATCTACACGCTTGCCACTGCTTCATTGTCGGGCGCCACCTTATACACGTCCGAGAGCTAGGCAAGATGTAGGAAAGAGGAGGCGGAGCATGGGCTTACGCACCAGAGTAATTGGATAGCTAAGCAATATGTACCGCGGCGAATTGTCGGGGAGGTCGTCGGCGATTTCGTCGAGAGACTTGTAGACTACCTTGTCCTCATCTTGCCTGATCTCGTGTGTCTTCTTATCGATGAAATCTATCGTGCGCGGAAGAAGGGCATGTCAGCCAGTCATCCCGATATCCATGTATCTGGAGGCGGACGTACATACATATAACAGCTTGCGGACCGCTGGCGCGTGAGGTCGTCAGCCTGAATTTCCGCAAGTGCTCCTTGGTCTCTGTCGAAAACGTGTAGAGTCGTGCTTCGGAGCTCTGCGGATGGCGGTTAGCTCTGGTCGGAATGGCGGGGTGATGAGTGAGGGGCTGGCTGTAATTACCATCGCGACGGTTAGGACGGAATGCTTGACACCAGTAAATATAATATAAATATAGGACAGGGAGTGCTCAAAGGGGAGGGTCTTGAGAGGCAATGGGCTGCAGACGACGCAATATACTTGTACCCTCTGACTTTTGTTGTCTTTGAGCAAGCTGCGTCTCGCAGCAACCCCGCTACTCCCAGGTATGACGAAGCTCCAGTACCCCTACATGTACCTACTTCCTAGTACCTACACAGGTGCCTGCCGTGCCTAGACTAGCACCTATATGGGACTCTCAATAGACGGGAGTTTGAAGGGAACGAACGCAATGAGTGGCAAGATCACCATCTACTACATGTGATTGAGATTAATGACCCTAAATTCACAGCCGTCCATCGCGTTACCTTTGATACTTCGTTCGTCAGCTACATATGTATATACACACAATTAGGGGCCCAGCATCTACCTACTAGTGCGACGTGAGACAGAGGGTAGGGGAGTCACAGCCACCGAGTCTTGCCAACAAATGGCTCTTTTTGTTTATCATTTTATATTTCCCGAGAAGTAGTAAACTTTTGCCTTATGTAGAAAATGAAGAACCTGAGGCAAGTATGGTATCAACTTAACAATAATACTATATACTCCATAGGTACTTCATACTATCCTGTTAATAACTACATAGCGAGTGAGACTATAGACGGCCTTTGCGATTGCTGGAGGAGGTGGGCTACTGTTCCGCGTTCCCCTAGAGCACTGCACGGTGAGGCCGAAGCCCACTGAGCTGCATCGAAGACCTCAATAGTCTGTAGATAGCAGCTTTTTGCATTGTAGCATAGACTACACACGTAATCTATGCCGTTATACCCCTTGTCATCAAGCAACTCGACAAGAGCGAAATGGTGCTGCATCCTATTCCGTAAGGTAATCTGTAGTAGAGTAACCCTCTTGTGCAATATATCGATACTTCCACGGAACAAATTATACGATGATAAATCAGTATTTATCTCCAGTAATTGGATTTGCGGCATCCATTTTATTGGGAGTTCATAGTCGGGTTCAGCTGCATACCATCGCCAAGCCCGTAGCTAGCGTCCTGTAGTATGTCGTTGAGCTCTTGTTCTGTGAAGTTCAAATCAAGATCCATTCCTTCAGAGAATGTATCTACTGGGGGGAAAGAAAGCATTGGGTCCATGTCGGGCAGAGAAGACGCTAATTGCGCTGGTAATGTGGAGCTTGTAGACATGAAGCCAGGGAGCGCTGCGTTGAAATCGAGGGCATAATTAGGATGTTGCGAGCTTGACATCCCTTGTAGAGCCGCTTTGAACTTGCCAAGTAGGATGGCATCATCACAAGGGGTCCGAGACATCCCCAGAATGTCCCGAGCCCTCGCTTGGAGCTGGGTGTCACTCGGGAAGACGCCAGTTTTCTGCAGCTCGCGCTTGACGTATTCCGTCAGCCCCTTTTCAAGCTCACGGCTACAGAAGATCTTGGCCGGTGCCGGGTATCGCTGAGTGAAGGTTCGAAGAAAATGGTTGGCCGTGCTGGCGTCCGACTCGAAAGGCTTCACTTGGTCATTGAGGTATATCTTCGCGTTTCCGTGAATCGGTTCGATCATCGCGGCGGGGTTGGGGGCAACGTAAGGTGGCTCAAACCCAGTGCCTCCATCTTGGACATTCCAGGCTACGGAACGAGCACCAAGCCCGGGACCAGATCCAGGCGGCAAGATACCTGCATCAATCTTGAATCTCTGCAGCCACTCTGCGTTATCGGCCGCTGTCTGGTTAAATGGGTCATCGCTAGCAAGAAAATCAGTCAATGGGATGGCAAATGACAGCGCTTCTTGACTGGACTTACTCATCATATACGATCCATCGTGCCTGATGCTGGAGCTCTTCGTCTGTCGGCACGTGTCGATTGGGATTGTTGGCAGACATGGTTGCCGTTACGAAGCGGGAAAGATCACTCGCCAAGCGGCGAAAACAGTTCGCATCATTCAACAGCCTCGCGCCTGGTCTGATGGAGCTTGTGCTCGACCCCCCAGGTGACTGTCCACTGTCCGCCTGGGGCGATTTTCTTTGTGCTTGGGCTGTGTAGGGTTTCATTGTGGCAGAGGCTGATTGTCTGCCACTCAGTAGCGAACCACTAGGGGCTGGGCTTACACGAGACGGTTCAGCGGGATGTCTTTCCTTGAAGCTCTCAAGCCATTCTTTATCATCTGCGGCTGTCTGGTTCCACTCATCGTCAACCTCATATACAATGATTCTCCCTTGGCGTTGCAAATCGGCGTCTGTGGGTTCGTTGCCAAGGGACCTCTGGAGTTTCAAATATTCTCCAAGCTCGGCCTCTAGACGGCTGTAGTTATGTATTGTAGAATCGATTGTTTTCGGGTCGGTTGATCTCTTGTAGGCATCACCGACATCCTCACTCCGAGGAAGGTGTGCCCGTTGGCGGAAGTCTTGTAGCCATGAAGCCGATGAATTGATCATACGAATGAACCAATTAGCTAGGGCTTCGGATGGGTGGCTAGATCTCTCCTCCATTCTTCCCAAGATACGACATGCTTCATATTGAAGTTCATGGTCCATGGCCGTCAGACCTAGTAACAGCTTGGCTTGGACGTAATCCTGTAGTTCCTTCTCAAACTCGCAATTTTCAAAGGGGTCAGATTTACCATGAACACGAAGAGAAGATAGCCAATTGGATCCCGGTGCTCGCGGTTGGAAGACAGCTTGGCGCTTGGCCTCTTCTGCCGACAATATCAAGTCACAGAGCCAAGAGGAGGAGGATGTTCCAACGCCTTTCAGCGTAGCCTCGGCACCGTAGATGATGCGGCAAGCCTCTTTTTGGATTTGCAAATCACTTGGAGAAACGCCGAGCTCCTCGGTTTTTTTGGTGATCCACCATTGTAGCTCCATTTTCAGGAGCTCGTATGCGTTAGTGGGAGTAGTGGGTGATGGTTGGCTAGCTTCGAAAGATGAAGGCGACTGCCTTTCGTTATGAATCAAGTCTGAAAAAAGTGTCAGATGTCTGTACCTTGGAAGTTCCTGGAGTTTGACCTACAAGGAGGAATCGAGTTCTCAACCAGTTCGAGTACGGGTGCATCAAAACCCCAATCACCCTTCCAGTCAGCCATCGTATTACCTGTCTTGAAATGCTCGGCAAGGTGATCAACACGAACAGACCAGCTGTCAAGGACAACTCCACAGAAACCACATCGTGATCGAATTGCAGGGGACGTTACTCGCCACTTTTCCATTGCCCATGGAAGAAACTTGACGTTGTGTACGAGCCGTAAATGCTGTCGCAAGTGGTCCTTGCGATAGAACGTTCGTTCATCTAATGTTCGTTCAGTACAGCCAGAAAAATTATGCGATTCGATATGTGCGTCATCTGGATTCACATCACCGCAGAAGATACAACTTGTAAGTCCATTATCAATGTTTACAGCTCGAGGGCCATCTGAACAGCAAATCCATCGTTCAAGAGATAGGTGTAGTGATTTCTCGTGACGTTGCCAATCGTGTTTGGTCCTGAATGTCTCGGTACAGAAGGTACACTGGAAAGTCTTCAGTGGCAGGTTGAGTTGCTCCTCGGCTCGCTGTGGCAGCGCACGCCTCCGGCGGCGACGACCACGATTGCTTCGAACAAATGATGGAATAGATGAGCCACGTGACTGGTTGCTGAAAGCCGAGGCAAATGAGCCACCGCTAGAGTGGGAAGTGCCCAAGCTGCTGGCCGATGACTGGTTGCAGAGTGATCTACTCGACCCGTCGTCAGAGAGATTCCAGACATTGGGACTTGTGCGGCCGGAACCAGATGTTGCCGAGTACGAGCCGGTGGCTGACACAGCGCGGGCAATAGCAGTAACCGAAGCAGGTTCGTTTTCGGGCGGAGAGTTCGCCCAACGCTGCAGAGGGTTCATGTTTTCGAAAAGGCCTGGTGTACCTCTTCTTTGTGGAATATCCATCGCCTGCGCATATCCTCGGCCAATGTGTGGTGATGTCGCTCTCGTGGGTTGAATCTTGCCCCGACGTCGAGCGTTTGCAAGCCAATTGGTGATTTGGGTCTTATTCAGACCGGTGATCTTCTGTAGACTTTCCCTCTCTTCGTCTGTTGGGTATGGGTGATGGTTGTGTGTGACGACCCAATTCTTAAGCACTTTGACAGATTCCCGAGAGAATCGGGCACCAATCTTGGGTGCTTGCTGTGGACGTGGCGACAACAAAGTCACTTCAGCCGTTGCCGTCACTTGTGACGCTGGCGGCTCCGAGTTCAAAATAGCAGCTAGCTCGTCTTCATGGACAATTGACGTCTCTGGCCTGTCGCCCATGGTGGGCCAAGGGTTTGCAGGGAAAGTGGCGCCGCCATCTGATGTGCGTTTGTCGGTCGAGGGTCCAAGGCTACAACCTTTCCGAAGTGCCACGCAGCTAGTGCAATAGCCTCTGTATTTACCTTCTCTGATCCTCTTACAATGGTATGCCCATTGGGAGCAGTTGGTACATGGGGCTTCAGGTGTCTCCCAGGAAAATTGAGAAGTCTCCGGTACCCCCTCTGTGTCCGGGTCAGGGTAGGTCGGCAACTCAATGTCTTGTTGCATTTGGGTAGATTCGTAGTGTTGTAGGGCCCAATATGACCAATCATCTCCATCGATATCACCAAAGACAAGATCCATGCTGGGGTCCTCTGATAAGTTCGAGGCCAGGGCTGGGGCAATGCCAGGAATGTTTGCCACGCCCTCGGAGTCGGCAGGCAAGTTGGAGCCGGTGCTCGACGCTGCAGCATCCCAATTTACGAAGTCCATCATGTCAATGTCCTCATTCAGCTCTTCGGGTATAGTTGTCATTCATAGGGCAGTCTAACTCGTGGATCATTAGTCTGCCGCATGTCAAAAAATTGAGCAGATAGGGCGTGGTCGGAAGAGGCCGGAGTATGACAGTGGAACAATATGGAATCCGAAACACAAGAGGGTAGGACACATACAAGTAGTAGATGTGTTTGATTTCAAAACATAAAAGAACAATGTACCTCCTAGGCCTGGTTTTGCTGACGCCACCAAGGCAAATGGTACAATGTATTTGGCAGCTTTCAGTAAAGAGAGACTTGACACCTAGTAAGTAAGCACGATTTATCACGAGAATGGACGCATCTAGAATCGACATAGATGATGTTGGAGTATGCTGTTCTGAAGAGTCATACTCTTGGTTGCGATGTAGATGGCCGGCAATGGACGTATGCCTCGGATGATCGTCATTTGGGGGTGTAAATGTCAACCAAAGGGCGTAACGACTCCACAATATCTGACATCTAGGGCGTTGAATTCGAGTGGTGGACATAACTGCAGATAATTAGCATGCCAAGACCCCTAGCTGTGATAAGCTTCTCCGCCTTTCTATACTAGGCTCACTAGGTTGTGGGGCGAGACTGACAAAAAAGATGACATTCGGCTCAGGGGGCTGACTGCTGTTTTTGGTGGTAGTGGAATGCTATAATATTGAATCATCGCCCTGTCAGCATGATACACAAAGAATCGGCAGCTAACTACGAGTAAACCGTACATAGGCATGGAACCATTTAGTCGCCGTTGCTCGGAGCTAGTCAGAGTTGGTTCGACGATCATGTATCGTCGCGCATTTTGACTCGGACGTGCTAGGAAGTTCCATGGATCTCAGAAGAAGACGTCTACTTAGAGAGGAACATACTACCTAGGTTCCTAGGTATCTAGGTATATATAGAGGTCTTTCTACTACGCTCGGCAGCTTGAGAAAGACGGCAGAGAGTTCTGTTGTCAGGGGTGTTCTCATCTGGCCCACACGAGCGTGACGGGTTGTTGTGGTATGCTGTGAGGAACCATTCGCCTATAATTACTCACGAGAGAGACATGTGAGAACGTATGGGCTCTCACAAGAAGCATGTGGGCGAGTTTCTGGACATATGCCCTTGTAACAGACAGAATAAACGCCTAATATTTTCGACTCTAAGGACTTGATACGCATCTTTTTGGGCCAAACACTTCGGATCCATCTCTGGCGACCGATGAGATCCGTTTAATAAGTTGCCGAAGATGTAATGTACTTAAATTCAACTGACAGCCACATGTCGATCGAGGAAACACACGGGTCATTTCTGAGCTACACTGCAATCAGGCAGACAAGCCGGCCGCCCTTGCACCACGCACATAGCCACAATGCAGCTCTGACGGACATGCACGTTGGCGGTTGCACTGGGTTTTAATTTGCTGGTTTGTATTTCTGCCGTGAAAGCTTTTGATACTAGCAGAAGTTAGTAAGCCAGCTTCCTATTTAGAAAGAAGCTGGTCCATAACAAGCTTCGATAAACCCAAGCTGGGCTGCACGGACTGAAACACGGGCTAGCCCGCCATTCTCGCAAATATGTTCGGACTAATTGCCAATGCGGCCCCCAATTTGACGGTCCCGAACTGAGGATTACCGTCGGGACCGTCACCATAAGCGACGGCTGTCTGTCGCACGATTACTGCGGTAAGTTTAAGCCCATCCCTGACAAGCATCCCACGGTGACTGAACGCGTCAATCGCTCGATATGGATTTTTGGGCATAATACTGGCCTCTGTTTGCATTAAACTGTTTGGTTTTGATTCATGTGAATAATGTGTCGCTGCGCAGTACCTACCTAATTAGACACCACAGTAATTAGACACTAGGTATGTCTCATAAAGCGAGAGTGGCTCTCCAATGACCTCATATTGACAGAATTTGAAACATATTTTGTAGTAATAGCATTATTGATTCTTTAATACTCCTTTCAAGTTTTACAACGCCAACCTTTATGACAAGTTCCCCAAAGTGCCTCCCCCCCAAATGTACGTGAAATGACAGAGCGCGAAACAGCGTAATTGTCCGCGCTCAAGGATAAGTCCGATATGCTCTCGGTTCTAAGTATAATTCCCTATATTTTGCAAGGAAGCTTCAAGACAGTTTGTAATGTCTCACTTAGGGAGACTGTAGAACCGCGGCGTGGACAGTTGTCCCATCTGCACTGGGATGTGTAAGGGCTGTTAGGTTCTGTGGACCTGGCTTCAGATAACAATTCCCGGGCGCGTTCTCATTGACGGCCTTCGTACGATTAGTCCAAGCGGGGATGAAGCTGACGGCAGAGCACGTGAAATTTGCGGAAGCGGAAATCTTCGGGAAGTTGCCAGGCGTATAAACCGAGTAAGAAGCGCAAGCCTAAAATCACCCAGAGTCAGCAACACTGATTATACCGTATGATACGTCAAATACAACCCTCAACACCGCCATAAGATAATGAACTCGAGAAATGCTCACATCAATACAGTCGCCAAAAGTGCCGACAAACAGTGACTGGAGGGGAGGATTCGGCGCATCACTGTTGCAGTAGATCCCGTAGGTTTGCCTGGCATAGACTTTGCTCGCATCAGCTGACGTCCACCACAATGTCGCTTTGCATATCAGACCTACAATCAGAAGTGTACCGACTTGCGGTAACGGAGTCTGCATTTGCCGAACACCCTAGATCTATTATAGGATGTGTGTCTGCACTACCTGTGCTGTTCGTGCTATTCGTGCCGTTTGTGTTGTTCCTACTATTGACGTAGGCCGCCAATCTCGACTCTGCATCCCTGGCTTTATTGGCCTGTACACCTGTTCCAACTGCTAAACCTATTACAGCGATCGTGAGGATCGACAGAAGTCCGAATAGTATTCGCGAATCCCCGCAAAGCCATCTTGACTTTTCGACTTTCTGAGGTGGTCTCGATGGTAAAATCTGCAGCGGTCCACCATCGGTTTGTTGGAAGTGATAGCTTTCAATTGGCTTGACCGTAGCAGCATACGAGCTCTTGGGTGTATCTATGAACGTGGGTGTGTTTTTGTTGAATTGGTGGAGTGAAATAGGTGTTGTCGAGGCAAAGTTCTCCGGTGTAGGTGCTGGATAATAGACCTCGGGTGCCTGCTGTTGAGGCGCCAGCTCGGGAGCGTCGTGCCACTTTTCTCCTTTAATTAGTAACCAAAGATGCTGCGGAAGCTCATGATGAAAAGTGAACGCACATTATGCGCCATAGGTGGCTATTATGAGGTTAACGTGAGGGAATCCCTTCAGGAGTGCGTGTGTTGTATCATAGGATTTCGTCAAACTGTCTCCCTTTGCTGTGTTCGACATTAATATTGTGACAGCAGCATGATCGAGAAAGGAAATACAGAAGTCAGATCGTCTTAGTGAGAAAGGCTGGGATTGCCGACGGGCAAGTATAGGTATTCATATTTAATTCCTGCAATCTAGGACTTCGAGTGCAGGAGCTAGAATGGATAAGTCGTCCAATGGTACTTTGACTACATGCATACAGCCTGTTTGAGATGGACCAGGTGTAGCTGAATTGCAACCAGGTAAGTCAAGTAATTTGGGCCATCGTGTAATGTCACATCAGTCAGGTACCTAGGTAGTTAGTTACCTGCTCGCCTGTGTGCTACAAGGCACCTTCTGTGCCAATTATCTAGGACATGGACCTGCTCCGGTTACACTACCTACTCACAGCCCACCACCACAATGAGCACCAGCAGGTACCGGTCAGTTATGAGGTCGTGATCTTGAGACATGATGCTAGGCTAGGTAGTATAGGAGGATGCGGCCTTCTGTTTCATGTTGGGTGTCAGATGCCAAGGCCGCGCTGCTGCCAGGCTCGCCAGTGTGCCAGGGTCTAGGTCGTTCCAAGATACAGCCAGCGAGGCCAGATCAACGATCTCAGCAGGTCTCAGGAGACCCACAAGGAGGCACAACTGAGGGGATTCGGGGGATGGGAAAGAGAACGAATCCATCCCAAGAAATCTTGTCTTGTCATGCCCTTTCGTTGTACAGAACATTTATATGTGGCAGTCAGAAGAATTTGCCACAGTTTGAACTCTAGACCGGGATTTCATCAGACAGGACTACGCCTAGTCGTAGGTATCTCGAGACGACTACATACCTAGGTAGTATGTCTTGTTAACCTCCCTACTCGCTTACCTACCTAGGTACTTAGGGGTAAAGGTAGGCAGTAGGAAGGGGATGCGCATGCCAGTTGCAGCCATACTAAATCACGGTGAAACAACATGAGTCCAGCCTTACAGAGCGCTGCCTTCGTGGCTGACCTGCCCCATGTCTTGCGCGTAGTTGTCTACCACATCTGTCACATAGGTTGTTATGTCCATCGAGCATTTACATGCCTGTTTTAGTGGTTACTTTACGACGACATGCGTTGTTCTCATTTGGTTGCCTGGCTTATTTCCGAGACATTGTCAGCTTCAATTATGCAGGAAAAAGATTTAGGTAGTCATGACCTCGGGACTGTCATCTCCAACCGGACGAGACCGGGGTGCCGTGTTGGTGTAGACTTCAGTCATCTGCGATCATGGGTAACGGTCTCGACGGTAACAATGATTCCGTACCGTACAATAGGAGGCGATCAGCAGCATTAAAAACCATTGGCACTGTTTATTAATTGACCCACTTCATGTTCTTTCCGACGCTCGACGCGTTATGCCAAGGCGTTATGCTGTCCCCCATGCTAGCATTTGGGAATTACATATATGTAGTTTGGCTAGAGAACCCGTCTCTTGGAATCGGAATTTACTCCGTCGAGACATAATTCTTAAGCTTTACGGCGAATCTGGTCTGTCGAACCAGCTTTTGGGTCTAACCTTTGCATAGCAATTTGCCAATCGCGTAGTTCGAAGCAGCTGGCAGATTTGGCTTTGGTCATTATGGACGACTCCGTTGCAGAGACGGGGTACGAGAAACCAAGGACCAGACAACGGATCCAGAAAAACCCACCACCACTCACTGCCCCCGATATTAATCAAGATGCTGCTGAGCGCAAGCGTGTTTTGAACGTTTTGGCGCAGCGCCGATATCGTAAGCACGCGGACCCCTTTTATATATCAAATATCTAATTGGCCTGTTTCTGTAGGTGAGCGCAAACGGCAAGAAAAAGGTCACCGCCGTAGGGCTGCAAGTACCACCGGTCCCCAGTCTACTGATCCTCAAGAACATGGGTCTGGGTCTCCCAAAGGGTTAGATCTTGCGGTATCTCAAACTTCTGTTGCGGAGGACGAATTCTCCCTGCCAACAAGCACCATTCTACCTCTAGCTGCGAATCTGGATTTCGAATCCGGGGAGCTTATACGCAGAGATTGGCTTACTGCCTCAGTCGTCACATCAGGAACCACTCCTCTTTCGGGACTAGAAGACTACTCTCCCGACCTTGAGACCCAGAGCTGGTCGACTGTGCAAAGTGGTGCATCAGTGGTGCAAGAGGATGTTGCCGCGTTTCTTCCCCAGGCTTTGGACCCGAGCGGTATTTTCAGCTCTTCGTCGACCAGCCCGTCAAGATTGACTGATTATGAGGCTTCACATGTCTCATTTCCCGATTCATATTACCTCCCAGTAAACGAGCTGGCCCTTTTGAAAGCCTTCTTTCGTATTGCCATGCGTTTGCGATGTAACATGGGAACACTGTGGGAGCTTGACGCTAATTCGCCCTTTAACGATGGAACACACTTGACTCCAACGACTCCAACCCTACCTGAGCCGTGGAGACCAACATTGACCCAGTCGAACATACCGCACCACCCTCTTATTGACCTGTTACCATGGCCTAGTGTTCGAGATCGCGTCATCTTGATTTTTAGCGTGCCAGATGATGCTCGTCCACCAGTTGCTGCCGGCCCTTGTGAGTACTTACAGGACGTTCGATTTTACTCCCCCACCAAGTCGGCCGTCAAACCCCTTTGCAAAGGCTTGCGTCATACAACGTGTCTCTAGACTCCTGGGGCATCCACAAATTGCTTGAGGAAAAACATAGCTAATTGATATCAAAGTGGGAATCGCACAGCTGGCCTACGATATCGAGGACACCGCAGAAGGCGTCAGAATATGGGGCGATGACCCATGTGAGCCTACATCTTGGGAAGTCGGGCAGGTGCTCTTCGAGCGATGGTGGTTCATTTTCGACAGAGAAATTGTCAGCCAGAGTAATTACTGGCGAAAACTACGTGGCGCAAACCAATTGGCAGCTCGTGGTGAAGCCCGTTCATAGTGCTTTTGGTCAAACTGAGCTTCATCTCTTATTCGAGGAGAACCGTCTCGGAAGAAGAGTTCTCAAGATAGATCTTGCTAACGACGGGATTGTCCGTCAGCCTTGCGGCCACAAGGTACACTTTTATTCTAACCTGAACATTCGAGCCAAGATTCCGCAGAGAAGCAAAATAGGACTATCACCACTCCATATTCCGCAACCTTCAATCTACCCCAAATTCAATGCGACGTTTTGCTATTTGCACCTCCACACCATAAACAGCAGCACAGCTGAGGAGAAACGCTGCCTAGCTCACGAACAAGGCTTGATATGGTCAATTGGGCCCTCACTGACGTCACGAGCTAATACTCAGTTTGTATGCAGTTTGCACTCCGAAGAAGCTACGTCACGCGTATATTATGCTGAATGAAAGTGTTTTCTCGTAGAAGAAATGTGTTGCTGGGACACAAGTTAATACCGGTGCCCATTGGTGATACGAGTCCGAACAACTCCCCTTGATGCACTAAAGATTACATTGCGAGACTTAGCCTTGCCCATCACCATTCGTCGAAGCTTTATGACCTGAAAACTCAAGATACGCTCAGCTTGCCCTGTGTTATATGACGATCTGAACACTCGTTCAATACACTTTTCTGGTCTAAAGATAGGAGGTTATTCGTTCTACGGTCTCGAAAATTTTACGAAGCAGACTCAATCTCGGGGCACGATAATTCAGCGACGAGATAAAATTGGTCATGCCTAAGAATTTCTCAAACCCGACACTCCGGCCTGCGATTATTTGTGAGTGTCTCATAGGGGGGTTTTGAAATTAGTTTGCTTCCCGTGCGCCGCCTGGGCGATTACACACATAATACACACGAGAAGCACCGGAACATTATTCGAAAAGGGGAGACGAAGGATGAACCGGTCGATTCATGACCAGTTGGGGCTATAGACTTTATTCCAAAACGGCACTCCTGGCTTCAGTTCTACTGTTCTCTGTTCCTGTGGAAAGTGAACTGTGGGGGTAGAGACTCTGGGTATCTGGGTAGCCAAGAATATCGACGCAAAATAAATGAGAAGCGGTGGTTTATGAAGTCACCGAAATGTATGATGGAGATTCGAATACTACTCCTTGGCCTAAATTTCCTGTTGTATTGAAGCTTTCAGAGAAGAGAGACCGAATTTAGAGATGAAAGACAGATGAAAACAAAAAGACCTTTCTCTCAACAGATCTCAATTTAAGGAGATTGCGAAGTCCGCATGTTGTTAAAGGGGCCAGGATGCAAGCATTGAGTGGAAGCTAGAATCATCATTGCCGTAAATAAATGACCAACTTTTAGGAGGCCGGAGTACTTTTTGTAGCTATATGGTGTTTATTCATGTTTGTGAGTTTAGGATGGTTCCTAGCTACTTGTAGCTAGGAGTCATGCAAGCATGTCAAAGGTATGATCTGACCCGATTAGCATTTGCTTCCTTTCGCCTAGAGGTTCTAACCGCAGGGCAATGGAACACCCAACAACGGCTTGCGTTTCTGGAACTACATAGTATGAAACATGTGTATTTGTTTCATACTTGACGGCGGCGCAGTTTGCGGTTTGGTAAGCATAACAACTGATCAGTCCGCAAGATTATTCCGAACTCGCGGCATTGTGGTCTTAAGAGTCGGGATTGGGATCTGTAGATGGTCTCGACCCGTGTAGGCCTATGCTCCTTCTTTGGTGATATGCGTATGCGCGGATATGTACAGTCTCGGGATTCATGGATGCACGTTAGGTCCTGGGGTAGGAGGGGGGAGTCTCTGCTGTAAGCGCCGTTGAGGAATGCCAGTAAGCAGAGGGAGTCAGTAAATGCCTACACGTATGCATGCGCATACCCCGGGCACCGCCAGACCGAGTCGGCCAGCGCCAGATTTCCACACCGCAAATATCCTACCTACTATGTAAGCTAGGTGGCTACCTAGTTAGAAACACTTACAGCCAAAACAGCCTGTCTGTTATCGTGAGATGCTGTCAAGTGGTAATACCCTCGTGTCTACCATTCGCTCTGCGAGCAGGTTGTATGTAGATGGCGTTATGCAACGACACAGTTTAGTAGGTACCTACCTAGGTATTTGGAGAGAGACCTGATGCGGCACGAACTGCATACAGGCATACTGACAGGATGATCCTTTCACAGCACCTTTGGTTGGGGGAATGCTGGTGATTACTGCAATGGAGTTCAAGGTTGCAGATGGACGTCAGGTCGGCCAATCGGTGTAAGCCGGCCGGCCCCCCTGTCTGCTGATGCCATTTGCCTGCCTGCTCGCCTCCCGTTAGAACCCATCAGCAGTAAGACAGGAGGTATCCACTGGCGGACAGGTAGGGGTCTTCTAAGGGGCCTTCCTTCCTGCTGCAGGCCGACTGCATGCGTTGCTCGAATTGCTTCTCACGGGCAGCTCCAGGGTACCTAGGTACCCTGACCGGCCAACGGCGTACTCGTACTGCGTCATGTCCGCTGAATGGAGGGGTACTGAGGGGTCGCGCCATATGCCCTCGCCTACTCGTAAGGAGCGCTATATTGAACAGCACCTTAAGTACCTAGGTAGGTAGGTACCTATCCTCGCTACCTGATATCTACCACAGCAGTATATCAGTATTTACAAGTACATAGGGCAGGCATATGGTCTAGATTCTTGGTCCAATTGGCAAAAGGGAACATAACTCTGCCAATTCTTGGTCTTGATTCGATGACTTCCTTAGGTAGGTAGGTTCCAAGGTTGTCTACAATCGTAAGTGCCTACAGGCAGCACAGTACCTTTCGTGGGCACTTACTGCAGGTCCGATATCACGCTAGTACGGAAACGGCTTACCGGGCAAGGGCCATGCGCGGACTCGGCGGAACTGCACTGTACTAAGATGACCGCTAAACTGGCTCGGACTGGGAGAACCTTCTTTGAAATTTGGGAATTTTTTTTTCACTGTACAATACCTAATGTAGGTGGTTGCGGGCAGTCGCCAGTGTGCTGACAGCGTACATGGCGCAAGCCAATGATGGTAGCTCCTTGGTCGGACTTACGGGTGCCGCCCGCTGCACGTGCTGCTACCGCTTCTTCCTCTTTCTCTTCTTCCCTCCATGTCGCCCTCCACGAGGCAACCTTGGTGGAAGTGTACCTGATGCGACTAAAGGCAGCTACTGCAGCATGTATGGAGGAGTGACAGCTTGAAGTTTCTAACTTTCTCCGACTCGCTCTACACCTCCTCGCTTCCTCGCTTCCTCACCTACTTTTCTGCTGACCCGTCCACTCGGCGCTCAGTCGATCGCGCCTTTCCAACCTCAGACGGTCTCTTATGTATATCTTACAATCCTAGCGTTTCTGGTGTGCTCGTGCTCGTCTTCGTGCTGTTCTTATTGTTGAGTGAAGTAGGAGCAGACGCCTCCACTACCTTCCCAGAAGGCGTGTTTGCGGCCTCGTACTTAAGGTTTCCTCATGCGCAAAACTGCTTGGTGAGACTCTCCCCCCTCCTCTCCTCAGGATGCTGGATACTTGTCGCGAATCTCGCTCTATCCTAGGCCCTGGCACACCTACGCAGAGCCAGACCGTGCTACCTCGCTGCAGTTACATCCAACCTACATATAACATGATGTATCTATCAAAGAGCCGTCTCGCTGACCGATGTATCAGATCGATCACTTCTCGCAACGCCTTGACCTTTTACAGAATCTTCACCCCTCCGCTTCGACCGCATCTCGATACCCACCGCAAAATGCATATTAGAGACATGGTGACAGAGGCCGAAAGGACCGAGAAACCCTCCTTTTCTTTCGAGTACTTCCCGCCCAAGACCGCCCAGGGCGTTCAGAACCTTTACGATCGAATGGAGCGCATGTCCGATTTCGGCCCCAAATTCGTCGACATCACCTGGGGAGCTGGCGGGCGAATTGCTGAGCTTACGTGTGACATGGTGCTACAGGCGCAAACGTTCCTTGGCCTTGAGACCTGCATGCACCTGACTTGCACCGACATGGGCGAGGACAAGGTCAACGATGCTCTGGAGAGGGCGTACAAGGCTGGCTGTACCAATATCCTAGCGCTTCGGGGCGACCCACCGAGAGAGAAGGAGAAGTGGGAGGCTACTGACGGCGGCTTTCAGTACGCTCGAGACTTGGTAGCTCATATCCGGAACAAATACGGAAATCACTTTGACATAGGTGTTGCCGGCTATCCCGAGGGTTGCGACGACAATAAGGACGAGGATTCTCTTCTCGACCACCTGAAGGAGAAGATTGATTTGGGTGGCACCTTCATTGTCACACAGATGTTCTACGATGCCGACAATTTTGTTCGATGGGTTGGAAGGGTACGTGAGAAGGGCATCCTTGTTCCCATCATCCCGGGAATTATGCCCATTGCGACATATGCCAGTTTCCTCCGACGCGCAAACCACATGAACTGCAAAGTTCCGGAAAAATGGATGGCTGCCCTAGAGCCCATCAAGAACGATGATGCGGCTGTTAGGGAAACTGGGAAGGTCCTCGTAGCAGAGCTGTGCCGCCAAATCATGGCTGCCGGTATTGTCCATCTCCACTTCTACACCATGAACTTAGCACAAGCTACCCGCATGGTTTTGGAGGAGTTGGAGTGGTTGCCATCTTCACAGCGCCCCCGGCAACAACCTCTTCCTTGGAAACAGTCACTTGGTTTTGGTCGCCGCGAAGAGGACGTTCGCCCCATATTCTGGAGGAATCGCAATAAGTCTTACATCTCCAGGACACAAGATTGGGATGAATTTCCTAACGGGAGATGGGGAGACTCTCGCTCACCTGCGTTCGGTGAACTCGATGCGTATGGTATCGGTCTTACGGGATCGAATGAGTCCAACCGGAAGAAATGGGGCGAACCTCAGTCTGTTCGCGACATTGCCACCCTCTTCATCCGATACCTTGAGAAAGATTTAGATGCCCTGCCATGGAGCGAGGCACCGCTTGCAGGTGAGGCCGTATCGATCAAGGACGACCTTATTAATCTGAACAAGCGTGGATTCATCACTATCAACTCACAGCCTGCTATCAACGGGGCCAAGTCAACTGACCCGATCTATGGGTGGGGACCCGCAAACGGCTATGTATATCAGAAGGCTTATCTGGAGCTCTTCTTACACCCCGAACTATACGGTGAGGTAATCCGCCGAATCGAGGACCGGGATACACTTTCCTATTACGCGGTCAATCAGGCGGGAACTTTCACAACGAATGCGCCTTCGGAAGGACCAAACGCGGTCACTTGGGGTGTTTTCCCAGGCAAGGAGATTGTCCAGCCTACCATTGTAGAGAGCGTGAGTTTTCTTGCGTGGAAGGACGAAGCATACAGGCTGGGAAACGACTGGGCGCGTTGCCATGAGGCGAGCAGCCCCAGCCGTGCCCTAATCGAGGGTATGATGAACAATTGGTACTTGATCAACATTGGTATGTGAAATCACGCTGTCATGCACTCCATGGGATGTTTCTAACATGATTCCAGTGAACAACGATTTCCATGACACGAAGGCGGTGTTCGACTTGTTTGAGGGGCTAGAAGTTCAGCAAATAGACACCCCGGTGTCCAATTCGATCTCAAACGCCAATGGGAACAATATTGCTAACGGCCTCACGGATTCAACAGGGGTTGTGGCATCAAATTGAAGTTCAATAACGATTAAATGATTTGGCGCATTTTGGGTAAACATTTTCAACAAGCATGGTCTGGCGAATATGGCCACAAGGGGTTTAACTGATTCAACAAGCATGGACTAGAGGCGTTTGGTTATTTTCAACAATATTTTCCGGGACAGCAGGCTCATCAACTGGCTGGAAACAAGGCCCTCGAGGCCTAGAGCGACAGGTAAAGGCTGCATCTATATCTCAGCGATACCCCGGGACTTGATTTGCGAGGAGTGGGTTTGCCCACGAAGTAGGTAGGCCAAAAGGTGGTGGAGCAACAGACCTCAACCGTCTGTATTGCAAATAAGCATTGAATAAACTCGACTGTTGGGCACTCGTCTGCCTTCCTGCAGTCGGTTGAGCAGTGTGTTTTGGTTTTGTTCTTGTCAAACTACACAATTAATTGAACACAATAACAGTTCTGCGGTACTTGCATGCTGCAGTACACACCCAGTCACAACAGTTTTGTCTTGCCCGAGGAAAATCTGTAATTTAAGCTGAGTGACTGCCAATCAACAGTCTGTTCGATCCATACAGAACGTGATGTAAGACGGTAGTTTAGTCGATTGCGGCTGATGCGGTGGACATGCCTGGGAGCCACCTGTAACCGAGGATCTCCCGCCCTTGGCCCTTTGCCTGAAGTGGAGGGATGGATGTACCTCAAACTACATCATCACTAGAATCGAGGCGAGGGACTTGTGTCGCCGAAACTGCGTACATCTCAATTGTGATATATCATCTGTTACGGATTCTTACCGTCTCTTTTATTCTCCGATAGACTTTGAGACATTGCTGCCTAGAATACCTGCCCACCCTTGTTGTCACCCATTGACTTGCTATCCCTCGCCAGTACTCCCATCAACTTACATACCTAGGTCTAGGTACCCATCGTTGCCACGCACCATCTTGTGGTCTGTCGTCTCATTCGAATATCCCGTATGAATACCCGAATCACACAGCTTGCGCGCCAGCTTGCAAGATCTCGACCCAATCTCGGCAACCTTGGGCTTCCATCAAGAATCATGGCTACCGCTCCAGCTTCGACAGGTGGGAGGGATGCTCGCACAATCCATACAGCTGCTTGCTTGATCATCGGTGACGAAGTCCTCGGTGGCAAGGTCGGTCTTGTTTCCTGCCATTATATTCGCTGCATGACTGACTAAATGCTGCCCGTAGACAGTCGATGTAAGGTAACGAGCCGCATGTATCTAAGTGTTGGTATTAACGCCAGAGCCATAGACAAACTCGGCCTTCATGGCTAAATGGTGCTTTTCACTTGGCATGGTAAGACGCCACAGGTTTACACATGTGTTTCGAATCTCGCAGAAGCCGAGCTCTTCTCTGACCCACCATTCCCTATACAGAACCTGAAAAGGGTCGAGACAATTGAAGATGATGAGGCCGAAATCGTCGAAGCAGTGCAGAGAATGAGCAATCGATACGATTTTGTGGTCACCAGGTGCGATTGCGTCCCCGTGTGCCCTGACAAGCGGGATAGTCAGCTAATGCATAAACTTGCAGCGGGGGCATAGGTCCGACGTGAGTAGATCACAGACCTGTCTGAAACCATCATCTCTACGCACACTCACCACAGATTAGGCATGACGATATTACCTACCAGTCCATAGCCAAGGCGTTCGGACTGCCGCTGAAACTCCATGCAGAGGCGTATGAGCGGATGAAGAAGCTTAGCAAGCCGAACAAGTTGCAGCCCAACTTCAGCTGGGACGTCGAATCGCCGGCCAAGACGGCGCGACTGCGCATGGTCGAGCTGCCGATTGATGAATCGCTTGACTTAGACAAGCAGGTTTTATTTCCCCGTGATGACTTGTGGGTGCCTGTGTCTGTCGTGCATGGGAACGTCCACATCCTTCCTGGCGTCCCGAGATTATGTAGGTTGCGTCCCGCTAATGATCCTCATGGGCCGCACTAATTCACGGACAATGCCTAGTCGAGAGTTTACTGGAGGGCATCAAACCCTTTATCGTTGATCGACTTGTGGACCCCGAGGGCAAAGGAATATGCCGAATTATCATCTCGACACCTCTGCCCGAGAGTGTGGTTGCCGGTTATTTGACTGAACTTGCCACCAAGGTGGCCTCGAAAGGAGTCAAAGTTGGCAGTTACCCTCGCTGGAAGAAGAATAATTCTGTCACCCTCGTTGGTCGCGACAGGGACTATTTAGAAAGCTTGGTGCCAGAGGTAGTCGCCAATGTTCAGGGAAAGCGGGTTGCTGTTGAAGGCGAGGATGATGACTCCTCCCAGCAGCAGTCTACCTAGAGTCACATTTGCATGATTTGATCGGTGGTTAGTTATGTTTACATGCCGTGTAGGCAGGGCAACTAGCAGCTATCAACAGTCATGTACGATATCTCGTCTTATATAGCTCGCAGCTTATCGCTGAAGGTGGTGGTTGGGCGGCCTAGGTAGCTGGACAGATTTTATATTGTTTCCCGCCTTCGGCATGTTGCCGATGAAACAGAACGGACACAAAAACCGGTACCGGGCACCCTGGCCAGCCCCCCGTCTGATGACAACCACCGTCGGCATATCCCACGGCGTTGGTACCGTGGCTTGCTTGAGTCGAGCCTGAAGTCAAGCCAGCCCGGCCCCTGGAGCTGTCAATGTTGCGTACGGTATATTGCGTTCGCATCAAGCGGCGTCGCCAAGCGGTGTCTGGGTGCGCTACATCATAAGCCACGCACCCTATCCTACCATCGCATGCGTCGCTCGTCTCCATCCCTCTGCAGTAAGCAACCAGAAAGCCCACAGTTTGGGGTTGCATCGCGGTGGCCCATGCATGAAGTGCGTTTTGACAAAAGGGTGTTCCCAGTGCCCACACAACCTTCCATACATAGGTGCTTAGGTTACATTAATAATGGCCCGCTGTTATTACCTATGTGATCATGGACAACTGGTTCTGACTGGATAGGTGCCGAGGGTGCGTTGGTCTGGTGCTGGTCTGGTCGGCACTTGCTGCATATGCCTACCCTGAAATCTTCAAGCTCGCGCAACGTTCCAGACTCCTGGAAGCATAGCTGTTAGGACGTGATAGGTAAAGAAACGTTCGAGAAGGAAAACCCGAAAATCTACCTATCCAGATGGAGATGGGCCCACTCCACTCCCCCAGTTTCTGTTCCCGTCCATCCATCCATCCCCGTTGAATTATCTAAGTGATTCCCCTCCGCCGCCCCTCCCCAATCGAATGCCCGAGGCAAGCAAGTACCGACTAGCAGTAGTCGTCAACTCCCGGTCTTGCTCGACTCTGTGCTCTGTCCACCACGCCCAAGGTGCCCGAGGGATGGAATTGTAGACCAGCTGCTTGCTTGCTCGGTTCGCTGCCATTACCTAGAGTAGGTAGGTCGGTGATTCCACTATCGGAGGCTAGACTAATCAAGAAGCTTCTTGGGTGAGGAAATGAGGCTCATTTCGGTCCAGGGGTGCAATCGCTATAACATTATCCACCTGATGGAGACTCGCGAAAAGGGCCGCCGCCATGGTTTGCCGGAGAGCTAGGTAACCTTGCAACTTTTAGTAGCAGAATAATTGTCCGACCATAAACAGGTATGGATCGGTATTGGGTTTTAGGTAGATGACTTTCCTGGCCCGTGCTATTGGTCTGTTAATTGTTTGATTCTGGAGTTGAAAGCAGATGGCGCACCTCGGGCAATGTCTTCATGGGGGTATGTGCATCATGAGAATTCTCGATCGCAGGGTAACACATAGGTGAGCAATGTGTCGTTGATCAAGCTCATGTGCCCAGGGTATTATTACCATATCCCTTGCTAAACTTTTGATCATTGCCACTGCCTAATGATGGACCGGGTAGGTATGTAAGCAACAGCCGATACTCCTAAGGCAAGATGTATTGTATGTGCTGTCAGTGGCCCGCCACCCACTGCCGACTTATACTGGACCCAATCATGAAGAATATCACCATGGCAGCTGGTCAACTAATATCCGTTGAGCATCGAAGTGATTTGAGAATTGCATCCATCCATCCCTATGTGGTACAACGAGATTGGACCGTACCTTTGCAATGTGCGTGATGACCCCTACCTACCAGGCGGAATCAATGCAGGTTGCATTTCCAGCCCTGTAAAGGAAATAAAGAACAGCAATAGCAACACCTGTTCTCGTCTACAAAGAAGACAAGGCCGGGGCGTTGAGTGTCGTCGACCTCTGATAGAGAATGGAATACTTCTTACCTTGTATTCTTGATTGGGCAGTTGTAAGTTTCTCGAACACCTCGGCCGTGGTAATCCCATCACAAGCAAATGTTTTGAGTTGGGTCTTCTCCCCATGGCGAATTCTGAACTCTCCCTAAGTCCATGTGGCTGGCTCCCTGATATTCTACACATCCCATAGCAATCGAAACCAGGTGGAGTTTCATTAGATATCTATCAAGTGTCTGGCTACACAACAATGATATAATAGAGACTGTCGGCATGACCTGCGTGCACCCTGTTGATATGTAGATCTAGGTACAGTACAGTTGAGGTAGGTACTTATAGGTAGTACCAGTAGGTACATTCAACATTGGCGTTGCTTGTAAGTGTGTCTAAGCCCGTTGGAGGCAAGACAGCCAGCTCTACCGTAGCACCTGCAACTATCTAATTTTACGTTAGGTTGGTCGCCATAATTGTTCTCGAAGGATTCCCACAGACGTTGTTGGAGTTTAGCCCATGCATTCCCAACCAGAATACCCGATTGAAGAATCTTGAAGGCACTCTCCATATTAGTACCGGATGGCTATCCTAAAATACAACCTCACGTAAGTGCCTATGTATGGATATAGTTCTGCATATGTAGGTAGGCACTGCCATGTTGCAGTTGCAGTAGGATAGGTAGCTGGAGGTTAGCACTAGGTAGGCGAGGGTAGGTACTGTAGCATATATGTAAGTATGGCATCTGTGACCCCAAAATAGCATTGAAAAGGCAAAGCTGGTTGCTAGATCGGGGTAAGCGTTGCTGATCGGGCTCTGCGCTCTCGATCAGAGCGCTGGCACGCTGGGAAAGAGCTGGCTGGCAAGCTCTGTCAACCTTGTTGGCTAACGGGCGGGCGTGGTACTTGCTTCCTGCTTGGGGCGCAAAACGCTCTCCGCCCCCTTTAAGCATCCCCCAGTGCCCACCGCTGTTGGTGGACACTGCCAACCTTGAAATTGGAAGTAGTTAGCGGCAACTGTACGCCAGTACGTCAAGGTAGGTACATATGACATCTACCGAGAGAAACTGCAATCACGTCTCTAAGAGAACTCCAGTCTCGGTACATACATACGATACGAGTATTACGAGTGCTGAATTTTTCAGGCGACTCCCCTCTTCGATCTCGACACTATTGTCTATGATTCATGGCAGGCAACCTTTGATGAGGCTGCTTGCAATAGGGAGATCTGATATTCACAAGCTTCCAGATATTGCTGGATGGAGGAGTACAACTTCATGTATCCGATGCTTTGACACAAGGTACCTAGGTGCGCTCGGTACAGTACCCAGCTCGCCCAGATACTTAGCGGTACCAGCAGTCGAGTTGCGCATGTGCGACGACTTCACTAGCGCGGTATCGACCACGCTACGCCAGGCGCGCCATCCTTCTTTCGGCATCCTATTTTCCCTGCTCCCTTTCTTCTGGTCGGGCCTCTTCCTGCTCTTCGAACTGTTCTATTCCCTCGCCTTGACCCCATTAATCTGCAGTACTGTACATGCTCCCTCACCCCCCCCTTCGCCCCCCTTTCTTTTTTGACAGGTCGAGTGCTTTGTGCTGTGACGCTAAGGCTCGTGCATAGCAATTCTCTTGTCTGATCTAGCAGGCCGCCGTCTGTTCATCGTGGCCGACTACGTCTCAGAGCGCACGCGAGAGAGAGAGAGAGAGAGAGAGAGGGCCCAGAGCGCCGACGCCACGAACGAGCAAAGACGCAGCTGTCCCTGCCCGCGAGTTGTCAGAGTTGTATTCACGCAAGAATAAGAACACAAGTAGGAGCAGATACGGATAGATACCCACCTGCGAGCAGCGCACATCCCATCCCAATCCCTCCCATCCACATTCACATCCACATCCGCATACTCCATCCACATTCACGACCCATCTCGCCATCCACAGGCCCCATCCACATCCCATCCCAGTACACTTACGCATGCTACCTGACCTGGCACGCTAGTATCCTTGGTGTTCTGCCAGGACCTGCTCGCCTGTGCTGGACCTACCGACCTACCAACTACCTACCTGCTTAGTCCGACCTCCCAGTCGCTGACCCAGTCGCCTACCTACCCAGTCGAGCCAGTCGTCTACCTACTGTACCCGGTCGGTCCACGCTACGCTAGTTGATCCCTGGACCGGCGCCAGCAAGCCGCCCAAGCCTGGCACAAGTGCAAGCAACGAGCAGCGCAGCAACAAAACCACTATTCTGCTCTCCCTGTCGTGTCGAGCCTCGTTTCTACGCAACGCAACGCAACACAACGTCACGTCACGCCGCCTGTCTCGCTGCGAATTACGTCGTTGGTGCGCTTCACTCTCCCCTCGACCATCGCACCTCTCTCTGCCACCTGGACCTGTGCTTGTCTTCTGTTGTGCTGCGCCGTACTGTACCGTGCCGTCGCATCGAGGAGCCCGACATTGTTCTCTATCTCCTGAATATCCTCATTCGTGGTTGAAAAGAGTCTCGCGGGAGAAACTCTGCGCTTCATAATGTCGAACAAGGTATGCCGAGCATCACGTCGTCTCTTCTCCCCCTCTACCTCATGCGTGGTAGACGAATCAATTGGCAGCAGTTGCGTGTCTGTACAAGCGTGTCGCTGAACATGTACTGAATCTAGTTTCTGCGAGAGTATAAGGTGGTGGTCGTTGGTGGAGGTGGCGTCGGTAAATCCTGCTTGACGATTCAGATGACGCAGGACCATTTTATCGATGAGTATGATCCGACTATCGAGGGTATGTGACAACCTTCCCATCGCGCCCCCCTGCCCGCCGGCTCATTGCCTGTCTAACGTCCGCGCTACTACAGACTCGTACCGAAAGCAATGTATCATCGACGATGAGCTCGCCCTCCTCGACGTTCTTGACACCGCTGGCCAGGAGGAATACGCTGCGATGAGAGAACAGTACATGGTCAACGGAGAGGGGTTTATGCTTGTCTTCTCGATAACCTCCCAGGAGTCCCTCGATGAAATTCACGCTCTGCACAGACAAATCTTGAGAGTGAAGGGCAAGCAGGAGGGCGACCACTTCCCTGTTGTCTTGGTTGGTAACAAGTGTGATCTTGAACACGAACGTGTCGTCACAAGAGAGAGTAAATAATATCCCCCCGTTGTTGTGGCACGCTAGATCAACTGACACAGCTCCCAGAGGCCGAAAGGAGCGCGGAAGAATTCCATTGCCCATACATCGAGACCTCTGCCAAATCCCGCATCAATGTAGAGGCTGCCTTCTTCGACGTCGTGCGTGAGATCCGGAGCTATGACCGCAATCTAGGTGGCATCTCCGCATCTAATGGCCGGGGTGGTGGTGCCAACGGACCAGACAAGATGGAAATGGATGGCGGCGAATCAGAGGCGGGCTGCTGCTCGAAATGTGTCATTCTATAGTGACCCCAGCTTTGTGCAACATTCAAAGCTACTCAAACCATAACGAGACAGGTGTTGGTATCGGCGTCAGGCATATGTCACTTATATCCTGATCCACTACGATGGGTGGCTTTGGCGGCTTAGACGACGTTATATAGGTCTATGTCGGCACGCTCCTGCATGATATAAAAGGAGTCGGACGGGTGTTTTTTCTGCCGGGGTTTAATGGAATGAGCAATCACCAGCAACCGGCGGAAAGAAAGCTGAGCAAGCGATGGCTGTAGCGATTTCATTGATCGCCCAAGGCCTGTACAGTTGTTGCCACCGAGATCGAGATTTCAGCCTACGACGGGCAACAGAATGTTTGTTGGGAATAATTCCAGCTGGCAGAGATCAAAACAAGATGATGGATATCTCCCATCCGGTCTTTTCATACCTTTTGTAATGTTCTTTACTTATTCAACGTTGCAGTCTTCTTGCGTTTCAGTCATAGATTCAATTCAACGGCCAGTGGGTGGTATTCATGTCAAAAGTTCGTCTTTGCGATCCCTTTACCGGATCTTGGTAAATTAGGTTCATACGCCTACTCAGTGTGGAGGAGAACTGATGTAATTCTTCCATATAATCAGCTATGCTTGCTGATCTTCACATAACCAAGTAAGGGCAGACTCGATGGCAGATTTAAGAGCCGAAGTTTGGGAGGTTACAACTTACTCTGGACCGTGGAGGGCAGAGCTCGTGCTTGCTTGAGCAATGAATTCTTTTCCTAAGGTATTTACTACCTATTTCAAACGCTGTCAATGTTTCACGCTTCATCGCTCTCGCTCCGCAGCAGAGCTAAATCATGACTATGCAGTGAATGACAGTCGGTCATAAGTGTAGAGACGTGCCGGTTCCACAGTTGTTTTTTTATGGTGAATTCAATTTTCACATTCAGTGGCCTCTGGTGAAAGTAACTGTCTCTCGCGTTGGCCAATGCGAGCTGGCCACTGAGTGTCAGTATGATTGGTGGTAACCGACAGGAATCTTATCAGCACATCCCGAGATCCTGCATGTGACGCTGCCATGATATCTGCGCGTATAGTATCTACTTACCACAACCTGATGTATTATTTATCATCTAGAACAAAACGCCACCAAAGAATTAATTGCACTGGACGTCGGACTTTGGTTGTCTATCTTTTTGGTGGGTTCGAACAGGCAATTGCACTACATTACAGTGTTGTATTTCTATGTTGCAACACCTTCCGACTGTATCCAGCCTCTTACTCATCTGTAGTTTCTTTATCAAGCATTTTCTAGACGTTTGACACTCAACTCGATTGAGGCAGAATCCCTGGCCTTTCATGGCCCTTCATTTCTAGCCACTACATCACATCTTCCATGCCTTGAATGTTGATAGTCACCATGTTGAATTCGTCGATTTCCGCTTGTATCTGCGTAAACACCTCCTCTACTCTCACAACTGCATCGGTCATAGTCAGTCATTGGCATTCGCTATTTACGCCTTTCGCGAGTATCAGATGTTGGGGGTGGGTAGATGGAAATTTGAGATCACTGACGTGATAGCAGCAAGGGGTCTTTACCCCCATTAAGCTCCTTCGTCCAAGAATATGCCGATGGAGCGTGCCACAGCGATTTACGCAACGTACTGGGCAGATGACCTGAGCAGTGTGCCCAGCCACATCGGAGGAACTGATACACGTCTTGCACGAAGTTCGTGGTCTGCCAGGCACGACGGACACTCTCTGCTACAACCCAAGCCTGCCACACCGCGTTGGGCGATGAGAATGCCCTCACGGTGGGGTTGGAGATGTCGGTACGCATAGTTGCTTCAAACGGAGATGGCGCAAGAAAACGCTCGGGATGCCCCAGACTGTCCCGTGCGGTTTCGAGCATCTGCGTGTTCCAGGAGCTTAAGGTTGGTATCAAGGCCTCGGCTTGTGCGCGCACTAATAATTGCAGAGTCATTCGCGGATATTTTCTCTAGCGTTTGCTTCACGAAGGGATCGGAAAGATGGGGGTCACTTACTGCGGATGTCTCCGTCATATAGGCGGATGAGCTGATAACAGAGCAGGGACTGCACGCGGCTGAGGCGGTTAAATATACTCATTCCACCGTCACCAGCGAGGTTCAGAGACGCCTCGATTTCTTGGTCCTGCAGTAGCTGAGAGACGCGATCCTCCAAGATACGATGAACGGTAGCCTCGGTGTCATCAGTCCTGTTCATGTACATGGTCATGGCAGTGTACGCATCCTGAGTATGCCGTGGCATGTGGAACGAGTATAGCTCTCGATGATGCAGTGGACTGCTGCCCTCTGTCACCCATTGTCGCATCCATGACTGCACTTCCTTGATGTACTGCTTCAGAGCCCTTTCAATATCGCGTGATAGTGCAGTAGGCTGCTCCGCTGGCTCCGTCGTCCAAGACTCGGGCGCTAGGAACCAAAAATCAGCCAGGCCGACTGAAAGATCAGAGGATAATGAAGCTGGTGCTGATGCCCCTGACGATGGTTCCACCGTAGGCAGCGCAAGGCCTTCGAAATCGGCCTCCATGATCTGCGAACAAGCGAAGACCGAATCTTCTGGCTCATCCAGGTTTGCCATAACATCTATTGGCGCGGTGACGGGGTCATTGCCGAGCGCAGTGCTGGAAGGATGAAACATTTCCGAGCGCCGAGGCGGTGGATATGTGCAAGGCAGTCGTTTCCCCAAACATCGTCGACACAACGGCAACTCTTTCGAACAATGGCGTTTTGCCTTCGTACAAGCGAGGCATGCCTTTCGCCAAGCTCTTGGGTGTGTTGGAAGTGTTGTATCGGATGATATCATATCGATGTACAGGGCCGGTTGTCCCTTAGTTCCAAGAGTCTAGGTACCTCCCAGTAGGTAGCCATGGGGAATTGGGATTCAGGCGTAGCTTGATTAATAATACATGGCGAGATGGTAGACGGCGGGACAAGGGGCGGACAAAAGTGGAGTTCCCACCGCCGCTGCGCGGAGAATTGTGGAGACGAATATGCTGCTGCCACGCGCAGGGGACCGGCCAAACGGCGGCGGCGGCGGCTCTTCCCAATCGCAGCACAAGCAGCGCACGGGGCATGTCTTCCTGTCCTGGAGTTCTGGACGAACTAGCTCGGTGATGGATTAGCAAATCTAAGCCGGACTGGGTTTTCCCCCAGCCAGCTCCCCACTCCATGCCCACTGTTCTCCGTCAAAGTTAAACAGATGCCGTCGGCCATGCGAAGACGGTACTAATTCGGCTGCGGGATTCGAGACGGGAGCGACGGGGTCGTGAAGCGTCCACTGTCCAGTAGAGCTGTCGGAGAAACCCGCCGATGGCCGCAGGCATGAATATTGACCATGGACAGGCATCTACCTCGGAAGACTGACTGCAATGACTCGGCGTGAACTTATAGATATAAATACCTGCGTACCCAGGTGTATGTAGGCACGTCCATGTTGTCTTGCCCTTATCCTCACGAACTACTCTGTAGAACCAACACATCTGTCCGTCGCACACTCAACCTTTCAGAACCACTGCAAACATGTCGACCCAACACAAGATGTTTGGCAAATACGCGAGACTTACGGACCCGGTCCACAGTAGCTCGTACGCCGCCATCGATCCCACACGTCCCGAGTTATCACAAGCCGGCAAGACAATCTTGATCACAGGCGGAAGCAGTGGCATCGGGTACGCCATCGCACAGGGATTCATCAAAGCCTCGCCCGCACGCGTCATCATCCTCGGGCGTCGCCCCGACGTCGTGGCCTCGGCAGCTGAGAGCCTCACCGTCGAGGCGGGTGCCGCGTTCAAAGGGGTAGTCACCGGAGAGGTGTGCGACATCAGCGATGCCGTGGCCGTTGACGCGCTGTGGGAGAAACTCCACGCCAACGGCATAGTCGTCGATGTCCTTGTGTTGAACGCGGCCGTGATCCCGCCCACGAAATCAATCCTGGAGATCGGTACGGAGGACGTCTGGAAATACTACGACGGCAACGTGCGTGCGCAGTTGCAGTTGACGGAGAGGTTCCACAAGCAGCAGGGCAAAGGGGGTTCTGACACCAAGGTAAACAAATCCTCCCCCTCCCCTTTTGCTACCCTCGTCACAAGACTCGCCACGATATAGTATCAACTTGTGCTCCTGTTGGTCTGAACTAACTAACTCGTTTGTTGAATGGCAGTACCTAGTACATATTTCCACTCCTTCCGTCCATGATTTCAGCCTCGGAAAAGTCTTCCCGACATATGGAATGACGAAGCATGCGGGCCAGTTGACACTGCAGCTGATCGCACAGGACGTGCCGCCGGAGAAAATGCAAATCATGTCCTATCACCCGGGCGCCCTCTTCACCGAAGGTACCAAAGCCCATGGTTATACTAAGGACTCCTTTCCATTTGACGACCGTAGGTCTTTTCCGCGAGATGATTCCCCTTTCACGTTGTCTGTCCCCTTGCACCTCAGGGATCGCTATGTCAGCGAGAACCAGACGCTAACACATGTGTCTTCATAGTCAGCCTGCCTGGCAGCTTCGCTGTTTGGGCTGCCTCGCCGGAGGCGACGTTCTTGCACGGCCGGTTCGTTTGGGCCGCGTGGGATGTGGATCAGCTGAAGTCCGGCGAGCTTAGGAAGCGGATTGACGAGGAAAAAGCCTTCTTGCAGATAGGTATCAATGGTCTCTGAAGATGACGCGTTCGAAGCCAGTAGTTGGCGGAGACGCAGGGGGAGGACATGGATATTCTGCACTATCACGGGTTGTAAGACGCCTACATATAGGTATGCATGAGGGGTGAATAGTTTGCATTATATAAAATTCGATGTGCATGGTTTTTCCATGATCCCACATCACCAACCATCTAGAACCGTCGCATGTACATACATGCCTTTCGCAGGCCGGGCAGTGACGCCGCCCTTGACGACGACGTTCTTCTCGTCCATCTCTTCCTTGTTCTTCAACTCGAACGCAAAGCGACCGACCCAACCAGCTAAGATGCAAGCAAACTCTGCCTTCGCAAACGCCTGACCGATACAACTCCTAGGCCCGTGAAGGAATGTCATAAAGGCGAAGTTACTTTCAGCACCACCGCTCCGGGCCCTTTTGTCATCCGGCCCTGTCGGCATCCATCTCTCCGGGTTGAACTTGTGCGCATCAGCACCCCACTGCGACTCGTCGAAATTCGTTGCCCAGGGAGCCAGCATCACGCGGACGCCTTTGGGAATCTTGTGGCCTAGGATTTCTGTGTCCAGGGCAGCTTCGCGTAGTGTGATAGGTACGGGGGCGTAGTAGCGCAGGACCTCGTTGCAAACGGCATTCAAGTAGGGCATGTGGTCGATATCGAGACTGGTGATCTCCACGTCCGAGTCGACGGAGGGTAGGTGCTCTCGGACTTCCCGTCTCAGACGATCCTGTATCTCTGGATACCTCGAAAGCATGTAGATGGCCCAAGTCATGGACGACGCCGTCGTCTCATGGCCCGCAGCTAGGAAAGTCATGAGTTGATCGGCAAGATTCTCGTCCGAGAAGCCGCCAGACTCCAGAGCTACGGATAAGATGTCGTGGTCGGCTTGTTTTGTTTCCTCGAGCTTCTGCTTCTTCTCCTGGATGAGGTCCCGGCATACCGAGCGAATATATCGTGAAGCCCCATTGATGTTATCGTTGTGTTTTACAGGTAGCCTGATCAGCGCCCACTCCGGTATGAATTGGCCAAGAAGTGCCAGGATCTGGCCTTGTTTGGTGGGCTGGAAAAGGCTTCGATAAGTCTGGTTAAGCTCCGAATTGTGATCTCGGATAGCGCCGAAGTCACAGCCGAGCCCGGCAACTCCGATAATGTCCAGGGTGACTCGGGAAGCCCAACCACCGACCTCCATTACAGCTGTGTTGGGAGTCTGGCCGGGGCTGGAGGAAGCGGGTTGCTTGGCGGCGTCGGCGATAACGTCCTTGCTCATCGCCTGCACCACCTCGCGGGTCTTGTTCCAGAATACGGGATACAGGTCCTTCACATGGCGGAATGCAAACGCAGGCATAAGGTTCTTCCGCTGGGTCTTGTGCTCCTCACCCTCGGCGAGGAGCACGCCTACCCCTAAGATGCGACTTATACTCTTTCGAATCTGGTTAGGCTTCTCGAAGTGGTAGTTTTTTGTAACTAGAACTTCGGACAATGCCTTGGAGCCGGTAACGAGCACTCGCTCCGAGTTAAGCATGCCCATATATCTCATGACCCCGTCATTGGGAACAGTGGCGGCCCTGACGGTTCAGTCAGCCTCGCGGAAATTCAAGTGCAGAAAGGCATGAGACTGAGAGCAGAGCTGCTCGGAAGGTTGTCCTAGGACACTTACCATTCTCTCATAGGAACACCGCTAGGTTCGGCCAAGATCTTTTTGAAATGGCCATTCCACCACGAGCCGCCGGCAGGCTCCGGCAGTGAGCGGAGCGGAGAAAAGAACTTGGGCCATAGGATAACAACCCAGACGGCCCAGACCAATGTCTGAGCTATCCATGCGCAGAAGAAGGTCCCAACATAGGAAGGCTTCCACCAGTGCGACTGGTTCGAGACGAGGATGTAAGACGATGCAAAGGAAGACGCTAGGATCCCGCGCCAAGGATAAGGGAAAACGCCCATGGTGGGTGAGCGAGCGTTGAATGTGTGCAAGACAAACAACTGCGATTTTCGAAGTCGAATAGGCTAAACTCTTTTGTCTTTTTCAGCTGAATCAACCAACAAAGATAGATGGCTGGGTTTGGCGAAAAGGGCCAAGAGGGGTTTGCCCAGGCACTTATTAGAGGCTGCACTATGAGCGGATTGTTTGATTGTTGGCCGTGGCGGTGCTGCGGTGCACCAAAGTGTTCTCACGAGTTTCAGGGACTTCGGCGTGTTCGGGTGTCTCAGAATGGTCGAGCGTGGGTGGTGATTCACGAGTTACGATAGAGGGGGGCGTTGTGAATGTTTTGTACGCATTAGGCCACCTCGCAGACATGTGCAGGTTGCCCCGTCCCGGCACGCTTCAGGGATAATTGGGGCTTTGGATAGCCCGCCGGCCCAATTTACCTCGGAGACTTTTCTGGAACGAGTACCTAAGGTAGCTCGCGTAGGCACTTAACTAACCCCCGACTGTAGCCCAGACACCCAGAGTCCATCCAACCAAGGTATCAACAATACTGCTGCCTAAGTTGTGTCCAGAGAAACGTTTGCAACGGCTATAAATGAAAGGACAGATAACTACTTAAACTACCATGTACACGTTTCCAGCTTTGGCAACAACGAAGTCCATGCCACGTAGGGTAAGGTGGTATCACAGCCCATCCATGCGCATTGCGCCCCCCAGGACGATATACGGAGCTCCATAATAGCTGTGTCGCGTATTGCGTCATGACGCCCGGCTGTTTTATGTAGGTAGCCAGCTCACAGGCAGTGTTGCTATAGGTAGTACTTGATAGGTAGTTTTGTGCTGCAAGACCATTTCAGCTCATAGGGTTTGGAACTAATATCAACTGGACATGAACTCTTCCAACATAGTCTATCTAAAATATACAGGGGAATACAACTAACAGCAAGATCTGGTCTCGGGTTGACTCTATAGGTATACTATGTACACCAGAAATGAGCTCTGAGTGTTCTTTTACATTAGGGAGGTACGTACAGTCTCTAAACAAATTGAACGTGGCCTTCTTTCTGATGGCGGACCAGCGGGCCCGTTAATAGCCCGCCGTTTCCCCTTAGCTGACCCTTCAGGCTGGGTGAGAGCTTAGAAGGCTTCTGCAAGGTCCTCCGCATGTAGTGAATGTACGAACGAACGTGTGTGTAAGCGACTAAATAAACCTAGCAAGAGACTTTTCCGTCTCGATTGCACCTTTGAGCCTTCGCCCGTGGAATGGTGTGATAGTTGTAGTACTTGTCGTAATTCTAAACTCCAATTGCATGTAGGTAGCATGGGATAGCTAGCCCACGCTTTCGCGTCAAAGATCCCCTTTCAGTTGTGCAGCGAGTCTCAAGCCCAATAACACTCTGTGCCTCAACCTACCCCTTTGTTTGCACTGTAGAAACATATACTCACAACACCACACGACCGATCCATCTCGGAGCAAGCAGCGATACGATGGCGTCCGCTGTGGCTAAGATTGGGGTCATCTCCATAGGAGACATGGGCATGGGGATCGCCAAACTGCTGGTTGCAAATGGCTTCTCGGTAGCAACAAACTGCAAAGGCCGCAGGTTCGCCGAACCCATTCCCATTCCCATTCCCGTTCCCATTCCCGTTCCCATTCCTCTTGCGTGCACCCGAACACCCGAGCATTGACCAGTCGTCTATTAAAATAGCGACGACACAATAGCGCGGGCCAAGAGCGCACAGGTCGAGATTTACAAGTCGGACGAGGAGCTCGCCGAGGCCTGCGATGTCGTCCTCTCGGTAGTCCCACCGCGCGATGCCGCAACCACAGCGCAGCGCATCGTTGACGCCGTGACGGGGCCTTTCCGGCGGACGGAGCCTCTGTACTTTGCTGACCTGAACGCCGTGGCGCCGTCGACGACCAAAACCATGGCAAAGCTCTTCGAGCAGGCGCGGGGCCAGGTGCGTTTCATCGATGGCGCCATCATCGGGGGTCCGCCGAAGCCGGCCGATGCTTCCGGATCCGGCAGTGAGACCGCTGGCACTGGACAGCCACCGGCCGGATGGACGGTCCCGAGCATACCGATGTCCGGCCCGTGGAAGGTATCCGAGATTCCCGGGTATGGGGAGAAGCTCTCGGCCACGCTCAACGCGCGGCACATCTCCGACGAGATCGGCGCGGCCTCGGGTCTGAAGATGTGCTTCGCAAGTCTGACAAAGGGTTTTACCTCGCTCGCGATCCAATCATTCACGACGGCCAAGCGCCTGGGCGTGCTGGATGAGTTGCAGGGCGAGCTGCAGGGGCTTGTGCCGGCGCATTGGAAATCTGCGGAGCGCGGTGTCATCGGCATGGCGCCTAAGGCGTACCGCTGGGTCAAGGAGATGGAGGAGATCGCCCTGACTTTTGACGAGGAGGGTGGCTTCCCGCAAGACTTGTTCCGCGGCGTGGCGGGTGTCTATCGAGCCGTTGCCGAAGACACGGTTCTGGGCAATGAGAAAGTTGGGAAGAGGAAAAGAGGCACTGATGTCGAGGATATGGCTTCTGCCATGGCAGAAGGCTTAGGGAATAAGAGGAAGAAGAACGACTAGACGTAGATGGGCATGTGTTACAGACTATATATTCTAGATATATATATATTCGTGTAGAGTATCCTTCTAGAGTGCTCGTCTACCATCCTAAGTCTTACATGGACGGAAAATGCCCCGGGGAGTTAAACACAGCCTCCGTGGGATCCGTACAAGACTTGACTTAGACTACACAAATTGAAGTTGAAATCTAGAGTGAACTAGTGATATATTAGGACAATCAACAGACAGAAAGGAACTAGTAATTATAAATTGAGAATTTGTTTGAATGAGCTTTTCAGAATTAGGCTCCAGAGTTGAAAACTGCGGCGGCAATGGACCGCATCTAAGTTTCATCATTGCTATATAGTCCTAGTTATTAGCTGAAGACGACACTATTGAATTGTGGGAGTCTATCCATATATCGGATGTGGTGATGTGCGCTGCTGTGACGACAATGTACATGGGCGATAAACCATGTACGATATTCTCAACATTGTCCATGACGTGCATGACCTTCCAAGCATTACTCAATCATGTCGATATCGTCTACACCTTGCGCATTGGATAGCCCTTCGTCGGCAGTGGGCACAACTGCAGGTGCAGCAGCAGCAGCGCCTGCGCCTGCGCCACTTCCGCTGTTGTTCTCAAAGTAATCTTCCATTTCAGCATCGAGCTCCTCCTGAGTCTTCTTGGGCCGCCCATCTCGCCCCTTCCCACGACCTGTGATTTCCGCTTCGCCCTCACGGCCGTCGCGGCGTGCTCCGACTCGCCTACCGCGTCGCTGAGGTCTGGGACTATGAGACCGTCTTCCACCTCTGGGAACATAGCGATCAATTCCCCGGTCGTTGGGTGATAGCGACCGTGGTCGAGTGATACGTTCTGCCAGTGGCCGACTAGGCGCCGTTGCAGTGTCGAAGGGGTTGCGTCGGGGTTGTGAAGACATGAATGTCAGGCGAATCGGTTGACCTTTCAAGAGCTGTTAGGCTTTATTCCACAATTCTTAGTCAGGCGTGGACAATTTACCCTTTGCGTTGGCTCCATTGAACTCGCTGATCGCATCCTGGGCGTCATCACGGCTCTCGTATGTCACAAATGCAACGCCTTCAGAGCGCCCAGCTCTGTCATATAGGAGCTCGACCCTCACAAGGGGACCGATCTTGCCGAAGAGGCCCTAGTGATAGATGAGCACGACTGCGACCATGTATTGGTATGGATCTGTGTATACCTCGAGATCGGATTGCGAAAGGTCGTAGTGCAGATTCTCAACCTTGAGCTTACTGCCGCGACCATCTCTGCCATGCCTGTCAGCAGATATGGTAAGAGGTTGTTATTGTCGTGAACTGACTGAGCTTCTTCAATGTCGCGCCTTCGATTGTAGTTGCGAATGCGGTCTCTGGCTGTTTGACAGTTAGGCAACAACCACGACGGTAGGGGATAAGCTAGGTAGGGCTTGCAGTGGAAGTCCTCGAATCTATCGTGAACCCAGTCCCTGTGAGCTGTTAGCCATAGCCTTGACGTAGGCCTAGACCGCATGCGCAAGGGCAAGGGCGAGAGGAGTGACACACGAATCCAGACCTCTCCTATCATCTCTAGTTGAC
The DNA here is from genome assembly GCA_022453515.1 of Astrocystis sublimbata. Lineage (NCBI taxonomy): Eukaryota > Fungi > Ascomycota > Sordariomycetes > Xylariales > Xylariaceae > Astrocystis > Astrocystis sublimbata. The sequence goes on from JAJNNY010000002.1 coordinate 794,322, forward strand.
TGTCTCGCAGGACAAGAACCTGATTAGCCGATGTCACATGATGCACGTATCACCACCGATCGTAGTCGAGGTATCGAGCTGCAGGCGGGTGGCTTCGACGAGAAGGCTCGAGGATAGAGGTAGTATCGATCTATGATGAGGGAAAGGAGCAATCCACCTGCATCGGCAAGAGAAGCAAGTCAGCCAGTCGGTCGGTCTCGCACGTTGGATCTCAAAGGATACCTATGCGTACCTTTCTTACGCCATCGCGAGGATAAGCATCGCGTTCACGGTCTCGAGGCTGTCGGCTGCCACCACGGCCGCCACCGCCCCCACGACCACCGCCACGTCGAGGACGGCTGTCGCGCTTTGTCGACTGCATAGTCGGCTGTTTAGCACAATCATAGCGTGATCAGCCGTCGTGGTACGTACCCTGGATTCGGCCACAATCTCGTCGAGACTTCGGTCCATTTTCCGAGGATGCGGCAGAGAGCAATTGTAAAATAGTAGCGCGAGGTAGTGAGGTCGCCGAGATGCTGGCGAACTGGATCGGAAAACAATGGGAGAAGATTGGATGTATGTAGTAGCTAGGAGCTTCCAGGCTGCAGGTGACACGGGCTCAAGCTTCTTGTCGCGGTACCCCTTGCGCAACGCCTGCGGGTACTTGAACCTTCCACTAATACCCCGGCCACCTTGACCAATCCTTGGAGGTACATCAATGTGCTTCCAGTACTTGCAGGTGCTATCGATACGTAGTTTCAGTGGATAGGTACCTAATCCAGCGGCTAGGTCAAATGCCTAAGTGCCTCGGGTGCATGTAAGCGGGCGGTAAATGATGCCAGGGCTCAGGTACATTCAACGTTCAATGTTTAGAGCATCGTCTTTTCTTCATTTTCATGCCAAATCTACGTTTCATCCCAACATTTCATAAGAAGGCATTTTGTTATTACCTACATAGCGTACAGTACTAATTTAATAGGTTGTAGCCTAGGGTCAACGGGTTTGTGTCGCAGAATCCTAACTAAAAGGGGGGAAGTGTTGTTCAATCCATAGACGAATGTTGTTCAAACACAGAAATAAGCTCCAGGAACGTCAACTTTAGTGGTGAATGAGCTTTGGGAGCTCTTGTCACCATTGTTACCAGCCGTCCTAGCAGTACCCGCGAACTCGGGAATAGTGCGTAAGAACAGGCCCGTTGCTGAACTTATCCCGAAATGACCGCCAACAACTTCAACGGGGCTGCCTTGGAGAGAGCTCGGCACCGGTACGTCGTCAGGGCTCGGTGCAACTCCAAATGACAAGTTTTTTGATGCTGGGAGGTATTGACTGGACAGAGTATCTGTAGTTGCCATTTGAGGTTCGACACAGAAGAGAAGCGAGGATCCTGGTGTTGCGAGACCGCTGGTTGGCTCAGCGCTGTTACGCTCCTCAAACGACTTTATAAACGCCTCTATATCATCATCCTGGCCAGGCAGAGAGAAGCTTGTCTCAGGGTCGAGGGACAGTAGCCCTTGTTTAAGTCCCCATCCACCGCCTCCGCTCACTACATATAGTTAGTATGTCATCTGGGATGGAAACATGTCGAAGGTGAGGTTACACCTACAGATTCTATGTAGCTGACACCCGGATGACAAAAGCTCCGAGAAGAGCTCTATCGAACTCGAAGCGATGTCTATCTCGGACTGAGAAGAATCGGCCTTGAAGAGCTTGAGGTTGTCGAACCTGCCTGCCTTCATACAGCGAGGAGGAATAACCCAGCACCATACCCCAACTGGCTTCGGCGAAGCAGTGGGCTCACGCAGCGCTCTCTCTTCAAAGATTTTGGGTATGATATCTTCCAGTTCTTTTGACGCCGGTGTTGGAGTACCGTCTACGTCAACTTGGCGAACAATATTGCCCAAGCCTGCGAGAATTTTCCGAGGTGGTGTCAAAGGGAGAAGGGGAACCATGGACAACGTGTGATTCACCGGTCCACCCTTATCCGCTATTCTTTGCGTTGTCTTGGGCTGCTTCCTCTGTAAAGTCAGTGAGCCTTCGCCACCTATATTCCACCTGCTTGCATAAAGAGTCGAGCGTCTTCCATTCTGAAAGACGGTATTTGCTAGTGGTACTGTGATCTCCAGTGCACCTGTGCTTCTGGTAAGAGGGTTTGTTAGAAACGAGACACAGCCGCTGCTATCAATACTCGTTCCTCCAAACCCTTCACTTTCCCATAGCCCAGGGACGACAATGTCGGAGGAACCATAGAGCACAGAAAACCCCGATTGAGTCCCGCCTGATAGACGCGTCGAAGAAAGGCTGTCAGCTATACCCGACAACACATGTAAGCTTTGGTGGTTGTGTTGCTCTGGCTTGAGTAACGTTTTGAGGAGTGCAGACATGAAATCATCATTTTCCAGCCAGTTAGTGAAGTCTTTGGATGCAAGTATAGCGACCCCATGCTCCGGAGCATCACCTGCAGCAGGTTTCGTTGTCTTCAAAACATGTTTTCTGAACTCGTCGAGAACTTGTCTCTAGACTATGTTAGTTGCATGTTTTTCTTTCTCAACAGTTCGTTGTGACTCACTTGAGTTGTTTGAGGAGATACTGTTACGCTGAGCCGCTGTGAGAGAGTGGATTGCTGCCGAATTTGCTGCCCGCACAAAAAATTACTTTTGGCACGAATACCTTGGTAGATGGCACGATGCTTCATGTTATCATCTACGCAATGGACCTGGGGCACCATTCGACTCTCATGACCTTGAATTTGTGCTGTGGGTACTAAGTTTGTAGCCGCGTCACCTCTGCTTGGTGCAGATACCTCTCTCTGGATTGACACTAGCCACCTGCTGGCGAACTGTGCTTAGGTAATGAAATCAATCACTCCAGCTCTCTGTATGTGCTCCCCTGGAAGCAAGCCATAGCTCTTGGTGGCAACCACAATTCTTACCAGTATATCTATTCAGATGCTGCAGTAAAAGACAATTCTGATTTACCAGGTGCACGATATGTAAAACGGCTTACATCCATCTATCTGCAGGTTCGTTGTTTCACGCAATTGTGGCTGGATGGAAACAAACCCCAAACACGTTACGTCTGATCAGACACTCCTGCAGTGGCTAAGAGTTATAGTCCTAGGTATTTAGTATACAATACTAGGTACGGTACTACTTACCGGCTATATTATGTTTACATAACTCACATATGTCTCTGAATTTGAAGCTGACACTTGATATCTGTGGCAAAAAAATCAATATTGTATTTTTGTTGTCTATTTTCCTTTACTGGCAAGCCATAATGCGTGCGACATGGCACCAATTCATACTCACAGCCATTGTGCCTGTGGGTCAAGCATTGCAGGTAGACTACGGCCTGAACACTTGCCCCTGGCACCCGCTTGTCTCAAGCTTCGAGCAGTACATGTGCGCCCCTCAAGATATCACTGGTCACTCTATGCAAGATGAGGCAACAGTGCAACTGCGAGAGGAAGCTGGCTTCGCGGGAAGAAATAGGTGGCAATCGCTTCCTGACTGTTTCGACGAATATTGTGTTTACACAAACAACAATTTCTTTGGTCGGGGAATGTCAACAGTCACAACAGCAACAAACCAGGCTCGCATAGCCGAAATCCAGATACCGGAGACGGATATAGAGCGACATGAAAATGTCCATGCTGTCGATATTCACGGGAAGGGAAAGGGATTGGTTGCCACAGGACCTATTGCGAAGGGTGAGAGAATAATGGCTGCGAGACCAGCCCTTCTTGTTCATCGAGATGCGTTTCCTGAACTTCAACCCACGGATATCTACTACTTGATGGATACCGCAATCAATAGTCTGCCGGAAACTCGAAGAGAAAGCTATTTGGCCCAAAGTGCTGCAATGGGCGGCCACAAAGTCACCGATATTTTGTTCACAAACTCGTTCCAGATAGCACTTGGGGACGAGGATGGGTTCCATTACGGCAACTATCCAGAAAGTTCATTACTGAATCATGATTGTCGGCCGAAGTAAGTCTTCAACTATCTTGTACTCTGTTTATCTTGGCATACTTGAGCCTAATACGTAATCAGTCTCGCGTTCTTCGTTGACAAGAACCTGACCCATCAAACTCATGCGGTCAGAGATATCGCTGCCGGAGAGGAACTCACCATATCCTACCTGGATGCTCTGCAAGTGCGATCAGCACGACAGGAGCGAACACGCGACTCTTTAGGATTCGCGTGTAGTTGTGCACAATGCGCCCTGCCTAAGACAGACTCGGACGCTTCAGACAGGCGGCTCCTCGTTATCGCCCAGATGGAAAGCGAGATGTCCGACTTCAACAATAAGAAGATCCCACCCTCCATGATTGAAGAGTACGTTGCATTGTACAGAAGGGAGCGTCTGGAGTACAAGATTGCGGGCGCGTACACGCTCGCCGCACTCAACTACAACATGGTGGGAAAAGCAGGGATGGCGAAGAAGTATGCCAGATTGTCCGTCGAGGCAGGTCTGCTTGAGAATGGCCCTGATTCTACAGAGGTTCGACAGATGCAGACTCTGGCTGATGACCCGAGATCGCATTGGTCCTGGAATGTTAAGCCTCATGTGTAAGTAGCCCGTACGTGTAAGTAGATCACAAGGTAAAATACATACCTGTACACAACCATCATGTGAAGCCTGAGTGGGGTTCCGCGTCTTACCGCATGATACAGGTACCCAGTACGCATGATACTTCAACAACCAAGAAAGAGTATAAAAGTGTTTATTTGGAACACGGTAGACGCAGCGCAGATGTAGACGCTATTGACTCGAACTACATAAGGGCAACCACAAGCATGATTTCTGAACGTGGCCAATTCCATCCTCATTCTCACCACGCCAAGCTACTTGAACAGCGCTCGGCGAGCTCGCTACCGTACCCATGCTGTAGGTAAGGGTCTCGAGGGTCTATTGTCTTCAGTTGCTTGGTCGAGCCGGTTCAGTTGTTCGGGGTCCACAGCGCCCAAGCCCTTAGCTGCAGCCATAGCGCCGCGTCCCTCCTTCATCAACGGTCTTGGCCGTATACACATCAATGATTGGCATTTGTATATAGCGTTTCAGCCCGTCTTGCACTGGAGAGAGACGGCCGGGCCGTATTTATAGTCGAGCAATCATGTCTAAATGGCTTTGTTGCTGTTCCCACCGGGGCGCATCAGATACGGATCCATTCTCGGACCCTCCCACAATGGCCGACCTCAGTATCCGCAACCTCACGTCGACGCCGCTTGAGCTCAAGCTCGTCGAACGCTTCGAGGGCCAGCCTCCAGCAGAGGCTGCTCTGGACGATGCTAAGAAGCTCGCGGCCAATTTGACGAGCAAGGTCACCAACATCTTTCACTCGTCGTCGAGTGCTGTCTCACCTGACGTTGAGATCAAAGGCGAGGCCAAGGACCGTCGAGATGTTTCTATCAAATTGGAGCCCTTCGAGACCCGTACCACAGATGTTCGGGCTGCGGATCCAGAGCGCGAGGTTCTGCGCTTGACTTTCGAGTCCGAGGGCCACCGGTACCAGGTGGATGCGCCCAGCGCTTCGCAGCGAAGCACGGTGATGAGGAAGATTGACGGCGGGCCCAACGAGTACACGGCCGTGTATGTCCAATCGGGGGCCTATCTCGCCATTTTCAGTTCGGCTAACCTCTCCTCGTGGATGCGCGAGGTTCGCGACGAATACCCCTTGACCGCGCTGTCCATACCCGGCACTCACAACAGCCCAACATGCCATTTGGCATTGCCATCGGTGCGGTGCCAAGCTGTCGGCGTACGCGAACAGCTGGACAACGGTGTCCGTTATCTGGACATCAGGGTCAGCGTGAGCTCAGAAGACACGTCTCTAGTCCTCGTACACAGCGCATTCCCCATCTCGCTTACAGGTAACAAATACTTCAAAGATCTGGTGGATGTCATCTACTCTTTCCTAGACGCCAATCCCTCGGAGGCTATAATCATGAGCGTGAAGCGCGAGGGCACTGGACGTGGCACGGACCAGAGACTATCCAAGATCCTAAAAGACGAATACTACGACATCAAGCGATGGTACACACACCCGCGCATCCCCACGTTAGGTCATGTTCGCGGCAGGATCGTTCTTCTGCGACGGCACGTCAACGACGAGAGCCTGAATCACGAATGGGGCGGTCGTGGCTGGGGCTTGGACGGTAGCGTCTGGCCCGATAATTGCGAGGACGGGCGTGTCGGGAGCGGAATCGCGCGCGTACAAGACTTCTACGAGGTCGACCAAAGCACAAATATCGAGAAGAAAATCGAGCTCGCGCGCAAACATCTCGAGCGAGCCGCCGAGGGCGTCTGCCATATCCCTGGACAAGAAGGATACCGCAAAGATGCCCAGCCGGCGCCGTTATTCATCAACTTCCTCAGCGCGAGCAATTTCTTCCGCGCCGACTGCTGGCCCGAGAAGATCGCGGCCAAGGCGAACCCGGCTATCATCGAGTACCTGTGCGTGCGGCACGGCCGCGACGGCAAAGGTCCGGCTGGGTTGAAGGTGGGCGATGCGGCCACAGGTATCGTTGTCACGGACTGGGTTGGCTTACACGGCGATTGGGACCTCATTCGGTGCATCGTTGGATGGAATGCTAAGCTACTGCTGAAGCACTAGATTCTACGGGATTCAAGCTGGGTTGGATATTACTTGCGTCAGCGTTTAACGCCTGATTGGTAGCTCTTTACCTCACATGCATAAGTATATACATGATAGACGGCGCTCATAATCAGCTTTAATATAGGCTCTTGTCATTGCGGCTGCCGGCTTCGAGGTTAATTGATATGGCACATAGCCAACCAACTTGAGAGGGTCGGCCTACATGTATGTAGACACCGCATGCCTTCAAGGTTGGAGTTTCAACCTTTATGTCACGACATGCATCCATTTGTGAATATGGTTGCATGGAGTTCGTTACGTGCAGATTACCCAGATCCATGATGTCTGGACAGCTTGGAGGTATCGGTTTCAAAAGGGATTTGTTTCATATTCCTGCATCAAAGCACCTACTCTAGATAATCTCTAATCATCTTCAATGGACATGTGTATCCCCTCTTATAGTAGATGTGTGAATACCACAATATTCATGGGTGTTGCCATGGGTGGCAGCATCGCCCATGAGTGAACTTGGAACATAAGGTACATGTCGGAGAGCAAGTAAACCATGTACACCTGCAGTCCACTTCAAGGATCCACAGAGGGCCCTGGCCGCCTAGCATCCTGAATGCCTGGGTGGCCTAACGTGCTGAAGCATTGCACCCCTGCCCGTTTTCAGCTGCCTCGGGATCATGCTCGCCTGTCGGGAGTCGGCAGGGCAGTAAGGACCAGGCAGCTCCACTAGAGCTCAGGTACCTAAGACGTACATTAAGTGCTTGCCTCAATCCACGTCATTTACCAAACTGGAGACTGGGCATATTCAGCTTCAATACGACGACCACCACCTGCACTGCACTCCTGGCTGCTTTCGTTACCTAGACAAGCATCTTTCTATCGAATGCCCTTTTAACTTGTATACCTTTACCTATACCTAGGTATGACGCCGTAAATGCCGCTTACAGTCACATATTCTTTTTGTCACATTCTCGATTCTCTTCAACCTCTCTATCGCGACATTCCAGTCGGCCGCACCCGCCTTGCTTGAGCTTTCTGGGCTTACTTACCCGGCGCAAGAGAGGCTCGAGGCTCGAGGCTCCCCGATGCGCCTATTCCCATCTCTAGCTCCGTTTGCGTTACCTCACTTACCCTTCGCGTCTGCATCAACAAACTCAATTCGGGCGAGCCCCGGCACAGATGGCAGAAGATTTCTCCGCTGCTGAACTCAAAAGCCCCAGGACGGCCGCGTCTTCTCCTCGCTACTTCTACCTAGGTATGTCTCACCTCAACCACCCCCTTCGTCCGCTACATTCTCGAATCCCGCAGCCTCCCGAACTATCGCATCGACATCGAACATGACGGGCAAAAAGGTGGCAAGCGGTCGGCGAATGCCATCGGACCATCCACAAACCTCTAGACTCCCCCGACGAGGAGTGGTTCGCGAGTGCAACATGCAGGATTCTGATACCGACTTAGTTTCTAGGAAGAACAGCCAGTCAAGTGGACTGGACCCAGAGACGCCCGCTGAAGGCTCTACAAAGCTGCACCGCCGCGACCCCTCCAACGTAAGAGCTTCGGGCACCATCCGTTCTGCGATAAACGACCCATGCTGATATGGAGCAGACTAGCCAGGAAAGCTACGATCATTCCGTCCCGAGCACTCCTACACGAAAGTCTAAGACCGCTGCGATCGCTACTCTAACGCAACATTCGGTTGCATCACTACCTTCGCACATTCCGAGGGGCCTGGGGGCCAAGAGCAACTCTTCGCGTCAGCTACTCAAGCGGAAGCCCTCGCTAAGAGATCTGATCGGCCCGAAAATGGCAGGTCAAGCCGACAACCAGCCAATGTCGAATCAGTCATCGAATTCTTCTGCTGATTCCGAGACGATATGGTCGGGGGAAGAGACATCAACACAGCGTTCCGAAAACGGAGGATCTGTTGAAAATCATACATCACCGGAGGCGAATGGGCCTCTGAGAAGCGACGAGAGCGAATCAGTGCAGGGCGATGAGACTTATGCGTCGGTCCTGAAAGCAAGCTCGCACAGGCAAGACAGAAGCAAGGATCACGATGATGACGATTCATATCCCGAACTAGACGATATGGGAGTCGAAGAAATCCATCGACCACCGCCTCGGGACCCCAATGGTGGTATAAGATGGGTGCCTTGGAATGTGCCCTTCAAACGTCGAGGACAGACCCTTGTTGTCTTGATGCATTCGTTAAGCATCGTTGCGACTGTGTCTCTTTTCTTTGCCTTCTGCGCCAACCCACTCGCCTGGCCTCTCCTCTTGCTTTACCTACTACACGTCCTTAGCTCTAAGGCGGCAACAGACGGGTCGCTCAAGTACAGGTCTGAGTGGATGCGTCAGAGCTATATTTGGCATTTCTTTGCGGACTATTTCCCAGCCCGTTTGCACAAAACCCACGACCTGCCACGGACCCGCAAGTATATCTTTGGCTACCATCCTCACGGTATCATCTCCCATGGAGCATGGGCGGCGTTTGCCACAGACTCGCTTGGATTCTCCGAGAAATTTCCAGGCATTACCAATAGCCTGTTGACACTGGATTCCAATTTTCGAATTCCCTTCTATCGCGAATACATATTGGGTATGGGCGTGAGATCGGTATCAAAGGAGTCTATCGTCAATATCCTCAGCAAGGGTGGACCGAACGGGGAGGGGATGGGCCGTGGTGTCACGGTGGTTGTTGGGGGAGCTCGGGAGTCTCTGGAAGCACGACCGGGCATTATGCGCTTCATCTTGAAGGAGCGCAAAGGCTTCATCAAGCTAGCCGTGCGCTGCGGAGCAGACCTCGTGCCGGTTTTGGCTTTTGGAGAGAACAACCTTTACGACCAGCTGCACCCGCATGAGCATCCCTTTATGCACCGAATCCAAATGTTTGTTCTCAAGGTGTGGAAGTTCACATTGCCCTTCCTACACGGGCGAGGCATCTTCAACTACGACGTTGGGCTTATGCCATACCGTCGACCCCTTAATATCGTGGTCGGAGCCCCAATCAAGGTGCGACAATCGTCGTCGGTAGACATGGAGGAGGTCAACAGGTTACACGGTCTTTACGTAGCAGAGTTGGAGAAGCTCTGGGACCGGTACAAGGACGAATTCGCCCCGGACAGGAAGGAGGAGATGCAGATTTTGCCTTAATCAGTAGCACTGGCGTACAACCTTACGAAAGCGCGGACGGAAATTTGGTTGTTTTCCTATTATCATTGAGATTATAAGTGGCAATGGGAAAGGAAGATGCTTTCAAGCATCCATCTCTAGAATCAATACAGACCGAGCAAGCTTCAAACTCGAAATGGCCTCTCCAACACGACATACCCGTCCACGTGCCTTAACTACTCACAATTTCGGGTGTTAATTGATATTCCTACGTGTAAAACGCCATACCTGGGACACTGTGCGTGTTTTGTGTATCCGCATTTTGGACTTTCAGCCTCATCACCCTAGAAAGTTTTGCATGTTGGAGAATCAATAGATGGGATATGGTGGAATCGAGGAGGAGCAATATCTAAACTTTATATCACCTACTCCCGCCCATCAAGCCCATAATGACAGGTGGGTAGCAAGGGTTGGAAATGCCCCTGCCCCTGTGGCTATCCACCCTCGCGGCGCAGAAGTCGTACACCCCGACCCCCCGAGACCCGAGTCCCTGACTAAGGCATGGAGTACTGTAGTAACTACAGTAGGTTAGGTTAGGTACCGACTTGGAGCCAACCTGCAGTCCTAGGAGACTGACCTACTGTTTCATCCTTTACCTCCAGCCTGGAGTACATGAGGCACGCATACAACAAACCTGCATGTACCTACCTGTGGTAAGCTCGCATTGTCAATTGGCAATTGCTACCCCTTGCCGATTCAGACTGAGCAGAACTACTCATACATACATACCTAACGTCAATAGTGAATCACCAACATTATCGACTACTTAATTATTAGGTACGCCCTGGCACCTGGTATCGACACTGGATAGAGACAGCGTGTGCTCCGGCATCTCCATGTTTATCGCCCGATTGGCCAGGAGGGAGACGACTAGTCGCAGACTAGAAGTGATCTATGCGGTAGATCGCTTGGCTGACTCCAAGATTTTCCCATTCATGGTCCTGCGCACCATTCCCCATACTTTCGGCCGCAGACCAGACCAGAGACCAGACCAGACGTCGCCTCAGTCCTGCGCTCATCATGCTCGCATGTCTGCTGCTCTGACCCGGACAGGAACCAGGACAGAAAGCAGGACAGGCGACAGGAGCCTGCCCAGCCCAGCCCTTGCCAGCTCGCCAGCCTCCGAACCACACTCTGCTTGTCTGACTGACCTCTGCTTCTGCTCCGGCTCATGCGCTGGCCCCGTATTATACCTATTGTGGTGACCGCCATTGTATCTTTCTGACGTGCCTGGCTCGCCTGGGTGTACATATGCTCACCAGGTGTTTTTTTTACATAATCATCTGCTACCGTATTCGGTGATGGGACCTGGGCACCTGGGCACCTCATTTCGGATACGGTATTACGGCACAGAGCGCGCGCAGAACACCATTGGCGTTCGATAAATTCAATGATGCCGCCCCCTTTGTCTACCCACCAGCCGCCGCTGGTCCCGCAGCGTCAGAATAATCAACAACATCCCCAGCAACCTCCCCAGCAGCCTGCCCGCGGCCCATCCCATCGTCCCGTCCCGGCCGCCCTGTCCTTTGCCCCTGCCGCCTTGAATCACGAGCTGCCCAATCCTCCGTCCGCGTCCTCCGCCACCACCAGCTTCCAGATCGACTCACCTTCCGATGCAGGGCCCTCACCTGTTGCCTCCGCCCATCGTCGCCCCGAAGACATCGAGATGGATGCGATGTCTCCCGCCGGCCACCGCCGCCGCCGCAGCACCCTGAGTGCTGGCCTGAACGTGACGGTGCCACCGGTCACTCGTACGGGGAGACCACGTGCCACCAGCATGAAGATTGCAGGCGAGGCCGAGCCCAAGATTTCAGAGGAGGACGTGACACCATATGCTGCCTGGCCAGATGCTCAAGGGGCCGATGACTCCCTGTCGGACGAGGATCTGCACGACGACGAAGAGACCGGCTTAACCAACAAGGACAAACGCCGGAAGCAAAAGAAACGGCGGCGCAATGCGAGGTTAGACCAGAGGATAGCACGGGATAAGCTCACCGACGAACAACGCAGGCAGGCGGATCAGTACGTCTTCAGGAAGCTAGTCGTCAATGCCGGCCTGATAGCGCTCTGGTACACATTTTCGTTGTCTATTTCACTGGTATGTTCCTATGTCGCTGGCAGCAACGAATCTTGGTTTGTCGAGGCGCTAATGCATGCGATGTCCCTAGTACAACAAATGGATGTTCGATTCCGGCCGACTCAACTTCCCTTACCCTCTCTTCACGACGTCAATGCACATGCTTGTGCAATTCTCTCTTGCTTCTTTAGTACTGTACATGATACCTTCATTGCGGCCAAGCAACAAGCCACAACATTCGGATCTCGGGCGATCCAGACACGAATCCGAGCCCGAGCGGCCCATCATGACCAAGTTATTCTACCTTACGAGGATAGGGCCTTGTGGCGCTGCCACCGGCCTTGACATCGGCTTGGGGAATACATCTCTGCAATTCATCACCCTCACGTTTTACAGTACGTCTAGTCGGCAACTCTGAGCGAAGTACAAGGGCTAAAAGCTAACCTGACCATAGCCATGTGCAAATCCTCAGCCCTTGCTTTCGTATTAATTTTCGCGTTTGTTTTTCGTCTGGAGACACCCACGTGGCGACTAGTAGGCATCATAGCGACAATGACCGCCGGTGTGATTATGATGGTGGCGGGCGAGGTCGAATTCCACCTGGGTGGTTTCGTCCTTATCATATCCTCCGCATTCTTCTCGGGCTTCCGTTGGGGTCTGACACAGATCCTGCTGTTACGACATCCCGCTACTTCAAATCCGTTTTCTAGCATTTTCTTTCTGACGCCGATCATGTTTGCGACACTGCTGCTGATTGCCGTGCCCGTGGAAGGCTTTTTAAACTTCTGGGAAGGAATCAAGACACTGAGCGACGAATGGGGAATCCTCAGAACGCCATTGCTGCTCCTGTTCCCTGGAACCATAGCCTTCCTCATGACGGCCAGTGAATTCGCTCTGCTACAGCGAAGTAGTGTCGTCACCCTCTCTATCGCCGGTATCTTCAAAGAGGTCGTCACCATCATAGTTGCGGCATTGGTTTTCGATGATAAGCTCACACCCATCAATATCTCAGGGCTCTTAGTGACACTTGTCGCTATTATTGCTTATAACTACATCAAGCTCGCCAAAATGCGACAAGAAGCGCAAATGGACGCTCACAGCAAAGAATACCAGCAAGAGCAGTCAGACTCATCCACCGAGCGCAGCAGTGAGACGGATGGAGAAGACGCCGGCTTATTAACTCACGGTGAGGACAGTGATGATGAAAACCACATAACTATCGACGGCGATTTGATACCGAGGACACCAAGATCCCAAGAGGACGGTAAACAAGCGCGGATGGACCGTCAGCGTGAGGACTGATCCATCGCCCTTCACGACATATTCTCTTTAAAATGCATGTATTACAAGCACTATTCACAGCATCTACGGCGTCAACAAGGATACAATGGTCACAAAATTAGGACATGATTTTACTCCGGTTTCCCTTCATCCCAACTAGGGCTGTGTATTGGATAGGCGGGACAACCCAGTTTATTGCTGCTTTCAATCTCAAGATTCGCGTCGCGTTTCGGGAGCAACTTCAGCATCGTGAATTTTCAGGATTGAATGGTCAAAGGCGAGACATGGGGTTCTGTAGAGATAGGGACCCGATTATTCCCAAAGGTCATACATACCTGGAAGGGGGAATGTCTACCAAACTGTAATTGGTAATGGGCACTCAATCTGTTGTCGGGCAATGGTGTAGGGAGAGAGATAGAGGCCCCGCTTGGAGATTAGAATCGCTTCACTCGGTGAATGAGCAAGCGAGTAAGCAACAGAGATAGATACCCACTGTATAGTTCAGTTGTATAAATGCAAGAAGAAACACATAGAATACAGAATGTCTGCCCGCGTAGTTCTAAGATTCCTAATCATCCATGCTCCCTCAAAGGGATACGACCACCTAGGCAGTGAATAATTGCTTCGGTAAGGTATGGCAGAAGACTTGTGTTACAAATTCTAGGGTAGAATCATGTTCTCCGATGTTGGGGGTAAAGTTGAGATGGTATAGAGCGTAAGAAAAGAGTTGGAGGAGGGACAAGAAAAGGCTCTCATAGTAGGTGCGCTGAAATTTAATTTTCCCTTTTGCTTTCATTTTCCCAGAGACTAGTATGGCCAATGAGTCAAGATCGATTGTATAAATCTAGAGACTAATTACATGAACAAGCAGGGCGCGCAAAAGCAACATGCGCAATGTTAAGCACCGGGTTTTAGCAGTGTCTCCTTGTCAGAATCATGAGATGGACATGGACATTGCACATGCGAGAATGATGGAAACATTCCAAATCATCTTGGTATAATTCAATTTCCTCGCTCTATTGCTCGACACTTGAATTTTGCTTGTTTACAACTCGAGACTATGAGGTGCCAGTATGAACATCATAGCTAGAGTCTGAGAGCTGAATGACAAGAACTAGAGTTCGCCGAAATCTTCTCTTTGCCTAACAAGCGGTAACTGTTTCCGTTGTCTGGCTGTACCTGGTTGAAGACCGTGATATCATCTAATCCCCTTGACCCCTTCCCTTATCTCTTGATCATAGGGCGCATATTATTTGGATTGTCTGTAATTCCCAAGTTCCCATCTCATACGTGCCGTGGGATTCCACATGGTATCATAAACCTCGACATGAGGTAACCCGATATTGTGAAGACCTGAGCTCACCCTAATAGTCTCAGACCATCCTTCGTCTTGGAGCCTGGCTTCGTAACCCCACCTCCCGTGGGCCCCAGATGCGGTTCAAAGCTGTCGTCGCGTCCGCCAGTACCGCCGCCATTGCCACTGCGGTTTTTGTTGTTGTTGTTGTTGTTGTTCTTATTCTTGTTCTTGTTCCACCTGCCGCCATTGCGCTTATCTTTGACCACCTGAGGCTTGATCTCCGTAGTACTCTTGCGGACAACGATGGGGTGACTCTGGATGTACTTGCCGTTCATCTCCTTGGCCGCGGCAAAGAACTCGTCAGGGTCACTGAAGGACACGAACCCGAACCCCTTCGACTTGCTCGTCACCTTGTCGCGGATAACGCGCGCCTTCTGCAACGACTTCCACCGCGAGAAGGCCTTGAGCAAGCTCTCGTCTGTCGTCTCGCCTGCCAGGTTACCGACGAAGAGCCGCAAGTGTGAAGGATCCCACTCTAGAAGCGTGTCGTCGGCCCACTTCTGCCCGCCGCCTGATCGCACGACTGTCTTCTTCTTGTCGCCCCCCAGAGCCGCAGCGGCGTTCACGGCTTCGGATGCGCGGTTGGCCGCTTCGAGCGATGCATTGTTCGCCATGTGCTGCCCGGGCCTACCGGGAGCTCCGACGGCGGCGGCGGCGGCGGCGCCACCATCTTTCGGATCTCGCACGTAGGCGCTCTGCCACTGCGCGATCTGCGCCGCCATGTCGGGGTCGTAGTCGTCGGGTCGCGCCTGCCCGGGCACCGGGAATGGGTTTCGGATCTGGGGCGGGGTGTTGTAGGACGAGGTGGCGGCGGCCTGTGTCGGCTGCGCGCCGTAGTAGCTCTGCTGATAGCCACCTTGTTGGTGTTGTTGGTGTTGTTGTTGTTGTTGTTGTTGTTGTTGTTGAGGGTACGATGAATAGGCGTTCTGCGGCGGGTAAGACGCACCACCACTGCTCATGCCGCCCTGGGAGCCGTACGACGGCGGGTAGCCCGCAGCGGCGGCTCCATAGTGAGTCGCACTGGCTGCTGGCGCGGATGCATAGCTCGGTGCGGCGCTCGAGGCTGCGTAGGCCGCGGGCGGGGCGGCGGCGGCGGATCGAAAGGCGGGCTTGAAGCCGGAGACTTTGGACGGGGGCGGGCGCGCCGGGAGGGAGGACGAGGACGAGCCTGGAGGACCCGGATAGGACATGATGAACTTTGCTGTGCGCCCGACGCGAACGGTGTCTTGTTTCTGGGCTACACGTACCTCTGTCTGTCTGTCTGTCTGCCTGTCCGATTCGGATTTGACTGATGGGTCTCTGTCCGCTCGTGGAATGGTCACAGGGGTGCTGCTGCGTACTCTTCGGAGATCGAGTGTGAAACGGTGGACAATGGCAGCTCGGGGCTCTTGAGAAGTCGGCTTTGGTGTTGATGCGAAGGTTCGTCAATTGCTGGTCGCTGCGAGCATTGAAGGCGACAAATAAGGCCAAAAACTAGTCGGGGAGAGACGCGCGGCAGTGGCGCCTATCTAGAAGCGCGCTTGTGATCACCAAGATACATGTACATAGGTACATGTGCACTGTACGGCGTCTTTACGTCACACACATACTGCCCTGACGCCTGTAGTAACATTAGGTACCTTTGGGACTTCAGGGACCTACTATAGAACACAAAACTTAATCAAGTTCAATTGATATAACTGTTCTATGCCAAAGTATTGGATTTGATACCAAACCGTTCAGGTGTAACACAATGTTGGTCATTTGAAGTTCCGGTATGCCATTGAGGTCACGAGTCGTAGGCTTATAAGGTTGCTAATAGACAAGCACTTAATTCGCAGTTGGGGACCAGCACAGCCTGCGTACAACTGCAAGTAATTTTCTCGTTTATTGACCAATCCGTTGTAAATACACCCGGTAGCCGTGCAATGAGGGGCACTTTCTTCGACTGCACCTGAAGAGAAACTGTAGGCGGACTTCGCATCATGTGAGGCTCGAGGGAGGTCTGAAATATTGCTTTTTGCCAATGGATGACAAGACAGGCACCCGTATATTTGAGGCTAAAGGGATAGGTCAGCCTGCACTAACTACCTAAGTAGGTACTCACACCTCTGGTAAATGGATAGCAAGCCTACCAGCACAATAAGTGCATCGAAAATCCGGGCTCTTTTGACTAATACATCGTGATTCCAGTTACTTACGAATCTTCAGCGCCAGAGTAGTAACCTGAGGCTGAGATTCGCATTTGCATCTCATCCCTGCACCAGAGCAGCCGGTAATACTTGACGGGTTCGCGAACAACCTCGCCACTAGCGGAGAGGCGAGGTAGGCGAACTTTCAATGATCAAAGCCGTCCCCAAGTCCATGAGCACCGTGGCCTGAAGCAAAGAGAAAAAAGATAAGTTGCACTGCATCCGAAAACCTCAGTTGCTGAGCCGTGCTATATACCCAGCATGGAAGCGATAGTCCATCATTCTATCGGTGCAACTTGGTGACTCTGCAATTATCAGCACGAAGCACCATGGCAATAGCGCAGGTGATGGTATTATGCTCAACACCGAATGAAGAATTGGAAGATGCATACAAACCTACTGTAGTGAAATTAATGGACGCAGATGATAGTGCCGATACCTCACACATCGTGTCAACAAAAGACATTGTGACACACTCTGTTTGGGATTGTCGAGACAAACCACCTACGAGTCTGGTTCTGCACACGGGTGGCGGCACGGCGGTAGTCGATAATCTCTGGCGGTTTCACATGCAGGCGTTCATTGGAAACACACAATTCCAGTTAATGTCTCAATCCCCATGTGATTGACTACCTCCTTGGTAGAGCCCAGAGCTTGGTACCTAGCGAGCTGGGTAGGTAGAGTAGGTAGGTCCCCAGACATAAACCCAGACCCTTATACGTTTTATCTCAATCAACAGTGGGAGGGTCATTACAAAACGTCAATGTGTTCCATATACGATATGGGCTATTGCAATCTTGAGTTCTCGGCCCTTTTGGCGGAGTCCCGGGCCTTCAGGCAAACGTTAGTTGCGGCATTCTCGGACCTAACGGGTTGGATGGCTGGGTGTAAGCCACCACGTGTCACGAGCTACTGTACATACGAGCGAGGTTGAACCCAACCCAGCCCACATTTCCGATTGAGGCAATTTGTAAATCTCTGAACTTTGGTTTACTGTGGTGTATGCTTCAGATTTGTTCCAGCCTAGCGCGAGTTTTTGCATGATCCTTCTCAAGTTCAGATGCAACCCTCGAGGTCTCCTCGGACCCTTATGGTACCTACCCGAGCTACCTAACCTAAGGCACTTAAGGTACCTACATATGTACTTGTCACCCCACCAACTTCGGATCCTTGCCTTGCTGAGCCCCTCGCGCCCTGCGACAGTAACACGTCCCTCCCGAGCGCTACCCAAACAGTGCAACCTCGAATCAACGCAATGGACACAACCTCGACAACCTCGAACGGCTTGGTGAGTACTTAATACGGAGCATTGGCTACAGACATGCGGGCGGGGAGGCAGGCATAATGATAGATGTCTACCCGGCCCCCCAAACCTTGAAGCCGTCCATAATGACTGCCAGGTGGTTAAACAACCTGGTTATGGGATATTGTTTCACACGCACAGCTCGAGCCTGACCAACCCGCCAACGTGGTACATTTTTCCTTTTCAAGGTTATGCCTATGCCATCTATTAGCGTTCCCCAAAGTTGCTCGCCATCAAGTGTGTATGACGCTGGCGATACACGTACACATTTATACATACCTACCTAGTATTGTTTACACGAACCCCAAGTGATACGGTTAAAGCTAGTACAGACAAGTGGCACTGGTCAAGACCAGTGCCAGTGTCGTCACCTGTCACTTTTTGTATTAAAAAAGATGCAGAAAAGTCTCCGGTGCATACAGCAAGCATCATGGTGCTGCTATCGCCGTCGATCTCATTTTCAAGGGTCCAGCCAAAATCCAGTTCCACACTAGCCAACCTGCAAGGCTAGAACAGGCCGGTCACACCCTGCTGAAGGGGCAAGAAGGCTCCGATCTACGTCTTGTTTGAAGCACGCATAAATATATCAATATGCGGAAGTCTCTCAAGTAATGCGAATTCCCTGTGGACGCAGGGAAGTCTGCAGCTGATCCGTTGATGTAACGGACCGTGTCAGAGAGATAAACATGCAGTCCACGGTCCCTCGCTAAGCTGTCAAGGAATGATTGCCCATCTAGCTTATGTTTGCCTACCTACTTACTTACCACAATACCACGCGTCGTGAGATAGAGGTGTGTACGAGTAGTGTAATTAGGTAGTATGTTGCGGTGTAAGAGGGATCGATCGTTTTGGACGAGCTTGCTGGGTCCACGGGTACTTGAGCCATGCACATGAAGGCGAGCGAGGAGCACTTCCATTGGTGGGGCTGGGCATCTAACGCACATGCCTTAGTAACCCCGCCATCAGTACAGTAGTAGAAAGAGTCGATCTAACCTTGAAGGTACCCTGTCCTGCCGCCAATCACACCGACGCTAGTCCCTCCTAAGCAGGCTACTCCTGTCCTGGCGGGATGACGAAACGTTGGAAGCGATAGCGGTTCGGTTTTGCACATGTAGTTACCGTATGTAATCAGCGCAACCAGGCGAGCCAGGCGAGCCAGGCATCCGTTCTGCTTAGTTCCTAAGCGGCAGGATCTAAGTGCTTACAGTAAGTACAGTATCCGTTCAAGGACGCCCAGGAAGCCCAGGAAGCCCAGGAAGCCCAGTCGGGATGCCCATTGACAACTGCAAGTCTCGTCCCGTCTGGCCTTGTCCGGTTGCTTGTCCCTTGTAGATAATGTACATGTAGTAGGTTGGTTGCTTAGGTGTCGGACCGGTCTCCACGATCGACGCTACCTTGGTTCTGATGCCAGCACGGTAACAGTACCTTCAAGGACTCGAAGGACCTCCCTCCCTCTGAGCTGACCTAATTTTTTACCCCTCCATCATAGAAAAGCATCCTCTGCCCCCCCATCGCCATCCTCTTCTTTTACCTTCCCCTCCATAATTCCCTCCCCTCCAACACACAACTCAACAATCATTCGTACACACGGCTACATTTCGTTTGCCGTAAATAAGCCCGTCGATCTCCCCACCCAATTGAAGTAATCACAACGCGTTATCAGCAGAACCGCAACCATGTCTGGTGCCGTGTAAGTCCTATCGCGTTCCTGCTCTGCCCCTCACCCCATCACGGCCTATTCGTGTCCAACACCACAGTCGAAAATAGAGCTACCGAGAAATGGCGGTCGGTGTGGTGATTGTCGAGTCGTCCAGTCGCCTTTTATCACTTGACCGCGCATTCCGAGCTCTCCCGCCTGTGTCTTCCCTCTCCCTCGACGTGTGTCACTGAAACAGCATGGGTCCTAGGGCTCGTCTGGCCCGCATCACCAGCTCCTTCAGCGGTGCAAGGCGAGCTTCCTTCCTTGTCACACCCTGATGGATGCCTTTGTATTCGTTGTGGATAGTAGCTAATTATTCTCAAAGTGCTGATCTCGGCCTCATCGGCCTGGCTGTCATGTAAGTCGCAGCACCCCCTCCACCCTCTCGATTGATTGTCCAACGGAGCTGATCTTTGCTCTAGGGGTCAGAACTTGATTCTGAACATGGCCGACCACGGTTTCACAATCTGCGCCTTCAACCGAACCGTCTCAAAGGTCGACCGCTTCTTGGAGAATGAAGCGAAGGGCAAGTCTATCGTCGGTGCTCAATCCACAGAAGAATTCGTCTCCAAGCTGAAGTCGCCGCGCCGTATCATGCTGCTTGTCCAGGCTGGCAAGGCCGTAGATGACTGGATCGAAACACTTCTTCCTCTCCTGGACGCCGGCGACATCATCATCGACGGTGGCAACTCCCACTACCCCGATTCCAACCGCCGAACCCAGTACCTGAACACGAAGCAGATTCGCTTCGTCGGTTCCGGTGTATCCGGTGGTGAAGAGGGTGCCCGGTATGGTCCCTCAATCATGCCCGGTGGTAACGAGGAGGCCTGGCCACACATCAAGGACATCTTCCAGAGCATCTCCGCCAAGAGTTCTGGGGAAGCCTGCTGCGAGTGGGTTGGTGACGAGGGTGCTGGTCACTACGTCAAGATGGTCCACAATGGTATTGAGTACGGTGATATGCAGCTTATCTGCGAGGTAGGTTAGACTGCAAAAAACCAGTGCCGTTCAGGGAGATTAACACCATGCTGCTAGGCCTACGACATCATGAAGCGTGGTCTCGGACTCAGCAACAAGGAGATTGGCGACATCCTAGAGAAGTGGAACAAGGGAGTTCTGGACTCCTTCCTGATTGAGATCACTCGCGATATCATGTACTACAACGACGAGGATGGCAGCGCATTGGTCGAGAAGATTCTTGACAAGGCCGGCCAGAAGGGTACCGGAAAGTGGACTGCCGTGAACGCTTTCGACCTGGGCATGCCTGTCACTCTTATCGCCGAGGCTGTCTTTGCCCGCTGCTTGTCGTCGATCAAGGAGGAGCGTGGCGAGGCTTCACAAAAGCTGAAGTTCGTTGGTAACAGCCAGACTTTCGATGGCAACAAGGAGGAATTCTTGGACAACCTTGAGCAGGCCCTATATGCCTCCAAGATCGTGTCCTACGCCCAGGGCTTCATGCTCATGCAAGAGGTCAGAGCTCCTCAACTCGTCCTTCTCGATGAAGTTTACTAACACATTATGAGCAGGCCGCTAAGGAGTACAACTGGAAGCTCAACAAGCCCTCTATCGCTCTGATGTGGAGAGGTGGCTGCATCATTCGCTCCGTCTTCCTGAAGGACATTACTTCGGCGTACCGAAAGAACCCCGAACTCAAGAACTTGCTGTTTGACGACTTCTTCAACCAGGCTATCCACAAGGCTCAGCCCGGATGGAGAGACGTTGTTTCCAAGGCTGTCCTGTTGGGAATTCCCACTCCGGCGTTCGCTACAGCGTTGTCTTGGTTCGACGGCTACCGCACCAAGGACCTGCCTGCCAACCTTCTGCAGGCGCAACGTGATTACTTCGGTGCTCACACATTCCGAATCAAGCCCGAACACGCCAGTGAGAAGTACCCTGAGGGTCAGGACATCCACGTCAACTGGACTGGTCGGGGAGGCAACGTTTCCGCCTCAACATACCAAGCATAAACTGCATTACGGCTAGAATACGGAATACGTCCATCATGGGTCCAGAAGCAAATGATTAAATCGAGGAAATCGCAAGCATTGGCAAAGGACGTTACTTCTACATAGATTGGATGGGAAATTCTGAAATTGTATAATGACCAAATTTCGCGTTTTCGTACAGTGACAATGGTGATTAAGTTTGCGGTCGTTGGGTTTAGTATGTTCATGAAGGGGGCTCTTCAAAGTTCACGTGCGAGCTTACAGTACTTGTACACAGCAACTGGTTGGAACTATTGTAGATCAGGCGTAGTCCCAAACTCGTGGAGAAATTGGTACCTACCTACCTAACCTACCTATACCTAAGGGACACATGCAACTCAGGGGGGTGTGTAAGTTTCACGTCAGGCGTAGATAGATCTAGTAGGCTGCAGATGGGCGTGGTTTACACCTAGGTACTACCACCCTGCCCGGCTCGCCCGGTAACATACTTACATGCCTACCCCCCTATCTGCCTGTACGACGGAGCTAGTGGACGTTAGCTTAGGTACCTACAACCCTACTTTACCTTAGGTAATCAATGCCCCGCCACACCTCACCAGCCACCAACAACCGAGACTCGAGTATGCTTACGCCACGAAACCCTACACCTGTCGCGCGCGTCTATCCTCCGTCCCGTCGCGACCGTTGGACTCTACCCACCCATCCACGATTTTATAGCGTGCAGCCTTGTCAGTCAATCCATCACCACATCTTTGCCGTTGGCGCTGCCTTATCCACGTGATTCTCAACCTTCAAGCCTCTCCATAAGTAGCGAACAGTCTCGTTCGCGTGCGCTCTGGGCGACTTTGAGCCACTTTGATTGAATCACGGCGCATTGTCTGTCGGTGTCGCAAGCTCGGCAGACGCTGCCATGTCCGTGTTAGGCGATCCCAGCCATGCTGTGCAGCGCGAGCTCCTGCCGCATGTGCACCTCCTCTCGACGAACCGGTATACTTTCAAGGTCCATGTCCAGCCTCAGGAGGCCACGAGCTGGCTGCTCCAGGCGCCCAAGATTGCGCGCGACCGTGCAGCTTTCTACTGGACGTACCTCGACAAGCCCGAGAATGGACAGGTCTTCCTCACTTGGCAGCCGCTCCAACTCATGGGCACCCAGTTCGCCAGCGATGGCTACATATGGCCCCCCCAAGAGACTTTCTTCTCGCACGACATAGGGAACGGTGTGGTATGCCATCCATCTGGCCACGACCCCTCCAGCCACACGTGGGTAACTAATGATTGCGTAGGTCCTCGAGATGTACTATCACAAAGCTGGCTATGCTCCCGGGGAGCCCTATGCGACTCACTCTCGGCGCCGTTTCCGTCTACACCCCCCCAATGTGCACAATCCGAACGCGCCCCAGGTCGATCCAAGTCTGTGGATCGTTCATTACGGCCCTATCGAGAACAATGAGCGCATACCCCTGCAGATGATCCAGCGCGATCCCCGCGCGCAGGGCATCATGGACACTCGTGGGTGGCTTCAGGCAGGAGGCCAGATACAACGCAAGGAGTTCATTCTGGGGGATCGGCCCAACTGGCCACAGATTCTTCTGCCGAAGGGCGCTGGACCCAAGCAAGCCACGGCCGGGCGCGGCGTCCCCCAGAACATGGCATACCATGCTCCACCGGCCGGTGGCCCACCGTCGAAGCGTGCGCGTACCAGCCAGCCTGTGCATGGCCAGTCAAATGCCATGGCACCTAACGAACCGACTGAACTTGAGATGGACGAGGACACGTCTCGCGGCGATCTTTTCGACTTGCTCACGCCGCGTGACGTGAGCATCAGCCGGTATAAGCAGAACCATGGATGGATGGAGGAGATCTTGTCGTCGGCCTATAGAATGGGCCAGATCGGGTTTGCCGACATAGGGCTCGGTCTAAAAGGCGAGCTCGCAAGTCTCACCGAAGGCATCTTCGTGGCACAAGATGCCGATACAATCTCAGCAGGTGCACTAACAAAGTCCGCGACCACAAACCTAGAACCCGAGCAGGCTGCCGAGTTTCGAAAACGAGCCAATGAGAGAATTGACTCGACCAAAGCCGAGATCGAGAAGATGAAAACCGACCACGCCAGGAAAATGGCTAGGTTTAAGCAGAATTCGCTCATCAGTGCGTCAGAGAAGGAATTGCGCAGTGCTGTTGACGACACAACCACCGAATCACTACATCTTGATGCTGCCAAGGAAGAGACGGAGGACAGTGGAAGCCGGTGGCTGCCGAAGCATCACAAAAAGGTGGATGAAATTGTTTCACAGGTTGAAGCACATCTTAACCGTCGAGCAGAGGTCATTCATGACCTGAGGAGAATCCAGCAGGGTGGTTACCAGGAGAAGCCCGCTGTCCAGGGCAATATTCTGCAGGCGCCAGCAGCTGGATCAGCCGTCAGTGGCAATGGAAGTCACGCTATGTCGCGTCAGCCTTCGCATGCTAGTTCTCAGCAGAGTGGATTCATGATGGGTGATTCTGATATCGATATGGGTGGTACAGCCGCAGGTCTTCTAGATCAGATGCATACCAATGCTTCAGCTAACTCAACACCCCAGCCGCCCATGTCCGCTGTTCCTTCTAATGCGGCCACACCTGGAAATCCTAATGTCCCGTCGCCCCATCCGCCACCAAACCAATATGGTATCTCATCTACTCAAAATGTCGATGTCAAGATGGACGGGACAGACACACCGACCGGGACTGCTCCTGATCAAGGGACAGGCACAGGCGACTGGGTGGTGGTGCCTAAAGGAGGGGTTACGCCTGACGGCAGCGCAGATATGAGTTCGATTGTTGGTGCCCCAAAGACTACGGGCCCTTCAAGTAAACAAGCCTCTGCCGTTGGGACCCCTCTGGGATTCAGCGGTGATACCAACGACTTCAGCTCATTGGAAGATCTGAACTCAGCGGCAGGCGATGCTGCAGGTGGATTCGGGGGAACGCCTGGTGGGATGAGTGAGGGGTTAGATCTGAACATGGACGACTCTGCGTTTGGCGACGCCTTCCACGGAGTAGATACCCAAGGAGGAGGTGGTACTCCAGCTGATAGTGGCATATAGATGCTGCTGGGATTCCGTTCTAGGAATCTAAGGGATTTCTTGATTTTGGCGTTTTGGCAAAGGTGGGAAGATGATGTAAAGGTCATGTCTTCAACAACACTCGCGAGGTCGCGGTTAATGGGACCAAGGAACTTGGGCTCTGTGCTAGAGAGCGCTCACTCTCGACTTCGACTCTACTGGTTACATCTTAGTCGACCTCTGATGGCCTAATCCTATAGCTTTATGTATTTTACAGCATCAAGATCATGCACCACCAATTTTACCTGACGCAATAATCTTGATGAGAATCTTTCGCACCGGGAATTTAGTCCAATGTTAGGCTAGCAATTCGTATATGAGGCAATATAAAGGTGCCTTGAGTTGTGCTTCAATGTAGGGGCTGAAGTAACATGTTGAAGACCAATTGATGAGAAGACACTTTGTAGCCTCGGCTTTGCAAGAGGACAGCAGCGCGCAATGCCAAGACTCCAAGACTCCAAGACTCCAGACTCAACAGGGGAAATAAGATGAGACGCAGCCGCTGGGGAATGCGGAGTTGGTGTTTCATGTCAGTCAGGGCCATCACCCGCGGCCAAGGCGGCCCAGACTGGTCTTTAGCCGCATAACTGATGGGATCATGTGGTGTGTGCTTTGCGTTCTGATTCTAACTGTTCTGAGTTCACAGGGGCAGCCAAGATCGGTTCGTCCAAGGTTGATACTGCCAAGGCTGATTCATCCAAAGTTGATGTACCTAGGGTGCTAGGGTTGTTGTTCAGAGGCACGTTTGCTGATGCATTCAGTACCTAGAAGTATTTCAATTACCGTTTTTTTTTTTTTTTTTTTAGCTGACGCTGCCATTGGTCGTCAATGGTCTTATATTTCCATGGTCTCGACAGGATGTTCGATCCATCAAGTAGTTGTGGAGGTGTATCACCGGCCCAGGCCGTCAACATACCCTCGTCACTCATCGAAACCAAACAGAGTTCAACAGCGTAGGCGACGCCGCTTCATCCTAGTCGAGATCCATGACTATGACATGACATGACATATTTAGGCCCAATCCAGCCTTGAAGAGGTTGTCTGTCATATACGTTTGTGCAAGATGCCTCGAGAACGCACAGCGGTCACCAAGCGGGCGGCTGGAGGCCAAGGCAGTCGAATGATGGATGGGTGGAAGCACCAGACCCTCCTGCCGCAGATCATCGAAAGCGGGAATAGCATCACTCGCGCTCCAAATACGGGGGCAGAATAACATGGTCGATAATGTAACAGATTGGTGTGTCTGCCGTAGATCAACCCTTGCCAACGAAGCTCATACGATGCGCTTCACGGCTTCGGCGCTTTCGCAAGACTATGTCTGCCGTTTGCCGTGATCCTCTCTTGCCGAGTAGTCTCTCTGCTTGTTTGTTCCGCCATATCCTCTTGCCTCCGTGTAGGCGGCTTTTTGTCTCTCTTTCTTGTTCTTGCTGGCCAATTTCTGTTCTTGCGCAAGTCGCTCATTATTTCACATCATTTATTTTATTTCGTCGTTTTTTAATCTCCAACATCGTCTTTTAATAATTATACCTGCTGGTCAGCGTTCACTACTGCTGAGCAGTCGAGTTGTTACTCTCTCCCCTTCATTCTTGCAGCTTTGACATACATCCGATCCCGTGGTACGGACTAGGCATTCATTACATTCTTGAAGGATTGGTATCTGGGAAACGGGCAATCACAACAATTTATCCATTGAGTGGTAATCATCACGAACTTTTCAAGAGTCATTCATCATGAGACACGGTGAGATCGCCACCACGTTGGTGCTGCTCTTCGCAAGCGTCACGTACGCCGTGCCAGCGAGAAATGTCAATATTGGTACCGTTCAGCTGGATTCCAGCGGATCATCTCTTTCCTCTCGATCAGAAGGCTTCCAGGGTGACAGCAACCATGCAAGACAGGACGACTCATCAGCCGGAGGCCTAGTCGCACTACCTGGCGCGCAGCTCACGTCAGGAGGACTGCAGCCCCTTCCGGGAACAGGCGCAACATCTAGTTCTGTTGCTGTGGTCGAGACGTCCGCTGTCGAAGAGACGACTTCTGCTGCTGCTGAGACAACATCGGCCGCAGCTGAGAGCTATGCCATGGTTGAGGACATCGAATCAGACGTATGTAATTCCTAGAAGCTTGACATGGGAGTGAAGCAGTCAGTCATGGGGTGAGAGACACAGCTAACAAATAGCAGTCTACTGCCATTATTGCATCAAGCACTGAACTCCAGTCACTGAGCCCGTCCGTCACCTCTATCGCAAAGCTTCAGCCCTTGCCTGGAAAGGGCAGTGGTTCAAGCTCGGTCACAGGGCTTGTGCCCTTGCCAGGCTTGGGCAGCGTCGCGGCCACAACCACAGAGGTCGACAACGCTTTGCAGACGACCAGTTCGGATGCTGCTATGGAAGATTCCACTACTTCGGGAATCGCTAGTATTGAGACGACCGCCACCTCAGGGGCTCTCGAGTCACAAGAGACTACCGAGACCTTAGCTTCTTCTTCCGAAGCGGCGACCGCGTCGGCTGATGAGGAGATGTCAACTACCTTTTCCGTCTCAGCTTCCACTTCTGCCTCGGAAATGGCCTCAGCAAGCCTGGACATCGATATCACCACCACGGACATAGCCAGCGCCATCACCTCAAGCGAAGAAGCCGCCGCATCAGAAACCAGTGGTGCTGGACTCCTCCAGCCCCTGCCCGGCTCAGCAGCCGCTTCAGGATCGGCACCCGGATCTCTCATCGGCCTCCCCACCCCTCCTGCCTCCCTCCTCCCCAACGCTACCGCGTCTCTCGGTGGCTCGGGATCCGGGTCCGGGTCTGGGGTATTAGAGTCTGCCGTTGCCGGCGGCGCGTCACTGCAGCCACTCCCGACGGGCGCGGCCTCGGAAGCTGGGGATCTGCAGCCTCTGCCTGGACAGCAGACATCAGGCGGGAGCCTCCAGCCACTCCCCGGCACGACGGGGTCGGCTGGTGTTGCAGATACCACGCTGGCGACCGCCACGGCAGGCTCCGAGTCGGTGTCGGCGTCGGCGTCCCTAAGCGGTGCGTTGGCTAGCGGCACGGCGCTGAACAACAACGGCAGTTCTACTGTTCCTGTTGACCAGAGTGCGGCGGCGAGGAGTGTGGGTGGTGTCTTGTTTGCTAGCTTTGTTGCGGGAGCGGTCGGGTGTTCTGGGGTGTTTCTACTGTAATGAGTTATGAATAGTGCCATGCATAGTTGAGATATATCAATTAGGAGGCAATCAGGTGCTTTTAATTGTGACCGCTCTCTAGGAGAGTGGAAGGGGAGAAGATGACCACCATGTACCTTTTCAGCAATTCGGACACTCTCAATTGAAATCCTCAACACCATTACAAATCCAGGGAAACCCGGAAACGATGCCATGAATCACGACGTGTTGGTCGACATGTATTATTGTAGGTTATGACTGACTAGACGTTTAATGCCTTGACCTACGACGAACTGGTCTTCCTCCACTCAGCTGCCCGGCGGGCTCCTCGGCCCTTGGCCTTGTTCTTCATCACATTCTTCTTGCCCTTCGTCTTACCGAACTTCAGGTCCTTGGGTCTGCCGTCTTTAGCACTAGCCCTGCGACCTTCGAAGATGAATTGCTCCGGCGGCTTGATGCCATCGCCGATCTCTTGCGGCTTGGAAGTGCTCTCCGCCCTATCTCGTGGTTTTCGGTTGTCGCCCTTGAATCCACGGTGCACCTTGGCCGCCGCAGCGCGACCGAAAAGCTTCCCCGTACGACCTGCCTGGGATTGCTGCTCCGGAGTGATCTTCGGCACATATTTTGTGCTCTTCTGCTTGCCCTCCGACTTCTTGAGAGCTTCGACACGCGCCTTCGTCGTGCGCTCCATAGCCAACGCTGTTTTGCGTGGGTCCTTGGCTCGTGAGACACGTAGTGCTCGGGGCAGCATCGGAGGGAACTTCTTTTCATTCAATAATAGCGCCGCCTCGACGTCATTGCCATCGTAGAACTGGACGTAGGCGAAGCCTTTGCCAACGCGGGTTTTGTCGTCGCGGGGGACGCGGACGCTTTCGACCTTACCCGCATGCTCTCCGAATACCTTCCATAGCCCCTCCTCGGTATCAGCGGGGATCTTGCGTCTCTTCTTCGTAGTCGTCTCCCCTTCGGCATTGGTGTTGACCACCGTCTCATCGTCGACAAAATCTAGGTTTCCAACAAAAACGCATCGCCGTTGGTCAATTGCGGACGGATGCGCTACACTATCTACTCGCAAGTGCCGATCTAGAACAACGGTCCCGTTGAGGGCTTTAAGAGCTGTTCGCGATGCTAGCGGAGTTGAGTAAACGGCATAGGCATTTGTGGACTTCGTGGTAGCGGACATGACCGATTTCGTGATGAACGCTGCACGTTTGGGCTTGGCGCCTGTTGAAAGCGGGATTGATCGAAATCGTATCGACTCTATCTTGTGCGGGCCAGTAGAAGGGTCGAGCTCAGACAACGGCGTTTCCAGATGAGATGTGAGGGTCTTCTTTGCCTTGGAAGAAGTGACCACCTCGATCGAGACGTTTCCCAGGAACAAGGTGCGGTTCGCCTTATCGAGCTCTACGTCGACATGTTCGGCCGGTTTCTGGAGGGACTCGTGAACCAGCGCGGTTTCGTCATCGTCGGACTCTTCAGCCCCATCCGCCTCTGCGTCTTTGGCTCCGCGGGCAGTCGAGGTCTCGATTGTCTCGCCGGCTTCACCTCTGCGACGCTTTCCTTGCCTGTCCTCTTCCTCTTTCTCGTCCTCTTCGGCCAGCTTGCGCATGTACTTGTCTTCGAGGTCATCGTGCTCGTCCTTTCGTTTTCTCTTGCGCTCTTTGCGTAGAGGCTTGGCTGACTCTAAGGGGGTTTCTGTTGGAGATGCTGATTCCTTGTCGCTCTCATCAGTAACCGCATCTTGTTGGCCATCTGATTCCTCGTCGTCGTCGTCATCCTTATCCTCATCCTCATCCTCGAGCTCGCTCAGGGACTCGTCATCTTCCTGTTCATTATCGTCTGCACTCGACTCGGCGTTGGACCCTTTTCTCGGTTTCTTTGCCGTCTGTCGATGGTTCTTTGGCAACAGCTCTACGTAGCGATCCTTCGAGGGTGCTACTACTGGACCAGACTAGGGAGCAGGTTAGGCAACGAGAGAAGTCGAAGACGTGGAAGTGCACCTACGCTGCTTGCGAAAAGAGCATTTAGAGTGGGGTTTATAGCTTTGCTCGAGGCTACCAAGGTTGTTTTCCTGCGATAAGAAAGTTAATTGACTGGCCAGTTAATTATGTATCGAGATCAGTTACACTCACGTTTTCGCCATGATACCTCAGTTGCTGGTCGTATCTGTCGCCACTGTCGTGATGGTGCGAACAGGACTATGTTGCTATCAGCACGTAGAAAAAAAGTTCGGGGCCATGCGCAGGACGACAGGGTTGTAAGGGTCCTATCTAGGACGGCAATCTACAATCTGCAACCAGCCCGCTTCAATGTTTTTGGTCTACAGACTAACCTATCTAGGTAGGTAAAGACGTCAATAATTGGCACGCAAATAACAATGCCGAGTGTGGGAAATCGTTGGCGAACCTGGAATAAGTCGAAGCTCCCTGAATAAGTCGAAGGCCGCTCCCTGAAGAGTGTCATGAGACACTTCGACAATTCTTTAGCGTCACAAAGGCTTCAAATTTAGCAGCACCATGCTCTCTTGAGTATAGGTGATGCCTTACACTGGATCGTCACTTGACGCCCACCTGGTCCTAGGAACAAGTTGTTGGAATATTAGTTGGCGGCACGCAGGTATTAGGAGGAGCAGTGGACCTGGCAGACAGTACAAGCAGATAAACGTCGACTGAATAGCGCAGCTGGTCTTGACCTATAGGCTGTCTATGCTCCGGACACGGCTGCTGGCCATGATCAGACAAGAAGAATTCCATTACAGCTTCAGCAAACCCGCATTAGTTACAGGGGGTATGTTGACAACTGTCACCCACGGTCCGCTTTCCGATGCCATCGTTCATACGCTGAAACCTGTCTGATATAGCCTTATGGCCAAGTTCTGCTGAGCCGAATACCTACCTATATGTAGGGAACCATGAGTTGCTGATCCAGTAGGGAAACACTGCAGCGCGAATGATTGTGTTTACTTGAGTGACGTTGTGCAACGAGAAGCCTGAACTATGTTGGCACGGGTAACTCCTATAATCCGAACTAAAGTAGGACTAGGTGTTTGCTTTATATATAAAAAGGACCATTAGGACAAAGTCATCAAGACGCGTTGGATGTCGTTTAATAGCTGCCTACTTGATGCATGTGGTGTTGCGGCCTTGAATTAACTAACAACTTGGAAGTTCATCTCAATAAGGTTGTGCCTCAGCTGATGTTCGTGCTCAGAGGGGACGCGCACTCGTAGGTACCCGGACAGAGGTACTGATGTGGGACCATATATCCTCACCTTATCGATAAGCGCGGGTGCTGGTCTCGGCCGCCAAATGCCGTAAGTCGGTAACGTAACAAGCGCCGACTTTGCGCAGGGTGCACTGCACTGGCTTGGTCGCTTGCTGCGCGCCCCAATGCTCTGTAGGTACCTACCTAGGCCCAGTTCTCTCCCCGAGCGCAGCGCAGCGCAGCATGATCACGCTCTTGTCCTTGCGTGCCAACAAAGTACCTACTTTCTGCTTTCCTCTCCCGCACCCTCACCTCACCCTCACCACTTTTCGCCTTTTACCTTCGCAGCGAGCGACCGAGCACTTTCGTCTTGTACAACTAAGTTCTCCTTCTCTTTACCCATCGTGGCGGTTAATACACCTGTTTCTCATGCTCAACACAATCCAATCTCTGAGCTCTTTGCCGTTCTCGCTTCCGCTACCCTTGCTTCCACTTCGTCTCTCCCAAAGCTCTCTGAAATCGTGACCCTCACCCTGCGCACTCGACACCACGATCCCGCCCCGGCGCCCACCAACGCTGCCGGCCACCTGCGTTGTCGCGTCCTCTCAATATTTCTGAAACCCGCCTACATCACCTACCTGCAGCTACGCAATGGCAGCGGGCGACACAGCGCCTCCGCTGCTCTCCATCCCTCCCCCGCAAATTGAACCACTCTCGGACGACGATGGTTCTAGTCCCCTCAGCGATGTCGAGGACAAGGACGAAGATCCTGACGATTTACATGACGTCGGGCGTATTGCTCTCGATGAGACCCATGACGAGACCGACGAGTTAAGCTTTCCCGACAACCAATCTGACGCGAACGACACCGAAGCCGAGACCGAGCGTCTCTACGATACTCCCCAGCAGGTCACACGTCACCGAGATGTCGTCCTCGACAAGTCTGCGGACGCGCTGGTCTACGAACGTACTCCGAGTAAGCTGCGGCAAGTCGCCAAGGTGGCTGCTCGGGGTGACAATCTCAAAGGCACTCCCTTGTCCGACGATGACGTCTCAATGGCCTCCAGCCCTCCCGCGCAACCTATAGAAAGCCCAGGGAAGCTCCCATCCCCGACCCTAGATATACTAGCCGAGGCGGCCGCAACACAAGAAGCTGAGACCCGGAAACGGAAGCGGTCCTCGATGCCGACTGAAGCTACCGAGGTCGACCAGCCTCCACGAAAACGTGCCGACTCCGTCCCGGCACAAGGGCAGCCGACAGCGGTCGGTAAAGCGGCCACGGCCACTACTGACGAGGATGGTCCATCCCCGAAAACTCATAGCGAAGAGCATTCTGCCGACGAAGTTGTCAAGACCGCGACCGGTGGTGACGAGCCTCCTCCGCCGCCCCCCTCGGACCCTCTTACTAAAATCAGGAAACACACTCGGAGTAGTTCAAGGAAGCTCAAAGGCGCCGACGAACCAGCCGAGGCAGACGCACCTACCGGGGACTCATTAGACGGTACGGCGCCTGAGGAAGAGGAAGCACACACTGGCGAAGACGAGCACATGGAAGTTGACGTGGATGAAGAAGCAGAAGCAGCGCAAAGAAACGAAGAAGAACGTATGGAAAGGCCACTGGCGACCTCCCTGGACAGAGACACTGACTCCGCCGCCATAGTAGAAAGAAAAAAGGCAGCTTTCGAGCTACTTGGCTCAATCGAGTCAAGGTTTGCGACATTTAGAGAGAAGTACGCCCCGCATCCCATCTCCATCCACGCCCGACGCTGACTGGTCGCCAGACTTTACGAGGAACGATTAGAACAACTGAATAGAGAAGAGGCCATGTTGCGATCCGACAAACCCACACATCCAGACTATCTCGCCATGATGCACTGCGTGGATGCTCGAAGGGACGAGCGAGTGCGCGTAGCTGGTCGCGAGCTAGAGCTAAGGATCGAAGCATCCGAGAGAGGGGCGGTCGCTCGTAGGGCTCAGATCCATTCCCAATTCTTCCAAGCGGTGCGAGAGTCGCGGGAGAGGATACTGGCGGAATTGGGCCAGCATTGGTACGACATACAACACGAGCGGAGGCGCAATGCCAACAATGTTCCCGAGTATGGTATTCGCTTCCCAAAAACCCAGGCTGAGCGCATACGAAATGCGCTCTCGTACAATCAAGAGGTATCCATCCTCTCGGGCATTGCTAAACACGAGGGCATGCCTGCTGCCCCTGACATGCGCGGTGCAGGCCCCCAGGAGCTCGAAGACGATTTCGACGCTATCAATGTAAGTCGGCAGGCTACTTCTCACCATCCGCGGCAAGTCCCTACTAACGCTTGTGTGTTCAGAGCAATAGGCAGCATGCACCGCGGCGCGCATTGCCTAGGCCAATGTACGCCGACTACGGTGGTGTGCCACTTGGAGAGGCTCTTGGCCCTGCTGGGGCCGAATTCTTGGAGCAGACCCCTTGGGCCAACCCGAACCACCCGTCCAACGCGCACCTCCTACAACGACAGCATTCCAACCACCACGAAGCGCATCTCAATGCCGTCTCAGGCGCATCAGCGTCCGCCGAGCCACGGCGACCGTCGAACCAGCCGAATCCATTTGCCATATCGTCGGATTCTCAGCCATTTAATGGTCATGCTAAACCATCCAAGGGCGTTCCGAGACAGCTAACAACCTCGCCTGAAGTCACCCGCGCGGCCAGTTTGCTGGAGCAAACGAGGACAATGGGCCGTGCAGTAGTGACGCCCAACACAAACGAGGTTAACCATCCGCGCAGCTACCCTGGGGCTGCGGTTGCCAGCTCTTAGTTAGGGCTTAACGAAGTGAATGAAATGGTTCAGAAGCGGTGTGGTAGATGTGACAGCATTCGGAACAAGCGTGGTAGAGGAAGACGATGGCATAGTTCTTGATACCAGGTGCATTGCTATTTTTGAATGAGGCGTCTCATGAGCTATGGCTGTCACTTATCGGCGTTTGTTAGGGTTGGCATTGGGGCAAGCTTGATATTGTTTATTAATTGTCTAACAGGCTTCCAAGGCTGGTTGCCTCATACATGGTTTATTGCGACGCGGATCGCCACTGGTCGCTCATCGCTGTTTTTGTAGATATACCTTCAGGTGGCGTTTCAAATGGGTGTGCTGATTTGTGCCTCGGTCGGGCACACGATACCACCGAACTGTTGTTGTTTGGTTGTGGTTGCGCATGTTATTGTCCTTCCATGGATGTCTACCAGCATCGACGGAAGTCCTTTATATAGCTGGGTACGTACGTCCTATACAAAGTAATGGATCTTGACACTACCGCCAAATTGTAGACCCATGTCGTAATACCGCTCTCAATATCATTGTCGTCCCTTTTATTATTTCTGGGTAGATCGAGCGGGCGCATCTGGGACCTTGACGTCCTCGAACTCGTCTTGACCAATGGCTCGGATCGTGTATATGTCTGATCACACAAAGATGAGCTGTATTAGAACTCTGCGCTGTGCCTCACTTCGTGTTCTCTGCGGAGATGAAGAGAGTGCAACCAGTCGGTCGGTGGGGGATTGGGCGGCTTACAGACGCCTATGGCGAAGGCGGCAACAGCAGAGCCGACGACGGCATTCTTGACGAGGTAGGGTTTCCGGGCGCGGATCAGGGCAGGCGACTGTCTGGATGCGCGATCGTAGTAGGAGGAGCTTCCGAATCTATGTGGGACGGACATTGGCTGTTAGCTTGCTGGGTGGTCTGTCCGGTTCCCTAGGTATGTGTCCTGAGCTATACTTACCCAGGCGGCATCTTGACTGGTGTTCTCTCCGGCTAAGCCTTGTTCTCCTGGCTGATGCGACAAAGATGGGATGGTGTGGTGTGGGCAGACACTGGCCGATGAATTGTATCTGAGGCTTAGAATGATATCAGATGTTTAATTACCTACTAGGCAGGAGGTACCTTACCTTAAGTATCTAACTTACTTATGTAATCAGAGCAAACACCTGCGCAGGTATTGGCTGCCCGTTCTTTTAAAACCAACGCCGTCGTTACGATTAGCGCTACCGTAAATAACCAATTGTTTTACTCACTGGGTGGACCGTTTTATCCCAAAACGGATTTTGGTATGCAAAACAGATAACTCAACCCAACTTCCTAGGAAGTCGCCCGAGGGCCCTAATCCTACAGCCGTAGACACGACCCTTATTGTCCACCACGCCGCCCAGTCTCCCTTAGCATCTGTGAACACGTGCCCGTGGAGTGGTAGGCTGGCAGCCTCTCATCGACAAGATCTACATGAAGATGAAGATATTCTTGAGACAAGGTTGTCAGCCACGATATCCCAATTGTTAATTTAGGTTCATCAGATCAATTAGGTAGAGCTTTCCCTGGTATTGTGCCCGCTATGAGACCTATCTTAAATCATAATTATTTAATTCAAGATTTTAGCTGGTTTTACTGGTGCAGAAGGATTTTTTTTTTGTTTCAGTAAGAGAACCTCACAAATCTATATTGGGCGAAGCAGTACTGTACCTCGCTTTGTTCATACATAGTACATCATGGTTTAGGTCGATTTCGTCACATTTGCTCCACAGATAACCTACATGTAGGTACTTACATAAGGCGCGCTGTGATGCCATAAACTAGTCTATTTTGGGCTAGTTTGGATCCTCTGTAGGAGGTGCCTGGCGAGCGTTAGGCGGGCTCCACCCAACCCATCCATGTCTCTGCGCGCGCTCTTGAGTGTTGAGGAAAGTCAAGGCTGCCCGTGAGTCCTTCACGACGCTTTTAATTGTCGTCACCATCTGCCACAACTGCAATACTTGAGGTGCCGGCCTCTCTTCGCCGCTGTTCGACCTTTCTTCGATCCGCTAGCCCCGAGAAGTCTTTCGTTTTACTGACCGGTAAGCCTGAATTGATGCTGGAGACGCGTGCATTGTCTGCCGCGGTGGACGAAGGCCGGTCCCCAACTGACATCACCAAGCAGGTACACAGCACGCAGCACGCAGCGCAACAACCGATCACTGCCCATCGCAATCCGCAATCCGCAATCTAACTTTCTCATCATCACCATCATCCTCATCCTCCTCCTCGCCTTCATCTCCACCACCACCACCACCAATTACCAACCACCAACCATCGACAATACACCCCCGACGCCTGCTCATAACCCCTCTACCGCGTACAGCCAGAACTTGGGAACGACTGATGTCCACAGTTAGTTAGCCGACTCATTGACACCAACTAACACCAGCCCATTGTGTCTACCGCGCTTGTGCTTCCTAGCTGCGCGGCCATCGGGCTGTGCTGCGACGATAGACCGGCTGGTTGCTTGACCGCGGCTTCACATCGTCATAGTCGGGGCGTCGGGCATACATGCCATCCATGCCCTTGGTTGTTGCCATCCGTAGTTGTGCTCGAAATCCCCAATCCCAATGTTGGCTTTCTTCAGATAGTTTGAGTTAGTACTATACATGTTGTAAACATGGCAGCTGCTCCTCAACTGTCCGTGGCCGACCAGATACGGCAACTGGAGGGCGCACGCAAGCTGGTACTGAAGGACGTATCGTATTACTCCCAGGTCATCCAGGCTACCTTGCCCATCATTGGCCCCTCGTCCCAGGTCGAGTTCCGAAGATGGGGCTCCGAATTCTTAGCCGAGGCCTTCGCCACCCCTGCTGTTCAGCTCAACAGTAAGGAGACATTGTCTCTCGTCGTTCTCGACATCCTGAAGTCGCTGGTAGACGACCCGAAGCAGGATGTGCTGGTCTTGCGGAGTGTGATACAAGCGGCAGCGAGCATATACCCCCTTGCTATGCGGTGGACGTAGGTACCCTTCTATCACTTCAGTATCGTAGCCTGCCTCTGTAGTTGATGCTGCCCTCGTCTGAGTCTGTGACTTTGCGGGCAGCTACTCTTTGCTTTGACCAACTTCACTGATTCTTTTTTTTTCTTTTCTTTTTTTTGCTGGCTCGCTACCAGCTGCCTGCTTACCCATTGCTACTTAACGGCCCGAGATCATCGCTGACCTTGAGCCCTCTGTTAGAATAAACAACTCGTGGGATACTACAACATGGGAGAAGATGACTGCTATCAAGACCAGGATACGAGACATATGGGATACTGCTCCTCTGACAATACGGATATGCTGCGTCAAATTTGTGCAGAGGGTCATCTTGGCACATACATCGAGTGTCAATCCTGAACCAAGAGTATGAGGCCTGTCTCTATATATTGTTCGGCCTGTCACTAACGTTTACTTGCAGCGTGGTGATCCTCTAGATATCTCTCGCAATATGGTACCACCTAACCATCCGGCGCTCGATGGTGACCAGCTCGAGGCCGAGGCTTCTGGATTACTGGATAGGATGTTGAGTGCTTTGGAAAACGAGAGCAGGTAAGGGTCATCCCACCGGAAAACGGAAGCCACAATGAAGCAGCTGACAGGTTTCTGTCGCATTGTACAGTGATCCCTTGCTAGTCGACGCAACCCTAAATACGTTGTCTATTCTAGTTCGACAACGACCGAAGACGTCGAGTCGCATCCTTAATACCCTTTTCAATTTCAACCCCTTGAGGCTTGCAACAACTTCTGCCTTAACTCCCAAAACCAAAGTGCTGATCAAATCCATGGAAAAAACAACACGCATGCTGCTCACGCATTTGTACAAAAGGTCAGTGCTTCACTTCAACCCACTAGCTTCCATGGCTGACATTCCAAATAGACATCCCGATAATCCGCTAGCCGGTCGTATGCAGCAATATGCCGAACGTCTTGCACGGTCACGAGCTGAGATCTTCGATGAGTCTGGCCGAAAGCGAGCCATGGTCGAGCAAGCTGGCGCGGTAGAAGTAAAGCGCCAGCGCACTGCCGCACTGTCCTCTCAGCCCCAAGTCGAAATAACTCCCTTGCGACCCGGTGCAAACACCCTAGCGGAAATCTTTACGTTCACCACGAACGAAGGTATCAAAAAGTTCAGCGTCGGCGATACAATCCCAGCACAGCTTGCTGCCAAGATCAGTGTTCGAACTATCGCACAACTTGACGCAGAAATCCTCCAACGAGCCATCAATGTAATAGGATGCCATACTTGATTAGGTTTTGAGAGCAGAGCTGACAATTATATATAGGGTGTTCGAAGCCGTTTGACAGCTTTCCATGAAGCTCACCAGCAACCTATCAACCCCGAAACGGCCCCCTTGGATGTAGAGGAGGACGAGGACGACTACGAACCCGATTACTATGCTGCCGAGGACAACGAGCAACTGATTAATAAGCTCGATTCTTCACCTGTGGATGACAGACGCGATTTGCAGGCGCCAGTGCTCGGGGCGCTTGCTTTGCCCGCCTTCAAGCTCTCCTCGGCTCCGACACTCAATCCAGAGCAAGCGGCAAGGGTTGGCCAAGGTGCCATTACACGCGTATTCGGCACGATGCAAACTCTTGAAGATCCAACCACCAAGAAGCCCAAGGCGGGCTTGAACAGACTAGCCGCTAGCTCCTATGAACGCGATTCTTGGTTAACAGTGATAGCTCGCCTAGCCACTCGCGCGAATGCCGGCCTCGACGAAATCTTTGTGAAGGATGAAGGCAGCTCTCTCACTCTCCCAAGTATCAGTATGAGCGACAGCATACGAGAGATGCTCTACACTTACGTGCTCGAGGACTTCAGAAAGCGCATCGACGTGGCAGTTACGTGGTTGAGTGAAGAATGGTACAAGGAGCGCGTGCAACAGCGGTTTGCGTCAACTCCTGGTCAATCAAACGACATCCCCGCAAATTACGAGAAATGGACGCTCCGTCTACTTGATGCATTTCTACCATATCTTCATGCACAAGATAAGGTCCTAACACGGTTTCTCAGCGAGCTACCCGACCTCACTGTTGCGATATTGTCCCGAGCCAACACGCTATGTCAAGATCCAACTTTGGTCAATCTCGCCCTCACAAGTTTATATTACCTCGTTGTGTTTCGGCCACCCGTCAAAAACATTGCACTTGACACAATCCAAAACATATGGACTGATTACGAATATGCACGACCCATGGCCGCAAAATACCTGCAAAGATGGCGCCCAGGTTTTGTAGAGGAGGCACAGCAAAGTGCAGCAGGCACACCAATGGGTACTAACGGCGCGGTTATTGCAACATGATACCCCAAACGCACAAGACTTATACCACGAGCTGGATAAATTTACCAGGTTTGATGTATGTATAATAGGAGGTACTTCGAGTATCGGCAAGACAAGACGCAACAAGGGCCCGAAAAAGAAACAGATATTGTTAGACACGACTCTATCAACGACCGGTCTCGGGCATGGCGTTAGGGGCGATGTCAAATGTACATTTCTATAACTTTGGACAAGGGAGGTAATCGGATGGTTTTCTGGCAGCCATATTTTTTGTGACGCCAGCTATTAGTCAGCCCTCGATGAGAGTGAAGTGTATGAAGATATTAAATCAGGACGGGAAAACCAAATACTTGCATACCGATTTCGATTTGATTGTGGCGTTGTCGCTGCTTGTGTAAGCTCGATCATATACAGGCTTCACATTTTGTCTCGATTGTTATCTCTAATTGTTGCTGGGTATTGAATGTTTACTTAAAAGCGTTTTGCCAATCTTCGTGTTCATTGTAGGACAATGATACAAAACCCGAATTCGATCGTAAAAGTTTAACTATTTAAGATCAAAGTATGAACAGGGAAAGCGACAAGGCACGAACACTAAGGTGATCTTGGATGATTTATTGTCCAGAATTCCCATGGCTACCGTCATTATGCATTTGCTCGAGACGGGTGCTGCGGGGAGCTGTAATTATATAGAGAAGCTGCTTTATCAATGACGTATACTGAGACGGCTGTGTAGTGATCAATTCGATCAAGGTCAAGACAGGAGATAATTTACGCCGTTCATATCATTGTCCCAACGAATAATTTCTGTCAACACTGCCCGTTCAAGTAACAGTATCGCTTTGGTTTTGTTGTATGGCTATCTAGTGATGGGAGACAATAGGGGTAGCCGCAGGGTATACTGCTTCACATGTTCGATGCCACAAGCATTATCTGTATGCCAAATTCCTTGGACTTTTGAAAAGGACGGACCAGGATGGGTTTCGCGGCCTTGACATAATTCACATCCGCAAAGAGTGCATTCAAAGTAGATGGAGGCCATCATGGAGACTGGTAAGGCCTGACAATATTTGACGAAAGAAGCTTTAACGCTACGAAAAAAAGAGAGAGTTAGACTTCTTTTTTATTGAAGCCAGCCACTTTCTTCCGAGCTTCGTCAACGTCCGTTCTGTGGACACAGTACATCCATGCGCCTTTGGATTCAATCTTGCCAAGGGAAACTTCCAGTGACCGGTGTAGTCAAGGACTATCCCAAAGCGGAAAGTGGTTTCGACTTCCACATGTAGGTAGATCCAGGTCTGACAACCTTGTTCCCATCAGCTTCCCATCTTCCATTAGGTAATCTGTACTACAAGACGATGGATCTTAATGCAACGTCCGGCGCAGGGAAGACCTCGCATAGGAGTTTCAACGGCTGTTGGACCTGTCGGTTACGACGTAAGAAATGCGACGAACAACATCCCGTGTGCGATGGCTGCGATGCCCTTAACCTCACGTGCTACTATGACCAAGAGAAGCCCTCTTGGATGGATGGAGGCGCGAGGCAAGAAGAGATGGCCGAGTATTTAAAACGCAAGGTCAAGGAGAGGGGACATAGACGTTTCGTGAACGTTGCCCCTATCGCCAAGACGGGCCCGACCTACCAACCTCCGTCACTGGAGCCAGTTGACACCCTCAATACGAGTCTCGCGGCCCGCGGGACTGCCGGAGAGTCGTTCCCTCCTTCATTCAACAGTGATTCACCGCGACGTGCCAGCTGTAAGTTTGCGTATCCGGTCGCTCGTCGACATGAGTCCGACCCAAGCCAATTCGCCGACACCGTTCTCGTCATGTTCTACATCGAGCATGTTTCTCCCTTCTTGTTCCCATTCTACCAGCCCCCGCTGCTGCAGGGCGGAAGAGCCTGGGTACTCGACATGATGACAAACAGTCCTGTCGTCCGGCGCGCCGCCCTATGTCAGAGTTCCTACTTTTCTTCTTTGTCACGGGGCGTAGTGGATCACGACGATCCGCCGTGGAACACCGTTCTCACCCAGACTAGGGAAGCATTCGAAGTTCTTAGACAAGCTCTGCAGGTCATCAGTGGCTCTAATATTGTCGAGCATCTACACGGCGCCGTCAGAGTCTTGTTAGGAATCATTCAGGTGCAAAGATTTGAGATCGCCATTTCAAGCTTTGAAAACTGTCATTTTCACCTCAAAGCTGCTCTAGCACTCTTCAAACGAATTCTCGAGAGCGCGCAAGATTTTGACGCATTGCGCTTTCATTCGAGCTTCGAAGCGGTCATGTACAACCTCAGCCCCTTGCCGTGGAATCGCACGCTGAATGAGCACCTGCCGAGTGCGGAGCAAGCTGCTTTTCGCTTCTCGTCAGCGCTGCTGGTCTTTGATGATATAGTAGCTAGCACAGTGCTCCAAGAACAACCCAAGCTCTACGAGCTGCATAGTAGCCTGTTGAGCGACAATCGTGACACAGGGCCAGCTATCGATCTTGAAGCGGTCGTAGGCTGTCAAAACTGGGCTTTGATACAGGTCGCTGAGATCGCTGTGCTTGATGCCTGGAAGCAGCAATGTAAAAGAAGCGGTACTCTCGACGTGATGGAGTTGGTACGTCGAGCTACACCTATCAAGGCTACATTGGAAACCCGCCTTGCCATGATAGAGACAATGGGAAAAGTCGACTCAAGCCGAGAGATGGGCATCTGCGAATTATTCTCCCCGCAGCAGACTATGATAGCAGCGCAAAAATCGCTTGTCACCATTGCTTGGGGACATGCAGCCCTCATATATCTCTCGGTGGTTGTGTCAGGCTGGCAACCTGCTAGTGCAGAAATCCGTCTGCATGTCAGGCGGATTATCGAGGGCCCAATTACCGATATCACACCCTCGGCAATGTTAAGAACCATTATATGGCCACTATCAGTTGCAGGCTGCCTTGCAGAGCCTGACTTGGCAACTCAATTACGCACAATAATCGAACGTCTGCAACCACGGAGTGTGTTTGGCACTATCACCAAGGCCCTCTCGGTGATGACAAATGTTTGGAGAAGCGGTGAGCCCCAGGATTTCGCCCATCGCGACTTTGCCAGCTGCTTTCGAACCCAAGGAGACCTGATGCTGCTTGTTTGAAAAATTATCAAGCACGATGATGATGTATTTTCCGCTGTTTTCCTACTGCCATAACATTGTAGACGACTATGAAAGAAGCGTTGGACTGCCACCGCTTCGATATAAAACTTCACTCCCCTACGACACTGGGAAATACCAATGTTTCTATTTAGCGCCATTCATGGCCATTAAAACTGGACGAAGCCCTTACCCTTGACAAAGGTGACGTCCCATGGCAATTTCCCGTCGTGCTTCACGAGCTCGGCATAGAACTCCGCATGGGCGGGACCATCCAGTTGCATTCCCTTGATCTTGCCGTCCTCCGCGCGTTCATCGGCATAGAAGAACCTAGGTATCAGGATAGTGTTAACAGGGAAAGCAGAACTCGGGAATTAAGAAATCAAGGATCGGTTTCCTTGGCTGGTAAGCACTCACCTGCATCCCTTGGCCCTGTACAAGCCGTCGGCCAGGCCAATCCAATAAGCGGCGGCAGCTTTGCCGATACCGAGGTTCTGCATTAAGGGAATAGGTAGAACGACCTGGTTGAGAATATTTCCGGTGTAGATGAACGTCTTCCTGGCGCCTGCAGGCAGTTTCTCCTAGGCAGTGAGGACCACGGGAGAAGACATGTTTGTCGTTGGTCGGTATAAAATCTCGGAGTGGAATCGTCTGGTCCTAGATTTTGAAGAAGGAAGTGACTCGGGGCATGACAAACGTCAACTCGAGCCTCTGTGTTGCCGACACAACATTCAACTTTATACTCGCTCGATTCACCAGAAAGAATCAACGTTTTACCATCAGTTAGACCCGAATTGCGTCACTTGACCAACATCAGGTACTCAGGCATTCGGC
This sequence comes from Astrocystis sublimbata, assembly GCA_022453515.1. Lineage (NCBI taxonomy): Eukaryota > Fungi > Ascomycota > Sordariomycetes > Xylariales > Xylariaceae > Astrocystis > Astrocystis sublimbata. The sequence goes on from JAJNNY010000002.1 coordinate 837,427, forward strand.
TCGGTACTACGATGTGCAAATCGCAGTAGCTACCTGGCCATCTACGCCGATGTGTACGAAGTCGCATACTTCATGAATGGTCAATGCAGCGCGCGGCTCTCCTACATCCCAGCAAGCTTGCGGCTATGAAATTGTCAGAGTATCATATGTGAGAGGGTTTAGAAGAGGCAACGCCTTGGCGCTCCATCACCCGGACCAGCAGGCTGATGTCTGTGATCAGATAGCGCGATTGCATTGCTGCAATTATTAGCGGTCAGAACATTTACTAAGCCTACGATGTCAAACAGGGGTCTGAAGATTTGATTTGTCTCGAGTGCGATGATGCATGGTCATCCAACAGTTTTCCTGTCAGTGTTGAGAGTACAGTAGGTACATACGACAGTGTTCTGTTGGATGTCCACATGCCGCGCGCGTTGTAAGGAACCGTAGGGCTGAGCAAAACCTCGGCGCGCGGTATGTGGATTTTGGTACGCATGATCTACAGCTTTCAGTCTTTACTGTAATTACTGGACTCCACATACCGCGCGGGTGGAAACATCGAACACGTCCCGATGCATTTCTGTGGATATCATGCTACAGCCCGCGCGCTTGAGGTATAACCACGACGATGAGATGCTTCATTCATTGATAATGTCTTGCAGCTTATGTCATGGCAGCCAGGGTACACTCACTCTTGTGTGCCCCCGGTCTCGTCAACATTATAAATTGCCGCTATTTGTCTGCAAACTGCATGGGCGATGAGTATGCCGCGGCCGAAACTATATATATCATGAGAAGCTCTGGTCCTTCAGTCGTTCTTCGGAGGTCCTCGCCTTTGATCATAGTCATCTTCTCCGTTCTCGTTTGTCTTGTATATCCGTCCATCAAGAATAACAGTTGGTTTTTGCCGAGCATCCTTACTCACCGGCTCAGGAAGTCCTCTGTAGACAACATGACCGCAACAACCTCGTCACCTCGCCTGCCCACCTATTTCTTGGGAATTGGAGGGCCTAACTTTATCGAAAATACGAATCACCCTGCTTACCTCAAGCTCGCTGAGACTGGCAAGGAAATCACAACAAAAGCCAAACCCAAGGCCGTCGTCGTCATCTCTGCACACTGGCAGGAGAGTCCGAGTAGCATCAGCGTCAATGCTGTTGAGCACACAGACTTGATATACGACTTCTATGGCTTCCCGCAGCACTACTACAAGATCGAGTATCCGAACAAGGGGAGTCCGGAAGTCGCTGACAAAGTCGTCCAGAGGCTCTCTGCGGCCGGTATCAGTACTAATAAAGTCAAAAGGGGCTTGGACCATGGAGTATGGGTCGGGTTCCTAGCTGGTGAGAGAAACCTTGTCTCGTGCCCAAACGCGAGATTTTCCTTTCTGACATAGGAGGATGAAATAGCTTTCGACCCAGTCAAAAATCCCCTCAATGCCCCTATCGTACAGGTATCGCTCTTTGCCAATGAAGACGATGAAATGCACTACCGAATGGGCCAGGCTCTCGAGGGTTTGCGAGATGAAGGCGTTCTCATCATCGGCGCGGGCATGGCTGCTCACAACCTGCAAGATTTCCGAGCCATGAGGATGAAAGGGGACGTTAGCAACAGGCCGTGAGTATTAATAATGGGTTTTATCGCTCAAGATGTCGCTGACTCATGTACTTCAGTTACACCTCGACCTTCGATGACGCCTTGGAAGAGGCAGCATCCGTTGACCCCAAAGACCGCCAAGTTGCCATGGCAGCCCTGATGAAACGCCCCGATGCCCGAACGGCACACCCCTCCGTGGAACACATCTTGCCCATCTATATAGCTGCCGGTGCCGCTGGCTCGGATGTCGGAGAGCGTCTGTGGACTATGCCAGAAGGGAGCTTGAATTGGGCTCAGTATCGATTTGGGGCTGTATGAGGCACTTGACCGACCATTATCCGCATAGGACTTGATCTAGTATACGAAATATAGATGTCTAGTACTAATAGTTCATATGCACCGGCTGCTATAGAAATGTGAGATATAAGAACTTTCGTAGACATTCTATAAAGTGAGTGCGAAACTAGAAAATGATTGCTGCATCTGCGAGGTATCAAATCTCTCACGTGTGCAAATCCCCATGGAGCGCCATCAAGTGTCTATTCTTTGGGATCATGCGATCAACCTTTACCTGAGTTATTGGGCAATCCCCAGGCCCGTGCCTTAGCCACACGAGCAAACTAAGCATTAGGTTGACCCAGCTCATAGTCGAGAAGGAAAGGTCTGTAGAAGAGTCCACCCACCTGTCAAATACGATTTCCTCTGACTTTTGGCTGTCTCGTTTGACTTGGCTTGAGATTGATACCATGGGGGCGTGCAGTAGTGCGACGCGCTACTAGTTGTTCTCTCTTGACTTTCGTCATTTTTGTGACATGACCAGCGCCAACTATGCCTTCTCACAACGTAAACTTTGGCTTGGAGGAATGCCGATTATTATGAGAAGCTTTGGGGGCCCAATTATATACCTGGGTGTTGATGTATCGCTCCTAATCGCTGCCATTGCTCAAGACGGCGGCCGGAATAGTGTGTCCTGACCAATTCTTGGGCATAGTTCTTAGGATTGTATATAACGTGAACTAAATTCGAGTCTGGACTGCCCAGATTGGCAGATACAGCACCATACTAAACAGACTATAAATATAGCGAAAATAATTATCGAAGATTTAGCCCAACGTACAACAAGCAGGCTAACCCTCCTCAGCATGGTTTACGCCCAGAAAAGCCAGCTGCTGGCTGGCTCGTGGGGTGCATGATGCCTGTGAGCGCCACAAAACTCGAGCCCATCAATCCACTTGTCACAATTGGCAGGGGGGGAGGGGCCTCAGCTCGAGAACAACATCGTCGCAGGATCAGTCGACAGTATTGGGGGCCAATCCTTTGCTTGAACACCATTTTCACCCTAAAAGTCTGGTTTCACAAAAATCACGGTCATGCTGTGATTTTCTCAATACCCAGTCGCCCGGGGAATAAGAGACACGAAGACGTCGTAATAGAGATACGCTGGCCTCTGCCAAGGATGGATCCCTTCGCGGCGCTGGGCATCGCTGCTAATATCATACAATTTATCGAATATGGCATCAAATTGACGACCAAGGGCTACGAAGCCTACACATCCGTCCATGGCCAGACAGAGGCGGATCGCGTAATCCAATCGCATACCACCAGTCTGCTAGAATTCAGTGAGCAGTTGGATCGTAAGCTCTCAAATACCCACTCACCGTCTGAGGCGGCCGTGGCTTTGCTGGCAAATCAATGTGCTGCTGAGGCGCGCAAAATGACGAGGATACTCTACGATCTTCAGAGTCTGACCCTCGGAGAGAGAGTCGAGGTAATACTTAATGATCCGAGCTACAAGACCGATGTCCAGAAAATCGAAGCTTTGCGCACCAAAATCGCAAACCCCGAGGATGCCACGACTGTCGCGAACATCCTCAGCGAATATCAAAATGCCACTGATGCAAAACAGATTGAAGTCATTCGTAAGAAGCTTCCCCGTCCTAATAAGAGAAAAAAGACAGCATCTTTGGTAGCTGCCTTGAAGAGCTTGTGGAAACAGAAAGAGGTGGCGGAACTTCATGAAAACTTGAAAGAATATCGAGCTCAGCTCACAGTGTCTATGGTTGGAGTTATGAAGTACGTTTAGCCTTGCGATAACCTATAAGCCTATGCTAACATGTCTAAAAGTGACAAGACCTCAAGTATTACAACACTGCTAGAAACACTTGCTGGATCGAACGCTTTGGTCAGCAGAGAGAATTCAAAACGTCTTGATGACCTGCAAACTACATTGGCTCAAATCAGAGCTGAACTGGCACTGACATCGAAGCAAAAATGTGTGACCGATGAGAATCAGAGTCACGGTCTCCTTGCTAGTCAGCTGCAATTCCTGGTCAATGTTGGAGATAGTGCTATAACGACAGTACTGACAGGTCTTAAGTTTGAGTCAATGTATACCCGAGAGGCTAGCGTTTCGGCAGCCTATAGTCAAACATTTGAATGGCTATTTGAGAGTGAGTCCAGCTTCTATGACTGGCTGTCAAGCTCGTCTGGATCTTTTTGGGTATCAGGCAAGCCGGGTTCTGGCAAGTCAACACTGATGAAGTTCGTCACTCGCCACGAAAAGTACCAAACAACGCTGCAACAATGGGCGAAGGGCGACTTTCTGATCACCGTCAGCTTTTTCTTCTGGAGCTCTGGCACTCCGATGCAGAAGTCCCTCCAAGGCCTCCTCCAGACCTTGCTCTATCAAATCATGAAAACGTGCCCCCTTCTCATTCCTTCTATTGCTCCCGAACGTTGGGCGAATGCATTGAATAGAGCAGTGGAGGAGCCATGGACATGGGAAGAGGCCACAGCAACCTTTCATCGGTTCATTCGCCAAACCGAGATCAAATGTTCAACCTGTTTGTTCATTGACGGCCTAGATGAGTTTGACGGGGACCATGCCGAACTTGTCGAGATACTCTCCAAAATCCCCGATACTTCCAACGTCAAGGTTTGCTTAGCAAGCAGACCCTATAATGAGTTCACCAATGCCTATGGCCAGTCGCCAGAACGAATGATACGTCTCCAGGACCTGACTCGTGGAGACATACGCCTTTATGTGAACGAGAACTTTGAAAAACACACCAACATCTCTCATATAGACATCTATAGTGAACAGTACAATGTTCTCGTCGAAGAAATCGTGGACAAGGCCGATGGCGTATTTCTCTGGGTATACCTTGTGGTCCGCTCGTTGAAAGACGGAATGACAAATGCGGACACGATCCCAGTACTGCAGCATCGTCTGCGAAAGCTTCCAGCTGATCTCTCAGAGTATTTTCAACACATCCTCAACTCTGTTGATGAAGTGTATTGGGAAGACACGACGAAGGTGTTCCAGATGCTAATCTCCGCGCAACACCCCCTACCACCTGGCGTGCTCAGTGTACTTGATAGGGGAGATGTAGACAGCTGCCTGAAGGTCGACATCAAGTGGGCGTCACTGCAAGATTACGAAACCAGTATACGGATCATAGAGCGTAGGCTTAACGCTCGCTGCAAAGGCCTCCTAGAAATAAGAGAGACTCCGGGGCACCTGTGGGGAAGCGACACCTATCACGACCGGTACCTCGTCCACTTTCTGCATCGCACGGTCCGTGATTTTCTTCGCAATGAAGACGTTCTTAACCTGCTGAGGTCAAGATTATCCGGTTCTTTCAACGTCGACCTCACACTGTGCCAAGGTTATCTGTTGCATCTGAAGCAGTTCATCATCAGAGACGACCCCGTTGTCTGCCGAAAGCTGTCCTTTACGAAGACTCTGGATGACCTGGTATACTTTTCCCAACGCCACAAAAAGATCTCGAATGAGACCCCAATTGCGATATTAGACGAGGCCTTGAGAGTCGCCACGGAGATCAAAAAGACGAACCCGAGTTTCAATGAAGAGACCTTCTACTCCTTGGTGGTTCGACACGGCTCTTCGCAGTATTTAGAGCATCGGTTTCAAAATAACCAGACATTGTTTCCAACATCAGACCAAAACAGGCTGTTATTGGAGGCACTTACTCCTGCGTCGGCTCCAGCTCGAGGTATCAGATATGATTACATGCTGCAACCATCGATGATTCGGGTTCTGCTCGAAAGTGGCGCGCAGCCCAACAACACCGTCAAAGGCCCATCGGGTGAGACAATTTGGAGCTCGTTCGTGGCTTATATGCACGGTGAAGGAAGTGCGTATGTGACGGATCACCCAGAGGAGTATTGCGAAGCGTCCGAGCTGATGCTGAAGGCCGGCGCGGAACGGTCGCGGGAGATCCGGAAAGTGTTGATTGGCAGCTTGTTTCCGGTCAAGCATGCACGCCGACTCGAACAAGTCTTTGTAGAGCTGGATGCAAAAAAGGGTGAGACTAATTCCCCACTTCAAGGCAAATATACGTGATGCTCTATACTGACTCATACACCACATGACAGTGAAGCCAGCTTTGTCAAACGCCAACGCCATATCAAACGACCAATCCGTAAGCTCTTTCTCAGGCTATTTCTCGAGGAATAGTTCCCAGACTCGTCCGGCGACACAAAAAGAGAAGAGTCTTGACCGTGAGTCCCAATCGAGGAATAGCACCGCGAGCAATAGGAAGGCCCACGCAGAGGGCCAAGTCGTCAATGTACATAATGACGCAGATGGCACATCAAAGGCCAAGCATGGAAGACTTGGGCCTCATATTGGCTCGAAACTTCGTCGTTTGCTTCTCAAGGACTGACCTCGCAGAGAGATGCCGCGGATATGGATCGTCATGATTTCGTACTCAAGAAGGACTTAGCGCCTAAAGTGCACGTGTGTCTTCGAGTTAAGCATGTTAATAGGACAATGACTTTTGCATTTCGATACAGCTGGCACCAATTTATTGTATGCTTGAATGGCGAATCAACATCGGCTGACGAGACGAGTGATAGGAGATTGTCGCATGTGCAGAAGTAACTAAGCCAGCGACGAGCAACAGCTCGTTAATGTTGCTTTTGCTTATACATGGCGTGGTGTATCTACCTAGGTAGGTAGGTATATGTAATTGGAACGGGAGCTGGAACTACGTTCACCTAGGGATATTAATTATATCAAAATTAATATACAGTTGACCTTTTTTATTAGAGTAAAGAACGTATCCATATGGTCTATCATACGCCATGAATTATAGTATAAGCCATTGATGTCATTTCACACATCTAATTACTTGGAATTTTAGGCTCTTCGATAGCACCGAGAGTAGCAAGGTGAAATGATAGCGGAACCAACAAGCTGCTTGTTGATCCTATCAATGAATGGGTTTGTTGAGTTGAACTACCCGCTTCCCAACATTGTGACGACCGGTGGAGGAGCCCATGTCGAGCATGTGCCGGGCCTGTGTAGATCCACCTTCGGATACCCATCAGCACCGAAACCAGGGTCCCGGTTCCCGGATAGCCTATTCGCAGCCACAACGCTCCACCCGGTAAACCGACACTTAGAAACATGGTGTTTTGGGAGGGAAACGTCATACTGATGCAGCCACCTGCAACAAGGTGCTGCTAGCAACGGACCAAGAGGTATGTATGTATATAATAAGATGCCCAGACGTATCAATGAGATGTGGCGTGATCAACAGCACTCTCAAACCCCCAATACTCCAATTTGCGACCCTCCTGCTCGTCTGCTCCCTTGAAGTTGCTGCTTGCGCCAACCAGATTCGAGATGGCGGCCGAAGACCCCAAGTATGACCGCAGGTACGTACCTTTGATTGAACCATCATCCACGTTGTTTCACCGTGACAGATTCGTCCACATTCATTGGTTTTTGCCCTTTCAAGCCATCAAGCATGCGACACTGACCGACCCAACAACGCAGCCGTCCTCTCCCCTCGCTCGAGGTCGTCTTCCAAAACAAGATTGGCAATGCGCCCGGCAAGACGATCCTCGGCATGGTGGTGACGTTCCCGCCCAACGCGTCGACGCCGCCCCACCGGCACGGCGGCACGTCGGTGACGGCGTACGTGCTCGAGGGCACGCTGCTGAACAAGATGAACGACGAGGCGGCGCAGGTGATCGCGGCGGGGGGCACGTGGTACGAGGCGCCGGGGTGCCACCACAAGATCAGCGACAATCACAGCAAGACGGAGCAGGCCAAGCTACTGGCTACTTTCATCATCGATACGCAGGTGCTGGAGGAGCAGGGGATGGGCGCGTTGCTGCAGGTCGACGACGAGTATAAGGATGTCAAGCTGGGTGGGTGAGCAAGTGAGTGATAAAGGGCGGCGGCAGCATTCAAAATTCACACACACATATCAATCAACTAAGACGGTGGCATCAACTACTACGAGACTACTATGCATATTACTTGGGGAAGTGACTGAGCCTGAGACTGAGATCGTGGCAATTTCATGTTTTGATCTTAGCAGCTTTTTAGTACCTCCAGCGGAATCGGGGTCCCCATGCTGAAAGCGGCAGGACTTAGCCCTTTCGGGTCCATTAAGATAAAATTGCCATTTTACGATGCGGATTCCTTCGACAATTAGCATGGCAAACCCCGTCGAGCCCGTCTTGGATGTGGGGATACGCCGACGCCGACCCCACCTAAGAGAGGTAGGTGTACCTAGGGGTATCTACTTGCAGCCCTGGCCGCTGGCGTGCCTGTGCCTGGCAGGCGAGGCAGGATGTCTTGCACTGAGTGAGAGTGGTCTACTCGTAGGTAGAGCGGCACCTTAGAGGTACTTACTACTAGGTACCTTGGTACATGTACATCAAGCTGTTTGGAGAAGCGCCATACACAGGAGCTTTAGGCCATCAGGGATACACGCTTCCTTTGCTTAGTTAGTTGCTCGCTCATGGCGGTCGTGTAAAGTGGCGGCCGTCAACAGGGTCATCAACATCAACAACTTTTAACGATGAAATTGGACACTGGACAGACGGGACAGTCGTCGACCCCCCCGGGCCCCCGTCATGCACATCCCTGTCAGCCCGCCCAGCCATCCAGCCATCCAGCCCCTACGTGCGTGTGTTTACTTCCAACCTTAGCTAGCAGTACTACCTGCATGTACGTATGTAATGTATGTAACTCCGCCCGCAGTACAGGTTATCCCGCCTCGCCTCGCTTTTCTCGTCACGGCAACTTTAATCCATCCAGCCTTTGCAAACCTCCAGGTCCTGTCAGCACACCTCACCACAACACCTCAATGCAGGCCTCCGTTACAGTTCCTCAATACATAGTTCGAACTCCTCTTGCTGCTCCCGTGATATACCGCCCGTTGCATTGCATTTAGTCTAGTCCCAGTCTACTCGTACTTCACACTCTTTTGTACTATTTCCTAGCTTCGATTGCTGCTGCTGCTGCCCCGGGCAACCAGGCATCCAGGACAGCCAGCCAACCCGCTCTACACTATTGTTGCACTCTGCATCCTTCGATCCTGCTCGACCTGCGCTCGTGTCACAGACACCGCCGAGGCCATTGTTTGCCGCCTGCAGCCTTTCTTTGGAGTCGCCCAGTCGGTTGCACCAGTCACTCTCGCTCTTCAAATTCATAACCAGCATCTGCCAGCATCTGCGTCGGGAACTAGTCGTGACGGTGACACCAGTGTTGGTAGGCCCCATCCCCATCTCTCTCTTCCCACTCTGAACAAAGCGGCGCCTCCTGCCCACCTCAACCAGCAGTAGAAGAAGAGCACTGTAGCTGACCAGAATGCTACAACAGTATCCGCCGATTGACACCAGTGCTCTCGCCTGCTCGGAACGGCGCTATGAGATTCCTACGCTCAAGCGGCGCAACCAATGATTCCACCAGCGCCTGCCCCCCTGCCTCTACCATACGGACTGTTCCGAGCTTCGACGCCTCTTCAGACACCTCCGAGGAGCCCCGGTCCGCCCGCAACAGTGGCTTCGCCAGCTCCGTGAACAGCACCATCAGCGGCGCTTCCTACATCTCCCAACCAGCCTCGAGCCTGTCCCCGCACATATCAAGTCCTGTGTCTTCCAGCCCTGTCGCAGCCAGATTCAACAACGTCGCCTCCCAGATGTCACCCGGCGACGAAACCCCAAGGGGCAGGAAGAAAAACGGAACAGACACTTCGTCCTCGCTCCAAGTGCCAGATACCTCAACAAACGACGAACACCATTCCTCTGGTCGCGATGCGTCGCCATCGTGGGACAGCACCATCGGCAAGGCCGGGCTTGGAAAGACAGGCCGCGTGATCAACAAGTTGGTATCCGACAACGAAGCCCTGAAGCGTGATCTGAAGATCGAGCGATTAAAAGCCGAGGAATCGAAGCAAGCCGCCAGACTGGTCGAAGACAAGATGGAGCGAATGATAACAGAGTATGAATCGCGCCTGTTGGAAGCTAGCGTCACAAAGACCCTCTTGAGCAGGAAGGAACGCCAAGTGGAACATCTGCAAGGCGCCGTCGAGTTGGAGAAGAAACGTACAGCGGATGCCCAAGAAAAGGAGCGGACCTGGAGGGAAGAAATGGAGAGCACTCGCCGCGACACCAAAGTCCAGGTCGAAGACGCTCACACCCAGGCCGCGCTGATGAAAGGCCGTTATGACGCCATCGCGTCGCATTGGAAAGACCAGGGCGAGGAGGTTCGGCGTGCTGTTGCATCAATGAACGGACGCATCAAAGAACTGGTCGACGAGAGACTGAAGGACGATGAAAAGATCAACGTTCTACGGGATCTATGCGATCAGCAAGATGTCAATATCCGACATCTCAGGGGACAACGAGACGATATCAGCAACAAGTTCGAGGCCTACAAGCACGAACAAGAAGACGCACTACGAGACATCAAGGAGAACGCGCGCAAGAGGGAAGACGAGCAGCTGAGGACAATACAGGAGACAAAACAGGTATTGGGCCAACTGAGGTGGGCGTTGAATGTGAAGCAAAACGTGAAGGGGGCCGAGTAGCGCGACCACCTCGCCAACGCACATAATCTCATAACGTCCCACTGCTGGCGGGCCTATGCGGTCATCGCCCTTGGGCTTCTTGGCCTCGACTCGCCCCTGACGATTCGATACCTCTCAAATTACTCACCACGACGCCTCGAAAACACTCTATACACTATACATTCAATCTTGGGACACAATTTGATCTATTTGGACTGCATGGCGTGGCCGGATAGAGTGGCTTGGCGACTTCAGATCCCTCATCAGCCTGGATATTAATGGCACGGGACATTCGGTACGGCGAAAGGCGTTAAAAGGGATGTATGAACCTAATGACATTTCCATTCGAAAGTATGCCCTTCGCGCGCCTGTTCAGGCTCTGCGTCATGAATTGGCGGCTCATGGCTCGAAGAATTCGGCTGGGCAATTGGTGCAGAACTGGGTAAAATCTATCTACATGATCAAATTGCGCGAACAAGAACCACTTGTCCATTCAACGATGCATTCTTTTTCCCCTGGTCATTGTTGCATATACCCATTTACTCAGACCTTTAAGTAGAGCAATACATGATTTATTATTCTTATTGATTTCCATTCATACGTCATATCGGGCTTATCTTTGTGTGGCAGCAGCAACACGCGCCTACGATTTTCAGATTAGGTACCTAGTCAGAGGTAGGTAGGTACCTCTCAAAGTCTCCCCCTAACTGCTCAGGTGGTAGACGATTCTGGGAAAGAACTCCAACACAACCCTCATAGCTGTGGTTTCTGCTACTTTATGCGAGTCACCTTTTTGAATGAAGTTCAATGACGCCGCGGCCGGGGCACGGTCAGCCTGGATATCACTGAATCATACGCTCAGTAGGAAACACTTCACCTGAGGTAGTCGCTCACACTGAATAAATTTAAATACCCTGATCATCCCTCCTGGAGGTATGTGCATCTATCCTCTCCTTCCTGCTTCACCTCCATTATATCCCTCATGGCGCTTTCCATTTCATCATCATAATCGTGGAGCAGTTTTTAGACTACCTCTTGAACAACTTCATCAAGAACCTGGAGAAACTCACAGGCACATCGTCTGGCTCAACTGTGAGCCTTGGTTAATACTGCTGTATGCAGTGCCCGATATTTACCTAGACGGTCTAGGGACCGCCAGTGGTACTGGAAACTGATTCAGGCCTCGCTTTGACCTTTTGAAAGACATTCCGCCGATATGGTATTGTAATCAAACAGGCTTCTACGTGGCAGTTTCAGGTGGTTCGCTATAAATACAAACCAACATGAGGGAATGTTGTGTTTGGCATAGGTAGCTGTCGAACGCCTTTGTTGCTTTTTTTGCTAGTCGGGCACATACTGAATGACTATCTACTTAATGTCTAATGTCTAGGTAGGTTTAGGAACAGAAAAATGTAACAACATGCAGTTGCAAATCCATCCTGGTTGAATTAACAGCATCCTACAGCTCCTCAGCATACCTTCCTTAACTTGGGTAAGTTTGGCAAACAATCCGTGGATGTGAGCAACTCTGTCAACTTTAGGGCGGATGTTTGCTAGGCACAACTCCGCAACTGCCTTCAGAACTCTACCCTATCGCGCATCTGAATACCTAGGTAATTATAACTGAGCTCCGTTAACACCATGCTGCTACAAGCTTTGCGGCAGTGTATTAGTAACACGGGCAGGTGCTTGTAGATAGTCTCTAATGCAGTCTCACTGCCTTTCAGTGTTGCGCAACCTCCTCATGTCTAGTACCCGTGACATGCGGCATTCTCTAAGGTTGGAGTATATGGATCGGTGACTGTTGCCTGATGCGGGATATTGCAGTGGGAAATAAGGAAAGAGTGAATGAAGTAAGAGTTCTGTCGCCTTTGGATGCCTTTGGGTGCCTTTGGGTGCCTCCAGCTGCCGACAAAGTGCACCTGCCTATGTGTACCTAGGTAGGTACTCAAGTAGGTAGAGAGGTACACCTTCCTGCTTGCTTCACCTACCTACCTACATATTTCGTACCTAAGGCAAGCACCACCTGCTATCTAACATACTCCGAGGTAAGTAAGTACCTACATGTAGGAAGGTACCTAAGTCTGTTCAGCTTGCCAGCAGGTGGGCTCCGGCCTTCCTTTCGTTTGCCACCCACCCACCCACCCACTCAATTGTTATACAACCCGGGCTCTCCTCTCACCAATTCTCAGGCCTAGCCACAGAACTTTACCTCCTCGATCATAATCTCTCTGCTTAGAGACCAACTCCGTTTTTTTCTCGCTTAGTCCTTGCAGGCCCTCCCTGTCTGGCAGATTCTTTGCGCGTTGAGCTCGCACGCTTCTCGGCCACCGGCTGCCAATATCTGAAATCCTTCTTCGCCTCTCGAGTATGTTGTGATGAATTACCATATATTCCTCAAATCCTAATCATAGATCCTAAGCTGACGTGGAATCATAGTCACATTCCAGTTTCCATCATGTCACAACTACCTGTGACCTCCCATACTCTTGAGCGTCGCGTTCCTGAGTGGAACGCAGGCACGACATCATCTGATAACAAATTTCCAGGCAATGCAGTGCCACATGATAACGAACAGTCGATCAAGTTTATCCTGAGCTTCAACTGGGTGCTTTTGGCGGAAGGGGTTGCGTCCTTCTACGAGTCATTGTACCAGTGTGACAAGGTGATCTATTTCCATTGGAAGTCTATATACTTGTTGTTAACAGCGGGAGATACAGAACTTGGAACTTCAATACGACCCTGTCAATTATTGCTTCCGGGTCAAATGCTTGTCCGGTGACGAAGTCAGCATAGTCACCTTGGTGAAGCAAATCTTGGACGAGTTGACCAAGAAAGAAACCCAGAAAGGACTGGTAAGCACTCGGCAATGATGAGCCTACGTAAATGAAATCATGTAACAAGTTTGAAGGACACAAGCACAAAGATAGCCAGTTTCAAGCGATGGCAGACGCAAATTTCCCAGACACCTCAAAAGATCGTGATTCCGGAGAAATATTCGTATCCCCGAGATGTTGCTCTGTGCAGCATCTGCGCTACTTGGTGCGTGGCAGACGACTTGTTCAGCAAGGGAGTCACAGCCAGCAAACTACTCCCAGAGAGCGCACTTTCGAAGCTGCAAGAGTTGACCAATACTGTACTGGTCACTAGCTCCGATAGAAAAACAGTTTATATTGGAGCGCCCGGGACTGAACCAGTTGCAAAAATCAAGCAGAAGCTTGATACACTTGCCAACTTCTTTGTAAGTTTCGACCCCATTCAGTTACCTAGTAACTTATCCAAGATCCATCGACCAACCACATGTTTAGGCGCTAGCATCGAAAAATACAACTCAAGTCGTCGGAATCTTTCTCTACAACGAAGGCGACAAAGCTGCCGTTGGGGAATACAGACGCGTCGCAGATGGCAACGATAGACTTCTGAGAACTTACATCTTGGATCGTTTCGATTGGCCTCACACGAGCCATCGCTACCCTACGATATTCCAAAGAAGTGTGTTGGTGAGACTCAACCCAAACAACGAACCATGGCAGGACGGTCGATCCTTATCCAGCACGGTTCAACCAATTGTGAAAAACGGGAGCGAAACAGAGAAATTCGGCGCTTTTACGCAAGAGAACTGGAACTACCCTGCTAAAGATTCTGTTCTGGCCCCAGAGTCGGATATCTCTTTGAAACCATTGGGTTTGGTGACGCAGCCGTCCATGTTTACGCCAGAGATCGAATCATGGGTGTCCAGCATCTCGTCTTTGCAAAACGAAGACCTTGCATCTAATATAGTACATGAAAATGTTGAAGTAGGCGACACCGATAGCCAGCAACCCGGAGTTGAGCTCACTGCGATATTGCCCGCTAACAACCAAATGCGGTCCCTTCACGAAGGTTCTCGGGCAAGCACCAGCGAGGATCGCCCCGAGAACGGTGATTTCACACCGTCCGTACAACAGGAACCTACGGCCCACGAGAGAATGAGCCGACATGAGGACATTTCCAAACCCAATGTGCCCTTAGCAAATGGAAGTCAGGAACATCAAAATAGTCCGCGAAAATTACCAGCTAACGGCTGCCTTCCACTCACGGACAACATGCACTGCCTTCCTAATGAGAATGACCCTTTCCAGCATCTCATTGGAGAATTTCGGCGAATCGCTGGTCGGCCAGTACGTGGAATCGGGGGAGATCCTATCGACGAGCCCAACATGAACGCTGCACTATCAGCATGCGACATTGCAGGAGAGCCTCAAATTACCAATCGACGCGAAAAAGACACACGGTCTTATCATCTGACCATGAGACAGAAAGCTGGTGCGCCCCGAAACGTGGATTTTGTTTTCCCCGAATTCGATCCAGAAATGATGCCATCCATCAATGAGTCTTTGACAAAGCTAATGGCCCCTCTCAGAATGTGGGCAGGCATGATAGATCTCGAGATAGAGTTAGGGCGTTTTTACTTTTTGAACGTCCAAGCTTCACGCATCCAGCAACCAGGAGACATCGACGATGACAAACACTACAAGATCCGCGACATTCAGAATGAACTCAACAAGAGACATACAGCCGACGACAAGCTTTGTTTCACCAGGATCCTGTCGAGTCTAGGTGCCGATGCCAACTATATCGCTCGTATTAGCGATCATGATGGGAATCAGATGTGGAGGCGGCCAACGGATGGACGAACATCTACTTACGAATTCACTTGCCGAGCTGGGGCAGTGGGCGGCACCGAATTTCATTTCGTGGTTGAAATAAATGCGAAAACTTTCACCAGCAGAGTCAAGGAGTTCAAGCCCATCCAAAACAGCTTCGCCGTGTCCTGTACCAAGCATGTCTGGGACTTCCGACTTGTGCTCTCAAAATCACCAAACATTATTGATGTTTGTGAGCAATTCGCTCGGGATCTTGTGGGCTCATTGCAAGTCAGGTATGCCCAAACCGAAACCAGGACATCTTAACTTCTTTCATCTGACCGTCTACGCAGACCGAATAACGATCTAATACCTGAACTAGAAGTATCGTATGATAAGGGATGCGGCATTCAGATTCTAGCAGTTCGCACGCGCAATAAGGCCTGCTGTGTCAGTGAAAGAAACATCAAGGTTCGCAAGTCAACCCAGGCTCATCCCACTACGGAAGTCCAGAGACTATACGTCAGCGAAATCTGGGAAATGGACCGCCTAGACATTATTGACGACGAACGACGCGTCCAGCTCAAGTTCGCGAGGTTTAAGCAGGACGATGAACACCCTTCCATGCCATCTATGTGGTACGAGGCTACCTTGAAGTCTGATACTTTGACTAAGGCGTTCGAGCAGAACCAATCTCTGGAACTTGGCGATGAAGTCGAGTGGACATCAGAGAACCTCCTGGGAAGTGGAGCAGTCGAAGAGCTGATTCGAAAAGCAGGTGTGATGGTGAAAAAGATGGACGCGGTGGGCTATTGGAATGATAACCATCAAGCAGACTTGTTGGGCGAGGTAAAGAGATCTGCGAGGGGCCAAGAAGTACCGATTTTTTGGTAACTTTGACCAGAAGAGTCATGGCGATCTTGAACGACGATCGACGCTCGAATATTTGTCGATTGCCAGCGTTTGGAACGCAAGTGCACCCAGTTGCAAGTCAAGCTTAGCTGACTATTTTGCTTTCAAGATCCCTGCTATATGGAGGCAATGTAGCTTGTGGCACTTTGCCTAAGAGACGGCCTGGGGCAAATGCCATCTAGCTGCTCTTTGCTGAACTTGAAAGGTGCCCACAAGAGATAGGTATTTTAGCCGAGCACTACCCCTACAGCGTCAGTTAGCAAATCCAGTCATCGCCATTTGCTTACATGGCCGCGGATTAAGAACCAACTATGACTTTGTAAAGGGGCTGAGATACAGTTACCCAAAGCTAACAATCAGAGTAATTCAGTAGAGTCGCTAGGTCGCATACGGTGACGCCGGATACCATCAGTGTTAGATGCCTATCATCAGACAAGTGAGCCATATATCATGGGTGATTGGTCTCATGAAATGCCGGCCTGGTGTTGATCTAAGTCGTGCTACAACCAAAGGTGGCGTTTGCGGATTCAGAGAAGGGTTTGAACCATGTCCATTTTTTTTGTTCAAATGTGATGTTTCAATTCTCGTAAGGGGGGCATGAAGCGTTCCTCATGCCTGTTTGCAAGGCTACTCTCAAGTCTATTTTACAACAATGCTTGGTTCCAGTCTTTCACCCCGCCCGTGCGCAATGTGCGCATGCATATATACGCGCTCTCTCTCTATCGAAGTGATCCTAGTCCACTTTCATATTTCGTGGGCTCCCAGTCTGATATCTATCATATCACCGCCGCTTTCTAAAACGTTGCAAGTGACCGAAGCTTAACCCGAACCCCCTTTGCGTCGAAGACTCTTCGACTTTATCGGAGAACGAGAGCGCAATTTCTCCTAGAGTGCGCTCAGGTCCAAGGGGACAGTGCTGACGCGACCCGCGCGGTATCTCTTCGCACCGCCGCCCTGGAACGGTCGAGGTTTGGGCAACATGCTGTCGTCGACGAACTTCCATCGTGAGTCCTGGACGAAAAACCGCTCTCCACCACCACCACCTCCTGTTCCGCGAGGGCTCGCTATTGCGCTGCCCGTGGGACTTGGACTCTTGTTTGTTGAGCCGTTCGTGGGCGCCAGGGTGTAGGCGCTCGGATCCAGCATTGAAGAGCGCAGATTTGATTGTGCACGCGGTCGGGAAGAAGTCGCATCTAGTGATGAGGCAGGTGGTGGGGGAGCAGAGGAAGGAGGTGGTGGGGGTGGAGCTGGAGGGGCTGCAGTTGGTGATGAACGTCCGCTTGTTGCACGCATAGCTGCTTGTACGGCTAAATTTGGGGTTGACGCATTACTTGGCGGTGGCGGAGGCTGCGAGCGGGAGGTGACCGTCGGTGGCCGTGAACTTGAAGCGGGTGGTGGCGGCGGGGGCGGCGGAGGAGGAGGAGCCGGAGCCGAAGATGGGGGAGGAGGTGGAGGGGGTGGCGGTGGAGGAGCTGGGGCTGGCGATGACGGGGCCGGTCGAAGAGCGGGTGGCGCTGGTGCCGATGATGGAGGCGGAGGGGGAGCTGGAGCGCCGGGTAGCGGAGGAGGCTGAGGCGGTCCTGAACTCATGGTTGAGGGCTTCCTAGTCCCGGGTCGTGGAGGTGGTTTCTTGCCAATCGGTGGCGGCGGACCTTTGGAAGATGCGATTGACACTGACGACAGAGGTCGCGGCTTGCCGCTGTTGGATACATTTCGGAGATGTGATACCGCAGGGTTTAAGCCGGGGGCTTTTGGAAGGTCCGGAACCGAGCGTCCTGGTATCGCCGGCGCGGCTGAAACGGGGGGTCGAGGAGCCGAAGGGACTTTGGGTGCGGATGGTTGGTCGGAATCTGACAAGTAAGAGGCGTTTTGTGTGGCTACACGTAGAGTAGATATTAGAGTTAGGTCGGAATGTGACGATGATGACTTTGGACTCACCTCCTGTATCGACGCCGCCTCCACGCTTCTTCAGCTTCGGCATGCCGCCACTGAACAAGCCGGCAAGCTGAGGAGCTGGCTCGCTCGCGCCCCCGGCATCCCGGTCAGGTTGTGGGAGGGGCGGTGCGCCCATCGGGGCTGATCGGTCGTTCGTGACAGTCTTCTTCAGCGCCCTCCCTTTCATAATATCGCCCATGAGAGCGCCCTGGGCATCTCCAGTATTCCGTGGTTGCGTCGGTGGAGGCGGTGCCATGCCGCCGGATGCCTTTGGCAGCACAGGAACCGGAGGGGCACCTCCGATGGGCGGTCCTCCTCGGCCTCCACTGGAGTTCCCGCCAACCGACGGTGCTGACCGATCGTTGGTGACAGCTTTCTTCAGTGACATGCCCTTTTGGATATCGCCGAGGAGAGCACCCTGCTCTTTCGTTAGCACGAACTATGGGCTAAAGCCATGGCCATTGCTTACTCGGCCGGCGCCTGCGCCTGCGGGTGGACGCGGCATTCCTCCTGGGGGAGGGGGCGGAGGCGGTGGTGGCCCTCCCATGCCCGGAGGAGGAGGCGGCGGCGGAGGCGGTGGTGGAGGAGGCATCCCGACGACGATGGGGTGCGTCAAGCGGTGTCGGTGGGCCGTCGCCCGGAGTCTAGCACATGCGAAGACGGGGTGGTCGATGGGACGGTGTAGAGAACGGCAGCTAAGATATGCAGTAGAGCCACCTCCAACGCGATGTGACGCCTGCCAAATCGGTGGTGTGAAGTGCAAAGTAAGTTGTAAAGTCGACTGGTTGGAGTGGATGTTGGCCAATGGTCAATGGTCAATGGTCAATGAGATTAGATTATCTTGATGCCTAGAAAAGCACATGCGTCACCAGGGTCTGTGGCGCAACCTTGATGCAACACAGCCACACCCTGGGGGCCTGAGGACTCTCTCACCCGCCTGCCAGCCCAGGGAGACCGACTTATACATAGTAGATCTACCTAAGAACTTATTTTGAAACAGAATTTACTCGGGCTATATACATAACGTAATGATTCTAAAGGTTTCCTTAAGGTTAAGCCTAGGGCCTAGGTTCTTATGTTATGTATTAAAGAAGCAGGGACTTATATATGAGGCAAAAGCATGCTAGTTTAATGTGTATGTATATACGAAAGTCTAGTGTGCTAAGAATTGACCTGCTGCCAGCTCGCCAGCCACTCTAGGCGACTAGGCCCCTAAATTGCCAATTGTGCCTTTCCTTTTAGTGCCTACCTACCTATCGCCTAGGTGCTCGGGGCCCGGGTGGTGATGGCGTGGCATATAATCACAATCAAGTTCACATCTGATACCCTTCGGGGCATAGCATCGTTACCAATGTATCTTGGCGCCATAGCGCAACGGTAATAATTAGTGCCTAGGTATCTACTAATGAATAGAGATAATTAAAAGGAAGGCGACACGGTATGGTAGATCTTGAGCAGGTAATCAACTACTACCTAGGTAGGTACTATGACCTCCAAAGGTTTCTTCGGCCGCACGCCATCACACCCTATGCTACCTCAAGGCGGAATTCCAATCTGCCGTATTGGTAAATTTAAGCTGTGTTGGTTTGCGTCGCGTGTGTCTTGGAAGTGGTGAGAATATGCAATTGTCTACTGCCTGCATTACGAGTGTGGTTTATACTAAAGCCATGATGGCGAGAGACCCGTAGGTAAACTTGCCCCCGTTGCTACTACCAAGGGTGTATCCGGACACGCCGGGTTCATCCTGTTGTTTGCATCGGATCGGGTCGTTGCTAGCTCCGTGGGTAATGGAATGTCAGGTCAAACATATAGATCAAAGCATTTGAGTAGTAGAAATTGATCTGCTATGTGTTGTAAGTTGATTAAACAAGGTCACAGAAGCCTTGAGAGCAATAGTACAGCTGATTAATCGAACTCTTCCCTGATCACATTAATTTTGAATTTAGAGGGTCTATAAAAGTTAAACATTTGAACTACGTGACCTATCATCAACCCATGGTACCTATGCCACACTAGTATTGTATACTTCACGTAATTCACATTCTATAAACTCAACCTCGGAATAAACTAAAGTTGGTTGAACCTTGGATGGCAATCGATCAGGGTTCAGGCAAGCATCGAAGGTCATACTGGGCGGCAAATGATGGAGTTGGTGCCGTTGTTGTATGTAATTACCCACGCATCCATACCTTGTTGGTCGAGTGCAAGGAGATGGGGGGGGGTTCCAGACTCCGCATATGACATCGTGGAGATGCAGCACAAGGATGACAGACAGGCACTTACCACAACAACGCCACAGCTCAGTAATCTATTTACTCATCAGGTCGGCATGCTCGAGTTGGTATCTCGGCATCCACTCTGTCAGTTCCTGAACTTGCCGGGGAATCGTTCTGGCTAGGAGTATCTATGTGGAAACTCGCGGTTAAGCAGGCGGCAGCCAGCTGCATGGCCTGCACATGGGCAGCTACGAACAATGCTCCGTCGTCGTCAACTTCCTAGTTACGCGTGGGTACCTACCTACTTAGGGAAGTAGACATGGGCTAGAATCATCGATTCCCGGCCTCGGGGTCGTTCCTACCATACAGGTAGCTAACATAGGGTACCCTGATGGTTCAGAGAGCTTGTACCTTCTTGAACGCCTATGCCAAGCGTATTGAAAGCTTGCAGATTCGGTCACGGTGCTACGTGTGTCTACCCATCAAGGTGTCATTCTCGTATTACGAGCTATTTATTCAACAGGTGTTTTCTGTTTTTCCATGACCAAAGGGGCCTCAATCGTAGTATATTAAGCCCCTCGAGTCCCGCCCGGCTACGTGCCCAGCACCATCATTGTCTTCAACTATTCTTTGAGCAATTCCCACTCGTTGACCCATATAACAACAACAAACAGCTCACCACTATTCAATATTTTCGCTCCGATACTTGATAGATGACCATCGGCTAGACGACAGTTCCAGTCGCAGGGTTTTCAAGGTCTTAGACTAGGGTGTCCCCCTTTTTTTTTTTTTTGATATGGTATGTTAGAGCCTGTGGTTGACACCCACCATAGCTATACGTATCCTGTCCCGGATGCTAGGTTTTGCTAACAAAGTTTTCTGACAGAAGATTATCAAATAGCAGATTTCGAAGCTATACTCGCCCTGACCCTCTAGGCGCGAAACCGGGACGTTGGCGAAATGGCACCTAAACATCTGGGCTTGGACAAGCTCCCAAACGAACTCATATTGCATTGCGTTCAGTTTATGGATACCAATACACGTGAGTGCTTCGCGGCAACGAGCAAGGTAAACCCAATCTTTATCTTTGCCCATGGGTCTGCGCAAGTGATACTGATTTGAAGGCAGGGAATGGCCGAACTACTTAAGAGCTTTGAGCGCAGTCTCAGCATCTTTCGCACAAACTTGTTTGTATCCCCCCCCACGGGAAACATCCTGTCCTCGGCCTCCCACAAGCGTGCCGTATTACCATACGGCACATTTGAACTGGTCCGCGAGCTCGAACGCAGAGAAGGCAGATATGAGTTCCTCATGCATAATTGTCCAATAAAATGCGCAATCGCTTGCCCCCCATGGCTCCCTCCTTTGAGCCCACTACAACAATATCGCTTGGGGACAATTCTAGAACGAAGTTTGCGTCAACTCGATCAAATCTCAGATATCGCTGCCCATGAAAAATACCCGCCTATCAAGTCTGAGTCTTACGGTGCGATTCTCGGCGGGGTGTTTTCTCGCCCATCTGCTTTGTTGCCCAGTGAAGCAGAAGAGTACACACACAACCCCTTGACCAGACCTCATGCTCGGCCTGAGCAGATTAAGTATATTCAGTCGCTGTCACCTGAAGACCTTACAGGCCTCGTGTACCTGGTCGACATTCTCGGGTTCACACTGACATGCTCCTGTTCGAGGTACCGTGTTGAACGCAAAACAGTCACCGAGGAATGCATATTGCGGCACGGCCCGTGGTTTGTGTATGCTCGTATCTCCAGAAACACAACCTTGTTGCAGATGAGCGAGTTCATGATATCTGCAGGCATCGCTGAGTTGAGGGAGTGGGAGGCCGGCAAAATTCAAGGCCCCCCTGGGCTCAAGATGACGATGACCCGTCTCTTCAATCAGAAGATCTTAAACGGAAGTAACCGCGATGGCTCCGACCAGGATTACGCGAAAGTGATGGAATGCTTAGTGCTGGGTGATGACAAAAAGGGTACAAGAGGCAACACTCAGGTTTCAGTAAGCCATGTTAGATCCGAAGCTATATTGGGACATTGATATGAAGACGAAACGAATGTCCCTCCCTTCCTTTTAGTATTTTGACTTTGGATTCATACACATAACTCCACCACGAAAGAATACTTCTGTGTAGCAAAAGCGCATTGAATCGCTCTATCGAACAATAGAAATATTATCATCGAAAAGCGGCCGGTTTGAACTTCAAATAATTGGCCATTTTGATCTATTCCGACTTGATCAGCATGGAGAAATCCACATTCTTGAAATAGGCGAGTATTCAAACTCTCCTAGTCAGGAGCTTCGGACTAGACGCTCATCCGCCGATACGAAGACAGTGTGATAGCCATGCACGAGCTGACTCCTGTCTTGCATAAGCAGACCGTGATACCTTAATTGGTCTCGGCCCATATGCCATCTAGCATTTAGATCAGTAGATGAGAGCTGCGACGTCTTTCGGTGCTAGGCAGACATCCCTCGGGAAGGCTATACACGGCCCGCCGGCCGTAATAGAATACGACATCAACCTACCATGGTATACTCAAACGATCGATCGAAAGAACCAGAGCCTGCCGCGAAAGCCTAGGAAAAGCATCGGCGTACTACCTTTTACTCAGTCGTCCTCTTTACCTCGATAGGAGATTACCGACCCAACCGACAGACCTCCGGCGACGCCGACGCGATCGATACCGTCAAAAGACTTCACTTCTCGTCCGCCCCCGTAAAAGGCCGACATTCCTTCAACACAGCACCGATCACGAGCCCGTAGGGCGGGGCCAACAGATACGGCTTAACTTTCACGTGTGCCTTTATAGTTTGAATTAGGAGGATATTGGGCACATGTAAACTATTACAGGAGATAGCCCTCCCACGCCGCATGTCCCTAGGGAGACCTGAAGTAATACTTTAAAGTAAAGTAGACTTTCCCCCGGCGTTAAAACTTCAATCAATCAATCAATCAATCAATCGATGCTAGGCAGGCAGGCGGTTTTATATTCAACTGGCTGCTCGTCGCCCACCATCGTTCTGCCCCAACGAACTTGCCGACTCACGATAGTTTCCATCTTCGTCCCCATTCCCCGAGTCATCAGAGCCACGTGCAGAGAATCATGTATCAACCCAGGGTTTGTGGTTTAGTGGTATAATACTCCCTTAGCATGGGAGTGGTCCGGGGTTCGATTCCCCGCGGGTCCAGCGTACTCGTACGTGGTTAAGTCTATCCCAGATTCAAGACATTTCATTTTGCTGATTCGGCACAGGTATAGACATTAGGTATTGGCGGGCGTCGATGATACGTAGCCCGTCACGATACGGGAATGTACGAATGAGTAATACTAGGTAGGTAGGTACTGGTATAACTTGGAACTCCTTGATGCCGTGATTCTGGGATGGGGAAGTTGGTCCAACGTTGTTAAAATAAAGCTCTCGTATTCATACAATACTTATGCATATGCATGCAGTATTACATATAGTAGAAACTTTAAAGTGTAAGTTCCAAATAAGGCTTCAAGTTGAATTTACTTTCCAAGGACGTTGTAACGCACCCAAAGGGGTGCCTATAGGTGCAGAAAAGCATGTGATAGAGGACCTTTTGGGGCTTTAACTAGGTACATAAGTATAAAAGGTTTCCCGCCCACCCTATTCGACTGGACCTCTAGTTCCGTGAATCTCAATTCAATATTCACCTCTTAACTCGACCCCTATTTCTAGACCTTCTTACGGACAACACCCCGTCGCATGAGAAACGTGTTTTCAGCACACGGAATAGTATTCTATCGTTTGCCTACCTACACGTCACAGAACAGAATTACAGCACTTTACCACGACAATACCAAAACACAGAACGTGGCGAGCCCTAAACATGACCGTCTCCAGTTGCTTCTATACGGAACCGTGACACTTAGGTCCATTCTACATTCCAGGCTCCTGCCATTACAAACCATTCGACTTCGGTACTAACATTGGTCGCTGGTAATAAAGCGTCCGGCCAAGGGCGACACTGCCAGAGTCCGCCCAGTCTCTCGGTAAACCGTTCATGGAGATACCTGTCGTCTTGACGGAGTAGAATAGAACATAGTCTCAAGCGATAATACTTGCAGCGCTGTTCCATCAGGTGATGTGGAACAGGGAACGGGCGCATTTCCATGGGATGTGGTCTGGATCGCAACTCAACTAACATAGACGAGCGACTCGGGATGGGTGATGAGGCTGGAATGGACAGTGGGCTGACCGATGTGGCTTTTAATGCCTGATGGCAAATATATTGCCCAGGTGATGTTGTAGTAGGCCTTCACCAAGGGCTTTATCTCGAGTGGATATACCTACCTAGGCATGGTCGTTTAGGATATTGTAGGATTCCTTTCCTTCAGAAAGGTAAATGGCATCTTATCCTCGGGTGTCATTAAGCACACAAATGGCGAGTGCTTTTAACATGAAATGCTTCATCCGAGCCCCGAGATTTTGGTGTAGGGCGTACTGTTGTAACCTGGAGATACCAACCCCCTGGTGGGTCAGGCGCGGTGGTACCTTACAGATCTTAGCAGTGGAGTCAGCGGAGTCAGGACTCAGGACGGGGAATATATATCACTCGCTGGTCACGCTAAGCTTTTTCGGCGCAAGGGACAGGCAAGACAGGCATGACAGGTCTACTCGTACAGGTCCCGGACAGGCCTAGGCGACCGAGGCGACTAGGGGAATGCAGCTCCAAGCTCGACCGGCATGGGCATGGGCATGCTAAGCAACTGTTCCCACCACCACCACCACCTTCACCTTCACCTCGTGCACACCTTGATCAGAAATCAGAAATCAGAACTCTAACAACCAACCTGCGCCCGTACGGTGTCATCGTATCAACAATCCCATAATACTGCGACAACTGACATCGTCACATGCGTTATCTTTGTTGGATACGCCTACCCAGTCTACGCTCGAACAGATCCATCGTTGTACCATCCTCTTGGAGCACATCCCGAAACAAAGGACCTAGGTTGAAGCAGCCGCATTGGCCGACCGAAAACACCATACATCGCACGAGAACCTCTGTATACACCCCTCGCCGCGAAGAGATTCAGGAACGAGAAGGGCCGTCGACCCCACATTCCCAGACACGATGCCTTCCCCGCGACGATTGCGCTACTTCTTCATAACCGTTCTCGCCATCGTCATTACCATATTGTTTTTCACATCCCAGAGGCGGCAGTCGACGCCGCGTGATCCTCGAACCATAAACAGCTTCTTCGGCAAGACTGTGAACGGCTTGGACCAGCAGAATGGCGCCGCCGGCCAGCTCGTCATGAGCGGCAAAGGATCCTCCGCCAACAACCTCAACCTGAAAGACCACGATGGGGACGGCAGTGTCGACGAGGACGACGAGAAGCTCGCCCAGGAAATGGCCGATCGACTAAAAGCCGCCGAACAACAGGCCAAGGATCAGGCAAATGCCAAGGCTCCGCACAAACCAGATGCCCCAGGCGATGTCATAGGCGTCGGAAGTTCAGCCGGAGGCCAGAAGAAGGGCAAGTCCAGAATCTCGAAGCAAGAAGAGGACGAGGAGGACGAGGAACAGGACGAGACAAAAGTCGACCAAGATGCTTCCGCCGAAGTCACTCTACGCAACATCTTAAAACGATCTCCAGGTATGCAACCGCACCCAACCAAACTACGCACATCGTCAACTATAGTCTAATTGAAATCTCCTCCAGTCGTGATTTTCTCCAAATCGTATTGCCCGTACTCGAAGAAAGCAAAGGGTGTCCTGCTCGAGAAATATATAATCGACCCGGCGCCTTACGTCGTTGAGCTCGATGAGCACCCAATGGGTCGCGCACTGCAGGACTTGCTGCTAGAAAAGACCGGCCGAAAGACGGTTCCAAATATCTTGATCAACGGCCAGAGTGTTGGTGGTAGCGACGATATCGCAGAACTCGACACGAGGAAGACGCTCATTGACAAGTTCAAATCGCTGAGTGACAAGAAGTTTACCATGAAGCAACGATTCACCCGTAGTGATCAGGTCAACGCGTCATGAGACTTCGCTGTCTTTCGTTAATATTTGGACTCTTAATTGTACATATGGGATCAAATCGGGCGTTCGGTTGGCTCACGGTCATGTGCATCAGTGGCGTTGGGGAGCTATGGCATCGGATTCAATTTTACTACTGCCTGCCATGTTACCTTCCTACCTAGATACATACCTACCTAGGCAGGTAAGGTATTTCCGTAGCTAACCTTGTTATGGAGGATTGTAAAAAGGAGAAAGGTAGGCTGAGCTACCAGTTTTTGATTGCTGTACCGATTCAGATATCTGCAAATTCATCATTGCTCTATCACCGGATGTCCACTATCTACCATGCTTTGTGCTTATCGGCTACATAGGTAGGTACGCTGCACGCTCCGTCTAGCCCAAATGGAAGTCGATCTGCAGCTCTTATACAGCCATGAATAATTAACGCGGCCAAGCTTATCGAGCTTGCCTTGCTGACTAAAGCTCTTGTCTTTCTTGGTGCTAAGAATGGAATGTCTTACCTAGGTTACATGGCCTTCGCTTACAAGCAACACTCGTATGCAATACATCTTGGACCGGAATTGAGAGTAGTATTTCTTCGGCAGAGTGGATGATGCTCAGAAAGCTCACATACCAGGTAACTCTGGTTGCAGTACCCGCATTGTGACCTCCGTGGCATCACCATTGGATTCGACCTCACTTCACGCCGGGAACTCGTTCAACTCGAGTCTGATATTAGACATCTTGACCCGAGGTATGGTCATGATGGAACGATTCTCCATTTGCACGCTGTTGGCTGCCGCTGCCGCGGGCGTAGCGGCCAATGCTACCGCTGATTCCGCGCCCACTGTCCGTGTGCTGAACGGAAGCTATCAGGGCCTGTACCTATCAACGTTCCGGCAGGACGTGTTCCTCGGGATCCCGTACGCGCAAGATACCGGAGGCGTTAACCGCTTCCAGGTCCCGCAATCGCTCGAGGAGACTTGGGAAGACGTACGGGGCGCCAAGGTCTACGGCCCGGCTTGTCCGGATGAAGATACAGCGGACGCGCGGTACGGAATGGGTGAAGATTGCCTGAGCATTAACATCGTGCGCCCGTCACAGAACCAGGAGGACGTGGACACGAGGTGGCCGGGGAAACTCCCTGTGATGCTGTGGATTCACGGCGGGAGCTATCAGGCTGGCACGAGTGGGCTGCCGAATTATAATCTGACGTTCCTGGTCCAGCGATCGGTCGATGTAGGCCTCCCGGTCATGGCTGCGAGTATCAACTATCGGAAGGGCGGGTGGGGGAATATGTATTCCAGAGAAATCCAGGTATGAATGGAACTTCCCGCTATTTCGGACTCTCAAGCTCGCAATGTGGAAGGGACCGTCGATACTTGGGTGGTCGATGTGTTGTTCTAGACAGGGCTAATATTTTCGAAAAGGGCTCGGGAAATACGAACCTTGCGCTTCGAGACATGCGCAAGGCACTCACTTGGATACAGGAGAACATTGGTGCCTTTGGCGGAGACTCCTCTTCGGTCACGATATGGGGCGAGTCGGCGGGCTCGTTTGCTGTGGTGTGTACATTTTCCCAGGCCAGCTGTCAAGGCGGCCCAACTCTCATTCTTCTACCTGAAAGACACCAAGAATTATGCCGCATATGTTGATTGAGGCATCTGTTTAGGGTCAACTCATGATGAGCTATGGCGGACGAACAGACGGGCTGTTTCATCGCTCTATCCAAGAAAGCGGTAGTGCGGCCACGGCGTGGTATAACGGAAGTGATTGGTATCAGCCTATCTATGACAATATCGTCGACCAGGTGAATTGTACACAGGCAATCGACACACTGAGTTGCCTCAGATCTGTTGACTATGAGGTCCTGGCCCCTTTTTTGAACTATACGGCGGTCCCGGGACCTGGTTGGTATCCCACTGTGGGTAAGTCGCAACGTCCATAGGTCTTGTCTACTTGGTTGATGGACATCCTCTGCTTCAAACTCCCTCTTTCTCGAATGATCAGCCGTCAAGACAGAGGCATGGATGACAGCACTGAGTTAGAGGGGCATCACATATTCTAACATATACCCATGATAGACGGCGACGTCATCCCCGCCTATCCAACAGAACTACTCCACACGGGGCGATTCGCACACATACCGCACCTCTACGGGTCCAATTCCGACGAAGGCACAGACAACGCCCCGGCAAGCGCCATCAACACGGACGCAGATCTATACAACTACCTCCTGCATAACAGTGGCTTCGGATATCCCGCTTCGACCATTTCCCGTATCATGGAGCTGTACCCGGACGATCCGGCACAGGGGATACCGCTGAACACGGGCTCTGAGCGCTTTGCGGATAAGGGGTATCAGTACAAGCGAGTGGCAGCCATTGTCGGGGATGTGTTCTACCACGCCACTCGCCTCGACGACGCGCGGTACTACGCCAAGGGCGCGCCGACGTACACGTATTGCTTCAACACGCGGCCGATTGCTGGGTACGGCAATGTGGACTTCAATGGTACTGATGGTGATAGTGGTGGCAGTGGCAACACGACGGTCATGCTGGCACCTGCGTACAAGGGCGTCGCGCACTTCAGCGAGGTGGGCTTCGTCTTTGCGAACCCGGTGGCGGTCGGCCCGTGGCCGGAATATCGCGCGCTGAGCAGGCAGATGAGCGAGCAGTGGATCCGGTTCGCCCACACGGGAGATCCGAATGGGAAGGGTCTGCCCCACTGGCCGATGTATGACGAGAGCGAGAAGGGTTTGAATATGGTGCTACAAACGGAAACCCAGGGCGGGTCGTATGTAGAAGAGGATACGTACCGGATCGAGGGACGGGAGTATCTGACGAAGTGGGCGCGGAGGCGACATGTGTAAATGAGTCGTTATCGAACACTGAGAGTCGTGTAACATATTCACGCACATACGATTAGGAAATGCGGTAGGTGTTAATAGCATGCGGTTGATGTCATATTCAGTATTGAAGTATGATGAAGTCCAATTCAATCAGCGGACACAGCTTTTATAATACAACTTGGAGATTTTGGGACACAGCCACACAGGTTTCTTTCGTGTGAAAGGCAAATGTTTTTACAATTGAGCAAGAAGTTTGTTGACATGGTCTTGCAACTGCTCAAGCGGAACATTCTCCACAGACCCGAGCCGCCGGCACTGGACTTCACACAAGCGATCTGAAGTCCACTTGCGTCCCATAACAACAATGACAGGATACCCAACTAGGTCTGCGTCTTTGAGCTTCCACGGGAAATTCTCGGCACGGTCGTCCAATATCAAGTCGATCGGGGGAACAGCGCCCGAGGAAGCTGTTAAGTTTTGCGAAACAGTCATGGCATCCTCGTCCATGTTTCTTCCTGGAATGACCACAACCTCAAAGGGCGCAATGGCGCGTGGCCAGTTCAGTCCTCGTTTATCAGCCAGGTGGTCGGCCACAGCTCCGATGATTCTGGAGACCCCTATCCCATGGCAACCCATCTGCATCGGCACACTTGCCATGCTGTCGGACTTCGTGGAAACCACCTGGCCGTCCTCGGCCATGGCTGCAGGGACTTGAACGTGGGCATCAAGTGCTTCGGAATACTTCGTACCTAGATGAAATGTGTGCCCGAGCTCAATAGCCTTTTGGACGGTGAGCTTCCCGGATGTGCAACGAGGGCAGTGATCGCCGTCGTGGATGCGGATTGTATTGAAAGGTTCACCGTCTGATGACGAGGTGACGTATTGCTTGTCAAGCTCAGATAGGTCAACCTCGACCTGAGGAGGAAGCACAGGAAGCTGGACAGATTCAGCTCGAAGTCCATCAACGAACTGTTGGCCGAGTCTGTAGTCGACTATGTTCAGGATCTGTGGCCGCTGGTCGGTTGAGGAATTTGAGTTAAGCGTCGACTCCCACAACGGCAAAGCATCCTCAATACTAGAGTCTAAGCCTGGAAGTATGGACTTGAGAGCATGGGTGTTAACGTCGGGGTGGGTGAAGGAGGTCGGATACCAAACATTGACAAGAGTTTTCCTGTCCTTGGAGATGCCTCGCCAAACCCGGGCAGTGGTACCACCCTCAGCATTCTCTTGCGGGGAGACAGGCCGCGCAGCAGCCAGCTCTTCGTTTGCAACGTAGCTGCAATCTGTACAACTTATCACATTGTCTTCTCCTATTGGCGAAGGCAAGTGGTATTCGTGACTGAGATCACCGCCAATGTCGCCAGAGCTAGCTTCTGCGACGAGATAGGGTAGCTTAAGCTCATCGAATAGTTGGTTGTAAACAGCACGTGCTTCCTCATATGTCTTCAGCGCTGATGTAAGAGAGTGGTCGAACGTGTACAAATCCTTCATGACAAACTCTCTTGATCGGAGCACGCCATGTCGCGGACGGATTTCATCACGGTACTTGCGGCCTGGAGAATTAGACTTGATGGTATGCTTCAGGGTGCACTATGACTCACCAATCTGATAGAGTCTTAGAGGTAGGCTCTTGTAGGACTTGATTGTTTTTGCTACTAATGATGTGATTTCTTCCTCGTGAGTTGGCGCCAATATGTATGGAACATCTTTTCGATCAGCGAAGCGAAACAACTATGCCCATTGTCAATATTCACATAGTTTCAGATGGATTTGAACTTGCTTTAAGCATACTTCTTGACCATAGCCCTCTAGCCGATTTGTCTGTTGCCACAATGCTTGAGATGATATGGAAGACAGTGACACTTTCGAAGCGCCTGGCTGAACATGAGCAGGAGGGTATTGATGGTGAGGCAATAGTCGGGCGACGAAGACATACCCAGATGAGACATATGCTTGTCGATTAAGTTCTCCAGCTTCGTCAGTACCCTTTCACCCAAGGGTAACATATGAAAGATGCCGGCATGTGACTATAATGAAAGTTAGTAATTTCGGACGGCATATGTAGCAGGTGGGGAGTTCACTAACCTGTCGCAGGTAACCTGCCCGTATGAGTTTGGCATGGCCATCTGATATTCAATATCAATATTTGTCATCCCAGTCATAGCGGGAGACGGCTCGTCAAACCTTCATGTTCGGTTGGCGTGAGACCGCCAGTGGCCAGCCAGAACCTAGAAAGGCGGGAGTATTGACATGGCGTTGGCGATCCTACCGACTGCGAAACTCGAGTCAGGGGCGCTTGATGATTGAAATCGAGGAACGGGAACGTACTGCACTGTTGATGTAACGACGTTGTGCTTTGCTAGCCTGTTGTCGTATAGAACTATAGCATTGTTGTGTGTGCCTGATTAAATATGTCATCTTGACTATCGCATGTGTTTGGCGAGATTTGTTGTGCTAGTAAGCCAAGAGCGAGGATGCGTTATGTGATGCAGTACATACTTCCATCAAGCACTTAGCTCATGGAACGGAGTTAGTCGCAATAGGCCTGGATGATCAATATTCTAGGTTAGTACCACAATGTCACCACAACATATTTAATCAAGCCCAAGCCAAAAGTGACCTGTATAAATGTAACGAGACCTACACATCCCTAATGCGATATCTACAGTAAGTACCTAGTACACTGTCCTAAATGTTTAATTTAGATGACCACAAAGTCTACGGTAAGACTCGGTTTAATGTTGCAACTTGTTAGCGCACTTAGCTAGTACCTAGGTACCTAGCCTTGAACGCTAGATAGCGCAAGTTGATCCACCGATAGTGTGCCGAGCCCCTCCTGATTGGCGATTGGGACCCTGCTTCTGAAGCCTCGCCCCGCTCAACTTTTTTTTCTTGGGCCCTGTCATCCTGTATTCTCATGCTCGTGCATTGATTTGTTACTGGGGGTCAACTTCAAGCTGCAGACCAACCCTCAGCTCATCCTAGTTTCAAGGCCTCATACGACATACCTGCGCCCACATCTGGAGCGCATACATATCGTATTCAATGGCGAGCTTCGATGCATCTGCACTGTCTAAATTGACAGCGAGGCTTGATAGCAAACTTGCCGAGTCCAAAAACAAACGAATCGACTCCAAGGATATCAAGAGCAAGAGGAAACTCGACCAGTCTGCCGACTCGGCGCAGCCGCCTGCGAAGAAGAGGAATCAACAGGGCAAGACTGATTTTTCACAAAACGGCCAGCAGAACAGGAAACCCAACGCGAGTCCTCACACAAAACCGAAGGCGCAACCGAGAGACCGCCAACCCTTTGCGAAGCCGAACGGCAAACCAAATGGCAAACCGAATATCCAATCCGGAGCTCGCCAGGCCCATGGCAAGCCGAGCACTCAGTCAAGGAACTCGAGCTCTTCCTACCAGGACAAGAAGCCTCAGGCGACCCCTCAGGCGAGCAACGAAAATGTATTGCTAGACGAAATAAAGGCTCTTGGGGGTGACGAAGACGACTACAAGCTGGTTGGGGACATCGATTCGGACGACGATGCTGTCAACGAGCAGGCAGGGCGCAAAGACGCAGACAGGAAACTTCGCGACGAACTTGCATCCTTCGCTGCCGGGCTCGGTTTCGACCAGGTGCAGCCAGACCCCGTTGGTGAAGAGTCTGACGCCGATGATGATCAAGGACACGAGGATGTGTCCGCCGACGAAGACGGCGAAGACGTGGAACAAGACGACGAGGGCGACGAGAGCGACAATGACGAAGCTGAGGATACCCCAGCTACTGATCCCAAAAGGAAAACGGTCAGTAAGCCTCCCCAGCACTTAATCCTTGCGTTGTAGAGACACTGACGTCGATGAAGATCTTTGAGCCTCGTCCGGATTGGTACGCTGCTCAACTCAAAGCTCTTCCCACCCCAACCTCGGACGGAGTAACGCCCTTCACGGCAACGATATCTGCCTTGAAACACTATGCAAAGACCCTCCTCGACGAAGATACCACCGAGTACAGCGCCTCATTTGCTGCCTCTTCCACGCGCAAGTTTATGTCCACGATCATGTCCTCCGGTACCATGTCGGATAAGGTGTCAGCTTTGACCCTTGCCATACAAGAGTCGCCGGTGCACAACATCAAGGCTTTCGAGAACCTGCTGGCCCTGGGAGCGAAGCGAAGCCGTGGCCCAGCACTTGCAGCTCTCGCGGCGCTGGTGGATCTTCTTGGACCTGGTATGATTTTGCCATCAGACAGGCGATTACGCACCTTTGCCTCTCAGCTCGGGCTTATCGGAACCCTGCAAAAGTTCAATATCAAATCCTGGTCTGCAGGACAAGAGCTGCCAGGGAAGATATCCAAAGCACACTTATTGTCATGGTACTTTGAAGACTGGCTGAAGGACGCCTATTTCAAGATGATACAGAGTCTTGAAATTTGGTGTGACGATGAAGTCGAGTATGCCCGGACGAAAGCTGTCGATCAGGTCTTTGCACTGCTTCGCGACAAGCCGGAACAAGAGTCCAACCTGCTTCGTCTGCTAGTAAACAAGCTCGGTGATCGAGATCGAAAGATTGCGTCCAGATCATCATACCTCCTTCTCCAGCTGCTAACCACGCATCCCCGCATGAAGCAGGTAGTTGTAAAATCCATCGAGGATGTCATCTTTCGACCTGGACAAAAGAATCGTGCCAAGTATTATGCTGTGAACACTCTCAACCAAACGATCTTGAGTAGCAAAGAACCTGAACTCGCAGATTCTCTGCTCCGCGTTTATTTCGGCATGTTCTTGTCTCTTCTCAAAAGCGGCGATCTTGGTCATCTTGATGGTGCACTCGATGGCACCAAGAAAGAGAAGCCAGGGAAGCAAGGGAAGCAGAGACGGAAGCCAAGGCCATCGAAAGACGCGGATGAATCCAAGGCCGATGCAGGGGAGACAGAGGCGGCTGAGAAACTTGTATCAGCGATCCTCACTGGAGTGAACCGAGCTGTCCCTTTCTCGCAAGCAGACCAGTCTACGTACGTTTTCTTACTGGTTATACTTTGCTTTCAGCTTGCTAATAATACCTTTCAGACTCGAATCTCACCTAAACACACTGTTCCATATTACCCACTCTTCAAACTTCAACACCAGTATACAAGCTCTTATGTTGATACAACAGTTGTCGGCAACCAGGCAGCTTGCTACGGAAAGATATTATCGAACTCTGTACGAATCGCTGCTGGATCCCCGCCTGATCACCTCATCGAAACAGGCATTATATCTTAACCTTTTGTATCGGAGTCTCAAGGCCGACGTCGATGTACGTCGTGTCAAGGCTTTCGTCAAGCGGATGCTACAAATCCTAAATGTGCATCAGCCATCTTTTGTGTGTGGTATTCTCTACTTGGCTACCGAACTTTCCATTACCTTCCCTGATCTCAACACCCTCCTCAGCGAACCTGAGGAGCATGAATTTGAGGAGCGGGCGGCGCTACCTACCACTGCAGGTACTTCAGGTGAAATCAATGATGGCTTCCAAGTTCCTGAGATCACCAATTCTTATGACGGACGGAAACGCAACCCCGAATACAGCAATGCCCACCTCAGCTGTCTATGGGAGTTGCTTCCGTTCCTGAAGCACTACCATCCATCCGTCGATGTCTTCGCACAATCTTTCCTCAGCGGCGAAAACGCAAACAAGAAGCCCGACCTAGCCAATCATACACTCATCTCATTCTTGGATAAGTTCGTATACAAGAACGCCAAGGCCACGGACCAAGTAAAGGGCGCTTCAATCATGCAGCCGATTGTGGCCAGCGGCCAAAGCAAGATTCTCTTGTCCAGCAAGCCTTCCGCGAAGGATGCGAACTCGGTAAACTCGGCGTCGTTCTGGAACAAGAAGAGCGACGAGGTAGCTGTAGAGGATGCCTTCTTCCACGAGTACTTTACAAACATGGGCAAGCCAGGCCAAGCCGAACGGGAACAACAGAGGAAGGCGAAGAAGGATGCCGCAGGCGATGGAGAGGACGAGGATGATGAAGAAGCCAACGAAGATGAAATCTGGGACGCGTTGGTCAACTCTCGCCCTGAGATCCAGGAAGACTCAGACGACGGAGCCGACTTCGATGATATGATGAGTCTCGATGATTCGGAGAAGGAGTTTAGGAAGGCGATGGAGGAAGATGACGACGATGACGACGATGCGCTGAACTTGGACGACTCAGACATGGAGTTAAGTGATGATATGGAAGATGAGGAGGAAGAGGAGGAGCCCGCGGCTGCTGAGAAGAAGGACGAAAAGAAGCCGGAGTCTGAACGCAAAAGGAAAAAGAAGGCACTGAAGGCGCTACCCCTATTTGCTTCTGCCGACGACTATGCAGAGATGCTTGCTCAAGACGCAGATGGCATGTAGGATGTCATGCCGGGCGATTGTTGTACATAAAACTAGTCTCACTGGAATGTACAAAAACAACATTTACAGGTCAAATAATATACCCAATTAGGTATTACAGACTCGTTCACCCTTCGCATTACTGAACGAATGTAGGTACATTTGTATGAGTCTTACCTTTACCGGACTATCATCATTCTCGCATTTTAACCAAAAACAGTCGTGTTACCCTTACTATACCCGCCCGATATGCCGGTGGACCTATGTGTCGAACCACTCCAGTTCATCATGCTTGGTGAAGATGGCTCGATAGCGCTTCCCGCCGTCGGGCTCCTCGCGCTCCTCGGTGTGGATACTATGCAACTTGGCGGGCTCGTCGGAAATGAAAACACGGACGTGGATGTAGGCGGGGCCGTCGTCCGGCATGGGCGGGACTAGCAAACTAGTAAGAAAGAAAGGCACACTAATGGTAGTAGGTAGATAACAGGACCCAGCTCCGACACTGATATGAGGTTACGTACTGCGAACCTTGCCCAGGAGATGGATACCGTACGCCGACTGCGCGACGCGCACGGACTCGAGGTCCGCGTTGGTGAAGGACGTAAGGTCGCTGTCGGATAGATGCTGCACGGCGGCGAAATACTCGGGTTCGTGTTCTAGCGTGGAGGAGGAAAGGTTGTGATTAGTTTCTCAGTGACTTTCTTGGTTCCGGGCATGGAAGTACGGGAACGGAGATGCTAAGAAGGGCGGAGGTGGTGATGGTGGTGAGGTAGCCAGCCCCTCACTCACTCAGATAGGTGTGCTTCTGGTGTAGAAGCTCCCTCTTCAGCTCCGTCTCCACTTCGGCGAAGACCTTGAGGGACTCCTCCTTGGGCGGGTGCGCGGGCCCGAGGTCTACGGTGTCGACTGTTGCCTGTGTTTGCGATGCACGTATCGTCAGCTTCAGTTTCAGTGCTGTGTAGGTAGGGGTGGAGTCTCGGTCGATGTGTTCACGGTGTTGCGGGGGAGGGGGTCGACAATGCCTACCTAGGTAGGTATGTATGCATGTATACTGACCATACTGTCTTAGTTGTGCGTCAAAGCGATGCTTGGTTTGCTAATCATGAACTAGTGAAGTGGTGTGTCTCTAGGAATTGTGTGTTGTTCAAGAGTAGTTCTATTCAAGGTTATATATAGTCACGGCTGAAGGAGGTGTGTGGTACTCGTATCCTTGAAAACAAGAGAGTTATCATGTTATGCGTCCAGTGTGTCTTGCAAGCTTCAGCAGTGACGCAATGTGTGTCACGGAGCTCTTTTGTTTGCATCATTTACGCGTACCCATACGGTTCAGGTTCAATTCAACCGCGCGGAAAGGGGACTGGGGGGTCCCGCCTGCATCCCGCCGCGAGTTCATTTTCAATATTAATTTCTTTAGGACCTAAGTACCTAGACTTCCTGTCTCGTGTCGCAAGCAGCGCCTCTTTATTCTCCAAGCTTTTCCCTTTCTGTTTTTCTTCTTCACCAACCACTGCTGCCCTACACCAACCGAATAACTGTAGCTTGCCTACATCGACGCTATGTCTGGCGAAGCGGAGAAATGGAAGAGTCTTCCACAGGGCCATTTGGCACGCTCAACAAAAGTTCCTTGGTATCATGAAGAGTTCGAATATAAGCTCAAACCCGGATTTCGTAAACTTCTAGAGCAGTGGAGCAAGGTCCCTGCTGGCGACGTTGTTCGGCACATCGATCAAGCTGTAAGTCATCTTCAGATCTGCATGACAATGATCAACTGCTCATTAATACTCAGCGGGCTCAGGCTTGGGAAGTCTTCCCTTGGCCATGCATCGGCGAATTTTGGTTCATCGAGCAAGGCCTTGTTCGTCACCCCGACTACTCCCAAATTCTCAATCGTATGAAATGCACCACCCCTGCACCCACTTTTCTCGATCTAGGGACATGCCTCGGCCAAGACGTTCGCACCCTCCTTCATGATGCTGCACCACCCTCAAATATTTATGGTGCAGATGTCCTTCCTGGTTTCCGAGAGGCGGGCTACGCCTTTTTCCAGGACCGTGATCGCCTTGACGAGTTTCACTTCATTGTTGGTGACATCTTTTCAGATGTTGATGAGCTTGCCAAAACAAGGGGAACTTGGGATATCATCCATATTGCCATGTTCCTACATGTCTTTTCCTTAGCTGACCAGGAAATCGTAAGCCGGAAGATTCTAAAGCTACTCAAACCAATTCGGGGATCTACCATCATAGGCACACAAACTGGTTCAATAGATGCAGGGCATGTCAAGCTGCAACCACCGCTCTGCGAGCCGGGGGAGGATAAATCGATATATCGCCAAAGCAAAGAGACGTTGAAGGCATTATTCGAAAGGGCTACAGAGTCGGCCGGAATCAACGCCCTCGTCTGGACCGAATATGATGAAGAAGAGGCGAAGGAGAGGGTTGCGGGACGAAAGGAAAAAGGTGAAGATTGGGAGAAACGTGAGCGATTCTTCGCTGGTAACAACGAGAGAAGGATCTTCTTCAGAGTCGACGTTATCTAAGCTAGCATCAAACCTATGACTCTGAGAATACTTGAAACAGTTGCTACCCTGAGCATATAATACCTTGAAGCCGCTACTGTTATAGAACTCTTGCTGTCCTTATAGGTTGTTCTTGACATTAGAGTTCAATCCAGTGTGTATCTGGTGAATTGAGCACCTTGCTACGGGAATACCGAGAGACAGGAGTTCAATAGTTGGAAACTCGCCTGCATCCTGTGGCTAGCATAAGACAGGGTGACGAAACGTGCAGTCCTTAAAACTGTGTGTATCAACTAACAGCTAATTACGCAGATGAGATGCTAATTACTTCGTACCTACCTACTACAAGGAGCGGAGGTCAAGGAACCGAAGACCCAGACATGCCAGATTCTAACCCCCCATAGCCTCCTGGACGATTGCCCGTCTAGACCTAATCATACGCGGCTTTGTGATATCTGCTAATACGGGGTAGCTCAAACAGCTGAACTAAGACAGTAATACAGAATTAGTATCTAGCTCTCATGTGGAGACAACAAGAAGACAAAGGCTTGCTTAGGATGTCTTAGCTTGGCACTGATTTCTTGGCTACATACGGATCCACAAGGCAAAATCAAGCTCTCTTGGCTTCGCTAGTCTCGGCTATTGTAGTTCTGCTACTTTTTTTTTGGCAATGATCACGATCCGCAGGCTTCAGATCACCTGTTTCACTAACACTGCCACGGTGACATGTACGATAAATTCATCATTATAATTACACCGGGCTTTTAGCCTGCAACGATAAGACTGCAGTATTCGCTTATTGTACCTAAGCACTAAGACAAGCCACATAGAGTACATGTATGTAGGTAGCAGCGCCCAGTGGTACTACATCAAGAAAAGTTCCATCGGGGCCGTACGGGGATGGATTGTGGTGGATACGCGGGTAGTATTCATTGAAGCCTCTCCAGGACCAAACACCATGTGATTGCGCCCAACATGGTCCATTGGGGTCTCATCGGCCTTCCATCGCGGTAGGCTACCACAGTGCCGCGAGTTACAACTGCGCCATTTATCAACAACGCCGCAACCCGAGTGGGTTGGTACACGCAACCAAGGCCAACAGCAACCCTCAGGAGGGCGACCGTATAGCCAGCCTGCTTTGGCGTTAAATAGCCTTTGGACAGGTGTGATATCCATATGTTCTTATCGGCATAATAGGATGCCCAACCTCGTGAGGGGAAGGGGACCCCGATTAATGGCAATGCTGAGAGGATACAGAGCGAGTCAAAAGCCCCGGATGCTTTATCAGACCAGTTGGACATGATTGTTGGCGAGAGGTTCAATGATGATCGTAGGCACTGACGACGCGGAAAAGAAACGTCCAAAGAAGAGTTGTAGAAGAGCAGAAAGAGGGTTCTCAATGCGGCAAGCGAGGTAAGTACTACCTAGTATACTACATGTATGTAAGGCCAAGATCAATGGAATAACGGTATCGAGTACGGCCTGTCTCTCCACTTAAACGGAGAGATCCGTTAGCGCCATAGCCCGGCACCCGGTATTAAAGTTGAATGCGACTGGTAACTAACCTTGGAACTGACTTGAAGATACTCTACCTAGCAAATCCCACGATGGTTCCTCCGAGATTGAGGAGCGTATGATCCAAGGCTTTAGTCAACACCTCATTTTATTTTCACACTACATCCCTAGAAGATAGCGGTCTCAATCACAGAGGTGGTTGTTTGAGAAGTTCCTTCCGCCTCCCAGGTGGTTCCTGCAGCTCAAGATGCCATAGACTACGACATGGACTGTTGCTGCCAGCTTAGGTTATCTTCAAGTAGACAGGTAGGCCCTGGGCGTGTACATAATAATGTGTGGTTTCTGTATGGCATCCCATGATGACTCTTAGATCGATTACCACTGAGGAGTTTCTCATCCCAAGGCTCCTTGGCAAATTGACGACCCGAAGTATCACTCGTCTTGTAGATCATCTCACAATTGATTTTGAAAATCAACTTGAAGACTCCGAGATTCGAATGACAGGTCAAATCAGCATCTCCGATGCCCGTATGGTAGCTTGTTTGAAGCCTCTGAGGCCCTCATCATGGCTCTTCAGACTTCTTGGAGATTCTGAGAACACGGCGCGCCAGGGTATAGCTGGGGATAAGCTGAGGAAATTAAATCAGCAACCGAAGGATTCGTTGGCCCCGTATCGTACCGCTTCGACGACAGCAACACAATCAATGTCTGGGTGGATGGGGAGTAGTTATGGTCCAGCTGCTACTGATGGATGGCATCGCCAAAGCATGTTGTAATCAATAGTTACACTCAATCACTGGGGTTGGCCGGCACTGAAGTACTTAACAGTCTAATAGACGATAGTGATGGAATTGCTGTTGAAACGAAAACTCATCTTCTAAACAGCTAAGAAAACCAAAAAAACAACAAGCAATGGATATTCCATTCTCTGCATATCGTCGTCACATGTAAGGGGATCAAAAAGTGGGTGGGTAGATGAGGCGTACGATTACATTAGGTACTTACAGTAGGTACCCCTGCCACCCCCTGGTCAGTAAGGCGTAGAAGTACCTAGGTACTCCCCGAGGCCATTGGCCATTGGCTGGCCGCGACGGTTATGTCTCTGGTCATGTCTCTTGGACCGTGACAACCTCAACAACGTCCCTCATTCTAGTGTCGCCAACAAGAACCGCCCCGCCGTGGTCGTCCTTGGTGTTTCAGTACCTCAATTGAGCACGTAACAGTGCCCGCGGCCGGCTCATCGTCGGTGTTGTGTGCCAGGAGGTCTCGCATCCAATGTCGGTCGCATTACGGGCCTCGAGAGGCCGTGCCCTTTCTTCTCGGCCCACGTTCTTCGTCCGTCGCCCGGATGCGTTCCGACTCCTTCGCGGGCGCCCTGCTAGCTCGTCCGCTGCTCCGGGTATGCTATCATCTGACGAGTGATCTCGTTCCTGTCAGCACCTTCTCTAATACATGGCTCCTCGCGCACCCTAGGCCCCTCGGCAGATGCCTTTACCGGTCGACCCTCGTTGTTACGCCGCGTGGCAACCACCTTCGCACTTGGCGCCGTCTTTACCACCATCGGCTTCGCAATCGCTTTTTCTCCCGCGATTCCCATCGTCAACGACCTCATGAACCCGCCCACGAGAGCAGAGTCTCTTCAAATGTTCAAGCCGCAGACGGAGGAGGAGCGCAGGGCCAACGATTTCATTAATAACCACCCGGTAGCCCGTGACTACAGGAGTAGGGAGGGGTTCACCGAGGTGCGGCCGCACATGACGATCCCGAAAGCATACCGGGCAACCCATCTGACTGGCGGCATGTTGTCGGGGCCCGGGCGCATCGTGGTGCCTCCGCTTGTGTTTGAGGAGGACGGCGGCAAGTCGATGGTCGCCATCTCGTATCTCGGAAACGAGCTCTGCGGCCACCCGGGCATAGTTCACGGCGGGCTATTGGCGACACTGCTCGACGAGGGCCTCGCGCGGTCGTGCTTCGCTGCGCTCCCGCATGGCGTGGGCGTGACGGCCAAGCTCAACATCAACTATCGGTCCCGGGCCCTGGCCGATAACTACGTGGTCCTCCGCGCGACAACCACCAAGGTGGAAGGCCGCAAGGCGTGGGTCGAAGGTCGTATTGAAACCCTGGTCGGCGAAGGCGAGACACCCACAGTTCTCGCCGAGGCTACGGCATTGT
This sequence comes from Astrocystis sublimbata, assembly GCA_022453515.1. Taxonomy (NCBI): domain Eukaryota; kingdom Fungi; phylum Ascomycota; class Sordariomycetes; order Xylariales; family Xylariaceae; genus Astrocystis; species Astrocystis sublimbata. The sequence continues at coordinate 878,956 of JAJNNY010000002.1, forward strand.
TCGTGTCGCCGAAACAAGCTGCGGTTCGTGCTCCTCCTGTTTTGCTTCCATGTGTGCGGTTTCTTGGGCAAATTACCTGCTGACGCCCATTATAGATGATGACGAATATATACTCTACTCCAAAGTAGACAGACCGAGGCACGTGGCGTCGGAGCATCGTGTCACGAGACGGACTAGAATAAAGGCACCAGGTATCTAGAACTGTATCATGAGATGTCAGCGAGCGTGTGCTGTTTGCCCGTTGCAGCAGCTGTTTCCCACAAGATGTCACAAGATGTTGTTGTATATATTAGAGAGAGACATACAGGAAGCGCATTCGGCCGGAGTTTGGGTCACACGTTTTCATTACCGCCTTGAAGACTACGAGAAGGGGAGAGCGCCTGTTATTGATTTGGTTGGGGCGTATGATATAGCACGAACTTTGAGAGCCATTGCTGTTACAGATTTACAGATCTTCCCCTGATATTCCACGGAGCGGGCGGAACATCAACAAAGGCAAGATAAAGGAATTACCTAGCATCCTGCGTACCTAGGTAAGTAATGCTATCCTAGTACTTTGCGTGCATGCGTCTTCCACCCGATATTTGTAGGTTGCCTGCCAAGATACAGCCTCGACTTAACAGGAAGGTAGATTTAGATAATAGCGTAACGTAGCACTACACTCGCGGTTTCTCCCCTCTGTCTATATACTGGTGGCTATGAATACGAATAGAGGAGTTCGTCATGAGGTAAGCAGGTGTAGATATTGTGGTTCCACAGGCAAGCCGCGTGATGATACTCCAGCATTCGGTACCCAAGGATGCATGGGACACATGGGCAGACATGGGGCTACTGGCCCTCGGGCCAATGATAACAGCACGGTACCTAGACTTAATCTCTAGTGCCCTTTCGATTTCTCCCAAGATCTGTAGCAGGTAGACGGTAATTATAAGATTGCTGACCAAAATCTGCCATCGTATTTCTTTGTTCTTCAAGATAATCAACTGACCAATTTCAATCATAATGGCGACGTGAGTGCGATTTCCCTGTTTCCTCCCCGAGTTTGCGCGACGTTTGTTCTTTCTCGGTTTTTGAAGAGTTGAATGTGAAGACAAGACTCGATGCTGTACCTATCTCATCCCACTTCACCTGCTTTGCCCCTCCCCCGCCATCCGTCCAACGGCTTGCGTGCTGCGATGTCGCCGAACACCACCACCCATCACCACACCGGATAGGACGGGATTCGGGTCAAGTGACGAGAAGCGACACCGCGACACCGCGACAAAAACTTCAGTTATGAAGAGAGTTGCAAGCTCACAGCTAACCGGGTAAAACCTGCAGCAACATCACCTGGCACCCGTCCCTCTCGCGCGCCGAGCGCAACGGCTTCCGCAAGCAGCAGGGCTTCACCCTGTGGTTCACGGGCCTGTCGGCGTCGGGCAAGTCGACCGTGGCCACCGCGCTGGAGCAGCACCTGCTGCACCTCGGGCTCGCCGCCTACCGCCTCGACGGCGACAACGTGCGCTTCGGCCTCAACAAGGACCTCGGCTTCTCCGACAAGGACCGCACCGAGAACATCCGGCGCATCGGCGAGGTATGTTTGCGCACTCTATGAATTCCCCCCTCCTCCTCATGCCGTGTCTATACACAAGCAAGAAGAAAGGAAGAAAGAAAGAAAGTAAACAAGTCCCACTGGCTTACTCCTTTATTCTTCGAAAAAAAACAGGTCGCCAAGCTCTTCGCCGACTCCTCCACCATCGCCCTCACATCCTTCATCTCGCCGTTCAAGGCCGACCGCGACCTGGCGCGCTCGCTGCACGCGGCCCAGGCGCAGGGGTCGACGGACGAGCCCATCCCCTTCATCGAGGTCTACGTCGACATCCCCATCGAGGAGGCCGAGAAGCGCGACCCCAAGGGCTTGTACAAGAAGGCCCGCTCGGGCGAGATCAAGGAGTTCACCGGCATCAGCTCGCCCTACGAGGCCCCCGAGAACCCCGAGATCACCATCCGCACGGCCGAGAGGTCCGTCGAGGAGTGCGTCGCCGACATCGTCGCCTGGCTCGAGGCCAAGGCTCTGATCCCTGCTACTGCCTCCAAATAGATCGTGAATATAGATATAAAGTAAAGTGAATCAACAAGAGATAGACAGACGGACAAATGCCAATAAGCATCCTTCTTACGCGGGCAGAGATGGAATATAGACTTTGTTTTTCATTACTCCCGAGAGGAATATTGTCCTAGGTTCTATGGTGCTTTGCTTGCTTCAATGGGGCCGCGTCTAGCACTGCTCCAATTTGTCTGAACTGGTATTTACTGCACGTGAATGGCTGGGCCTTTATCTTCTTCGTCTTGCTCTCGAACGGGAAGGGGTAAGGTTGTTTGTTCTCTTCGCTGGACTACAATTCGAACTCGTAATAAACGTAGGCCGTATACTCGTTTCCTTCGCCGCCGTGACCTCCCACACCGGCCGCCACCATCTCCGATGTCAATGCCGCGTCATCTTTGGTTATCTTTCCTCGCTTGTCTCTGCCGACTGCGTTACCGCCTAGGTACGAGTATGCCGTGTCGAGTGCTATCTTCGCCTTCTTGATAAGTTTGTTGTTGGACTGCCACCTGAGTTAGCAACAGTCCCATGTACGCGCATCACTGATGGAAGTACTGCAGGTCGCCGAATCATAGCCGACTGCACCACCAGTAGCATGAAGAGGGCTTACTTGTATAAGAACAGACACGAAGTCGAGGGGGAGACCGTAGCGTAGGACAGACTCGACGAATACGCGGAGGGCCATGACATGAACCCAAATCATCACGCTCTCGCTCCAGCCGGTGTGGACCATGCGCAAAGCCTCGCCGCGGACCTTGGTCTCCTCGCGCGCCACGCGCTCCAGCTCGCGCTTCTCCTCCTCCTTGCCGCCCTCGACGTGCTTGTACTGGCGCGGTGTCCACTTCTGCTCACGGCACTTCTGCAAGAAGTCGTTGCTGTTCTTCTTGAATGTCGTCACGCCAAATAACACAAACTCCTCGTCCTGGGCAATCTCCTGGGCCGACCGGGGTACGACCCGCTCCGTCAGTGTCTCGTAGCTCTTGATGAATTCCTTCTTCAGGTTTTTCGGCACGGCGATGAGGTGTGTCTCGAGGTATTCCGAGTCTTGCACGAGGAACTTGGGGTCGACAACGGGCGTGAGGGATTTCGTCGCGAGGTTGCCACTGATACGTAGCAACAAAGGCAGTCAGCAATACCGACCAAACCATAGGACGTGCGGATAGGATACGGGGGTTCCTACTTTTGTTTCCTCTGAAGAACCGTGTAGTTTGTCTTGACTTGGTTGTATTGGTTAAGTTTCCCCTTTACGTCGTTGTCTGCCGTGACTAGATCCTGTTGCCACACACACACAAGGTTTGCCGTCAGTCCCCGATCCGTCGGCCTGGTAGAACGATACCCAACAGTACCTTTTGTAAACGGCTGACGAGCTCACCGACTGATAAGTCTGCTCTATAGCGGACCTTGTTCCATACAAAGGAGCGGAGGTACTGATCCGTCGGCTCTGCGACGTAGGGTCAGCAACGCGTACACGACCGAGAAATGCCGGCGGCCTGTGTACTGACTGTCGTTGACAACCTTCTGCTCGTCGGCCTTCTGGTCGTCTCCGTCGTACAGGGTGCGCAGGGAGTCGGCGACCTTGGCCACGGCGGCCTGGCAGGCGCCGTCGAGCTTGACGAGGTCATCGGCCTGCTGGACGAGGGCGTCGAGGGTGCCTATCTTAAAGTTGGGGATGCTGAAGGGTGAGACGGAGCCATTGTCGGCGACGGTGGCCTTGAGAGAGTCGATGGTGGACGGCAGGGAGACGAGGGCGTACTTGGCCATCTTGCATGCGCGCGGATAGGCGGGCGGACGGACGTTGGGTAGAGACTCGAGAGAGACGTCAAAGAACAACTCCAGGTGTCGGGATGGCAGGGAGGTCTCGCGATGACGTCTCGGGTACCGTGTATATCATTCGACGTAGCCGCGGGAGCTGGGGGTGAGCTTAGATAGGAGCTCGATGAGCTGAGCTCAGGCCGTGCGAGGCCGTGTACGGTTACTACCTCCCCGTACCTCCCCGTACCTAGGTATCGTACCCTCTTTGCCGCCCACTGCTGACCACAGCCTTGTCGGGCCTGTCGTGCCTGTAACTGGATGCTACGGGACATTGCGCCTCGGCGTACGTCCCCTGTATGTCCCCGGACTCGGTAGTACTTACAAGGGCTTACACACCCGGGGCCGACTACCTAACTACACTCACTACCTTAGGTACCTACAGTACCTAGGCGCCTAAGTGCTTGTTGATGGAAATATTAACTGGCTGGGGTGGTTCCAAGATGCTTACAACACTCACGATCAATCTGTTCGGATGCTGGTCCCGGACGGGATAGCAGCGGAATAAGAATCTGATATGCCACCCAGTCCATGTGCTCTGGACCCTGCAGGTTCATGTTGGATTATTAAGTACTTACTTAAACAAGCTTATAAAGTTGAATGGCAGAGACCTCACAGAGTTACCTAGCGTCGCTACATGAGACAACTGGGTGAAAGTGCGCAGCCCGGAAGGTGACCACCGACATGGACCTCAGACAAGCAAGCGCCCGCCCTCGCCGCCCACCCCATCCCCAACCGTCGGGTCGTCCAGATGATGGGAAATAATTTATTATATTTTAAAATCTAATGGATCTCCTCCTGCGAGGTGCTGTAGGTATCTTCCTACCTGTAGGTACCTGCCTCGGGTCCTTGGGTGGGTACGTCAGTAGGGCATGCAGGTGCGTACTATGTTAGGAGGGAGGCGGATGGACGGTCAGGTAAAACACAACAAGCAACGGCGAAGAGGTAAGTTGCGTGAGCAGAAAGCAAGAAGGAGCATAGCAGGTGCCCGAGGGGCCGACGACAGCCCTACCTCCCCTAGGTGCCTACATGTAGGTCTTCGTCACTACCTACCTTAGGTAGGTACCACCACGGAGCACCACCTAACCATCTTTCCCAAATCTTCCTACCAGGTTACTTACCTATCTCGCAGCATCAATTTCGATGGGCTCACTCTCGTTTTGACAACTGCCAGTTGCCAACCTTCCCCCAAATTCCCAATCCCCAATTCCCAAACACCCAGCATCGTCTCCCATTCATCCCCTTTCACGTTGTCGGCCTAGCGTCGCATCGAACCGGCTATCCGCCTCATACCGTTGTAATCTCATATGTGAACCAGTCTGGCTGTCATCGTGCCGCTTTAGATATCATATCAATCGATCAATCAACCAATCAATCGATACATCACTCTATCAATACATCAAATAAATTCATATATCTTTGACTCCATCTCAGCTTTTTCTTCATGTTGATGTCGGTACCAAGCGTGGCATAGGTGTAGCTGTATCCGCGTCTTGTCACTCTTGTGTCTGTCATCCTGTCTTCTTCGTAGTGCACACACTGCGCTGCGCTCTATTCGGCATTGACGTCGCGAACCCCAGAAGTTCGATCAGTCCCAGTCCCGCCCCCTCCCCCCATCCGCAACGGGACCCCCCAGACCGCCTCGGTCGCTGCAATCCACAGCTGTCTGTCCCTCCAGATAGACTTGGCCTTTGTAGTGTCCTTCGCTCGCGCGCGCTCGACCACATTCCCAACCACATAGCCACGGTCCGCGACTGATTCCCCGACTGATTCCCCGACTGCGTCTTTGTGTTCCGCCACATCTCCACGAGCATGGGCTCCGGCTGTTTGGTACATGTATATGCCCGCTTGAGGACGCTCACCACAAGCTGCGCATCCTAGACGACGACGACAACGACGACAACCTCAGCTGCCTGCTCTACTACCGAATTTGATCATTGCCATGGTCGTCGTGGCCCGGTCCGATGGCTACCCTTTCTAGTAAGCTGCGACCCCCGATTTCTCTTGGCCTTCTCATCTCCCTTGTGCTAAGGCACAATGCTCCTTGTGTTTCTGTCAGTTGTTAACATGGTTGCGCGCCAGGCCAAACACCTGCCACCCCGGCCAACGCACCCATCACGGCTGCTGGTGTCGCGAGACCCCCAAGCACCGGCACTACATCGCTCTCCGATCCGCCTCCCGTGCCTGGCCCTTCGCCGTCGGTGTCCAATGTTGTGACTATTGCCTCCGCGAACGGGGCTGCCAACGCCCCTCCGAATCCCAGCCCTGTTGGGCCCCCCTTTGATGGCTCTCCAGGAGCTGATATGATGGTTTATCCTAGAGATGGACGCGTGAGGAATCCGGTTCCGAGCAAATTGAAGAATGTGAATGAGCACTTGAAAGGGAACTTCGGTGTCATGCATATGGATGTGGTCAGCCACAATTCGAGTGAGGGCAGGGATACTGCTGCGAAGCGCACAAGTGAGAGTACCGCTTTGCAGGCCAGACTGGCGCAAACCGACGCCTACGTGTCGCACCAACGACGAGCAAACTATCCGCGTCCAGTTGGTCTCAAGCAATTCAGCTCACCGAAACCGTCTACCTCTGCCGAGCCAGCCGGCGAACCTGGTCCGCCGCAACCCTTGACAGCAGCGGAGACAAAAGCTGAACAAGCTCGCCTCTTGACACTTCTGCGGACATTGTCTCCTCAAATCGTTGTCGACCAGATTTGCAGGGGTCTTGCCTACTTTGGTGGCGTGCCCGACGCACCGCCGCCAGCAGAAGACAAGTTTCCCGTGAGTGCCGAAGCAAATGGCTCAGGGTCTGTCTTTGTTGGTTGGATAGCCGAGATATTTCCAGACCAGGAGCATCCTCGACCGAGGCTAGTGGAAGACTCGCCAGCTCAGCCTGGTAGCCAAAAACGGCCCAGGGGCAGGCCCAAAGGTAGTAAAGCTACCAAATCTCGAAGTGACAAGGGTCTCAAGAAAGGGTCACAGAAGACCAGCAAGGAGGCAGATGGTCAAGCACAGGACCATCAAGACGACAGCTGGGTCGATGTTGAGGATAGCGTCTTGGAGCTAAACGATAATGGCGACTTGGTAGAGGCAATCGAAGCCTTGCGAAATGGTCCGAGCACGCCAACGGGACTCGCAACTGCTACGCCCGGGACGAGCTCCGCTGCTGGTTTCCGGTCTATTAATGATTCCGCACCTAACTCGAGCACGAAAAAGCGTGGGCGGCCGAAGGGGTCTAAGAACCGACCCAAGGACAAGGCCACCTTGCCGTCGGTCCCACCACCGAAGGTGACACCCGTCCCTGTTCCTGTCCCTATGCTCGATATCCAGCCAAAGAGCACGGCCAATGCACCGAAACCAAAAAATATCAATAGCCGGCCCAGGCCTTTCGGTGATGCCTCGAATGATACGGACATCACGAATATTCCTGCACCACAGCAACAACAGCGTGCGGATCTAACTGTAGCCGCAGATCCCTCTCCTTCAGTTCAGGCGCCGGCGCCGGCGCCTAGCTTTGCAGACAACTTCACCACCCCGGCTGCGAATGGGACTACGTCGCACCATCCCGAAAGCCAACCATCAGCACTAACCACAACCTCCACTTTACCGTCACCGGCAACAAGCCATGTCAAGGCTTCCACCGTAACAGCAAATAAGCGCAAGAGGCCAACTGCGAACACAGCAGCCCAAGCTGAAAGCATTGGCCCCCTAGGAGGGGCGCCGCCGAGCTCGCAGCACTTGCAGCCCAACAACATGCAAGTGGTACCTCCTGCGTTGCCACCGACTCAGCCCAGCCAGCCAGCACCACAACCTAGCACTGTCAATACTGTACCACCAACCAAGCGTGCTCGCAAGTCCCAAGACTCGAATTCACCGGCCACGGCCAGACGGCCTACTCCTAACAACATAACCCAGAAAGCATCCAACCTACCTTCGTCTCTTAAAGCGGAAAACACGAGCCGGCCTAATTCTGGAGATAGTGTAGCTCAGAGTCACCCTCCAGCTGAAGGGCTCGAAGCTCATTTCGCTGCAATGCAAAGTCATAATACGGATCAGATGCAGATCTATGGCAACAGTCGTTCACAACATAAACAACAGCATCACTCAAGTAATTCCATGGGAGCCACGGCATCCCCAGTGCCAACAGCAGCTGCGGCTTCTGCTGGAGGGTTGGACAGCCACTTCGAGCACTTTACGACCTTTCAAAGTTTGGGTGACAATTCCAGACAAAGTACTACTACATTGAGGCAGCAACAACAACCGACCCAAACAGCTTCGCCAATTCCTTCTCAGCCATCAAAGCTACCTCAGATGTCGGCCGCAGTGACCTCCCAGCAACAACCGCGGGCGGCGCAAAACTACTATTCTCAGAGCCAAGGGCTCGGGGCGTCCCCATACAATGCGCAGCAGCCGTCATACGCGACTACGCAACGGCCACAGCAACACCTCTCCAGCGCCTCTCCTACCGCTGGCCTAGTTCAGCATGTCACGAACTCACCACAATTCGGCGCTCAGTCTAACTCGTCTCTCATGCAGACTGATAACAACTACCGTGGATCTCCCTCGCTAATTCATAACAACGCCGCATTTGCACCGCGTCGGATACCCAATCTAGATAGCCCTACATACCGGTCCAGCAGCAATCCAAATCACGCAGTCGCAAATCACTCACCCCATTTTAGCGCACGGCAAGCGTCCACGTCCACAACAGCGCACAATGGTTCACATACTCTTCCATCCGGATACAACACTTTCTCCGATTCGCACCTGTTCGATATGGGTCTTGATTCGAATGGCAACCATGGTAACATCGGTATAGGGGGAGACCCATACATCAATAGTGGTGCTGTCCCTCAGCAGCAGCAGCAGCAGCGTTCGTCGAGTTCAAACACTGCGTCTGTATATACATCCTCGGGCATGAATAACACTTACCTCAGCTCGACCAACATGGGCCGTACAGGCCAACAACAAAATCGGTGGCCTTCATAGATCGCAAGCGATTTTGATTATGACGGAAGAATTTCTGTAAGAAATGCATGGCGTCAGGGTAGCGGGAAGCGACGGCTTTGATCTTGATTTTGACAACCTTGCAAAACTCATGTGAGCCATGCTCGCTTCCTTTCATTTTCTTTTCCCAATCCATTTGGCGTTTAATCGGTGAGCTTTTATACGAAGTGCATGAAGGTACGAAAAGCCGACGATGCGAGCATCGGATGAGCTGAATGTGGAAGTACACATGGTCAATTTGTTGTCTCCTTTCGATGCATCTTATAATTGATGATCATTGAGTGAATGAACGAATTTGAGCAGAAACTCAGGGTGCATGGGAAAAGCAAAAGGGCATGGGACGGGACGATGCGGGAACGGAAATGGAAATGGGATAACGACAGGCTGCGAGATCATTCGAACCTTTCTAATTAGTATCTCCATCAAGGGCTCATTGTGTCTCGATTGAGATCATCCACCTTAGCGCATGATTTTTACTCTGTTCAGGTATGCTGTTGTTACCTTAGGTCAGCGACAGCGTGCGTGTGCTTATCAATATAGTATTTCACTATAAGCTTACATCAAGAATCTTGGTGATCTTCGTTCCCTTATGCGTTGTCGCTGGACAGGCGAAGGCAAAAGGGAGTGAAGAAGAAGAGGGGAGGACTAATTTCATTGTCTATATATAGTTTAACGAGGCGTTACGATATACCATTTCCATTACTTGACTATCTACTTACCTATCTACTATTTCGCTACATTATTGCCTTGACAACCAGCCCTATAAGGTTCCCAATTCATATTGATTGTAAATGACGTTTTGTGCCAGTCTGGTAATGACACAACCTAGACTACCGATGTGGGTTGTTCTGAGTTATTCGATGTAGATACCTAGGAGATAGATGGACAGGAAAGAGTACTCAACCAGATGGGCCGAGATCTACGTACGTTATCACGGCAACTTGACAGTGGTCAGAATAGACAGGGTCGAGAGCCAGAGTGCCTAGTTTTGTAGCATGGGAGGTAGGTGATATGCAGTATGATAGGGCGCAAGACGAGGTGGTTTTATCCAAATTCGCCTGCGCCGGCTTTGTTGAGCAGGTGAAAGGCGTGAATAGAACCCGACTTGAAAGCAGCCCGCCAGCAAGCTAGTAATAAGTATGACGTAGGAAGTAGGAAGCAGAAAGCAGGAAAGGCCTCGCCCAGATGGTTAAGGAGGAAGGAAGAATGGGTGAACCGACCAGCTCCACGACGATATCCGACGTGCATTTGTACGAAGTAGTGTGTTGGTTCCAAGGCCAAGAGAAACGTCAAAGTGAAGGAAGGACGTCAATCTTGCGACCCCGGAGGATAATACGACTTTCTACTGGTTCCCAGAATCAAATTGAGATTCAGATGGCATGAACAGCTACTCTGCGTAACCAAGTCGCAATACCTCTCTAATGCGCTGTACTGCACAATTCTTTAATTCATCAATTTGTAGAGCGCAAAGGAATCAAGCGAGTTTCATTGCAATGATGGGACAAAAAAAGAAAAGCTGAGTTGCCCTGATGATCGCAAAACGTTCATAGAGAATAGGTCGCAAAAGCTTGATTTTTACTAATAGATGTTTATCTATACATCGTTCCCCAGGCAAGGTAAATGCTCGCGAAAGCGCGTGATTCCTCAAGTTAGGATGGCGCCAAATCCAAAAGCTCTCATCGAGCCACAACCCGTTCTCCAGATAGCGCCTTCGCATGATAAGTTAATGACCTTCCCCTTTCCCCTAAAATAATATGACTGATGATGCCCTGTTGTCCCATTTCCGCACGGACACCGCCCGGAATGCCAAAGATATGATGACATGAAACACGTATATGGGAAAGGATAAGGGTGAGGTAGGTAGATAAGATGCGGTAAGGGAATATGATGGATGATGGGTGGGTGTGTTACTGTTACACCGATTGAGATAACCGGTCGTAGATAGAACAATGACAAAGGAAGGTTTCTCTCGTGTCCGGTCCGGACACGAACACAAATTGTAGAACGACGAAATGGAGATGAATGATGAATAACGGACGGATGACGCTCGCTGTTTGGCCCTGTCACTGGTGCCAGAAAATCTCCGAAAGCATTAAACTGATCCTCTCAATATATGCAAGACGAATGTCGTCGACCGGTCCCAAGAACGCCCGTAAATGCTTTGAGATGATATAGATAAATGGAAGTGTCCTTGTAGAAAGAAGATGGATCCCCGGCCCACTATTCGATTGGGTCTTCCTCGATGGCCTCGAGGGGTAGTCGTAATGATTGTGCCGTCCGCCCATATAGCCACTCGTCCTCCTCGGCGGCACCATCCTCGCGAATTAGGTCTAATAAGGCAGGTCCATTGCGCTTGATATCCTGCGGCCGTCCAACAATACCTCTGTCGAGAATTAAAGCCTCAGCTGTCGGGAGCCAGATAGAATGTATATCTGGTAAGTCAGGTAACAATATTTGGAGCTGATCCCGCATTAATGGCCCCATGGGCATTCCTTCTGACAAACTTGTGCCAAACACAAAGTCTCTCCAAAGATTGTTCGATGCGTCGCTCGCGCGTCGGCCGGTATCCGAGCCTCGTCGCTCGCGGCCTGTAGTTGAATCGATTGTACTTCTCCCACCTTCGCTGCCGTTTATACTCGACTTTTTCCGTCTTAAGCCCATGAAACCTCGACGCGGTTTCGGTGCAGGCTCGACAGCTTCAGTGCTGACAGACTGATACCATGTGTCAACCATAGCTCTCCTCTTGTTGTAGCCTTTGACTTCCCAAAACCGTTCTACTTGGCGAAGACCGCCCACGCACAAAGCCGCAACGTATACTTCATCCTCAGGCTTGTCTCGCAAGTAACCCCTAATGGAGCGCTCAAAGCTACCCACATACGAAGGAGGTCGTAGCCGTCGACAAAACGAGGATACCACCAAGGGAAACACTTGATGAACCCTAAGCAGCGTCTGGTCATCGTACATACTCAGCACCTTCAACTCAATGGGGTTCACAGTATATGGCTCCTGAGCTAAACCATGGCCGTATTCCTTAATGTACTCTAGATGTAGAGTCCGATAGGTCTCGAAGAAATGGAATATGGTGAACAACAATGGAATAAGGCGCCGTCGCATTCGTTCGTATTGGGGAGCAAAATCTTGGCGCTGCGCTTCCGTTGTTCGGAGGAATATTTCCTTGGTGACTCTCTCGCTTATTAGTATTGACAGCTTGCTTGCAACATGTAGCCGATGCCATATGCCGCACAAGTAGTGCAGTCTCATAAGATGTGGCTCAGGCTGAGGATACAACCGGATAGCGTAGGCCGGAATGTGGTGTTGTAGGTGGTACCGTGCGATGACGGATTCGTTGTACGTGATCATAGCATGCCATGACCGAGATGCGATGCGCATGCTCAGGATGTCTGATAAAGGCAAGGAAGTAATGATTTGTATTTTGAGCTCGTTGGGTAGGTGTGCGAACAGCTGGTCGAACGTGGCACTAAAGGCGCGTCAGTTAGTCACGGTGAAATGGTTGTGTTTCTAGCTATGGCATATACCTTTTTATACGACTGGACTCGACAGATGAGTTTCGGATGTCATGTTCGACGGAGGTCCGTGTCGGAAGAATAGTTCGGAAGCCGAAGTTGGGCCATCGCTTCTCCGACTTTGGGTGTTCATGTGGTACGTGCTGATCCTGCAACCTCGATTGCTCGATAGGGAGAAAGAATGTGGAGGATTGTGCGACCGCATCTTGAGGTTGGGTTTGCGAGGGAGGGAGGTGTTTTAACTTTTCGTGGAATCGCTGAGAGGCGAACTCAGTGATGTGTGGGGGGTCCATTGCAATTGGGTTGAGGTAGGTGTCAATGGACCGGTGCGCCTCGGCGGGATGGAGGGCAGGCGGTGCCTCTTAACACCGTGGTGTTCTTGTCGCAACAGGTGGCGCGGCAATACTGTAGCTGACGATTCCAACTGAATACGACCGCACATCAATCATGGTTGGCACATTGGATCTTTGAAGATGACGTCTCGTAATTCAAAACCACGGCCCACGACTGTTGCGGCGCGCGACAGGCGTACTCGGGCTAACAGCGACGGAATTCCAAACGAGCGACCAGTCGTCCCTTGAGTGTCGGTTCCAAGAAGCAAACAGAGGCGGCCGCGGCGGCTGCGGGTGAGGAGACAGATCCTCAGAACGACCACAATGCAGGCCCTTCCCTGAGCCCAAGCGTATGACGATCAATTCTGCCGATATATCGAAGCTCGCCAAATACCAGCTCACTCGCCGATCCAACCAATCCAATCCTATCCCAGCGAAGGCCAGTACGTAGGACGTCGTGAGCAATGATATGGGGGGCAAGAGTAATAGTCCGTGGGTCGTCGTTGTCGTCGAAGTGGGCGTCGGTATTGGAGGGAGGACGTGGATGCGTGGATGCGTGGTCGGAGGGCGGACGAACGGTGACGGGACGGTTCGAGGGAATCGAAGGACGGGGGCCGGATGGATCTGGCGCGGCTTCCAGAATTCAGTCGGAAGAGGGGGCGGAGGAGAGAGAGAAGAGAAAAAAAAAAAAAGAGGCTACAGCAGTAGCTACTGCAAAATCTTAGGTAGGGCGAGGAACAACCTTGACAACCTCGAAAGTGGCCGTCCAGGAAGAGGAAGAGGGCGGGCGGGAGAGGGATAGGAAGGGAGAGATGGTACAGCAGCGCAGGTAACAGACGGAGTAGAGTAGCCGCTACACTACGTTGTATGTATCGCGGCTCGTACCGGGGGTGGAATACGACGGTACTACTGTAGGGAGGTTAGGAGTAGGTACGAGTATGTAGGTACAGGGCAGAATGGGCAGGCGAGCAGGCTGGGATAGACTCTACCTAGGTAGAGGGATTCGAGTCGGAGAGGGAGTGTGGAATATGGGAGGCAATAAGGCCGAACTGGATGCTAGTGCCGTCGGGGCGCGCTGGGGCAAAGCTGCGAGTGCAGGTGAGTCTGCGGCGGAGCTGCTGGTTTGGCACTGGACCTGCCCTTACTGCCTGCCTAGCGCAGTTCGGTCGGCGTCGGTAGAGGAGGAGGTACGAGTAGGTACCTGCCCTCTGGCCCGAGAGATACCGCCCTGGAGGCAGTGGCGCGTACTGCATGGCATGTACCTGGAGTGCCCTGTCGCCTGTGTCCCACCCGCACACACTAGGGAGGCGGAAAGAGCAGGGCTGGCGGGCAAGTGGGTACAGTAAGAAAAGGAAAACGTGCTACGATAGCGCGCAGTGCCCACCCTTACCTTAAGGTAAGGTACCTAAGTCTACCAATGTACCTAACCTATCCAATCCAATCCAATCAATCTGGTGCCCAGTGGTGGTGCACTTAAGTATGTACAGACGGTACAACCGCTCTTACGCAACCGTACATGCGCGTGCACGTACTAAGAACCTGCGTATCGTCGATGCAGATTCCTGGCACATTGCTGTCCGTGTTGCGGTGCAGCGCAGTCGAGTTTCGAGTTTCCGGGGAGAGATGATCCCACTGTCGACGACGGTAGGCAAGGGGCAAGTCACTGTGAGTACAGAAACAAGCACAGCAGACATTGAGTGACGCTTGTGAAGCAAGCAGTGCGTCGCATCGGCCAACCAGCGGCGCACTTACACCGCGCTGTAATACCTAGGTACCTCCTGTCCTCCAATCTTGGGGGAAATCTTAAGTACCGACGGGATACAGTGCCCAGCTGCATTGTGGAGGCACACCTACATACATAATGCGCAGATATGTAGGTACTCGTAGACCCTGTGGCTGTATTGCAAGCTGAACTTACCATCAAAGTTGGAGTAAGTACTCGTAAGGCACGAGTAGGCATTTCTCATCAGACAGACGAGTCCTCCCATTTTTTATTTGCAGTGCCGGTACGTACGAGTACCTCGCGCTACCATGATATGCAGTCTCGTCGGTGGATCCGAGAGCACGATCTAGGTTGTCTTTTGCAGAAGTCTGGGGCTACTGGGGCATGGCGCCCTGGTCACCCGCGAACGCTAGGTACAGACTCAGTTGGCACGGTGCCACGATGACATCCATGGTGGGATGGGCGAGAGTGGGCAGAGACGGGTGCTCTGGAATGCGGGCGCGCTTGCTGGTTACGGCGACTTGGCCGGCCTAATAGTGGAGTGCTGCCGACCTTTGCCCAGCGAGTGAGCGTCGCCGCGCCCGCTTCCACTAGCACCTCTGCCACCCTGCACCGAGACTCTGCACCGAGGAACACCCGTCCGACCTTATCTCTCTCTTGTCAAGTTCAAGGTTGTCTCTCCCCATCGTCAGTTGACCGTTCCCGTTCTTGCGACCATCCCAGCGCCAGACGTGGTAGAGACTGACTGCCAGGAGTACTCTACCATGGGAAATGGCTGTGTGTTTTCGCATCGCCCTTCACTGGCGAGCTGGATATCCTCTTGTAACGTATGGTAACGGACGTGGAGCCCGTAACGTGAACGTTAGTCGCGTCTCATACAAACCATGCCCAGATGCAGCTACCTACCCTACCGTCCCTAGTCCCACGCCCACGCACCAACTACGGAGTACTTCGTTACATCTCAGCCCGAGCAGTGGAGAGGCTAGACTTGACTTCGACCCGAGGTACGGAGCGAGCTCTGTCTCCTTTTCCTGCTTCGGCTGCTTCCTGGGGTAGCGAGCGAGTAAGTCTGCGATGGGGCATCCCAACATCACGACTTATGTAGCTAAGTCGAGCACTAACACTATATTCGTGGAACATCCCGCTGTCTTTCTCGCCGCTATCACTAGCACAGTGCCGAGAGTGCTTCTTTTCCGTCCCGTCGGTTCCTTGGATGCTTGGCCACCTGTATCCAATGGATGCCGAGGGTGCTTCCGTTGGCATATGGAGTTTGCAGGGTATGCGTCTCCTTCGAATCTGCAGGGCCGGACAGTGTGTCCAGACATACGGGCTCCCACATCTCCCGTGCTGCACATGCGTATCCAGCGTATATCGGTACTACGAGTAGTATATTGTGATATCAGCGAGAGCCTCAACTGAAATTCTCGGTTATCGCACCTCGCCTATGTGCCCTTGCTCTTAAGTGCTTCACCCTTATCTATCGCTTTCTACATACTCTCCTGAGAACTCTTCTTGTTCTCCATCAACCATGAAGTACGAGTAGTGGTGACACCCACGGCGAATAACCAACATAGTCGACGCTACTTATCGGGCCGCATCCGTCAGTCCCCGTCCACCGCGAAATACTCTACCGCGAGATGATAATTAGCAGTCCGTGAGCGTTGGGACTATTGCTGCCTGGCAGCGCCTGGGTATCTAATCTTGCATCTTTATTCTAGCCTTGGCTCCACCTAGTTCCTGGATTCACAGTGTCCTCTTCTTTTCGTACGCATATCATGTATGGGTATGTGGATGCGTACGTATGATGCTCCTGAGGCGCCCCCCTACCTTGGTAAATGACTGAGCTTACGCATAGATGATGGATGAACCTGCATTGTGAGCTCCAGCACACGGCATCAATTTAGCCTATATACGATGCCAGTGCCGTTCGTCCCTGCAATCCTGCATAGTGACAGTCATCAGTCGATGATACGAATGTTCGGCGAATGGTGAGCTGTCACCTGGTCGGATAAACCGTGGGGTGCCAGTTCGTGGAAACGGGTCCTTTTCACCGTCCAGGTGAATAGCAGATGCTATTGATACCTACCTACGGCTTACACCGACTCCCTTGTGGCCACGAACATAGCAAATTTCCCGATGATGCGTGAAGAAACCTTCGTGACTACTCGCCGTCTAGGCCGGCAGATTTGGCCAGTGATACGGGAAATGCTTATGTGTACCAAAGTCTGAGGGGAGTGAGAGGTCTGACTCCTCGAGTTACGGAGCTTCCCATCTGTCTAGACCCTACTAGTGTAGACGTATTCTACCCGAGGAATGGATTCTGAGAACAAATCACGCCACGTGCAGTATCGTGAGGTGGACTTGCTGAGTTTTCAATGTACGAATTCTGGTATCCGATGAACTTGGGCCTCCCCTGCTAATTCCGCAAGTGTCAAGTGTGGAAGGGACTTAACTGGATGGGCGGGTGTGACGATTAGCCTGGCGTCTCAGTTGCGCACTTAGTCACCATTCATCCATCCACACCACATTCGGGGAGATCTGCGGTCTACTTCGGCACTTCTTTTTCAATAGACTCACTTTCCTCTACTTCGGTCCGTAGTGGAACTCGTTTGGTAACAGCACATCATCATCCTACGGTAGGCTGTCTGCGCAAATGCTACCAGATTGATCCCTGATGCGAACGTGAGATTTGGCTGTCGCTCACTGCCTACAACTGTCTGCAAGACGGCCTGACTTCCAGCAAAACCTGGAGAGTCTTCCGCGTTGGCAGAGCACGGTCAATCGTCAAGTCAGTGCACATGATGAAGTGGACTACCTACCGACGGTATTCTTGAAATCGATATGGTTGGGGACTTAAAGTTCCATGCTTACTTACCTATTCTGACTACTCACATGGGTTTTGAGAGCTTTGCTTTATCTTGATGCTTGCTCTAACGATCTTGCGCACGAGTATACTGCCTAGCTTGTCTCGCATCATCCTGTATTCCATCTCTGCTCCCACCGCCAGTCAGACTACCTAGGCTCGCCTAGGTAGGCTGTATCGCCCTCCGTACGCCCATACTTACCATACATAGTACAACAAAGTCGAGGGTCCACACATCAGACCCTCTGTCCGCCGGAGACTCATCTCACAGAGGGACTAACAGAAACCTCACCGAGTCTGCTCTCGGCTATCTTTCTGAGGCTTATGTCGATCTTGAAACCAGCGCGCTGTATCGGGCTGAGCTAGAACCTGCGATCAAGAACCTGCGATTAAAAAATTAAAAACACCCTCCAAAATCTGCGTACTGCGATGGAAATGCCCCGCGATAGAGCCGCTTCGCTGTCCATGAGCGCCGGCACTACCGCGGCGATTCCCCCGTATCATTAGACCCTCTCGACCCCTGCAGTGCGTCACTTCGGTAGGTGGTAACTAAAACTTTCCCCATTTGGACGAGCTGCACGTCTCAATGGTAGCACCTACAACACCAAATTTAATGTAGTGAATATGTGCGACGCTAGAATACTATATATTGTGCTACTCTGCATATAGCAAAGCGGCGCTGCAGCCTCTACGGCACTGTCCTCCCATCTCTATCTGTCTACCTAGGTATTCACAAGTAACCCGATAGCGAGAGCTACACATGGATGACTATGGGCATCTGATGGAGGGTGGGTTGTTGCACGGCGCTCACCTCGCCTTGTCGACGTTGATGTGCCTGACCCTATAAACTACCTACATATAAAGTAAGGTGCTGACAAACGCCAATCTATAGCTAGGTAGCTACCGGCTCCCTCCATCTACTGTAGGTAGTTCATAACATGGAATAGAAGCAAACAACAAAGCTCGACAGGTCTATTTAAAATTGCCCTGTTCACAAGTATGCTTTACTAAGACATTACCACTCGCTGCAACACGTTACACGCAATGTTGATTGGCGAGTTTGCGATCAACAATATCTGTTAGAAATTTGTTGTCTGCGATGGGCTTCTCCATCATCTGAAGACACTGCACTGTGCATACCGAAAAGGGCAACCCGAGATCCCACCATCCGATACGTGCCCAAGGAGTCGGCTTCGTGATCCCAAAATTACTTTGAGCAAACATACGTGTGTATGTGACGTGATTGTCCCAGCCGTCTTCACTTGTGGGCCTGTGACTTCGCCTTCTCAAGGAAGACGAGGCTTAAGTTGCAATGCACATGAGAGAAACTCGTAATGACTGTTGCCCGTTTGTATATTCCTCCGAGACATGAGAGGCAAACCATGATAGCCTTCATCCTCGAATCGCAATTCTGTAAGGGAAGTCTACCCGAGGGTATTAATTTGAAAAGACAATGCAGTCTCACACATACGATAAACAGCAATGGTTAGTAGACTCCGTTAGCCGCGTCAGATCCACATGTATATTCCATTTACGAGGCTGTACCTATCGCTGGCTATAACTCATCAATAATGCTGTTTGGTAATGAGACGATGGCTTCAGCTGTAAAACATTGGAAGTGACTGCTCCATGTGATCTTCCAACAGGCCAGTTTTCAGAGCCATCGAGCATGACTCAACACACACATACTCATTCCTCAATGAGGCGTTTTGGGCCTCAATCCCTTGCCATGCGTGGCGTTATAGCTTGTCCGTGCACATCCATACATAGATCACTTACAATACCCACATCTATCTTCGGCAACAGCCGTCACTCCCCTCGCCCATAGAATAATCCTATTGGATGGTATCTCTATGTTTCGTATTGCGCTTAAGAACAAAGTTCAGTGGTTCCTCCCTGTCTCATCAACACACGCACAACGCGCTGGCTTGTCTCAACATGTCTAGCATTCAGCATCTCCTCGTAGGAACACTCTCGCGTATCTGGTGTGGGCGTAACGAGATGACATAAAAGTGTATGGTTCGCAGCATCCATGAACTCACATTCAGTCAGGAGGAGTAGCTCTTGCATTTTGAATACGACATGAGTGCCTCGTATGTGCTCAAACCTGCGCCGTGATGTAAACCAACTCACTCACCCCCCAGGAGCCTTGATCGGGCCGTTGTCCGAGAGGCCGCCAGAGAAGCTACTCAGCTTTGTCCTCCCTCGTGCAGAAAGACGTCAAAACGATCCGGTAAACCCAGTCTGTCAGTTAGTTATTACATGTCAACCAGCTTCTTGAGGCTATCGGCACCTCTTGACAACCTAAGGGGGTTCGTATTAGTTCAACTGGTCTGCTCCGTTCTAACACGCTGCATGACGCACTTCGAGAAGCAAGCGACCTGCAGAGCTTACAATCAAATCGTCCATACTTGCCAGTCATGCCAGTCAAGAGTAAATTCACCGTTTATGATCAACAGGATCTGCGTACGTGAGATGCATGAGTGCTGCGCTGCTACCGAGTACCGACGTGCATGTCTATAGATTATATCCATGCATGTTGTTTTGCCTACCTGTCCGCCGCAACCTGAGGTATGGATGGTATGGATTTGGGTATCTTCTATTGCTAGGTCACTAAACTTCTTGAGCCACTAAGTAAATTGGACAGGCGAGTCTGGGCGAGATAGGTATGCACTATCCGGGACAACAACCATTTCGCTTCGATATGCTAATACCCAGCTTACCACTAGCAATGCAACGTCAATATTGAGATAGGCTTTTATTGGGCAGCCCTGGAGCCGGGACTCGTGAGAGGGTCCAAAGTCAAGTCGCCGGTCACCGACCTCGATTTGACGATCTATTTATAGATTGCTGGGGATGCAGTAAAATGCAGCTGGTCCAATTCTGGCATCATCGTACGCGCACAATCCTGCCTCAAGGTACTTTTGAGCTACATGCAGAAGCTGACAGAGGGCTCAGGCTCCGCGCCATTTTCCGAGAAGAGGCAAAAGTTCTTGTCGCGTACCATTGTTGCGTTATGCTTAAAACCCAATGCCAAGATGTCGATTGTTCCCGTTTAGTGATGACTGTCATGCGCAAAGGGAAAAAGATTTGGCAATCTCTCCCCGCTTAGCAATGCTCTACTGAAGCCTCGGTCATGAAAGACTCAAAGCCGACTGAACAGCTCGTTGGCCTTGTCTGACCCGGAGGCTACGTCTTATGGTGTAAACTTGACTGCAGCCCATCCTTCCATTCTTCACCACCTGATCCTTCCGTCCTTTGTCATCGTCGAACAAGACCCCGAGCTTGTTGAGTTTGTACTGGCAGGGGAAATAGCCCTTTCGGGCAAGTTATCGGGGTTCGTGCTTACACCGCAACGCTTACCATCCTCTCCATCCGTAAAAGTGAATCTCGAACATTTGCTCCCAACGACTAGCGAGTGTTTATATCACCCAGAGAACAACAGGCGCGAGGAGACGAGCGGCAGCGGCAGCGGCAAAGCGTAAAGCTCGACAGTCCCATCCATCTAATAGCGGGTATTTTGCCGCACGGAGATATTATCCACCACATCATCCGACGACTCCCAATTTCCATATACAGTTCTCCGCGCGTCTAGCCGTCGGCTGTAAACTTGCGACCTCTGAGGTGGTCCGACTGCGTCATTGGCTAGCTTCGCACACTTTCGCGCGAGACGCGCGCTCCTCGACCATTCGTCCAGCTACATGATACGGGAGAGCTTGTGACGAACGACTGTAGGGGGGCTTACCGATAGGATACACACCTTCGACGGTACCCACGTGTCCATAGCACATCCAGTTTGCGCCACCCAAGCGCGCGTGTCAGTATGAGTACCAACTCGGGAGCCGGCTCGAGCCCATCCAGTGCAGACAAGTCTCAGACTGGCGGAAACAACATTCCAGCAACAGCAGCGATAGAGTCACCCGTATCACCATCCTCCACTACCGCTCTAGCGCGGTTCGAGTTCGAGACAGGGAGAGGCAATGAGGGTACAAAAGTTTTGATGGTCGAGTGGGATTGTTCACAAACAGACGGCGGGGAGGCCAGTGCTCAAGACAAGAATGGGTGGGCTGTGTCATGGGAAAACAAACCAGCAGCATACTCAGTTGGTGACAACGAGAAAAGTCCGTCATCGATGCTGCGTGTTTACATGTTGTTACCCGAGAACACGCCAATACCCCCAGAGATCACCATATCGCAGTCCTCCACAGGACGTACGATAAAAGCAAAATGTATGCCAGCCATCTTTGCCCCAGGTCTCGGTGTTAGCCCTCCGGACTCCGGCAAAAGAGGTGTTCTACACACGATATGGGCCAAAAGACGGCTATCGGAACTACAAGAGGAGATAGGGCGTGAGCTGCAGACCAACACCGAGGGTGTCGCCTTGGAGATGGCTGTCCAGGAAAAGCAATGGCTCATGGAACACTTTGGCTTTGTGGACTTGGATACGCAACAACGACCAGCGCCGCCCCCAACGCCCCGGAGCCCACGATCCCCTGTGGGTGGACGGTTAGGTGAGATGCTGAAAGGTCTTAAGCTTTCAACCTCCAAGGCGGACCTCGATAGAACGCCAGGTAAGCCGTGTCATTCTATTTCTGCCATGACGCACAAATGCCATGTCTTACATGGCAACATGTGATCAAGTACCGTACTCAACGTCTCACTAGGCTCTACTCCACTCCAATCGTCTCAACCCTTGTCACGAGGTGCTAGCAATGTTGTCTCGGTACCATCCCTAGCTGTGCCAAAACCTGGCTCGGGCGCTGCTGTCGCGTCCCTCGATGCCGTGATGAGCAGTTCCCAGCCTGCGCCAGCTATTTCACAAAGCAGAGATACCGAAGATGAATTGTTCGCTCTGCCAATGAGCCCACGAAGGTGAGCAGTTTTGGTTTCATTTCCTTGTTGTTTTACCACATCTACCATACTTCCGACGACGTTTCCCGGATCATCCGAAACACTCATAGTCCAAGCTTAACCATGGCATTCACTGACGACCGAGCTTGCAGTCCTGAGATGACGACCAGCCCGTTCAGCTTCCTAAAGTGAACCCTTCAGTCATACCACGGTACAGAATACCGGGAGTTCAACCGCGATGGCAGTCAGTTAGTCAGCTGTTGCGGGCTCAAAAAATGGACCGCTGCAGGATGGCTTCATTGTCCCACAACACAGCGTTATAGTTGGGCTACCCTGCTATATTCGCAACAATGTTCAGACTAGGAAAGGCCACTGACCTGATTTGGTCTTCATGGAGTCTTCGGAAAATCTCAGCAGCAAATGAACCATTACTCGTTCTCCAAAGACACTCTAATGGGAGCGAGGATCATCCGAAATTGGAGACTCGCCATTCGCAACATTGAGGATCAGCATGAGAGAATGGGTCGTATTTACTGTTACCGGGTTACTACTAGGTATTCCAACGCTCGGGCAACAGGAAATATCGTATAATACTTGATATAGTATATAGTGCATATTCTTACTGATCAAGATTTTTTGAGTATCTCCGTTATATGTAGCTAGTGTGCAGTGCTCTAGTGGTTTCTGAGCATGGCGTGTCGTGCGCATGTGTGCTCAAGCGTAAATACTACCTTGGGTAGTATGACGAGGATTCCCCTCAATGCGGGAAGTGACTGGACAACTACCGGGCGTGTGCACTGGCGAGACTGTCACCACTTGGCGAATACGAGGACGTAAACTGCTTTGGAACACCCACTCGACTTGGACAGTCCCTAGTTTTGCGATCCAATTGCCATATGCAAGCCCTTGCACTATCTTGAGGGAGGTGGACACCAACTATCGTAGGGTTCTATGCGTAGTTAAGTAGTTACTTGGGCATGCTGGTTATTGGAGCAAAATCCAGTGTGTATTACATTTCCCCAAAAGCTTTATGGGTACTTTCTAAGTGTCCAGCTAGGTTCCGTATTGTTTCTGTGGAAACTCATAGTTGCTCGTGTCTTTCGCTGATGCTTTAGAATACGTTCACACGGTCTGCGTAATGGGCCTTAGGCAGGAAACCCGAGCCCGAGGCCGAGATGGGCGTTGTACTTAGTGCCTCAAAATACCGAAAGTTGGGCACGGTTGGGGTGGTGGGAGAAATGAACGCCAAGGAACGTTTCCGCGGAATTATTTCCCCATTTCTGCTTTTGAGCCGACTGTGTAAGCAGATAGTATCTACAGCCCACGTACATATCAACCCCAGAACCATGAACAGGGACTACTCAAGTATATTATCAGCTAGGAGTAAAATCTACATGTCCACGAAGCTTCGGGTTGATGGCATGTTCCGTCCGCTCACTAATAGGATTTCTATTAGTGCCAAACCTACGGAGCTAAGTTCTGGTGGGGGAGATGATGAGGGGGACTCGGGGGATTTGTGGGATTTGTGGGATTGTGGGATTGTGGGAGTTAGTGTGAATATGTGAAGTCGTAAGCTTTCTGACTCGTTCGCATACTCAGTACATAGATACGAGCTAAGAGCAAGAGGTCTGGCTTTCGCGTTCTCTCCTCGTACATAGTATAGTAGCTCAGCCGTGCCTTGGCGTTTTACCTAGTTTCGTGGGACAATCACAATCCCACGATATACTAACCTCTAAATTACCTAGCTAATGTTGACTTGAATGCAACGTATCATGGAAAGGCTTACATAAACATCTGTAACCGCAACATATGGACACAGCCTGGTAAGAGGTACAATATCGATGACAGACATTTCCTGTTGACTTGACGGCTGTGATAATATGTTGACCTCTATCTGATCGTTCGTTTGGCGTCTCTCCGCTTGCTCGGCGCTCGCTCCTATTCTGAAAAGATCATCTGGATGCAGTGAGCGATGACTGTGGAAGGCCTTACACCCCTACTGTCATTAATGAACTTTGTCCAACTTCTCACTTCATGCAATACCCACGATGTCGAACTGTTAGAAGTAGGCTTGGTCTCAATAAGTGGCTAGGAGTTAATCATGATTTCACACGAGAGCAATTAATCTCACGTTTTCTGCCTCGGACCTTTAGTATATGTATATGTGTAATATTTTGAAATTTGTGGGTGCTTTGATCATTAAGACTTGTACTACGTCACCCGAACATGACATGTAATCTTCTCAGCATTATCAATTAGCCGTTTCACGAGGTCGATGCCCCCTGTGACTTGCTACGTGATATGTACAAGCCTTACAAATTATGAGAGGGTCTTGCTCAAGATGACTGGAATTTATGTTGAAATTTCATACATATTCTGCTCCCCCTTGAAAAGGAAATTTGATATCAAATGCACTTTAACCAGCTTTATTTCCATTGCCAATTTCGTTTGTTTTTTTATAGCCTTTCCTCTACATAGAAATCACAAATTTCATATGGAATAAGCACGATGAAAGTTTACAACATTGCAGCTCGCCTGAAAACCTTGTTCGAGAACTGGCTCGAGTAGTGATTGAACTTTTGTACAGCTACATCCAACAATCTTGGACTTCACACTATAGTACATACGAATTTCCTCTCATCCGTGCAATAATTCGCTTTAATTCGTTATCGAACTTCTATCGTGCCATTTCTCAGTACGAAAACTTGTCGACATATATGACGTTGCTATCTACCAAAGCGGCAAGAGAAGAATTGAGTTTCAGTCACTATGGTACTCAGAGATTGTGAGTATCGTGGGATGAGATACACCTGGGAAGAAAACGGTCGGTAGGCATTCGTGAAATGTTGAATATTGTGCCCTTGCTAAAGGTGGATTGGCGACAGACAGCTAACCACTCTTTACACAACGTTTTCACTCTTCTTGCATTGGGTCTCAGGGAATATTCTAAGTGCTCGACTGTGGTTCAGATTGTATGAATACAATTGCATTCTTTGATTGTTCTATCACACGCCTCCAATATAGCGCAAGTACTATGACATTGAATCCCAGCTGGGGTTGAACCATGGCTTTAAATTGGCATTCAATTGATTTACTTGACCGACCCGGTTGGTAATGTAACGTTGGTCATATTTGTATTACCACGGTCAACAACCTTTGATGGGAGTGATATCAGCATCGCAATATTGACTTATTCACCGGTCAGTTTGCACTGCGATCAATTTAAGCATGCTCGCAGTGGTGAAACTCGGTGGTGGAAACAAGTATTTTAGCGTTCATCATGAGTAACATGCGTCTTTCTGCATCTTGTATGGCAGGTGGTTACTGTTACTCTCACGGCAATGGCTCGAAGGCCGTATACCACCATGAGGCTCAATGTTACGGAATGACTTGTTGGAATATGCTGCGCTTTGTGTGTCTCCAAGGTAACTTGCTGAATCCAAGGAACAGCTTATCTCTGAACAAGCTTTACTATATAACTAGGTAGTTGACGACTGCATAGCATGGTGGTTTAAGTATATGATTTAGCGGACCAAGTCTGTTAGAGTATTGGCTGCACTTGTGGAAGATGTAATCTGTAGGTACGGGTACGTGTGGGTACCTATTTGAGCCGAACTCAAAGAGTCCCAATCCCACCTATCTATGAGTATCTCTTTGTCAATAACAAAGACCGTAATGGCATCTTGTAAGTCGGGAACTTTGTGCCCAGGAGTTTCGCGGATAGAGGGGCAGCGAGCAGCTAGGGGCAGCTGTGATGATGGAGGGGCACTAGTAGGATGCGGGGCGTTACTCGTCTAAGGTTTGGGGCTCCTAGGGGACCTAGCGAGTAGCTCGCCCAGATGCAAGGCGAAAGTTACCTAGAAAAGTATATAAAAAAAGTAGAGGTCAAAACGGAGCTTATTCCAAAGCTCCCACCTCTCCGACGTATCGTGAATGCTTCATCCTCTGTTACATGCCACGGCCCGCTCCTCATCCAGGCATGTGAGCTGCGCCCGCACCAGCCCCCGCGCCAGCGCCTCGCGATTCCGATCCCAAATCCGATTCCTACTCTCACATCGAACTGCACGCAGCATGGCAACCACCACAACAAAGACAACAGCCCCTCCCAACGGGTCGGCCTCGAACGGCGACATCCAGACCTTCGTGCGCGACGGCCAAGAATTCACCCAAGTCAAAGAAGGTCTGGGTCGCATTCTCGTGCCCTTTTCGAAGCCAGACCCGGCTGCAAAGGCCACCACCAAGAGCATCACCAAGAGCGTCGAGGAGCAGCAGAGCGTCTTCTACAACCCCATCCAACAGTTCAACCGCGATCTGACCGTGCTCGCCATCAAGGCCTACGCCGACAGCCTCCTGTCCAAGCCCCGCCCTGCCAATGCGAAACATGTCGCCAAGCGGAAGCGCGACAAGTCCGACGCTGCTGGCCCGCACCCCAAGAGGCCAGCCGGCCCCGAAACAACCAGCGACTCGCGCTCCGACGCCGTCGACACGTCGTCGGTGACAGCGGAGAGCTCCGAGGTCCCAGGAAAAGAGGAGGCCGCGCCCAGACCGCAGGATGCAGATGCAACACAGCCCGACGCACCGGAAGCCCTTAAAGCTCCCCCGGCTCCTCACTTCACCATCCTCGATGCTCTTTCCGCGACTGGCCTTAGGGCGCTGCGATACGCCCAGGAGCTCCCCTTCGTCACCTCCGTCACTGCCAATGACCTTACCCCGTCTGCCGTCGACGCCATTCGCCGCAATGCCGAGCACAACGGCGTCGAGTCCAAGGTCATCGCCACCCAAGGCGATGCTCGCGCCCACATGTACCACATCGTCGCCGACGAGGCCACTCGTGACCACGACAGAACCAAGTTTGGCAAGAAGAGCAAAATCAAGAGCAACAGATACAACGTCATCGATCTGGATCCTTACGGCACCGCCGCCCCCTTTCTCGACGCTGCCGTCAATGCGGTGCGCGATGACGGCGGTCTTCTATGCGTCACATGCACCGATTCCGGCGTCTGGGCTTCCAATGGCTATCCCGAGAAGGCCTATTCCCTCTATGGCGGCATTCCTATCAAGGGATCTTATTCCCACGAAGTTGGCCTGCGACTGGTCCTACACGCTCTCGCCAAGTCTGCTGCTATAAATGGCTTAGCAATCAAACCGCTGCTTAGTCTATCAATAGATTACTACCTCCGCATCTTTGTCAAGATCCAGAAGTCACCGGCCCAAGTCAAGTTTCTCGCGGGCAAGACGATGAACGTATACAACTGCGACAACGGATGTGGCGCTTGGAACATACAGCTCTTAGCTCGCAACAAGAAAGTCTTAAACAAGTCTGGCAACGGAGCCTATTACAAGCACGGTCTCGCGATGGCCTCGACGCCTGGTCCCAACTGTTCACATTGCGACTCGAAGATGCACCTCGCTGGCCCCATGTACGCAGGTCCACTGCATTCTCCCGAATTCATCAAGAAGATTTTGCACGACTTACCCAGCGCTCCAAGCGAGATATATGGCACCAAACCGCGGATAGAAGGCATGCTGTACACCGCGCTCGAAGAGTCGATCACGCCCCCACACGACCCAGATAATACCCTGCCGGCCTGTAGAGAAGACGAGTTCGCTGCCATCGAGCCGTACCCTTTCTATTTTCACCCCACCAATCTCGCAGGTGCCATGCACTGTGTATGCCCGGATGAGGATAGCTTCAGAGGAGCGCTCCGTTCACTGGGCTATGAGGTCACGCGCAGTCACTGCAAAGGGGGGAGCCTGAAGACGAACGCATCGTGGTCCGTCATCTGGCATGTCATGAGAGAGTGGACGCGACAAAAGTTCCCCGTCAAGACCGAGAACATCAAAGAGAACAGCCCTGCTTATAAGTTGCTCAGGCTCGGCGATGCCAATAAGCCCCAAGATGAAATCGATAAGCTGGAGGTCGTCTTTGATAAACATCTTGGTCGTGATAGGTCCAAGCAGGGTTTGATTCGATATCAAAGTAATCCAGATAATTGGGGTCCTCAGTCCCGGGCCAAAGGGCACTGAAGACGTATATTGAAGTTGAAGCGGTGGCCATGGTCGCCACCCTTACATCATACCGAATTCCATGATATGACGATTGTACGAATCGTGCCTTGTATATAAGAAGTCAGCAGAGTAAAAAAAATAGTAAATGATACCCTTTGCTTCGACTTGTAAAGGGACATAACATACATGATGGATGTGTGCGTGTCAAAGCATTTTGTGGTGGTCGACGTCACACCAAGTACATCACCTTCCAGGCAGGCGTGGGTGATAGCTCCTATAACACAAAGCAAAAGAACTTGAATTCTCAATCAAGCTGTGTGCGCCTTTAAAGTAGCTAGGTACTTGGACGTTCTCTATATAGAATAATTAAGCAGAATGTTTCTAAAGATATAAAAGACCGTTTTACTTATTTTGCGTGGCCCTTTTAACTGATTAATTAGATAGCATTTATAAATGCGTTGGCTGAATCATTTTTATCATAGTGCCTAACTATGATCACAAACGCAAGTGATAAATGTTGCTTAATACAATGGATGATTGTTCATCCTCCAAATTCTATTCTTCTTCGTCGTCATCATCTGCACTGTCGTCATCGCCGTCGCTGTCATTGCCGCCGCCGTCGTCGTCATCTTCGCTTTCGAGTTCATATTCACCGCCAGGAAGCGGGCTATGCCACCAGTTTGACTCCATATCATCGGTTATGTCTTTGACCGACTGGCTGAACGTACTTCCTCTCCATGTCTTCACCGAATTGTTCCTTGACCCCTTGAAGGTGACCCTGCCGGAAACAATGGCTTGATCGGTTCTATATCTCTGACCCAAAGTCGAAAGCGTGACTGTTCCGAGCCGAAGATCGGCCGCGGCCATTTTGTTACACAACCGGGCCCAAAGATTGGCCTTTGTTTCTTGGCCACACTGGAGCGTGATTTTATGAAGGCTGATACCGCGTAGAGTCGTCTTGTATCTCTTGTATAGTGCAAGGAGTTCGTTTTCGCTTACAGTTGCCATTCCAAGATCTAGGTGCTGTAAATTTGGAAAATTGGGTGCAGGCGGGAAATGTGCTGGTAGTTCATCGTTGTCCTTCAAGGGCAGGAATTAGTAGGAACATGCTCAAGGTATGCACTGCAGATCGCTTACCTGTCCTGTTGCTGCTGCATCAAGAGGAGCGAGTCTTGTGTCTGCCAGCCATACAAGGAATGCTTCAGGAGTACATTCGCTGTTTTCATAGCCTTGGAAATTGAGTCGTAAATGTCGTAGATCCGAGAGCTGTACCAACAGCCTCGAGAGGAAGTATCCCGATGCGGATCTCAAAGCTGTGTGGGCACCCACATCGTTATTGACCACAGTGAAGTCATCCAAATTAGTGCTGAGGCCATCTAGAAATACATCTTGGAGCTTGTTCAGTGCCAATGAGACTTTGGTCTGATAGCAAGCAGGTATCTTAAAGGCCAGATCTGGAAATTGTGAAGTATGTAATAAAATTTCGAGACGGCTGATCTTACAGCTCTGGCCGGAAGCTGAGTTCTGGCATTAGTGTTTGGGCGACAGTGAACCTGGGGGCCGGCTGGCAACGGTAACGCCCATGTGCAGCATGAAGTTGGCGTACGTACCTTCGACATTTCCAATAGCTCGAAGTAGGGCCATGAAAATATGACCAACATACGTGCCCAGGTATTCCCGCCTCCCTCCCGTGAAGCCGAAATTTGACTGGCTCGTCTCCTTTAAGAAGGTGGGATAGCCGTAGCTATGCCAAACAGTATTGTCGCGACTTCGATTGGCCGAGTGGAAGTCCCGAATGCCCACAGTCTCGAGATTAGGAAGGCGTTTGAGGGCGTCGGTCAGCATCTCGACATCTGCACCAGTCTTTACGAATTCTCGGTGGTCGATGCACGCAGCGCGGGTGCGGTTGTTTCGCACCGCTTCGGCATGCCCCTCTCGCGTCGGCACGCCGGGGGTCATGATAGAAGGGTGCTCTATGTGGATGACCAGATGGGTCAGGCTGGAGGCGAGTCGCGAATTTGATATATCGACAAGAGCCTGGATGCTGAACTCGACCAGGGCAAACTGCCGCTTGGAAAAGAACTCGCGGGCGAAAGCGCCAAACAGCAATGCCTCGAGCCGCTTGCATGACCTTCGAAGGTATCCATATTCGGGCGTGGTAAGATGCGAGGTGATCTGGATGAGGATCTCAAGAGGCACATGCAGCAGCCCAGCCATTGTCGCGGTCTCGAAGCCGGCCTTGGAGCAAGGGCGGCCAGGTAAGACGCATTTGCTTGCAAGAATGGAGGTGTTATTGTTGCACATGGAGGTTTGAGATTTGCCTGCAGACGGGAATCGGGATGCTGCTGGTTTAAATGGTAAATGGTAAATGGTAAATGGTAAATGGTAAATGGTAAATGGTAAATGGTAAATGGTAAATGGTAAATGGTAAATGGTAAATGGTAAATGGTAAATGGTAAATGGTAAATGGTAAATGGTAAATGGTAAATGGTAAATGGTAAATGGTAAACGGTAAATGGTCTGCTCTACGGGACGGGCTTGCTGCCTCGCTGGGTACACATGTAGATTCCAGGCTTCAGTCTCGGATCGCCTGATGAGTTCGACTATCTTTGCATTGTTGGTGTATCTAGCTTCGCTGGGCGTTAGGCAACCATCCCTTGGGTCAACAGGTGCTTGTGCTTGCTTAGATTGTTTGCGAACTGTAGTATGTAGCGTTGGGTGGTGAGTAGGTAGGTACGTTGCTCAAGTGGCTCGTGCGTCTTGCCGAACGTCCATTGGTGATTGATTGCATCGACAACCGTCACCGACCTTGGGGAAGTCTCGCCTTGCGTAACATACTTCCTCCCTGCCGGGTTGTGCTCACTTAAAAATAATGGAATATTAAATCCATCTTTCTCTATATAGAAAACATTTATTTATATATATTAGTTATTTATTTATACTTTGATTATACATCAATCAGTAAAAAGCATAAAAGAAATGTAAACATCATGTGTGTCATGATGTAGGCGGGCTCAGCCGGGATTCGAACCCGGGGCCTCCTGCATTCCCATGTAAGATGGAAGGGTATGACCCGAAGCAGGAATCATACCACTAGACCACTGAGCCTCAGTCGATCATGTTAGCGCCATCTCAGCATTGCTATCCTATATCGCATGTGGCCTCAAGTTGCATCCAGACCTACGAGTTTCAACTTTCTATAGTAACTCTGTTAGGCGGGAGGAATGGTTGCTTTGCTTCCTAATAACTTGGTCTTGCTACAAAGTATAGCTTAGCTCTATAGAGTAAGCACGGGCGCTTACAATATGGTGAGAAGCGGTCTTTAAAGGGGCGTCTCGTGGGATATACAATGAAGCAATCATTCTTGCTCGGACAAGCCTCTATCGAATTGGAGGAATTGTATAAGGAGAAGGATCCTTGGTATCAGGGCTAGATTCAAGCGGTATTCATGTGTTTATTTGTATTGTTGTAATGTTATAGTAACCCCTTTAGTCACCCTGCTCTCTCTTAACCAATATTTAAATGAGTGTTATATTGTTCGCTTCCAACCCCTTATTCTTATAACAAGACAATAGTAATAATGTATCTTGTTAATGGTACCTAGTTGTTCAGTGGTAATCCTTGATGAAAGGTATGTGTATGAAATTCATCTCGCATTATTGTTATCTTCTTAAACACATTTACATGCGTTGAGCTCCGTCTGGTTTAGGTTTTTAGCACAATAGTTCGAACTAGCTAAAAGGGAAACTCACCTGGGTCAGCGGCCTTGCTGCATAAAGCGAGAAGACATCCCTACCAGGCTCACACTAAGGCGAGTGTGTTAGTTTCAAGTTCTTACGGGGTTGTTGTTTAGGAGGAGGTTCATACAGGTAAGACATACAACCGGTATTGGTCCGGTCCATAAACTTCGGCACACTTCATCCTTAGAAGAACTGCATCGAAGTTACCGCTAATCTTGATTGGCTCTGACTCTGGCATTTTGGCTTTGTGCGAGGGGCTGGGGATATCTGGATTCCTTGTTTTGTTCAAAATTCAGATCCGGAACTTGAAGTATGACAGGTGTTGCGTGTGATAATGGTTGTGCGTGATACTGCTCATGACAGGATGATATTCTGGGTGGGCATAACGAGCTTTAAATATTGCAAATGATGAACACTATGAAAGTGTTCAGTGGCAACTGTACTACACAAACACCAACTTGCGTTCTAAGCGTAGTTTTATCTCCCTTGATAAGATTTAGGAGATTGCATGGTGATGCCCTTGCTTGATTTTAAAGAGCCATTACAAACTTAGAAGACTATGTGTTAGAACTTGTTTCAGGATACACCGTCCAAATCCCAATTGTAAGCAAGGACCTTATGATAATACTTAGCAAACAAAGCCACCTCTACTAATGAGCTGCTTCTCTCGAATGCCGAGTTGGACCAACAATCGAAAGGAGTCTTCGCTTGGAAACAAACAACCTTAGCCTTCTTGACACGTCCTCTATCATTCGCTGCTATCACTCCCTAACTTCAATCGTCAAGATTCAATGAGGAAAACGGTACCAATGAAAGAGTCCGTGTTCCTTAGTGGCATGGAGAAAGCCATACTCAACACTGAGACCCAAGTCAATATTACTCAAATGAATTATGTTTATATTCAACAATCACACAACCTTATTTTCTTCTCTTTCGCATCAAAGCGGTCTTTCTAACAAGCAGTAGAATATTGTGTCTCCCAAACGATTAATATTGCCTACCCATCAATATAACACCTTCCCGCGCAGAGACCTGCTCCTCCAACGTTTCCACGCTGACCCCTTTTTCAAACCCGAACCAGGACCCAAACCCAAACCATAACCACAACGAGATCCTCAGAGACGCCTACACGCTCTAAAGCTTCGACTTCGACTTCGACATCAATTTCCCCTTCCCTACCAACCCCTACACCAACTCCCATTCCCACTCTCACTCCCACTCTAAACAC
Organism: Astrocystis sublimbata; assembly: GCA_022453515.1. Taxonomy (NCBI): domain Eukaryota; kingdom Fungi; phylum Ascomycota; class Sordariomycetes; order Xylariales; family Xylariaceae; genus Astrocystis; species Astrocystis sublimbata. The sequence continues at coordinate 912,118 of JAJNNY010000002.1, forward strand.
CGCCACCCCCCACACACAGCCCAGCGACCATCCAACCCTATTCCCAAATACAGCTTCCTCCGACGTCGCCTCTGGGCCAAGCACGACTACAGGTTTAGACTAACATGGCCCCACGTCGAACTCGCGCATCGGCTCCTCCCGCTTCCGATCCGTCTGCACACTGGCGCGTCTAGCGCCAGCCTGACTGGGACGGGCGGCTGATCGACGTAAAAACCGGCGACGCGTACACTAACTGGTTTCCCGTGAGGTTCTTCGTCAACTCGGACGTGTTCGCAAATAAGGGCTGTCTTTGGGACGCGGAATTTCGTGGTGTGTGTAAGTGATTAGTAATTTAGCAATTAGGGTCAAGTTCAGGTTCACGATCAGTTCGCTTAGGATGAGTTTGAGTTGAATTAGCGGGTATTATCGTACCGCGAAAGAAGGAAGAAAGACGCTAACTTTTCTCACTATTTGTTCGAGTGATTCCGATACCATCTGAATCGCGAGGTTTGCTATAGCCTTGAGACTGTTACTTATGACCTTCTTTCTATGAACCAAGGTGTGACAGTGCAGCTGAAATTGAGGATAACTCTCGTTATATAGAACTCGGAATGCTCGCAGGATGATATATAGAAACGTTAGGTGTAGCAGATGATGTGTCTAGCTTAACCGAATACTCCCCTCTCTTTAATGAAAAAGATCAGAGGTTCGATTTAGCTAGTTAGGCACCACTTGTTACGGGTTACGTATCACGTGTAAATGTGAACGAAGAAATTGATATGGTATAAGAATGATCTTTTGACACAGTGGTAAATCCAACACATTCCTCCCTCTTGCCATATAATTTTATATTGTGTTTTATGATCCTGTGAATTGGTCTTTATGCCGGTTTAATTGTTCGTCATGATGTATAATTACCCCCAAACCGAAAAGTCCCAGATAGCAACCGGTCCGCCCTCGTAACCTGAATACTGGGCAACTTATTCATATATGCTTCGGCGGTGGCCACAGCCCACCACCGGCGTTATCTAGGTAGGTGGTCGTAGTGCCCATGTTGGGGATCGGCGTGTGTCTACCTACGCAATTAGGTGATAGGAGATTATAGACAGCATGTTCCGTACTTAACGATCTCCTGATCTCCTGATTATAGGCAATCTGTTGGTGACAACATGGTCTGGGAGACTATTATTAGCCACGAAACTTGCGATGCGCCCGTAGGTCGTCCCAACCAATCAGTAAACTTCGTTTAATGGGCTTCGTTCGCTTGCCTTGGTAAGATTGACAGTCCAACCCAGCGGGGACCGTTTTGAGGGTTGGAATCATTTTGTGATGCATTTCTCTTTACTTAACCTAATAGAATGCATAAATGCACATGGGCCCTTTTACAGTTACCTGACGTGCCTGACTAGGTACCTAGTGACTGGCTGAGCTGAGCCTGAGCAAAAGCAATAATTACGCCTCTTTAACAACGAACGCCGTGCTAGGCCTGAACTATTATCTGCACGGGGCAATTGCATCGGAAGCGTCCCAAATTCAAGTCGAGGATGGGGAATGCTGGCCCCCTCGCTTCTATATGTACTTAAGTAGTTATTCTGGCAGCTTCATGCATAAGATTGTCCCCTCCCCCCACTGTCTACACCTCGGAGGAGGTTCTCTCTGACTGACGTGATGTGGCGGGATGATCCTACCTCATGTAGGTAAGCTTACGAGTACCTGCCTCGCCGTCTGTGTACATGTTTGTTACGTGGACACAGAAGTACCCTGGCGGTCCCATTCCCAAAGCTACATGTAATCGTGGCCATCTCAGGCCGGATGTCGTAAGGTATATGTACCTAGGTAGGTACCTTAGGTAGGTACATGTAGTGAGTTGGATACGGAAATAGAACGCGGCGGTACTTTGCAAACCCTTGACGTGGGGCTCCACATTTAATAATAGCTCCGGATTGCCTGCCCCTCGCCTGCCCCTCGCCTGCCCAGTGCCCACTACCCCTCGTCTACCCCTCGTTTGTGGTAGCTTCAAAGGTCGTGTTTCGGCCAGTGGCAGCTTACGAAAGCTTGGAAACGTGGGAGTTTAGTGGGTCGATGTAGATAGACATACCTAGGTACCTTAGGTACCTTACCTACATAATGCTTGACATCCCGCATGCACCTTGTGTGAGGCCGAACTGCCCGCCTGCTGTAGGTAATTTCGCACGTAGTTAGGCGTGCCTGGCGAGCCTGGCATCCCCCGACGTGCAGATACGTACCTCCATATCTTCTCTACGTCCCGCCCAGGTCCTGCATCCCGAAGTTTCCTCAACTCTGAATATTCTTCACCCCGTCCCGACACTGCAAACCAGCAACCCGACAACAACAAAAACAACCTCCAGTCTTACAACTCCTCCTTCCACAATGGGTGTCACCAAGACCGTCCATGAAGAGGGCTCCGGCGCCCAGCCCCAAGTTGGCCAGACCGTCACCATCGAGTACACCGGCTGGCTCAAGGACACCAGCAAGCCCGACAACAAGGGCAACAAGTGAGTGATGCTGCGAGACTGTCCCATCCCGTGCATCCCGTGCATCCCGCGCACCCGAAGCTACCCCGCCATCCACACCACCCTCCCAGCACTGGCACCACAGTCATCGCCGCCTCAGACACACCAGTCCACTAATGTCTTGCCTGCAACCATAGGTTCGACTCCTCTGTCGGCCGTGGTGACTTCGTGACTAAGATTGGCGTCGGTCAAGTCATCAAGGGTAGGCCTACATCTAACGTCAACAGCTCGTGAAACATGTCAAGCTAACAGGTGGGATCCCCAGGCTGGGATGAGGGTGTCACTCAGATGAAGGTTGGCGAGAAGGCCACCTTGGATATCTCCAGGTATGAGCTCAACAATCGGTCTTGATGGGTCAGTGGCTGACCTACATATTATTTAGTGACTTCGGCTACGGTGCTCGGTATGTTTGTTGACTCACCACTGCCTATCTGCCTATCTTTGAAATATTATCACACGTTTCCATGTCACACACGAGCATGGTTTCATCATCCATCGCCATCCATTCAAAAAGAGACCAGCTGCTAACTTCTTCATCAAGTGGCTTCACTGGTCACATTCCCCCCAACTCAGACCTGATCTTGTAAGTTACCCATGCCGAAGCCGAGACACCACAGCTCTGACAACCTCTAGTGATGTCCACCTGAAGAAGGTCCAGTAAGCGCGCCACCAGCGCTCTTCGAATCAAAAGAAATGCATACCTTGGCGCATAAACGTGTTCGGTACACGTCTGATTTGAGAGGGGATTTGGGGAATGGGCGCCGATATATAGGTCGTAATGACAGATAACATCTTGCAGCCTATGCACCAATAAAACAACCATGTCTTTTAGACATTATGAATCACGTTGACCCATTCATCGCAAAAAAAAAAAAAACAAGCCAAGAATGCCATTTGACATCCCATAAACGTTGTTTTCAGTTTGCTCATTGGTACCCTCCTGGTAGTGTTCAGTGACCCTGTACCGTTTCGACGTACCCACGGATGATTTCGTCGATATTGATCACCGCCTCCCCTTTGAATGGAGGATGGAATTGCTTTAAATCCTATCGTAGCAAGTAGTTATACTGACATACTTAATCACTTCTGATGTAACTCCATTACTTTTTGTTTGCAACTTTGGGGCTTGGTTGTTACTGGCTTTAAAGTTGAAGCAGGTGATAATGACACGTGACCGCCGAAGCAACCATTGTTAGGAAAGCAACACCTTCAACTTGAATAACATATTAGCGACATTGTAACTAACCGCACTACTGCGGTAATTCATAGTATCCTGGTGATGGTTGATACTGTTATACCAAGATGTAGGAAGTTCGGAACTGGAAGAGAAACAAACTTAATACAGACAATAGACAACAAATCATTATAATTAAATTATCTCGTACTAATCATCAAGTAGCTATATGACTACAAGGCTAAAAGAGTTTTTCACATTCGTGAGTCTGAATCCGCAACGCTATTTCTAAATGCTTTAAACAAGTCCAAGGAAAACAAAAGAGTTTATATCGGGTACATTAATTATATAGATCACGCCAAATTGAACCAAACTACCAGTCGAATATCTAGCCTTTGATTCAACGCTACGATCATCCTGTTACGAGTTTCGACTGGGTTAAATTACGATACGAAAACTCTGAACCCGTTAATAGCAATTGTGTCTGTCTTGCCGAAGTCTCCAGTCCGCTGGACTATGAATCGAACACAGGCACAGGCACAGGCACAGATAAAGGATAGAGGATTCATTATTGCCATCATCAGATTTGATGAATAGAGCTTCAGCGTTTTTGCTTTGTTTTCTTCCTCCTTTCTTTGTGTGTACAGTTGGAGGCAAGCATTTTGACGACTACGAGAACTGGAAATACTTTCATCCTAGTTTTTGATCTCAACCAAGTGAGCCAACTACTAGCCTAACAGCCATTACCTAAAGTTCTGAACACTTACATCTAGATAGAATATATTAAGATAACACGCTTGGTATTAAAGACTCTATGTAACAGTTCAGGTCTGCAGCTCTAAACCAACAGACTATCAACAGATAGAACGTTGTCAATTTAGAGGGTCGACCGTCTACAGCCACTCATTGTTCACGGAACCATGACACTTTAATGAGTATAGAGCAATTTCACTTTTATGAATTTCGTGGTCACAACAGGCTCGCAAGATTGCAAGTAATATGGATCTAAGGTAGATTGGAGATAGTGAAACATGTCAAATACTAAGCTCCAGCTGTAATTCAGCTGTAATCGGAGTGGTTTCCAGCTGTTCCGTGGGTGTACTCACGACTGTCCATGTTACTGGAGCTCCAGCTCCGACTGGCCTATTTTATTGCAAATACTCTTTGGGTGCCATCGCCGATATAGAAGCGTGTTGATATTCAGATTGGGAATGATGCATGTTTGTTATATTATTGAGGAGAATTGTGGATGGTTGGACTAAACCATGGCATTATTCATTTGACTTGCGACTAGTGTATATCACCTGAAGGTACTGTCGTCGTTATGTAGAAGTATCTAGCTTACATATTGCCACTGACATCAAAAGTGTGGATATCAATACAATACCCCCGATGTTTCAAGTGAAATCGGACAAAACATCGGCGGAAAGTATCTTCAGTTCTGCTCCAGCTAATAACACACAGCCAATATCAATTTGCCACGGAAAGCTACTATCTGATAACTACTTGCTGTACAACTCTGCCGATCAACTCGTTCCAGATGATTTTCTCGTTGTAGGCATAATCACGAATGACGCGTAACGTGCGAAACTTGGGAAGTCCTATTACCAGGGGAGGTCGGTGCGCGCGTTTGATCGCCCACTTTTGTTTCTCATCAAGTCTATTCATGCTGTTTGAAAATGGCAAAACTCACATTCCACCTTACTCATCTAGGCCGTGTCTATCTACGTTTCTGTAGATCAATTATTAAGGATACAGCCACCACAAATGCAACCGCGATATTTCCTATGTATGAATAAGTAGAGTCACCCTATATCATAGCTACATACAACATCGTACTAGCAGTACTCGCATAAACATCGTCCTAGCTTTCGCCCTTGAATACTAAAAATCCCATTGCATTCTCTTTCTTCTCCGGTGTCGATTGATACGCAGCATAGTGCTACAGTTTATCATAGCTCGCCACATCGCCTGCTCAAAACCATGGCCTCCCTCACTCTGATGTCATGTAGGTAATGCGGTAGTTGCATGATCCCCGTGGATCGACTCCCGCCCGGACCCGGCGGACCGGTCCCCGCGAGCGGGAGTCAGTTAAGCTTCTTATCACAGGTTTTATGAGTGGCGACCGGAGGAAGGTACGTCTCAGGCCGACGACAGCCGCAACAACAGTACGGCCTGGCAAAATCGCATGTTTTGTTCAACTTTTAACCTACCTACCGTGCACCTACCTACATCATGCCTTGCTTTGCTATGACCAGGCTGTTGTGACAACAACTCACTGCTTGTGACGTGGCAGGACAGGGGCCTTGTTTCCACGTTTTCACTAATTGACCAGGGACTCGAGCACTGACAGGTGAGCTCAGGATTACATGATTTGTTACCAAGGTGGAATCCATCTACCTACTACAGTAGCTAGTAGCTAACTTGACGTCTCTTTGATAGTTGAGAGCAGCCATCAGATGCGATGTGTGGAGTTGAAGAGTTAGCCACAAGAGTCAGAGAGCAACCCACCGAAGAGCAGATATGCTCATCGAATGACACATTAGAATTGATTGGTGGTATGCTATTTTATGGTAGCCGCATTGAAGAAACACTATTTGAAGAGCTCGTCGCAAAGCCATTCCTGTGAGCACAGGATATGATGCTTAACGTCCAAGAGATCACGAAACCAAGTCACCTACTTACTCAGCCTACCAACTAACGGATCGCCATCGGAGAGCATAAGAAAAGATGAACACTCATTGCTAGTCTTGTGCGAACCGTAGTTTTGCATCCATATGCCCGGCGGACCCCGAGGGGATCAACCGGGCCACAATAGGTTCCTCAACGCTGTCTGGTTCGGACTGCCGCTGCCGATCTTTCATTTATCGGGGGTGACATTGCATTGCGAACCTGTTGCGACCCATCTGCAAACTTGCTCTGAGCAGACGCGAGAGTGTGCTGATTCCGCGCTTTGCCAATTATTACCTCACAATCAGACCAGCCTACACTACACGTGGTCACCTTCTAAGCAATGAGTCCGTCCCTAGCGCAACTATCGAAATGAGATAGATGAATGTCCTCTCTGTTCAGATACCATATTCTCTTGTCGCGTGTCATGACAGCATCTAGGTAATGATAGTCTGAAGCACAGCCAGCGGCCCGGTTCCGAGGATGCGGAAGTCTTGATCAATGAGCGAGGCATTGGTGCGGTGCGGTGGCACGACCTCACGCTTGGGGGGCTCGGGGGGGTTGCTTGCTGACCGCATATTCTGATCGAAACCGGCTCGGAGCCTCTGAAATTGAATTACGCGTTCACATTGCTGAATGTCACGCTACAGTAGACAAATGAGAGAGTTCGATCCGGCTGGGGGACAATATAGGAAAAGAAAAAATATGGGCTACGAGGTGTCATACAATTTTATTTTTTTGCAGATACGCACAGTCCGTACATACGCTTGCGCCCTCTGCAAATAATTCCTGCATTGCGGCAAGCCCATCGACGCTTACGATAGAGTCTAATAATAATAAAAAGTGCTTTTCCTGTAACCTGCGAGGAATCTGTATGTGCGTGGGCGGCGCAGGATAAGTGCCTACTCCCATTCGACAAAGCGATGTCCAACATACCCGTCGAAAGCTGCCGACGAGGCCCTGCTACGGGTACTGCATTGAGTACTATATGGAAGTTTTGTAGGCACTGGTGGCGTTTTCGTGATATATAGCAGTTGAAACTTTATTCCTCTGTTGAAACACGATTGATACTAGCCCGAATTGCTAAGTCCCGGAGGTCGGGGTGTAAGTCGTCGAGCGTTGCTGCAACTGCTTCAGTACTAGTCAGGAACGGAAAGTCCTTCTTGCGCCCCCTATCAATGCTACATTGTGCTTGTGGCGCACGATAGCTCAGTGACTGAAACAACGAAAACAGTCAAAATAGCCGTGCTTGGTGTACCTGTATGTGCGTGGTGCCGCTAGAAGCAAAAACACAGCCGGGCACGTATGGGAGTCATAATATGTATCGACGTACTCGTAGGCAGAATGAAGGCTAAGCCGATTCAAATTCATCAAAAAGATGTTCTACTCCAGACCTAGTCTATTCTGTAGGTTGTGCACAGACGATACGGACCGGAGCAATCCCTGTGTGCGTGCGAAAAGCATTTGTACTCCGTACAGTCGGACTCGCCTCATGCAAGCCACATCACAGATGAGAACAGATGAAAATTTCCAAAGCATGCAGGGCACTAACAGGCGTGCCGGGACCCGTAGATCGGAGAACGCAGGAACTGAAATGCGGACAGTCAAGCTTGTCATCGGCACGGAGGGTTTTCGACGTCTCTCACTAGACGAGCCTGCGATGGCCATGTTGTAAAGCTGGACGGCTGAGAGCTCAGATACCTATTGACCAGCGGGGCATTATAACATGGCGATGGCGTATCAGAGAGATAATCTTACACGTAACACATCACCAAAGTCCAGCTTTTAGAAGAGCATTTAATCTAGCGTGCGTACATGACTGGTCGCTCAACGGTGCAATAATCTGACTAGAGAGCAACATCCATATCATGTCACGCCTGCGTCTTGACATGACATTCATCTATCTAGCTGAGCTGCCTTCGTTTGATGAGCGGATTTCGACCCGGACAAACAATCTAAGCAAGCAGCTTTTGGATTTGTGTCGATTAGATTATTAGTTCACTGCGCTGCATGTGTAGGTCGCATCGCATTATGGGATTAATTAGCCAAGTCATGGCTAGAGCTATCGACTATTGAGAAAGCAACAAGCAATTCCTCGAGGGGTCAAGTAGATCGGTAACCAGTTGACTTGGCCTATCGTCGGTGAGAATTCCAACTTTCCGCACCTAGCTCGCCTATCAATCATGCTGCCCGCCTGCCTCCCTGCAGACGGATTAAGTTGTACGCATAAGATTCTCGATCTGCCTTCCTGATGGGGCCAGGACAGATCACAACGGCCGCACACACGTGTAAGATGCCTACATAGGGATCAAATATGTGTTACTGTATTGCCCATCTTGATTTGAAAAAAGCCAGGGTCAAATATCATCAAGAAACCCTGAAGCGATGGTACATAACGACCGAATTGCGGTTAAACCACGCTCCATCACCACCACCATCACAATGCATGGTCTGTCTTCCTACGTGAGGCTTTTGCCAGATCCGATCGGTCAACCAAGAAGTGGTGCCCCCTAGAGCTACGCGGACTAATTGGTAATGCCATGCCGCTTAAGACGCGACACTATACTATTCATCACCCAAAATGGTGGTCGCCAGCAATCTGGGCTCAATAATAATTAGAGTGCGCTCGCCGGATTGGGTGGCACACTGGCAGCAACTGCCGAGTTGCCGCCCCCAGATAGAAAACCCCCGAGCAATCAAAAAGTGAACATGGTCACACTCAAGTTGGGGCTTAGTTGAGGCAGAGGCAGTTAGTCTGCCATTCCAATTCGACCCGTTTAGGCTGGCCTGGGATTGGGAGGAAGCTTCTGGTTCTGCCGCTTAGGGATACTGTAGCAACCAACGGTGGATGGATGGATGGAGGTCGAAATTCATTTGCAGGTCCACGATGATTGGAAAGCGGTCACGATTATCTCCGTTCAGCTGCCACTATTTGGGTAACCAAGCACCCAAGAGGGTCTTGGAAGAGGGGAAGCAAGTGGCATACCCACCCACATACTACCGTATGTGGTATGTCGTCTATAAATTCGCAACACTATTATACGTGTGCCCCCGCCAACTTTAAGCGGTAGTCGGCGCGCATATGTAGGCGAGCAGCGAGGCAAGGGAGGTGGTGATAAAATGGGGATGTAGTATAGGCGCTTTCCCGGGGTCTTTGATTAGTCTTTGGACGCTGCGGTGACTCGTGCCATGTGGCCCGTGGGAAAAAGAACAACAACTGGTGGGGAAGAGGCGTGCCTGAATATGAAAGAGGCTGTGTGTTTGCTGGCTGTCCAGTTGCAGGGCTCGGTAGCTCGGTAGGCATGGGCTCAGCATGGCATGCGCGGCATGGCTCTCACACACGAGGAAGTTGAAATTGCTCAATGATGTCGGATGACCCACAGCTGGGCCAATAGCCAGCCGGCTAGGAGGCTAGGGTGTGAGAAAGCAAATTACACTGCTTAGCGTACCAAATCAAGAGCATGCCCGCCAGAAACGGCTAAGGTTCTATGTCAAGTCCACGTCTGTCTCTTCGCTGCTTTCAGAGCATCGACGACTCAATCTCATTCTCTCATTCACGTACAAGATCATATACCTACCTAACTTACTACAATGTAAATATAGTAGGCACTTACATGCAAGTGAGATACTACTGTACGCCAGGGCTAGCGTATAATGCATGTGTGCGATATTCCTTTCCTGGACGATCTGAGCGAGAATATCGCCTTCATACCTACTTACATAGATAGAAAGCTGCGTTGGAGTGTACCATCGCGCGGATGTGCCAAATGGGTACCGCTAGGTGCGCGCAGATTGCAGCATTGAACTTGGCAGCGGTGGTATCAAGACTGAATAGATAACCTACTGGAGAATGGCCCCCAATATCGCATGCATGGGCAATCTATATAAGGTCTACTAAGCAGAATGAGGTCGTATTGAACGACGATATTTCCGCTACCCACTTGCGGTAGGCTCGCTAGGTATGAGTACGCAATGCACCCAAACCTACGCGACTGGAGATGTCTAACCACCATCGATTCTGTGCGCCGCTGTCTATCGCGCGCTACCAAAGCTACCACGTGAGAGAGGCGTGCTGCTAGACTCTAGGGGTCTAGTATGTTCATTAGTAGGTAGCGAGCGTAGCAGCCTTGCCTACCGAGCTGCCAGGTAGTAGCGTCGCCTCGGGTGGTCTCCTGGTGTTTCAGTCGAGACACTGGGCGTTCTGTGGGAGGCTGGCGGGCTGGCGGTGATGGCAGGTGAAGTGGGCTGGCACTGGGCAGGCGTGCGTCCATGTTCCTTCGTTGATCCTGCATAGCGTGTACAGTAATAAGCCGACCCAGCAGAGACGATCGCCACAGAATCTGGCGCTGTCCGGCTCGTCTGGTTTGGGTGCTGCAGCACTAAGGTACCTACTAGCACCTACCGCGCCCACGTTAGCAGGGCCTTAGTATGGCAGGTACTTAACAGCATCCGCGATGTGCCCTCGTGTGCCTGTTTTGTTGCGGTGGCCACCCCTGCCTCTTGGCGCCGACCCCTGCCCATCTCCTGAGGATCCCTGCGCGTCAAGCTGGTCGAGGCTGGGGTGACCCCTGGCGCCGGGCCTAGCGCGACTCCTCTGGTTTTATTTCTTCTGTCGACTGTCGGCCGCTTTGGTCTCTTCGGTAAGGTCTTGTTGTCGGTTGATCGTGCTCTTTGCTGCATGAAGAAACAAACGTGTGGGCTGCAAAGGTGGGAAGGTGGGACGCCGCCTATTGCTGCGTCTTGGCCTGTCTTTCTTTGCCCGTTCGAGCGAGAGCACCTGCTCGCTGGTCTCTTCTTGTTCCCAGATTTCTGGTGTGTAAGTCTCTTCTCTCTCGTCCACCCAAGTGTGTGTGTACAGAAACCGCTCGACAGCCAGCCGTAGCGTAGTGTGCTGCCGTAAGAAGCCGAGCGACAGTGGGCTGCAGCCTGCCGGCTGTAGCGGGCTATTGTCGTGCGTTTCTGTTTCTGTACGTGTTTGGTACGCATACCTCATGCCTACCCAGACCCTGCCTATATGTACCTGGGCACTTGCAGTAGGTAGCAGAGTCTAGAAACAGGACTTGGGGATACTATCGTCCAGACTCCAAGTTGGTGATGTAGTACAGCCGTAGGGTAAGCCGTACCGTACCGTACCGTACCGCACCGCTTCCCTTGAGGTGCTTGCTGCATGCCGTATGTAGGTAGCTACTGCATGCCGAACAGCAGGCGAGGCAGGTACGTTCCGGGGCGGTAGTGCACATACCCTCACTTACATCCGCCACCCGTCATGCCAGCGTTGATGCGCCTGCCATTTTGCCGTCGTGCCTTCCTGAGCTCGTCAATGGGCACTTTGTAGTTCATGTACTGGACCACTCTAGATCAGGTACACCTAGCTGTGGCTCTTAGCGTCCAGGTAGAGCAGTCTGATAGGGTTGGTAAGATACCTAGGTACTTGCGTACCTGAGAGTAAGCCTGGCCCTGAGCCAGGGTCGCCAGGGTCGCCAGGCATGGATGGCATGGGCACCCACACTCCCATCCCCATCCTCGCCATCCATGATGGGACCCATGAGAACGCCCCATCTCTGCCCAGGGCCCAGAAATGGCCGAACCCATGGCACGCTTGTTTTCTTGTACGCATAGGCCGGTACCTAGGTACTGTAGATACACTGCTCTCCAGTATTTCCTTTCCCCTTGCTTCCCACCTGCTGCTGCCCACCTCCACCCCGTCCTGTCCACCCGGTCGGTCACCTTCCCTTTTGCCCTCACACCTCCCGCGTCTCTCACCCTTCGTCCTTCTTTCTTTCCTTTCGCTGCCTCGTGAGGTTCCCCTTCCCCCCCAACGACAGCGCTTCCACCCGGCCAAGACCTTCATCGGTCTCGACAGTCCCTTACCTTCGTTCGTCGCGCGCCATTACGACCGACGTTCGACCCGAGTCTCCAGGAACTCAGGGCCCAAGCCATTTCCAATGCCGTTGTAACACCTAATTCGCGATCACCGCCCCGGACCATCTAGACGAACGATTTACATGCCAATCTCCTGACGATTCACTCGTCATTCCACTCTTTTTTGAAAAGAATATATTGCAATCTTTGCTATAGTCTGCTTGTTCATACAAGGTAGGTCGTCTCCCCATGACGTCCACGGATGACAACCAGCTTTACGCTGATCGGCTATTCGTGGCCGGGCAAGATGATGCGGTGAATTGACAAACGAGACGGTTGACTGATTTGGTATTTGTGCGCACAGCATCCACTCGTTGACATTATCTGTCAAGTACATTCGTTCTGCGATCCCCTGACAATGTGTGTAATACGGAAGAGTGGAAGCTCGTTCTAATTACTGACTCCCATCAGACCAACCTCTTAATTTTTGAAAACCCGAACTTCTCGACTCGACGATTCCGTCCTTCAGCAGCATTCTGGATATACACGATTGAATCGGACCCATTGTAGAGCAGTCGATATGCATACTCAGTCTATTGTGGCGGTTGCCTTCGTGGCCGCCGCTTCAGTAGTAGTCGCCGAGGCAGAGGACAAACCCAAGATCTACTTTCCCCGGCAAGTCAAGAGGGTGTTCACCAATACCACCATCCCCATTACAAGCGCGGCTTCCGAGTCTAGCAGCTCCGAGACTCTGCTAGCGACGACGTCGGAGAAAAGGGATACGTTATCCGATATACTTTCGAGCCTCGGTCTAGGACAAGACACGTCTTCGGATACTGACAGTAGCACCGTGACGACAGTCACGATTCCCACAAGCACGTCAGCCTCGAAGTCTAGCTCAGACAGTGACTCGGAGACAACGAAGCCGACTACTGCCACCACTTCGAAAGATGCGGACTCGACGACACCAGCTACAAGCGACAAGGACAGCACGTCAAGCAGTGAGAAAGAATCGGAAACCGTGAAAGAAAAGACAACCACTTCCGATGCGTCTACTGCGACCGACTCACCCTTGCTATCCGTTCCCGGCCTGAGCCTCACTCTTCCGGGCCTTGACCCCGTCTCGTCGACCGAGCCCACTGCCAATGTGACCTCGGCGGCTACTGCTACAAGCTCAGATGACGTTACAAGCTCATCAACGCCGACTTCGACGACTTCTTCCGGAATTCTGTTGTTCCCAACGGGGGTCGTCACCGAGACCTCGACGCCAACGCCATCTTCAACTGAGGCGTCATCGGAAACCTCGACTTCGAGCAGTGGTGGCTTACTCGATGGCGTGACAAGCTTGGTTGGAACTTTGCTGCCCGGACCATCTACAACCGAGTCCACTTCTATTTCTGCCATCAAGGAAACAACCACAAAGGAAACTGAAGTAGCCACGACTACTGCGGCTTCGACCACCAAGGAAATTGAAGGAACCACTACGACCACTTCTGCTTCGACCACCAAGGAAACTGAAGGAGCCACGACTACTTCGGCTTCGGCTACCAAGGAAACCAGTACTGGCGGCTTACTCGATGGTGTGACGAGTCTGGTCGGGACTTTACTACCCGAGCCAACGTCGACGGAGTCTACTTCTCCTTCTGCTACTAAGGAGACCAGCGCGAAGGAAACCAAAGCGGCCACTACGACCACCGCCGCGGCTTCGGATGCGACGCCAACGTCTAGTTCGAGCTCAGACGGAGGGCTTATTCCGGATCTCACTATAATTCCTGTACCAACAGTGAATACGACCGAGTCTTCCACCACTGCGGCAGCAGCTACTACGACGGCAGCCACCACTGTCGCTGCGGAAACCACGGCTTCAGCAACATTGACTTCAAGCTCAGATGGCGGCCTGATTCCCGATCTTACCAGCTTGATTCCTCTGCCAACCGCCAACTCAACGGAACCTGATGCTACGGCCACTGCCACGGCGACATCCAGCTCGACTTCGACGGGTGGCTTGATTCCAGATATCACTAGCTTGATTCCTATACCGACCGTGAATGCCACCGAGACTGCGACCACAGGAACGGCCACGCCAACATTGAGCACGAGCTCTGATGGGGGCCTCATTCCAGATATCACCAGCTTGATTCCTCTACCGACAGCTAACTCAACCGAATCCTCCACTGAAGTCTCGAACACAGCGACGCCGACGCCTAGTGCTAGCTCAACAACCAGTGGTCTGATCCCCGATATTACCAGCCTCATCCCTGTGCCCACTGCCAACTCAACTGAATCTTCCATCACGGCTACACCCACACCGAGCTCGGCCGCAACGACCACAAGCAGTCTTATCCCTGACATCACCAGCCTAATCCCTCTGCCGACCGGTAATGGCACCGAGTCGACAGCCACACCGACACAGAGCTCAACTGAGAGCGGGGTTGTGTCTACTTCCACATTTGTGCCGACAGCTTCAACTCCAGTTCCAACCCCAAGTGGAAATGGAACCGACGTCACCTCGTCGTCCGAGACCGTGAGCGTTCCTGTAACTCTGCCACCATCGTCGACCCCGATCTCGACCCCCATCGCAAATGGCACCTCGACAACTCCACCAGTGACTTCAGCCACGCTTCCGCCATCGTCATCCCAGATCCCTTCCAACTCAACTACGGACATCCCGACTTCTACGCCATCGCCTGTCACCTCTTCGTCGTCAGCGGTTGTCACTTCCTCGTCAGTATCGATTCCGCTGAACACCACTGAGCCAACTTCTGAGCCAGCGACCAGCTCATCTTCGTCAATTGCTGTATCCACGAGCTCTCTGCCACTTACGACATCCGACGTAGTGATTCCTACAGCTACGACGACAGCGGCGCCCTCGCCCACCTCGTCCAAGTCTCTTGTGACTAGTATTGTTGCTACGGCCACCATTACTGACTCGCAATCATGGTTACCGACGTCCCTCATCATTCAGGAACCCACCGGTACAGTCACTACGGGCTCAATTGCTACTACTGCTACTGGTTTCCCTACTACCCTTCCGATGCAGATCTCCCCTGCCTCGACCAATGCACCTCAGCCACCGGACAGCCAAATGATCCAGATCTCTTTCCTTTACGGCGAGCATTACATGCATCTCGTTGAAAACCCCAAAGCCGCTGCCCAATTGTTCCAAGTGCTACCGGGTGCTCTTGCCTATGGCGTTGGTCTTGAGGCCAAGGACATCGTCATGTACAGCATCCGACCCTATGACACGCTGTCTACGCTTGGTTACATTACTTCGCAGGCTCTGATGTGGTTCCCGAACAGCAAGGTCAACCAACTTGCCGATGATATCAAGACACCCAACGCTGCTCTTTACAACCAGGACAACTCCCTCAATGGCAATCTGACTAGCCAGATCAACCCTGCCATTCCCATTTGGATTGGTTCCGGTCTTGATGGCAGCACCAATGCCGGTGCAGGCGGCAAACCCAACGACGACGGTGGCTCGGGTAGCTCTGACCCCTTCGGAGGCGAGGGCGGTGGTGAGACCACAGCTGCGCAGAAGGGAACTACGGCGGGTATCGCTATCGGTGCTCTCAGCGTTGCCGGTGCCTATGGTGCGGCCATGTTTGTTATTGCTCGGAGGTACAAGCGCAAGAAGCAACGTCACCAGCGAAGCAGCTCTCTTTCGGCCACCGATGAGATGCGCCAGCCGGGCAGCCCTGCTCTGATGGGCGGTGCACTTCTCAGCCGCGATTTCACGAGCAGCCCCGGTGGCTATGGTGCTGGTTATGGCGCCACAGCCGGAGGAAATATGCGCAACAGTCAGGGCAGCGGAAGAAGCGGTACAAACCACTCGGCACGCACGGCCAACATCTCGGCGCCTGTTGCGGCTGAAAACTCTCTGGGATGGAATTGAACGTGAACGAATTGTGTATGAATGCACGTCAAAGCCATTTTATTAGTACTTATTTTTTCACCTTTCTATACTTGGATACCCTTTCTGGTGAACTTGCTACAGCTAGCGCACCTCACTATCTCAGCGGGAGCGGCCCAAGCAGTCACTATGAAAATGCGATCAGGTTCGAGCCAATGGCTCCTTCGTTTTCTTGAACTACACATCCAGCACCGTTGAGGACCTTGGCCCACCCTTTTTTGCCGGCTGAGATCTGGTGCTCATGTGATTTTTATCTAATCCATTTGCTCATACTGAAATTAAAAAGAAGATAAACCACCGAGGCTCTCGGGTCGTTACGGGCAGCGGTTACAAGAGAGTAGGGTGATTGGAGTGGGATGATGAGGGGCTTGAAAGGGGTCTGCCGCAGCGACGCACCATAGATCTGTACAATACAAGCGTTGCCCATATCGCGAGTGGACGTGCTGGCAGAAGGTGACACGACCAAGGCAGTGCCCCGATTCTACGAAGTCCTCAGAGTAATGCAAATATTGATGAATAGACTAAAAGAAAACTTCCCAATACTATTGCAGTAGAACACTTTGAATTGTGCCAGATGTGCTATCTCGATCATTCTAAAGGTGTGGCCATTGCCCCTGTATGATTTTCTTTTGCACGCGGCCTTTTGTAGATGCATAGCTGCGTCCATTCTCAACTATTGGGCTAGAGGAGGCTTGGCCCTGGCATAACCGGTTTAAGATAGGGGTTCGGATGGGGGGTGTGGCTGGCTGACAAGACTGCTACAGTCAGTACCTAGGTTAACCAATGCCAAGCCGACTCAGTCCGTCTTGTATCATGACCACGACGACCACCACAACAACAACTCGACGCAGTGGCACTTAGCTGGTTACGTTTCAGCAGTACATTCTGACCCTTATTGCAGTCCGGTCTTGCACATACTTAGAGATCAGGGTTACCCGAATCCTGTATGACGTAATCCTATATTTCCTTTCAACTATGAACCCGCATCATAAGCACTGTTGTCGTTGAGGCCGTTTGTCTGCCACTCTGTCTGGGCACATGCGTGCGCCCTCGTCCATCGCCATGGCACGACACCAGACAGCGACTACAGCCGAAGTCGAGCAGTCGCAAAGCAGCCCCAGCTCGTCGGGACGTTTGAACATCAGTGGGCGGGCGACGCCCGGAAGCGAGGCCGCGTCGAGTTCGGATCTCTTCAACTGGGTCAGCAGCGCTGGGCCACGACGATCTCATGACGGGGATGATGAAGATGGGAATGAGGACGGCGAAGCCTACGAGCTTAAAGAGTTTCATGGCAATGGTATTCGACACGGTGGGTATGACGAGGACGATGATGAGGAAGGCCGAGGCATGAGCAGGAGGAGTCGAGGGCGGTTGAGCGACAGCAGCAGCGTGGCTAGCTTCCAGCTCTACACACCTGACGAGGAGAGAGCTGTTGTGAGGAAGCTGGATCGTCGGCTTGTGCTGTTCCTGGCGTTCTGCTACATGCTGTCCTTTGTGGACCGGTCAAGTGCGTTCCTATGCTTCTTTTTCTCACTTTCGCTCCGATCTCGTATAGTGACGACCTACGAGTTTCCCTCTTCCCCAAAAGACAAACGTCTGATCTTTAGCAGATATAGGCAATGCTCGGATCGCAGGCATGGAGCAAGATTTACAGTCTACGCCGCCTAACGAGCACTACTTCGAATGGGCACTGCGCGCTTTCTACTTCGCCTACATCTTGTTTGAGTGGATGACGCTCTTGTGGCGCATCGTGCCCCCGCACATCTACGTGTCTTTAATTGTGTTATCATGGGGCATCATCGCCTCGTTGCAGGCTGTCGTTACGAGTTATCCGTTGCTGATAGCGCTGCGCGTGCTCTTGGGCATTGGCGAAGCTGGCTTTGCGGGAGTTCCTTTTTATCTGTCATTCTTCTTCAAGAGACGCGAGTTGGCGTTCAGAACCGCGCTCTTCATTTCTGGTCAGTTCTCTAGTCTCCTATGCGTGCCCACGGCTAGATGCTTCGTCTTCCATCAAAATCCATGTCTCCTGGGAGTACAATCTGACGTTGATGCAGCTGCTCCGCTCGCATCCGCATTTGCCGGCTTCATAGCATCCCTCATAATTTGGCTTGGGGACAGCTTGCCGATCGCTTCCTGGCGGCTTCTGTTTCTTATTGAGGGGTTCCCCTCAATCATCGTCGCAACCATAGCGTGGGGCGTTATACCCGATGCTCCGGAAACGACGCCGTACCTGCGCCCACGAGAGCGCAAGATCGCCCTTCTGCGCATGCAGCACGAGAAAGCGGACCAAGACACCGGCCACAGACGGTCCTCGTTTTCATCGACATCGACGCGTCAGAAGAAGCCGGCGTCCTCGACCTCGGGCCTCAAGGCCAAGGAGGTTCTTTCCGTTTTCAAAGACCCCAAAGCCTGGCTGACGGCCTTTATGCTCTTCCTCGCCAACATGGCCTACAGCACCATGCCGGCCTTCCTTCCCACTATCCTCAAGGACATGGGCCATAGCGAGCTGACGGCAGAAGCCCTGTCGGCGCCGCCGCATCTGCTTGCCTTCGTTGTTGTCATTCTCACCGCCTACTTTTCGGATCGTGCCGAGACCCGCTCGCCCTTCATCGCGGCGCATGCGCTGCTCTCGGCATCCGGGTACCTCGTGCTCGCCCTCGCGCGGCCCCTCGGAGACGGCATCATCAGCCCCACGGTGCGCTACCTCGCCGTGTATCCGGCGGCCGTAGGCTTCTTCAGCGTCGTCGTCCTGGTGCTCGCGTGGTCTGTGAACAACCAGCCGAGCGAAGGACGCAGGGGCGGCGGGTTCGCGCTTCTCCAGATCGTCGGACAGTTCGGCCCGCTTCTCGGCGCGCAGCTGTACCCGGATCGCGACGCACCGTACTTCGAGACGGGCATGTGGGCTTGCGCGGCGGCCATGGCTGGCGTGGCGGTGCTTTCGATGGTCTTGAGGGTCTATCTGCTATGGTTGAATCGCAAATTGGACAGGGAGGAAGGCCAGACAGGGGGCCAGGATGTGGAAGCAGAGATCGAGAGGCTTGTGGGCTCAGAGAGTAAGGAGAGGGCTAAGTTCAGATATATACTGTGATCGGCCAACCACAACCTCTGTCTCATTAAAGTTCTATAGTGCCGCACGGCTGTTCAAGTTTGAATTGGCATCTGGGCAGTTCGTATTGCATGATTGATTGTTCAGTAGAGAGGCAGCAAAGTTCTACTAGTAGAACGCGCGAGTTGATATTCTGTCTCGCAATATTTTACCAAGATTTACCAAGATTGACAGGACATACAACTTGACGCTATGTATGAAGTTTGTTTCGTGAAAGAGGGAATACATGTAAGCCTAGCTACAGACACTAACTAAACGTCATTCCCTCAGTCATGCTGGCGGTGCCCCTACATACATAGGTACCCCTATTATATAGCTCCAGCATGTCATGATGATGGCCTGTCATGTCGGGTCTAAGTCAGTTGCAAGTTCTGATCTTTTCGTCCAATAGTATTTCCATTTCCGACGGGGTTGGCTGATTAAGCCGACACGTTCTATTCTAGCGCGCCGTGGGTGTATAGATGGGAATTCGGCAAAGCAGGTCTCGAAAATCACATACCGCTTGCACAACATACCGGACTCGGGTATGTCGAGGCCTGAATGACGTAAATGTTGGGTAGGAGGTATCTTACATCTGCAGGAACCGGCGACGTGGGAATCCTCGTATGGATCTCGTCGCTCCGGAGGTCCGACGATTACCGCAAGATATCCGGACAACGATGATAGGTGATCTAGCGAGTTCGCCACAACAGTTTAATCTGGATCGACTTTTACTGAGTACCTACCTACCTACTTAAGGTAAGCATGCCATTGTGGGTTGGGTTGTATGTTGCAATCAAGGTATCGCGCGAGATCTCTTCTGCGCTGCATACGAAGAGGGTTGCAGTTCTCTACAACACTTAGTACACACCCACTAATGATTCACGAAAGACAGCAATTGCAAATCAAGGTTACCGTACTTGCATCATTGGGTGCATAATGCCCAGGTGGTGACCTGGATCGACGCTGC
This sequence comes from Astrocystis sublimbata, assembly GCA_022453515.1. NCBI lineage: Eukaryota > Fungi > Ascomycota > Sordariomycetes > Xylariales > Xylariaceae > Astrocystis > Astrocystis sublimbata. The sequence continues at coordinate 932,305 of JAJNNY010000002.1, forward strand.
GCAAATGGCAAATCATGTCGCTCTGTGAAATCTGTTAATAAGCACCAGTTGTGCTACATCTCACAGTCGATATCCCGCGCAAGTAGAAAATACGATCGGATTCACTTCCGAGGGCACAATACTAGTGAAAGCACAGCATACATAGGTACATCAAGGTCGAATTAGATGGGCCTCCAAGAGGGTGTATAAGATCCGCAGGTGGGCGGGCGGGCGCTGGGAGCTGATGTAGATCTCCACGACAGACTTTTGTTGTCTAAGATGTGTTGGCTTTTTGGCATTTCTCTGCCTTCTTTTAGGCTCATAGACTACTATAATCCATCGTGGATATGATATTTGTCTCCTACTTCACAAGGCTGACACGTCAACCGTCGTATATCTTGATTACTGTATCTAGTCACCATAGATGTCTTACTCGTCACCCTCAAATACCCAGTAGTGAGAGTTGCCTGCCAGGCAGACTACTTGCCTAGGTAGTATTGGGGTTATGTTTGAGATTAAATAAGATGTCGTACAAAGCGAGATCCAGGTTCCACAACATCTGGCCAAGGACAACCATCCATCCACATCACATCGGAGGTCTTCGAGATTTGTTGCTTATCTCTCTCTTCCCGCGGAGTACGTGTTGGCTTGCGTGGTCGTACTATCCAGCAGACGCCACTCGCCTTTGATCGTTCTCACACAAGTCTGTAAGTATGGGTGTGCTTGTTTACCAGAAACGTATCCGTGATCACTTGATGATTGCATGGTACTTGATGTGAAGGATGGATCGGTTTCAAGGATAGCAAAAGCCTCCAATGTCATGGAGATGTCATACTACTACCAATTTCTAGGAACAGTAGAGCAAAGTAGAGTTCAGCGGGAGGCAGCGACGTGTGTCGGGCCGGCCATTTATGGTTATCGGCTATCGTATACCATACATCCGTAATGCATGAATCCAGGATGGGCTTCGCGGAGTCGGTGAAGACTGCAAGCAGTCAAGGGCATACGAAGAACGACATTGGTGGGAGGGGCCAGGCATCTCCTTACGCATGATATGCAACTTCAAGGTTCCGTAGGCGGCCAGGCTGCAAGGCCAAACCTTGCGAATGGAAAGCTGCGCCATTCAACAAGGTAAAGAAAGGTCGGCTTGCATATAGTATGTACAATGTAGGTCTCGTACATCGAAGCAGAGCACTTGTTCGGATTCGCAGGCCGAGGAAGTACCGTCTGTATGTCGTCCATGGAGTTCTCGACTCTCCTGAATGTCCAGATTCTTTTCCTTGGCCTCTCCTACAGCCTACTTCTTCAAACTCACTTAGGTTTACAACTTATGTCAAACATTTAGCTTACCAACCTATAATCCTCCTTAGAGGGATTCATCTTATCAACGTTCGTTTTGACATTCACCCACGGCTGGCATCCAACTGATCTGCCATCAGACGTTTAACACACATCGACGAAGGAGCAAGTCGGAAGTTTTTGCCCACAACGAGGAGAAAATACCCTCAGGTTGCTGAGTAGAGGAAACACCACGACCCAGACTCCTGGCCATCAGGAAAGGAAGAAAAACACCAATGAGGATAACTACGAGCAACGTTTAGCTCAGACTATAACGTCTGAATCACCAAACGAAGAACCTGCTCTTGTAAACGGAGAATACAGAACATGTCCTACAGATCGAGAAAAGCGAGCAGCTGCCTTCTCAGGAGAGACGCCACCACTGGGAATTGGTCTGCGATCCCAAGTCCGGAACCAATGCCGTCAACTCATCCTGTATGTTACCAGTTCTTTTATACTGCGAATGTTTGGTCCATTCTTCTTTATGGACACTTGTACAACCAAGGTGTAATGATGAGCCTCATGCGTGTCGAGAAGACGTTCTCGTTACTGAGGGACCAAGGGCACGACAGGGGAACAAAGGCAAAAAAAAAAAAAAAAAAAAAAAAAAGGGTCGGCACTTTGATTTGGTAATTTTCTTTGATTCCACTGAGCTGGGGAAGATGAGCCTGAGAGAACCGAGTCGAAGTTAACATCCATCGAATAGTTGCAGCCAGCAGTCCAGCATGGCCCTCCCTACATCTCAACAACAGTGGCCCTCGTAGGCGGCGTGCCGACGTTGATGGTCGACATCCCCATCGCCTCGGTGCTTCTCGCGCTCTTCGTCGCGTCGGCGGCGGCGCACATGGCGATCCTGCACATCAACAAGCACCGCGGGATCAAGTTTCTTTTCTCCGGGATGTTGTTCGCGGTATGTTTCCTACGTTCCGTGGCGCTGGCCATGCGCATCGTGTGGACCATGTACCCGCACACGGCCAACGTGGCCATTGCGTCCGGGATCCTGACGCAGTGCGGCTGTGTCATCGTATTCGTGGTCAACCTGCTCTTCGCGCAGCGCGTCGTGCGGGCCTACCACCCGCGCTTCGGCTGGCACCCTGCCGCGGCCGTGCTCTTCCGCTTCCTCATCGCCTGCGCCGTCGCCTCGCTCGTCATGATCATCGCCGTCACGCTGCAGACCTTCTTCACTCTCGACGAGGAGATCCGCCGCGCCGACCGCATCGTGCAGCTCTTCGCCGGCACCTACATGGCCGTGCTGGCCTTCGTGCCTCTCCCCGTTGTCGCCCTGGCGGCGCTGATTCCGCGCGGCGGTGGTGGCAAGCGAAAGAAGAAGAATAACAAGAAGCAGGACCATAGCTTGTCCCAAGACCAGGACCAAAACCAGGACCAAAGCCAGGACCAAAACCAAGACCAAAATCAAGAGCAAGACCAGAAACAGCGCCCGATCGAGAAGTTCGGCGCCGGCCGCTGGCGCACCAAGCTATGGCTGCTCTGCATCACGTCCGCCCTGGCGACGCTGGGCGCCGCCTTCCGCGTGTACACGGGGTACGTGCCGCGGCCGGCGAGCGATCCGGCCTGGTACCATAGCCGCGGGTGCTACTATAGCTTCAACTACGTCACGGACCTGCTCATTTCGACGGCGTACTTGTTCTGGCGCTTCGACCGGCGCTTCGTCGTGCCCAACGGGTCCAAGGGGCCGGGCGACTACGGCAAGAACTACAGCGGCGGCAGCGACATCGTGCGCCAGCCGTCTGTTGGATCCGGGTCTGGGTCCTCGGACGTCGGCACAGACGAGAAGGGGAGGGAGAAGGGGAAACGAGAGAGCGATGAGGAGCCCATAAAGGCAGCAGCAGCAGCAGAAGCAGAAGCAGCACGCCATCTGTCTCTGGACGACGAGAAAGGGGGAGTCGAACGAAAGATGCAGGATAAAGAGACGGAAAAGGGGAAAGTGAGTAGTAGAGACGACCTGGAGCGCGACGTAAAGGAAAAGGAGGCAACTACTGCTGCTCCGACCTGCATGGACAGTGGTACCCAGACAGAGAACGAAGACCTCCCAGCAGCTCCCCAGTACACGTACTACGCCAATGGCGAGCGTTCTCCCTGGCCGTTCCGGGCATCGTGGGCGGCGCGCAACAACAGTGACGACGGATCTCTGCCGTCGTCGGACGTTCCGCCCCCTGAAGTCTACAGCGACATCGCCGAGTCGACGCCGTTCGACCAGTTCCCCGTCGTCGACGATACGGCTGCACAGAGCTCCAACAACGCAACCCTTGTCGGAGAGACGTCGAGCGGGAGTGGCAGGGAGCTAGAGGACACCTATACCCCAGAACCCCCCCATCTCAGACCGTGGTATCAGCAAATGCTCATGGAGCGACTGCAGCGCGGGCGGCCAGACATGTGCGACCAGGAATACACTGCGCACGAGGCAGTGCACAACAGCGCGAGTCCACACGACGAGACGCTCGGCTTCCCTTTTGCTGACAGTCTCAACCGCAGTAACAGCATGTCTGGCTACTGGATGGCTAGCTCCAGCCGGGCGCGGGATCGGGCTTCTCTCAACAGGAGCATGAGCTGCAAGGAGCCCGAGACCTATAGTCCGCCCGGAGGATGGATATAAGCAGACAGCCACACCGCGGCTGTTGATGCATAGGCGGCATGAATCCATGTCCTCTGTCCACATGACCTTTTGAGGGCGACACATATAGCAGGCCACATGAGGAATCGGGCCCAAGATAGGGGAGAGCAAATGCTTGCCGTTGTGTGCAAATCTAAGAAAACCTGTACTGAGTATGAATAAGCCATGTGAACGAATTGGAATATGTAATTGTTGTTTCTCTAAGATTGGTAGACTCGGCAACTATAGGCGTGGTGTGGCAATGGCTATCACCTGAAAAGGATATCAGCTGCCGAAACCCCGGCTTCATATCCACGAACGATGGTTTTCTTATTTTGCATATTACTGATTTCTTTGCGGATACATGCATTTCGTAGGCACACGCTGATGTTCATCACAACGGGCTTCGTCTCTCATCAAAATTCTCTCTATTCGCGAGAATATCTAAGTGCCCTTTTCTCTTGGAGTATACTTTTCTCCTCATGCCAAACAGTATCGAAGTCTTGGGTGAATCATGAGGAATGAATGTTCAGGGCATCTCAACACCCCAAGGTGGTGTCTGAAGTGCTCTGCAAAGACGTCACCCTAGCGGCTCTAAGTGATCGTACATGACTTTGAGTGATGGGTAAATTTCGGGGCTGACAATCTTGAAGAAAGTCATTGAAGTTTTGTAGCACGCAACCAGAGGAGTAGGCAACAGGTGACATAAGACGACTAGAGGAAGTAGTCCGGCGTTCCTGCTCGACAGTTAGAATGACATCGGTTTTGGCAGTCATGATACCGAGGGCCAAAACTTACTTCGAGATACCATGGGCTCCCCGGCTCGCGGGCAAGGGTCAAATTGCAAGCTGTAGGCTGTGCATTAGTACAACGGCAGCTCGGCGCGGAGATGGGAGATTGTAGGTCTAGTCTCTAGACAGGTCGCTTACAAGGTATATTTCAAATGCTCATCAATCTCCATGATAGCAGCTTGGTTACCACAGCGGTAACAGTAATTCGGGGCTGCGATTTGTCAGTCCTCACTCTTGGGTGCATGGCGGGGCCTCGGCTGGGGAGCACTAACCGGAGAAGATAGTCACGACGTTTCTGTCCTGCGACCAGTTGTAACCCTCCATAACCAATTGATGCGCTCTAGCGATCAAGGTCAAGCCGTTGTTGTGGTTGAAGGCCTCTGAAATGTCTTGACCAAAGGTGTAACCGGCACCACGAGGAGATATGCCCCATCCGCATCGGTCGTCGGGGTCAGACCACAACAAGTCGCACATGGGGCCCTCATGTGGGACTTCTTGAATTCGATCGAGCGCTCGTATGTTATCGAGCGTATCGATACTGGGGGAGAGGCCTCCGTGGAGACAGAAGATCTGATTGTCGATGAGGGCGGTGAGGGGCAGGAAGTCGAACAGGTCAGTGAAGTACTTCCAGACGTTGGCATTGCCGTATTTCCGCAGGCACTCGTCGTAGAAGCCGTAAACCTGGGTGATCTGGCGAGACTCGTGGTTACCTCGCAGGATGGTGATGCGGTTAGGATACCGGATCTTGAGGGCAACCAAGAGCGTCACGGTCTCGACGGAGTAGTAGCCACGGTCGACATAATCACCTGTAAGGCACGACGAGTTAATGTCTGCGTGTTTGTCTGCGTGCTTCGGCGTGGCCTGTCGCCTGCATGTGCTACCGCGGTGGAGCGGGAGTGCGGCAGTGGGGATAACGAACCCATGAAGAGATAATTGGTGTCGGGATTGGGGCCACCGATCTTGAATAGCTCCATAAGGTCGTGGAACTGGCCGTGGATATCGCCGCACACGGTTACGGGACATTTCTACCCCTGTCAGTAGGGGCTGGGCCATAGCCTTCATCGCCGTAGAGGCGAGAGGGGGGGAAAGAGGCCATGTCTTATCATACCACAGGCTGAACATTTGATTCTTCTTGCAACACTTCTCTAGCCTACAGGCGATAGAATGTTAGCGCACGATGCGACGGTGGCGCTGGACAGCGGTGGAGATGGCGGCAGCAGACCTTCTCGCAGAGTCTCTGGACGTCGACCTCGGCCAGCTGCTTGCAGCTCATCAAGCTCTCAATCCAGCCATCGAGGGTGGGAACCGTGGTGGGCTCTGTGGCAGGCATGGGAGGCAGGTCGGCGGGAACGCGACCGACGTCCTCCATGTTGGTATCCATGTTGGCTCACGGAGGGAGGTGCGACGGCGGGGGATGGCGGGGGCGGTGTGTTGCAATAGCAATAGTAGATATTTGCTGACTCGTCTCGATCTATCTATCTCTGTGGAAGGGGGGCGCGGATGAACAGGAGGGGCGGCGGCGACGTGGTGGTGAGGCGCGCGACAATAGGGCGATAATAGGAGCAGGCGGATTTTGGTGGAGGACCGGGGTATGGGCGATGATATATGGGCGATGATATTGGGCGGGCGTTGTTGATATGGCGTTGACAGAAAGGTGCAGGTGGCTCGGGTGGTGGGGTGGATGGATGGCTCGGATGGGACGGGCCTGGCTGGGAGTCTGGCAGTCTGGGACCTGGACGCTGGCTCGCCTGGCTCGCCTGGGGTTGGGTATCGGTATCGTCGTCACTCGCCCTGGATCGTTACCTTCCCTTATCACAAGGTACCACAGCGTAACAAGGCTGGCTAAGGCAGGGCACCAAGCTCGCCAAGTGCTGTCTGTGTTCAAGAGAGGCTGTCGGATCCAGGTAGCGAAGGGGAGGCTGCGCGCTGCAGTCCGATTCTGTGTCGTTGTTCTTTGCAATTTGCGCAGTATTCCGTTTGTCTGTTGGATGCTGATGGGATGGGTGAAAGGTAAGAGATGCGATGTTGCTCAGGTATGAAGATAGACGGAGGTCCACTAGCACTGGGGGCTAGGTAGGTAGACTGCAGGTGTCGAGGTCCCTTGTAGGTACCTCCGAGATACAGGCCTCACATGCCTGAGTGAGCCCTGTCATGAGCAAGACCCGCTTTTTATACCCAACCCGAGGTATAAGTATCGTACTGCAAGTACATGCAGCTGTTATTTGCTTATGCCGCTCTGCTGGATCGCCTACAATAGAATGAATATACTATACACTTCACGAGAACCCTGGGCTTGGGTTGTCCGCTGTGCTGCTTCTTATAATCTGATCCATCTTTCTGGGCTGTTAGGCCTGTTGTAACTACAAAGTATTCAGAGTGAGAGGATCCAGGTTTCCCCATCACGGCATACAGGGGTAAAGAAGCAGCAAGACATCATCAGAGCTATTTCCGTCTATTTCCACAGATCACCCCTAGGTAAGCAGTTGGTTTACACACTTCCTCCGGGTCGGAGAAGCCTCTCTCGGTCTCTCGCTTTTCCCCTTTCTAGATCATACACGCAAGTATACATCCGTAGAATCTACTACGTACCCAGACCTGTTGATTAGTTCCCGGAAGTCCATACATCCATACTACCTACCAAGTTTATATATCTTTGCTAAGCAGAAGGTATATAAGTTGGTTCAATACTTATAATAAGCTCAAGTGAAAGAAATAGAGAGAATAATTATTATCTCTTAGTACAGTGTGCATCTGGATTTGGCTGTTGCGTCGTAAGCAAAAGCACTACGTTAAAGAACTACCTAGCAGGCCCATTCAGTAAGTTCAAGCTGCCACCACGTTGCTGGTTCGCGGAAATCTGCGAGGCTAAACTAGGTGTTTCCGACTATGACCTCTTTAAGGAACCTACGTAACGTTCGCGAGGCGACGACAGGGATGTCAATGCCAACGCAGCCATGATTCTACATTGGGGATGGATTCACAAGAGGGAAGTTCTCGGAAATATCCAGCTTGCTAGGCAAATTCTGCCTGTCCTGACGCCACCAACTAAGATTATATCTAGCTCAAGACTGTCGTTCCTCAAAGAACTAGCATTCGGCCTTCATGAGAAGCAGTGGAATGATCGTATATCTGAGATTTATTCATCGAAATGCAGATGTCCTAAGAGCGCATAATAAGCACCGTAGCCCACCGTAGCCCCCTGTGAGTTTAGCACCGATTGGGCCTGGTTATGTGCGCAGAGGGCAGAGAAGTAAGCGATAACTGTGTAGAAGGATGAACTGTGTGGGAGTTCTTTTAGTGACTTTTGCGTCCCTTTTTGACAGAGCAAAAAGCTACTTACACAAGGTGTAAAGGCATAAAAGCGGCAAGAACATAAAAACTCAATAACTCGCAATGAAACTATCATTGAGGAAGTGAATGACTTTATCCGAGTAGGACACTATGACACAGCTGCTGAGGGTTGAAAGGTTGGCCGTTGGAGTTTTAACAACAAGCGTACGATTGCCGTCAAGGAACTCTGCTATATAAGAGATTGTTTGTTGAACACATGGAAGTACATGAAGTCAAAATAAATAGAATACATTTGCAGTATCATATCATAATCACTCGATCCATATATCTGGCATTCGTAACATCCACAAATTCTTGTGTAGTTGCTTTATGTGCATAATGCGATCTTTTTATTGTTAGCTCTCAGCCTGAAGACAGCATTGTTGAATTCTCCTACTACCTCGGTCGAGGTAAGGGATAGAGCAACAAAGAATACGCCTTCCAAGCCCAACAGACCCTTCTCCATTATGGCCTCCTTCATAATCTTCCATCTCAGTTCCTTCTTGGCAATCATATTATTGACGTAGTTGTCCGATATGGCGAGTCCCCCTTTTCGCGTTATCATTGTTGGGGCTGGGCCAGTCGGGCTATACTTGGCCCACGCTTTGAGTCTGGCGCACATCGACTTTGTTATTCTGGAACGGAGAAGTTCTATTGTTTTTCAGGGAGGCGCTGGAATTATACTATGGCCTCATTCGGCTCGCCTTTTGGATCAGCTCGGAATACTCAAATATGTCCAGGAGCACTCATCTGCTCTCCATTCCAAGGCCGAGCTACTAGCTGACGGGCACATCATTGCCGACTATCCCATGTGGGACAAGATAGAGCAGAAGCATGTTCAAATTGTTGGAAACTTCTAGATGCTTGTTACTGATAACGAGGAGATGCAGGCACGGGTACCCGATGTTACCGCTATTACGAAGAGACCTCCTGAATGTCCTTTACCAACAACTGCCAAACAATGACACAGCGGTCAGGTTCGGAGCCGAAGTGACAGATTGTCAAGTGTCCGACAGCGGCGTCTACGTCCATCTCGTAGATGGTACCATCGAAGAAGGTTCAGTGGTGGTTGGTGCCGACGGAACCCACAGCAGGGTGAGAAAAGTGATGGAGGTTCTGCAAATGAAAGAGCACCGATGCACAGCAGAGACTGTCATGGCCGCTAACTACCAGAGCATATATGTCACGGGATCGAACCGGCTAGGCATTCAAGCTGGCGTATTCTTTGAGATGCGCGGCTCAGACATTGCTGCGAATCTAGTGACGTCGCCGACGACGTTGATGTTGATACTCTACCGACGCCTCACCACGCCTGTATCGACGCACACTCAGTATACCAGCGCACAAATGGACGAGTTTGCAGCTTCGTTCTTCGACATAAATATCGCACCAGGTATCAAATTCGGAGATATCTGGGATAATTTCGACAAGTCATCAGCACGACTCGTCAATCAGGAGGAAGGTGTTGCTAAGCTATGGTACCACGACCGCATTGTCCTCCTGGGCGACAGTGCTCACAGAATGACAAGCATCAGCGGGTTAGGTGTGAATGTTGGCCTCCATTCGGCGGCGCTGATTGCCAGCGAGCTTCAGAACTGTCTTGCTTCAAACAAGACGCCTGATACGGTTGTGCTATCACAACTTTTTGAGAGATGGTTCGTTTACATTGGATGCTTCTGAAACCTGCCCGTCTGCGTGTATTCCTCCCACACAGCACTAATACCTTCGCTACAGTATGTCACTGCCCCACGTCCGATTGCGACTGAGCGGGAATGAGCATAAATTCCGGTTTAACTAGGTATTGAGTATGCTGCTGTTTAGTAGACTGACCCGGTAACATTAGATCATCGTTTTCGCTCAAAGGAATGTGAGCGTATCTTCAATTTCGGCTACACTACTACACGCACCATCACTTGGAGCAGTTGGGGCTACTGGTTGTTTGACCGTTTCATCTCCCGATTCATGAGCCTGGATAGAGTGCTTGAGGCCAGCATCTATCCGATGATAAGTAATGGACAAATATTGAGCTACGTTCCCTTTGAAGGAAAAGATACACTTGTACCATGGCGTCGGGTGCCAGACATGAAGCTATGAAGTCACGGAACAACGCAATCAGACTTTCCAGCCAGCAGTCTGAATAATTAGATATCGTTGTAGGCGAGGGTGATGTGCCGACGAAAACCGGGTGATTGGAAATGGGTTGAAAATAGAGTCATCATGCTTCATAGTATTCAGAAGACTGGTCACAGCTCATTGGCCCCGCTTACGAACACTTAGAAAAGCATTACATCAAAGAGGGAGGCTCAAGGTATGGCTCATAGGACTCATTTCGTCATGCAATTGAAGGTTCCACTTTGAAGCTGAAAACAAATCGTGTTTGTATTCTAGGGGTTAAGTAATTCTTGCACCTTAACCAACAAGATGTGCCGCCCCCTTTCTATGTCTCTGACAGACCAAGCCCGACCGGGCCTGAGCCATCAGCGCCATTCTGCGACATCACATCTTTTCCGACGAGGTCCCGGAAATCGAGCTGTACCGTCTGGAGCATTTGAGCGTGGATCTTGGCTCGCTCTATACACTGATTCCACACCTCCCCGTCGCGTTCCGTGCTACTCAATTGCCTGTTAAGGATGATATTAAACGCATCGACCTCCTCTTTAGCCCATTTCACACACGCGCTCATCATTGCTTGGGGAAAGCAGCTCTGGAAACAGGTGACTGTATTCCTGATAATGGAGAAGTAGACAAATGACAATTGCCATATGTAAAGATGGAGATCTCCTTGGAAGATACATTGTCTGCAGCTTGAGTCAATACTTGCGGAGGTCTAGGAAAGAGTTGGCATCGCCATCGAGTCACGTACCTGCATCGTTTTTGAATGAGATGGCCCCGAGCTTCGAGATAGGCCTCTCGTGCTCGGTCTTCGAACCCTAGCTTATTCAACCAGCTCACATTACGCCTCGTTTTTTGTGGCTTGTCGTGCGTCTCCACCAGCTCCCGTATTATAAAACCGGCAAGTTTAGTGCTCCTTTCCTCTACCTTGAAATTGATGAAATCCTGGGCAATGGCGTTGTTCTTGAGTCCCCGCGCAAGATTCTTCAGCTTCTCCACTCGGTTTACTGCAAATTCAAAGCGCTGCAGGGCAATGTCAATGTCAAGCTCATCCATTTCACCTTCGACCCATCGCAAGTTCTGCTGCTTCCCATCCACTTCGATGAGCATGTCTTTGATGTCGGATAGTGTCTCGAGCAACTCTGTTTTCTGCAGCAAGCCAGGGTCGCGAGAGGCGAAGTAGTTGATGGTTTCCTTAGCCTTATTATTGGCTTCCATTTCTGATTGTAGGCCTTTGCGCAGCTCCTCGACAGCCTTGCGGATGTTGAGCAGTAGCGTCGACTTTTCGGGGTCTTCGGGCTTCTCTGTTCTATAGATGAAGGATTCCTGGCCAACTCCGCGAACCATTATGGCATCTGCCAGCTTGTTCCGCCCACTGTAAGCTTCACTGGTAGCCGCCATATCCACGACCTCGATGTCCAACAACGGCCAACAACGGTCGGCGACCATCTTAGTGGCTGGCCCCCGCGTATCGTTTGGGTTATCCACTTTTCGTTTCTTGCGGGAAGCGATGAGTAAATGGTCGTTTAGGAGAAAGATCTGCATGGACCGTCGAGCTTTGTAGGTTGCATTGTCCAGTTCGATCCACGGGCCGGCATTCTGGACAACATGTCTGCCCATGGAGTTGGGGAGGAACTTTTGCGAGCCCTCGACGTTCTTGTACAATGCCTGCATCTGAGAGTTCCAGAGCGCCGTCCTATCGGCGACGGAGCTTCTCTTGTCCCGTTTGCTGAGGCCAGTGGAGAAATCACTAGTGGCGCTGTCTTTGTTGGATGCGGCTCGGAGGGCGCTCGTGTTGGTCTCGAGTTCCTTGAATAGATTGCGGAGGGAGCGCATCTCACTCTTCAGTTTCTCGGCCTCCTTGCTGATCTTGATGAACTGAGTGCGATTCTGGTAAACGTTCTGCTGCAGGTCGCTCGAAGCGCGAGACTTCAATTTGCGCAATGCCTCTTCGTAATCTCTAATCTCATCCTCGGTGGCCTCGCTGAGGATGGCGGTGACGTACTGGTCCGGGTCCAGGCGGGGATCACGTAGTGCTTTCGGGTCAACAGTAGGCGGCGCACCGCTAGGGCCGCGCGAGGGAGCCGGTCGCGAAGGCACGGGCTGGGCATACTTGGACAGGTCGATGTTGGGTAACGAGGGGACGGGGGGCTGGGAGGGATCGTAATCGGAGGGCAGGTTGTTGAAGCGCGTGGAGTAGCGGCGCTTGACGAGATCGCCCGTCTTGCCTCCCGAGGGCGGTGGGCGTTGACGGGGCGGTGGCGCGTTGTCGGTGATGGCAGCTGGTCTGCCTCCGGTGCTTCTCGGGATGGGCTGGCCATTGGTGTTGTTGGGGATGGGAGCGGAGATCTGTCTGGGCGCACTGATCGTAGGCCGGTTCTTCCTCTTGGGGCCCTTCCGAAGCGAGATCTTGCTCCGCTCTTCCGACATGATGCAACGATGACGGCGCGGAGGGCGTTGGACAGCGCAGACGAGACTGAGAAGGGGGGGGGGGGGGGGGGATGACAGCTACAACGTCTGGCTCAAGACTTGAGAGAGCGCAACTTATTTCATAGAATGTGTGGTTGCAGCGTACGAGGAGGCACGGTCTACGCGACCGAACTGGAAAGATGGATGAACACGCTGCTCTAGGTTTGTGAAGGAGAGCTGTGGATGAAGTCAAGTAAGTATGGGTTGGAAATGGTGAGCCGCCGGACGAGACGGTTGGGCTACGGCTCGCATTGGCACGAAACACGGAGCTGTAGCCTGGTACCTCGCCCGCAGTTACCTACATAGGCCAGGCCCCTAGGGATCCTGTGCCCCTGTGTGCAAGAGGTACCGTACCTAACCTCCTGCAGCCTGTCCCCTGAATGCCCTGTCCTATGCGCTAGCTTACCCGGATACGGTACTTAGGTACCCTCTCAGCTCGCCATCCCACCGCACTGCCCCACCTCAAGTCCGTGGACCTTACTCCGTACCTACATGTACCTAAGTAACCTCCAATTACTTAAGACTGGCAACTAATCGTAGTTCTAGCGACTGACGCGCGCATGCAGGGATGACCTGGCAGTCGAGCAGTCCCGCAAAGTACATCAAATAGGTACCTAAAGTACCTACCTAAGGTGAGCTTATCGTCGCCCTATCAAAGCTCTAGTTGGCATTTTAGCAGCTCTGCAAAAAATTACGACAGTGGTCTGTGGCTCCCGCACGCCGACGGTCGAAGCTGGGTTGGCTGCCACATCCAGTCCAGTCCAGTCCAGTCCAAGAGCCTTGCATCATCTTATCATTGCTGTTGCTAGGGATCACCCCCATCGTGCCAACTGCCTGATCTACCTACCTAACCCGCCTAATCTGAATCTGCATATCGTAGAGCCCTGCCGCTATCGTGTGATATTTCGGTCCCTCCAAAAAAACAATCCCACCTTTGAGAGAGGCACTGGAGTTCTTCCTCTTTGGAGTTTTCCTTCCCTTCTGGCCCAGCCATCCCACCCCATCCCGCTCCGCCCTCACTCTTATCTCACCTCCAAAATGGTCGAGTCCAGCACCATCGCAACTATATCGGTTGCTACCGCAGCAACAGGCCTGCTGGGTATGTCAATGTCAACACGTCATCATGGCCCAACCACAGTCCAGCCCAGTCCAGTCCAGTCCAGTCCAGTCCAGTCCCGTCTAAGTCAAGCATGAGGAGGATTCGCAGCCTATATTTGCGACATCGCCTTCATGTGCATACGGATTGGGCCACTGCTGACACCAAGCATCATATAAACAGCCTACGCCCTCTACTTCGACCACCAACGTCGCGCGAACCCTGACTTCCGAAAGAACCTGAGACGTGAGGAGCGCCGGAAAGCCCGCGCCGAGAAGGAAGAGGCCGTTGCCCAGACCAAGCAGAAGCGTCGCGGCATCCAGACCGCCGTGGATGCCGCCCTCGACGAGGGTTTCCCCACCGGCGTCAACGAGAAGGAGCAATACTTCATGGAATACGTACAGCAGGGCGAGCTCCTGGCGTCTGATCGTAAGCCGACCCCTGCCTTCAGATAAATAGGCCAGAGAGAGAGAGAGAGAGAGAGAGAGAGAGAGAAGATGGGGGGATATGTCGCTAACAATTGGCCCATCACAGCAACGCAAACAAACGAGGCTGCCCTAGCCTTCTATAAGGCACTGAAGGTGTACCCAACACCACGAGACCTCATTTCCATTTACGACAAGACGGTGGACAAGGTATAGACAGCGCCGCTCCCCAAACCGATCGCAACGAAAAAGCCGCCGGATGCTAACCACTTCTTCTCACAACAGCGCGTCCTCGATGTTCTTGCTGAGATGATAGCATATGACAAGTCTCTAGATCTCAACAGCCAGACGCCCGGGGGCGGAAATCTGGCAGATCTAATGGGGGAGATCCCCAGTGCTGGTCTAGACTAGAGACTAGAGAAATCGAGAGAAGAGAGATGAATTGTAACAACAAAAATGCCCGTGTTGACCACGATCGCCTTTACTCCTCCACTCCCCCACGGCAGCTTTGTGCAGGACATTCTTCGCCTCAATTTCGCTTCGGCGCGCAAACCGGCTTTTGCTAAGCTAAACATAACGGTTACCTGCGCCGCATAGTCCATTGCTTGGGATCTGTGCATTTGGAACAGTCAAACTTCCGCCCTTATAATTCGTCTGTATGTGTTGCGTGTAAGATATAATATGGGACGCGTAACCTGGTTTCGCTTTCTCTGCCCGTGAGGAATGGCCGTTCTGTACCTACGGCGGCTCCGGGCAAGGGGAAAATTGATTGTAGAAAAGGAAAAAGAAGCAACGGCCATTGGACGGTCTACCCGGCCCTTGTGTATTATTGATTTTAACGATTTGAAAGTCGGCGGCGCTACAGAGATACATGACGAATGACCGAATCACAATTGTGACTGATATCCGCTTCACAATGTAAACGGTGTATTTCCCTTCTTGAGATTCCGCGGTTCCTGGGTTGCCCCTGAGATCACGGAAGTAAGACTGGCGTCAAATTCGTCTAACATAGAGTACAAGTACCAGAGTCGCTTTTCTTTACCCGGCCTCAATCTTTCTTCCCTTGCGATCAACCCGCTCGTCGCGCGGATCGAAACCACCCTGACCCCAAGTCGCCCACTCCGGCGTCTCGGGTCCCATATAGTCCTCCGGCTTCCAGTCCCCATCCGCGCCGCGCTCCTCGAGGAGCTCGAAGAAGCGCTGGTAATCGATGCGCGTGTGCCACTTGTCGTCGACGCGGAACCGTCCGCTGGCAATCAGCACGCAGCAGCTATGCGCATGTTCGGCGGCGATGCCGTAGTCCAGGCCGCGCTCGTTCAGCTTGTTATTGAGCGCGGTCACAAACTCGGTGACCTCGGCGTAGAAGGGGACGTTGGCCATGCTGAGGCCGGCGCCGGCGCTCGTTGACGTGCCGCAGTACGTGACGCCCTTGATCTCGACGAAGCATGGGAGCCCCTTCTCGACAAGGTCCGCGTAGCCCTCGACCTCGTCGTCCACATTGAAGCCCTTGACGAGCGTGAGCCGGAATACGGTACGATGCTTGAAGCGCTTCTCGCGCAGGATTTCGAGGCAGCGCTGGAACCGCTCCCAGAAGTCGCGGTGCAGCGGCCGGTCGATCTTGCGCAGCGACTCCTTGTTGCTCGCGTCGATCGACACATACAGTTGCGTCACGGCTTTCAGAGCCGCCAGCTGGTCCGGGTGTTGCGCGTTGCACACCAGGAAGCTCGAGATGCGCTCCGCGTGTAGCATGCCCAGGAACTCGTTGATGTGCGGGTAGAAGATTGGCTCGCCGACGAGACTGAGCGCGCAGTGCCGGATGCGCATCGCCTCGGCAAACCGTTCTGCGCGCACACCCGGCACGCCACGTAGGGATTTGATCTTCTTGTAGTGGCCTGTCTTGACACCGTCGAATATCACATCTGGAGGATCGACGACCCAGCGCCAAGTGGTACCGACTGGGTTCGTGCCGTGGCGCCAGCAGAACACGCATTTGTTCGAGCACGATAGGGACGGTGTCGTCTCCATGCACTGGTGTGAAGCGATGCCGTAAAATGAGTATTTATAGCAGGAGCCACGTCCGCGTAGCGCCGATTTCGTCCAGCGACAGATCTTGACACCCGAGTGAGAGCCAACAATCGTATACCCCTGTTTTGTTAAGGAGGTATAGGTTGGTGAACTCTTAGGCACCATTTCCTTAACGGCTTGCTGTGGTCTCTTCGTTGCGCTTGTCTTGCTGTATGTGGTGAAATCGATAGCAATAGGCGCCTGCGCCTTCGAGCCATCAGCTTCGCCTTGGCTGGACTTCATGATTCGCCCTAGGTCTTCGACATCCTCGATGCTGGTTTTCTTCTTGTTCTTCTGTTTCGGTGCAGCAGCGGTCTCATCGACCTCTACCTCGTCGCCGTCATCCCCGGAGGCATACTCGTAATCGCTCTCGTCGGCATCACCACTTCCTGGTACTCCTTCACCTAAGCTTCCCGTAGTCGCAGCAAGCTTGAGCACATCCGTTACGCCCTCCATCCATTCGCTTAGACGATTAGTAAGATCTACTTTTTTGTCACCCATGCCCAAAGGAAAAGCTCTCTTTCGTCCGGTGAGTTTGGCCATCCATCTGTCAACCTCCTTGGCTTGGAAACAATAACCCTCGTCCTCGGTCGGCCATCCTTCACGGTCACCCAATCCGAACACAGAGTAACCCAGTAGTCCTGACAGCGGGGCTGTGTCTATTCTGAAGTCATTGTGAGTCTCCTGGAGATGTTCGAGTAGGTTGTCATTGATGGTATCGATGTTGTAGCTCGGTATCAAGAACAGATAAAAGTAATCAACAGGTGTGTTCGCATCGGCTGGCTTGGGCGGACTGATGAAATATTCATCATAGTCCACTTGCGCCAAATCTAGGACGTTGGGGGCCAAGAAAAGGTCTTTGCGCTCGGCTTTGTCCCCGACAAGGGATGCGCTCATTTCTTGAGCGAAGTCGATGGCGATCTTCTCGGTCGTGGTTGTTAGCGACGAGTAAAACACCAGCACCTGTGTGCTGCGACAGCTATCGCGATCATTTGATGCTCGTGAAGTCTCGGGTTTGCGCAATTCACCCTTGATGCGGCGTGGTCCACGTGCTACCACGCCAGACGATGGGGCCTCGAGTCGCACCTCTGATTTCTCTTGGCTAGAGACAGCAGGCTTGACTGGTACCGGTTTTGAAGTCACAAGTTCGGCTTTTGGTGGCTTCTTAATGACCCTTCGCGTGGGAAGAGTTATATATATCATGTACGCCATGGAAACGAAAGATATCACCACGACCAGGATAACCTCTCTATGAACATGCCAAAACTCGAGAAGATCTACATAATAATGTTAGTACAAAGGACCATGAATAATTAAGGATCAACTCACCTCTCGGCGCCCCGGGGTCACCCCAATCCATCGTCTGATTGCTTGCCATCGTTGTTGGTGTTGAAGATGGGCATGGACTGCGAAGTTCAACGTCGATAAGATGGATGGAGGGGCTCTTTCAGAATGGGGGGCAAGACTTAATTTTTAGTGGGGTTCACCTCTACGGGCGAGCATGGGCAATGGGATGGGTAGCGGGGTGCCCCACCTGAGTTCAAGTACGAGTAGGTACCTATGTACCCCTGGCACGCGATAAATTACCAAGGCTTGGCGCTCTTGCCATCTTTGACTTCATTGAGGCTTGGCTCAACCAAACACAAAAGCCTCCCTTCTATCACACATTTGCACATCAGAACGTATCCGTATCGACCAACATGGGGATCTATCATGTTTCCCATAGAGAAAGACGGAATCTCCCCAGTAGTTACAAGGGGCATGTATGAAGTAAAATGGGATCAGATAGGTAGCTTGAGGTGTCTAAGTACGCAATTTTCGGTCTAATATTCCTGATACCTGAAAGGCTTCAATTTCAATGCGTTACAAAGACAAACAAATATACGGATCGCGAAACCCAATCTCTTTCTGGCCCAACTCTCTAGCTGAGCCCATCACATCGTTGGTATAACTCCAGTTGAATGTTATAGTGCGTGGTTTGAAGGTGAATGTAGCTGGGGCGGCGGTCGCCTCGCCTCTGGAAAGGTACGTTCCCAGACACTCATCAGCTCCAAGAGCTTGCCTTCTCCATCAGCACCAGCTACTGCATTGATGCCCCAAGCACGACCATTAAAGTCGGCGTATCCCAGCGGCAGCGCCGAGACAGGATAGAGTGCCGAAGCGGCCAGGCTGGCCATGCGCCCATCGCAATGGCTGACGATGACATCGACGCCGTACCGTTCCAGAGCACCCTGAATACGGGCCCGTGCCTCCACCTTGACCATTTCAACCTTGTTGGCACGATTCGGGTCAGGCTTACGCGTGAGAGCACGCTCCAGGACTGCCTGTGAGGGATGTTCTGTGGCATGCGATGGTCAGTGGCCTCGATATTTTGATGAACAAGAATGAGAAGTTTCGGACCTGGGGGCAGACACACGTCTGCATGTGCCTTATGATACTCAACGAGCTCAGCAAGAGTATGGATTTTCGATACCTCGAACTTGGTCATAAGTGTGTTAAATAGGTTCTCGAACCCATCACCTAACACCATAATCAACAACCTTCAATATTGGAGCTCGAGACATTGGTTCATGGGGTACTCACTCCATATTGTGTCTGGGTCCACTCCACGAGACTTCATGTCGTCACAGAACTCTACAAAAGGGCTTAGAGATATGTCTTCGACCACAGTCCCACCCATTGCCCGGATCTTTTGCGCGGCTTCCCGCATCTCGGCTTTCTGCACACAACGTACGTCAGTGGCCAAGTGAATCCTTGTCCTACAAAGACACTCACCACCTGTATTGTGTAAGCCTCAACTGGCTCGACCACGAATGGAGCGGCAGCCCAAGGGTCAAACTCGACTATTCCAACTCTGATACTTTCCCAGGAGCTGGCAGATGTATGCGAGAAATCCTTCCCCGTCAAGATGCTGGTCATATCAGCAACGTCACAAGCAGTCCGCCCCATGGCGCCAACCACACTGTATGGAAGAGCAGTGAGGGAGTTGGTTCCATCGACTGTACCTGGCGTTGGTTTCAATGCATAAAGACCGGCTCGAGAAGCCGGCTGGACGAGTGAGCCATCTAATTCTGTGTCCAAGGCGATGGGGGAGAAGCCTGACGCAACACTGATCCCAGAACCAGAAGAAGATCCACAAGGTGTCTACAAACAGTGAGTGGCTTGAAGAAAAGAAGTCTCGGTCTCAGTATTACAACGAAGAAAAGAACATACACTATGACCTAAGAATGTAGCATCCTCTTGGACACCGCCACGAACATAGGGGGAGAGTCCCTGTCCGCCCGCTGACGACCATCCGCCAGTATTAGGCAGAATAGCTTTAGCAAGGTTCATCTCCTGCAAACATATGAGCACGACTGCAGGCCAATAGACTCATTATGTCAGCATTACCGAGAGACTGGCTTTCCCGAGTATGATCATTCCGGCGTTCAGCAACTGCATCCAGTCAGCATTCGTACTGTAAGCCAGTCTTCATCTGCGTCGTCCACTGACTAGATCGACCGGTGCGGCATTCTCAGCTGCCATGGCGTTTGACAAAGCTGCGGTACCGAAGGTGGTGGGCATTCCCAATGAGGACTTCGTCATTAGATTGTCCTGATCAACAAAGCGTTAGAAATAGCTGGCAACTAGACGTCGGTGCAAGGGAGAACTAGCCTTGACGACGATGGGGATGCCATGGAACGGCCCCCTCGGGCCCTTAGATCGCCTTTCAGCATCGAGAGACTCGGCCTGTGAAATGACCGACTTCCTGGGAGCTACCGATATGATGCCACGAACACCTAGGCCGTTGGTATTGTGTTTTTCGATCTGGGCCAAGTAGTCGGACACAATTTGGACACTCGTCAAATTGCCCGATTCTAGTTGAGTGCGCAAGCCGGCAACAGTGGCATTTAAAACGTCTATTGAGGACATGGTGGAAGGCGACGGGATTCTAAGAGAGGATTGTAACTGGCGAAATGGCTGACACAGACACATATAAGAGTAGAAAGACAAGCGGCTACCAACCCTGCCATAAACAACACAGAGCGGCGGTCAATTAACGACATAACACAGACGAGCATCGAAGGGTGTTAAGCTGTCCAACGTCCAACGTCCAACCACTAACTCGTTGGGCAAGAGATCGACTCTGTGGTGTCTGTTTACATGTACTCACTCTCCCTGCATATAGATCCAGGCGCCGCTACATGATCAGCTGTCGCCCCCGCGGTGTACCGATGAAATGGACGAGTGTGCCCGGTGAATGCATCAGCCAATTGTATGTCTGCGCGACACCATATGTTGTTACTATATGCCTACCTACATATGTAGTGCTCTATTTCTGAGACACGAGAAAAGGGCCACAGGGTTGGATCAGTCTGAGTTGGCTGGAGCGTCATCGTAGCAGGTATTTTTTTAGCATGCACATTGCAGACTCGTTTACTGCAGCTATCTCACTTTATTACATCAGACATATTGAGGTCATTCAAGGTAGGATTATACGTATAAGTTTATCTTCTATAGCTCGATAACCTTTGGATGTGCTTATATATAAATTTCAAACAGTGCTATTCCATGTTGTCCGTAATAGCGTGCTACCGGGACGATTTTAAGCATATAGGTACTCAACCATTTTAGCCTTTCGATCCAATAGGACCAATCGGATATCGGATTAAAACAACCCAGCTTGTGGCCAAAGGGTTTGAAAAAGCACAACAATAGAGCTGAACAGCATACTCACAGAGTAATTCGACACTGATGGTCACTTTGGTAAGTTGTCCGCAGTTAAAAGAAAGTAAGCCAGCATCGCGGCATACCACATTGCTCTCTCTTATCATCAAGGCTGGCCCATATATCAGGGTTTGATAGCACAAAAGTGCAGATAGCAGGCAAACTTCAAGCAGGAACAGAGAATTTAATCGAAAAATACCGGCACATCGTTGTACCCATCGCTGGGCCCAACAATCCATAGCGTGACACACCTTTCTGTTCCAAATTTACCAAGCGAACCTATCGACCAGAGCCCTATCACGAAATATAGTATCCTATTGGCATAAATAGATCAACACGGCTACCCAGGATCAGCTCACTTTTTTAAAACTCACACAGGTTGTATGTAAAACAGAAGGCCGATTTCCATCAATATTGCCCCTTATTGTTGCCCTTCTCGTTTTGTATGTTATTATATTCTTTTAACGAGTAGCAGTCACGGAATGTTAGAGTAAGACGAGGAAGAGTAGCATAAGCCCCAAAAGTGAACCTGGAAATACCTTTTGACATGCCACTTCGAGCACACAAGACCAATGTTCTGGGCATATAAATCGCCGAATTGCGGGTCCAATTACATGGATCCAGCAGAGCTACAACCCTAGGATGCGGTGCAGCTCACTGCTTCCATCACATTTAACACCATACAATGTCACTTATAACATTCGACACGATGAGTCCTCAAATGTAGCATGGATATTGGCTTTCTGTCGAAACTGCGACTCGCCACAATGTCTCTTGGATTTCCTTCGCCGAGGATATTGGTTAGCTTCTAACTTGTCCTCAACTTTGCCAATCCGTCATCACTGAAAACACATAGGGTATAAGCAAACTCCCAGAGGCCTGTCATGCCCCCACCAATCACACCTCGCGGTATTAAACAGTCGGCTCAGTCGGCTCAGTCTTCCCAGTCCGCTCGGTTGGCCCAGGTGGTCCTGGCTGTCCGGTCGGCACCTGGGTTGGCACGCCCGACGCCTTCTCTCTCAAACCACTGCCGACTATATCCATTGATTGAAGTCAGTATATTGCAGTTTGCAGTAAATAAGGTGCTCATGATTCTGAAGCACAGAAGTCGTGTTGAAGGAGGTGTGTAGCCTCCAAGGCTTGAGAAGGGGGATCAAATGAGAGTCGGTTGGTGTACATACGGGGCATGGCGCCGTGCTTGACAGCGAGTCTCTGGTCCTCTTCTTGCATCTTGTGCAGGCCCTCTGCCTTCATCTTCTGGTTGCCGGTCATGGCGCCGACGGCGCCCTGGGCAGAGCCAGCTACGCCGTGCAGGGCGCCTTGGAGATCGCCCTTTAGCTTTTGGCCTAGACTGGCATCAGGGTGTGTGGTCGGGTCGGCGGATTGTATGACGGAGCCCTTGGGGGTGACGTTGCTGGCAGTGCCGTCGGGCTGGACCTGGGCGCTGTTGCTGATGGTGGGGTGTCTGTCGGGCATCTTGGGTGAGGTGGTGTTTGTTGTGTGTAATGCTTCAACGAGTTGATGTTTGAACCAGGAGAGTAGAGCAATGTGTTTCTTTTCTTCGCAAGTCGTCAGGAGATGTGGGAGATGTGGAAGATGTGGGAGTTAGGAGAAGGGTAGATTGGGATTTCAGAAGACGATGCACTTTTGAATAAGGTAGCTACTACTGGGAGGGTGTAGGTATAACTCGTGCCACGCGTGATGCTGCATGACGATCAAGCATGACGTCATACGCTCCCATTGCACGTGGACAGCATCAAACAACGCCGCAATTAGAGTCCAGGTTCAGTCTAGGTCCTGTCTAGGACTTCATACAAACAATACCGAATAGGAATGAATGTTCATGCTTGACCAGGTTTACGTAGCTTGAACCATCCAAATCACTCTCATAACCCCCCTCTGAGTATTCCATTACATAGTACATTGAGGCACTTCCTTGTATCGAAACTACCGCTGTTCAGCACCACTATGTCCCCCAATCTTCCCTAGATTTATTTGCTGTTTAGGTGTGGATTAAGATTGCAGGTGCAATCGCGGCTAACGAGAGTGACTTCATGAGGTTGCATCGTTACTGCCCAATGGTTCGGGAAACATACTGTAGGCCAGGTCCAGAAACAGTGGCATTAACTAATCTCGGGACCTTGCGGGCTTGGACCCCTGCTAGGTGCTAGGCAGCTAAAACAGGCAAGGACCACCTGCCGTCAGCTTGCCGAGCTTGCGAATTGACAGGCGAGACAGGCACGGCTCGGCACGCTCGCCGTTGACGTATCTGGTCATCACGACAAACGAAGGCGATCCCCCATGTCAAGGCATAGCAAGTCTCGAAATCCCGCGCAGTCAGCCCTAGAGCAATTTCAATATCTGGCATAGCTAGAGTATTTAGCCAAGGCAACTAAGAACTCCGTCTAGTTATACTACGGTACTACCTAAGGAGGCTATCATTGAGGAATATAATTATTATTTTTCGATGTGGACGTGATCACACAGGTGTCTGCTTTGTGATATGATACAAAATAATGAAGAGGGGCAACCAAGCGTAGACTATCACGTCTACTCAGGCTGCAGTCTGTCATTTATTTTTGATTATGAGTGGACTACCGAGATGATTGCTCAACTCTGACCACATACAAAGAAAAGCGAATCATATACAGAAGCAACGTGCTTATCGGTCTGGGCACTTTATCCGAACTTCGCAACCATCAGGCTGGGACTCAAATGAAACTCCACGCCTATTATAGACCTGAGTTCTCGCTCCTCCCTCTTCACAATATCCGGTGAATATATACACTTGGCAATTTCTTTGTTACGCATCAGGATCGCTCGATTCGGCTTTCACCTCTGGTTGCAGATCCGGTCGAGCATTGATATAATTCAGAAGCACGTCGCGCGCCCAGCAGATGGTGACCAAGATTGCCAGGGCGTTCCACTGGTGTTGGTTCTTCTCTGCCATGTGCAGCTGGCAGGGTACGTGCATAATAGCGTTCGGATCCGAGGCATCCATGGTGACGATGGTGATGATATGTTTGATAATGACGAAACCGAAGAGGACAGGAAGCTGCGCTGGTGCTGGGGCCTCGCCATCCGCGGCATGGGCTCTCCAATCCTCTGCCAGTTTACACATTTCGACTTGAATCTTGAATTCGTAATCTGGTTCATCCGTCATCGTCAAATCCCTCAACTCCATTACCCTCACGTTTGGGGGTAGTTGGTCGCCGTATTTGTCAATCCCGCCATCTTGCTTCGACCAGTCTAGGACCTGCTCCAGAGCACGCCTGAGCTGTTTGACTATTTCAGCCGATAGAGTCGCGATCAACTTCCGTTTATCGGCCTCGTCTTTGTCTTTGTCGTTTTTGGCCGTAGCCTCGTCGTTGCGTATATCCTGGATGCGGCCATGCACTTCGATCAACTTGCGAAGAGAGAGCGCACCTTTCAATCATTAGTATGAAAACATTTTATGCAGAACTACAGAACTACAGACCACACTCACCTCTGTACTCCAACTTATTTGTGCGCGCATATATCCGAGGCCGAATACTCGTTGCTTTCTGCTTGTCGTAGAAAAGGCTATCGGGAAGGGGAATGCCTCGAAAGTGCATCTTCCAGGTCGAGGGCATCAGCGAGAACTCATTGCGCGCATTCAGCACCATGTTGATGTATATCTGTTCCAAGCGCCATGCCTTGTCTTCGTTTGTTTCTACATCCGTCTCGTCGGCACTATCTTCGCCATGAACGTGCTCGTGATTGCTTGGTTGACTTGGCGTGCTGTCGTAAGAATAGCGAACATGCGCCATCATTGCCTTGGCTTCTTCAAGAGCCGGTTCATCGCCGCTGGTTTCGTTTGCGCTATCTTCGCTGTGATCTTCTTCCTCCAACTTGACTGGCCCGGAGACCTCATCGCTATCTTCTCCATCCCCAATATCCTTCACGAACGCCTGGTACTTGCGAGGGTTGGATGCAATGCTGGTATGGCCCGGTTTGGAGACGCGGCCATGCAGGACTCGGTTGTTTCCAGGGTTCGGACTCGAGGAACCGCTTGAAGATACCGAGGAACGGAACCTGCCAGAAATGGGCGAAAACCAGCGACTGAAAGCTGACATGTTGACGGCTACAGTCTTCGTTCTCTTCAATCAAAATGCCTTTCTGTGTTTGAGGATGCAGCTAGAAACGCGCGTTTGGCGAGTAAATCCGAAGGTGAGGTGAATGCATGTAGTTGTTTGCCGCTCAGATATCTATGGGACAGGGTGGCTCGGGAGGGGCTTCGAGTTTGGGGTGTGTGCGGTACAAGCAATACCTTATGGTCTCGACTACAGTAGGATGAAAGCGGGCGACCGAGTTTTCATAGCTTCCCTTGTGTGCCTCAACTTCAGCATTGTATGAAGTCGGATTTGGCATAACCCGTCAAGGAGGAAACAAAGGCCGTGAATAATACCCTTGATATTGATTGTAAAGATCTACCAAGATTAACACAATCAAAGAAGGAAAGAGCGCCCCGAGTGCAGAGGTGACAGTTACACGGCTGAATAGACCCTGTTGATGCAAGTTCGACGTAGTGGAAGCATGTTAATCGCCGTGCCGTAGTCCCCCAGATTGCAGGAGGTATCACGTACTGACTTAGAGCCGAAGGTCACTCTTGAGCTATCACATCGCAAATGTCACATCATCAGTAACTAGGGTACCTATGGAAGCTAGAACCCTCTTGTGTAAGTTTGATACCTACTAGACAATTACTCCCATTGTTATCATAAATCATTAAGAAACTCGTAGTAATTGATGCTACCTAGGTACTTCTTTATTTGCTGCCTGAGATTGGCACAATCAGTGTCAGCCACTGTTTGAGAACTCACTATGCCCACACGTACCAGGAGAATTGGATTTCTCAGACCGTACCTTAATATCTTTAAGTTGGAAGGCACTCCAATAAGCCCCTTCCTGCCCCAAAGCAAGAATTGCGGCAGCTGGTGGAAGTTACCGCTGATATTCAATAGTTACATTTGCGGCTAGGGCCATAAGGTGCGATAGGTGCCCAACTATGGCTCAACAAAGTGTCTTGTTGCCTAGGTACATTTGTAGCTTGCCAGTTTAATCGATTATCAAGCCTAGGTACACAGCATTCAATATCAGACACAGCCATACAGGCTGAGATTATATTATAAATATGAGCTTTATGATGTCACTTCTTGGCAACATGCTAGCTCGACTTAGAGAGGTCCCAGAGAGGTTAGTTTCGTTTGAACCTTAGCCGGATCATTCCATATCCACTGGATAAATCAGCCAATGAGGAAGTCATATCCCGCGAGTCGCGTGTAAGAATCTGATCAGCCATGGAGCTCGTTGGGAAAGGGAGGTAGGCGATAGAATAACCCTGGCGCTGGCCGTGCCGTCGAGCTTTGCGATTTTCAACAACCTACCTACTTTACCTACCCATGACATGATTCTTGTTGTATCGCTACATATCTAGTACACACACACACAACAACAACAACAACGCGCCCCGGCCAAACCTACATGTAGATAGATACGGGCACCGGCGGGTAGCAACATCGCCTTCTTCATTGCCGAGCACACTCGCACACGGTGCACCGATGAGACACAGCCCAGCCTTGTTTTTCACCACTTGACTAACCTCCCTCCTACCCGTTGTAATATATCTTCTCCCGCTGCTCCCAAGATACAGTCGCAGCTGAAACACTACTCCTTAATCCGGACTCTCCCACATTTGCAGTATCTCAGCATTCTTATATCCTGGTCGTCACCAGACCGACGGCCCTGTTTCTCCCTTAAAGAAGCAAATTACTTGCGAATACGAACCACGGCACGCGCGAGTCGCAGCCGAGGTTACCACTGTCGCAATTGATCGCGCTCATCCATCCTCCATCATCACCACCATCGCGACAGTGCGCGCGCCTGCTCGCACGAGCGATCGCAGCCGACCCCCAACATGGCCGACTATAGTAAGATGAAGGTTGTTGAGCTGAAGGCTGAGCTGAAGCGTCTGGGCCTACCACAGAATGGGCTCAAAGCCGAGCTTGTCTCTCGCTTAGAAGAAGCTGCAGCCGATGAAGGCAGCCCTGCCGACGGGGACGTGGCGCCGCCTGCTGAAGCGACCGCATCCACAGAACCCGACGAGGCGCAACCGTCGGCCGTCGCTGAGCCCGCCGACGACGACGACTCACCAGAACCTCTCGCTGCCGAAACCACACAAGAGCTGCCGGCCGAATCCGCTACTGATCTTGACACCGCTCAGCCTGGCTCGAGCAACGACGACGAGCAACAGCAAGTCCCAGCGCACACCACGGCCTCAGAAGCAGTGTCGCCCTCCACAGCCGACGTTGCTCAGGATGTACCGAAACGGAAGCGAAGGTCGACAACTCCTCCACCAGACTCCGACGAAATTGCGCGTAAACGAATGAAACAAGACGACGCTGATGTGACTCAGTCTGCCATACCAGACGCAGCCTCCGACGAGAGCGCAGTACCCGCGCCAGTCCACCAAGACACTAATGAGGTGGCAATGTCAGATGTTGATACAGGGGCCACGCATCAAAACGAGCCCACAGACACAATAACGGCACCGGTCGTGGGAGAGGACGTGGTCAGCGAAGCGGTGGCTAATGGCGCCGAGGAGGATAACACTCTAGGTGCGACGGCAAATCTCATTGACAACCATCCAGAAGGCGGCCAAGACAGTTTGATGCTTGATGCTAGAGAGGCTACCCCCCCAAGTGAAGCACACCCAGCACTTGGTGACAGCACGGGCCAGGCACCCCGTGACCGTGACACAGAACAATCTCTTTCACCCGAGAGGGATGTCGAACCGTCCATACACCCCGCGACCTGTGCGCTCTACATCAAGAATTTCATGCGCCCACTACGACCCCAAGCTGTTAAAGAACATCTTCTGGAGCTTGCAACACCTGCCAACGCTCCCCTCGACAGCAGCACCATCACTAGCTTCTACCTAGACAACATCCGCACCCACGCCTTTGCTGTTTTCACATCCGTTTCCGCAGCTTCTCGTGTGCGCACCGCATTGCACCAACGCATCTGGCCCGACGAAACAAATCGCAAAGCGCTGTGGATAGACTTCATACCCGACGAGGTCGTCGAAGACTGGATCGAGCTAGAGCAGCAGGCCAGGAACGCAGGCAACATGCCTCGCTACGAGGTCGTCTACGAACATGAACACGACGGCACTGTGCTCGCCAAGCTAGAGGAGGCGGATGCCAACCAAGCCGCCGCCGCCGCCGCCAGACGCGCGCCCGCATCTCCCGTCGCCAAACCTGAGCGCAGAAACTCCATCCCCACCGGCCCCTCGCGCCCGTCCGGCATCGAGAACGCGCCCACCGGTCCCCGCAATCCTTACGCCCACAACAACGGACCTGCCAACATGTACCCCGGCCGCCCCGAGAGGATAGACCCGGGCTTCGTGAAGACCGAAGCCGGACCGCCCGTGCTCTACCGACCTGTGACCTCGGAGCTTGCCCAGCGTCGCCTCGACATCCTGGCCAATGCCAAGGACCCGCGCTACAGCTACGACGAGCCTGACAAGGCCTACCACCGCTACTACTTCGAGCGCGACGACCATCTGGTCAATCGCGGCCCCGAGATATTCCTCGGCATCCGCCCTCCGCATCGCGAGAAGGAGCGCCAGATGGGACGCGCCGGCGGCGGACCCCCCCCTGATCCTCGCGATCGTTTCCGTGATCGTCGTGGCCCGCTCGGACCTCCTGGTGGCAGCAACGGGCGACGTCGTCGCAGAGGCCCGCGTCCCCACGGTGTGCCAAGGGGCGGAGACAGATTCCGACCTGGCGGTGGCCCGTCCTTCGATGATCGAGCCCCGATGGACGATCGGTTCCCGCCCCGCCGCGAGGGCTACGGAGGTGGAGGCGGTGGCGGTGGCGGTGGCGGTCGTCGCAACGACAGATATTAAAGTTGGCTGTCTCGTCGGTCGTGAAGCTAGCCAGCTCGGCTGCATGTGATATGTCTCGGGGATGATGAGAATCTGGCTTTGGCATATCGACAGACAGATCTAGTCAGCCAGGTCCAGGTACCCAGCCACTTTCACGATATCTACCTACCTATCATGAGAAACCCTGTACGATATGTGCCTCACACAGAAAGAAAGATCACATTTGCAAAAAAGACCTAATCTAGGTAGCCAGCCGCAAAGGCGTAGAGTGAGTTGAGTCGAATTGAGCTGGGTTGCTCACCAGCCAGTTCAGAGGAGGCGTGCCTACGGAGATATCACTGCATTCATTCCTTTGCCATTGCCGTCGGAGAAAAAGAGTTGAATGAGTCTTGGGCCGAGAACAGTGGAAATGGGATGGGAAGAGAAACGAGTGAGAACCTTAATCAGGTATCCTGTCCTGTCCCGCCCCGGACGACTGGCAGGGCAAGAAAGGTAGCAAGGAGCCTAGGAGCCTACCTGTAATCTGGAACGCTTTAGCACCTACCCTAGGTACATAGAACAGCTTCAATACCTCCCCTCCCGTCAGTGAGTAAATCACGAAATTCTCCACGTACTGCTGCTGCTGTACATGTACTGGGGTATTGGGGGTCATAGGGAACGGTATTATGCTATAGAGAAAACATGCAAAAATGGTTGAATTGAATAAATTTCTGAAATTATCTCAAATTTGACAATTTGTACTTGCTTTGAAGATTGTCCGCCAGATATAGCAGCTCGAATAAAAATCCCAACGCCCTGAAACCATCTCATAGCTTGCCCTCAACACATGTACCGTAATTCCAACGCGCCTAATCTCCGCATGTTGTATAAAGTTGCCTAGGCGGAAGCAGCCAGAGTCTCGGGCCGAACACCAACACGCTCCTTGCTCAAGATGTCAAGCATGAACTGCGAGGGGCGGTTGTCCTTGTACACGGCCTGGCAAGCCTTGAAGGCCCGGACATCCTCGATGTACTCGTCAAACAAGTAAGCGCTGTCCATCGGGCCACCACGAGCTTCGGGGTGGAACTGAGTTGAGAATATGGGACGAGAGTTGTGGCGCATGCCCTCATTGCTGCCGTCGTTGAGGTTGACGAAAAACTCCTTCCAGTCACTGTTCAGAGTGCCCGAGTCTACAGCATATCCATGATTCTGACTCGTGATGTGGCATTGGCCAGTGGTCAGGTCGAGCGACGGCACATTGTGCCCTCGATTCCCGTATTTACTGCATCCAAGTATATTAGCAAGCTTTCGCAACTTTGCCACGTCGGATTTGGGTTGGGTTTTGGAGGGGGGGGATTGGATGAATCAGGTTTCACGATGCTAACTTACAGTTTGATGGTACGGGCCCCGGCTGCCAAGGCCAGCAGCTGGTGGCCTAGGCAAATGCCGAAGATGGGAACCTGGGAGGTCTCCATCAGCACCTGCAGGTTGTGCACAGTCGACTGGCAATGAGTCGGGTCGCCAGGGCCGTTCGAGATGAAGACGCCGTCGTAGTTTTCGGCGATCTTCTGGATCTTGAAATCGTAGGGGAAAACAGTCACGCTAGCTCCTCGGGTGACGAGACTTCGGAGAATGTTCTCCTTGACACCGCAATCGATCAACGCGATGTGATACTTCGAGTTCGGCGCCTCCACGTGGAAAGGAGCCTTAGTACTAACTCGCTTGACCAGGTTGATCTGACCGGGGTCCACGAAGCTCTCGTCCTCGTCAGCATCGTACTGGTCTCCGGTGGAGATTCTCGCCAGAGAAGAACCCTGCTTTCGGAGATGGGTGACAATGGCACGGGTATCAACTCCAGAGATGGCAGGGACACCCTCTCGGGCACACCATTCTCCTAGGCTCTCCACGGCAGTCCAGTGGCTGTACTTCTCAGCAACATCGGCGACCACAATGCCGGCACACTGAATGTGGGGTGACTCGAAGTGTCGCAGTAAGTTGAACTCATCTCGCTCGGGGGCAGGCACGCCGTAGTTTCCAATCAGCGGCTGAGTGAAAACCAGGATCTGGCCACGGTAGGACGGGTCGGTCATCGACTCCGGGTAGCCAACCAGGGAAGTTGTGAAGACGGCCTCGCCCGAGATGTTGGACTGGGCACCGAAGGCAGTTCCGTGGAACACTGGACCGCCCTATGACAGATTAGTCGCAAGTCGACGACGGGGTCATCAGGCGCCACAAACCCGCAGAGTCAGGGTAGCCTCGTTGCCGGAAGCCTGTTCTGTAGGGCGAGCAAACTTGGAGGGCATCTGACGGCCCTTGCTACCCTTGGGCTTCGGCGCTTGCGCCAGGGTGGTAGTGACGGAGAAGAACCGGGCCCTGGGCTGGAAAGCAGCAGCCGCCGCCCGAGTAGCTACGGGCGTAATAGCGACAGGCTTCGCAGCCTTGGAAGCTATGCGGGAGAACATAATATTGCAATTTGTTTAGTTGGATTTTGTAAGGGGGCAGTTCTTATTAATCAATGAACCCCTAAGCGGACAGAGACCGCCACAAGTGGTCTATGGCATGTTGTTAGTTTTTGATAGCGAGTCAGGTCCTGTGTGTAACGCACCAGAGATATAATCCTGTAGGAAACATGTTAGCTAGTGTCAAGTATCGGATGCGACATCAGGCGGGCAGAGATGATTGATCGCATGGCACATGAGAAAGGTGCTGCATGCATTGGGGACGGCATTGGTTGAGGTACCCTGTCGGCGAGGCGGAGGAGAGATGGGGATGTGAGGTCATCTGCAGTCCCAACACACAGGCCCTGTGCAGAGTACGTACCTGTGATGTGAAGACTGACGGGCGCCCGTTCATAAGGGCAGATGTATCCGAAAACAGTCAGGACTGGTCGGTGAACATGTGAAGGTGGTATAGGTGTAGATAAGAAGGTCGGCGAGGACGCTGCGCAGATGTGTTCTGGCTGGAGTGAAAATTGTGATTGGGTTGTCGGAGGAAGGAGGACAAAATGTCGGTCGGGGGGTCTCTGCAGCGTTTTGAAGGGTTCGGCGGAAAATGTGTCGATGGTGGGGTCGAGTCACCGCGCGCATTTGGCCTGGGCAGAACTAGCAAGGTGCCATCAGCACAAGCTCTCCCGCTAGCTCGCGCCAGGCCAATTGGGAGCCGCTTATTGATCCCTACCGTGCGCTTCTCACTTGCTACCACCTAATCCGCTAATCTCGCAGCGTCTCCCCACTGCGTCCACGGCTATCTGCAGCGAGCCTTTCTAGGACTGGCTTGTCCTGGTGTCCGAAAGCGGCGAGAGAATACTTGACCTTATCAGATATTAGAGTTTACCACCACAAAGTCTGTGACTACACGATATTACACCGCACCAACTTGCCAACATTGGCGAGGGCCGGCCTCTGCGTTGATACAAGTGCAAGTGCATTGTCACTCAGAGCATCTCGAATCTGGGAATTAGCAACTCGACATACGCCATCTTCTTGTGTTATGTAACCTCGGACTTCTTGTGGTGTTTTCTGTATCCGGGTAACAATGAGCGGTACGAGGAACATTGTCCGTAAACCCCCTTGGTGTCAAAGGCCTGTACAACGTAGGTCGCAAATAGATTTAAGGTTAACCTTAGTTAAGTACCTCGACGCTAGGTGCTGAATGGCCACGGCGTAGAGGCAAGATAAAACCCTCTTGAGGTTGTTATCAAGGTTTGCATGGCCTGCCCCATGAATACGTCAAAAATCCAATTCAAGTTTTCATGTGAGAGCAGTGGCATCCAATAGTTAGTGACACGGTCTCATGGCGACGACCTGTTGTGGATTCGTGCTGATATGCGTGTGAGAAAGACTTACAAGCATTGTTCACCGTATAACAAGTCATCTAAGTACGAGTAGTAGGTTAGTAGGCGAGAAGGATATGTCAGATATCACATGCTTCATGCCATGGTGTGACATGCCAGCTGTCAAACACAGATGCCGACACAGAAACCAGATGAAACAGTGCGTCTGTCCGTGTCTTCCTTCGTGTACGGGTTACTACCATGGCCAATTCATGGCTTTATGATGGAACATATCTACCTAGGTAGGTGTAGATTTCATAGATGTGGTATATGAGTGCTCTCCTGCACTATGCTAGGCTTTCTTAATTTCTGTCTTCAGGTCGCGTTGGTATTTTATAAGGCTCCGAGCTCTTTCAATTTCGAGATCATGCCGTCAACATCCTCGACCTTACCGCCACCTTCTCTCGGAGCAGGTTCTACATGCATGTCAGTATACGATAGTTAACTCGAAAGTGAGAACACATGGGGGGCCAGAGGACTACTTGTCCTGGCCTGTCATGCCAGCACACCACTGAATAGTGCTTGGCCTGAGTGAACGATTGTAACATACCCGTGACCTTGACAACCTTCAGCCTCCTCTCATTGGCTACACCTAGATCTGACAGGCTCATCTTGACCAGCGGCTTCTTCTTCGCCTTCATGATATTGGGCAGGCTCGCGTACCGCGGCTCGTTCAGTCTCAGATCTGTCGTGATGACCATCGGCAGCTTCGCGCGCACCGTCTCGACGCCACCGTCGACCTCCTTGGTCACCTCGACGCTATCGCCCTTGAACTCGACGGCGCTCGCCTGCGTAGCCTGCGCCCAGCCGAGCAGGCCGGCGAGCATCTGGCCCGTCTGCGCGGCGTCGTCGTCGATGCTCTGCTTGCCGAGGATGACGAGGTTGCTCTCCTCCTTCTGCACCACGGCGCGCAGCATCTTGGCCACGGTCAGGGGTTCGAGGGATCCGTCGTCGCCGTCGTCGGTCTGCACGTGGATGGCACGGTCCGCGCCCATGGCCATGGCCGTGCGCAGCGTGTCGACCGACTTGGCCGGGCCCGCGGATATGGCGCAGATGTCGTCGACGCCGCCCGGGGCCCGCTTCTTCTCCCGGATGCGCACGGCTTCCTCGATGCTGAGCTCGTCGAAGGGGTTCATCGAGTGTTTCACGCCGGCCGTCTCGACACCCGCCTGGGCTTTGTTCACGCGCGGTTTGACCTAGTGATATGTCGCGAGAGTCCATCAGCTTTTATCCCTGGCTTGATTGTATGCGTGTGGATTGCGTGTCGGAGCTGGGGTTGCCCCGCCGATGGAGGCGGGATGGACAATAAGACAGCTTACAGCATAGTCAATGACGCGCTTGACGGGCACGAGAATCCGCAATGCAGACATGGCGGATGCGTGTGTATGTGAATTGGGCGCGGGGTGGGCAGAGAAAGATGAGATTGCGCGAAAACAAGTTAGGATTGGATTGCTCTCACAAGGCTCTTGAATAATTAATGCCGAGCTACTACTGAAGCCGCCCGCTCTCAATGACACGGGAAATCCAGCTGGCGAGACCGGCAGTAGCCGAATGCCTCGAACTCGAGCGTTACCTACTACCTAGACGGCCGAGGTTAATAAGCCCCACGTACTCCATTCCAGGGGTTAGGTAGTATGTACTCCGCATGTTACTCCGTACCTAGTCGTGCCAGATGACGGAATATTGGGTATTAACCCCACGTGCTCATGTCAACTCTTGACCGAAGACACTTAGACGGCACTGCATGCAGTGTCCAAGTACCGACATACTTATCATCATGGATATATGTAATGGATGCAACCTGAGCCCGGTGTATAACTTAATGGCCACCTTTCTACAGAACTTGAAGCAGAAACACACCTGAGCGCAGTAAGTACTTAGTAAGGACCTACCTAGGTAGGTATCCATTGTGCGTGGACCATGACATGTGTATGTGTGCATTGAGAAATAAAAAGATGAGGGACAGAAAACAAACGCTGCTGACACATTCATGGTGTCGTTGAATAGCAATGGCCGTTCATAACTCGTAGAATTCACACGCTCCTAAATTCCGTATATTCGAACAGCAGACAAGCACCAGTAGACTAGGTCTATTGACCACATGAACGCCTCGAGACTGACTGTCCTAATGCTGTTCCGTTCTGCCTCCCCTGAGTGACATCGATCCCATCACCAATCATCCCATTCGTCATCCTTCTTCGTCGCAGCAGGCCCGGAGCCCTTGCCCGGCGCCTTACCCATAGCTGACGTGCCAATGGAGCTGTACTTGGCACCCGTGCCATGCCGCTGGTCCGCAAGCGATGAGAAATCGTCCCAGAAATCC
Organism: Astrocystis sublimbata; assembly: GCA_022453515.1. Lineage (NCBI taxonomy): Eukaryota > Fungi > Ascomycota > Sordariomycetes > Xylariales > Xylariaceae > Astrocystis > Astrocystis sublimbata. The sequence continues at coordinate 967,270 of JAJNNY010000002.1, forward strand.
TTTTTGGTCTCGTCAAGTGGCGCTTGGGGACCCCGAGCGTGACCGCCTCCTTCGGGCCCCTCGACAAAGCGGCTGAAGCTCTCCTGCGCATTCATGGCACCCGCTTGGGCCGCCCGACCTACGTTCCCTGCTGCAAAACGGGCTTGGGCCGCAAAGTCACTCTCTGATAACTGCATGTTCGGGCCAAAGTCAGCCTAGTTCCGCCTGCTAACATATCATCCGTGATGCGATTGGTGGTGGGAGAGTAAACTGGAGATAGCGACTTGACAACAAAGACACAATTCTGTGGGCAGAGCTCACCTGCTTAGCCGTAGGCTGGATAAAATCATCGTTCAGATTTTTGGCCGTTTTCGTGACCGTAGACGTGAACCAGCCAAAACCTTTCGTAAGCGCCGCCACGGGGTCGTTCTGCAGTTGCCCCAAGTCCGGCAGCGCGCCGCCGCCGCCACCTCCTCCACTCCCCGGCCCGGGCGTGTTCCCGAAGCCGGCATACTTACCTCCCTGACTCGGCGGTAGAGTGTCAGACCGCGCGGCATTCTCCTCGCCTAAGCGCGCAAAGTACTTGTCGTCCACCTTGGCCTTCGAACCACCGGGCTGGTGGGGGCTCTCGGTTCTCTTGGCCCCGCTCAGCGGTGTGCCGGTCCGGCTGACGCCACGGGAACCGCTGATGGGGGGTTTCGCGGCGGCGCTCGCGGCGGGCTGTGGTGTGGACTTCCTCTCGCCCGGCACGTAGTCTTTGCCCTCGACCTTGGCGCTCAGTCTCTCCTTCCACTCGTCGCCGACCTCGCCGCTGTACCGTTCGGCGATGGTAGCGTCGTCCCAGCTCAGGCCGCGCATCTGGGTGTCGTCGTGCTCCTCGAAGAACTTGCGCCAGCCGTCGTTGCCGCCCAGGCGCATGCGCTCGATCTCAGCCTGCTTGAAGGCGTCCATGGTGACGGAGCGCACAAAGGAGATGTGAACGCCGAGGCCGCGGTGCACGCCGGCGCACGACAGGCATATGAAGACGCCGAACTTGGGGGAGGCCCATTGCGGGTTCGGGGCATTGCAGTCGCAGCAGTTGTTGTTGTTGTTGGTCTTCTGGATGGCGAGGAGCTGGACAGGGCGCGCGGCGAGGGCGCTGGTCAGCGATTCTGGACGCCCACAGACAAGGGTACGTTTGTGCTGGGTGTGCTGGTGTGGTGGGTGGCAGACGCAATGCTCATCGTACCTTGGATCTCGTCTCCGGGTCGACTTCCCACATCTTGCCTAGGTACTTGGTTGGGTCTCGCAGCGTGGCCAAGATAGCGAGCGAGAGGCCTGGCCGACTTTCTGTTCTATCGGTTCTGATGTGGGCTCTACGTCGCGAAGAATGGACGCATTGCTCTGGAGAATGGCTGTCTGGCACGTGCAAGTTGCAACAACCTATGGTTCCTATTGTTCGTTCCTAAGGTTCCCCTTACTACTTGGGTGGTTTCTTTAGGCAAGAAACAGAGTCCTTGAACCAAAAGATGTGATTGGCTCATCTGCGCCTCCTTGTCTTCTTAGTCGCCTGTGCTTCCATTCCCCCACGTTCAGGCAGGTTTACTAGGCCCCCAGGTACTAGGCCCGCTAGCATGTAGCTATGTAGTCCCGAAGTTCTGCCAAGCAATCTGCTACATACTCAAACCTACAAAGTAAAGTACCACAGTGGCACCCTGCAGTTCGATAACTGCACTCCCAGCAGTCTACATATGCACAGGCTGTCCGGCATGTAACATACTAGTATAACCAAGATGCTCGCTCACCTGACTCAAGCACGTGAAGTGCCACAAATGAGAAGTTGAACACCTCGAGAGATCCATCATGTGTCCTTTCCAGGTTTGCATGAGAGTGTTGCACAACTCTACCCGATATCCAGTAGTACTGATTTAGCAACCAAGAGACCTCGATCCTTGGTCTCTTGATCCTGGATGGTTGCGTCGACCAGCCCAGACCGCCACTTCCCACATTGACACAATCTGTTTAGGCACCTAGGGGGCCTCTCTGCCTTTGCTGCATCTCTCTTTGCTCTGACTGCTGGGCTTACTATAGTAACCTAGTTCCGAGGGCGTGCATTTTCTCATGTCAAGAGTTCGAGGGTAGACTTCGAGCTTTGCTGGAATCCTTCACAATTAGGACATCATCAGGATCCATAATAATGACCAAAATCAATCACTTGTATCTCTATTTCCGCTCGAGAACTTTTCCCAGTCCCATGTAACGCCTTTTCTGGCGACCACCTAGTGTACAATCCGAGAATAAATGCGTAAGAGACTGAGAAAATAACCCGCGAGAATTAATATCGATGTCAGAAGCAGAAGCACCATGGCTCAATGTCTGTCAACAGATGCATTGGCGTAGCTCTGTCGACCACATAAAAGCCCATATCAACTACTAGTCTCCGGTTCGTAACTATCATGAATTCGACTCATTTCCCTCATTTCGCTACAAATGTTCCACATTTACTCCTAGGGTAGGTCCAAATGATGTTCGCCAATTGTCGTATGTATGCTTGGCTGGCTTCACTCCTCGTCAACGCCAGGCCACGTTGGTGAGAAAATTGGCTTCTTTCGAAATTTAAGCGGTGGTCGTGGTCATCGCCGCAGGAGCAGGCGTGGTGGTCGGGGCCGTGATAGTGGTGGTGGCGGCCGCCGCCTCTTTGCCGGTTGTCTCGTCCTCGTGAGTTTCATGTTCATGTGGCAGGTTGGCCTCCTCGTCAGTCTTGTCAGGGCTATCAATAGCAACCTTGACAGCAATCTCACGTCCCTCAATGTCCTTGCCGTTCATTTCAGCGACCGCCTTCTGCTGCAGCTCCTCGGAAGCGAGGGTTACAAAGCCGAAACCACGACCCTTGCGGGCCTCTCCGCGAGCTTGGAGCTTCTTAATCATGAATCGGGGAATGGGACGAAGGGCAATCTTGGCAGACGAAGGCTCGTAAGCCTTGAAGAGGTCCTTCAGCTGTATGGCAGTGTTAGCAGGCTTTCTTTGACGCAAGCCGCAGCAGCCCTGGTCCGTTTACATACAGTCTCCTCGGTCAGGTCGTAGGGCAGGTTTGCGACCATGACCTTGTTCTTGGACGGAATGCCGTCAGCAGGCGGCCCACGCTCTCGGCGCTCACGAGGCGGACCCTTCTTGCTCTTGTCAGATGTGTCAGCATCGCCTTTGTTGGTAACATCGGTCAAAGGCAGAACCTCAGAGGCATCGGGAACAGCTCCATGATTCTCGGCGGACTCGTCCTTTCCACCATCCTACAAACGGGTTAGTACCATTATTTTGGCGAAACCTATAGTTGGGTAGAGCCAGTTTTAACATACGGATCGCCCGCCACGTCCAGTTCGGCCGCCACGTCCCCGACCACGGCCGCGGCCACGGCCAGATGCCCGACGTCGAGAGCCCTCAGCCCCCTCTCCACCAGAGGCGCCTTCATTCTTCTCACCGGCAGGTTGGGGAGTACGAGCTAGCTGGACAGAGACCTTGCGCTCGAGGATCTCTTTGCCGGAAAGTTCACCGATGGCCCGCTCAGCCTCACTTGGCGTGGAGAGGTCGACGAAAGCGTAGCCAACGGGGCGGTCGGTACGGGGGTTCTTGGGGATGGACACAGATTCGCTACAATAGTGTTAACCAATCGATCGGCTATGTTGTCGGACGAGGTTGGGAAATCAGGTAAGTGCGTCCAGCATGCAGCGGTGAAGGATCCAACAACATGAAACAGTAGTAACATGACAACATCGATAACTGTATTCGGAAAGGCTCACAGCGTATATATGGCTGTGGAACAGAGGCGAGCATCGGCGCTTAGAAATAAATGCTGGTTTTGGCTCTTCCTTCCGGTTCGATGTGCTGGAACTTCGTGCATGGAGGGCATGGGAAAGAAGATGCCGACAACTCAAAGTTGACGAGCAGTGGAGGGAGAGCAGTGAGGTATGGCAGATGGTGAAGCAAGACTTACACAAGGTAGCCCTTGAAGAACTCTTTCAACTCCCCCTCGGTAGTCGCATAGGCGAGGTTGCCAATGTACAGGCGGCGACCCTCGGCGGCACTGGCATGGACGGCGTCTTTGTTTTCGTCCTTGTTTTCAGTGAGCGACGTATTGCTCAGAGCGTTGGTAACGTCATTGACAGCCTGTTCGGCAACCTGAGTAACCTTCTCCACAGTGCTGGCCATGATGTCTAGTGGATGTGGGTTGAAGCGGTGATGCAAAGGTTGGATGTTGATGGCAGGAGGTAGATGTGCGTGGACGTCTGCGGAGCGGTTCAAAGATGAACGCGTGAACAACGGTTGATGTCGGGGGAGGAAGTAGGGTGGCTTCGTGCCCTAGATTAGTTGGGAGATTGGAGTGTTGGTAGAGTTGACACAAGCTGGCTTGATTGATGTGGATTGAGAGGTGTGAAGAGGAGAAGGGGAAAAGAAGACTAAGGTAGACGCTGCGACAAGCCAGAAATTTTTGTAAGGTGTTTCTGCTGCTTGTGGGCCACTTTTGATATGGACACGGCAGGCGTGGGGGACCCCATGACGAACTGGGAAAGGGGCAGCTCGCTGTGCGGCCAATGGGAAAGAGATACTGGAGGAGTCGGGCCAGGATAGGTACACTTTGCACCTGAGTCTACGCGCAGGTACCTACAGAAAGAAGCACAGTATATCCAACACAGTATCTTATCCCCCAGCCCAGGGCTATTCACAGTGGTCACCTCAAGCTTTACCGCTTTACAGGTAGGTACCTACTTACCTATTGTAGACTCGTAGGCATCTACCTAGAACTCCCGTCTCTAACTCACATCCAATTGTCGATTCGAGTATGTCAGTTTGTATTGAAATACAAGAACTAGCCCACTTGAGTGCAGGTACTCGTTGGTAGGTAACAAACAGGTCGGCTGTATCAGCTCCAAGTGTGCATTCAAGTAGGCGACGACCCTGATCGTTGCTGTTTGCGCCTGACGTTTACGGGAGAATTCGGAAGATAAGTCAATGAGCTTTCCACAGCAGGTGCTTTGTTCAAGTCCGTTCCATGTGTCGAGGTCATCTCCCGAACGAACAAGGCAGCCTTGTTCTAAACATCTATCCATCCATCCAAAGCAGATCGCAGGCTCTAGGGATAAAGAAACCTGGGAAAGCGCAGAGTCGACATGTGACGCCGGCAGGTTAGGCCTACAGGTTCGTGGAGCCATTGCAGCGACAGTTCTTGACAGGAACTACCCACCTGATGCTGCGATTGTGGGAGTAATGTTGCTGTCGCCTGCGTCATTCACTTCCTTCATTCTTCCCCCGCCAACCTAAGAGGCTTTCCAGCCAGAGTTGTGATGAGGAAGGGGGCAGGCAGCTGTATCGAAAAGCATGTAGGTAGCAGCTCTGAGTTGGTATGTCCGCATATGCCTTGCTGGTAGTACCTGGCGATATGTGAATCATCTAGCCAGGCACCTGATATATCATATATCACAGCTAGTTGCAGACAAAGCTGGTATGGTTGCCGCGTAGTGCAGTCAATCGAACTACCTAACCTACCATCGACATTGCTTCTTAAGGTCCGCCACTAGCAGAACCACAGGGCTGGATGCTGGATGCTGATTCTGGTCTGACCAAGTGGCAAGCACTGTATACCGCTACCTAACCTACTAAATCTGGACCATTTAGCCTCTCGCCTTACCCTAAGGCTCGATCGAGGCTTACGCACATTGAACACACCTCGATTGCTTTGCTTCTCCTACCACCTAGGTATGGGTCCCCTTGCTACAAGTGTGTAATCGGAGCATGACCTCATAACAATCGTTGTCTTACATACCCTACTCATCTCAGTGCACCCTGACCAGTAAGTACAAACCTAAGTAAGCACATGTATGTAGTCAAACCTTTTAGATCGATCTCCCGTAGACTCTAAAAGCTACCTACCTGCCTGCAGATGGGTAGGTAGGGAGGGATTCAAGGAAGACCTACAAGAGGATGTTCAATTGTCAAATATAACAGACGAGTGATGATACTGTAGAATGCTTCAGTAGATATGAACTTGCACGTGGGATTCTGTCGCGAACAATCCAACCCAGGCTCTACAACTACAGACTACAGACTACAGTCTTGCATACTTGAAAATATGTATTCAATCTCATAAAAAGGTAATCAAGAGCATCCATTCTCAGGCATTGTTAACGCTTACCGACTCAAAGGCTGAAAGGTCGGCCCGGCAGTTGGGGTTCTAGAAGCCACATCGACATGCTGCGATCTGGGGTCAGTCATGTAAGTCATCAACGATGGCCGGGGGTTTGTTATGTATACACCCAGGCACTAGCTCAGCAACACCCACTAAGATCAGACCTGGGCGTGCTTGACATTTTCAGCTGCTTCGCGAGCAGGCAAATTGAAATTGGCCCCTTTTCGCCCCTGCGCATGATTGTCCGCAACAAGAGGCAATTCTTATCTTCCTGGTCTGCGCAGCAACGCCTCTCGCTACAGAGATTGCCCTGACCAAACACGTACAGGTGGACACCTGCAGGCAGGTAGTACCAGTACCTATCAAACCCATAATGTGGACGCGTGATGTAGTGCGTCTAAGCTTCGCGATGCCTCTCAGGACGTAAAGTCTAATTACAAGGTAAGGTCGCTTGAAAAGTGCAGGGCACCTCCAGAGCCTCGTCCACCTACCTAGGCAGTCCAAGCTCTGTGACCCGATCACGCGACCGGTCTGACTTCTCTACAATTGGTATGAGCCCCTTCACACTTGCTAACTCGGTATTTCTAACGCGATATGATATCTAGGTATCTATACCAAACAAGTAGAGAATTTCGGGAATTCGATTTCCAAGGAGCACCTCACCTTGCCTCTCGCTGAACCCAGATGGGACCTATTTCCTGATTGATATTGATAACACACAACCTGATGACATAGTAGGTCCGATGCCGCTCAGCTGGTGGCCAATTTAAACAAATACCTGTGGCCCCGCCAAAGTCTGGGTACCTTGGCCCGCTTGGTACGTAACAGCCCATACAACAGGAGGTACCACACATACGAGCTTCCATACCTTTGTAAAATTACCTACCTAGGCGAGGGTAACGTTTAAGCAACTACTCGTATCGCAATTATAGCATAGATCAGTGGGAATAGACATTCACGTGCCTCTTGCTGCATGCATAAATTTAATGTGGTAGGAGCACTGTAGTCATGCGCAACCAACAAGAGGATGATAAGGTTGGGCAGGTACCTAGCCTGGGCTCTACATGTAAGTGTCTTAGGTACCTGCCTCAGGTACCTGTACATAGTAGGACATGCATGTAGGACATGCATGTAGTACTTTACTTAGTAGCAGTGGTGGTGGTGGTGGTACGGAATCCCACTTAGTGGCCACATGCTAACCTTGTACCTGCTGAACTTCTCATGCGGAATACCCTGATTTTCGTCCTCGTAGAATCACTATCGACTTTCGACGCTGATGAGTAAATGATTAACCAATCAATCAAATAGCCCTTCGCTACGCACCTTGACGGCTTCTATCAACATACATGGCACTCGAGCAGGACTCCGCCCAGGGGGGCGTCGTCGAGGGTGACGAGAGCCGGAGGATGCTCATCATCTACGGGTCTGAGACAGGCAACAGCGAGGAGTCGGCTAGTGATATTGAATGTATGGCAAGAAGGCTACACTTCCATACACTGCTCGAGGAGATGAACAATGTTGAGCTGGTAAGTTCCAATGGGATCAGGCAGGAAACCGTTTGCAATTTGCGCAGAATGACCCGTCGCCGCCACCTTTCATGACACAAAAATACCACTAGATACCAGCAATCTTTCTCTTTTTGTTCCGTATTTGATCTCATACAACACTTGCTCTTGCCCGCAATCTTTCTCACTTCTTCCCTACATCCCGTCTCGACCACAATTGGACAGTGGCTAGACAACTTGGGAGTTGGCTTGCCTATAGACTACCTACATACGTACGTAGTAGTAGTAGGTGGGCAGGCAGTATGTAGGTTCGGCTTGGTGCAAGTTTGCTCCTACTTGAACCTTACCTTCACCTCTGCATGATCCTGCATCCTTTGAACTTTCTTTCCCATTGCCGCCAGAGAATAATCGTTGACCGCGCGTCATTTTCTTCTAGCGTGACCTATTACGATATTCCCTCGTTGTCTTTGTCGTTTCCACTACAGGCCAAGGAGACCTGCCCAAGAACGCTCGCAACTTCTGGAAGAGGCTCCTGCGTAAACGCCTCCCCCAAGGTTGCCTTCGTCGACTCAAGTTCACTACCTTCGGGCTAGGCGACAGTTCATATATTCAGTGCGTCTCTTCGCCCTTTCCATGATTTACTTGAACGCCCTCTTCAGCTGTCTCTGTACTGTTCATCGGCAAATGCGAGTGTATTTACCTCATGTTGCCACGACCTTGTCCTCCAGCTTCAGCTTCCACTTACATCATCTCATAACATTGTAGGTATAACTGGGCCGCAAGAAAACTTCATAAACGCCTGGAGCAGCTAGGTGCGTCTGAGTTTATGCCTCGAGGTGAGGCTGATGAGCGCCACGAAGACGGGTAAGTAGGGACAGCTGCCCCATTCGCAGCTCAACCGCCTTCAGCTCTAGGAGACGTGTCATCAGTGCCGTTGAGCATGGTTTGCAGCACCGCGCTAACATCTTGATAGAGTCGACGGAACATTCTTGCCCTGGTGTCTTACCTTGCAGACATTTCTCGAAAAGAATTATCCATTACCTCCGAACCTGTCACCAATCCCATTGGATGTTCAGCTCCCCCATAGAATCACCTTAGAGTTAGCGACGCCAGACGGGGCAATGGATTGCAAAGACAACATGGCATCCGATCATGATATCCCTGGAGTGGAGCTTGACGGCGATGCGGCGCTTTTCAGTCATGTCGACAACACCCCTCTTCAGACAAAAACTCTCAAGCTCGAGAATACGTTATCAGCCACCGCCATAGACGTGGATACTCAGAATAAATTGCTTGCTCGCGCTTCAAACCTCAACGCAAATAGCTGGCGAGGAGGCGTGGATACTCTCGACAGGCCCAATGTGCTAAGGGATAGTCCGACTAAATACGGTCTCGAGGACTCCACTGCACTCACGGGAGACCAGGTTGAGGACGATTCTTTGCTCCACATACCCGGTTCGTGGGTAGCTATGGTAGACAGCAATGTCCGATTGACTCCTGAGTCTCACTGGCAAGACGTCCGAAAGCTTTCTCTGATATTCAATTATTCGGCCCATGAAAGCAACGAGCGTCAACCTCTACCTGGAGACACAGCCGTCATTTATCCGAAGAACTTCCCTCAGGATGTCGAGGCTCTCATTGATCTGATGCATTGGGGTGAAGTTGCCGATGAACCCATTCGACATGTTGTTCCTGGTACCGAACTCGCTTGCCAAACACCGAAAAATTGCTATCCTCGAAGTGATTACACACTCAGAAACCTCCTTACTGATAATTACGACATAACATGTATACCACGTCGCCAATTCTTTTTTCAGATTGCCTCTTACACCAAGGATCCCACGCACAAGCAAAGGCTCCGGGACTTTGCTGATCCTAGACGTTCTGACGAATTCTACGATTACACATCGCGACCACGCCGATCCATTCTCGAAATACTACAGGATTTCCCTAGTGTTCGTATACCATATCAGCACGTTCCGGGCATTTTCCCAACCATACGGGGTCGTGAATACAGCATCGCTAGTCCTGCAGGACGTGTCGCCAACTACAACTGTTTGGGGATCGACCTAGTAGTCGCGCTTGTCAAGTACAAGACAGTCTTGCGCAAGACTAGGCAGGGCCTCTGCTCTCGGTACATCGCAGCTCTAAAACCAGGCCAAAAAATCAACCTTAGCTTCACTTCCAATCCTGTACCGAAAGTTCTCTTGAAAAAGAACAAACCAATCATCGCTATCGCCACGGGTACTGGGATTGCACCTATCAGGGCTCTACTTCATCATCGTGCGCCAGTTTCTAACTGGAAAGACAATGAAACCCTGCTTTTCTTCGGAGGGCGAAACGCCAAGGCGGACTTTTTCTTCCGGGAAGAGTATGAGGAATTGGGCATCAAGGTCATCACAGCCTTCTCTAGAGACCAACCAGCTAAATGTTACGTTCAGGATCGCATCAAGGAAAACTACAAGCTCGTTTGCGAGTTCATGCAAAAGGGCTGTGCTGTCTTGTTGTGCGGGAGCTCCGGAAAGATGCCCGAGTGTGTCAGAGCCAGTCTGTACGATGCCATGTGCTTGGGTGGTTTGGCGGAGAATCCTGACCAGGCAAAAACACATCTTCATGAGTCCTTGATATACTGGGAGGAAGTATGGTAAACAGAAGCTTTTAGCCTGTTTTTACATATGAATGGATGAAGGCGGTGCGCAATCATTATGGGTATTGGATACGTTAGTCACACTTTTGAGTTAATTCTCAGTATCAATAACTGAAAATGCGCCAAGGATATGGATTTAATCTTCGGCCTGGGCCGATGCTAGCGTTGACTTCGCTCGATGGTTCTAGATAAGAGACAGTCAGAGAGATCATGAGCGGCAATGAAATAGCAAAAAAGAGAACCATTATTAGAAGATTCTCCATGTCCACATCAAGCTTGCTGATGATACAACAGACCTGAAGTTCACCCGTCTCTACAGTGTGGCGTTACATGATGCGAATCGTTGCGCCTTAGTCTCGTCCTCCTCTAGTTTTAACGAATACCTCTTGTGGGCGACGGCAGCAGCATTGGCCGTGAAGATGGCAAAGCCTATTGGAATGAAACACGAGCGTTGAAACCGCGCAGCAATATCCCGGTGTTCTGTTCCTTATCAAACACAGTTCCTGTGACGAGAATACAGCGTAAAAACACATTAGCTATAAGAGAAGGAATTTCACGCCCCCCGGCAATCCACACAACTGGGTTCTGACAAGACCTTACTTAGCAGCCAGCTCGCATGAACACGAGCTCCGTAAGAGTCGCAGAGATGGCATAAAAATTGCTAGGCCCGTGTCTTCGAAGAGAGATTGGTATGAATAGTAACGTGGTATTACCTGTGATAGGCAGTTGCTGCCTATACTAAGCCTCAAGGAACCAGGACTCGTTTTTCGACTTCATGTCCTATATATTGCTCATTGTCGTAATAATACCCCTGGGGCTCGCTCTAGTTATGGTTTGGCATCGAAAATCTTGCGAGCATGTGGTTATCTAAAGTGGCAACGCCCTTGTATTAAATTGAATAGATACACAAGGTCGAAGCATCTGTTAGGCAAAGCATATGTGCCTGCGGTGAGATAATAAAGAGTATACAGCTTTGTTTTCCTTGCATCTGCATCCGACTACTGAGATCTTCTAATATAGGTATGCGGGACGAATCATCACTATTCAATAGTCACCCTGGTCAGGGATGTGTTTCTTCGAGAATTTGGGGAATGGTTTACAATCTTCGAAATGCTATACAGAGCTCAGTGAGCATTCCCGATATACAATGAATTCAATTTGATCGTGTTCCCCGAGCCCGCATATTCTATTAACCGAGTACATTGCGCGATATTGCAGCTCGCAGCCTTGTAGCGAAAGACAATAGTTCTCTATATTACAAAAGAACACTCAACTGTGTTGGCAGTCCTTCCATGTATTTCTCTGTATGCCCTCCCGGTCATGGCTAATACGGACTGACTATGGCAATGTGAACAACTAGCAATGCAGCTTACGAAAAGTATCATTAGGCATAGTGTGCTTCCTCATGGGTGACTCCAAAGTCAGCATCCTCATACATAGAATTCGACTTATGCCATGCCTAACAAACGAGATTCTTCATCACAACTAGGAGATAGACTCTACTATACACATGAACTATCCAGATATTATATAATAGGTTATACGTCAGCTATATCTAACAACTGTGTATGTATAATTGATTCTCAAGTGTACCTATAACTGTGCGCAAGGAAAGGGCAAGCGTCTCGCGCCAGACGTCTTGATAAGGATTAAACCATTATACGTCAGCTATATCGGTATCAATTGCGAAAGACCTAGACTTGTGTGTTAGTTAGCCTTTGTTCAGTTCATTCTGCCAATTCAGCCCCCAACGAGGACGCCTTTGATACAGTAGCATGAGATTACACGCTTGAAGCTCGATCAATATTGTATGCGTTATTTGAAGCATCGTTATATTATCATCAGATCATGTAACTGGTTTCCACGACACACATTACATGCTCTTATCGAAACTTCAGCTATGGGCGCTTGAGATCATCGTTCTTGCGTAGATGAGGCAGATAGCCACCGCGGCCGGCATCTGTTGCTAGCACCATACCGTACTTTCTTCCTTCAAAGAGATAGCTTCTCAGCTCTGGGTCCTCGATCTTCGACATATATCAATCAAACGACCACAGCAAGCAGCCCAGTGCACCAAATCTCCATAACGGGGATAGCGAAAAAGGTAAGCGAGGTGCCTCGGTGGATGAACGTTGCTCAGTCAAGCAGAAGAAAAGCTCCCATTACTCTAGATGTACTCAGCATTCATTTGAGATACTGATGCTCTCCCTTTACGCATAATGCATGATGTTCAAATCCAACGGTTGAAGAGTGGGCAGATAAGCCGAATTGGTAATGTTACTTACTGTGTTGACTGGTTTGTTTTTCAACCCCATACCTAGGGTCCTGATCCCGCTACGGATGGAAACCAGCTCACTCGTGACTCTGAGTAAAGCGAGTTGAGCACCACATGCTCGACATGTGCGTGCTGTGATGATCCCCATACAAATACATCTTAAGGTTGCTAAGTGACGCCGAGCTAGGCTGACGATCTGCGTTGTTGATCTACAGGCACTGCTTCCTTATTATTAGGTAGGGCAGCGCAACAAGCTCCAGATCTACCCTTAGCACAGATCTACAATACAAATCACGATACAAGTAGATAGATCTCAAATACCCAACTTATCTATCCGGACAGTGTGCATCTAACTGGTGAATGACAGCTCAGGTACCTGCATTCTGCCTGCAGTGGCTGACAGTGAGCTGAGACCTGATCTGCACATCAGGCTGAGACAAACGGCGATCATCAGGAGTACCTTACAACGTATATATGCGCTTATCTACTCGTACACACATACTATTGTACATACAGTACGCCGAAACCTCGTTTTTTGAGATCGACGGGCACTGTATGAGATCTCAAACCTCTCGACACCTACCTTGCATATCACAAGTCAAAAGGATAAGGACTTTGCATCTTGAAAAATACTGCGAATTGCGACGCGAAAACTTCTGTTCTGTTGAAAGTAATATTTCCTTGAAAGCGACGACTGGATCTGCAAAAACGATCAGAGACCCCCATGTCGATATCCGCCAGCGTGGTTGACGGTACCTTGTACTTGTGAAACAGCAAAACACACTCTCATGCTTGAAGTGCCCTATTTCTGGTTTGTCATGCCTCGTCCCCACCGCCGGCTCGTTTCGGGATCGATCTGGAGTACCACAGCAACGCGTACTCGGGCCCGACAACCAGAAACAGCAGTGTTCATGCGGCTTTTGAGATCCGCATCGTTCGCTTGATGTACGTTGTAAACTTTTGACACGGCAATCGATGGCAAGCATGCCCGGTCAGTCATTCGTGGCTGGGGTATATTTACTGATTTAGGTATGAGAGTTGACACATAATACCCCTATCAATATGAATGAACAATGTCGCTTTCGCAACAACACTCCTGTGCTAATACTCCAATTCACTCAGAGCAAAGTGCTACTAAGTGGTGAGCAAGACGACCTTCATCAGGTGTTGGGACGGCAAAAGCGTACCGTGCCGTGTACAAGGGGTACTTACTACGCCCAATGAGATGTTTCTCCACCAGCCCATCACCCGTCGCCGGCTCGGTTCGTTTGCTCGTTAAGATGAACACACCCAGCGCACTACCACCACATGACTCTCGCAAGTGGCCCGTTAGAGGCAAACCTCCGGACTATTTACCGGAATGTGCTCGATAGGCCATCTCAGCCCGCAGAGGAGGCGGGGAAGAGGGCGCATGGGAAACATTGCTCATTGGTGCCCAGACACGGGTCCAATCTATCTACCAAAATGCCGGAATTTTGGCGAGTGTCAAAGCACGCTATCCTTGAGTTCTTGCCACCCGCTCATTTGACGATGCGAACAAATTGAGCTCATATTCTTGTCAGACGCTGTGGTGGTACCTGAGTAAGTAGTACGCAGCCCCCCCTCAACTTGGGCGATTATTCAACACCAAGGCAAGTTGTCCCCGTTCCTGTCGAGCCTGTGCCGGTGGTGCTAGGCGACGCAGGGTTTCAATAGTACCTACCCTGAGCTGACTCGTGACCATTGTTCCGACCTGGGGAAACGCAATGGAGATAGAGGGCGCGCATACTTACACCGACCTTTGGTCTTTCCCCGAGGTCATCGCGATGCATTGCCTTTTACCTACGTAATCATTAGGTTGCTTGCCCACCAGGAAGGGAGGTATGTGCCAATCGAGCCGGGAGCTAGCACAATGTCCGTTTCGGCGCTATTGGCAGAAATGATGATTTCCGGCCCGCAGCAAGTGAAGGGATGACGGATTGATCACCGATAGATAACAACAAGTCGGTGTCAGGATCGATTGACTTGGTTGGTGCCGGTGGTTAGTCAGATCCCTCACACCCATAGTGTGATATTAAACTACCTACTATGTTAGACTGGACTGTTGACGAAGTGCTGCACATGCTCTGCGGTTGGCGATCGTGCGATGATGATTTGAACGCACTGCTAGTGCGGGAGCTCTAGCCCGAAGCTTCGCCTGATCATGCCTTGCTCGGAGAGAAGATAGCAAGAAGAGGTGCTGTTGTCTCGGGCTGTTGAACCCACTCGCTTATGGGGATAGAGATAGTCAGGCACCAGCATCTCCGTACTGTCATGTTATCATGCTATCAGCCGAGACCTCACTTGTAGTATTGAAGAAAATCACCATTTAGTATGAAACATCCGTCGTGTTCGGCAACCCCTAATACTCAGTTGGAGACTAAGTCAGATGCTGGAACCTTTTGCACACTTACGGTGAGCCTACTCGTAGTCGATTCGTTCTTGTCACCCTTATCTAACGCAGTAACATCTAGATTCAACACAGACTAAGACTATCTCACGCCTTTTTGGTGGATGAGCAATATTGGTCCGTCCTACTTGAGCCCTCGGTTCCGTGAGTTAGGCACCCCAGCTCGCCCAGCATGCCCAGTTCCTCAAATCCAAACCCAGACAGAACCCACATGTACTTCACCCAGTAACCTTCGCACGTTGTCAGCAAAGGCGCAGTAGTGGACACTAGCTTCGAGACTAAGATAAGTATATATACAGTGCACAGGGCATTGAGCAAAACGTTTAGGAGCGATGTCACCCTTGGAATAACCTTAATTCCCAGGTGGGGGATGTGATGGTCTTATGTCTACCTACTGGCTGGGTAAGAGGTAGATTTGCCAATTTCCGGCTCGAACTTCCTTGGATTTGCAACGATCTGATAGCTCCAAACCCGAAGTCGTCACAAGCGCCCTAGCAAATGGTCTTATCTGCATGATATCAATTAACTATTGTGCGCATAATGATTGAGCAAATACCCATGAAAATGATGATTGGTGTTTCGCAACTATGGGGTCTGGTGGACAGATTCTCCTTCCTGTCCGCACCTACGAGTATGTTCAACAGCTTGGGATTTCACTAAGCAGAAGCAGGCTGTAGCGTAGATTTACTCATATATACAATGCCTGTTTCACGTGCGGGATCGCGTGGAAGCAAAAGGATCGTCATTCTTCAGCTCGCCGATCGTGAGGCATCAGCTCCGTCTATCTTTACCTGTTTGGTTAACAATAAGTACTGAAGTAGCGAACTGAAGATGGCAGGCGAGGGAGGTCGACGCTTGCTGGTTGATCACTGCGACGGGACCGAACTGTTGCCGATCACCTAGATGTCTATTCCAGAGTTGGACTCACAGAACAGGGTACCTCGGGTACCTACCTAGGCGACTAGGTGAGATTTGTTCCACTGGTACTGGCTGTCTATGTGTGGCGTTTGCATAGAAGGTTACATTGTGTCGGTATGAAGATCACTGAAACAACAATTACCAGCTTAGTTTGTTATTACATCATCTTATCATCGACTTGTAGGATAATGACATTTTCTCACGCACTCCAATACAACATACAACTGCTATGTTCCATCATGATTTGGGTATGATATAAATATAATACAACTTGGAAGACAAGTGAAATTTTACACTAAGTATTTTGCCATAAGCACGGGCTCTTATTTAGCGAGAGCTTGTGCCACCAATAGTCGAACGCCTCCCATGCTCCTCGAAGCTTTAATAAGTGCCCAATGCAAAGCTAGGCTATCAGGTAAGCGGCCAGCCCTAGCCAGGCGACATACAACCAACACCGCCGTTCTGAAGCCAATGATGAACAGCCATTCTTCTCGTCGGCGTTTTCAGTCATGGATGTGGCCGTGACTGTGGCCGTAGCCGTAGCTGTAGCCGTAGGTAATGCTGTGGGTTTTG
Source organism: Astrocystis sublimbata (assembly GCA_022453515.1). NCBI lineage: Eukaryota > Fungi > Ascomycota > Sordariomycetes > Xylariales > Xylariaceae > Astrocystis > Astrocystis sublimbata. The sequence goes on from JAJNNY010000002.1 coordinate 983,752, forward strand.
CCGTCGGCATCACCGCCGCAGCTGGTGCGTTTTTAGGCGTGATAGTTGTCGTCAACGCCTGGGGTGGATCCAGGGTCCACGTCTCGATGGCTACGCCTCTAGGCCCGATAGTAACTGTCTCCCCGCCGATGACGGTTGTGGTCGCTTCGCTAGACACGAGCTGATCGAGTGCGTGTGTAACGCCCTGGATCACGACCGTGGCCGACCCGATCTGCGAGATAGTCACACCACCCACGACGGCAAACTGTGTCTCTGCCGATGCTGCATAGCTCCCGCCGTATGTGGTGCCGTGGGCAATGATACCTGACGGGCCGACGAGAATTGTGTCCTCGTCGATGATCTCCGTGACTGTGCTGGAGACCGGGCCGTAGGTTATTGTTGATGCGTCGATGACGACCTTGTCCGAGCCGATGGCCGTGATCAGCTCTGCCCCGAACACGACCTGTGTTGTGTCCGGTGCCGCCGGGATGACGAGCGTTTGGCTCGGAAACACCACGGCGCCTGGCCCGATGGTGATGGTCTGGTCTCGAACGATCACCTTACTTGGGCTCGATCCAATTGTCATTGATGTTTTGTCGATGACTACTATGCTTGACCCTTCTACGAGACTTACTTCAATACCGCCAATCGTGGTTTCTGTAGGCTGTGGTGAGGTCTCACTTCTACGGGACCATCGTGTAATTGTGGCATCCACACCGACAACTTGTGTGGGGTCAATGGTAAATGTGTTGTCCTCCACCACCACCACCGTAGAAGATGGCTGCGCGGGGTCATTGGTGAAGGTCTGGTCATTAATAACGACGACGCTTGGCTTCACTATAACAGTAACGGGCGGGGCCACGATGGGCGCCGATTTGACATCCTGCTTAGTCGTGGTATCGCTGCCGTAGCCGGGGGCATTGGAGGATTGGGCCTGATTTGGATGGGCCGCGCTATGGTAGTTTCCGACGGGGTCGGGCGTCCCGCCGTAGTCCGGAGGCAACGAGGTAGGGAAGACGACGGCGGGATTCTTGTCCGTCGTCACAAAGGTGAGCGTCGGTTGCGTCCCCCTGAATTCCGATGTGTCCGTGATCCAGACCCACCAGGGTTCCGAGGTCCGGGTTGGTTCCACCGTGATGAGAGAGCATGAGTGCCCCGAGCTGTCGCACACTGAGACAGTCGATCGACCAGGTGCGCCTGTGGCAGTGCATGGCTTGGGTGCACTAATGGTAGGAAAAGGGGGCGTGTAGTCGGCCGGATCTCCAAACCACGTTATTGTCCATGTGTAAATGATAGAGTATTCTATGACAGTGGAAAAGGGGCCATTAGTGCTCGTGCAGAATTCCTCCGTATCTGTGGAAAGGGGCAGGGTTGTTGCGTTCGGAAAAGCCGTAGTCAAGGAGCCAGTCCACTGTACATGTGTTGTTGCGCTTGTTGTGGTTGTCGTAGTCCCTGTTCTTGTCCTCGTCACATTATTCGGTATGCTCGGAGAAAGAGTTGGAAACGCTATCGTCGTTGAATTTGGCCGGCTCGGTGACTGTGAAACTGTCGTAATGCTTGCGATGATCGTGCCGCCAGCCACGATCCCATCACTGCCTTCCGCCCTAGTTGAAGAAGCCCCTACAACGTCATGATCTGTTGAAGCAGCGGTGCTCAATCCTCCCACATACGATGACCCCACTATCGAAACTGAATCTGTGAACGTAGGCGATGATGGCGAATCATCCTGCTGGGTCCAAGTCGGCGATAAGGTACTTGGAATCGTAGCTGAAGCATAGGGTAACGAAGTACTTTCTGCGGTATTGCTGGTGTTGTTCCTGGTTTCAAACCTTGCGTAAGGCTTAACTGTGGAGTGATGATTTGCATAAGCTGTCAGCATCCTTCCACCCCGAGGATGAAGGGCTTGAGGCGTGGCGGACAGGCCTTCTGCTGTAGCGTGGGATGCTGATGCATGGCAGTGGCAGTGGCAGCACACAAACACCGCCCACCACAGCGCAGCAGAGTGGGCAATTGTCATCGCGCCCCTTACACGAAGTTATTTTCAGCCCTATCAATGTCACGCTGCTGGGGTCTGTGACGGCCCCAGGGTTGCAACGCGCATTCGACCTTGCATTCCGAAGCATACAAAAATCTGAGGCTCAATAGTCGAGGCAGGCCATTTCGAATCCCTCTTTCGAAGTACATGCAGTTGCAGTTTTCACATTCTGAGATGGTCGCTTGGGGTGGTTATACTGTAGGTATCCGTAGAGCAACCATGCGGGTGGGAGCGGAGATCTGCAAGGGTGGAGCTCCCGAGTATTAATCTTGATGAACACAACCGATTAGGAACAATTATATTACCCGGCATATATGCATTGCCTCCCATATGAAAGCCGGAGACGTGCGAGGCGTGTGCCTCGCTGTGCGACAAGCAAGCAAGTGCTAGGTTAATTTTATTGAGGTTTACCAGAATCTTAGGTCCGGGTAGTACCTCATGTGAGGGTTCAGGTTGTGTACCGATGCTGTCGAACGCGTTTGACCAAGTTGTTCAGATACACCGACCCTAAGACGGCTGTATGAATATTGTATTGGAATATCCACTACCAACCAGGAATGATTACAGTATACAGTCTCGCGCGTACCCATGGGACTATCGTAATTGACGTAGTATGAAAGATACTGGTGTCTGACTTAAGGCGGTGTACATGATAGTAGTACTGCTGAGTTTTGGGTTGATATTCGAGATGAGGACGTTTTTCTGCGAGTCTACTATTTTTTAGCCCTACTCGTAGATACTGCGATGTAGGACATGAATTCCACTTTGACCGTTGCGTTGTTCACCACCCAAACGCTCGGGTGCCAGTATGGGGAAGCATATCTCGCTTGTTTAGCCCTCTCACGACATATCTATCCGCCAGTCTGGTCATACCAAGAATCCCCGCTTAATCACGTACCGGTAATTTGGTGCGACCCAGTTAAGCTCGAGCACCTTTCCGCGAGCGAGTCGAACACTTTGGCCAAAGGACATCCTGATACTTGAATCATATTATACCTATGTGAAAGTTTCAGGGGCTAGTTTGATTAGGGAGCTATATTCCGAGTCGATGGTGTTTTGACCTTGGGAACGCGTTTAACGACCAATAACAATCGAGTAGCTGAGCTTAGGCATCTGGATGATAGTACGAGTATATCGCACTACCTCAGCTAGTAGCTACGGTACGGGTCGTCTAGCTCGGCCCAGCGGGTGCCGAGATATTCGTGAGAATGAGATTCACGTACTTGTTGGGAGGTTAGCATAGATTGCCTCCGAAGGTCACCCTGTAAAGCTCTTATTGACCATATGCAGGCAGGGCAAGACACATATCGGCCCTAGTGCTGAAGTTCAGCTACCGCGACTGGCGACCACTGCCCAGCCCACGCCAGCGACGTACGCTACTTAGATAATCACTCATACTCGTACCCTCGAGCCATCAGAAGAGAGACAGCATCCAGTCTGTAGGACCCCTGGTCAGTCTAGCACTCTAGCACTCTAGCTGCCACTAAACTCACTTTGTCGGCAACTGTCGGGCAGGAGAAGGGCATCGAGCATGTCAGGGTAGCGTGGATTGAGTGAGTAGCGTAACCCCCGGCGCCATGTCCCAACCTCTTTTTGTCAGCAAGTCATGTCACCGTCCCGCGTCTGAAACCAGCCGTCATATCAGGATATCAGGACTTTTGGCGTGCACCTGTCCCTCCCTCGCCTCCATGGACCATGGCAATGTGATGGAGACGAGCACAAGCTTCGGCCAGGCAGCACTTCGTATGAACGGCTGCTCGGATCTGTGGGAAGCTGGGTACTTAACAAAGTGGCCGTTTAATCTCTCGACGACCTTTCTAGCTCCCGGCAAAATCGGCCGGGACTACCACGATGTCATTTATCCAGATATCAAATACGCTGCATTGCGTGGGTTGGGCACGGGTCCATCACAATCTCTGCTCCAACGAACGATGATACTATCATCACATCGAGGGTCTTCATTCCTGCCCCTGGCGCAGAAGCCCAGCTGGTAGATTCGAGCCCACACTAGAGCACATGACATTCACGACCGACAGCTGCCTCGAGCTGCTCCTCCTCATCCTTCTGGCAGCTGTGGGTAAGGTGATCGTTCATCGTGTTTGAAGATGCGAGGTAGCGAGAGGACTGGGGCTGGCTTACTGGGGCGGGCGAGCCAAGGCCAAGAATGCCTCATGCCAAGTCGCCGTGTGAGCTGGTTTCGACCCTGGAACCAAGCATTGTGTTCCCGACAAGGGCACTGTATCGCTGTGTCTTGCCGTCATAAGCCATAAACAGTCTAGGTTGGCTTGCTGGACCCATGCGACATGTCAAATCCGCTGCCTCGCACGCAGGCGTGACAGATACTCGTACTGGTGACTGGTGACTGGGCTTCTGGCGTGGACCGTGAGCGCAAGTGACCTCTGTCGCGGGCCATTTCGAGCACTCTCCTAATGATGAGAAGGCCCCGCCTGCGACACCGAGGCAGGTAGCTGCTGTGAAGTGTTTCGATTCAGTGAAACTGCTGCAATATTACTACTATGTAGGCATGTAGGTAGAATCATCTGCACATACATACCCTGTTTCCCTATGGTTCCTGCTGGTTTGATGGCATCCAATGGTGCATGACAACGTCTGTCGGTGTTCGTGATGGAGGACCCTGTGCAACGTGAAGGTTGTTGATCCTTACTCGTAGATGTGCTCTCGTTGACCACGACAACGATACATACCCGACTTACACACGATGCGTGTAAGTGTAAGACACTCGCCCAGCCGCTCTCGGTAAAGTACGTGTGCTATGTGTAGGTACTGTGAGGCCAGCCACCTTAGCTAGCGTGGCCTGGCCTACTTGCGCCAGTCCCGTACATTATTCCACACAATGGAAGACGACGACACAGATGCACAGTGCAGCTAGGTATCTGCCCCACACTCAAGGGAGGTACCACATAGCCACTAAACCCCGGCCCCCTGCCCTGGCCCCCCCCCCCCCAAAAGCGGAACACCCGAAGGACGGGACTCGCTCCCTCACCCACACCACTCGCCCACTCAACCAGTGTCACCACGCTTAGGCTCAGGTACCTTACCTTGGGGCTTCGGGGCACAGACTCTGCCCCAGGAACCTTGAACCCTTCTCAGAGTTACAGTGGCTGTCTCTAGTAGTCCCTGTTCCTATTATTCATTCTCGACTGGAACCTCTCACTTTTCACGCTACGAACTCCTCCAACACCGAATATAATCCGCCTTCTTGCCCCCCCAGAGCGGCGCAGAGAAGGAAAACCGCATACTCGTACACGCCGCGCTCGCCAGCCTACGAACACCAGGCCATCACGATTCCAACCGACCTGGTGCACCATTGGGGGGCTGCTTGCGCTGTATGAGACGGGACCCGAAGACGAGTGCTTGGGGTTTGGCGAAGCCCATGAAGTATCAGGAGGACCAGTGGTGACCTCGGGCTCGCGTACGACCGTGAGGTGGTGCCGCGACCACGAGACCATGTCGAGAAGGCAACCCTTCGAAGTTATCATTGCGACACTGCTGCTCGCACCCAGTCTCGCTCGCGCTGCTGGGCCTAGCGCACTCTGGCTCGAGCCGTCCTCAAAATGGCATGTGTTATCTCTTTCTTGCTCTGTTGGGAGCCACCGACTAACTGCGACATAGGCATGGCATTGACGGTAATTGGTCGACCACGACTCTCTTTGTGGGCGAGCCCGCTCAAGAGATAGATGTTGTCGTGAGCACCAGCATCTCCGAATTATGGGTTGTGGAAAATGGCGGATGCGGAAGTAAGTTTGTCAACATACCGCGATCAAGGGTGGATGAGATGCAGTCATTCCGTAGCCTGGATTCCTCTTCAGAGATACTATATGGGATAAAAGTCTTCTAACCATCTTCTCTAGGCCCTCTCTGTAACGATGCGCGTGGCGGGGTGTTCAACAGCAGCGCGTCGACGAGCTGGACACCCATGGGCGCATGGCAGCTGGGATCGAACGCCACCGGAATCCAAGCTAACGGCGACTACGCGATGGAGACGGTCGTGGTATACGACAGCGTTCGACGATGGCAAACTTCATTGAATCAGCTGATTGTTGCCGGCATCAACGACACCAGTGCTTACATAGGGCTTCTTGGCGTGGGAATAACCGAGGGGAACTTTGGTGGCGTTGTTAAGAAGAGCCCAATCGCTTCACTCGTAGAGCAGAGCGGCATCATCCCGAGTCACAGCTACGGTTACACTCCCGGCGCACACTACGGTAAGTAGCGAAGCAAGTACTTCTTCCCCAAGTATACGCTGACATCGAATAGCTGGCGCGAAGGGTATGCCGATGTCCCTGACGCTGGGAGGATACGATGCGAACCGTTTTGAACCACACGATGTCCAATTCAGTCTGAATGCCACTACGAGACAGCCTCAGGTTTTAGTACGATCAATCACAGCATCCGTATCGGACGTCGAAAAGGCACCTACTGAGTGGTCTGCACCGTCGATTACATTATCGTCATTTAACGAGTCAATGACAGCGCTGGTTGATAGTTCAACACCCTATCTCTGGCTACCACCCACGATATGCGACCGATTCGCCGACGCTTTCAACCTTACCTGGAACGAAACTCTCGGATTGTACATATTCCCAAATAACGACGACCTCGCCCGCTACCGAGCAGCGCCAGATTTGGCATTTACGTTCACAATGTCCAGTTCAGACGACAAGTCTAACTTCGGCTCGCCAACAAATATGTCCGGCGTCGTCAACATAACCGTCTCCGCAAATGCCTTTGTACAGAGTCTTCAATATCCATTCAAGGGTGTGATAGAATACGGCGCACCGGCCGTTCCATATTTCCCATTGAAGAGGGCTGAGAACGACAGCCAGCTGATCATAGGTCGTTCATTTCTGCAAGAAGCGTATCTCATTACGAACTACGAAACGAGCAAATTCTCTATACATAAGGCTCGGTTCCCCGATGACCTCCTCAACAACCGCTCAATCCATACAATTGCGGCCTCGCCTAATAGTCCCTATCCGGGGCCCCCTGTTGTCAAGCAGGAATCTCACAACATAAACCAGAGCCAAATAGCAGGGCTTGTAGTGGGCCTCTGCTTGGGAGCAATCGGGCTTGCCACAACGGTGCTGCTTGTGCGGCGAAAGAGGCGGGCTTTCAAGAACGAGGAAGATCAGCAGGAGATGGACCGATATAAGAAGGAATACTCTACGACAGAACCGGACTCTCCCATGAGCCCTGTGGCAATGACGCTATTCCGAATGCGGACACAAGCGAAGAGGAATGGCCCAGTTCAAGTAGGTAAAATGGAGGAGCCTGTGGAAGCTCATGAGGTTGGCGCAGATTGGGGCCATGCGCGCTACGAAATGCCAGCCACGTTGCCTGTTGAACTCGACGCAACCGACACAACAACGAGGGCCTACTTTGCCGTGCCTGCCGGAGAGGATACACCTGGCAAAGATTCCTACAAACTGCCACAGCAGTGGGCCCAACCACCTCAAGTGCCTGAACAGGTTGAATCCTTGAAGCCAACGCCCAACTACAACAACAAAGCTGCGCATTTGCCGCCGCCAATCAATACTCAATACCGTGATAGCCCCTCACCTACATCGAGTCCCACTCAAGATTACGATATGAACCGAATGCCTTCGCCAATGACACCCCAAAGTGACAGCTCAACTTATTACGGAGACCATCCTTCGCCGATGGCAGGCTTCTTCCCAGCTCGTACGCTCTCTAAATCGACCATTACGAATCCTACCATGGTCTGTACGCCGCCTTCACCAACAGGAGTGAATGACGCTGGTCTGGTACGCGCCGTGTCTTCAGTGGCATCCATCAGATCTCAGACGACAAATTCCGTGCCAACGCAACCGCCGATTCAGAGGACGCCTATTGATACTACGGAAGTTGTCTGTCTCGGACCCCTACCAGACAACATTCGGTTCCCACATCAGCTAATGATGCAGAGACCGTCTGGCCCTCAAGGGCCTGATCATGGCTTGCCAACGATGCCTACCATTCCGTCCGAAAACGCATCGAGGCGACATTCGACGGCTGACACATTGGGAAGTAATTTCACTCTCGAAGAAGAGGAGGCGAGGGTAGCGGAAGTTCAATTTGATGCTCCGGCTCCTGATACACAACTTGCCAATACGCAAACTACCACCAATACGCAAGCTGCTACCACACAAGCTTCTGACAATCAAGCTGTTGGGAGAATTGATGGTTTTGACATTATACATGTCCCACAAATGGCGCACCGACGCTATAGCTGGGAGGAATGACGACGTCGCCCGTTACTCGCCACCTCACCCAACCCAACTCAAACTTAGTCTCTTTCTTGGCACGAGACTCACACTATACGAGACTCGAATCCGCTCTATACGTTACTACTCTATCTAATCCCACCGACTAGACGCATCGATTTTCCCTTATTTGTTTTTCATACGACATTTTTATTCACGCATTATACTTTTTGGATGTCTACTCCATTTCTTCCGGCCAGCGATGGAGTTTGGGGTTGTTCGGTTATCTCATTTGATTTTACTCCTTGTCTTGCATTGGCTACTTCAGCTCTGCCTGGATCTGAACTGGAAAAGTCGAACGAGAAGTTTTTGTTAGAAAGCATTTTGCGGGAGCAACACCCCACACAGAGCGGGGCTCTTACCCGAATCACGAAATCTGACGGGATTAAGAGGTGGAAATTCGGCAGAGGAAAGTTCAATTGGAGGAACAGCATCCCGAAGATACCAGATAAGCAAATGGCTGTCTGGGATATACCGGTGCTAGGAAAGGGAATTGGGTCAAGGATCGCTTGAATTTGTGTCCTCTTACATAGTAGTTCACCAAGCCTCAGGGAAGAGACCAAGAGGACTTTGGTCGTGGCTAGTTTGATTACCTATCTGTAGCTAGATCTGAAAAAACATGAAGCTCTATATAGCAATTTAAAAAAAAGAAAAAGAAATAGCAATTATCATCAAGCATGTTCGCTTATATAATAATAACACTCAACGGCGGAAGCAGCGTATATCTGATTATATGTACTCGCTGTCGCACTCACTTATATATACATGCCAATACTGGTTGAATCAACGGTTCAACAATGACCGCTTGTGATACCACTTCCGCAACTGCAGTTTCTGCGCTATCAGAATATCAGGAGGCCACTTGTGATATCGCTCATAGCTCCATAGTATCTAAAATCCAATCCAATAGACAACTAACTAACTAATTGATCCATTGTTTTTCGCATGTATATTCTCCATACAGACTCGAACTGCTTCGTTAGCTGGTAACCTTGACGTATATGAAGCTCCGCCGAACTTGTCAGCGTACAGTGCAACCAGGATTGGAAAAAGACCGAAGAGCTATTACGTACGAATTGCATTGCCGACTTGAAGTTGATCAACAGCTATATATCAAATCATCTATTTATTATAACTAACTCACTCACGATCCTGCCGCTCCTCTCTTTAACTCCCTCTTTATTAGCCGAACAAACCATAAGATATAAGTAGCTATAAATAAATAGATGGATTTTGTTTATATATATATATATATAAACACATATATGTATGTATGGCCACACGAGAACTTACTTACTATATAGAAGCAAACTAGGTGTTTAAATAAAAACTATAAAAATTGGGTCTGGCCGGGGATTGAACCCGGGACCTCGCGCATTTGAAGCAAAGGGTGTACCCTAAGCGCGAATCATACCACTAGACCACCAGACCCTATCATATTGACATCGTGATCGTACAATACCCTGAATAATTACTTACTATTATAAAGCATAAAAGGTTTACCAGCTCAATTATCAATGATATACCTGGTAACGTATCACACAAGTGAGTCGGTCACCCAATTGACTCGGTCACTTTTTCCAACCTTCCTATACCTTGATATTTAATCGCGTTTTTTTCAACAACCAAACATGCAATCTATTCCCCAAAAAGCTCGTATTAATCTCGCGATTACTGCGATTGAAAAAAACCCGCGCTTTTCTATTCGAAAGGCTGCTAAGCACTACCAAGTTCCCTTTTCGACACTTCGCGACCGATACTCAAGTAAAATGCGCCCACGAACAGAAGTCCGTCCTCCTAAGCAAAAACTTACGGAAATCGAAGAGCAAGTTATTTTCGATAGGATAATAGACCTAGATTCGCGAGCGTTTCCCCCCCGGCTTCGAAATGTGGAAGAAATGGCCAATATCCTCCTACGCGAACGCGACGCGACCCCGGTCGGCAAGAACTGGGCTTCGAACTTCGTACGCCGCCGCCCCGAACTAAAGACGCGCTTTAATCGTAAAATCGATTACCAGAGGACCTTCTGCGAAGATCCTGATATATATCGCAAGTGGTTTCGGACGGTGGCGAACACAATTGCCGCGCATGGCATCCACGAGGACGATATCTACAACTTCGATGAGACGGGGTTCATAATGGGCATAATACTATCGGGCATGGTTGTAACTAGTGCTGAACAATACGGAACGCCTCGCCAAGCACAGCAAGGCGATCGAGAATGGTCTATAGCTATTCAAGCCGTTGGTGCGAATGGTTTTGTTGTGCCTGCTTATATTATCTTGGCGGGGAAAACCCACCTGGCATCGTGGACTCGCGATAACCCTCTACCTCCCGATTGGCGAATTGCGGTTACAGATAATGGCTGGACAACTAATAAAAAGGGTTTAGAATGGGCAGAGCATTTTAATTTATATACTAAGGATCGAACAAAGGGTGTAAAACGCCTCCTTATCCTAGATGGTCACGAAAGCCACCATTCGATGGAATTCGACGAATATCTCAAGTCTATCGGCGTAATTCCACTCTGTATGCCTGCCCATTCGTCCCATAAGCTCCAGCCTTTAGATATTTCCTGCTTTTCCGTTTTAAAAAAGGCGTACAGCGAGTTTATTGAGGAACTAATGCGCCGCTATCAAACCCACGTTGCGAAGGAGGATTTCTTGCGCGGCTTCTACGTCGCGTACCAGAAGGCTTTTCAGCCCGAAATTATACAGCCAGGTTTTAGAGCCGCTGGACTTGTCCCTTTCGATCCTGAAAGTGTAATTTCGGCGTTGGATATTAGTCACGTTGCCAGAACGCCGTCGCTAGAGCCCGAATTGCCTACTACCCCTTGGGTTTCCAAGACGCCTACCACCATCAAAGAAGCTGCTTCCCAGTCTGTTTATATTAAAAACAGAATCTCGAGACATCTAAATAGCTCCCCAACATCAATTATCGAAGCCTGTACTCAATTATCGAAGGCTACGTATAAGTTAATGCACAAGCTAGCTATTTTAGAGAAGGATATAGCTAAGCTTCAAAAGACCAACCACATACTTTCTAAACGCCGGAGAACTAAAAACAAACGTTTGCAGCATGGAGGATCACTTACTATAGCCGAAAGCAATGATCTCCGGGCCGAGAAAGAAGGTGATGGTAAGGTAGTCGAAGAAGAAGGCGAAGGTAGTCGTCCTGCGAAGAGGGCTCGGGGCGGTCCCCGGCGTTGTGGCATATGCGGCAACACCGGGCATAATGCACGCACATGTGAAATAGATGTAGATAGTAATACCGAAGCGGATTCCGATTGATTTCAATTGATTTTAATCTGTTATGGTTGATTTATTTCAATTGTACGTGATCATGTCGGAAAAAGTGACCGAGTCAATTGGGTGACCGACTCACTTGTGTGATACGTTATACAATAAATAATATATTATAAAATAATATTAAAACATATATTTATAAAGTTTCAAACAATTTATTAAGTAGTATGCAAGTAGGAAGTATATAGAAATAAAATACAAGGCTTGTCAGCCAGAATGGAAGTAACATTTGACGTAGAAGAGAAATCAATATCAACAGCTCTCATTGCTCGTTCAACAATTACCACGCTCTCCCTTTCCCCTTTCCCTGTCCCCATGCGTTTCCACTTGCACTTCCATCAAGCGGAGGAAACTCCTCTTCGCTGTTCTCCAAACGCACCAACTCCTTCCTGCTCTCCTCCTCAGCAAGACTGAGCTGTAGTGCCAGCTCCAGATCGTTGTCAGCCACTTCCGAAGGGGCGTTCATCACCGTCCTCGACGCCGGGTTGGCCTGAGCCTGCTTGAGCATTGGCGTGCGACTCGAAGAAGGAGATATAGAAAGCGAGCTTGACGATGATCGCTTGCCCTTCTTCTCTTTGAAAGTGATAGGGCCGTCGAACTCGCTTGAACTTTGCCCCACTGGCGAGCAACCGAGATCATTGACGCCCTCCATGAGAGATAAGCGGATGGCGGTCTGTATCTGAAGTTCATATTCATTCTCATTTATAGTTTCGACCGCGGTGCTAGTGCTTCCAGTGGGCGGGCTCAAGCCGGCGACGCTGGGCTCGGGCGTAATGGTGTCCATGCTTCCAGTCGTCGAAGTAGTGTCAAAGTCTGCAGCTGATCCGGTGTCGCTGGCACTCATTCTCCGCTGCTCATCTTGCAAGAATGACTCCTGAGATACCATCTCGGCGTACTGAAGCGCTTCCTCTTCAGTCAGATTGTGAATGCCAACTCCGAAGCGGGCCCTCAGTCGAGCCTGTTCCCGCGCCTTGTGTCGCTGCTCGTCGCGAAGTTCTTCGGCTTCGGCAGCGATGTAGCCTTTAACGCCTCCACCATGACTTCGTCCGGACAGACGACCATGCACATCAGAATGTCGTAGTTTCCGTTTACGACCGGTAGATTGCTGCGAGGAGCTATAAGCCCAATATCGCACGAAGGTACCGAAAGCCACTATTCCATGTAGGACAGTTGGATCAGGATCGAGATATATGGCACCGACAGCGGAAAAGCTCGCTTCCGCAAGGGCTGGACGCAGAGCCAAAAGATGGCGAGGCATGCGACCATGAGACCGTGAATTCAATGTGCGAACAGGGTCAACGGTAGAAGCCAATGGGTCCCAAGCCTGGACAAGGCCATCACTTCCACCATGGACCAAATAGAGAGCGGATAGAGCTAAGCAGGAGACCTCAGGTGATTCGGTCTGGATGATACGGACTGGCAAGATACCATCACCCGTATGTGCCGCTCGAGTGTTCCAGAGAACCACCTTTCCAGTATTTGTACCCAATCCTATTAGCCTCGCCCTTCTTCCGGGAATCTCGGATGGAACCTGTCCAGATGGAGTGCTTGGACCACTGACTGATGGACTAGAACCATCCTTCAATGGGTCCTCGAATGTTGTCACTAGGGCCATGAGGGACATATCAACGGCACACGCGGTAATAGTGACATTGCCAACATCCTTCGACAAGAATTTGGTCTCTACCCAGTCATTCACTGCGTTTGGGACTTTGGTTGCTGGCGAAGAAGCTTGTTTCCCTGACGAAGACAGGACCCGTTTCAACAATGGCGAGCTTGAAGAATTGGGTGACGTAGACGGGGCAGTATTGCCGCCGAATATAGATTGGCGTGGGACTTGTTCTAGCGATGAATCCGAAGCCTGAGCAGCTGTTGCAGTTGCCTGAGGTCGTTTTATGACGGCCCGAGTGAAGCGTCTCAACGCCCAAGTCGCGTCGTCATCCATTGCGCAATCAACTATGAAGACACTTTCTCCGGCACCGTCTTCGTCATCGCCAGCAAAGTCAACTTCTAATTTTCGGCGCATATCCCAACCATAGCAGACCTTTCGAAAATGCGCTGGCGTATAGCGAAGGAATTTCTCAACCTCTCGCGCTTCGGAAATCATCTGTTCCCTACTCAGGCCCATAGCGTTGGAAGGAGATCTGGGAGAATAGCTGCCTCGCACAGCGTTCCTTCCCGTCTCATCAGGCCGCGCTTGTCGACGAGTGGCTTCTACAAGATTCCAATAAGTTGAGCGACCAGCATGCCAGGCGAGCTTGGTGCTTTCGTCTGCTTTGGTCTTGCTGGGAGGTGGGCTTGCGGGCTGGGTCAAGTAGTAAACTTCACCCAAGGCGTTGAGAGCCGCTGCCCATACACGGTTCAGAGCCTTCCTCTTCTGACTGTAGCTATCATCGACCTTAAGCGCAATGATTGGCACACCTGGACTCAGAACCCAGCGAGCAGTCATTTCGCCAGGAGCATATCTAGGGCCAGAAGCGTCGTATCCAAGAGCATAGGTGGTCACGACCCCCAACGACGATCCAGCCATCATGCCGACCATGGACTGAGTAACGGTGGGCACAGCAGAAGACTTGGCAACCCACACGGAGCAAATGCCTTCGGATAGTTGAGGAATTTTGGGAATATCGGGATATGCCTCAACCAGATCAATCTCGCGGCCGAGATATTTCCCTCTGTATTCTCCATTTGCCCTAAAGTAGACAAGACCGCCAGGGAAACCTTCGCCAGCGACAAGGCCATACGGCTGGCTTACGTCCATAACGTTAGGCCCAGCGGCAGGGCCCTCTCCCGTGCCGAAAGGTATGAGCATTGGCGCAACCTCGTCCAACTGGGCGAAAGAAAAACCCTCGTTGATACCCCATTTCTCAACCTTGCCGACGGTGGGGTCGCTTGCACTTCCGACGCCTAGGTCGGCGGCACCATGGACAACGCGTGGGTTTTTCTTGCCACTGGGCTTGAAAGTGGCGTGAAGACTGGTGATGACGGAAGCGACTTTTGTGTTATAGGTCAAGACGGCGGTGGCCTTCTTGCCAGACTGGCTGGAGCGTAGGGACGAACCGACGCCTCCGGGCTTTCCTCTAGCAAGACTGCGGAGCAATCGGGTCCTCAGGAGATACTCAGTGCGCCAAGAGGCATGCGGAGTCAAACGGGTGAAGAGCCGCACTTCGGAGCGAACGGTATCGGCATCGTCGTCACCCCAGGCCACCCCATGCGGTTTGTTAGCATTAATCAAAGCATCCTGGGCAGGAAAGAAGCGTTGAAAGGCCATGCGCCACGCATGGGGTGTTGTGATCAACGAGTAAAATCGCTTAGACACCAAGGCTACAGAGGCGTGCGAGTCGGGATGCAGGTGCGACAGAATGTGTGTTAGGATCTCTGGACGCTCTGGTTAGAATGGTGGTGGCTACGAGATGATTTCAGTCAAGGAGACAATACCATTTGGGAAGTCGTCGAGGTTGACGCGAGCTGTCCCAGAGTCGGTGCGCTTGATGACTTTGAAGCCCAAGGCTTGTACGGGGACGGAAGGCGTGAGAGCGGTCTCGTACTCGGTAATTCGATAGCCGGCATTGGGAAGACGTGGCGTGGGCGACTGGTCGTGGTGGTGGAGGCTCAGTCGGTGCAGGTGTTCTCGGAGTGACTCGGGCGAGACGCCGCGGCGCAGCGGGTGATGCGGATCGGCATCGACGTCGGCTCCGGCTCCGGCAGCAGACTGCGGCGACATACTGCGGTTGCGCTGCGGGAGAGGGAGAGGGCGACGGGCTGAGCCGCTCCCATGATGGTGCTGGTGGCCATGTTGATCGGAGTGGCGAGGTGAAGCAGAGGCGGTTTGTTCTTGAGTCTGTTGGAGGGCGCCGGTGAACTCTAGTTGCATAAAGTAGCGTGGGAGAAACGAGGGGTAATGGTAGCGCGACTGTGCGATGGATGCGAGCACAGTCTGGTCAATGGGCAGAGTATCGTAGGATGCGTGATTGATAGACGAGCAGTCTGGCTTGGTGGTTGCCGTGTGGGTTGCGTGGTGGTTGGGGGATGATTGGTGAGGGCTTCATTCGTGTAAGGGGGAAGAAGAGGGTGAGTGATGTTTTCCGCTTGGATTGGAGATTGGAGATTGACCATGGGAAATTGCCCGCGATGTTCCACGGGGGCCACGGTAGGTATCACCTGCCTGGCATGCACCTGGCCCATATAGGCTAGGTACATACCCCACTATAAATAGGTCCTATAGTCACCACAGTGTCACAGTCTACAGTAACTGCTGGAAGTCCAGCAAATGACTATTGCTATTGCACAAGGAAGGGAAGTTGCCTTTTTGCTAGCTGTAGCAACAAACAGGTTTACGGACGGCCCTATGGGAGAGGCTACCGAGAACAATACAAGTCGAACCCCAGCCTGAAGAGGACTAAGTCCAGGGGCAGTTTGATAGCGAATTGGTATCAGAACAACACAGGTCACGCTGACGGCACCGGTCAAGAACGTGTTTCTGCAAGAAACTTGTTAGCAGAACAACGTTGAAGACCAGGGGATAACTGAAAGATGTTTTCACTGACATGAATAGACCCATAACGACTCTATTCTGACAGAAACGCCAGGGGAGGACCGGCTGTCTTGAATGCCCCGGCTGGCTGATATACCATTGGGAGATGAGGAATAGAATCCAAGATAACCCTGAAGCGGCAAGGGGCCCCAATACTCGATGGCTTCTCTAATTCAGAAGCGACGCGGCTTCCTCAAGACCCGTGATGAGCAGCGCCAAAGATGCAGGCGTTAGAAAAACTTACAACATAATCGAAGTTTCTGAGCCCTTTGTTCGCTGTTGGGTTGCTGCGTAAATGATAGGGAAAGCCATTTGGAACCTTGATGGCTAACAAAGCACCTGTAAGGACTCCAGCTGGCACACTTCGAGAGAGTGAGCAGTTCTCCGCCAGAAACACGTTATTTTCAGAGTTAGGCAACTTACTTCAACAGAGTTACCCATCTCCATGATCCACTGTTCGTGATGAGCCCACCAAAAATGGGCTCAGGTGCAAAAGCTAAGGCGAATAGAGCCATCACAATAGTTGTGTATAGGGGATATTTGACTGGAGGAACCAGCTCATAGATCATTACGGTAGTGCTCCTCCACATACTCCTGAGAAAGCAGAAAATATAACGAATGCTGTAATGCATGATGGCTTTCGTCCGTATATGTCACTGAGTCTTGCCCAGGTTACCAGACAACCTAGAGTTCATCAGAATCAACCAAATCAACATCTGACACTAACAGACCAGACATAGCATACTTACCTGTGTAAGTGAGGAGATACGCTGTGACGATCCAGCTACTTTGAGAAAAGTTGTGAAACTCATTGCTGATAGACCCCAAAGCCGTGCTTGCAATTGTGACTTCCAAGCTTACGAGAAATAACCCGAGGGAGAGCCTGAGTTTCCCACGTTAGCAGGACCCTTGAATAGCTCATATGATTGTAGACCTACCCAACAGTGATAAGATATAAGGTTGTTCCAGTAACGTAGTTGGGACCTTCTCTAGTTGGTATCTCTTGGCCCTTTTCGAGAGCATCGCTGGGTGTTGCTGGCGCCTCCTTATTGGAAGAAGGTTTCTCTAAAGATGTTTGTGAAGCCATTCTTGCAGTTGCTGTAGAACCTTTGCCCCCTGCTCGACACGTTTGCTGGAAACCTTTTCGCTATATAAACACACGCATGTCACCTTGCCGCGCTGGCCGCGGACCGCGCCCGCACAGACCTAATTACTTGGTACCTAGGTAATTCATCACATTCCAAGATTGTACTCACGATCATACGGTATAAGCCACTAATGCTCAAATAGGAAGTCTCGATATCACTGCAACTCAACCAACATTTTGTAGGCAGCTTTGTTTGTGGCCTGAGACCTGCCTCTGTCGAGCCAATAATAGTACTATGTACCTACTTGAGGGTACCTCACCCCTTATTCACACACAAAGACCGCCAACATTACTTATAACAACGCAGCTTGCTTAAAGCAATCCATCAGCATACTCAGACTATAGTCATCTTGCGAAAAACTCACTTTCTTTCACAACAATGGATGTTACTGGCGCCGCGTTTGTTACAGGTGGAGGTAAGTGTATTGTCTTTCCAAAATCTGACCTTACTCATACGAGAAATAGGTAGTGGAATCGGGAAAGCTTGCTGCTTTGAATTTGCCAAACAGGGTGCACGTGGCCTGGTAGTTGCAGACCTCAACCTCCAGACAGCGAAGTCGACTGCGACAGATGTAGTTGCCATCGCAACGAATCCTGAATTCAAGGTCGAGGCGATTGAGCTCGACGTATCAGACGAAGAGTCTGTGAAGAAAGCCATTGAACACACGCTTCGTTCATTCGGTCGCATTGATTATTCGGTGCACTGCGCGGGTGTAAGCATCACCCAGTGGCATAAGATTGGAGAGTTTTGCTAACTATACACAGGTTCCGGGAGGCACATTTGACCCCGTTGCTGAAGCTAATTTCACTGACTTCAAGCGCTTGCTTGACGTAAATGTCAATGGAATTTTCCTTGTCACGAGTCTTGTCTCCAAAGCGATGAAAAACCAGGAGGCTAAGCCCGTTGATCGCGAAATACCCGCGCACGGCAATACCCGTGGAGCGGTTGTTAACCTATCCTCTGTGTCTTCTTACATCTCAGTCCCAAACATGGTCCAGTACACTACTTCGAAGCATGCTGTGTTGGGCATTACGAAGACTGCTGGTAAGTATTCAGCTGATAATAAAATTTCCAGGCACGACTAGCTGCGAGACACTAATCTCAGGCAGCCATCGACAATGTCGCTCACGATATTCGTGTGAACTGCGTTTGTCCTTCGTGGACAGACACTCCTATGGTGCAGACGGCGATGGAAGTGGTTCCCGGTCTAGAAGAGTCGTTCTTGGAAGGGGTGCCTATGGGTCGCTTAGCTCGGCCAGAAGAGGTCGCCAACGTTGCCATCTTCCTCTGTAGCCCCAAGTCCAGTTTCATGACAGGAACTTCATTAATTGTAGATGGAGGGATGAGTCTGGCTTGCAAGACTTAGTTTACGAGGCAGTGAGGGACAAGTTCATCAAAAAACATGGGATTTGGCTGCAGGGCTCGGACTACCTTAGTTTGTACCGCAAGCGATAGTATTGCCACAATATTTTCAATGTCAAATTTACAGATATTGTCCAATGAAAGCAATATTCAACCGCCCAGAGCCTTTAGACAGATTGGATTAGACTGCTGGAGGGTCCAATCACTAGATAGTGTAGATCATTGTCTTCAGTAATACGTCCCTTGCCCGAGTGAATAGGAGAAGCTGTAAGGTTACCTGTCTATATTGATTGGGTGTGGTTCGGCCCAGTCCCAACTGTTTGTACTCAAATATTCGCAACTCTATGCTCGTCAAGCTGTGCCATCCCGCACCTCTCAGCATTCCCCGGTACCCCTGGGATGATTCATCTAGGATCCATTGGCGTGAGTCTCGCGCTAGCTTCGAAGTACGCAATCGGAACATTCGACGGCATGAGCTTCTAGTCTACTCACAACTGGCAGGAAACGGAATAGACAGAGCCTGGCGAAGTACTCTCTGACTGAGTGAAGTGCCTTGGCTACAAGATCATCAAGTTGGGGGTCGTATAGTGTTCCCAGCTGCTGGTTATCTTAGTGTTGTCATGGAGGCTCTGGTCAGTGGCCACTGGTCTAGACTGGACGCCCGAGCAGGATCACGCCTAGCCTAACCCTTAGCGATACGTACTATGTAGATGATTACCTAAGCGGCACGCTGCCCCTTATCGGCATGGTCGGCTGCTGTGGCGGTGATGAAGAGAGAGAGCCTCATGCAGGTGTGGCTTGACCAGCAAAGCAAGCCCTGAGCTGCCTGAGGCTCCAAAAGAGAGTCAAGATGACGACAAAAGGTCGCATGCAGCCCCCTGTCCCAGGTTCCGAAGCTATGACAGTCTTGGCAGTCTTTTAGTGTCAACTCAACCAGCTTGGCCAGCTCGCCAGCCAGCCAGCCAGCCTCTTTCACAGACTCAAAACATCAGACATTAGGCACCAGAACATCCGGACACGACTCCAAAACTCACCGTCCTTTGCCGTCGCACTCCGTTCAACGAAATCGCATCAACTTTCTAAACGAATAAATAAATCAAAACCTTTCACCATGGATCTGTCCGACTCCTTGTACGTGCCTGTGCCTTTGCCTGCTGTCTCTGCCTCGATGCGCAGTCAAGTTGAGCTCTCAGACTAACGAATTCGCCCGCAACCCAGCCGAATCGTCAACCTCGTCGTAGGTGTGATCATGATACTGGGCGGCATATCGCAGTTCTTCCACGCCAGCATGTACGTTATTCGCGCAACTCATCCCCCCCCCCCCCCATCACCCGAGTCGGCGCAATAGCTAGAGAGCGCAGCCATGGCCTCAAAGACCTGGATGGCCACAAAAACGACTGGGCGAATAATGAGATGAGAACTAACCACAATACTCAAACAGCCAATCCATCGTCATCGGCGTATACGTCATCATCTTCGGCGCCTGCGTCGGCCTGCTCGAGTTCCAGATCCCGCCCCAAGTGTCGCGCTACGCGTCCTTCATGTTCTCCTTCATCGGCCGGGGTATATGTACGTTCAAACCAGACCTAGCTAGCTGCCTATCGTTTTGCCCTGGGTTCGGCCCGTCTAAGAAGCTTCCTGCTGACTCTCTGACTATACAGTCTACCTCTTCATCGGCTCCATCCTGCTCTCGGACCACTGGACGCGCTACGTTGCCGGCTCCATCATCGGCCTCGTCGGCATCGGCTACGTCGGCCTCGAATTCGTGCCCTCCATCGAACCCCCTGCCAACATGCGCGAGGCCGACCAGGGCTGGGGCGCCGAGCAAGTCTAGACCTGTTCGAATTACCCTTACCCTTACCCATATCGTAGCCTATCTGCCTACCTACCTCCTTCGTTCTTGCGCAGAGGAAAAAATAAGCCAGACCTTTCTCTTGCAACCTCGCCCGTGTCTCGATACAGTCGCGTCGGCCATACAAAAAAAAAAGCGTTGTCTGCAGTCTGAAGTAATAAGAAACAGCTTTCTAGTTCAGGGATGGGTAGCAAGTTTTGTCTCGGGGCTGGTTCTGGAGAGATTGGATGTAGGGAATGTGCTATTCAATGAAATCAAACCAGTACGGCGAGAATGTAAAAAGAAAAAAGAATCGAAAGATGAAGACGGTGGCCAATCGAAGCGCCAGTCAGTCAGTATTGCTACATGTGGTTGCTCTCCGTTTGTGCAAATGTATCAGGATATCCAGTCATCCAATCGAACAAGATTTCAATGGCAAGAAAAAGTCGGCGATACGCACGTATGCGACGAAGTCCATACTAGCTGTAACTTGGACATGCCATGTCAGTCTAGAAAGTAGATGCACAGCATCATTCAGCAGCAGTTCCTTTTTCAATCCAGAACATGAAGAAACGAGCAAGTGAGAAACAGGAGAGATAGGAACTGTTTAGGGGACATGCATCACAGCTTCATCTACGAGATCTAGATACCGTTAACCCCTCTGCCCCCAATAGAGCGTTCCATTTGCCTGTGGCTAGCTTACTTTCGTCGCAGTCTCAGAACTCCCGCTCCTATCTGCCTGCATTCTCCAACGAATGCGTTGTCATGACAAAACCCGGTAGACGGCAAAACCATTCGAGGTCTCCCGCACTTTTTCAACGAGTATAACCCTATATACGCCAAAATATGCATAAAACCGTCCACGCCAAAGACGCCGTCTCTCGTGAGGGAAGATTGGTCCCCTTTAATACAGCCTCTTTCGTCAACAATCGTGAGCATAAAAAAGTCATTCGTCCTTCATTTTTCGTTGCATCGACCCCTGAACAGGAACAGAAAGGGCCGACCCGAATTACTTTAGAAATTCGGCGCGCCCTTTAACCCTCAAGCGCCGCCAACTCCCTTTCCTTAGCCGCAAGCATCTCCCGCATCTGTTCTGCCTCCTGTTGCAGGGCTGCTCGTCTGTCTGCTCTAGACCTTTCGCTATCCACCGTCGTTTCTCGTGAACGCATACTTGGAAGTCTGCTTGATGTCATGGAGAACCCCCCGGGACTTGGCGGCGACAACATCGTGCTTCCTGGGGACCGTCGCCGTAAATCTGACGTGTCATCCATGCTTGGCCCAAAATCCAGGCCAGATCCACTGGCTGGATTGAGTATTGATTTGATCGAGGATAGTCTTTTTGTGTGTTCCGCATTGAACTCGCTCGGTGGGACGTCAGAGTCTGTGGCCGAGAAGGATCGTTTTCGACTAGATGGGTCGAGGAAGGAAGCGGGCGAGATAGATGACTGGCGGTCGCTGATGAGGGATGTCAAGGGTGGTAGTCGATTATCGTCGTTTCTCGAATCGCGAGGCTGCAGCATCTGGGGTGTATGATGGGCCAAGGGATCAGTTGGTCTCAAGGGTGTATTTTGTTGTCTGGAATGCATGGGACTGGGAAGAAGTGTTGGATGTTCGGTTTTACGCCGCGAACCGAGATTCACAGACCCGTCTTCGTTAAAACTGCCGCGTTCAACCTCCGATTCCGCATAGTGACTCTGTTGCTCTACTGAGTCTATAATCATCGCATCTTCAGTATCCGCCGAAGCCTCCTCCTGACTTGCTGGTATTACTCGTTTCCTCCGCTTGATCACGGACTTTTTCATCGTTACGGGCCGGTGGACGCCATGAAGCTTATAGTATAGTCCTGTGAAATTTAGCGCAGAACATGGCAAATGTTACAACGTTCGACTTACCGCACGCGTTGCAGATTGTATGTCCAGCCTCATCTCTACGCCATAAAGGAGTTATGGTGGTCCCGCAATTCTGGCAGGCTATTACTACCGTGGTGTTTTGAGCCTGACCTTTGTCCTCCTGCGCGTTGATATCGATGGGTGTGGGACCTTCGCCGACTATACTATCTGTCGGATCAGATAACTGATTCTGGAGCTGCGCACTCTTGGCGATCCTGTTGTTGTAGGCAGGGCAGCCACTGCACCCTTCAGCACCACCAGTGCCGTTACATCGGCCGCCACCTGGGCATGATCCCGAGGGTGTTTGGTCCGCTGCTACGTAAGTGGCACCTGGTATGTTCCCCGTGCTTCCTGTATTCCCTTGTGAACATGGTGTCGGGGCGGGTCTATCCCCAATCTTCGTTGTCTGTGTTGTTGCAACTATTGATGGGGGGCGCTTCAGATTCGTTGGGCGAGCAGAGTTTCGCGCCTTCAAGTATAAACCGCATGCGTTGCAAATCGTAGCGCCCTGCGGCGAACGTCTCCAGAGTGGTGTCCTTGTAGTCCCGCAATTGCTTCAACTTGTTAGTCACACAGGAAGGCTGGTGGTTAAGCTGTACACACCTGCATACTTGTCCAGCTTGTCCAACAATGGCCGGCGATGGACTTGTTCCGGAGAGAGTCCCTTGTCGGGCTACCTCAAATGGAGAAGGGCTCTTAGAATACACCCTATCAGAACCATTGAGTGAGCATGGACTTCGACCTTCTGAAAAGCTTCGGTTTGCGGGGCTAGTCGAGCCTGCAGGAGAAGTGGCGTTGAGAGCAGCACGGTCAGAGGCGCGGCTGCTATAGTCTCTTGATATGGTGGGACGTGAAGGAAGAGCTGTTCTTTTTCTAGTATCATCGGGCCGGGAGCGTGGCGTGGTCTCCATTACGGCTACTGTCATCGGATCTCAGGCGTTTTAGAGTGTGCCGAGATATGAGGAAATTGCCAAACACAAGCTGGGGGGTTAGACCCGTCCGAGCTGCCGAGGACGTTCACTCCCTGTGTCTCTGCCGTGAGCTTCTGAGGTAGATAGAATTATGAGGGTAGAGGCAGATGAACAATGCGCATGGAAGCCAGAGCGAAAGGCATAGATTCTCAACAAGACAACAACAAGACAGACGAGTTGAAGCTATACATGTGCTGATTCAGCTTTGTCTCAACAACCTGGGGATGTTTTCAAGTTGAAGATAGCCGAACCAGGCCAGAACCCAGTGACCAAGGTAATATCACAACAGGATAGGCATAGGCACATTGGATCAACCAGATGCGACTAGAGCAGGATGTTGATTGGAAACAAGAGAGGGGTATCACAAATTGCGTGTTGTGACAGGGGCTTTCGTGGGAAGTGAGAGGGATTTGCGAGTGCCATAGCTAAGGAGTGTGTGTAGGGAGGGTACTGATACCCATACTGTTTGCATACCTGGTCTTGTACTGAGTTTTCGTTTCTGAAAGCTCTTCAACTTGATGCTTTTGGATGCGTCTCGTGATCCAAAGGGATTAGCAGAGAACCACGGCGTGCCACAATCGGTAGCAACACCCGTTGGTACCACTCGATGGTAAGATGGATTGATGGTATCTACCACCGGCTCTATCGGGAATTGGCGATGGGAAGAACAAATGGCTGGGCTATGGCGACTATAGTGATACTGGTGGTGATGCTTTGAGGGGCAGAAGGATCCCCTTGACCCAGGCTCGAATCACATCCAAAGAGAGAGGAGCTGATAATGGGCTTCGCAGAGGCAGGGCTGCTGGGGTGTGGTGGGTTCGCGGGGTGCCGAGGAGGATGCCCGTGGTGCCGTGGTGGTCTATGCTACACGTGTCGATAGGGTAAAACAATAAAACAACGGCAATGTAGCCTGGCGCTGGACGGCTGGACAGCTGGTGCTGTGACAAACATACGACACCGGGTCTAAGATCTTAGATGGAGAAGGCGATGCCTCGGAGCACACACACGATCTGGTGGGTTGTTTGGCGGCACGAGTCGAGGCGAAAACGTGTCACCGCTCACTCAGTATGCTGTGCCTGTGCCCGTGCCGGCGGCTGTGCTCGTGCCTCTCTCTCTGCCTTAGGTAAGTAGGCGAGTAGGTAGGTATGCTATGCCTACCTAATGCTTGCGCCTGCGCCTGTTGCTGACAGTGACAGCCCTGAGCAGTAGTTCTGTGTCTACCAATTCGCATGCAGGTTCCAGACAACTCCGGGAATGATTAGGTTGTGTTGGATTGGGATTAGTTGGGGTCGAGGCTGCCTGCCCTTGGCAGATTTACATGGCTACCACAGTACCATAGTCCATGCGCAGGAGACAGATGAGCCCATGAGGTGATAAGGTAGGAGCAGGTACGTGCCTAGGTACATGCCTTGTAGGTAGCAAGCAGCCTTAGCCCCAGTCCGGTTGCGCACCCGGGCGCCCGCTGCTGCTCTCGTCCACTGATCTCGCCCTTGAGCTCGTCAGCATTATTATTCCAACGCTTTCCATTGGCCCATCTGCGCAGCCCAGGCGCATGTTCTCGACAAGGATACTCTTGGCTTCCCTCCTCAGGAGCTAATCCGCTTGGACGCTTGGGCAGATACGGTGTAGCGCACCATGAAGGCACAGAGCGGTCTGCGCCGATTCGGGGGACCACCGACAGATGATTGCAACCTTTGTCAGGTACCCTGCCGACCCTGCCCAAGGTAAGTAACAGCGAGAGTAAATCATGCAGCATGGATCCTAGGTGCCTAGGTAACGGCAACGTAACATATCCGTTGGAGTTGAGCGTAGGACGAGATGGGAGAGCAACAAAATAGTCAACATAGTCGAGACTGAACATCAGCCAAGCACAAAGTGATGAGGCAAAAACAAAAACACTTTAACGCCATGATGAAAATAACGGAAACAGTTGACGCAGGACTGAGGTTGGACCGATTCATGCGGAGAGAAATGTACATGTAGGCGTGTGATTGAGCATGTACCGATTATATCTAAGGTTGGATGGTAGGTACCCATGTACGGCACTAGACCCGCCTGTGCGTGATAGCTAGTGCGCTAATGCTAGGGTTTCTGGCCAATGAATCAATCCGAATTAGTCATTATGATGCTAGTGCGCCATAAGATCAGCGAATCCATTGCGGAGCTCGGGTTCTGGATTCGACCCATTACGATACAATATCAATTGTCATGACATTATCCCCCTCCCACTAATAGATAAAGTAGATCGAGGAATATGGGGAGAAACATAATTAGAGAGAAATGTTGTTCTAGACCCAGGTCCCTTATAGGAGTACTACAAATATCACAGCGAGATGCATATCATCTTCATTATCCTCAAGCTCGAAAGAACAAAGAGATGTATTGGTATTGAAGCAATAGTAGCGGCATTCTATGTTGTGGGTATCACGGTAGGTAGCTTTGACTCGCTCCCCATCCTCCTCACATACGCAAAGCATGTTACGAGACAGACAGGTGTCATTTTTAGGAAACGGATTCTTTTTTTCTCTCCTTTGGGCGATATTTGCCATCGTTGATTGGTTTCTCACGTCAGCTGCTCACCCTCATCCAGCAACTCTGTCACTTTCTTCAGATCCTCGACTAGACTTCGACCCAGTCCAACCAGTAACAGCTTCTCCGCGTTGGCCGGAAGACCCAGGTAGGTTGGCGGCTCGCGTTCTGGCAGCTTTTGAATCCATGCCATGAAATCCTGTAGCGTGGTACCCGACGGGACCACCAAGCTCGATTCCTCGCCGTCCTTCTCAGAAGCCTCCACAAGCTTGTGCCCGATATCATAGGCCGAGGGAGTCAGGATCCGATTGACCAGGGACGTCAGTTGTTGGAAATCGTCTTCGTTGTCAATTTTGCCGCCATATGTCTCGCGAACGAGGTAGCAGATCATTTCCCAAGGTATGTTTTGCGGCGCTATGTTAGACCGGCTCTGTGCCACGGAATCGAGCCATGTGTCGATAATGAAAGCCGAGCATTCATACTGAGTGTAGTGTTAGCGCCCGTATCACGCAAGATAAGATTAAGCAACTTACATCACTGTCATTAAACTCCCAGAAACCCTTCCACCCTAGGTTAGGTGCATACCGTAGTCGCTCTTGAACCACGGCGTGTAGGAATGAGAGGAGCAGGTAGAGCCTGGCACGTTCCACGGGGCCCTTGCTCGCTCGAGTCGTAAGGGAAGACATCGAGTCCTTCATGTTAGCTCTCACACCAGCTGGTTGCTCGTACATGAGGACACGAGAGGCACGGAGCAGGTTGACGGGGATCTTGGGGCTTGATTCCATGGACAGGAATAGTCGGAAATCGGAATGGGGATTGAGCGACTCCATGCGCTTTTCGAGAGACTGCAACCACGTGGGAGCAAGATGTACGTTCTTGATAAGAACCCAATTTCCCATCTGGGCTGCATTGCTCACGGCTTTATCGGCACTGGCAAGACTTTCATTGGATCCCATTGCGATGTTCGTGCATCTGGTATGCATTCGCTCAACCAAGCTGTCAACCTTGTAGCTGGCATCAAATCCTGGGTTTGACACCAGCGAAATTGGACGTGTTGACGCTACTTGTTCAACGGTCCCTCGCAAATCTTCCACAATGTCGAAGAGTTCGGGCCCGAACACCGATGCCACAAAACGTTCTGCCGTTGGCACGAAACGATCGAGGCGGAATATTTTGATCAGGAGGAGTGACAGCAGGCCTTGATCGAATGGCTCCGTATCGGCTTGCCATATCTGCGGGATGAAATTCTCCGCAAACTCCTCCGTAAAGAACTTGTCCCAGGCCTCTGGTGTCACAGAGTCGAGCTTGTCTTTCAACACACCAAGTCTCTTTGCTCGGTCCAAACTTTCGTCTCTCGCGTTGACCTCAGTAGATAGGTCTTTACCTTCGATTCGGTCATCCAATATGACGTCAATGAGTCCCTTGTCCATCTTGTATGGGGACACTTGGGCAAGCAAGATGGCCAGGGTAATGCGGTCTTTCTGGATCAGACCGAGAGCCGTTCTCTTGAAGGTGGTCACGAATAGATCCCGGATAATAATATCTCTCCGAGTGTTATGGTTGGTCTCATTCGCAAGGTTTTTGTTGCCACGGAGGACGGAATGGAAGATATCCAAGAAGTACTGTAGGGAAAATTGATAGAAATGGTTGAGGTAATGTAGTTGCTCGAGGACAGCGAATACAGCACTGCAAGATCGTGCAACAATGCTGTACTGCTGTGTGATTTCATCGACCTCCGCCATGACGCCTTCAGTGTTGCTCATCTTGGCGGTGATCTCTCCAGCTTCGGTTTTCAGAGTTTCCAGGGTTTCAATGACATTATCATCATCAAGAATATTGCCGCGCGATTCGTTGAGAGCTTGAAGAAGACGCTTCTCTAACTGTCGAAGATGTACCTTGAATTCGCCTTGCAATTTGATCAAATTGGATCGTCTTTCATCAACGTCTGGTCTTTCAGATTTCAAGACATCGTTAAGGGATTGGGTCTGAAGACTGCTCTGGGTAACAGTAAAATTCACAAAGGTAGTTCGACTGCAAATGTCTGGTGGAAACGTAGCGGAAGGATCGCGTGTAGACAGATAGATTTTAAAAGCCGGAGAAAAGTCGATTTGTTGCTTGCCAAGCTGGATGAGGACACGACCTCCTGTCCTTTGATACTCTTTGTTGAGCACATGGTTGAGGATAGGGTCTAGGTGTTCTGCATCTTGTATGAGGATTGGGTTACCGAATCGCAGTGCGCTTTCGAGTTGTTTGGTAAATGAGTCATCCAGGAAACTGGTTACCGTCAAGCGACGGTCTTTGCACTCTTGCTGCAGATACTCAGTTACTCGGCCGGATGGGTCAATAATGAGTGGGTATCTGTTGAAACGCTTGAGAATAATGGCGTTTTCCGTACAGAGATCATCGACTGGTAGTGTATTTGCTTGCCAAGAAAGCCGCTCATCGGCCGTAGATAAGTATTCGGTCATAGGATTATGAGACTTAAAGCTCACACCTGAAAGGTGGAGTTGGTGTAGCCAGTCCTCCATCATCGACTTGCGGAATGTTTGATCATACAGACCGCTATAAGCGAGGAACGCAGCGGCAACCAAGACATCTCCCACCAAGGTGTTAATTTGGGTCTCAAACGACTTGCTGCCCTCTTCCCAACGGGTTCGTTCTGAGGACAGACTATCCAACAGTCGAACACTTCGGTCAACCTTGAATTGCACCCGAGACATCTCGGCTTTGATCGCTTGAGTTTCACTGATGAGAGCAGCGTATTCTGACTTGTACGTAGCGATGCTGTCCTCTAGACTAGTAATGGTGTTCTCCACCGCCTTTGCCTCAGCTTTAGTCTGCAGGGCCTGCTCCTCAAGTTGGTCGACTTCATCTCGCAAAGGCCCAACACGGTCTAGGATCTCAGAGTAGTTGACTTGAGCTTCTACCCATTGGACCAAAGGACCACAGGCTTTACTGGCACGATTGACCTTTTCGTACGTGAACTCGGACAAGTTCAAGTAGTTGTTTCGCATTTTGGTCCTCATTGCTTTGGTCATTTGCTTTTCATTGTCGAAATTGACAATACTTGCAATGAAGTCGTCTCGTCGGACAATAGCTTGAATACTCTTCCAGTCCGCGATCTTGTGGCCAAGCAAGGTGCACACAGACTCCATGGCAAGCTTGACACCCTGAGGAGGAGAACCCATGGATCGAACTTCTGTCAGGTGCTGGCGCTTGATGCTACTAACACTAGCCTTAGCTTCCTCAACTGCTGGTTCTGCTCTTGCGAGGTCATGCAAGACGACCTCTCTTCGAGTTGCCACTTCTGCTTCCTGCTTCTCAAGAGCTGCTTGAATTTCGAGAGAGGTGTTCTTGCGTTGTTCAGCTTCCCGCTGGTCAGCTACCATACGTTGAAGCTTCTCATTCGCCTCCGCGTCCTTGGCTTCCAGTTGCGTTTTCTTCTCGGCAAGGCTGACTCGAAGATCCCGGACCTTTTCGACTGTATCTCGGAGTTTGTCCAGACCAACATTGAGATGGCGTTGTTGTTCCTCGAGGTCTTCGCGCTTCTCGTTGTAGAGCTTGACATACTGCGCGACGAAGTCCAGGAAATGACGAGGGGTAAGGAAGGTAACCTTGCCTTGCTGCTTCTGCAATTTGTCGTTAAACCGTTGGAGAGAGTAGTGGATGTACACCATGGAGTTCACCATGGCCTCCCGGTGAGAAGGCGGTAAATTAAGACCGCGGTAAGCAACGGGAATACTGTCCGGGGCTACATAGTTTGGTTTGTCTAAGTCGACAGAATGTGTCAACTCATCGGCCACCTGGAATAGCGCTTGATCAGACCAGTCGCCGAACCAATTCAGTACGCATCGGTTGAACAGGGCCGGACTAGTAGCAGCCTTCGAGGACAGACCGTCCTCGGGAGGGTTCATGGTGAAGACCACATGTAGGTTCTTGACAATCTGTTGTGTGAACCATTTGTAAAGCTCTTCTTGAGAATCCAGCAACAGTCCTTGTCGTTGAGCACCCTCTTTGCAGGCTGTCATCAATGCGGCGAAGTCGTCTCCTTCGAATAGACCGGGGACTTCAGCATTAGCGAGAAGTGTGTTCATCCGCTCGAGGAATCCTGAGTCCAAGACGTTTGACTCGTCCATGATGAAGCACATCTTCTCCCCCTTGCAGCCGCAGCGACGTAGCACCTCACGGAGATCGTCATCAAAATCTTCTGCTGAATAGTTCCCGTGGACTTTGATTTGGAAAACTTTGAGTCCGTTCATCCAAGCAACGAACCTTGACAGTGTTGTCTTTCCACTTCCACTAACACCGATCAGAATAAGATGCCCCTGCGGCTGTCGGAAGACGCGGTCAATGCGCAAAACGTGCTCTAGAACATCGTTGAAGAGGATCAAGGGCACATCGACCTCTTCTTCGCAGAAGGTCTTCAGACGCGCCTTGACAAAATCTCTGAGCTGTTCGCGATCTACCGGAACGTAATTCTTCGATAACCAATTGGAGAAGAGGATGGGGCCACCCAATGCTTTCGCTTCATCAATACTTGGGAAGTGTTCCAAGGCAATCCTGTGGACAGCTTGGTCTGTCCATTGTCGTTCGTCCTCTGCGACTAGACGGTCCTGGAATAGCCGAAGAGCCTCATGTGCCCAGATCCTGATGAGTCCCTCGACAGAAAGAGTCTCCAGAGGCCGAATGGCCTCGTACACACCCCGAACCCAACGGGTTAATTCACGAGG
Source organism: Astrocystis sublimbata (assembly GCA_022453515.1). Classification (NCBI taxonomy): domain Eukaryota; kingdom Fungi; phylum Ascomycota; class Sordariomycetes; order Xylariales; family Xylariaceae; genus Astrocystis; species Astrocystis sublimbata. The sequence goes on from JAJNNY010000002.1 coordinate 1,014,349, forward strand.
ACTGTAGACATAGTGGGGTTGGATTTTGGGTGTGAAACGCTGTTGCGACTCCAGATAGAATCGTACCATAGCTTGAGTTAGTGCTTCGGAGTATCCTCGCAGCGTAGGAATAATCTTGAGGATTGCCGAATTGAATGTGCCGTAAATTTGAAGCAGGGAGAGTTCACCTGGGTAATCAACCATGATAAGCGGGGCATGCCGAAGGAAACGAGCACCCATAGGTGTACGTCCAGCATCAGTTGGAGGATTACACGCTCCAACAAACTGTATCCGATCAAGAGTAACCCAGACTTTGTCAGAAGTACGCCAGAAGCCATTTTGTTCGACCATTTGTCTGAGGAACGAGATGGCCCGCTGAGTGCCGTATTTGTCTGGAGCAGGGAGGTTGATCTCATCGCAGAAGATGACCAGCCATCGACCAATTTGTGTAGGTGACAACATCATTCCACTCAAAGTCTTCTTGTACTCGCAGTATTGCTCGATTGTCTTGACCAACAAATCTGGGGTAGTGGCGCTGGAGAAATTGAGACCAACGACTTCCATGTTAGGGAGCTTGCGAAGAGCACTGAACAGAGTCATGGTTTTACCAGAGCCAGGAGGACCACACAACAGAAGCGGCTTGTGCTCAGCAAGCCATGAGTAAAGGACGTCCTCGTGGCGGACTGTATCCAGAGTGGGAATGACTACATCAGTTTGAGTGATCGAATGTGTATTCACTTCAATTGCCGGAACTTGGTTCTGCCATGGCGTCCATTCAGCCTGCGGTAGGCTGACATCAAAATCGATAAGAGAACTGGTTCCGTCCAGAGGAGGTGATCCAAAGCTTGCGAGAGTTCCGACCTTATCACCAAAGACTTTTCGATCATTGAGCGGACAATCGCCGGTCAAGGCCCAAACCAGAGCAAGTAGCAACTTTTTGGAGACATAGGCTTCGATTTGCTCGGGATCTAGGGCAAAGTCGATGTGCGAAGCATTGTATTCGATCATATCTCTGACCGCCTTGTTCAGCAGTGAGAACAACGTAGTTAAGACACGAGCCACAGTATACTCCATGATGTGGTTGAAGGACTCAGCTTCTTTCAGAGCGTTAATTATAAAGTCATCAGTCGTCAAATGGGCATGGAGTAGGTCTGCGACTTGACTCTGAATTTGCAAAGTCTTGGCTGGACTTTGGCCAGCAGCAGCAGTGTCTTCATCCAGATCCTCGAAGGCCACGGATCGCAGGGTGTCCAAATAATGAGCGACGAGCATGCTGGGCGTGATGGTATCCTCACTATACCACACCATACCACATCGACTGACAGTAGCTAGCGTTGCATATTTCAAAGTCTCAACCTCAAACATGATACGGACATTTGAGGGTAAGTTAAGACGTTCGCCGTTCGGGAGGGTAAGAAGTTTGTTGTCATCCAACACACTGTTCAGGTTCTCAACCCACTCGGGGTCCACGTCACCATCAAAGACAACCCAGTGGCGCTTAGAGTCTTCTCCACGCAGGTTATCGACAATCTTGCGTAGGATACTAGTGAACAAGCCATCTGTCCACTCCCTAGTCGTTGGGTCAAGATTGCCATATAGGGCTTCTTTTGACATGACCTTAGAGTCAATAACGTGAGAGACACCCTCAACCCCTTCAACTTGTTGTAGAGCCTCCAGCAACAATTTCCAAGCCGCAGATTTACCAGTTCCAGAGCTGCCTACCATCATAACACCGTGATGGATGTTCTGGATTTGGTAGAGTTGGAGAACCTTCGTCATCCAAGTATCGGTAACCACGAAATGCCTCTCTGCCGCAAGGTTGCGAATAGCTTGCTCAAGTTGCACTAGATTGGCTGGTACGTATTGGACACCCGGGAAACAGTCTGTTTCTATATCGGCCATGACCTCGACATCATTTTGAATCAGCTTGGGCGCGATGGTTTCCCTGATACTCTGGACGATAATCTCGGGCTCAACAACCCCTTCATTCTCCAAGACACCCTCATTGTCAAGTAGACGAGCACGCTTGAGGCCACCCGAACTCACAAGTACACTCTTCAAGGCACGCAGTCCAAAATCATAATGTGCTTGCTTGGAGAGTTTCTCTCCACATTGATCAAAGAACGGCACGGTCTGTTTAGACAACTGTTTGGCCTGGTTGAAGCCTTGAGAGTAAAGCATAACCTCAGCGATAAGCTCCTTATCAGGCTTTGACATAGCCACACTGCGAAACAACTTTTTCAAGTTATCGGGGAGGTTGGAACGACCAGCATAGCCAGGATTCATGGTGATGAATATCCCGGTGTTCGCATTGACATGTAGTTGGCGCCCTACTAATTCAATTTGCGCCGTGTCATCCTCGACGCCTTGCTTGAGGCCAAGTTGGATGTTTTGAATTTGCTGCGATACTGCAGACAGGATCCTTTCTTCCAATCGATTGAACTCATCGAAACAACCCCATGCACCAACTTGGCAAATACCAAGGAAGATACGACCCATGGCTTGAAAATCGAAAGTATCATCGCAGCAAAACACTAAAGTGAAGCGACCAAGTTGGACACCAAGGGCCTTGACTGATTCTGTCTTGCCAGTACCAGCGGGACCGTATGGCGAACCACCAAGTCTCTGCTCAAGGGCTTGAGTAAGTGTGCCAAAGCAGCGATCGGTGAGTGGTGTTCGAACAAGCCGGTCCGGAACACCGAGATACTCAAACCCGTAGTTTAGCTTTGCATTGGCCATTTTGATGTGAAGACGTTGGATAAAGTCCCCTTCGGCTACATAGACGTAACGCATTTGCAGGAGCCAATGGTAGTGGGTTGTTGAAGTTGCCTTCAGTTTGATAAGCTTCTCAATAACGTCACGCTGATGAACACACTCGGTGATAAGAGCCTCGCACTTCTTCCGCTGGATGACTTCGAGATCCCCCAGTACTGTTTCTGCCAATAGCTTTAGGATATGAACCTCTTCTTCAAACAAGGCCTGAAGTGAAGTGCCCCCAGTGGCGAGGCTGTTCTCCACTGCGGTAGTCCATACAACTTGTGTTGCTAGCACTACGATTTGGCTAGGGTAGGTATTGATGAACTCGGTGATTGCCTCGTGGCTGATGCTATCGGACTCAATTATTGGCGTGTATGCATCGATAGCCTCTGCTAATAACTCAGCAAGGGAATATTTCATGCCATTCTCGAGTAAAGCAAGCCAATCGTTGATTTTGGGTGTTTTGGCTAACGAAATCTCTTTCTTGAGACGAACAACTTCGCCCTCCTTGGAAGTGAACCCGGAGATAATAGCTTCGTCATCCATGACGAGACCAGTCAGGCCAGCAAACATTTTTTTGAAGTGTTTGGCGATTCGCAGAGTATCGTTGCTGTTGCCGATCATTTCCAGAAGATCCTCATCACCAACGAAATAGAATCGCGGAAATGAGACACGTTCTTTCTCGAGATACTCACCAAGAGCCTTTTGAATCTTGTTCAGCAGCTCAGCGAGACGCTCCAGAGATTTCTGAACGCCCGTGATACTTAGAACATCCATTACCATCGGCTGCTTGTAGACTTTCTTCATCACCGCCATGAATTCGCTGTTGATGTTTTGGAACCTGGACGATTCAATAGGTAATAGGTGTTTGATGTCGGCGTTACCGGTGAAAACACCTTCCAAGTATACCCATTGGCGTTGAACATCAATCCAGACGTCGAACAAGACATGCACACGGTTCAACTTGTCTTCCCAAGAAGAAGCCTCTTCCTCAAACGCCTTATAGTAGGGGGAATGTCTCATTGCTTGCAACGAGTTCAAGTTTTCGCTGCACTTGGCAAATAAGTCGTCCCAGCCGCGAATCAGGCGGCACTTGTTCTGGTAGGCAACTAAGTCGAGCTGGTAGCTGTTCCAGGTCTCCTTGACTTGCTTTAAGAATTCCTCCAGTGCCATTTCACCCTGAGCCTGTGTGATGATGTCTCGCACTATGACCTCGGTGGCAACCAAATTCAAATCCCAGACATCACCAAGCGTCATAGACACGGGAGAATAACGACGTCCAGGCTTAAGATCTTTCCAAATCTTGGTCCAGTGACGATCTCGGATGGCTTCCGATTTCAAGTCACTCAGGAGACTGTTGGTCTTCAAGTGCTGCCGAAGAATGTTCTGGATATGCTCAAACGCAGCATACTGGCGCATTCTGCTCGGCATCTCCTTGGTCATCTTGATAAGACCGTCAATCGAACCCCGAAGTTTTCTAGGCTGAACGCTGCTCCAAAGGGTTTCCCGGAGTTCGTGTAGGCTGTTCCAGATGGTGGAGAGCGCAGCCCAAACAGACTTGAAATCGTGAACCTCCTCTAGAACCATAGCAAGTGATGACTCGGGGCTTGGGGGGAGGTCGAGTGCTTCTTTTGCCTTGGATACCATCTCATATTCATCCTGCAATTTGGTGATGCGGGTCTCGAAGGAGCTCAAAGTGGCAGATGCCGCTTCGGGTGCAATGGTACCAGATACAGGCTTTTCAGCATTCCATTGGCCGCCAATCTCAGCGATCTTCTCCATGACTACCTTGTCTTCAGCCTCGATCTTTGCTTTGAGAGCGTCTGTCTGGTCCTGAACTATCTTGGCCTTTTTGCTGAGAATTTCGTTGAGAGCTTCCCATTGTGAATCAACCTGCTGTACATCAACCCAATCATTGGGCAAATTGTATCGATTTCGAACCAGTGTCGATTGTCCCTGGCGAAAAGTCTCAACTTCAGGTGCCCATGCTTTGACTCTCCGCTTGCAATTTTGGACAATAGTGATGAACTGCACGGCCTGTGCCGTCGAGGTCGCCTCAAGGCTTTGTGTCTCCAGGTCGCGCCTGGCTTTCTCAATCTCGGCGTGAACCTCTCTCATACGGGTTCCAAGACGAGCAGCAAATTTGAGAAGGATGTCATGCTGCCACTGGTCGTACTTGGCATTGACTTTATCTTGTACTTGACCATAATCGATTGTGATATGCCCAAAGGTGCGACTCACTTCTGCTGTATCGAAAGTAGCACGGGACTTTCGAATTTCTTGCAAGAGCTGCAACCATTTTGACAATTCTTCTCCCAAGAGGTCGTATACCTGTTCAGATTGCAAGTCCCAAAGCGACTGGAATTGCAGCCACTTGTCAACATATTCGCTGATCCCTTCAAGCTTGGTCTCGATTGACGCATAAACTCTGCCAAGTATATCAGTGCAATCGCTTGGCATCTCGTTGAAGCGCGCTTCTTCCTGAACAACGGTGCTCAGGGTCAAACTCATTTGGTATCGCGATGCCTTGATCTTGGGCAGGTTACAAACGATACCGATCCATTCATGCAGCTGCAGGAACCAGCTGGCTCTTGCATGTTCCAATGGCGGGTCCAAGTAAATGACCTGGTTGCGCATCATGATTTCGTGAATCAAAGGCGTCATAATGGGGTCGTCCGACTTGAGCGGCTCACCTGAAGGTGCCAGCTGCTTTCGCCGATGAGTCTCGATTTGTTTGGTGGATGCTTCATCCTGAAAAGCTTCAACCCAGCGAGAGACTGCATGTTGGAGGCGAGTGAGAAGCGTCCGCTTGATACGTTCATTCATCCTCTCAACCCAAAAGCCTAAATTGACATACTGCTCCAAGTTCAACTGATCTACAGCAGCTTGAATAGTTTGCAATCGTGCCTCGAACTCGGAGGACTCGTATGGACAAGTGGCCAGCTCTGCCAAGGCCTTTTGAACATTTACATGGATGTTGGCGAGAGTAACGGTCTTAGATTGCAGTAAGGAGGCAGCTGCGGCGAATTCCCGGACGAACAATACGTGCTTGCTTTCACCTCCCCGGCCAACTGCGTGCTCCATTGTCCCATTAGGTAGCAGAAGGGTCGGCTTCTGGTACGATTCCCAAGTATTGACAAACGTTTCCCATTTAAGAGGAATTCCTTTAGCGACTAGTGTATGCACATCATTTTGATAGCCACTTAGAAGAATGGAAACCTCGGACATTTCTGAAATTTGACGCGTTGTCTGGGCAAAGGTTCTTACACTCTCCATTAGACTGACAGCGTATGGATAGACCCGCTTGGCCTCTTTTGCCACATTAGTCACGGCATGTGGGACATTGAAGTTTTGCCAGCCCAGATTCCGAGTCTCCTTAAACAATGCAATGATCTGTGCGTCAAAATTGACGGACAAGTCCAAAGCATTATTAGCAGCTCTAATCTTGTTGATGTTGAACAGACGGCCAGAAATGGAGATCTGTTTTCGTTGCACGTCCTCGATCCACGCCTTATAGATCGCTTGCGTATTCAGTTTCTTTCTGAACAGCTCACTTTCTGTCTGGAGCTTCTGTCCCTCGCTGTGAAGAGCCCAATCGGATCCAAGGATATCCTCAACTTTCTTCATATAGCCGTCAAGTTGCCGTTCGATCTGACGAGCCCAGATGATAGCGCCCGAGACAGGCGGCAGATCATGTAGTTGTGCCATAGCGTGAGCTTCGGAGTGGCCGTATTGTTGCTTGAATCGCTCGTGAAGACCTGCAATGGCTTGCTTTACGTTGTCAATAAGTTGATTCTGATACTCAGCAATGGCTCCTCGGATCTTGGGTCGAACAAAAAGAGCATTGAATTGAGAAAAGACTCGGAACATCTCATTCGCATTTTTCGCCGTGGCTAGCCGATCGCGCAAGCGAGCGATGATGGAGTTCTCAACCCTCGATGTCCGCTCGTTGTAGGTATTTTCTGCCTTGACCCATCTTTGCGTCCCTTCTGGAGAGACATCCAGCAGGTCGACGTTCTTCAACGCCTCCCATGCCTGTTTAACCTCTTCAACAGCATCGACATCGCCAATCTCTTCAACAAGAGCGACTCCGTTGGTTGTGGCTTCTTCGCCCAGTCCGCTAGTCGCGGAGCGCGGACCGAGAACATTGATAATGGTCCTTTGAAGCTGCTCGTGGTTGTCTCTGAAATTGTCGATGTACTTCAGACGTGCCTGTAACTCATTATGCTTGGGCGCAACTTTGATAGGTATGAATTTCTCTTGTCTTCGACGAGTGGTTTCTCGGGCTATGTTCGTAAACTCTTTGATTTGGGTGTCCCACGACCGAAAAATCTCATCGGCCGTAGCCATGAGACCTTTGAAGTCTTTGTATTCCAGATCAACCAGCTCGGACCCGGGAAGTAGCCGATGCATCACATCTTCTAGATCAGCAGAGATGGCTTCAACTAGATGCAGCGTCCGGGCAATGGGATAATTGCTGAATCTGAGTTTCTTGTTCATGTGGTTGAAAATCTGGGCAACAGCTTCTTGAATCTTGGGTAAGGAAGTTGCGGATAGCAGCTCATCAAGTGGGAAATCTCGCATAAGCTGGTTGTATTTTTGCACCATCTCCATGGCTTCCTTCAGTCCAGTGTCGGCTGTAAAACTAACAGTTGCCTGAAAACGTTTAGCATGCTTCAGAATCTCCAATGTGAGCATGACGCCTTCACTCCTCAGCTGATTTTCAATGCCCTCTAGTGCAGACTCCATCGACAACCAGAAGTTTATCTCCTGTGTTGCTGTTCTGGTCACAGGGTCCCTAGTAAGCTTGGTGATGGCCTGGATGGACTTGATCCAGCTGTTCACAGTCGACTGCAGGTTGTTCATAAACGTGCTGTCTCCCAGCAAATGAGAGGGGATCAAGTCGGTAGAGGGCCGGGTGCTGCGAGCCGTGGCATCGTCCAGGGCCGTCTGCACAATCGGATGAAAGGAGAGCGATAGCTCTGGTATTTCCACATTCTGTTGAAGGTGCAGTAAACTGAGCTCAAGTTCAGTCATGCGCTTCTTGGTTACAGGAATGCCTGTCTTGGCATCCACATCTGCTCGGTTCCTAGCGCCATTAACAGCTTGGGATGTTTTGGTATTGGCATCAAAATAAGGCGCCAGCGCATTATGGACGATGGAGTGTAAAATTTCGAACGGAGAAGCGGTAGGGCCTTGCTCTGCGACTAGACTGGCCAAGGAAGCAGTGCCTGGAAGCGTCTGGATCTGGATCTGCGAGGTCAACGGGAGCGCGGGGTCGATGGCTTGGGGGCGCTTCAACAGCGCAAGATAGGCAATAGTCGTCGGAGAGGAGGATATTTCGGACGTGATGGTGTACGTATAAGATACGGGCGCTAAGGGGTAGACAGAGGTCAGTAACAGGGTCCCTCACCACTTCGTCGGCGGCGGTTGGGAAATCCAAGCGATGACTCACCATTATCGGCAGGTCCGTCTGCCATGTCGTCGGAAGGTTCGACATCCTTTTGTACATATAGGGCTACCTGGGCATCGGTTGCGAAACGGCTACACCGCTGTATGGTATCCGGGTAGTTGGCGCTGGAGAGCAGACTGCCGGGTCGCTCAAGCTCGGCGGTAGTGGCCCCGAGGGCGATGCTGGTGACGGAGGCGAGATGTCCGACGAGGACTTGGGGGTTGACAGTGTTGAAGGCAGGTGGGGAGACGCCGTTCGCACCAGCGCCTTCAGAGCCGAGGGGCGACGCCACGGCATCCATGGCGGCGGAGGTCCGGGGTGTGGTTGAGATTGGTATGTTGGTCTATCGGTCTACGAAGCAGGCGACATAGCTCGAAATTCCAGGGATAGCAAGCTGCGGAGCGGGTATCACGAGAAAAAGAGGACGCCGACGACCAAGGAAAGACGAGGGAGAGTATGATTATTAGATAGGAGGTAGGGGGGCAATAATAAAGTGTACAAAACAGAGCGCGAGGAGCGCGAAAGAGCGTGTCAACCTGAGATAGTCGGATTTTCGGGTGAAGAGTTTCGGGTGAGATGCAGACGGTCGAGGGTGTCGTCGATCTACTTGGTAGCACAGCGGTGCTCAAGCCTCAAGGGTGTTCTAGAAAGGATGGGGCGGTTGTGTATGTACGCATAGAGATCGCACTGCCATGCGTACATGTATGCGTGGATGTGGATGAGTACTGGGGAGGTATCATGTAAGGGTAAGGTAGCGAGCGAGTGGTAGGTAAAATGCAGACTAAAGTGCATACTTAGCAAGACTCCAACGCGATGGGCGCCAACTGTCGCGACCTGACAGGGGACACATTATAGTGGGGTCCGCTTCCCGTGTCGTGTCTTGATTGGCTCTCCCCAGCTGTCTCAGATGCAGCCAGCAGGGGTTGTGACAATAAATTAAACTCTAAGTGGGGCCTTGACAATCAGAAGCTAAGACCCGCACTCTTAGCGGCCTGTACCTGCCGAATAAGGTTCCATTCATCGGGACCCTGAATCAGTACCTCTCAATCACGGTAATATTGGTGGTGAGCTATGTATCTATATGTGTCCTGCCCCTGAAGCCCAAGTATCTATTTCCACCTGTTTATGCCACAGCCCTGAGGCACAAACGACCGCTGTAATTCACGTCAGTTCAAAAGTTTGGAAAGCTGTATTCAATCCACACGAGATAGATCTACCGGGAGATGGGCTTGTTTCGAACTACCCAGAGCTATACTTTAGGTATCCATCATCCAATGTTCATCAGATGTTTTGTCGTGCACGATAGGTACTTTAGTGCATATTTCAGCATGCAGCGTGGTCATTACGTTCCAACCTGTAAGATATCAATCACTTCAAGGTCAGGTAGTGATTACCTCCTAGTAGTATTTAATAGAAACAACTGCATTCATGAGGAACCAAGATGCGAGGCTCATAGACTCGGAGGTGAAAAGTCGTACGACATACACATATTGCTGTTGAATATGCTGCTCCCCAATAGCCCATACCTACTAATTACTACATACACGCCTCGGCCTCTCTGACTTGAGTCGAGAGCAGCTAATTCATGCGTTACTATCTCGGAGCTACTAGGTAGTCGTCGAATCCCCACCCACATCAGTGCCGAATTTAGTAAACCGCACGCTTTATCGAGCCTCTCCTATTCATCCTCTGCTGTGCAATGTGATACCTTTGTGTGATAGTATTGAACTCTATTCTTGCTGGCTTCCCATTTATCTACTGTCTGTTTTCCATGCTGTACTTTGCTTCGTTCATCATGAATGCCCTTATTTTATCGCCCACTCAAAGGCTATCCCACCCGAGTCCAATGTCCAATGTAGTACGTTCCCAACGCCGTCTGGCTTACAGTGCCAACTCATGGCAACTTCATTATCGGCTTCCCTATAAATCAATAACTCAAAAACGCCTTTGCCCTGCGGCCCGTCCCAGGGTAGCTCACTTTTCCTTCCATGTCTAAGTTTTGCGTTGGTGAAGGCCGTCACTTCATCCTCCATTTCCCGTTGAAGGGGCAGCACTGTTGCTTAGCCCGCCGGCGTCGTTGAGCCTCTCTCTTTGCACCATGACACGCTGGTTGCAGATGTCAACAAACATCTCAAATCTCGCTATCATCGTGTCCTTCGCCCGAAGTGTTTCTTTGAGCGTTTCGATTTCGGCATCGCTTTTTTTCTTGTAATTTGCAAAATCCTCCTTGACTCGAGCCAGTTCTTTCCGGATATCCGACCGGATGCGCTCCTCCGCAGTCGGCGGAGGTTTGCTATATATTGCAGGTCGTTGTTCCGCAATGCCTGCTTCAACCTTTTGAGGATTTCGGTTGATGGCGGCACGGGCGTTGTAGATATCCCGAGGTAGTAGCGGCACGTGAGGATGCTCATGTTGCAAAATCTCCAACGTTTGGGTGACCCCGATACCTATCTAAGTCAGCGCACAACTCGGTTCCGCTTACACTAAACAGTAGTACATACCTGATTCTTTCAGACTTTTCACCGCAGCAACCATTTTGCTGTCCAGTTTTCTTGCGGCAGGGTGGTGCAGAGGGCTCTCGCTGGGCAAATGGTTATGTCTCAGATGCGCTTGATCTGGCCGGTAACGGATTGTCCACTGGGTCCTCTGTTCGATGGCGAAGAACCCGAATGGACAGTTGCACTTTCTGGATGACGTTTTCCGTTTTCTTTGCTCCGGACTGATCCGGCTTGGAGGTTTCCCAGCACGATCGCATACGAAGAGAACCTTCTTCAACCCAGGCACCGTCTTCTTGGACCGCCCGATAACAACAGCATATCCGACCGAGGTGCAGTATTCGAGAACGTATCGATGAATAGTTTCAAGGCTGTCAAAGCTACCTCCTTCTGGTGGAGCCGACATCTTCTCACCCATGGGAGACCGTGGTTGGTACGGCGTGCCATCGAGGAGCCTCGGTGTCAGCCTCTCCTCTCCCTCTCCTTCGCCATCCCCTTCTACTTCTGCATCTCCTTCTCCAGAATCCCCGGGAGTGTCAATTCCCATTTCATCGTCCTGGTGAGCATTCTGGGACGTCGCGTTGGCGTCTGTTTGAGGTGGTGGCACTGCTGGAGGTTGTTGTTGCGGGGCTGGCTGCGCTTGCAGACTCACAGACTGTTGATGAACTTGGCGGTGGGGTTGTGGATGAGGCTGAGCGTGCTGGGGCTGCTGGTGTGGAGGTTGTTGGTGCTGTGGAGGTTGTGGTCTTGACTGCGGGTGTGGTTGATGATGAGCCTGGCTTTGAGACATCAAGCTACTCTCGTTATGCTGGGGTTGTACCTGTTGGGTTTTCTGGACTTGAACAGGGCGGGGTGGCACCGGTTGTGAAGGCTGTACTGGCTGCTGTAGGGCTTGGGCATGAGGCAACTGCGGCACGGATTGGGCGACCTGCTGTGGGACTTGCTGAACGGGCTGGTTCATCGGTTGCTGCAGGTAAGACAACGGGGTCGGAGGACCGGGCTGCGATGGCATCTGTCGTTGCTGGGTTCCGCGTTGTTGTTGTTGCTGTTGCTGTGCCTGTTGTTGCTGTTGTTGCTGCTGTTGTTGCTGCTGCTGCTGCTGCTTTTGTTGTTGTTGTTGCTGATGCTGGCGCACGGCCTGGACGGCGGCTTGGGCGTGCTGGGCATGCTGGGAAGTCTGGACGGACGTATGCCTCGAGGGTGCGTTAGGAAGGCTCGAGACGCTTGCACCGTTAGGAACGGGAGAGGTGGTATTCGAGTACAGGTGAGGAAAGGTCGGCGGTGGGGCCGGTTGTTGGGATTGATATTGTTGTGACTGGTACGGCGGAGTCGGGGATGGTTTCGGCGGCGTAGAAGAATGGTAGCCGCGTCTGAGTCCGCCAACGTGAGGAGGAAAGGTGAGTCCTGCGTGGCTGTGGTTGCTCGAGCCCGGCTGGACGTGGCCCGACATGGCGCGACAAGGATAGTGGCGACAATAACAACGACAACGACGAAGAACAAGGCGGCTGGGACGGAGGTTCTATACAACAACAACATACAACATACAACAGCCACAGTGACGAAACCGACAGTAGTCGTAAAATCCCTGGAACGGAGGACACCTAGCCGGGGGAAGGCGTGCAGACGTGGACAAGCATTTCCGATGGCTGGGCAGCGCTGCAAATACAAGAGAACGCCAGACCCAAGACAAGACACGACACGGTACGGCACGACACGACACGACACGACCCCACGTGAGGGTGCAGATATAGAGATGAGGCCGAGTGGGTGGTGGAATCTCAGGGTTCAACAACGGACGTGGTGTCTACGTCGTCGGCCCCGGGGGCTGGGCAGAGGCACGAGGTGCAAGTGTAAGTGCAAGTGCAAGTGCAAGCTTGAAGGTCTGTCAACACGCAAAGGTGTGATGGTGGCTCGGGTGGTGGGCTGCTCAAGATGGGTAAGTAGAGTACCTGGTAGCGTGGTGTAGCGGGTGTGCAGATATCACGATCGATCAACAGGACCAGAGAACCGGTGCCGAACTGGTGGTGTGGACTGTGGACAGGAGGCGACGGGCGAAGACGGGACAGGACACGAGTGTGGGTAGGAGTGTGGGAGGAGTCGGCTGGGTGTGTGTTGAAAAGAGAGAAGTGGGAATCGACCTTGGGCTTCCACCGTCAATTTTCTACTGTACCTAACCTCTCGCCTACCACCACCTGGAGGCGAGACAGGGGCCCCAGCGGGCCAAGCTGCCCCATCTAGCCCGTAAGCGGGACACCCCGTCAGTACCTAGGTACCTAAGACAGGCGAGAACAGGGAAGGGAAGCAAGGGACGCGAGTATGTACTCACCTAACCTGACCCCCCGAGTAGCGCCGCTCTAGAGCTACCTTCGCGACCTAAACATCTACTCGCAAGGCAGGCACCGACGCACTCAAAGCAAGATCAGTGAGGTACCTAGGTAATCTCGGGCCACCAACTTGATTCAAGTATTCGCATCAAGGTGGCAGGTAGGTGCCTGAATCTCTACTATCGTGGAGACCTTAAGCCAGGGGGCCAGGTACATTATGCACATGCACCACCAGCAGAGCAACTTAACCTTAGGTAAGGTTTGAAGGTGGGGTTTACTTCCAACTCCCCCACCAAGTTTGATACAATTCCAAGTTCCAATTTGCTTGCTCGCTTCAATTGGATACTATGCGTACAAGACGCACATTAAGATATTTATATCGAAACTGAAATGATCTTACAAACACAGAATATAATGGCAATCTGTACGACTACCTAGGTTTTAGTCCAATAGGTATGCCATTGCTACCGCAGCCCTGAGGCAAACTACCTATGCACGTGCCTGTACTACCGGAAGTAGTGCACAGGTGGTAAACTCCTCACTTTGGCAGCCCACATTATAATACATGGCAGGCATGTACAACCTCTTACCTAGGTGTGATGGTCTGAGACTCGCCGATGCTGCTGCTGCTGTGTCGCAGTGTGCGATTTCACCTATCGCGGGGTGCTCCGCCGCAGTGCCGCTTAGTCTCAAAAGAATACCCGTCTTGTCTAGGTACTAGCAACTAATATTATACATTTTGCGTAAATATGTAGGCTGAATGGATTTAGAAGTGTCTAGCAGCGGCTTCAAACATTACTAGTACCAAATCCACGTACCATAGATATATGGATCAGTTCGACGGCGAACTTGTTCGCTTTCCCAAGTGTTGAGTTGACGGAAAGCTTCAAATGGTAGCTACGCGTGCGCGTTTTAAGCTTAGTTGTATTTAACAAGCAGTTAACAATACCTTGGGACGTAGGACGTGCCCGTTGCTCCATATTGCCTAACAGAATATACTTTCGAAGTGTTATGTCGAGAGCACCTAGAACGTGAGAACGTGAGAACGTGAGAACGTGAGAACGTGAGTATGAACTAACCGAGGTGACCATGTTGAATACGTCAGCTGTCCTTCTTTCTTTCCCACTACCTCTTGTGCCGGATGGTTTCTCCGGGCACTCGATCAATAATAGCTCGTAAGAGACCCTCGCCCACTTCAGTCCAATTTGAACAAAACTTCAGTCCTCCTCAAGTCCCGTGCTTAGGGGGCATGTTACATGGCCCGTTGTTCGCACTGATTATTTAATCATTATTAACTAGAAGAAGTATTTTATTTATCCCATTCTGTCCCATAGCATAGCGAGACCCAAATGAAATGAAATGCACACAGCAGTAGTACAAATCATCATGATGTCTTAGAAGTTCAGGTGAGGGAGAACAAGTCAGTATTTCTTATTGTTTATTGTTTATACATATACCTAAATTGCTAAATGCGAATAGTTAAAGAGGGGAGATTGATGGAATTGAATGTAATTAACTAATGATATAGTCAGTTCTTTAAAGTGTAACGAAAATGCGGCAAGGAATACTGATGGCTAGTACTAGGGGGCTTAGGAACTTGAATCTACTCATCTTGATAGCTCAACCGTTATTACTTCTATCGAAATGATATCTGAGAGTACATGACCCATATTATGTATTCCATTGAGAGGACTTTATGCGATCATTCGTTTTTGAGATCAGGCACTAGGATCCTCCGTTGATACTATAACCCCATTTATGGAGACGCAAACAAAAGTCAACCCTTAGATTGCTCATATATGTTCTATATCGAAAGACTACTTCGTTGAAAATTTTCCATGATCGGTGACCTATGGGATATTCCACGAGCTACTATTTGATCATGCAACATGTAACAACAACATGGGTACTGACAGGACGAAATGACTCTACAATTTTACTTCTGACATATTGAATTGCACCGGTTCTACAATTGTTTCTATCATCATACACAACCCCTACAAGACTACAAGTACTACGTGACAAGCAAGAAAGTTTTAGTAACTAGGTCATTGTATTTATTCTACATGCTCACAGGCATTTCGCAAGTCGTAGTTAGAACTATATCATGTATGACAAGCCTATAGAGTAGACGATAATGTCTCAAATCGGACGAATGGGACAAGCCCACTCTGCAGGTCATGTACGAGACGCCGATAATTAGACATGAGCACCTGTTATACAACTTTGTAAACTAGTTACTCGTAGTCTCAATACCTATCTTGAAGAGCGCAATAAGACGAGCAGGGGGTTGTTGGTGAAACTCAACGGGTCGATGTATCAAAACTTCTTCCTCTTTTTAGGAAGCCCTCAGGACTTGTTCAGTCGAAAGATTAATCCTCTCTTGGTGTCCCCGTTGCTACCTACTTTGCTTACCTAGATAGACAATATAGTTATCTTCGATGAATTATCAACGCAGGAATTGATAAATGAAAGGGGCGGGTCAGACTATCAAACTCGCTGTACCGTTCTTCGCGCAGCAAGATGCTGGCTCCAGAGTTGAAGCTTTCTGTTTCCTCCCTCAGATTCTAAATATGGGTGATTATATTTTAGAATGTGCCCTAGGTAATCACACGATGCACCATAACCTATATCAAATTCGTGACCTTATTCAATCCATCACCTCCTTATTCGAATAATAAAACTCGCATGTTGTTCCAAAGCCTATGTCTATCTAATTGTTGGCTCTAACTACTACCTGTGTACTCTACCTGGTGTGACTTTCAGATGTTACAGTTTCGCACATCGGGATCAGCAAGATTACGCAGTGCTATCATTCAAATGCATATCTAGCCATGCTTCGCAGTCTATGCACTTGGATATTTGCAATATGTTTGGTAGTAGCCACCGAAACGCTCAGTTTACTTCGATACTCAGCAAATTTCAGTTATCTTTGGTCTGTGTTTGTGATAAGCTACAATGAAGATAGCATGGCTGCCTTCCATAACGATGCATTTGCTACATTATTTGTGTCCCGTGACACATGTTGCACACTATGTGACATGATGTAGATAAATCCCCTCTATGCATTTATGTTATTAGCAGTACCCTCAGCAGCGTTCTCCATATTTGATGTTAGATACTTTGTTTCACAAAGGGGATCTAAAATGGTTACTAACACGAGTAGGAAGTAATATTCGGGCAGGGCCAGCAACTGACTTGCAACATACCATTTCACGGTCCGTGTCTCTATAGGATTTACGAAAATACCCGATAATTATGGCTGAATCTCATTATACAGCATCCCCAACGTTGGAATGATCTACAGAGCATCAGCACCGCACCTTGGTGTCATAGTGCCTCTCATCACTATTGTTACCATTCAACAATGTGTCTGTCCTTCGTTTTCGACCGATTAGTCTACGTCCAGGACACATAATTCCAGTTAACCATGAGCTTACAGACTACGTGATCAGCTATTGATAAGGTAACACTAAACAGCAAGCGAAAGCTTGGTCTATGCTGGTATGTTGTTCCGAAAAGCGTCGTATTAACCTGTCCCTATTTCTTTACCTCTTTGCACCGAGTCTAGGGCCACAAGAATAACTATACAAAGACGTAATTTAACTCTCTATTTTGACTTCTCAGTTTCTTTCCCATACAAAATGAAACTCTCATTCGAATGTAGGTAGTCAGGCATACAATACACAACTCGCAACCCTGAATGTTACGAGCATCCAGGCTTACACTACTCGGAAGAGTGATGGCACAAGGGTACGCAAGGAAGATATCTAGGATTAATTCTATGAGATGAGTAAACTTTCTACTGTGATAGATGTTACTCAGATCTTCAGAACGAGCTACGTACTGTGACAGAAACTGTTGTAACTACCTAAGTAGGTAGTCAGGTGACACTAGCATCTGCCCAGCTCTATCATAAGCGGCTAAATTACTCGTTGTGAGATGATGATTTTGCGTAGATGAAAGTCAGCAATGAGCCGCATTTGATCCCTTCCGCAGAAATCTATAGTCGTTTAGTGATGCAATGAACTTATTGGACCTTGACAAGTAAGCCTCGTACTCTGACTACAAAGCTCACATCGCATCAAATGTGAGAACGAAGCATTTGTACCATCAGCTTCTCTTAGGTTGCACATTACATGATTTGTGGCATCACGGGCCGCAGTCAGCTGAAGGGTCACACCGTACATCCAGAGAGAGAGCTGATGTCAGGTGATTTCGCCTGTGTCGCCCATCTTCTAAAGAGCCCCAAAGTCCCAATTCCACCCCACGTGGAGGTAAGAGGGAAGTACCATGTGGTGACGAAAGCGTTTACTAGCTGGTCGTGTAACACACCATCGATTAGGTAGGTACTTAGTAAGTAGCTACAGCTAACAGCTTGCCAAAAGGCCAAAGAACTGTGCAACGATAAACATCACAAGGTGGCACGATGATAGGCAAGAGTAGAGGTAGGTAGGTACTTGGGCATGTAGGTAAGCAAGCAGCCTGCAGAGAACAGCGTAGAACAGCGTCACAACCGGCATCGCCGACCCAAGACTACGACGTCGGCGTTTCGCCTAGTCCCGTTTTCTGTCTAGGTAGGATCTGCGTCGCAATGCAGCTGCTATCATCATGCAACGCACGACGAGCCTAGGTACATAAGGGCTTATACTAAGGTACTTTAGGTAGTATGTAGGATTCTCCCCTATCTGGTGTGTGGGATTTGATAGGCTCCCAATCGAGGAACTGCATCGCTGAATAATTACTTAGTGCTTTGGGTAATGAGTTACCGACCGACGTGCTGGATCTCTGCCAATGACCTTTTGCCTGGAGAGAGTCGCATCGATGGGATGGGCTACCTACACGCATGGTACCATCTGTCGTACAGATGGATGGGCCGGTTACCGATTCGCTAACCTCCGGAGAGCGAGAGATCCGGCAACCTTCACACAAGTGCCGTGCCATGTCGTAAACGCTTTCATACAGCAGATGTATTCTACCTGCTGCGCCAGCGACAGCCAGCATGTTGACTTCGGTGGCTGATTGTGTGTTTTCTCTTACTGCACGAATGCCGATCGATACCGGTGATTCAAAAGATCTGGCACCATTCTGAAGCCTCATACACATTTCCCAACACATGGTTTTGAGAAGATCCAGACTGCCTTTGGGACATCTCATGACCGCGTCCCGGGGCAGTACACTTGCACGGAAACGTGGCAGGTGATACAGCGGAAATACAACCAAGCGCAAAACCCCCGCCTGTTGCGGGATATGCTATCATCTCCATGATCATATCACCATATCTAGTGGGTACCACAAAGACCCGTGCTGGCGAACTGAAAATTGACATAATGGTCTTTCCCTCGCATGCAACGTTCGCATGCCGGAGAGGAGAACCACCCTACATTAGATGATCTAGTCTTGTCAGAACACGTATGTAAACACGGACGCAGGGGGTGAAAGGACGGGCTCGGACGGGGGCAAGCAATGTGAGGGCAGTGTTAAAATTCGAGTGGGAATACCGATCAGGTAATCTACCCCGAAATCTATGATCACCGCCCCGTAGGGCTGGCCCTATGAAAGACGTGCGCGAAGCTTATTAGCCGCCCGCCTGTTCGGCGCAGGGGTGACTGCTACCAACAACCAGCCCCCCTTGTCTGCTCCCCCCTTGCATTGGATGGCGACAATGATGGGAAGAACAGCCCTATGACAAGCCCACCAGCCCACAAACAGGGGGAACAAAAGCCAGGCTACTGATCCAAGCCTAGCGCCGTCTTGGCTCGACCATCAACATTCCTTGTCTATGTACTTTGGAGTCGAATCGCGGTAAATCCGTATTGCGCGTATTACTAGTCTGGCATGCAAGGAACTTCCCCTAATCTGCCATGTCTGGGCAATGAAACGCAACTTTCATTGCCGTAGCCTTCTCTTCTGAGTGATTTGTTCACCGCAATGATGAGCTCACCTCTGTGCTGTGCCGCCATTTCAATACCAGGTTTCATACCGAGCTCTGTCGGGATGGTTGCTGTTTGCAGCAGGCAACAGCACTCGGCAAGAGTTGCGAGGCGGTGAGCCTTCTCGTACATGGGAGCCAAAAGGCCATGAGTGGGGAAGCCAATGACGGTATTACAAGCATCTGGTCATAGACCACAGTTCTGTCCCCTGCCAGCCCTGCCACGATGTCCTTAGTTAGTTGGGGAGTTTGGGCATGTACCGGTACAACATCCCTACTCTTGGGTCAGTTCTGTCGGATTCCGCGTTTGTGGGAGGTATGGCACCAAGTAGGCTGGAGGCCAGAGTAATGCCAACTGCTTGGCTTATTCAAGGTTCTCTATGTCTAGACCAGTTCCCCAATGTAACGATTGTACTATCGTTTTTTCAATGCTGAGCCTGCCGCTGCGTCTATGGATGTACACGAGTAATAGCTCTAACCAACCGTTTAAACACCTCCATATGATAAATCGTATACAATGATTTGTTTCATAGCTATGAGAAGCACAAGCTAGGTAACATGGGCTTAATGAGAAATAAAATCCGCCTCCTGTATTCGTAATAATTATTGATGCGTGGTGGAGGCGATGATGCATAGCATCAAGCACCCGCCAGAAGGAGCGAGCCTTAAACGAAAATTGTTTACTGACGCTGAACCAGCGCGTCATGTATAGAACCAGCTTAATCTAGAACTGTGTGCGATCTCGCGCACTATGAGTTTTCTCTTCTTTTTCTCTTGCGGCCGCCGGGTTGAGTACCTTCATCGCCGACGAAGTGATTCTTCTCGATCTGGTGCTGCCGCAAATTATCCCGCCGATTCTTGTATTCGGAGTTGCAACCCGGATATGGGCACTTGAAAATGGTAGGCGGGTTCGTCGAATGTTGCATCTTCTTGTGCTTTGCCATACTGCCTTTGAACCATTGCGGGTCGCCTTTTGGCCTATAACCGCAAATCTCACAGCGCTCGTTTGCTTCCACTTTCTGTCCAGACGAAGCTAGCGTGGAAGACCCCGAGGCTTCATTCTCCTCACTTTGAGCGTTGGAGGGAGGCGTGGGTCGGTAGACATTGGAGATTGAATGATCGGGAGGCGCGTCCGACACAGGTGTAGGGGAGATAGTATACTCGCTGGGGGTCTCAGAGGCATGACTCCTTATCGGTGGAGGTTTCGGACTGTTGGAAGGCAGCTGCGCCCCTGGAGGAATCGAGTGAATAGGCAAACCGATAGGCGAATCGAATCTTGGCACTTCTTCGGGTCTGCCCTGCTGATCCGAGCCGGGAAATATTGGGTACATCCAATTAGGTGTGAAATTGTCTACCCATGGGTAATGAACCACGGGATAATCTGGATGGGCCCCTTGGGGTATCTGGGGCTCGCGGAATGAATTTTGAATCATACTATCAACAAGTGATATACCAAGCGAATGATATTCCATCCGCGACCGATTTCCCGGCTGGGAATAGACTTGGTTACAGAAGCCCCGGACTTGAAGGTCATACTGGTCCAAATACTCATTTGATGTGAAGTGGTTCTGCAGAGCACTATTAGCGGAAGCGGGATGGAATCAATTGTGCTAGAAATAACCGTAGAAGAAGGCCTTGATGGCATGATGGTTAAGGGAGTGAGGTGAGAAGATGGGATGTGTCTGCATACCTTCCCTGCTCGTATGAGCTCAAGCTCAAGTTTTCGGATCGTGCCATAATATCCTGCCCGGCAACTCTGTCCAATGCCTTTCAACTTTTGCAACAGGTCCTCAGTGTCATGGTACGAATGACATAGATCCTGGACAATGAACGAGGATGTGATTGTAAGAGGTGTGTGTGCCTGTAGACTGGGGTCATTTGAGGTCAGGTGTAGAGACCAAAGATTCGAGTTAAGAACTTCGGTAGGCTGTTGAGTGCTGCCATTCAGCATCGTGATCTCAAGTTCTGTCTTCTCGTCAGCCTGTGCCTTGAAACCGAAACGCAACGAGGGTTGGGAGGTCACTGACCGTCCAAAAAGTTTTGACCAGTAACAACGAAGATATCAGTGGTTGCCATAGTCGCAGAGCTGCTCTGATACTCTATTTCCTTACCCTTGTTTCCTGGTAACCTGTTTGTCGCTCGTGCGGATTGTCCTCGAGGATCTTGCTGATGTTCTTGCCAGATAGTTGTCACGATCTGGTAGTAACTATCGCGGTAGGTTGTGTCGAAAAGCGTACTGTAGGTGATAGCTTGATCATATAGCTTATGCGATATGGTCATTAGGTTGTTGCCATAGAGTACCAAGGACATGGAATATATGACGTGAATGAAGCATAAGTATTCGAGTGGATCCGGTCGAGCATCATGGCTTTGGTATATAATTCGTTTCAACTTTGCAAGACCTGCCGAAGCAACTGTTCTCGGCGTCTGTTTAATAAAAGATTCAGCAAGTGGATTACTCTGCATCCTGCCAAGTCTTGACACCGAAGCAGAAAATTGTTCCCCTAATGCCCCCATGACTTGTTCAATCAACGTCTTGGTATCGGAGCCCGTAACTTGGGTTCCAAGAAAGCCTGGCTGAAGGGCTGTCTTCGTGTTGGGATCTGTGAACATCATATTGACGGACGTGTCGAACGAAAATTCTGTATTGATGGATGATAACCACGAAAAACTGTCCTTTGGATCATATGAGGACGTGAGAGGGTCTGATAGCAGTCGAGGTATCGCAGAAGATAGTTGATCATCTAGAGGAAATTCTGGCAGACATCTCATCGTAAAAAGACTAGGGTCTTTTGGGCAGGCAAGGCCATCCAAGCACCTCTCCTTGCCCGATTTAACAGTTTCTTGAGATGTCATCGGATGGGTCTCAGCACTCAAAGGTGTTATGGGCGAAGCAACCTCGGCCTCACGGCCAGATACCGTGGTCCACATGGTTGACGCTTTGGAGCCCGCGCTCCACTCAGCACTCCAAGGCGTGATTGGAGATATAGTATGTGATGGTTGAGCAGATGTACTTGGAGATAAGTAGGACGTGCGAGGTTTACTTCTGTATTGATCAAGTTGGGTGTTGAGAGCTAACGATGGTCGTCGTCCTCCACTCTCTACTGCTCTTGTAGTCGTCTGAAGCACGTCTGGGGTTTGTGGTGATTCTCGTGGCTTCGATAGTGAACTCGGTGGTGGCGATAATGGTGTTTCGATACACGATCCCAATGAATCCATCATATCGGTAGAATGAGTGTTGTAGTTGACTGCATCAAGCTCAACCCGAGGTCGTAATGATGTCGAGTCTAACTCTAATAGTTCCGTGCCATTCAACTCTAGCACAGGTTGTTCTTGCTCAGCTGTTTCCCTCGTTTGCGCGTGATCAGGTGGATCGGAACTGTCGACTAGCAGTGATTCATAGCTTGGGGGACCAAAACGAGCACTGTATGTAGGTAGACTTGGGGCCTCTCGCCGAACTTTGGGACTGCCGACGTTGGAGAAGAAGTTTTTGGCCATGTTGATGATGCGTCTTCTTTTGGTAGGTTGTCCAAGACAGCAAGTGCATTGCTTGTCGTTGAAACGCTCGACTTTCATGCATTCGTAGCAAACATATTCGCCTGTTGTGAGGTGTTGGCATTTTTCTAGATGCCTTAGCATTTCTTCGTGCTCGTCAAAGCGTTCGCCGCAGCGTAGGAGAGGACATCGTAACCGCTCGCTCGCCGCCATATGAACAGATCTGTTTCGTCTTACAGCCGCCCATACGATGAACCTCTGTTTTGCGCAATCCTCCCCTAATGTAATCTCGCGAGATCTGTAGTTGTTAGTAGCTATGGTGCGAAGCTGACAGCGAACGGGCTTACACGCATGAGATAGGAGGCCGAGTGCGGGAATCCGACCGGGAGCTCGACTGCGAAGATCTTCTGGTATGCGAGTGTCCGTCCGAGAGCGTAGTGAAGGACCGACCCGGCCTCGAGTCCGTGTCAACAGGCTCGTCGTGTGCCGAGTCTGACCTGGATGTGGCAAGACTTTTTCTGGGTTGCATGATGAAGGGAGTCTACACAGAGCGCAAACATAGGCATGAGAAAAGAAGGGTCTCACGCAGTAATTTAGATCACAACCTACCCATGTCTTTATTTTAAGGATCTAGAGTAGATATCAACTTCATGGAGGATGACGATGGTAGGACTTTTGGACATGGGTCAGTGGTACCAGTACATCGGCCCAGGACCCGCGGCCATGACCGCAGGCCAGGGAACAATACTATGTACATCCATTGGTGAGCAGGCTCCCTCTGGCATAGATCCCGTGCGCTATAGTCAGAGGACCCTACATAAGTCTTTGGTCGCGCACCATGATGCACAGGATGAGCACGCTGGTGGAGTTGGGGTCCGAAAACGACTCCCAAAATCAACTCGGTGAGGTACGCGGCAGGGGTAGGCAACAAGGCAGACAAGGGTCGCTCAGTGCGCCTCGTCGCCGAGCTGAGTGGCAGTAACGAGTGCTGACTGCAGGACTCGGGATCTGTCCAATCACAGCCGGGCATCTTATACTGGTGGTTCCGGAGCCAGAAGAGCAGAAATCGTCGACATGAGGTTGTTCGACGTCCTCTTAGTTTAACATCCAATCCTGAAATGAAACCCTCGGCTTTGGGCGTATTGCACGCCAGAGAGAAGAACGCGAGAACACTTCTAGTCGTTGGCTAGTCGGGAAGACCACGACTTGGCGGCATATGCACATCGTGAAACCGCATATCTCCGTCCTGACTGCGACCGTTCGTCCTAAGCTCGTCATTGGAGGTCTCTACGCTCGAAGCTGAACCGAGGAGATGAGAGAAACCTCCACCTACGTGATAAGAGCAGGCAGACAGGACATCAAGCAGAGACGGGCTGAAGTGCTGATGGCATCCAAGCAGGACTCAAGCATTGCAAACTGTGCGGGTTGCTCATTGCTGACAGAGATGTCTCTCTTCTCCAATGCGGACGGGGTCGAGGAGACAGGAGACAGGAAACAGGAAACAAGTCTAGAACGACTTGGACGACAACACCGAGAAGTTCGTAGGGAGTCATAGGACTAGGACGGAGACATAGGACCATCATCGTGGCCAGTGTTGTCGTGAGTACTAACCACCACCTGGATATCTACTTACTTACTATGCCAACCTAAGTAAGGCGAATAGGGTCGGAGGCCACCTGAGAGGGTCACCACTGCCAACCAGTGGGTAGACTATGGCCCGGTCAGGACTAGGTAACAAGGACGCCAAAATGCCTGCATGGAACCTAGGCACGTCGAGCAAAGTGCTTACCTACTACTACTAGTCAGTCAGCACATACAACATGAACAATTGGAGACGTGAGGCTTGGTAGGACTTCTGAATACCTACCTGACGGCCCCCCATAGGCCAGCTGTATAAGTCAAGAGGTATGGAGGTGCCAAGGTCGCAGCATTTCTTCTTAATTCCAACCTGAGAGCTGCGCATATGTAATACTGCTGTATGCTAGCAGTTGTAGAAATGAGAAACAGGATGGCTGGTGGAAATTAGAAGGTGATGGATGTTAGGTAGACCCTCACTAGGTAGGTAGCTACGCTGAGAATACACACACACACTTTTTGGACAATGGAATGCGTGTGCCCTACTTCGGTGGGCTAACTCTCGCCTGATGATGGTACAAGATTGAAGCTTTCTGGCTTGTATTGTTTAAGCTACGTACAATCTCGGAATACCTTCCTTTCCGAATCTTCCCTCCCCTTGATTTACAGGATGAAGTTGTAAGAGTAGGAAACTTGGGTGGAGAAGTAGATTTGTCTTGTGGGCGTAGGGAGAATTTGCTATTCTTCATTCTACGGTTCAATTATCAGAAGCGAACAACAGGGCCTCGTGCTTGGTGATAACTTAGACAAGGGCGCTCGTTGCCTGTTGGTTGCCGGCGTCGGTCGGCAGCGAACCCCGCGACCGTGGATTCCGACGAGCAGATTGTTATACCACTTACGTCGACTCTGTTTCAAAGCCCCCCCCCTCGATGCCCTCGACGCCCTCGACGCCCTCTCTCGCCTCCGTCATGTGTTGGAATGGTTGTTTCAAGTTGAAACGACAGGGCCTCGCGATTGGCTGTTTTCGGACGCTGCCCCTCGCTGCCCCAGGGAGGATCTCACCATTTTCAACCCCGCGACTATGCCGGATAAGCTGGGACGGCGTTCATGGCGAGCATGGCACGATCCACTACGCCCTGACGAGTAGAAAGCGGCGCTTTTTTCTGACAATTGTCTCCTGATTGCCGATTTTCATCGACCGTCGGCGGGGATCGACAATGGACTGGCACGAACATCCCCAGCCGAACCCACGGCGGGAACTTGACAGGCGAGACAGGCGAGGCAGGCAAGACAACAGGAATAGAGGGTAATCAATCGTGTACGCTCTTGAGTAGAAGTCGTGTGTTCAGCAGGTTTCCAACCCCGTCTTTGCCACCAAGCCAATCAATCACATGAAGCAATCTAGGATTCCGGACTATGGATGGAAATTCCGACCTAATATTTGTTTTTGCGAGCACTCATTTGTCCCTCGAGATATGGAGGCGACAGGGAAGGTATACTGCGGGCTAGCCCGTGAAATAAGGGTGAAATAAGGGTAGATAGAGTCTGTGCGGTCGTCGTCGACGCGTGGCATCCTTGCTGTGCCTTTTTGGTGTACTTACATGGACTGAGGCGCCCGATAACCTGCGCGAAGCCTCGACTAACCAGACCGGCACCGCAAAATGTTCTATCAATACATTCTAAGTAAAACGATCAAAGAATCAAAGCGGCCAACTTAGTCCCCCGAGCCCATGTGATCAAAGGTCCAGCCCGGTAGCGGTTCGTTTTGTGCCAGACCAGACCAGAGCCGAACCGGCGCGGCCCAGTTGGACGTATGGGAGGACGACTATTGCATCTCATTCGCTCCCGCGGCTTTTCTTATCTAGCAGATAGCCAGCCCTCGCCAGCCCGAGCCCAGTCCTGAGGTTATCTCGCCCTCCTTGACGCCAGTCTCTCTCTCTTGGGCGTGGCTTTCAGGGGACCTGGCGACTGGCGACTACGAAAACAGCGAAGTTCGACTGCGGGTTTATCTCGTGCTGCACATGGTATGTCATACCGCAGGATCGTCTCAGCAGCAGTAGCACCATCGCTCCAAACAGCACATATAACCACAACAACGGGCCCTCCTCGTCGATCAACGGTTTTTCTAGCCCACTTCCCTGTTTCTCCCTGATTATCTTTCTAGCCATCTGGTCCATTCTCTCTGCTTAACCTTGACCATTCAAGCTTCAATTACATATATACCCCTCCGTTACATGAATCCTTCTCCGCGTTGAACGCAGCGACAACAGGTTGTTGTTCCTTACACCCCGCAATTTGCCCAGTGTCGAGACTCGAGGTCGTCGATATTCTATATTCTATACTTACTTACCCAATATTCTCCGTCTTCTATTTTTATTCCAGATTGATCCTTGCAGCCGTTGTGCCGTCCTGTTCGACCGGCAGATAGTGCATGTCGCCGGCGTGGGATTCCAACGACCCGGGTACGAATTGCAAATACTACTACGAAGAGTTTTTTTTAATTAAATCCGACGGTCCGCCTCAGGGTTCCATGTGCATTTACAACCCATCTGGTCCCTAGGTGCATTCCCGTACCGGTAGTCCCCAACTCGCTTACCAGTCACCATGCGACAATGGCCCACGTGCCAGTAATACGCGAACTAGACCTCAACACATATTTCCGCCATGATAGCATGATTCAACGAGTGAGCGCGGTGCCCGGTCTCAAGACCAGCACTGGTGAGTCCTAAGCTTTTCCTTCCACTCAACCTATGTTGTATCGTGTCCAATTGAGCGGTACTCAATTGGATAGTACAAGCCAATGCGCCCCGAGGTCCATTCCGATTTAAGGTTTCCCTTCACCTTGTGAAGATTTCAATCTTCGCATACTTGACTAAGCCTGCTATATCGCCTTTCGGATGCGCAAACTTAAAGTTGAGTTTTGGGACGCATCAACAGCCTCTTGTAAAAGGCGCGCATAACTCGACATCTCGGAAATAACGAATGCTATTTCAGCCTTCTCCAACTTACCTACTTGGACCAATGCTCACTCACGACTGTGATTAGCCTTTTTCATCTTCTTGCGAGCCAACCTTGTCGCAAGCTCCTCGGGCTTATCTACACCCATCATGGACCCTATCTCGTCCACCACACTACCGTCACCAGTCCCATCCCCCCTGGAGGCAACGACCAATAAGCCGCCGCCGACAAACACCATACCCAGCAACGACGAACCGCCTCCCCTGTCCACCCGTCTCCTCGACGCCCAAACCGACAAAGAAGATGCGTTACGTCTCATCGCCGACTCCATCGCGCAGCAACGGCAAACCTGTTCCTCCCACCTCGTCTTCCACCCGTTCCTCCTCCCGCCCTTAGCCGCCGCCCTCGCCGGCGCATACCAGTATGCGTGGGTCTACCGCCAGGACATCGGCACGACCCTGCTGATGATCTGCGGCGTCGTCATGACCTACCTGCTCGGCATCCGCTACGTCACCGGCGGCTACATCCAAGCCGCCGAGGACCTCCGCTGGTCGTGGCTGAGCCCGACCTCGTCGCCCGACCCCGCGCCGTCGGAGCAGGACCTGATGCTGGGCGTGCACTTCGGCAAGCAGCTGATCGGGGCCCTGGTCCTGCGCCTCGAGCCCGCCCCCACCCCGGCCTCGAACAACGGCGGCGGCAGACGACGGTCGCGCGGCTCCTTCCTCCGCGGCGGACGCGGCGTCATCCGCGCCTGGACCGTCAAGCTCAAGTATCGCGGCCAGGGCGTCGGGCGCGATCTCCTGCACGAGGCCGTGCGCCTCACCCGCGAGCGCTGCGGTCGCGAGGCCGAGGTCGGCTTCGCCGCCGAACATGCGAATAGCCAGATGTTCCTCCCCGAGACTTTCAATTCGCCGTTCAGACGCAGCGAGCGCAAGGCGGCGAAGAGCTTGGACAAAGTGCTTGCGGACTGGGAGGGTACGAAGCGGAGGAGGAAGGCGTGAAGGCCATGCCGAACTCTGGTCGTCGTCGTATGGGAGGGATGACGTATAAAGTCTCAAGTGCCAGGAAGAAGGAGGTCACTTTCATATCGAAAAATTACCGATCAAAGTTGATTTTTCGAAGGCTGCAGGGTACAAAGATCATAGAGGGTTTCTTTCCTTCTGATCTACCCACCATTTCATCCACCTACATTTCCTTGACACCGGCTTTTTGGATGGCGGCGTTTCGGGTCAAGATTCTGGAGGGGCATATGGTGCTTGCATAGAGCGATGTGATTTTCAAACATATACCCCAGGTCCTCTCGTTTACTGAAGCGAAGCAGTTAAGATCTATCTATACAGTCCTCCCATTTTGATAAGCACCTCCTTATGCCCATGACTTGCTGTGCCTGTCACCCATGTACATGGCCTTTCCTTGCTTCATTTAGGAACGGACGATTTGCACCAATGATGCAAAATAGCAATTAGAGAACGCAGTCGTGGGTATCATTCAACTAGTGAGTAAGGCTAATGGCAACAGCCTGCATGTTATAGAAGCTGATTTTTCACCTTCCAGCCCTTCCAGTTCCGAAAATTCATTTGAGCATGTCTTCTAGCCCCGCAGACAATTGTAACCGAGCATAAGAACGCAAAAACATTGCAAGATCCTCCATCAGTTGTATGTAAGCAGGCTATGCTTGAACGCCGTTCGACAGTATTGAGATCCGATATCGTGCAGTTGTAACACAAAGAAACTATTATCCACTCAACAAGAGTATATACCCTTACAAAACTCGTGGATAGACACAGAACGAGATTCAACGCGCGGCTTGGCCGCGCGGTTTCGCAGCACCAACAGGCTTGACATCATCAAAACCGTAGATGGGTCGACCCTGGCGTCTGAGGGAATGCAAGACCTATAATAATGGCTTATTGTTAAACAAGGACTGTTAGTGGACAAACACACAAGAAGGACAGCCTAACTTACGTCGTTGATTGTAACTGTCTTAGCCTGTCGGTACTCGGTGTAGGTAACACAATCGCGTAATATCTGAGCGGGAGTGCACGTGTCAGCGAGGGCGAAACCTCGTATGACTCCATCCATTAGTAGGCATTGGCTGTGGCGCATACCTCGGAGACACGCTGCTTCACAGCTTGACGAATATCGTCGTATATACCGGCACTGATGCGCTTCACACCACCACGGCGGGCAAGACGTCTGTCGAGCAAGTGGTCAGTAACCGACAGAAGGCCCGGCTCGCGACTTCGAGGACAATGAGCATTGCCTACCGAATGGCCGGTTTGGCTATAGACGAAAAAGTGTTAGCATGCGGCACCCGCGATGTGTGAATATACTATGTAGAACGTCTCCACATTATTGTTCAGTTCATGTCCAGTCACGAGCGCAACTTACTGATGCCGTTAATGTTGTCCCGGAGGATCTTTCTGTTTGGTGTTGCGCGTAGTCAGCAATCAGCCTCATCCCATGTCGCAACATGGCTCCCCGATTGAGTAGCATTTGTATCTTGTACCTGTGTCTCTTGATACCCTGTTGCACGATTGCGGCGCAATGTCAGAAATCTCCATCCAACCACGCAAGGTGAGTAGAGTAATTAGGTGCATGCGCGTGAGCGTGCACGGGGGAAATGAGATTGAGTTTACGTACACCTTTGCCACCCAGCCCTTTGCCGGACACCTTGCCCAGGCCTTTCGAGCCCTTTGCGCCTCGAGGATCGACCTTGCCGGCCATGGCGGATTTGCGCGGCTTCTTCAATAAGGTGTTGTGAGATGGTGGATGTTGGACAGAAGCTTGAGTAAACTAGGTTGGTACTTTAGCCGTGAAGATGGAGTGTGTGGAGAGTGGTGCAGAGTGAACATTGGGGCGCCTGGGCAGCTGGACCCAAATCACGTAGCTCTCGAGGCTCTCTGGCGTTACGCGGTAAGGCAAGTGGGGTCATGGACCCATAGCCATACCTTACCTCGTGGGCCACTGGACCCGGCTCCTGGCGAGCAGGCCCTGTCCCGTTTGGCTGAGGTGCTTGACATCAGAGGGGCAGGAACCCCCGTAGCTTACACCTAGTCGAGCTAGAGGCTTGACTACTTGTCAGTCTCATGTGAGACAACCTCAAAAAGTAAGTAATTCGAAGTGCTCGTCAAAACGCTGCGTGAGATCAAAATGCTCACAAAAGTGGTCGAGCTGCAAGCATCACGGCATATTGATTGCGTGCTTAGTATTACAGCAACAGCAACAGCTTATTTTGACCAAATTTCCTAGGTGTTTCACAGAAATGAATAGTTCGCGGTTGAAAGTCCTTGATCCGCCTTGGACTTGAATCTCCCACACCATGAAAACCAGCCATTTTGTTGCACCAAGCCAATGTTAGACGGATTCGCACAAGAGTTGGATGCTCAACAGCCACTTTTTGCTTATTGAGACAAAGCAAGCATCATCCAGTCACCGGTGAGAGCTAAGCATACGCATAGCGCACCGCCACTCAGATGTCTAATATGGATGGTATTGACCGAGTTGTCGGCTTGCAGATGAGCTGAGTATGAGTCGATGTGCTCTTGATGAGGTGGTGAGCAGGCTGGACCTGAGAGGTTCAATCATCAATGTACCATCCACGTCTGTATCGTCACCGGGACAAATAGCCCGGCCATACTGCCAGAAATGAACAATATCAACATCAGCTCATGACTATCCCCAACCATGTGGTCTCTATTTTAGATTCGTTCCTTGCCGTCGGTTTCGGACTGATCTGAGACAAGTCGCTCCTGTCGTACTAAAAGGCAGTCGGGGACGGAGATCGAAGGTCTGCATTCTGATTCGAGAACAAACGTTGATCGGCAATCGAGCATAGGTACCATACATACAGCCAGCCGCAAAACAAGAGCAAGGTTCACTGCATTGACGTGCCATCGCTTTGGCTCCTACGTACATGCATACACACACACACAACGACGACAGAGCGAGGTCAGCTGCCGTAACGCTGACAAGTCGGGTTGGCTGATTCCACAACTTCCCTGGTCCTCAACGCAACCCTCCCCGAATCCTCATCCCATCCAACGGTGCTTCCGTGCATGAAGCTGTGTAACCTTGCTAGAACCGTCCGACCCGTGCGCCAACCGAGGTACAAGAAACTCCCAGCGAAGAGAAGAGAAGTACTCGTACAAGTGGTCAGCTTATCCTCTTCAGGCAGCGTTGGCTAGAATGTACTACTACATACCTTACAATAAGCGCGCGATCCCGCGAGCCTGGCGGACGCCGAGGGCTGCTGATCATCAATCACCGCGTTTCAGGCTGTCAGCCGGAAAGCGGAGGATGCTGTTGCTGTCAAGTAGATGATTACGGCAATGTTGCCGGAGGATCTCATGCTACTTGCGTCGTATCATCAGGCAACTCTCAAGAGTTGGCTACAAGGGTCATATTGGTGACTCGAAGCGTTCTCCATAGACCCTTGGGTATGGCATACGAAGCGAGCAGACTGTACAGGATCCCGTTTACGAACATCCATGATGCAGTGCAGATGGTGGAAATGCAATGGCATGTGTGACAAAACCGTCGATATCAGACCTTCCAGCCGAACAAGTTTTAGTCATGACCCTGAAATCGGTACCATTCGCATGCTTACTAGTTGTTAATGATTTCGACCGGCCAGATTGTTGTAGTTTTACTTGTATTGCGCTATCCTAGATTAATATGGTATATATTCATGACGTCTACGCTCTCTAGTAACGAGTGGCAACGATATCCAGGTAAGTTTACCGAACGCTGAACTCGTGATTGAGATATCGAAACATGTTCACTGCCCCAAAATGTAGCGAGTACATGTGGTTAGAAATGAGTAAATGGATTGCTTCGGCCCATGCAGTTTTGACACAGCAGATAATCTAACTTGTCTCCTCGATGGTAGATATGAAGGTGGCTTCGGAGAATAAGCGGCCCGTCTCTGTGATTTCTTCATCGCCAATCTTCAACTTCAGTGTCACAGTGTTTTGCGGAGCAAACTTCAACCGACGTTAACTCATGAGAACTCCTGGGGGGTTAAGATTTGGTGGTAACTTACCTGGTAAATGTATGGCTTCGTACCAGCCGCGTTGGCGACGATTGTCTTCACAAAGCCGGGAACCTCTGCCATAACATCGACACAATCTAACTTCTCAGTAGGGCCTTCGATGGCCGCTTCGATCGTCTTTCCATCTTTAGACGCGCCAGACCAGGTGAACTTTGTCTCAAGTGGCTCAGCCCAGCCAGTGACTGCGTCCTGCTTTGTCTTGGTGTGTACGGCTTGGCATGTGGTGCCAGCCGTGACGATCTCACCCTTCTTGACGATTCCACCGACGGCTACCTTTGTTGACCCGTAGGAAGGAGGCGTCGTGTACTCCATAAGAACCGCAGAGTAATTTGGGCCTTGGAAATCCAGGAAGTTCCACTGCGCAGCAGCATGGTGGGGCTTCATACCCTGCAGACACATGACGAAAAGAGCCTTTCCCTTGAAATCAACCGGGCCTTCTGGTGTTACGATGCTTCCCTCGGCATCACATCTAGGCCAGAAGGCGTGCCTCATAGAGCCCCAAGGGTTGTTGAGGTCTGTGCCGTATAGGGTTCTGCCATCCTTACCGGCCACAAAGCCAGGGGTAGTTCTGGTCACCTTGAGATTGACGATAGATCGCTCGTCGTTCATAGACTTGATCGTGTAGGACGTTCCATCCTCCGACAGCTCAACGGCGCAGTCTTTCGCATAAAAGGAAGTTTTGTCGTCGCTGAAATCGTAGTCGGTCAAAGGGTTAGAGCACCACAGGTGGGGTTTCGATTTGTCGGTGTAGAAGATCTTGGAGTTGAACTGCACCGTCGTCCGAATGCCGCTTTAGAGATGTGCGAGTTAGCTAAGCGGAAGCAGGAAGAGAGTTCCAAGCGGCGACGGGCGCGTACGCTACGTTACTATATATGACCTGGGCGAGTCCTATGTGTCCACTGTCCGCCATGAAGTAGAAGACCTGCGTCTCAACCGAGGTCTGATCCAGGGCGGTCCATTTCAGACCGTCTCTGGTCAGTTCGGTGTAGGGAGTGGTCTTGGCATCTTCGGCCACGGATCTAATGGCGGAGGGACCGTAGATGGGCTCCTCTGTGCCGACGACGTTCGCCAGACTGGGCTTGTTATGTTAGCAAGAGAACTGCCATGACACAATGGGAGGCTCTTTCGCTAACGTTTGCTTCGCCCAGTTGAACATGTTGATGACGTGGGGTTGCCGAGTGATGCACAGACGCGTATACAGACAGGGAGGGGAACGGGGGTTTTCGAGGGAAAGCGTAGAAAAACCAGATCAAGAGGAGTGTATAGATATTAGGTCAAGTAGGATGAGCTCACGGATAATGAAGGAGTAGTGGGATGGAAACGCGACCGTGAATGCATGTAGTTTAATTGCTTAAGGTTCAGCCCAATACACCCATGGTTGTCTGATCACTCGTCCCTGACAGGAGCAGAATAGCTGGAGACCTTTAGGTGGGGGCTCCGCTGTCGCGCGGGGCATCTTAGGTGTCGAGGTGTCTGCCGCGGCAGTACCTGCAGGTACTCTTGACCCCAGCCGACAGCTCTGAAAGGAGCCCCTCTACGGTGGCCCATTGCTACATATCTAAATCAGTGCCATATCCCCCATTATTTTAGTACGTCTACCCCAGGGTGTAGGGATATATGAGTGAGGGTATCTGTGTAGGTGCTTACCTACCCCACGCTACGGCTGACTGGCTACCTGCGTAGGTGATTCCTAGCCCGCGTAGCACGCTCAGACCCACTCTTTTACACCACGCCATAGCCGAAGCCCCACAGCCTACGCCATAGCTTAGGTACGCCACAGCCTACGCCACAGCAGCCCATGCCAAGCCCATACCAAGCCTACCGCGCTAGGCAGTCACCTACACAAACCACATACGACGTATATATATACCTATGTACCTACGCATACAGCACACATATAAATAAAAAGCGCGTATGCGAAATAGAAAGCGCGTATACGAAATAGAAAGTATGTATTCGAAATAGATAGCGCGTATGCGAAATAGGAGCTGCGTAGGCATACGTTAATCGCGTAGGTGTGAGAGGGTGTGTGCGAATCAAGAAATTACGGGGCATATGGCACAGATTTAGAGTTTAAGCAATGGGCCACCGTACCCCTCCTCCCGTGGCGCATGATATCGATAACCCAACTGGAGCCCTTCAAGGCCAGCCAGCCAGCCAGTCCCGCCTCGCCGCCTAGCAACGCCTGGCCTGGGATAAATGTCCCTGTGGGCCCGCCGTGCTAGGTAGTGCGATTTGGCTGCGAGGCAGCTTGAATTTATCGTCGACATTTGCTTCAGCTGTGCTTCGCGAACCGCCACCAGTCCACAGCGCCAGGCCATCTAACCCCCTACCACATCTGCGGTCGCGTCTCCGAACATATAATCAACCATGTCTAAACGCGGCGCCGCGGCGGCCGCCGACCAGGTTGTCAAACTGATTGTGGGAGCTGGTCAAGCGAGTCCCAGTCCTCCCGTCGGTCCTGCGCTGGGTAGTAAAGGTATCAAGTCGATGGACTTCTGCAAGGTCAGTTGAGCAGGCCGCCATGACGGACGAAGAGCATCTCCGCTTATACCAACGCAGGAGTTCAATGCCCGAACATCACACATGACGCCGGGCACCCCCATGCCCACCCGAGTTACCGTGCGCGGCGACCGAACATTTCACTTCGATATCCGAACACCACAGACGTCCTGGCTTCTACGGAACGCAGCTGAACTGCCCTTTGGAAAGAAGAACAAGAGGAAAGGCGCAAGCAGGCCAGGTCATGAGACGGTTGGTAGTATCAGCTTGAAGCATGTCTACGAGATCGCGAAGATCAAGCAATCCGAACTACGGTTATCAGGCCTGTCCCTTGAAGGATTATGCAAATCTGTCATATATCAAGCCAAATCGATAGGCATCGCTGTTGTCCCATAACCGACGGTTGCTATGACTTAGCTCTGCCCAGGGAATCCGAGCAGCGAACCGGCAATTCGTCATCGGACAGGATCGACTTACCAACTAAATATACCCACTGTAAATATTAACTTGTACACACTTCTGTAGACGAGCCTGTACATCAACAATAGGAAGGATGTCGTTCTATTCCAGGACCTCCCATATGGGCTATGCTGCATAAGCCGTATCTACAACGGGAAACCCTGCGGACACTGGTGTTTGATATATCTATCTGACATGAGTTGGCGCTGTCTTACAGTTGCAGTCGAAAAGCTTGTCTTGAGCCCTCCAATTTCAGGTGATGTTTCCCCCAAAAGAAAGACACACAAACCAGGATGCATTTAGCACCTCATCCAGCCAGACCGTAGAAACAAGCTCGCAGCAGCCCGCGTCGATGTTCTTCAGACCTAGAAGAGCTGGCATAGTGGTACACATCTCCAGAGGCCAAGTCGGGGTATCTAAGGTCAGAATAATCAAGTGCACGATTCAAATAGAATGTTATATCGTATGGGTTAGCGAGTAGTTCGTCAGTCAATTGCTGACGTTGTATTAAGAGGGACTCGATTCGAGTAAACCCGGCGAGCTGGGGCTTTAGACGTGGGGTTGCCATGGAAGTAGGGCTTTGGATAGATGATAGGATAGGAGGAGGTGTTATGTTGAGGCTGATTGACTTGTCTGCTAGTTCCTGGGGGTGCCTACGGTTAGATATGTAGGCTTCTTGCCTTGATAAGAGGTATTTGAATTTGAGAACATGGAACTGCCCTGATGTAGCTAAGGTAACTCGGCAAAAGCAAGCTTTCGGCCCTAAAAAGCTGCCAGAGCAGTTGCTTTTCCCCCCATGCATCACAACACTCATTTCCAATGGGCCAATCTCGCCTCTTGAACCAACACGATCGTCAGCTTGCACGGAAACCCTGGATGAACAATGGAATGAAGCGACGGAACTAATAGATTTCAAGATTGTCTTGCTCTATCTCTTTTACACAGTCAGGCAATGCTGCCAGCTCGGCAAGGACGGATAGACATCCAAGCATGGCACAGGCGGGTTTGAGTAATGAGCACGCCCCACACTAACACCACTCCGTCTTGGTTGGGCTTCATGTGACTCTGGGGTTCTTCTTATCTAATGTACTCCGATCAAGTTTTGATAGGTGGAGCTAAGCTTCACGTCAAGCTTCTTCCAAGGTCTGCACTCATGATATGAAGAAGCCGTGGTTTGATTTGGCGGGGTGCTATTCTGCTGATGATTTTGGAAAGTGGGAGTAGGAGTAGTATGAGACAATGTCGGTTGGTTGACACTACTACTGATCCGCAACCACGACATATTCTGTACGAGGTACATGTAGGAGGTACATGTAGGTAAGGTAAGCTAAGGTCTGTCCCAGCGTCTGTTCAAAACATTCGGGGGTCGTTTCACCTGCAGGTTACCTACCCCAAACATTACACCTGTGCCACTTACCTGTAATCTTAGGTGCATGCAAATAGCTTTACTTGGTAACTGGTTGGTCTTGTCTCTGCAGCATGACCTACAATTTCAAAACAGCATGTATTGGGCTAATAAAGCCTGGTATCAACCTCCTCGGTGGCAGAACTTGCACAAAGAAAGATGCATGGTTTATGTACTATTAGATGCGTGGAGTGTTGAAGTACCAAGGTATCTACAGGGAAGATTGGTATCCGGCCGGCGTCGGGACGCTGCGGGTAGCGGCGCACATGCCTGACGTGCCTAGCCGCACATGTACCTACCTAGGTAGGTCCCTAGCAGATAGCTTCCAGAGACCTCGTTCAGATTTCGGCAGGCCCCACCACGCGCTCGGCGCTGGATGGATGGACGGCCTGAGGCTTTCATTCGCCTTGTGAACTTTTCATCACATCGTCATTAGGGGATTCCGAACGAGCCCAACTCGGCCGTACTCGTCCCCTCCCCTCCGCACCTCATTCTTATCTGCCTCGCCAACCTGCATACGCACGCCTCCCCCCCATTCGCTTTCTCGCGCGCATACGCAAACACTGCGAGGGCACTGCGAGCAGTGCGCCCCGTACCCCTCCATCGTCATAGCACGGCCCGAGTGTTCGACGTCGCAGAGACGCTAGGAGAGGCGTCGTTTGCTGCAGTCGCGGTTGCTGAACCGCCCCGATATTCATCTAGATATCCATCTACTTCGATATTATATATTTACGCCAATTGCCCACCATGCCGAAACCCGCTGAGGCCACCACGGGTCCTGCTGGAGGTGACCGTGGCAAACCGACACTAGGTACGGCTCCCTGTCTGCCAGCTTTTCTCCTCCACAGCCGTAGATTGACACCCTGCTCTTGTCTTATGGCCTGATACCCCCTGGTCGTATTGGCTGATCGTCTGTGACTGCTAACGATCATTAGGCCCCTCCATCGATGCTTCCGATGCCTCCAGTCCACCTCCCGAGCGGGCGCCAGCTGTGCGATTCGCGAGCAACGTAGACGAGATCGACCCGCCTGCTACACACCAGCTGCAACATGACTCCTCGGCCACGCCCGAGCAGATCCAGGCGCTGACCGACTGCTTGCATGGCACCCAGCTCCAGGAGCAACGCGCCCAGATCTACAGTTTTCAGCCCTTCTCCCTTCCAGCCTCAAGGGTATGTCGACTGCTGTCTCCCGGCCGATGCCCCTACGAGGGTGCCTCTTGTCGGACGTCACGATTATTTGCAAGCTATCGGTGATGGCTGACCATTCCCTCCAGATGCCCTCGAACGAAACCACGCCTGGCGCGACCCCCCAGCATAGCCATAGTCCCTTGGCACCCCGGTCACCGCATTTCGGCCCGAGCAACTCGAGCCTCACACCTCCGCTGACGCCAGCCGGGGGTTCCGGCGAACAGACGCATGGCGGCAACCTGCGATACCGCGGCTCTGACGGAGCTTTTCCCTCTCATGAGGTTACCCCCCAGGACTCGGTTCAGGATTCTCGATCGAGCTCCCGCTTAGGCTTGCCACATCGGCCAGCCTCTTCGGATAATCTGTCCCACAGAACTACGGTGGTGGAAGATCAGTCTGGCTCGCGGTCACATCGTAAGGGGATGTTCGGCATGGGCGCCGGGGGACAGTCGCTCCCCGTTTCTAGAGAGTCAAGTCCCTCGAGGAATGCTGCTTCGCAATACTATACTCGACCTTTCACCCCTCAAGGTGACGCCAATGATCCATACGCCGCTAGCAAGCGACCAGCACAAAACAAAAGTGCCGGTACCATAGATCAGAGATTTGTGTTTTCGAGGAGGAAGCACTCTCCGTCCTCGTCCACAACGAGCTTGCGACTAACCGAAAAGTCTGATAAACGACACTCCAGCCTGCTTAGTTCAAGGAATAAATCCGGTGATCTTTCCACGACCGGGACCAACTCTAGCGGGGTTCATCTTCACCATCATCAGAGCTCAATGTCCGATCTAAAGCGGTTTTTCAAGGTTGGCGGAAGTCATAAATCGAAGAAGCAGACTCAATCGTCCAATGTTGCGGGTTCAGGGGCATCAGGACGTTCAACAAACCATCTCCCCTTTGCTGACGACCATGGCCTTTCTTCAAAGTACGGCAAGATCGGACGAGTGCTTGGATCTGGTGCAGGCGGCTCCGTCAAACTCATGAAGAGGAGTGAAGACAACACAGTATTCGCGGTGAAGGAATTCCGGCCTCGGCACTCGTACGAAACCGAAAAAGAATACACTAAAAAGCTGACAGCCGAGTTTTGTGTTGGATCGGCGCTTCATCACGGTAATATCATCGAAACGTTGGACATTGTTCAAGAGAAAGGGAAGTGGTATGAAGTGATGGAATACGCCCCTTTCGATTTGTTCGCCATTGTCATGTCCGGGAAAATGAGCAAGGCTGAAATTAATTGTTGCTTCCTACAAATACTCAGCGGAGTCACCTACCTCCACAGCTCGGGCCTCACCCACCGCGATCTCAAACTGGACAATGTCGTTGTTAGTGAGCACGGTATTATGAAGATCATCGACTTTGGTAGTGCGCATGTCTTCAAGTACCCTTTCGAGACCGAAATAGTCCTTGCTAGCGGTACGTATTGCGTCCCCTCCCCAAGAGGGAATTTATCTTCTGACACTTAGCTTTAGGGATTGTCGGTTCCGATCCGTATCTGGCTCCGGAGGTGTATGATGAGCGAAAGTATGACCCGCAGGCTGTGGATATTTGGTCTCTAGCCATCATCTTCTGCTGCATGTCATTGCGAAGGTTTCCGTGGAAAATACCACGATTAACCGACAATTCCTACCGCCTGTTTGCGTCGCAGCCAACGCCTGGTCACGACCCCAAACAGTTGATTCTCCCGTCGAGAAGTACAAACGATCTTGATAACACCCCGGCGCGAGATTACTTCCCAGTAGAAACACCTCAGAGCCCAAAGCAAACCAAGGCCGAGCCGACTTCCACGTCCGCGACTGACAATAACAACAACAACAACAAGGAAGGAGAAAAGAAAGAAGTGATCAGAGGCCCATGGCGGCTGCTTCGTCTACTCCCCAGGGAGAGCAGGCATATTATCGGCCGAATGCTCACTATTGACCCCAAGCAACGAGCAACAATGGCTGAAATCCTCGACGAGCCCTGGGTGTCAGATACGGTCATATGTAGGCAAGTTGGAGCAGGACAAATTGAAAAGGCCGACGACCATACGCATATACTTGAACCTCCTGCACCACCGCCGGCCAAGTAGCGCCGTCAGTTGTAAGGAAGATAATGCAAGGCTGCCCAGCCTTGGGGCCGATCTGGATTGGCTTTTTTTAGAGTTGGTTATTGGGTTGGGTGCACTGTTGTGTATTTTTACTTGAAGGCGTTCGGCAGGATGGGTGGATATGGGTGGCATCATAGCATGATCATGATGTCCTTCGGCGCTTGCGCGGGGTTTAGAAGCACAGACTCGACTGTGCGAATCCATCACAGGACTATACAGGTATAGGTAGAGTGCGGGGTTGTACGTAGGTTCTCTAGGGGTATCTATTATAGACACGGGCAGTCAACGCCCACTGATGGAGTTCATTTATAAGAAGCGATAAACAACAGCGGCTGCAAACATGCACCATCTCTACAAGTGATTTTTGCCATCGTCAGCATGAGATGACCACCGTTGTCTCAACCTTTGGAGTCACTGTTGGAGCTCCGTGGGGCCATTCATAAGGTAGTAGGTGGGCCGTTGTGGCTTACATAAGCTAACCAGCACCCCATGCGAGACAGGTAAGTTAGGGGGCCAGCTCGCCAGGCAGGCCCTGAACGGCTGCGGCCGGAAAAACCGTGGGATTGAAAAAAGTCTAGACCCATCTGTAGCTTCTACAGCTTTCTAGACATCTACCCTTCGCGATAGCTTCAAGTTTTTCCCCGTTCTTATACAAAACAACAAACACTCGTCCACACCTTCACAGCTCTGTGCAATCTTCCCAATCACAATCACAATGGTATGTACTCAATCAACAACCCATCCAAGACTCCCTAGACGGACCAAATCAGGGCATTCGCAGCGATATGATTTACCCCCCACCATAGCAGACTCGGACAAACGCACCTCTCGATCGCATTGCAGCACAACGTTTACTAACGCATTTGTCTTCTGGACATAGGCTACCTCTATCCGATCTATCAAGTCCCTAGTCCCCCTGCTGGACCGTGTCCTGGTCCAGCGCATCAAGGCCGAGACCAAGACCGCCGGCGGTATCTTCCTGCCCGAGTCCAGCGTCAAGGAGCTCAACGAGGCCAAGGTCCTCGCTGTCGGCCCCGGTGCTCTCAGCAAAGACGGTGCGCGCGTACCCATGGGTGTAGCCCAAGGCGACCGCGTCCTGATTCCCCAGGTAAGCCTAATAGAGATTACCGCCTCCGGGTCCAGATATACATGTAGATCATGCACATATCCCCGGCGACGATCCTCCGAGATTTTTACTGGGAAATAGCACTTGCTGACCAGGTGCGAAACAGTACGGTGGCTCCCCTGTTAAGGTTGGCGAGGACGAGTTCCATCTCTTCCGCGACAGCGAGTAAGTCTTCATTATCTGCTCTTGCTCCTGAACCGCACTCGACGCATAACCTTCCACGGCCCTTTATATATGCTGCATGTTTCTGACGTTTGTGATGAACAGAATCCTAGCCAAGATCAACGAATAAATAACGTCAACCAACCAAAAGCCATGTTAACGGTCAAAGTCAACGAATTTACGAGAAATACCATCCCCTCAATGTACTTATAATTCAACCCACTGTACAACAATAAAGAAAAAACATGTGAAAGAACACCGCATCCAGGTTCGCAGCTTGCAGGGCCACGGAAGATCCCTTTTCGCATAGGCATACGTATGCCAATATGTGGACGGAGGAGGGGCACGGCGTAAGAAGCTTTCCGAAAAGCAAGGCGCGGAAGGGCAACGGCTGTTCTATCTCGAGGACCCCATTGTATGCATGTAGGTACCTAGGTAGACGATGCCGAGGATTCGTAATTCAGATATGTCTCCGCTCTCCAAGAGTTACTGCCACTGGCAGTTCGACTGAATAATCATGACGACAACATGAAGCTGCAAACTTGCTCCGTGGAAGCAAGCCACTGTCGGTTCCAACCCGTTATCAGTCACAAGGCACCTGATTGAGGTCCAAGCGGCACGCCTCAGTAACTGCAGAACCTGTCTGGGCGCAGATCTTGACTGCTGGATTGCGCGCACATTGTGTTACTTATCTGATGATCCGTTACTGACGCATGTACGTTTACGCCACTTCCCAGCTGCAGCTATTCTTTATCATGATTTTTTTTTCGATGCATCCATATCCACTTCCACTGCCTAGCTAGGCGCTCCCCCTCTTGTTGTCTATGTCAAGCAGTCTACTGCATTTGAATCTGCAGCATGTGCGTCTTTTTGTTACCGCGCTCGCTTCTGGTTCGACAGGACCAGCCTCGGCATTCGGTCCCTTGCAGACGCACGAGCAGGTGGCGTTACCTCATGAGCTCATAATCTGTGACCGACTTTTTCTTCTTCCCTTTTTTTCTTCTGTCTGTCTCTTATTTCCGGGATTTTCGCTCATGTATGTGTTTCTGAACCTGCGTGATTTGTTTCCCGCCCTCGGAGTCGTCTGGGTACCTGCATCCGCGAACGGACCTTTCACAGATGGATCTGGGGTAGACCCATAGTTGCTGGTTTGGGAATCACGGTTCGTGGACTTCGGATGGAGTTCTATAGTTGTCGCATCCTGTTATGTGTGTTTCTCTTGCTTCGGCCATGTGCATAGAGATGTGTCAATCTGATTCAGAGGATATCGAGGGGATTGTTCACCAACATACATCCTTAGTATGCATCGTACACTGCAGAGGAAGAAAAAGAAAAAAAAGTAGGTAGGTCACATGTGTGTCATGTGAGGATATGTCCAATAGGTTGTGTGATATCATGGATATATATAATTCGTTGCCAACATGTCGGGCCTTACTTGACATCATATCCATACCTGGTACTCGATCAAGAATGGAAGGTGTAATACCCAGACCACCATGTGTCTAGGTAAGGGTTTGTGAGAGCCAAGGATTAATTCCATCGTAGCGGGCAGTGCAAGCAGGATCCTTCGCAGTTGTACTGTATGCTCTCAACGTTGCGAATCATGAATCAGGCAATTGACATATCACGGCTGGACACCACACTTTCTCGAGGCAAAGAAAAAAGAGAGGCGTACTGTAACCTCTTAAGAGCGGCAAATAGAGTATAGACATTTAATTCTACTGGACATCAGGGCCTGGCTCGCAATTGTCATCCTGTGGTGCGAGGCTACACCACGCAAATTTGGCCTGTTTCATTAGCTTGAATCTGGCAGGGTCCCAAATTAAAGGGTTAGCATCTCACAAAGGGATGAAAGCTCCCAATGCCCTCGCAGTGAATACCCAATATTGAAATCGTACTAATTGTACCTGTACTGCTTTGTCTGCCTAGTTAGCGGAGCTAGGTTCTCCTAGGTGCTCTTGCTGCATGTTTGTAAATGAGCAACCATGTGTGTGTGGACTGCTCTCGCCGACCCTGCTTCCGCCTCTCATGCTCACGCCACGTTTGATGTATAAGAACGGGGTACACCACAACCCTCTTGATTTTATGTCTTCCAAGGACGGACAGTACTCTCCTTGGCTGCGTCAACACTCTTTAGCTTCCGTGTGAAGGCATTCGCTCTCTTGCATCGCATAGCTTCTGTGAGGCTTTTACCTTCGTTGTGACGATCCAGTCCTTTCGCTTCTCTGACCAAGTTGGGTATAACATCGTTTATATAAGAACAATTGTTTCTTCCTACGCAAACATCCTGAGCATCGTCACTCCTTTCACCACCTACCTTGGCAGTTTCCACTTGGATAAACACCAACATTGTTTAAGTCCTTCAAGATGAGACAAAACATCTCTGTTGCCCTAGCCATTGCGGCTGGCCTCGCCGTGCCTGCAAGCGCTCACACGGTCTTGACAACTTTGTTCGTTGACAATGTCAGCCAGGGAGATGGCACATGCGTACGCAGTAGGTATTCCCAGATTGTCGATGTCCTGGTCCGGAGAATCATGCCTCATACAAGCTACCAAGCTGTGCCCCCTTCAACAACATGACTTTAACAATTGGGTTTGGATCCCAACATATTAGAAAGAGTGACTGACTTATCGATATCTCATAGTGCCTCGTAACCCAGATCAATGCACCAATCCAATAGCGGACATCGTTGGTGATGATATGGCCTGCGGTAAGTCTATTCTATTCTCGAGAGAGTGGTAACAGGGACATACATACTAATATCTGTCAAGGTGTCGACGGCCAAAGCTCAGTGGCTTTCGCCTGTCCGGCCCCAGCAGGAGGAAAGGTTACTTTCCTCTTTCGAGAATGGGCCAATGCTGAGCAACCCGGTTCTATAGACAAGTCGCATAAAGGTGAGACTGCTGCTGGATATCCACAGTATTGCGATCAAAAGTACTGAACGAACTTCCCCAGGACCATGTGCCGTCTACGCGAAGCAGGTCAAAGATATGGCCAAAGACGAGGCAGCCGGGCCTGGCTGGATCAAGCTCTGGGACGAGGGATACGATGCATCCTCGAAGAAGTGGTGCACGGAGAAGCTCATCGACAACCAAGGACTTCTGTCCTTCCAGATACCAGAGGGTCTCCCCACTGGCAACTGGTTGTTCCGTCCAGAGCTGCTCGCTCTCCACGAGGCCGACAAAGGCGATCCGCAATTCTATGTGGGATGCGCCCAGATCTTCGTCGAGAGCAGCAACACAGGCACCCTCGACGTGCCTGCTGAGCAGAAGGTGAACATCCCAGGACACGTGAATGCCAAAACACCTGGTCTTACCTTCAACATCTACACGCCCTCGTTCCCCTATCCGCTCCCCGGACCCAAGGCCTTCGCTGTCCCATCACCAAAAGGCGGGGAGATCGACACCTCAGGCCCATCGGTACCGAAGCAGACGCAAGGCATCGTCCCGTCCACGTACATCGTGAAGAACGCCAACTGGATCGGCGTCGAAGTCCCCGACTACAGCAGTGAGGACGGCTGCTGGTCGTCGTCGGAGAAGTGCTGGGACCAGGCCGGCACGTGCTACGATACGGCGCCGCCGACGGGGGACGCGGGGTGCGAGGCGTGGGAGAAGAAGTGCGAGGACATCCAAAACGCCTGCGACGCTAGGAAGTTCAAGGGCCCGCCGAACAAGGGCAAGAAGTTGACGGTCAAAGAGCCGAAGCCCCCGAAGAGTATCCCGCCTCCGGTCAATGCTTGAGGTGATGGCGGGGATATAGGGTGTTGGA
The DNA here is from genome assembly GCA_022453515.1 of Astrocystis sublimbata. NCBI lineage: Eukaryota > Fungi > Ascomycota > Sordariomycetes > Xylariales > Xylariaceae > Astrocystis > Astrocystis sublimbata. Next base: position 1,059,064 of record JAJNNY010000002.1, read on the forward strand.
GTGGGAGATTATGATGGGGGTTCATTGATGGATGCTAGGGTCATTCAAATTCGTGTATATTGTTTTCGCTATCACAGCAGACGCACATTGAAGCATCAGACAATTTCTGATTTCTGAATTCCGTTGGATAAGAGTCGGAGTCCAACTTGAGGCAAATCTTCTGACCCGAAGTGGATTATGCATCCGTTGCCCATCAAGGCAGTTCACACAATACACATGGTTGTGTTGTATCATTGCCTGTTCCATTTTGCGCCTGATGTCTAGAGCACAATGATTTCGCATCAATCTCTCGTAACAGCAACATCGATTTGTTTGGCAATGGAGTAACCAATCTCGGATAACCGAAGCTACTGTAACGTTGAATCTTGCCCTGATGAAGATCTAGCAAAGGATCTGAACCTTGGAAGGGGGGCCAATCAGATGGATGACCGCTATTTACGGATAACAACGGCAACCGGGAATTTCCTCTCAAAGTACAGGGCGCACTAATGCAGTCAGGGTCTGCAATGCCACCCGAGCCAGTTGCAAAAGCCGGGCACATGGTGGTACCTCGGTACCCCAGCACCCCAGCTCCGATTGATAATCATCCAGCTGACTGATCCACTGGAATGATCCATTGGACTGATCCGTTGGAGGGGTAATGGAGGGGCACATAATGATTCCATGCCTGCAGCTTGTACACCGCGGAAACAAGAAACGAAATAATACAACTCAACCAAGATACGAATCAAGACAGAGGTGTCATTAAAGACTGTAAGCACAAGAACAAGACCATGTAAAACGCTCAAGTTTGTTATTGTCACAGAATAACAACTATTCACGTTCGTTCTCCATCGAAACATGCGCTAAGCATAGTAGTTTATTTACTGTGCGTGGGAAGTGCACATTGCCTAGCCCAGTTGCAGGACTACTACCTTTCTGAGATCAAACGTGGGCGGTAGATAGGTACTTAATATAGCTCCATATGGCAGGTATTAAGTTCTATCTTTCGACTGTGAACTGCCACCTGATTCCCTCTCTCTTGGCTTCACATGAATACGGCGCAGTTTAGGTTTGGATGTCCTGTATTGGATGTTGATTGCGGATGCTCTCATGCGGCAAAGGCATGACGCCATTGTTTGTCCGACGCCGATAAGCGTCGAAGGAATAGCTACTGTAGTCTGTAGATGGCTGATGACAAACAAGCTTCTTCTGCCGTCAACGATTCCTTCTTTTGTGACACACCGAGTGCTTGGTAATTGCGACAACCGCTCTACTCGCCTGGGTAGACTTCGCGTAATATTTACTTGACATCCTCGACTGCTGCGTCCGGGCTGCTGATTATATTAAGCTCCTCCGCTCCCAGCAATGCCTGATTCTCCATCTTGTCTCTAATCTCCTGCTGAGCTCTATCACCCTTTAGTGATCACGCCATTTCTTGCGACAAACCTTAAAACTTTGGAGTTGTACACCACAAGCATAAACAAGGTTCCTTCGCGATAAGATCGTACAGCTGGTACCACTCGAGCCACTTAAACAATCATTCACCCTTCCCCCAGCTCGCGAACCTACCTAATTCCTCCCATCTCCCCACTAAACACCACCAGGGCGCATCAGCCATGACTGTCGCCGTCGACGCCTCCATCGAGACGCCCCCACGGGCGCCGACGCCGGTGCACGGTTTCGGCACTCTCGCCGTCCATGCGGGATCGGCACACGACCCTACCACTGGTGCCGTCATAGAGCCCATCTCGCTGTCCACAACCTTTGTGCAGACCGCCGTCGGCAAGCCCCTGGGCGCGTACGAGTACTCGCGGAGCGCCAACCCGAACCGCGACAACTTCGAGAAGGCCGTCGCCGCCCTGGAGCACGCCAAATACGCCGTCGCATTCGGCAGTGGCAGCGCCGCTACCGCCACCATCCTGCAGAGCTTGGCCTCCGGGTCACATGTCATCAGCGTCAGCGACGTCTACGGCGGCACCCACCGTTACTTCACCCGTGTCGCAAAGGCCCACGGCGTCACCGTCACCTTCACCCCGCAGATCGAGGTCGACATTGCCGAGCACATCAGGGACGACACTAAGCTGATCTGGATCGAGACACCCAGCAACCCCACCCTGCGCCTGGTCGACATCCGCGCCGTCGCCACTGTTGCGCACGCTCGTGGTGTGGCTGTCGTTGTCGACAACACCTTCCTTAGCCCCTATATTCAAAACCCGCTGGACCACGGTGCCGACATCGTTGTGCACAGCGTCACCAAGTACATCAATGGCCACAGCGACGTCGTCATGGGCGTGGCCGCCGTCAACTCGGAGGACCTGCGGGACAGGCTAGCTTTTCTCCTCAACGCCGGCGGTGCTGTTCCTTCGGCATTTGACTCTTGGTTGGCGCATCGAGGTCTTAAGACCCTGCATCTCCGCGCCCGCCAATCCACCACAAACGCAGTGGCGGTTGCTAAGGCCCTGGAAGCGAGCCCTCACGTCATCGCTGTCAACTACCCCGGCCTGGACTCCCACCCCCACCGCGCCATCGCGTTGCGACAGCACCGGGACGGCATGGGTGGCGGTATGCTCTCCTTCCGCATCAAGGGCGGCCGGCTCGCGGCCGAGCGCTTTTGCCAGCTGACCAAGATCTACACTCTCGCCGAGAGTTTGGGCGGTATTGAGAGTTTGGTCGAGGTTCCGAGTGCCATGACACACGCCGGTATACCGAAGGAGCAGCGGGAGGCTGTTGGCGTCTTCGACGACCTCGTCCGCATCAGCAACGGAATCGAGGAGCCTGAGGATTTGGTCCGCGACGTGGAGCAGGCGCTAGAGAAGGCTGTTTCTGAAGCTAGCAAAAACGGCACAAATGGAGCCAATGGCGTCTAGAGCGACTAGAGATATAGACCTGGAGTTTCGGATCGTTGAACAAGCATGCACTGATTGATTGATTGATTGCAATCGCATCACGGCGGGCAAGTCTTTTGCTAGAGCACGGCTTTAGCCGTCCATACAGTGACAAAATACATACAGCGGAGTTGGCATTGGGATGTCACAGTTTTTCCTTACCTGGTCTGGTCGAACAGGGAGTAGTCATTTCTTCAGGGAACGCGAGCTTGAGATCTTACTTATAGAATTGAGAGCAACAAGGCATTTCGGACCAAAATACTCCAGCTATGCTAAATAATATGCTTTTGACTTTGGTTTGATCTGTCGTGGAAATGCTCCCGTAAAGATGCATTTGTGAATTGGTTCCGGTGACGAAAGGTATTGGTCGCGAAGTAGAGACTGCTTTGTGTATTGTAAGGCTTCGTGATGTGCTACATGTCATTTGCATAGGCAGGTTACAAAGTTCAGCTCTTGTTGACGTTCCCAAAAATTAAGATACGAGCTCGTGTCACTCGAATTTCCACGGCAGGCAGCCTGAACACGGCTGATTCGAATCGATCTTTCATAAAGCCCAAATGATGAGACGGGTCAAGTTGTACGACACTAACTAAGGTCCGTTGACGGAGAACTGTCGGTGTAAGAGGTATGTAGCTCCATAACCTCTACAGATTGGTGTGGGTGTGGGATTGGGTCCGAGCGGGCATGACAATCCGTGAATTTCCACTGGCTTTCGCACACTCTTCATAATAAGCCTGACTACTCTTTCTGCTGTGAACCATGAGTCAGGCAGATTGTGATGAAAATGCAAATATATGTTGACCGGCCACCAGCCTATTTGGTCAACAGTCTGATCTCCTAAGGTCTCCCTTGCCTTAGGCTAATTGCGCCTTGTTTAAATGGGGTTTCGTCCGATAAGACCATGCAGGGTTTGTAAGCCGCTTCGGTACCGGTGCTAGCACTGAGGGTACATATGTAGGTACTGTACATCGTGCAGGAGCAGCGTGGAGTGGGTTATACTCGTAGGTGCATTACGTACTGTCTGAATTCTCCGATATCAAGATGAAAAAGTCACCGCTTTGTGTATATTAAGACTTTCTCACTCTCCATCCTTCATAGATCGCTTGCATTTTGTGTTTTTGAAGAGCATCCCGAGTCTTATCTATCGCTTAAACATGATACCTCATGGATCAGTTCACCCTCACTAGTAGCGGCTGGGGTCTGCCAGTTCACCCTCCCATTCACATCGGAAGCCAACAATTCAGGCTCAATCAAGATGTGTAAGTTTTCCCACTGATACCTTCCAACGAAGCTCAACGTGTCCTAACGCTTTGGTAGCGATTCAAACCTCCAATGGATATATGATCTAGCCCATTTTGCGCAAGCTGGTTATCTCCAATTCACCATCGTGGTTACGTCGTTCTTGCTCTTAGTGAGATACCTTCTTCAGAGATCATATTCAAAGATTACACTGCCCGAGACCACTGCCTCTACCATATCTTTGCCCTATGAAATATGTGGCCAAGTCTTCCGAGCCGCCACCCTGGCCCTGACGATTGTGTCGGCTGTCCAGCTAGGAGGTAAATGGAGCAATGTGACTGCCCTGTTCTATGCGTTCTTCCTAGGCCTCCTGCGCTTGTACAATGATCTAGAATGGAGACATGTCGCATTGCACCATGTGAACTTCGTTCTTGTGACTACGTTGCTTGTTGTCGCCGTCGGCGAGCTGCTGCCGTATGCCGACGCCACGCACAGCGAATATCTAAGCCCGGTCTTGATAGCCAGCATAGCGACATTAGCTGCGGCTGTGCTCATCGCTGGCAGCACCCCGAGGGAGTGGGTTCCGCCTTCAATAGACCTAGATCTGTCCGAGAAGATCCCCACGCGAGAGCCGTCTCCCGAGGAAACATGCAGCTGGATAGGATACTATGTCACTTTTGAGTGGCTCACGCCCCTCCTGATGAGAGGCTTCCGTCGGCAGATGACCATCGAAGAGCTCCCGAAACTCCCCTGGTACGATGAGCCCTTCGTCTTGCTTTCAAGAATTCTTGCGGCACGCGCCAAGTCTACAAACAGTTTGTCGACGATAGTGCGTTATCTGAGCAAAGAACTAGCTACAATGGCTTGTTTCTCGACATTCGTATACACTGTCGAGCTGGTGACGCCGTTCGCTATGTACAAGCTACTGGGCTACATTGACTCGCCGGAAACCTCTCTGGTCAGACCATGGACATGGTTGATACTGCTGTTTGTCGGACCGCTCTCGCGCTCTATTGCCTTCCAACAGTACGTCTTCACAGGAACTCGTATCGTGGTGCGGGTCAAATCTGCTTTGACGCAGGAGCTCTATTACAAAGCGATGGGTTCCATGGAATTAGACGGCGAAGCTTTTGCGGACATCGCTGCCTCAAACGACAAAAACCAGAAATCGAAAGCCCCAGCAGCAACTGCCTCTGGCCGTCTCGCCAATCTCATGAGTGCCGACGTGGATGCGATTTGGCAGGGCAGGGATATCATCATGATCCTCTTCGGAGTCCCTTGTGGCACGGTTGTCGTTTTGATTGGGCTTTACAACCTACTGGGCTGGTCAGCGCTCGTTGGCTCTGCCGCCATGCTGGCCTTGACACCGCTGCCGTTATTCATCTCGCGGAGAATGATGGGGCTTCAGCGCGCCATGAAACAAAAACAAGATTCCCGCATCTCAGCTGTCTCGGAGTACTTATCGTCTATCAGAGCCATCAAGTATTTCGCTTGGGAAGACGCGATTGTCGAGAAGATCGAGGCAATTCGCCGAGGCGAACAGAAGAGTATCTGGGGACTGAATATACTGTTAGTGAACGCGCAGATTTCATACACCTCAGGACTTTGCTTACTCCTTGCTTAGTTACATATGTCTTGGCCAACTTACTGAGGCCATCCCTACATTTGCATTGCTTCTCATGTTCGGTCTTCACGTGGTAGTGCGAAAGGAAAAGCTCACCGCGGAGGTAAGTTTCCTGTCAACTCTCAAGTATCAACTCCGATTTGAATAACAACACCTGCTGATTCACCCTTTTCAAGATTGCGTTCACTTCAATCAGCCTAGTAAGAATATTGCGGCGCAACCTGAGCATGGCCTCGGGCATGTCTCGAAATTTCACAGCGTGTTTAGTATCCCTCAGACGACTCGATCGTTACTTTGACAATGTCACGCCCTTGATACGACATCCGAGTGGCCCATTGAAGATCACGAATGCGACACTAAGACGCCATAAAAAGGCCACATTCATCCTAAAAGACATACATGTTGATTTTGTCGAAGGCGGATTAAACGTCATCACAGGGGCAAGTGGTAGCGGCAAATCGACTCTACTAATGGGTATTCTAGGAGAGACACTATTGGAAACTGGCTCTGTTACGTGCCCAAAGGACATCGCATATGCATCGCAAAGCCCCTGGCTACAAAATGAGACCATCCGCGAGAATATCCTATTCAACAGCGATTTCGAGCAAGTACGATACGACCGAGTCATTGAAGCATGTGGTCTGAGTATCGATCTCAACGAGTTTCCAGAGAGGGATGAGACGGAAGTCGGTGAGAATGGGACTTCGCTGTCGGGTGGTCAGAAATCCCGAGTAGCTCTAGCCCGCGCTCTCTACTCTAAGGCACCCGTGATTCTTCTCGATGACATCTTCTCCGCGTTAGATGCAAAGACATCAGCTGCTCTCTGGAAGGAAGCGTTCTGCGGTGACTTACTCAGGGGGCGTACCGTCGTGCTCGTCACTCAGCTACCCTGGATTGCTCCTCAGGCAGATCTTACCATTGTTCTAGAAAATGGCCAGATTAAAGATCTTCAGCAGAATCTGGGCGTTACTCGCCATTTGGTAACCGTCGATGAGGCTCTCGTTGACAGCAGCAATGCGGATGCTACTGTGGAAGTCGCTGCTACGCATGCTGACGAAACACATGGGATCGCTCCTAATGGGACGAGCAGTCCTAACGGAATAAGTACTCCTAATGGCATGAGGATCAATGGAAACGCCACCAATGGCCTTAGCAAGACTGCTGCTTCTAAGCGTCAAGATGAAGTTACCCAAGAGGCTCTCAAGACTGGCCAAACCGCCCGTCTGCAGTGTAAGTAGTTCCTTGCTCAACGACTACCAATAGCTTTGATCTCTCGTCACACTCACGTTACTGACCAAACCTCAGTCTTCGCCTACATGCGACACTTCGGCAGCCCCCTCCACGCCATACTCGCCATCCTCATGAGCATACTCAGCAACGCCTCCTTTGTAGGAACCACACTCTGGCTCGCCATTTGGGTAGACGCGTACGAGAAAGACGACGCCTACAACGTCGCCTTCTACCTCGGCATCTATGCGGCCTGGTCCTTCGGCGACACCTTCTTCTCGGGGCTGACGTACATTTGCTACGAGGCAGGCGGGTGGCAAGCAGCGCGCAAGTTGCACACAGACTTTATCAGAGCCATCATGAACGTGCCTCTCTCATGGTTCAAAACGACGCCAGTCGGGCGCATCGTGAACCGTTTCTCACGCGACATGACCTCGCTCGACACGGCGCTTGTGGGCATGCTGCGCATGACCATCGAGAGCGTCGTGCGCATCATGTTCCAGAGCTTCGCTGTCGCCACCGTCCTTCCTGTCTTCTTGTTCCCTGTCCTGGCATGTTGCGTGGCGGGCGTTGTCGCGGGGGAGATCTACACCCGCACCGCGGTGGCCATCAAGCGACTGGTGTCGTCGGCGCAGTCACCCGTCTTTGCGCATTTCGCGGATAGTCTGGCTGGACTCTCTGTCATCCGGGCGCGCGCCGGCATGCCTGCGACTTTTGGAAATCAGCTCGCGGACAAGTTGAGAGTTTTAGAGAGGGCTTTTGAAGCCCAGTTTAACTGCAATCGCTGGGTGGCGCTGAGGATCGACATGATGACCACCTTGGTGACTGTCGCGGCGGGTGCCATCGCTGTGAGCAAAGCCGGCGTGGTCGCTGCTGGTATAGTCGGCTTTTCTCTTTCCAATGCTACGGTGAGCACGCAGTTCAAATTGATCTTTTGGCCAAGAAATTCACTAACCATGATGCAATACAGACGCTAAACACGCTGATTGTCATCCTCGTACGAGCAATGAATGACGTTGAAGTGGAACTCCAAAGCGTAGGCATTCCTAACCTGGCTTACAAACAGTTCGCCTTCAAGCTGACCAAATATCGTCTAGTATCACCGTGTCAAAGAGTATGCAACTGTGAAGCCGGAAGAGGATCCGGAGGAATATAAGGGCCAAGGCGCCTATACTGACACTCCTGACGTGGTTCTGCCCAAGGGTTGGCCCAGGAGCGGCGAGATCGAGTTCCGTAACGTGACTATCAAATATGACCCAGAGGGGCCAGAAATTCTAAAAAACATCAATCTCAAAATCCAAGCTGGTCAGAGAGTGGCTGTGGTTGGACGGACAGGGTCTGGGAAAAGTACAGTAAGTGAACAGCCATTTGCCGGCTAGAATCAACCCATTATACTGTCTCTCATGACGAACGTTGAATGAGCTAACCCGTTATCTCAGCTTGTACTATCCCTCCTCCGCTTCACGAATATCGTATCTGGACAGATATTCTTTGATGGGATCGACATCACCAGCTTCCCGCGGCGGAAACTGCGCGAAGCTCTCACCATCATTCCCCAAGAAGCGGTGCTATTCAGCGGCGACGTCGATTCCAATCTCGACCCCACCAACAAAGTGCCCAAGGAGGTCGTCTCCAAGGCCCTAGAGTACTGCAAAGGCATCGCGTCTTTCCAATTCCACAGCGATAGTGCAGATGATAACAACGCCTCAAACCACATAAACGGCAACGGCAACAGCAACGCCAATAACAACGACACAGAAAATAACAGCAACAGCAATAGCCCCGACACGAACAGCCCCGGCATCGCCCTCTCCACCGCCGTAAAAGCCAAAGGCGAGAACTTCTCGCACGGCCAGCGGCAGGTCCTCTCGCTGTGCCGCGCGCTCGTGCGCAAGAGCAAGCTGATGCTGCTCGACGAGGCGACGGCGAGCATGGACTACGAGACGGACCAGGGCATCCAGGCCGTGCTGCGGAAGGAGCTCAACGAGCACGGCAGCGACCGGACGCTCGTGACCATCGCCCACCGGCTGAAGACCATCATCGACTACGACCGCGTCGTGGTCATGAGTGCCGGAGAAGTCCTCGAGGTCGGCAGTCCCAAGGAGCTCTACGATGGCAAGGGCCAGTTTTACGATATGATGAGACATAGCGGCGAGTTTGAGGATCTGGAACAGTTCCTTAATAGGGAGTCGTGATCGATTACAAGCCGACCTCACTAGGTAGTATGAGGTGATATAGAAAATTGTTACAGAATTACTTGGAAATTTGGCATAATGGTGCTCTTACCCCGATCAGACTTTGGGGGAGACTAAGGGGCAATTTCTTTTTGGAGTCCAAGATCAGGTGCAGAGAACACATTATATCGGAGTTGGAGCTTTGGCATAAATTGAATGGGATTATGAAATTAGTTAATTCTGCATGTATCATGCTACTCTGGTTGTTCTGTGCTTCCTAGAATCTGCCGCCCAAGACCGTGTTGTGATACCATTCTGAACAAAAATGGATATCTCCTTGATAACTGCCCACCCCTGCCCAAAACGCCATTCCCATGCTATGCGGTCGGTCGTAATCTTAGTCAAACAAGATAGTGAGTCGGAAGATCGTGGCTGTGTATAAGTGTATGTATGCTCCCAAGCCAAGCCCTGGCTAACTCCGAGTGTATCATAATTGTTTGCTCCCGTCGTCCCAAAAAATCAGGAAATGAAAGTGGTAACGATAAAATCAAAGACCTCTTCTATAGTCGGTAGCCTTCCGTTAGGGAGCATTGATTCGATGATGCCTTTTTGGTCGACAAGACTGCCCACGCCGTCCTTGAGATATGCCTTCTCCGCATTCGACAGTTCGCGGCGTTCCGTCTCTCTCCATCTTTTCTCGGCATCCGCTTTGGCCTTGCGTAAGATGGCGTCTGTGTTCTCCGCCTCCCATAGGTTGCACTTATTGCATTCCGTGCACTGTCTCCCGTCGCCTTCGGGTCGGAAATGCTGACAGAAGTGCTGGTAGCCGTCGCTCGAGCCTCCGATGTCTTTACGGCAGACGTAGCACATCTTGTAGCCACAGGGACACGTCAATTTGTTACATCCTTGCGTCTTGACGAACGAAGTGCTGCAGCGCGGACACACGCGCTTGATCGCCATGGACATGGCCTGTTCAACCTGGGTGCGTAGTGCAATGAGCGACGACTCGTGGCACACGTGGATGTCAACCCACGCCTTCGAGCACGACATGCATGACGAGCGCCGGCAGGCCGGGTTCTGGCAGATGAACTTCAAGCCGCGAACGCGGCGCTGGTGGCGACCGAGTGCAGCCGCATATTGTCGACTTATGTAATTCCGGAATGAAGCACTCAAGCAAAGGGCCAGGAAAACAACGACGATGCCTATTACGATAGGAGCGGCTGATGTGAGAAGGACGCTGATGAGGAGAAGCACGATGTTGGGAAGCTTGCTAAAGCGCACCCTCGGACGGCGGGCATCGGTCGGCATATATAGTTCGTCGACTTCGGCGTAGCTACAGAAGGGACAGCGAACTAACGGCAAGCCGCTGGCCAGAAGACCGTGCTCGGCCAAGCGCTGGTCAAGCTTCTCCAATATCTCGGCACCCTTTTCCGCCTGATCCATCGCCCGTCGCAGCTGCTCGGTTGGGACACATCCTTCGCATTCGTCAGATGAGACGGCCGGACAGCGTAGTGTACCGGTGTCTTTATGTATGCTGCGTTGCCAGCCTTGCCCAAAGACAGCCTCTGTTATTGACGATTGGACGCAGCGGAAGCAGACCATGTGGCCCTCGGCACTGCATGTTGTCATCTCTTCGAAGATGGAGTCAGTGTAGCAGCAGGCACATTCGTATGTGGCTTCACAGGCCTCGGCTTCCTCTGTCTGTACCGACCGCGCAAGCGCGCGATCGATCATTTCCCTCAACGCCATCTCACTTGCCTTGAGGGGTATAATAAGTTCGGCGAACAGTTCCGAGTCGAGCTCGGCGTTGCCGGTTGTTTTTATCGCAGGCACCGGCACGCCGCCCTCACCAGCTCTCCAAGAGACCAAGGGGTGAGCCTCGGCTTCTGACGATGTGACGGGCTTTCGGCGGAAGATGAGAGAGGAGATGGCGAACTTCCAGGATTTGGACGATAGGTCGACGAGGGTTGGGCGTGCGTCGAGGTAGGAGTAGTTGGATTCAGAGAGGACGGCGTCAATGGAGGAGCGGGAGAGGCCCTTGAATTCTTGCAGGGCCAGGGCGCGGACGGCTCGTTTGTAGGTGGGGGTCCTGAAGGCCTCGGTCTTGGGGATAGAGGTATCGCGGCTTGTCTGTTGCTCGGTGGTGCGGCGGCGGCCCTTCACGTAGGTGGTGGGGTTCTTCAGAAGCATCTCGGTGACAACGAACATCTTGGACTCGTCGGAGAATTTCGAGAGCATTTCCCGAAACACCTCGATCTGGACGTCGGGGAAGATGGAGGAGAGAAGGTCCAGCTCCTGGTTTAGGGCAACGACATCGCTTGGAGGTGGTGCAACGGGCTCCAGCTGGGACTCGTCGACGATGTAGTCGGATCTAGGCGAGGGCTCGCTGGACCAGAATTGCATCTGGGAGAGGGAGGCGGAGGCGGAGGCGGAAGGAGATGGTGACGGCGATGGCGATGGCGACGGTGACGATGTTAAGTCAAGGCCCTGACTGCTGTAGCTACGGCTATGGCCATGGGTCTGTTTGAGCTTGGGGTTTGTTCGTCTGCGCCTCGACGAGGTTCCTAGCAGGCTAGAAAGGAACATGTCTGTGATTGGTCTTGGAGTCGGTCGTCGTCGTCAGGTCGGACTGTAAGGGAGGCGAGGTGCGAGGGTGGCAGGTCGACATACACCAACCATGGTCGCTCGAGCCTGGTTGCCTGGGGAGTCCTTGTCGGTTGCTTCGATCGGTCAAGAAAACGCTAGCAGCTGCATTATCGTGGTCGCACCCGTTGGCCGTTTGGCACCAAGTCGGTTCTCGAGAAAAGTTCAGTTGGGCAGCTTGCTTAGGAGACTTTTGGATGGATGACAAGGGTAGGTACACCTTTGGAGAATAAGGGTCTCGCGTCTCTCCGGTCCGCGGGCTGCGGGTTGCGCAGTCAGTTCCAGGTACCTTAGCCCGCGTAGGTACCTAGAGGCACGCCGGGCGCGCAAGCTCCGGGATGCGACACGCTAACCATGCCCCTAACAATCCCTCCGCCAAGCGCTAGCCATGGTGCCATGCCGATGAGTGGATACCCGCCCGCCCTATGCGAATACGCACTCGCTCGAGCAAGCCAGCCAGCCAGCCAGCCAGCCAGCCAAGCAGCCAAGACAAAGATGGCCAGTTACACCAACATCATGAAATAGCACCCTGATCAATGCAGGTCAAGATCGAGTATTCCTTGGCTACTTGTAGTGTGGCTGCAATTTTGGATATCACATGGACCGTTGAGGTGGCGAGAACAAGAGTCACAAGGTGCATATCGGCCTTGTAGCTGCATTCAGCTTGACTTTCATGAATGGGGCTTACATACTTTTGAAGTCTCACGATACGGAGTATATGTCTTGCATACTTCAGTACTTTGCATATATCTTTAGCCCAGGTACCTAGGTAGAGTTATTATTGCAGGTCCATCTCTCTTTAATACCTGATGCAAGGGTCGCTACAGCTGAGCTCTACTCTACACCCTTAAGCTTATAGTCATACGGATAAGTATTTACATCTCGTTCTAACACCCAAATATTGCCAACATCGTCAGTCAGCTATGACATATTTAAGTATGCCAACCCTCCCAGTGCGCTCGAGAAGTTGTCTACTACCCAGCCGACACCGGCCTTTCCCCTCAAAGTCGTGGCTAATACACCCCTTGTGCTTTCGTATTACCCCTCGTCCAACACAGCGCTCCTATCTCATAAGGTCTCCGTAGTCTTCGCATAGGCCACAAGTAGTGCTCAAGCTTACAGTTGCATTCCATACTTATGCAATGTTAGATGAAGAGCTTCGTGGTCAGTGGTAGCTTACGCGGGGATGAGGATGGCTCCCTAGGTACTGCTATCGTCTTCACTCTGTTGGTGTACGAACACGTCACTGAGAAATCAGTCCAAAGACAAGTAACGAAGTGTCGGTGAAGAACATCGTAGCCGGACGTATGCCGATAATGATAGGCCAGCGAAGGGCTTGCGAATCCAGTGGCAAACACGTTGTAAAGAGACGAGAGATCTTGCCCAATACAGCACCTAGGAACGCAAGTTAGAATCCAACTATAGACTCGAGGGAGTATGCTGTGCTACTTATCCACGTTGTCGCTGTTCGGGAATGTTACAGGAGCGACCACTCATACGCCGTCTTTCGAATGAGGTACGCGTATATGTAGATATATATGAGAAGGTATCTGGTCTTTAAAGGGGTCATAAAAGCAAGAAACTGTACATCATGTGATGCAAACGAGTAACTGCGATTCTCGAAATGCTCCTTTACGCAATGCCCATTTTTAAGATCGAAATTGAACGAAAGCATCGGCAAGGCTATCATCGTGACAGCAGACAGGCACATGGATGCGGTCGTAGACAAAGTCACTCACCGAAGCAGTCGAAGTCGAAAGGCAAGAGGTATGCTGATGTCTATGAAAGTCAAAGTGTGCCCCTCTCTCCAGCTGACTTGTTTCCTTTAGAGTGAATCGTTCAATAGCAGAGGACTCCATCGAATCGCAGGGGTCGCAATCTCGTTCGGAAGCCGAACACGCAGAAAACCTAGGGCTAGATAGGGAGAGGGAAGCCAACATACGGGATGAAGTTAGAGAAGCAGCAGAGTACATAGGTCCGCATCCCGATGCAGCCCAACCGCAACAACATATTGCATATCGGAAAGCTCGACGACACCATGCACCTGAACGACGAAATCCATATAAGCAGTATGGGCATGGCCAGCGACGACGGTCTAGTCAACATTACGTGTTCGTAAGGCGAAAGCCGAGGGATATGGAGTTCTGTTGTTTCCTATAGTCACTTCCTAATGGTATTTCCACAGGTACCTATGCATGCTTGATCAGTTTTGCCGTCTTGAAACTGTCAAGTAACATACCCGGACATCGGTTAGGTACTCTTGACTTCATCGCAAACTTGTGGTCATCTACATATGCGCTTGGTCATGGTTGTAAGGGGCGCAACACAAGGGGATGCTGCATACAATATCGTTATCTCCGGATCATTATTGGGTTAATGACTATTACAGACGGGTATGAACGTTGTTACCTATACTCTACCTACCTCCTAAGGTAGGTCAGGTTATCTCTGTAGGTACAAGGCCGTGCTTTTCACATCTCTTACAGATGGTACGGTGACGTTTTTTAATCAAGCTTTGCATCTGCATTCATTGAACACAATGAATCACAAGCCTAATAAATCGTTATAGGGGCCATCATCCTACCTATATAAAGCCGCACCACGTTTGCGTTTATAGGTAGAAGAAACCTTGAAGTCATCTTCCCCTCCAGAGTTGTTATTGATAACCACCTCTAACAAGTTCGACAAAATGGGCTCACAAATTAGCGCACATGTCCCCAATCAAATAGTAAAGCACGCCTCCGATCCAAAGGAACCGAGTACATCCACTGGTCTCCCGACTAGCGAAATCGCGGCGATTCGGCAGTTATTTGGCTACGCCAATGCGGTTCCCCCCCAGTACTCAGCATCAGGAGCTGGCTTCGTCCTGCCCGGAGCCACGTTACCCGGCTCGCTGATGAAAGATGTGCTTGTGATAGGCATCCACGTTGATACGTTCGACAGATCTAGGCGTCTCACCGCCGACTCAACCTTCCTCATAGGCGCCTCCATACTCGACACCCGACTGCTGTATCAGCTCATCCGCGGAGACCGAGATTTTGCGAGCCGGGTCAATGCCGTCTCGTACCAATACGTTATGGGAGACTGCGATTCTGATTATTTCAAACACGTATCTCCCAATTTCCTGCCCGTGACGTCCCTAGCGGAGGAGATAGCGCGTATTAAGACTGCAATCTCGGAGCGAGGCCGGGACTACATTCTAGTCCTTTACGGCCACCCCCACAACCGAAAGGCTCTCGCGGACCTGAGCATGGAATTACAACCTCTACACATCATAAACATAATTGGAGGAGTCGAAGATTTGCTGGGCGACATATACAAAACGGGCCTCGAAGCATGGCTCGATACTTTTGAGATCCTGTTTGCCAAGCTGAACGTCGCCATGAACACGGCGACCTACATCGTGCGTGCCTTGTTGATGATCGCCGTTGCCGACGGAAAAGCATTGAAACTAGAGCCTTCTACCATGAATCTCTTCTGGACTCTCAACGACGTTGCTCGTCGTAACCCAGAAATGACCGAGGCAGTGAGGAAGGCCCGGCACATAGCTCGACAGGCAGCCAGAGAAAAAGAAAAGACAGAAAAGAAGAAAAGACAAAAAAGAACACGACAACTTGATCCCAGAACTCAGCCAAAGAAGAAAAGACAAAAAAGAACACGACAGCTTGATCCCAGAGCTCAGCCAGATGATGAGAACAAACCACTGATTGCGTATGTGGCCTGGATCTGACAACATTCTGATGGCACATAAGAGCACCCCGTTTGCCACGTCAAGCACCGGTTTTCTCTCAACATCAACCGAGTGTCGAGCATCTCGAGGACAATCTGGGAGTAGTTTCACTTCTTGAAATGATACGGCCCCTACAGCCTCATACTTGCCCACCAATAGGAGCCCCGCATTTCATCTTTGATGCTACTATAGTTAACCTTATCCGTGCATATAGCATATTAAGGGGGAGCGCAATACCACATCAAACTATTCCATCCTGTATCGTTCGAAACATTGACGTCAAAATGATATATGATATATGATTTATTCCCTATTACGTCCCTGATGTGTATATATAACTGTGTGCAAGGAAAGGGCAGGCTTCTCGCGCCAGACGTCTTGATAAGGATTAAACCATTATATTCCCTATTCCGTCCATAACAAAACTATTACAGCAACATCGGCCATCCTAATTTTGATAATGTGATCCCTGACTCCCGTATTTCTCCACATCTACAACTTGCCCCCCTTCGAATCATCCACCAGCTCGGCAGCGGCGCCCGAGATAGCAAGCTTGCCCGTCTCCCTGACCTTGGCCTGGAAGATCACCTTGCCCTTTCCTTCTTTCCACATCTCCGTGACGAGGGTCTGGCCCGGGAACACAGAGCCGGCGAACCGGACCTTGATGTTCTTGTAAGGGCCAAAGTTCTCGTACACAGCCTTGCTCGCGATACCCATGAAGCACAGCCCGTGCAGAATGGGCTCCTTAAATCCGCCCATCTTGGCAAAGTTCGGGTCAATGTGAAGAGGGCTGGGAGGATAATGTCAGTTATTTATTCTACGGAAAATGGCCCATTTGAGTAAACGGCCGAGGAAACTTACTTGTAGTCACCGCTCAGGCGGTAAATCGCTGCTTGCTCAGGGGTCGTCACCGTCTCGACTACAACATCAGCGGCCCTCTTAGGAGGCACGTTGGCGGCGGTCGCAGCGCCGCGATCAGCCGGCTTCTTCTGGCCGCCGAAACCACCGCAACCTCGGAGGAAGACCGTCGACTCGTTATAGAAAAGCTCCTCGCCGTTCTCTGCATTTACAGTTGTCACGCCGCTCTTGAGGATAGCAGCAGAACCCTTGTCGACGACTTCGATCAATTTGCCGTAGTTCTTGGTCCTTGCTGCCGTGGGAATGGGGTATTTCTTCACTTCCAGATATTGCTCGCCGTGGAGCAACATCATGGGCGAGAAGTTCGGCACCACATCATCGAAGCTGAAAGGCATGTTGGTGTCGAATTGAGGAATAACACCGTATGTGGGAAGCACTTGGAAATCCTCGTGGCCTTCGAAGACGTAGGGAAGATCTGTGCGCTTGGCACCAACACCTAGGTTGTACAACGTGGCATCACGTTCTGTGTAGGTGAACTCGGTTGGTTCGGACTTCGCTTTCTTAGCCTTTTCTTGCGCCGCAAGATGCTCGTTACTCTCACCGGATGACTAAAAATGGCGTGTCAACATGTACTCAATTTCAAACTATGCTAATGTTGTTATGTACAATAAAACAGGGAGGAGGCATCAAGGAAAATGAATGCTTATACCTTGGACGCCCCTCGCTTGTTGCCCAGATTGGCCATGACCTTTTCTACCGAAGACGTTGTCTTCTCAGGGTGGTCTGCCCGGCCATCGTCGAAATCGGAGATCTTAGCCCAGTTCTTGGCTACCTCCTCAGGCTCCAGCTTCACGTCAAGCGGGAAGCCAAAACCGCCAGAGCGCTGCCATCTTGTCCGGCCACACCAACCGGAACCAACTTCATACAAGCCACCAGTAGGGTCCTTGGGGATCTTGTCGCTGGCAAGAGCAAGCACCAGAGGCGCTATGTAATCAGGCTTGAAAGCTTGAACCAACTCCGGAGGAAGGATAGTGGCGGTCATCTGTGTCCCGGCGTTGGGGGCAATGGTGTTGACGTAGATGTTGTACTTGGCGCCCTCAAGAGCGATGGCGCGAGAGAAGCCTAGTATACCGAGTTTCTGAATTATCAAATATTAGCCCAAGCTCATCTGATGGGATCAACGTAACTTACTGCTGCGGCATAGTTGGCCTGCCCGAAGTTACCGTATATGCCACTTGTCGACGTAGTGTTGATGACACGTCCATATTTCTGCTTAAGGAAGTAGGGCCAAGCAGCCTTCGTAACTTTGTAGGTACCCCGAAGATGTACGCTCAGTACCGGGTCCCACAAGCTGTCGTCCATGTTGGCGAAAGCCTTGTCGCGCAGAATACCAGCGTTGTTGACAAGGATATCGATTCGGCCAAAAGCATCAATAGCACCCTTGACAACCGCATCGCCATCCTCAGAGGAAGCCTTAACGCCGGCCGCCTTGCCTCCCATCTTCTTGATCTCCTCTACAACAGTGTCGGGGTTCACGAGATCGTTGACAACGACCGATGCGCCAGCCTTGGCAAACGCAAGGCAGTAAGCGCGGCCAATACCAGCACCGCCACCAGTGACTAGAGCTACACGACCAGTGAAGTCGATCTTCTCTCCTTGTGGGCTTGAGCCAAGTTTCATAGACTCCTCAAGAAGACCCACGAAATCATTGACACCAGAAGGGTACTGTGGATTTGAGAAATCAGAGACCTTGCTCCACTGCTTGATAATGGCACTGGCAGTGTAGCTGTCATCTGCCTTCAGCAGTAGACCGCTTGACCGCTCCCATCTGAATTTCGCGACGTGGCCGCCGCCGGCTTCGAAAATGGCACCGTTCTCGCTCGTGTTGCTCTTGTGCACAAGAACAGCCACAAGGGGCACAACCCAGTCGGGCTTCAGGTTCTCCAGCATATCGGGAGGCATGACGGTCTCCGTCATGCGGCTGGCGGCGATGGGCGCAATGACATTGCAGACAATGTTGTACTTGGCACCCTCCTTAGCCAGAGTCTCTGTGAAACCAACCATGGCCAGCTTGGCGGCCGAGTAGTTGGCCTGGCCGAAGTTGCCGAAGAGGCCAGCAGCCGAGGCGGTGTTGATGACACGGCCGTACTTCTGCTTACGGAAGTGAGGCCATGCTGCGCGGGCGCACTTGTAGGCGCCCTTGACGTGCACCGTGTATATCAGGTCCCAATCGGCATCTTTCATGTTCTTGAAGCTGACATCGCGCAGGATACCGGCGTTGTTGATGAGTATGTCGATGCGGCCGAAGGCCTTGATGGCGGTCTCGACGATCCGGTCCCCGTTCTCGACACTGTCGTAGTTGGCTACAGCCTCACCGCCGGCGGCTTTTATCTCGTTCACGACTACATCAGCGGCCTGTAAATTTGGGGCTGTGTTAGCTAGAAGCGCCCAAGGAATCAACAAGGTAATACACGAGACGCTCGAGGCGTACCTTTGTGGAGTTGCCCTCGCCCTTGAACGAGCCACCGAGGTCGTTGACAACGACCTTGGCTCCCCTCGAGGCAAAGAAGGTGGCATATGCTTTCCCCAAGCCACCGCCGGCACCTGTGACGACGGCGACCTGGCCGTCATAGCGCAATTGACCCGCCATGGTGAGATGCGTGTCGTGAGAGATGGGGGGTATCAATTAGAAAACAACAGAAAATCAATGGTGGACGACACTGTCAGCTTCGGCAGGTAATCCTCAAGCTGAAGGTTTACAGATCGTCGGTTGTGGTGACGATGGCGAGAATGTGTGGAGGGAGGTGGAAGAGAGGTGACGCGGAATGGGAATGGGAATAAATGCCACTCCAGCAGTGCCGGTTAAAGTAGGTGGTATATGTGCAAGGTATCGTTGCGCAACCAGGTAGACAGATGCCGCCCTTGGGCTCCGCTACGTGAATCAGCCGAGGCAGCTTTTGGGAGCTCTGGGTGGAATGCCGAGGGCCCCATAAGCTCTGACTCGACCATCCTCCCTCCGGTTAGTGCTTGCCCCGGATCATTTTGCTTGGCGTTCAATAGCACCGAACGTATTCACATGTCAGCTTCTGAGGGAAGAATGAGGTCATGCGCGCGACTCAAGTTTTCGCCAGAAAGTGTCAGCAATCCATTCGCGGCGTCGTAGGACTGAGATCCTTGGATCATGAATGTCGTCTCTTTCTATTTAGCAAGAAGTTGCATCTTTCCATGAGATTTTGGCTGACAATTAAAATACAAAACCCAACTCTGGGTTGGTCTGTTTACTGTAGAATCACCAAGAGCAAGAGCTAGCTAGACCTTGTGCATTGTTGCTATTGTTTCGTTCCCCACGTTGGCCAGAATTTAAGGTTACCTTGGGCTATTCCCCGCAAAGTAATAAAAAGTAACCAACCAAACCCTAACAATTGCATGGTTTCGTCCACTACCAAGTACCTTAGGTAGGTTGTAGGTATGTTTTCGTAACCGAAAGTTATTGCAATAACTCCTAGGTTCGGCTGGTGTTGTTAACGAGAAGAATGTATCTACTGTATTCACACAACAACCATTGTAAGTATGCGCGAACGAGTCAGTTAGTAGAAAATAGAACAAACAGTAATTACTCTCCTCGACTCTGCAGTTGACTCTTGATGAAAGCAATACTTGATCTGATGAGACATATAATTCCTCCAAGACTTACCATGCCGCTTCGTGTCAAAATTGGATGTCAGAGCAGCCCTATTCATTCCAGGTCCAATAGCAACTTATCGTTATAAAAGCGCTCTGGTACTTTTAACCAAGATGAGCTATCTCGATACAATTTCATACAATCTCTAAAATGAGTCTGAGGTTGTTAGACTCTTGGGGTGGCCCACTTATACTTGAATGGAACGTGCAGTGCTGTAATTAGCGATAGGTTCGGAGAAGGCCGGGATTTGAGGCCGACGTTTGCGGCGCAGAGACCCGACGTCATCTGTATACCGAGAATGAAGCCATCGTATACTCTGTCTTTCGCGGTACAGCCAGACAACAAGGATTATAGTTCATTTGTTATCTCATACGATAACACCAACGCAAAGCCGATAAACGTGCATAGGAACCCCACCAACTCACTCAACTAAAGAATCGTGGGACGTCACCCATCCAAAGCTCTCCCGAAATGAGCACCAGCACCGAGATCTACGACGACAAGAGTCCTATATGCGTGCCCTTCATCGTAGAGCGACTGCAGTCACACCTCAAGTCGGGCACGACGCGGCCCTTCATCATCGGGCTGAATGGCGTGCAAGGCGTGGGCAAAACGACGCTGGTGCGTAATCTCGCCGAGACCCTGCGCCAGAATGAGGGGCTCGAGACGCTCGTCTGCAGCATCGACGACTTCTACCTCGCGCACGACGACCAGGTCGCGCTCGCGGCATCTATGCCGGACAACAAGCTTGTGCAGGTTCGGGGCGAGCCGGGTATGTGTTTTCGGGTCTGCATCCCACCACTCGCAACTCACCTCACCACTCCAATCTCAGACATTGTCATTACGTTATTAGTCGAACATTTGCATGTCAATCTGTTTGCCTTCACTCAAGATGAGTTCATATTAAGTCGGCCTTGCAACTAGCCATTAAATCTTCACTCCATTCAGCCCTTAGTCTCGTCCAAGCTACATGCAATCTGACCATCCCCAGGAACCCACGACATCCCCCTCGCCAAGGCCTTCTTCACCAGCATCCTCGCCAGCAACCCAACACGCACCCCCCAATACGACAAGTCGCTCTTTTCCGGGCAGGGCGACCGCCTCCCCCCCTCATCCTGGCCCGAAGTAAACTCCCCGTCCCAACCCGCCGTGCGCGTCGTAATCTTCGAAGGCTGGTGTGTCGGCTTCCGGGCCTTACCACCCCCCTCCGTGGCCGCCCTATACTCAGCGCCGTCACGCACCCTCACCCAGCACGCCCTGGAGGATCTGCAGTTCGTAAATACCCAGTTGGGCGAGTACGACGCCATCACGGACCTATTCGACGCCTTCATCCACATCGACGCCGCCGACACGCAGTGGGTGTATGACTGGCGGCAGGAGCAGGAGGCCGCGCTGCGGGCGCAGCGGGGCACCGGCATGAGCGACGATCAGGTCGTGCGCTTCGTCGACGCCTATTACCCTGCGTACGAGCTGTTTACGGAGAAGTTGCGGAGCGGCCTTTTTGCGGGCAAGGAGGGCTGCCAACTGAGGCTGGTTGTTGGTAAGGATAGACGTGTGCAAGAGACGATAGTCATTTGATTCTACCTTCAAGACCCCCCCCCTGACAGATCGATATTTGATCCGGACTGAGGGGCCGTTGCACATGGGCAGGATGATTTGTGCATGAGTACTCTTGTAAGATGGTAGCTATTGTGTGTGGGTATTGGAGTAATCAGCTTCATATTAGTAAAGCAACATGCCTTAGACAAGCCTCGCACCGACCATCGAGAAGCAAGTCGTGGTATACAGCATAAGTCAAAGCCAATTCCAATAACGCCGGCTCGTCGTCGTAAATCGTGAATCATGACGTACATGCTTGCGAGAGTTACAATGCGGTGTACAGGTTCCACGGTGCTTCTTACAACCATTCATATAGTGAATGATTCCCTGTCCCAGCACATCCGTACCAGTCAAATCCCTTCGTCCTTGACTGAAGATCATTTGAACCCTTTATCCAGCACCATACCTTCACCATGGGTTTTCAGGTCGGTCAGGTTCTGTCCAATCTTTTGCATTCTGTTCCGCACATCCTGCTCTCGCTCGGTTATCTCGTTCTCGAACGCGTTCACGATGTTTCGTTTCTCCCTCCGTGCTTCCTTGAATCGATTCATGACCTCTCCAAATTTGTCGAGAAACCAGTCGCCCGACTCCTCCCAGTCCTGAACTGGCATCTTAGCAAAGAAACTCTCTTGATTCACCTGATCCTTTTTGAAAAAGTACTCTAGTTTCTCTGATAAAGTTCCCCGAGGTGGCTCAAAGGCTGATTGGGCTTCGGCTTGGGCGGGATCAAAGTCGAAAGCTTCGTCTTTCAGGGCATTATAGTCCATTGTGGCCAAGGCTCCATCATCGTAGTCTAGTTCGTATGCACGTTTCTTCGTTGTCGGTTGTCGTTTTTCCAACGCGGATCGCGGTATGGCGCTCTCGCGCAGACCAGGTTTGGCTTTGTCGTATCCAATGAAGAGCTTACGACTCACTTGGATCTTGGCTTTTGGCGGGGGTTTAGAGGCAGGCTTCGGAGTAGGCATAGGTTCCGCTTCCTGCTCGGCACTTGCATTATCCGATTCCACTCCTTCGCTAGCCGTGGGCGGATCGGTCTCATCAACATCGTTTGACTGTTGTAGCTGACGCTTTGATACTTGCGGTTTTGGCACGCGCTCCGATTGTGATCGTGGTACCTCGGCGGGCCCATTACGGCTAGGGTCCAAGTAGATAGGCTGTTTAAAGGATTGTGGCAGCGCAGCAGGATCACTTTTCGAACGGCTAACAGCATTAGAAATCGACTCTTTCCTCGTCTGCCTAGACGCCAATGGCTTAGGATGCTGTGGCCTTTTCATAGATGGTGTTCTGTCTGGCGAAGCGTCATATGGATTCGCAGAGGCATACTTGCCATGTTCGTTGTCGAAGTTGGCATTCCTAAAACCAACCTGAGGACTCCCGGGCACAGGGGTGGAGGCGCTTCTTGGGAGAGCAGTGCCAATCGTGCCTACCCCGAGATCAAAATGACCGTTGGGTAGTATTGAAAAGGGAGCGGGGGAGTAAGTCCGATCAGGGTGTATAGGGACTGGACGACGTTGTGGACTTTCTCGTGGTTGATGAGCTGGAACAAGCTGTCGCTGAAGGTGCACCTGGGCAGGCGCCTGATGATACCCAAGTGGCGTATTAGAGTCCATGTTACTGGCAGTGTCACTAAAGGAGCCCTCGGCTGTGGAAGCGTCCCAGAAGGCCTTGGACTGTTGCGAGGGCAAGGGCTCGGCCACCATGGTCTGGCTACTGGGCAGGTTCGCGGATGCATCTCTGGCGTGAGCGTAGTGGGTGGAGCGAGGGGGCACGACAACGCGCGCAGCTGCGACGGAGGCTGCGCGCTCCGCACCCATCCTGGGCAAGGGGGAACGAGAACGGCGTGGCGAGGCTTGAGAGGCCGGTTGGAGCGTGGTCGTGGTCGTAGTCGTTGACGGTTTTGCTGGGGAGATGTTCACGTGGCGCGGGCGCAGCTGCACTTGTTGTGTCTGCGGGCGTGTCTGCCCTACTTGTGTTGTTGTCTGTAGTTGGTTCCGGGGTTGTATCTGGGGCTGTGTCTGTGGCTGCTGCGAATGGATTTGCTCGGGCTGCGATGAGTCATAGGCTGTCGCAGGAGCAGAGGAAGCGACGCCCGGCTGGTTCTGGTCGGCGTCAGAGTCAGCGCGGGAAGTCACAAAAGCGTGCATCTTGTGCCTGGACTGCTTGAAGACGGAAGGAGCAGCCGGCGGCATGATGGATTGTGTGTGACGGTACCGAGGTACACGTCCACACAGTGACAGCTCGACGCGGGGCGACGCGGGTTTCGACGAGCGGGTTTCGACAGGCGGGATACGGCCAAGGCAGCAGCCAATATGACCTCAGTCTGGTCTCCTGTCGTCTCGTGGCGCTTCGTGCCAATTGCGAGATCTCTACCTTGGTACCAAGGTTGGTACCCACGTAGGATCACGTTCTTGCGCTTCGGTGTAAATGCGCAATTGTACTATGATGGAATCTGGGCGGCTGATTCAATTCAGGGTCGACTGATGTCTCGGATTCGGTGACCTAACGACCTGGAGGTTTGTGTTGATCGTGTATCGAGCCGGCCCAAATCAACCTCGTACGCATTGTTGGGTCGCGGCCGCCAACATGGGCTGACTTGCTGAGAAGGGGCTGCGAGCACTTGACTACGTGCGGGCTGTGGTCATTGATCAATGGCGACGTTCGATCTGTGATAAGCTTGGAGGAGGAAGTCTCAAGACTTCTGCGCCTTTCCCACCTGGCCTGCCCAACGACATCGCGACGCGACTGATCAGGAGGCTCCGCTATTTTCTACTCTCTTTGTGGAATAGGTACCTTGAATATTGAGTGGAGGTACTAGCCTAGCTCACTATATTGCGGTGGAGGAATAAGTACCCTAAGTGGAGCCTTCAAGTTGTCCATCGACTGGGGTTGCGACATCTCTAGCAGCTTCAATCCTAGTTTCAATATAAACCCCTGTCAACTACCTGAACAGATGCAGCATCTCGACTACGCATTGAGTAAACGTAAACCCCGCCCTGTTGCTTAAAGTGCGAACCGTTCTTAAGCGAAATTCATCATCTATTTTCCTCTCTCTCATCACTATCGTCATAGACACGTTGTCTTCGCCCAGGCCGCTGTTAACTCATACCGCGCCTACTTCTTGCTAGATATCCTCTTCTTCATGTAAGATACCCGCAGCTGGATGCTGCTCCCGTCTGGCGCTTGGTACGTGTATCCGGGCCCTTGCTCGTATGTCTCGTAGCCCTGACGAGCGTACTTCGTCCATGTCAATATGTTAGTCTCGGTCGCATCTTTACCCTACACTCGCCAATAATATATATCGACTAAGGCATCGGGCGCAAAAGATTTTGTACGCACCCATTCTTCCTTTGACGTCTGTTCAAGAGTTTCAGTATGGTGATGGACAATAAATAGCGTACTGCCAAAACTCACTACCGGTGTGCCGATGTCCATTTTCATGGCAGTCTCATCGCTTGTCTCCTTTGCCAATGTGTCGAGTGCCATCCATTGGCCTCCCATTTCTTGCGCTGCTATGCTTTCCGTCTTGGCCATGGTCGCAACACCGTATCCGCCTCCTTGCAATGCGCTCGATATGTAAAGTTGGTGCACCCACACTGTACGCGGTAGGAGACCTAGCTTTGCATCTTCATCGGCATCGTGGACGTCAAGTGCTACATAGCCGATAGGTATGAAAACTCGGCCAGTGGGCTCTCGCCGCACAAGCCGGATTTTCGTTGCTGAATCTTCAAGAGTATGCTCTTCCTATATCAGGTAACTTAAGCAAAATCCTTTCTGGACGATACCGGGTTCTCTCTACCTTCGGATGGAGTGTAATATGTCGTTCAAGCAACGCACTTCGGTTAGGTATATCTTCCGATAGGACCTAGTAGCGAATTTTGTCAACCTTGAGCTGATGCTGTGGGTTTTATAAAGGTCACCTACAGCCCAGTAGAACACCCTCCCGCCTCTCTCTGCACTCTCCACCCACTCTGGTACTTCGTCCGCCCTCCATCCACATGCGACTCGCTGATCGATCATGCGTTGTACGTGATCAGGGCTCGAGTGATCCCAAGGGATTATCTTCAACTTGTCAGTCTGTATGTCGCGAGGAAGTAAAATTTTTAAAATAACAAATACGCATGTATTCATCAATATGAAGCATTTTCGACTAAGTTCCACAACCTACCTCAATCTTCCATGCGTGCTTTGACGCCATTGCGAACAGTGTCTTTCGAGAAGAGAAACAAACTACCCTCTGGCTTTCGGTACTCTAGTCCTCTATTACGACGTGGGATTCACGAGGCATGCATCAAGTACGGTCAACTGTACTTCTGTCTCCTTGTTGATGATTACTCATATCAGCCCCCGATCTTCGGTCGCAATTACCAGGTTGTCTATAGGCAATCGAACAACAGCGCGGAGTCATTTCCGCATTCTAGCTTAAATGCGGCTTCTTTCGGCTTTAATATACCTAGGTATGTCCAATATCAAATAGAATTATTCGGCCTATGTAGTCCACTGTCGTGTCACTGTTACACTTGAGCTTGATTAAATCAACCGTATTTCCATGATAGCAACAATACCTAATAGACTTCATTCACATGAGTAATGAACGATCAACTCAAATAAGACAGGATTTCTAGTCAGGCAATACCAGTTGTATACAATTAAACCAGGCCACGATCAATTTTGGCTAAATGATATCACTTCTATATAGTCTATAGTATATCCGCTACTTGAGGTCTGTCTCTACAGGTTGACTCGGAATGCCAGTTGTTTCCATCACGTCCACCGGCTCCTTCAACTTCTCATCACAGACCTCGACCTTAGGCGCATTGCCCTGTGTGCCCAGCTTAATGAACGGAGACACCACCACCCCAGCTGCCGCTAAAGCAATCGTAGTCTGAAATGTTCGGGTGTACCTGAGCATAGGATCTGCAAGCGATGCCGGCGTAGCCTCTACCGAGCTGAAAATAGCCGTCGTTATGCCAAGAGCTACGGTATTCGATAATCGAACGAAAACGTTGAAGATACCGCCTGCTAACGACTGCTGGTGACTAGGGAGCGATTGCAGCACGTACATCTACGTTACATTAATTCAATTCTAAGATCAGAGGTATGAAAAGGGTTTCGGAACTCACATTGGCAACGTTGAATTGTAGATCGGCACCCGCCACGTTCAGCACCAGAGCTGGGAAGACGAAGGCCCAGTAACTACTGTCGGCGCTCATGAAGGAGAACAGAATAGTCGCCCCCAGATAGCTCACGGCACCGAAGACCATCAGAAGCGTGTTGTTGACCCGATGCAGGATTTGGCCGGCAAGGACATTCCATAACAAGCCTGCAATAGCCATGGGGAGGAGTCGCACGGCAACATTCAAGGTCGACAGCTGTTGGACCTGCTGCATAAAGAAAGCAATCCAGAATCCCGTCGCTTGGAAACTCATATTGCCGAGAACAATGACTATAATGATCTAGGTAGACTATGTCAGCAAATGGGCACGCAGTTCAAATCTTCAATTGCATTTTCAGGCGTCCATACCAACCTGAAGTTCCGATCTTTCCAGATATACAGCGGCATCAGGGGTGTGGGGAAGACCTTTTCCCAGAAAACGAAGGCCACCAGGAGCAGTATGCCAACGACAATCAGCGCTATAACGTGAGCTGCTGACCAGCCATCTTGAGGCCCCAATCTGCACATTTATCTTTAGCGCCACCGTTACGCCAGATTCAGAAAACAGACCACTCACGTCAAACCAGCAGTAAACATCCCCGTTCCCAAGATAGTCAGGACTGTGCCCAAGTAATCGAACTGCTTCAATGCGCCAAGTCGCTCTCTTAAAGGGGCCTTTTCAAACGTCTCCACGTTCGGCACAGCCCAGAATGCAAAGCCGGTAAAGGCAGCCCAGATGATTGCTAACAGGATGAAGGCGGCTCGCCAGTTAAACAGCTGCGTCGCGACACCGCACAAGATCGTACCGAATACAAATCCTAAGGGGTTTCCCGCGCTGAAAGAAGAGAAGGCGGCGTTCTTGCGTTTAGAGGGCGTTGCGTATGCGGCTCCTAAGATCCCAATTGCTGGTGGCACAACCATGGCCGCGGGTATACCCAGAACTAGATAGAGCATAGACGATTAGTCGTGGTCCCTTGAAAACATATCCTGGAATATTTGCAAAATTCCTAAATGCAAACTCGACCCGACCATGGAGACTGTCGAATCTCTAAGGTCTCAGAGATTTAGTTGTCAATGAATATGGCTACTGCACTTACCACCACACACAATCAGCAGCCAGAAAGGATTTTGCGCAAACGCCACGACGAGCGAGAAGAGACTAAATCCAGCCATTCCCGTGATAAGCATTGCCTTGCGGTCTGTTAAGTCGGCCAATTGGCCAAGCGCCAGCTGGAAAGCTCCTGCGACCAATCTATACAAAACCCAACGAGTTAGCCAACCTCACAAGCACCAGCCAATACGTAGGAACCACTCACGAAGTCGAAGCACTGATCCACGAGATCTGACCCTGCGTCATATTCAAATCCATCGACACCGGGACCGTAATGATCAGCGCCGTGCCCGCAAGGAAAGCCGACGAGGCCGTCGCCACCGTGGCCTGCAGAACAAAGGCGATCTCCTGGAACGTGCTCTTGAAGCACTCGGGCCGGTCTCCGAAGCTCGTCTTGATCCTCTTAAGCTTCGACATGCCGGCCTCCTTGTTGTCACTGCCGGCCCCCGCCGATGCCAGGTTTTCCTCGTCCATTTCCATGGCGGAGTCCCTGGGTGAGTTCAGCGATCCCGTTTCGGGTCCCTTCTCGGGGCTTTCACCCGCTTGCCGTGAAGACATCTCCGTGATGCCTCGAAACTGGTCTTCAGGGATTTGCCGTATTGAAGCCACGCGGCTCCGGGACGCAGGAATATGGTCAAGCACGCAATATACAATGTTATGTTGGTTTCTTTGAATAAAGAGGCTAGTCCCGATGTGGTGGCTGCTTCTAGGACAAGAGTCTCATGGGGGGAAAAAACCTGTGGGACCCTGTGCACAATACAAAACACAATATAAAAAAGTTCTTATTTCTTTTTTATTTCTTGCATGAAGAAGCTGGTTCGGGTACCATTAATAAGGCTTAGCAATCAAGAAACTGCCCAGCGACAAACTAACGGTGAACGCTCCCGTCTATACATAGATGGACAAAGTGGGTGCTTAACGCCGGACGCGGGGCGCGAATCGGAATTGTGTAAGGAGACCGACAATTACGACCGAGGGGCCAGCCAGGGTTGCTCATTGTGCATCCTCCCTTTCCTTAGGTATGTAGGTAAGTCTAACTTAGGTAGTTGCCTAGGTAAGTGACTGAATTCAGGTAGGCGGTCAATGAGAGTACCTACCTCGAGGCTAGGTATGCAATATGTCATCTTTCCCTGGGGAAAGAATTGCTGCGATGTCGCTCCCAAATTGCCGAAGTAAGCGGTATCTACTTCCGCTTCCGCTTCCGCTTCCGAAACGCCACTTCCGATCCGTCGGATAAGATCCGCTACCTCAAGTGTTGGGCCAAGAAAGATGTGGCAGGCAGAATGTGTTCAAATGTCATTAGAAAGATACCTAGGTACCAATTCATGGCTTGATAAAATCAGTAGGAAGTATCATGATGTATTGGATTGCCTGTCGCCTCCTACGTTCGCGTCAACAAATTCAGCCATAGACGAAATCCAAAAGAGACGATTAAATAAAAGACAAGCAGTCAATGGACTTGAAAGTGCAGCACTGCATGATAGTCCAAGATGAAGGAAAACCTCCTTCGTTATTTGTTTTATTTAGGTATATTATCTAGTGATACTGTTTCTCGTGAGACTCTTCAACAATACACCATTAAGGATCCAACTCATTGACATAGAAGGGATTCGTTCTGACATCATGCCACCAGAGGTCCCACGATCGCTTTGTATGCTGAGACAACGACAACCAGGTATCGTGAGCTTCCTGCGGGGAGAGGTAACCGATTTTGGGTGAAGGGCTAGTTCCTGCAAGTCCTCCTTCATACGCACCTTTATCCGTCACTGCTTGCGACTGGATATCTGCATTGATAACCGTGTAGTGGGACTGGAACACGGCGTTCTCAATACTGGTGGCACACGTCGTGAAGCCATGGTTCATCATCAAAGTGACACTGTAGTCAGGATAGCCCTCGGACGAACCATTTGCATTGGTAAATTCCCCAGCAAGCGCCGCGCCGAGGTCTATGTTGTTGACGAGAAGATCCTGAGTGGTGTCGGGGGTGTAATATTTGGTGATATTATAGATGGGCACATGTGGGCCTAGGATCGCCGGCGATACTTAGCTGCGAATAATTCACGGGTTTAAAATGGAGGAGTAGAGCACATACCTAAAAAACCAGCCGTGTGAACTATAGCTCTCAAAGGGACCTTGTTGATGCCATACGGAATCACGGCAGACGCGTGGCTGTGCACTACGGCGTTGATACCGGCATATCGCTTGTATATCTCGCTGTGTATATAGCGCTCGATGTAGCCGCTCGGAGACTCAAGGCGAACCGGTTCTGCGTCGGACACACTGTACTCTACTACATCGTCTCCTGACCTGACGAGGGCCGGTGCTATATCGCGAGCCAGGACTTTAACCAGGAATCAGTTATTGCCTTTCAGAACGAAAGACAATTTTATGCTGCGGGAAGTTCGCAGGAGCACATATATGCCAGAAGGGGGTATCAACGGCTTCAGGAACTACATACAGAAAGTTGACGCGTTGTTTGGGTTCCGCACCGAGAGGTGGCCGTAGGCGTCGATCACGCCATTGTTGTGTAAGATATGTTGGGCGTCGATGAAGGTAATTAGGAGCTGAGCTATGTTTTTTGCGATCATCTTGGGATAAAGCGGACAAAGGTGCACTTGTATCGGATGAAAATATTGCAGTACGACAAATATTCAGGTTCCAAAATTCCGAGCTCGGGAAGAATGTGTGGTTGGGAGAGAGGTGAAAAGCCAGTGTTGCGGGGTTGGTTTGTTGACATTTATAGACGAAGAGACTACCTACTAGGTAAGTAGGTAAGGTAGGTTGGGATGGAGTAGATGCCATCCATGGGCATTATGTCAAGGGTCGTCATTGGCACTTTCCTCCGTACCTGAACCCGATTCGAGAGGGCAAGTACAGAGCTTGCGCGGAAAGCCCTCGTCCCTACTGTGTAGGTAGATTGTCACGTCAAGCGACTCCAGCGCTAACTGTGTACCTACCTACCTACTTAGAGGAGGTAGCACATGCGTGGATTTACCGGCGTAGGAGCGCATGGTGGCTGGATGGCTGGTATGCAACCCCCCAACTCAACTCGATCGAGTAAATGGAATGTGACAGGTATGATAACAACTTGGAACAGTCGTTGGATTTATTGAACATGAACACCCCGCTACGTCCTCGGGCTCCTCAAAAAGCTAACTACACCACCACAATAGCCCACCAGATTGTCAAGTCTACTGCATTCGTCGGCCTGATGTTGCTTCCACTCTCTGAGCGCACCCATAAGAACATCGCTCTCGAGTATGATATCAAAATGTAAACGTAGAAAGACCGTCATCCACGCTTGGGTAAGCTCATAGTCTCGTCTTGCCTTGAGACGACTTGTTAAGGCTCTGATGAAGTGCAGTAACTCGTTCGAGTCTTCACTGTCACCAGGCGAAAGCGACCTGAGCTCAAGGTCGGCAGTAGCGGGCGCAAGAGCCTTCAAGTGCTCGATAAAATCGTCATCTGTCATGGGAGTCAGCATATGTACAGCAACGTACGGTTGAGGAATAATCATCTTACAATTTCCACTGGCAGCCCCAGTCCGTAGGCTACCCGAGAATGCCTGTTCCATCTTGCTCTGATCAAATTTCGTAATCCTTGATTCATTTTGGCTATCGTCTGGTTTGCCAGCGATGGCATTGTGGATGGTAGATGGTGCTCCATTCGTGGATGGTAGAAAGAACGGGGCCTTTTCGGGAGCTTTTGGCGCTTCTTTTGGTTTGTTTCTTTTCTTGATAAGGTCGAGATGCAGCAACGTTTGCCATCTGCTCCTTGGAACCAAACTCAGCGTCATCATGTCAGCACTGAGTTGATCAAGGCTCGGTGCAGTGACCTCCTCCTCATCTTCCTCGCCGCCTTCCTCCTGGAATGCCGCTTCTAGAAGTCCTTGACCACCCTCTCCTGATGCGGTGGGGCCAGCTACTTGCTGGAGACTACTTTCCGATATTTGTCTCGTTGGCACATGCGTGAAGAGGCTCCTATTAGTCCATATATTTACGCCGAGCTCGCCCTCGGACGCTGCAGCGAGATATTCTCCCGTGCTGGAAAACGCCAAAGCAGTGCAAGGTTTCTCGAGCCGGATTGCGTCGATGAGATGGCTTGTAGGCAGATCCCAGACCCTTATGATGGAGTCTTGAGACGCCGCCACGATCCAGCGCCCGTCGCTAGAGAATATGAAATCATTGATTGTTCCTTGACAGCCCCAGAGCTCACGAATAGTCTGTCTTGTTTCGATGTCTACTACACGGATAGACCCGTCATCGCATGAAAAGGCTATCAGATCGCTCGCAGCATGGTACCGGCAACCAGTAATTGCAGTCATTGGAGCCCAATTGATTTCGTTGAGCAGATTGCCCGTCAAAAACTCCCAGAACTTGACTTTGCCGTCGAGTGAACAACTAACCACAAGATGATTCATTGCATCGACGACAATCCCAGTTACCGCTTTTGTATGTTTGCCTGTCCCTGGGAGAAATTTCGAGGCCACACGAGCTTGAAGCTGTACAACGGTGTCTGCCTGACGGGCTTGCTGCATCTTCACCTGCCTAGCTTGTGCCGGTGTCAGTCTGGAAGGAAAGTGCTGTCTGTGAAGGCCTGATTGCAAATTGAACATGTCGATTGATCCACCAACAGACCCAAGAACAGCAAATGTCCCACACGAGCTCATCGTGACTGTTGACACATTTGCACCATCACCAGTTTGAAATGCCCACCTTCCCGCACGTTTACGTCCCCAGAACCATGTTCGTACAAAGGGGTCATCTTTGTGAGCAGTGACAACGCTTTCCCAGCCGGTCGCACCACTGATCTCGGCGTTTAGAGACTTCTTAGGGTTCCGCGTCTTCTGCCACATTGGCTGCTTGCCTGGTATAGCACCCATGCCTCCATCTCTGTTTAGAGAGCAGGCAATGCAGGTTATTTCGGGGGCCTTGAGATCATCAAGAGTGGTGGTAGGACCATGGCTGAGAGCTTGCGTTGCCAGAATTCCAGCCTTCTTTGCTTTCTTGCGTATGTTGCCTTGGCTCAGCTCAGTGCTTTGTCCATCACGGCGGAGACTCCATCCCCAAAGACTCCTGTCTTTTCCGCCGCTCAGAAGCCATTTGTTGCCTCCCTCGGCACCATCAAAGTCGGAAGGCAGGAAGCGAAGGGAAGTGACAGGCGCAGCATGGCCGCTACGGGTATGAAGTATTCTTGGTACAGGCGAAAAGGGAGTCTCGTCAAAGATCCAGGTTTTGAGCGAGTTGTCTCGGCCACTCGTGACGATCACGGGTTGGCCTGCCAAAAACTTGATCTTACTGACACCGCCGCGGACTTTGGTGCCGTCATGAGTTGGTGGATTATGAGCACTTCTCAAGGTACCCATTACTCTACCACCTTCATTGAGATCCCAGAACGTGATATCGCCGCTCTGATCAGTCGCAGTTGCCATTACACCGTCCTTACGACCGTCTTGTCCAGCACCCATTCCGTCTGTTCGGAAACAAATGCTTGTCACAGCAGCATCTTCTGTCCCGGCATTGAGCTGAATTACGATCTTATCCGAGAGTATATTCCTGATGGCCAGTGGACCTCCCGCATAAGCAATGGCCATGAGCGACAGCGCGGGTGACGGCTGCATGCAGGTAACGGCACCGCAGTTGGGCGAAGGGGGCAGGAGGGTGTAAATGAGCTTTCCTGTTGAAACGTTCCATATCTCTACCCAGCCATCGCGTCGTCCAGCGAATATCTTGTTCAGATAGGTGGGCATTGTGCATATGCCGCCGGTAAGCTCATTGTCGCCCTTCCGGGCGGCCATGGTAAAGAGGGTGGTGTAGTGCCCCAGCGTCGCCGTCTTCCAGACTTCTATCCTCGTGACGGAGCACGCCACTATCCAAGAACCAAAAATGAGGATTTGTGTTATGGGCTGTTGCAAATCGGACGGAAGCTCCAAGTCGCCAACTTTCTTTCCACGCTGGAATATCCAGATACCTTGGGAGGCCCCAACACCTCGGTCGCCCCATGCTGCGAAAACCTTGTCCTTCCAGGCATGTGTAGCAGTGATCTCGAAAGGCGTCTGAGGTCGTGTCAGGAACACGAGGTTGAGCCCGCGCCTTAGGTCATACGTCTGTAAGGATCGGCCAACGGAGGTCGTGACTTGGAATGTGGTCTTGCCGAGGGGGATCGAGGTGAAAGGCACGTCAGTGGGAGACACTAGACCCACGGTCTACGGGTCGCGGTTAGCATAGTCTTCTATGCTACGCAGAAGACTCGATACATAGCAACATACTCGATAGGGCGCAAATACGCGGGAGCGCTGCTGCTGGGTAGGCGTAGCCGTGGCTTTCGCGACAGAGGTGACCTTCTGGCGCTTGGCCAGGGGCCCGTCCTGCTCGGAGTGCGGCATCGTCAGGTCTAGTCTCGTCTCGTCGAATGGTGCGCGTTTCTTCCCGCCTCCTATTGCGTGTCGTCGTAATTGTTCTGCTATTGAGGATGCGCATACATGATCTTGAGGGTCTTGGACAACCTGCACTTGGTTTGCCTGGGGGAGAAATCGCGGCGTTTTCGAAGGGCTATGCTATGGCAGCAGTAGAACCCACGTCAGTAGAGTTGTGTGTTGCGGCAACTGAGCAACGGTGAGGCTTGGAAATGAATGTCTTGGGTATACAACATCAAGAACGATCAAATGTTCAAATGTTCTTGGGAACTTTTTTTGGTGGAGTCTTCCTCAATCCGCACCAGTGCAGCCAATCAAGAGCTCTCGAGCTCACGAAGCGCGGGATGCAGCCCCTCCAACCATCTGATACCTGCGACTTACCCGGATAGGTAAGTACCTACCACCTATCTCGAGCACCTGAGGCTACCGGAACGCTGCAACCTCCAGCTTGCAGTGGACTTGAAGAACTTTTATTTTAGTCTTTCTTCTTTCAGCATCACGATGATGCATGCAGGACAACCCATACTCCGAGAGGTACTACGGTATGTATCGTCTTACCAACACAACACTTTTTGTCATGCTTGGATGCTTGGTTGCTCTGTCATCAAGTAGAAGTACCTGCATGCCTGTGTTTGACTCCTCACTCCCAATGTAATTGATCTGAGATCTGCGTCCCAGTTACGTACTTAGGTATCTACGTAAGATAGATACATGTACATAGCGCAGCAAAACACACAATATTCGTACCTAATGTAGTTTAGAGGCTCCGGCTGATTTTAGTACAGTAGATGTCTTCAACTAGCCTGCACCTAGGGGTACTAGCAGTGTCCATTATCGCAGACTCGCAGTGCAGATAGCGAGTCATGTATTGTATTCCGACATACATGTACCTACAGGATCAAGTAAGTACATAGTCTTTATTTGCGCATTGTAATCCAGTCATCCACCTATCGTTACTACCTAATCGCCCAGAGGCAAATGTGTGCACGGATCTATCCTGTGATTGTGTCACTGCGTTGAGACAGCCTGGCTCGCCTGGAGACATCATCGCTTGGTTGACTTACAGCCTCGGGCGCAGGCAGTTTAGCGGGGTCGAACCGGCGTAATAGGTAGTGATTGATCGTTGAGGCAAACTGGAAGGTTCAAGGTCAAGGTTGGAACTGCCCAGTGTACAGAAGCTGTGGCCCCCCGAGAATGGAGGCAAATTCAGACCCAGCCCACACAGGCTGGCCCACCGACAGACTCTGTCCTTCCTCTTCCACTTCTTCTTTTGTTCGGGATCTTGCTCCCAACAACAACAACAATAACAGCCGAAGCCGAAGCAGAAGTAGGAGAAATAGCGAAGCAGGCCAGCGCTGTGGTGCAAGCCCCAACCAACAACAGCCGCTGAACTCCGAGTTGGGCGGCAGCAAACGTGCCTCTGTCTCGTCGGTTTTCTCGTTGGCATCGGCATCGGCCTACGGTGTGGCCAGCTCGGCCGTGTCCTCCGCTGCCGGCTCCGACAGCGGCACTGTGCAGCGTTCCATCCCCATCCCCAGCCACGCCGCCATGGCTTCATCGGGCAAGGGTCTGGACCCCGTTCCGGGGCAGTCAGACGCCGGCGTCTCCAACATCACTGTCACCACCTCCTCGGCTCCCACCACCCAGTCCACCCCTGGCAGCGGTCCGCAATTGACGTCGCAGAGCACCCATCAATCCAACACCATCGACCTGGTCAAGCGCAATCCCGCTCCGCCACCAACCCACGCTTCTGTCCCTCGCTCCCAGCCGAACAGGGAGCGCAGCAGGGCGAAGCGTCGCTTCAGCGGCAGCACTGCGACTAGTACTCACAGCCAGAGCAGCGACAGAGGCCCCCAGCCAAGGGAAAAAGAAGAGGCGAAGCCGGCGCCCTGGGGCATCATCGGCGTCTGTGCCCTCGACTCGAAAGCGCGGAGTAAGCCCAGCAGGAATATACTCAACCGCATCATCGCCAACCGGGACTTTGACGTTGTTGTTTTCGGAGACAAGACGATTTTAGATGAAGGTACGTCACGTCACGTGCACCTTGCAAATTGAATCTGTTCTCGCATTCTGACATCAGTCCTGACAGGTGTGGAGAACTGGCCAATATGCGATTATCTGATATCGTTTTATTCCGATGGCTTTCCGCTCGATAAAGCCATTGCCTACGTCAAGGCCCGGAAGCCTTTTTGCGTTAACGATGTCCCCATGCAAAAGATCCTGTGGGACAGGCGACTGTGTCTCCGCATGCTGGACAGGATCAACGTCCCGACACCCCAGCGAATTGAAGTGAACCGTGATGGTGGACCAGGCTTACTCACCCCCGAGGTCGCGAAGCACGCCAAGGAAGTTTCAGGCATTGATCTTGAGGCCGCAGACTTTGAGCAGTACTCCGCTCCCAGGAAGGTGGAGATGCTCGATGACGGTGATATCCTCAGCGTTGACGGTACATTGTTAAAGAAACCCTTTGTCGAGAAGCCGACCAGTGGCGAAGACCACAACATCATAATATATTTCCCACATTCCGATGGAGGCGGTGCACGCAAGCTCTTCAGGAAAATTGGCAACAAGAGCTCCGAGTTTGTTCCCGATCTTGTTACTCCCCGAGCAATTACCGAGCCCGACGGCAGCTTTATATACGAGAAGTTTATGCGGGTTGACAATGCCGAAGACGTGAAAGCCTACACCGTTGGATCTCAGTACTGCCATGCGGAGACCAGAAAATCGCCCGTTGTGGATGGCATCGTTCGGCGTAATACTCACGGCAAGGAGATTCGCTATGTCACTGCTTTGAGTCCCGACGAAAAGGAAATGGCAAGCAAAATTGCGAAAACATTTGGGCAGCGGGTCTGTGGATTTGACTTGCTTCGTGCAGCGGGCAAGAGCTGTGTTATTGATGTGAATGGTTGGAGTTTCGTAAAAGATAACGAAACTTACTACGACCACTGCGCCACCATACTCAAGGAGATGTTCATTAAGGAGAGGATCAAACGGGGCGGCCCAACACCACCACTCCCATCCCCTGCTTCGATGGATATGAATGATCCCTTTGCGAGGGCGATCATGGCGAGTAAAGAAAAAGAACCGCTGCCGGGTATACAACCAATCAGTCATACGACATTGGCTGGTGCCACCGGGATGCTGTCCCCAGAAGAGCCCACAGTCGATTCAAAGCTGGATGAGAAGTCCCTGGCCGCATCCCCCATGGGGAGGTCCGAAACGAGCATCGGAAACATGGCAAGCATGGCATCCAAATTGCAAAACGGGATCGCCCATCTCACTGGCGGAGGCTCAACCTCCAACAGCGTGCCTGCTACTGCTCCCTCGACACATCCAGCAACACCGAATAATGGATTCGAGGAGTTCAACGATTCTCAGCCTACACCGCCTCCGCCTCCGCCGAAACACTCTTGGAAACTCAAAGGCCTGGTCTCGGTCATTCGACATGCTGACCGCACGCCGAAGCAAAAATACAAATTCACTTTTCATACTCAGCCCTTCATCGAGCTCCTCAAAGGACACCAAGAAGAAGTGCTTCTAATTGGCGAGGCAGCGCTTTCCAGCGTACTCGAAGCTGTGGATTTGGCAATCAAGCAGGGAGTTGAAGATCGCAATAAACTTAGATCTTTGCGAAATGTCCTGGTGAAGAAGGGCGGTTGGGCTGGTACGAAAGTGCAAATCAAGCCGATGTTTAGTAAACAGAAATCAGCGGAAGCAGCGTCGGGACAGACAGCTAACACTCCCGAAGAAGCTAAGACCGAATCTGTGACCCTGGGAACGCTGGCCCAGCTGCAGAGCGAAGTGAGCGCGGAAGAAAGTTTAAAGCCAGTAGTTGTCAGTGATTCTCTGAATGCTCCCAACACGGCAGGTAGTGAGAGCGAGGCGTCTCAGGACAAGACGAGACAGAGTGCTTTTCGACGCCAAGATTCGATGTCAGGCGTGACAATGTCCAAATTCACAGCGGCGGACAACAGCTTCGTCTTGGACAAGTTGCAACTCATTGTCAAGTGGGGCGGTGAACCGACGCACTCTGCTCGATATCAAGCCCAGGAACTCGCGCAGAATATGCGGAACGATTACATGTTGTTGAACCGAGATATTCTTGATGAAGTCCACGTCTTTAGCAGCTCAGAACGGCGTGTCACCACGAGCGCACAGATATGGGCGGCGTCTTTCCTAGAGCAGAAAGAGCTTCCTGATGATTTCATTACAATTCGGAAGGATCTGCTTGACGATTCCAATGCAGCCAAGGACGAGATGGATAAGGTCAAAAAGAAGCTGAAGGGTTTACTGCGCAAAGATAACGAGCGCCCACCACAGTTCGCCTGGCCCGCGGGTATGCCTGAGCCTTCCGAGGTCCAAACTCGGGTTGTTCAGTTGATGAACTTCCATCGCTATGTTATGCAGCATAATTACAACAAGCTGTATAGCGGCGCCGTCAACTCACTGAACTCCATCAACAATCCTAGCTCGGAGAAGATTACTAGCGAGAGCTCCAGTACATCAGTAGCGTCGTCACTCTCACAGGCTAACGCCATCAGCAACATCCAGGCTCGGTGGTGTTGTGGGGAGGACGCCGAGCTCTTCAGAGAACGCTGGGAAAAGCTTTTTGCCGAGTTCTGTGATCACGAGAAAATTGATCCTAGTAAGATATCCGAGCTATATGATACCATGAAATTTGACGCTCTGCATAACCGCCAGTTTTTAGAGTGGGTGTTTACGCCACCAAAGCATATGCTGGAAGAGGAGTTTGGTATCATTCTAAACCGCGAAAGCAAGAATGCGTCTAAAGAATCCGAAGAGACTGGAAAGACGGCCGACGATAGTTCCGATAGAAGTCAGGCTGTCGGGTCGCCCCCGAGTGAGCAATTGGAGAAATCAGATTCCTCGGAACGGCCTGAGAGATCAGAGGCACAGAACGCCATGAGACGCATCTTCAGAAGGAGATCTTGGATGAAGCATGCGAGTGAGATTGCGCAGCCTGATGAATATTTCCATTTACAGAGGGGCAACAATCGAACTAAGGCAAAAACTGACGCCCGTTTTGAACCCCTTCGAGAGCTGTATCAATTAGCAAAAGTGATGTTTGATTTCATATGCCCTCAAGAGTATGGCATATCAGACAGTGAGAAGGTTAGTCTAGATCGATGGCTTTTGGTGCAATTCATCTAACAAAATGCAGCTCGAAATTGGACTCCTGACTTCACTCCCTCTTCTCAAAGAGATAGTCCAAGATCTCGAGGAGATGCAGGCATCAGAAGATGCTAAATCATTTTTCTATTTTACGAAGGAATCACACATTTACACGCTGCTCAACACCATTCTCGAGGGAGGCATTGATACAAAAATCAACCGTCGCACTATTCCAGAGTTGGACTATCTTTCCCAAATCTGTTTCGAATTGTATGAGTCCGAAAACAAGGGCACGTTAGATGCACCTCTACCAGGTCAACCCGCCTTCAACTACAGTATTCGGATCACCATCAGCCCAGGGTGTCATATCTATGACCCTTTGGATATCCAGCTGGATAGCAAACACTGTATTGGATGCGCACCAAGGCGAAGCCTTACACCCCATGGGGACTGGAAGAGGGTCATCGAGACTCTGAGAGCGAAGTTTCACCAGTAAGTTTTTCCGGCCGTCATGGCTTGTTGTCGACTGTAACGATACTCACAACAGGAAACAGGGTGAAGCTACCAAAGACGTTCTTGGCAGTCAATCTATCCGATGCTTTCACTTTCCAAGAAAAAGAGCGTCAGAATTCGGAGGTCGATGTCTTCGATAAGGATGTTCAAGATGACGAGCCTGAAGGATTGGTGATGAAGCGAGTTCAGCCGTCGCATTCTTCACCGCGCAATGTGGATGACGGTTCTATGACAGATTTTGTGCGGGACGATAGTTCTGCTATGGGAACTATGGAGGCTCTGCCTCCGTCCACCAGGAGCACTTCCGAGTCCGGACTCGAGCAGCCTCCGAAGTCCACTGCGACTGGTCTGTAATCATACTTGGCCACGGACAAAATCATCATTCGTGATGACGTATCGCACGCATCTCAAGTCAGCCTCGGCAACTCGATTTTTCCCTCCCACTCGACTAGGTAAAAAGAATTCCCGGAATGCGAGCCGATGGGATTTCGATCGAACGGTACGAATGGTGTTGTCTAAGCTACCTGGAAGTGCCCTGTTTCACCTTGGCGGTGAGCGAGTTTCGGTCAGGGGATTGAATCCATTACGGCCGGTTCTTCCGACTCGGCCTTATTGTAATTGCACGAGAAGACAAAAACGAACACAAACTAAACTATTCGAGCGTGCGACAACCGACTGTCATAGCGTTGCCAGCGCTGGTGTTACTAAGCATGGGTATGTCATGTCGAACGGGTTTCTGAACGGGCAGTCGGGCAGCAGGACCCTTGCAAAAAGCGTTCGGGATGACATGTGTCGACCAGGTACTAAATCAGACTAGAGTAAGGCTAGATTAGACGAAGCGAGGCCAAGATGGCACGAATAGGAAACTCCATAAGTTGCTTCCGGCGATAATCCCAGCAGACCGCATTTTAGATGGATTTTGACATGCCAAACCTACATTTGATTTGCCAAGGGAACGAACATATTATATAGAACGCTGCATATATATTATGATCAACGAACTCATCGAAATCCCCAGCCCATCGGACCTTTAGCCATCGCTGGCCAGGATCATCTGCTGGTGGAAAAACAACCAAGGAGCTAGCAAGGGCCATTGAGGCACGTAGATAAAATTAAAGTTTTACACCGAGAAGGTGAAGGAATCAAATCGCATGTCGACCCAATCGAACCCTGTCGCCGGTCACCGGCACGAGAAACGTTCGTCCAACGCCACGCCAACAGTGCATGAAAACAAGGGACCTCACCGAGGTTTGGTATTTCGGGCGCTCTAGTGCGTCTCTACTACTAGTCAGACATGCAAATGCAAAGTTGACAGATTTGACTGACTACCTGACTTGTCTAGCCATTCTTGTCCACGATCCCTAGGCTAAAACCGCAATTGTCGAATCGGGCTCACCTTGGACCTGCCAAGGTGAAATCCGCATACCTTGCTTGCCAGGAACCCAGGTCCCTACCTAGTTGGTAGGATAATGCGAAAAAAAAAAAAATGCCCGCCGGGCGAGGCCGGGGACCGATCCGCCATGGCATTGTCGACTGATGCATCGCCCACGCCAATCTCATCCACGCTGGTGTACATGCCTACGTACATATATACATAGGATTAGGTAGGTATATATAGCACTTGGCAAAAATACCAGCCGCGGTTTTGTTAAAACC
The DNA here is from genome assembly GCA_022453515.1 of Astrocystis sublimbata. Classification (NCBI taxonomy): domain Eukaryota; kingdom Fungi; phylum Ascomycota; class Sordariomycetes; order Xylariales; family Xylariaceae; genus Astrocystis; species Astrocystis sublimbata. Next base: position 1,100,687 of record JAJNNY010000002.1, read on the forward strand.
TACCCTGCTTGATATGTGCTGTGCCGCAGAATCTATCACATATAAGATTCGCTGCTACCTGGTACATGATCTTCGCTTGAAAGAACGATTCTGGAACGCCGTTTGTCTGGTCATGCCGCCAAGACCTTGCACAGGTTCCGGGAGCGTGGGGTTGGGGCCGAACTCTGGGTACATTTCCTACTTCAGTATGTACCTCACCCTGCCCTGCCCTTGGGAATCTGACAGGTCAGCCCCCTAGATTTAGACATACATATTACGGTATGCTATGGTCATGGCTACCTAGGTAGGTAGGTATCTATGTTTATAAACAGGCAAAGCGTGGGGAACCCTATTGCTCGTCCTAGGAACGCGTGGACAGCTAGCCTCAGGCACAGCACAAATTTGTTTTGTTCCTTCTCAATCCCCCACGTTTTGATGTTCTATGTTACTGTGTTGTCTTGGAGGGGGGGGGGGGGGGGGGGGGGGCTGGATTGGTCTGGTCACAAACGGGGTTTTCGATTTGAAATCCTCGACTCCGTGTATCAGCGTGCCAGAGTGCCAGAGTCTTGGCTCATTGAAACTGCTACGAGAGGAAAGCGATCGATCATCTATTTTGCTTCGTATCGTGCTGCTACTCTCAGCCGAAACCCATTCCGAGACGCCGAAGAGCGCGGTGTCTGATCTGATTTGTTCTGCCTTTTCCAAGTGGCGCCAACCGCGCTTTCTTGTTAATCAGAGTGATATTGACGTTTGCTGATGACGATGGGGAAACGCAGTGTACGTGTGTGAGGGTGTTGGGGATGGTGTATAGCGTACAACGTAGGTAAGCAAGAACCAGATCCTCGAAATGTGTGGTACATCTGATTCTTACTTACTGTAGATGTAAGATTGTGAGATCGCTAGCAAGTGGCAGTTAGCTATTGGATAAGCGAAATCTTAAAACCGTGGCCTCCCGTCGCGGGTGAGACTGGGCGAGTGTGTCCTTCCGTATGACCTCGCGCAGTCGTGGATGAAGACTCTCAAGAGATCGGTCGAGAACCGAGTGTGGCTGGCTGCGTAGTGAGAAACTCATGCAAGAAGCGTTGACGATAGTCGCAACCGTGGTCTGAGGGTGGTATTTTGCCGGGACCTGGGGAGTTCATTTCGTCCGAGGCAGTCGTGCTGATTGCTCCCGTCGTAATCTATTCATGTCAGCATGCAGATCAACATGACGTGTGTATCGAAAGACCCTTTTGCTTGTTGCCGCCGTAGGCGATGGAAATGATGATGATTTGCGTTGCATCGAGAAAGCAGTCGACTAATCTGGTGGCATGCATGTGCCTAGCACGGCACATACTACATCACAAGAATGACAGTGAGCGAGAGGCTCAGGTCATCGTACGAGAATGCCGATATCACCAGAGTCAGAAGCGGTGTTTCATCATAGCTGACAGCTTATACATACGTGTAGTGTGTGGTGTAGGCCCAGAACACGCTACCGGCTCATGTTCCGTTGCTGGGGTGGTAAGCATATCCCGCGTTGCAAGGATGCGAAGGAGAAGACTACTCGATACGGTTCAAGGTGAAAGTGGCAGACGCTCTTGTGGTTCGGCAAGCTCATCCTTAGAATCCATCAAGCCGGGCCGCGGTACTTCGCTTCTGCTCGCCAAGGAAATCGTGGAGGTACTGAACCATCTGCTGGGCGTCACTCTACCACCAAACACCGCTTGTCAGCAACGAGAGATGGGCAATATCCGAAGGCCAGGGTACAAAATCCCATTGGTATCTTTTGAGATAACATCTAACCAAGACACGAACGTGAGCTGTCGAGACGAGATCCAAACTTTGTGGAAACTTAGCCATCATCGAGGTTGGCATTACCGGAGAATTAAACTTAAAACTCGTCCAGGGCCCTGACTGCATCATTCGTTGCATGTGCTGTGCCGTAACAGGTGTTGTTGAATTGTCCGTCAGCCTTCTATTTTGAGAGACGAAAGCGTGTTTTCTCTCTCATTCGTTCATTCAGGAAACAGAGGAGAGCCAGATGGTTTTGGTTTCCTCCCCTACTCAAGTATTTGGTACCGATATGGCCTTTGTTCTCACCCATTAGTGACTCTGCATGCTGTTGCTTCGAGTTGCATTGGTTTCGATCCTTGGGGGCCCAAAACGAATGGAATAGCAAGCGTTGAGGTAAGCAACAATGGCATGTCTTTTTCTCGGTGGAACATTGGCGAAATGGCGAAATGGCGACAACTTACAAGTGCCCACGGCGGCGCTCACAGGCGGCGCCAGCCCCGCTTGTGGCTTGTCATGCCATGGCACTTAAATGTTGACAGTTAACGGTTTTCTGGTAGCGACGCCATCCATGTTCGTCGGGCTATTTCTCGATGCTGTACGTAGTAGATGGTCAGCATTAGATCCCGGCATCGGCACCGGTTGGATCGTGCCTGATGGGTCGCAGCCAGGGCATCCAGCACTCGACTGCGCTAATCCAGCGTTCGGACGGCCTGGCCAACCTGGCTAGCGGCGGGGCTGCGCGTGAATGGGCTGAGTCTCCGACAACATCACCCGTCTTTGCTGCAAGACGTCAGTAGATGTCGGCTGTGCGCTTGCTCGACGATGGGCAATGGGCGGGCACTCTGGCCTTGCACGCGACGGAGGCACGATCCGGTGTGGAACTAGGCTGATTCCAGCTCGTGCTTGTCCCATGGCCAAGAGCCACTTGCACGTGGCCGACAACGTGCGCGAAGCCGCACTGACGATGCCTATAACGGTAGGCCTCTCGTGTTCCGTCCCCCTTCAAGATGAGGTTCATGGGAACGGGCGAGCCGCAGTGTATATACCGAGTATACACCGCTCATGCTGCTACGCATTCCACGCCATCATGCTCGCAAGGTATCATGGGAAAGCATGGCCGAAACAGGCCTTCTTGGCCCTTTGTCCGAGCGCGAGGCAATCAGGAGGCTCGTGATGTTCTGGAAGGCTCGTGACTCAGCCCGTTCATGGCAAGGGCCGAGGGGGCATGTGCGAGAAGACGGAGAAGATGGTACTAGTATACATAGTATGCGGTCCTGTCATGTCTGGAGGCTAATTTGCCCCCAACTTAGTGTTTCCAAGCACTTACCCAACCTAACCTTGGAGGTACTCGGTAAAATACTTGGGGGGACCAGGCGAGCCAGGCACAATTATCGGTTAGATACTTACTGTAGTACGATGGGCAGGGTGGGTAAATATATGACGATATTCTAAGGCATTTAATGCAGAGCATGCAGGGATACCTTGGAACAAAATGGTGGCATATTTCATATTTCGTGAGTGGCATTCCAGTGCTTGTCAGTGCTAGGATCCAATGCATATCGAGTCGTCTGAGGAGGACGAATTGGGCTGCCGCCCTCTACCATCTAGGCAAGTAGATTACCAAGCTCGCCAAGCACAGCCAAATCGAGACGGAGGCATATTCCCCAGTCAATTCTGACATATCCATGATATACGTCTCACTGAGCACCAGTAATCATACATGTACACATACCAGGAGTCGAGGGAGTGTAGGTAAGTTGCGCAGTCTGAAGCCACTTAGACGAGCGTTGCTTGCTTGTACTTGTTTCGAGGCAGTACCAAGCGGGCAGGGCTTGCTCTACCCAAAACGCCACGAACGAGGCGGAGTTCACAGGCTTCTCGGCCCAAGCACCAGATATTCTGGAACTGTTCATCTACTAGTAGTGATGCTGTCTGGCGACATTGTCAAAGATTTGCAGGGTGGGTTTTGGTTGCGGGTACAAGCGTGCTTGGGACCCAGGCCTGATATTTCCTATTCTGGCCACCTGCAGGTCAAAGCAGCCAACCGGAAGTGGGAACGTCTGCCTCGTACGAGGGCTAATAACTAAACGAGCACGTTGACATGTACCTACTTAGACTCACGAGAGCCATATGCGCCTTTCGCCTTCAAACTCGTTAAATTCGTCCGAAAGCCAACATGTGGATGCGAAAGGGCTCTCTTTTCTCCTGTGGGCAGAGGCCTCGCATTGACGTTCGCACGGGAGTATTTAAATGATATTAAGCTCGCTATGCCGATGTCTGAGCGTCCCTATCTGGGGCTCATGTGCTCATGTTTTGTTGCCCGTTGTTAACTCAGCATATCCCAGTCCAGATGATCTCACGTAGCATCCGCACATAGCCCGCGAGGGAAGGCGATGAGATTGTGAGACTTAGTCTGGTTTCTCGATAGCAACAATCTCCTAATCGATAAATCGGTGTGTCGTACTAGCGATATCGACCGATCACAACTTACGGCGGCGCCATCGTGGGCAGTGGGGTAACGGAGATGTGAAACCGCCTAAAGATATTACGACTCAGAGTCATTACCTAGTGTCTCTACAGCACGAGATGGTCGCATTGTGGTCGCAGGAACAAGCCGCATCGACGCGTAGTCAGGAGACGAAGGGAACGGCTCATGATAATTCCAGAGTCTCCTGGTAGTAGCAGCCGAGGCAGCGTCCCGATATTGCCATCTTTAGCTCTAACTGTTGTGGCTAGCTTTGCGCGTAATACTAGATACCTTAGCTACCTAAGCTATTACCTGTTAGACGCCACCGCGTCCAAGAGCACTATCCATTTAGTAATCTTCGCTCTTGCAAAGCATTCGAATTACGGGCTGTCGTGTAAAGTAGAATGTTTTATGAGGGTCGATTGGCTTAGGTTTCAGTAGCAAGTGTCGCATCGGATCAAACGAGTCATGCTTCGTATGCGGTGTGGATTATCACGTACGAGTTGGTGTCTGGTACGAGTCTAGTATTATCCAAATGCGTAGCAATGATGAGGCTGTGTGTGGCACCATGTGAGATGATATAATTATCTGCTGGATAAATGACAACGTCCTAGTGCGGTGACCGCTCGTCACGAATCTTCGTAATCAGGCTATTGTGATTCGTCACTTGTAGAACACATTGAGTAAGTGATAGACTTGCGAATGGCGGCGTAACAGGAAGCTACCTAGTATATCGGTTGGTTTGGGTTGAGTTACCAGGAGGTAAGCGACTACGTAGAAGGCCACTTGCTGCCGCCTACCTACCTGCTACATGTGGGATGTAAGTTGAAATTTGGGCAATATACATGTACAGAAGTATACCAAGGTTCACCCTGTTATGTATTGCCAACCAGTGGGGCGGTATGTCCCGAGGTCGCACCGTACCTGTTGAAGCGGGCCTCTCTCTCTCTCTCTCAAGATGCAAGAGGATTTCCAGCTCAGACCCTGTTGTTCTTAGATCACCTCCAAAGCCATCTTGGACGATGGCAAACGGGTGCCTTTTGTGCGCATTTATAACCGCGTTGGAAATCGCACAGAGTGCATTGCGGTAATGTGCTATTCAAATTGGCATGACCTGGATCTTGACTACCTGTTTCCAAGAATGACATGGCTGCAATGCTGATTTTGCGGTGCCGTGCCTCAACGGCGCGTCGTGGACAGGAACACTGGGCTACTCTTATGGGGTTGCACCGCAGCGTCGGCTTGTAGACACGGATTGATCTAGGCGAAAGGAAATATCTGGCGATGCGGTTGGCATGGCTGCATACATCTCATAGCTTTCACATGACGGATGCTATCAGCAACGTTGGTGCTTATAAGAGCTTGTGCAGGAAGATCTCACACCGGATTATTTAAATCTACGCCGGTTACTCGGCCATCTGCCCAATCGACCGGCAACCTCGTCAGTCTCGGTGCCCTCCCACCCCAATCGACGGCGTCCCCGAATCAGAGAAAAGCGTAATCCCGGCTCGAACCCGCATGATAGGTCCTACCACCCTTACCAGAAACCTGACCAGGGTCAACTACGAGGCTGACCTGTAGCCGAAAAATGTAGCCCAGCAGATGCAGCGCAATGATGCCCATGATAACGCCGATCTTGTTGACATGAACTCCATGAATCATCCGATGCCGAGGCCAAACAACGGGGAAACAGGGGCCCTGCCTAAATAGAAAGAGTACCAAAAGTACCCTGGCATGCCTGGATTTACAGCATTACAGGATTCCGAAGCCAGGAGTACAGTAGATGGTGATTCGGTTCAGATGATGCAACTTGCGACGAGCTTTATTGACTATCCCCCCCCCAGATTCATCAGGAGAGCAGCAATTCGTTTCATCAAGTGTGCGTATGTTCCTCCCTTTCTCCAGCTCACGGTTTAACCGCCGAGTATGTAGTCCCCCGCTATCGGTGAATATTCTATACTACGAGAAATTCTCCGAATTATATGTGAGGGTTCTGGATTGCAGACTTGATCCTTGCAAATGTCCGCGGCGCATAACATAAAGCCACTGCTGATGTCACGTTCTTGTAATCAAGCAATCCAAAGCGCGCGGGCGGCAAAGCACCCGCGCAAAGCCCTCGGTTCGGCCCTCGGATGAGGCGTGGCGCTAGCACAAAGACAGAAATCTCATATCGCCATTCCCCACGAAGAGGTTGGCGTCAATGAAAGGCAGGAGTCGGTCAAGAGATCGAATGAGCCACCCGCAACCTGTCGGTCTAGGGCACGGCAATGTAGCGGGCGTTGTGCATCATGGCAGAGAACAGAGTATGTAAGAAAAGCCACCAAGACCGGTGAGAGTCGAATGCCAATAGGAACGGCTCTTGCCCTCCACAGAACCATCAGCTGATCAGGGTCGGGTCTTGGGACTCATACTGGGTGTATGTACAAGGAACCAAGGTGGTTGCGGAGGTTTCGTGTCCCTATTCAAAGAGTTGTTGCTGCTGCATCTATTGTGCCGGCTCTGTTCTCTTCGCTCTAGGAGATTCGCGTAAATCCTCGCGAGATCTACCTACCAACCAAGGTAGGTAGGCACATCGCGTGATGACAGCTACTCGTATGAATTTGGGGGTCCAGGAACCAAGGCCCCCTTACACCGAACAAACAAGGGGGGAATATAAAGATATATCCACAAGACGACCTGAGCACTCGGCGGCACACAAAGGACCTGTCATAAATGGTGCCTTGCAGCTTCGGTTCCCCGCAGAACCTGGTAGGGGAGAGGCTTAATACATTTAGAATAGGAGTTTCCAGCGATCAGATGTGGCATGATTTACTTACTTGGACATGTTACTGTTTATGTGTATCAAACACCCTATTCTGGCCATGCGTGGCCCGGGGTACTAGGTTATGTGCAGGGTTCGCCCAGCAGTTACCATAGCTCTCTACAAAGTGGGATGCAGCAGGATTCCTGAATCGCTAGGTAGGTGAAGCCAGTTTCACGCCAAGACAGTATCGATATTCTTGATGCCCAGGGGAGGTGGCTGGATGTGCGATTGAACTTGCTCGGCCATCTCAGATAGATCAGTGTAGTAGTGCTGTAATATGGGCATCATCTTCTGTACACGCCATCATGTCTATCATGTCTTAGTGCGCGTACTCCATCACTACATCACCATGTACATCAGTACTCATCACTGATCAGGACTAGGGCGCCGCCAGATACTACCTGACCTTAGTACCAAGCAACCTGCATGCATTTGCGTGCATGCATGTGTCTAGTATGCCCTGTCTTTGAGCCCTGTCTGCCATTTTGCAGGCATTCACAAACCCTGCAAGATTGACGGAAAGTAAACCAGAGCTTAGGTACCTTAGATACCTTATGTGAGACGCATGTACTCAGTACTTCTGGCTGACCCAAGTGGGTGGCTGGCTTGCCCAATGTACAACCACACGCCACACGCAGTAATTGCAGCTCGTGCAGGTGCCGCCCAATGGAGGGATAGGGCAACCTCTACACTGGGGCTACCCACCCCACGGCACCGCAAGTAGAATTAGATGCTCACCCCACACAAGTCAAGCCAATAAGCGTGGATGCTGTGCTTCCTAAGTACCCTTTACCCTTTTGGCGATGCATTCTAGTGGGTTAAATGATGGATGTACTTACTCAGGTACGAGTATGCTTACACGTACAGATTTCCGTGGCAGGAAGGCCTTGTCATAATTAACTTCCATCTGGAATGGCAATCCTAGTTTGCTGCTTTCAGATTAGGTACTAAGTAGGCCGCGCTTCTTGTTCGTGCAGATGCAACAAACAGAAGTGGTATGAGGGAGCTCCTCTCCTGGCCGTGCACAGGCTTAATTTGTCCTTGCCACAAGCCGCCTTCACGCCATATTGTCGGTTCAATTGCCTACTGGGTACAGAGGTCCCGACGTCACAAGTCCACCCGTAACTCGAAGCGTCTGAATCCAGATCGAGCTGAGGTCCACGTCCACGGTGGTAAGTTGTAACTAACAAGATGTACATACATGTCCAGTAGGTAGCAGCAACCTTACTACCTCCTACCACCAAGCCTGTCCTCCCACACGCCACACTGACCTTATTCCTACTAAATACCTACTGACTTTTGCATCTGCATCTAACGCCCGCCAATCACAGGAATACAAACAGAAATAACATCAGGCAGGGTAGTAGCCTATCCAACGCTTACTCTCATTTGCCCATTGCTTTTTTTTCTTTCCCTTTTTCCCTCTTGCATCTCCAAACTACCTGATCATGCAAGACAAGTACTCGGGAAGTCATGGCAGATACTTGTCTGTGTCCCGCGCTAAAGAGCCTCCATCGGATCTCCAGGATACCTAAACATCCAAGCCAGATACCCTGCTAACGTGCCTCGCGTGGTGGTCCACATGTGGGAGAGAGGACTAATGGATCCAGCCCACTGGAGTATAACGCCGTTTTGCGACGGGTCCCTTCGAGTCTTGACAAGCCCAAGCTCCTAGCTCTGCTATACTTTTTCCCGGTCGACCACCCAGGACCCTAAGACTCCAGGCCCCGGGTCCCGGGCCTGGGACTTCACAACCCATGAATGATGGCGTGTAAGTATACGTACTCTTCCCGAGCCCTGGCCAGCCCTGACATGTCAAATGGACCGACTATGTATGTCGGGGACCAGCTCGTTTCTGTCCCTGCTCCACGGATCTGGTTTGTCTGGGAGGTCACTCACACTGCCTGCCCTTCTCGCGAGCTATACCTACACGTGAAGGGATATTATACCAGGAGGAGGAACTAAAGCCCTTGCTCCCGGTACATCATTGCATAGTTGAGCCGCTCCCTTGTCCGTAACATCTCCTCACGCTCAGCCCGTTGCCCACAAACGGCCGGGGCCGTCTGGCGGTGCGTTCCCCGGTACTTGAGCTCATACCTAAGCCCATCTTATCTATTCTCGTACGTTCATGCTCATGCCCCCAGACATCGATGTCTGGGCTATCCCATCAAATCGTGGCATCGTTGCAGTTCTTGAAATGAAACAATCGTCATAGCTGGGTAGCCTTGAAACTGGCGTAGTACATATTGCCGTCCGCTCCCTCCTTCCCATCGCCACGACGACCCCAGAGCTCATCTACGCACTTCGCACTTCACCAGCAACTACTTCTGTTTAGCATAATACAAACGACTACTTGCAATCACGTTACAGAGACCATACATCCCTGGCAGCCCCAGGTCATTTGTTCGCCGCCCCTTCTGCAAACGCTCCTCCAACTTGTTGCCCTACAACAAAGACCCTTGCAAAGCAAACAAGAAACAACCTCCCTACGTTTACCAAGATTTCGACTTGCTGTGTTTTGCCTGGTCGATTTCTTTCAGCTGCTCCCGGACTCTGCAGAAGCTACTAGGCTATATAAACGTCTCTTGTCGCCTCGAAACATCTCACAATTCCACCAAGGATTTCTTCTCCATCACTATCAATACCTCATCTACGCACCTTCAAGTAGTCGCCCATCTTAGTCAACTACCTAAGTCAACTACCTAAGCCTCCCTCCCATCAACTCAAGAACCAGGTCAGTCTCACAACATCCCTTTCTATCATGGGTCCTGTTATCACTAACATGGACTTAGACACGATCTCAGACTCCACAGAGCCTTCGGAGCCATCACCCTCGAGATTCCTGCTGTAGACTCTATCAGTTACCAACCGTCAAGGTTCAAGACTATTCACCATGGCTGTTGCAACCAATTGCGCACACTCATTTAAGATGATCAAGTCTGACAGTACCCTGGTTCAATGGAGTTGCAACTTGTGTCATTCGGGCCCTCATTGGTGGATTTTCGAGTGTCGATACTGCAAGATCCATACTTGCAGAGCGTGTGTTCACAACGCCTAGATGCGCCAGCGAAGCTCTGATCTGGCATGGCCCTTTACCAAGGTATGCACAAACGACCCTCTTTAAAACATTGTTCGGCCAGACTGTTAGTCAGTCGGGGATTACGTCACAGGTATCAGGAGGGCAGTTGCTAACGATACTTCACAGTGTTGATTGTCGACTACATCTAATAGACGACGACACCGAGGCTAGGCTAGTAGCAGAGCTTCATCACTCCCTTCCAACGGGAACTTGTCCGCTTGTTTTATCGCATTTCGACCGGTGAGGGCTGGGACACCGCCCTGGTGCTTGATCGCCAAGATGATGAAAGTCGAAATTGGTGCACGCGGTGGTTCACCTTACGAGATTGCGTCAGCTTGTTCCGGCATCTTGCACAAACAGCTGTCACTCCGCTAGTTCGCGGACAGCGATCTTTCTAATACTAATACTTCGGCCACGCGACGTGTCACCAAGACGCTGGCTGTGCTGTCGGCTGTTTCAGCTCCCTCTCGCGTTCTTTTCCCATTATGTCGGGCAGACCCAGCGCGGGTTTTCCTATCTACGATTGAGTCATAACAACACGGCGCTCAACAGGGCGCTCAGCGAGGATGGAGGAGGTCTCTGCCGTGGATTGATTCTGGTCGAATTTTCTAATGTTACCCTCATTTGGTGGTTATTGCGGGCTGGAGTCCCACGTGGCGTTCCGTGTTAGATTCAAACCATTGCGCAAGCTTCCATTCCTTGCGCAGGCTGGGGACAAACCAGGGTGGGGTGACGGAGACGGACGGCATCCAAAAAAGTTCAGGTTCACGGCAAGGGTTTTTTTCAGGTAGCGGGGAAAACGGTGTTTCTGTTTGTTAGATATTACTGTTAGGACCAAAATCGGAGTTTCACTTTTTTCTGCAATTCCAAGCAAGCGAATTTGTTTGACGTGCGTCTCGGCGCACGGTGTACGAGTAGGCCGATTTTGTATTTTTGTTTCAAAACACAAGCTGCACTAGGGGACCCTGCTGCGTTCTACGACAGTACCTTAAAATATCACCACATCGCGTGGTGTCGGAAGGGTCAAGGCGCAGGCTGCGTCCAATTGTCGGTGCAATTGACAGGACAGGGGCTGGTGGAAGGTTCCATTGCTTCTGCAACTACCGGCTGGCTGGCCAGTCCGCACCGCGCATGCAGCGATGAGGGATCTCTGAACGTGTCATCCGAAAGCGGCAAATACGACATCTTGTCGTCTCTAATGGCACGCTGCTCATGTTTCTCTGATGTTTAAACTGGCGACCCGACTGTCGGGGTGGCCTCATTTCACCACCCGAATCATGCAATCTGCCCTCAGGACAAGTTGTCGTCGTCGGGCACACGTGGCAACACGACCTATCTATCTATCTACCGCAGTACGCCCGCCTACCAACGGGCGGCCGACATATGTAAGGCAAGGTCAGGGTAAAGTAAGGGTGCCCAAATTTGTGCTGTGGTGTAACGGTACTTCTCTATCTGCTGTTGACCATCCGCGCTCCTCACATGTAAGGACCCGCCGCCCTCCCTGCTATGGGTCGACGAACGCAGTCGTCTTCCAGAAGCCTGTGCAAAGGGCTGGCTGGCTATCCATGCTGCGTTCACCCCCAAGCGTATTTCCACATGGCGAAGCGCGCGTGTGTTGATCTTGGCAAGGATCATAGACGCTTCGAAACGAACGAAAACAGGAAACACGACCTTCAGCTTTGCGATATCGGTCAAATGCAAACGTGAGACCATTCATCACTCTATCCCAAACGAGCACCGGTTAGTTTCTCCCTACATCGTCCGTCGGGGGCGTGTGTATGTGTGAGTTGCTGCACAGATACCGCATGTATCCGTCGCAGACGAGCTCGGGCACGAATACAAGTGCCGAACGATGCGGTTGGTGATCAAGAAAGGGAATGGGAAATGCTTCCCTAACCCACCCAATACATGAGGCAGGCGGCCCTCGTGACCAAACGGCTAGCAATCTACCCGATTGCTGGCTGCTACTGTTCGTTGACTTCCACGGATGCACCGTGATACAAGACGGGATACCCAGTCGGGAATACCCATCTCCATCTCCATCGCATTTCACCTTCTCGCGCCTAGCTAAGACACACATACATATCTGCCGAAGTAACCTAGTATGTAGCCGAGCTGATTTGCAGCCGTGATTTCACTGTGGAGCTGGCGGCGGGAACCCGCAGCTGTGTATGCATCGCTTGTGCACATGTACATCGTAGCACAGATCGGAACAGGAGGGTGTGGGGAGGGATCTTAAGCGGTTGATTCTCCAGGCCCAGACGGCACGGGCTTGCGCGAATATCATATCATTTTCCAAAGTCTAATTGGACAGCGAACCGAAGGGGTGACATGAGTGAGAAACCTTCCGAAAAAATGTCTTGTCCCACGACACGTTTGTAGCACACTCGCCGTGCTTCCCGTTTACCCCCTTGGCAGTGAGCGTGATATGACAAACCTCAAGATCATGGTGACATGCTATCTGTTTGTTTTTCCCGTTCTCCAAAATCAATCATCCGGCCAGGACCAGCTATCCCTATCCTCCAGCCGTTTGGTAACATTCACTTCATCACCCACCGCAATCTCTACGCCATCGTCTCCCTGGCTGCTTTCAGGAGCAAGGAAAGCATACCGCCCGAAAATGGGAGACCATCTGTAACACTCGGGTCAGCAGCTATCATCAATCGGACCATGATCTGTGAGATTTTGATAGAATCGTAAATCTTGTTGCAGCCCAGACGAGGTGGTTTTGAGCTCTGGAATGAACATTGACTTACTTGTTTCCTTTATCGACCCTGCGGTCACGCATCAGCTTCTTCAACACAAACCCCAGCTCACCTACAGACTTTCGTCCCGTATCATAGTCAATGTTAATTGAAATACAGCGCCCGCAGTTCGCCGTAAGGGCGAGGCGATGTTCTTCACCATTACTGTGAGTGACACTGAGCTCGCCCCAGAAGTCCTCCTCCCACGCCTTCAGCTCCTCTTCCCCTGGGGCTTGCGAGTTCTCATCCACCACAATATTAGACCGAAACCGGCGCATATCCATCTCTTCGCCTTCGGGTAGCCGGTTGCTAACATCGCGCAGTGACGCCCGCGAGGTCACGAGGAAGGGCGCTATCTCGTTGAAGGTGAGCTGCTCTGGCATGTCTTCTTCTTTCTTGTTCCAACCCCCTAGGCCTGGCAAGTACGTCGCGATGCTCGGCAGCCAGCCACTGGTTTTTTGTTGCTGCTGCCACAGGTAGTGTTTGCTCGGCTCGTGAGCCAGGACATCACGGCCCTGGTCGCCAATGAACACCAGAATGACCTCATACCCAAAACACGCCGTGAACCATCCATCATAGGGGTCGCCCATGCGATACGCGAGGGTGGCGCTGCCGCCTATCGACACGTCCACGGTGTCGCGTCCCTCGAGCTTGGGAGACAAGGGCACACGCAACGCCGTCTGCTGCTCGGGGACGATCGGCGTGAAGATGGGCGGCGACGGCACCGCATAGGTCACTTCGATCTCATCCCCGTCCAGCCGCTGGTGGAAGAGCGCGCATTCCGGGAAGTACGGGATCTGGATGTTCTTGTACTCCCCGTTCGCCTCCACCTTGAGGAGCATGAAGCGCCGGTCATTCTCGACGCTTTCGCGAAGCAGGCGGGCGCGGGGCACGGAAAGCGGCGCGAGGGATTTGATGGGGTATATGTATAGCTAGTGGTGAAAGGTGTAAGGTGACGTCTTGCAAATAAATGAAAAGTTGATGCGAATGAGCTACTCGCTGCTTCTTGGCAGTGCTGAAAACAAGGAGAGATGAGGGGTCGGGGCTTCTAATGACGACGAACCTCTGTGATCTTCATCTTTAAGGCAGCGTCGTTCACCAAGCTGCGATATAACACGCTCGTAAAAGCGAACAAATGTCCTCATATACCTAGGTGCCTTTGATTCAGCAAAGGGGCCCGTCTCGGTGCTCCGAGGTCTCCGGTATCTCTATGCGGCGGGGTAATTGAGGTTGAACAGTAGACGAATTGATATTCGACGAGTATGGGTTGATCGTAAATCGAATGATTATGTGAAGTGCTTGCAGCGAGCGACCTTCCTATCAAAGAGGGATTAGTATTCCATCCATAGATAGGCCCAGCACTATTTCCTTAGGCGCATACCTAGCTTCGTGGGTTAAGTAGTATCGCGACTCAGCAATGGAGGTGGCCAGACATTACACTGGGCAAGACGAAGAAACATGCGCCAACAACTTTAAGGACGAGATTGAGCTGATATAAATGTGAAAGAATATTTGCATATCACGGTGCGGAGAACGTGTTTCTGCTGATTGAAGATACGTCTCCACCAGCCGACGCAGCCACCGTTATTGGATGGAGTCCTGCATAGCTACAAGAAGGTGGTGTATACGTGGAAAACTGACAGTGAGTCATGCTCCTCTTATCTCATCGCCTTATTATCGAAATCAAGAAACCTGCTGTTGACTTTTTGCGGCGTAACAGTGTTTCCTCTGGAATGCCGATCATCAAAATTGCTATAGTAACCGTGAGAATGGAATTCAGGTTTGCTGTTTGTTCTGAATGTTGCGATTCGCTTTTCAAAGTCCGAAAGACGAATTTGAGGGTACAATGGTATCAATCAAACCTTTACGTATGAAAGAAATTGGAGGGGGTGGTAAGTACGTGTTGCGGCTTATGTGAGCTGCTGACTCTCACTGTTGTTTGGACATATGCTGCCTTATACGAGTGCACGGATTGAATACTTGTATATGTAACAGAGTAGCACATCAGCTGGCGCCATGGTGGTATTGTCATAGTATTAGTTCGGCAGTGTAAATATACAGTTTGCCATCTGACAATGTGGCGGTATCAACTCATGAAACTGTGTAACAGCAATATTATCTACATTTTGGGGATTGATGTTGTCATGAATGATTGGTTTCTTCGCGGTGTTATAGACGACAGTAATGGCAGTGGGATTCGATCTACTATTTACCTCCCTTTCAATAACGATGCTTCTCTAATAGCAATAAGATAGGCGTTAATCAATATCTATGGTTCACGGAGGCTGAGCAGCAGCAACATCTTACTCTCACGGAGCCGGGGAAGGGGGATAAAAGTCCAAAGATACTTCGGAGTCAATACTGTCTAGTATCAAGTCTATCTCATCTGTGACATAACTCATCTAGGAGAGTGGCGAACATTCTTAGGGAGGTTGGTAGCGCTATGCTGTCACAAATCATTTTTCTTTGTACTATCTTCTCTTTGGCCGTTGACATAGCCGCTTGCGGCTCGATGAGTCACATGGCTGACAACGACACAATATCTTGTTGGTAAGATGACTGAACGATTACCGAATACCCCTGTGCATATATACATTGAGCGTATCTAGTCTGCGTAAGTATCGAATCATGCTGAGCACGACCAACGGTATCCGTGCGAACGCGTAATCCGTCACACAACTGACTAATTTTGCCCTGGAAGTAAGGATCATTAGTGAGTTGTTCGACAAGAACTCCTTCCAACGGCTATGCGAGTAAGCCTGGTTTCTTCAGCCTAAAGACTCACATGGCTTGTGTATGAGACGGAAATCCATCTGGACTTACGCCCTGTGGTATGGTACGGTAGAGCAAGCTCAAGCAGGTAAAACGTTCGTTTAGAGCATCGTTTAGCAGTAACAGTCGAGGTCGCAAACAATCTTCTCGCCCGAGTAAACTGAATGATGGCAGTCTCACTATATGTTGCGGTTTCACTTCTCGTTGGTCGAAGCCAGTTGGAGCCTTATGTCGGGCAGCCGGCGATTGCACATGAGATGGCAATGAAATATACAATTGCTCTACGGGGAAAAGCAGCATTACTCGTCTTGATATATGGGGGAACCACACGCTCTTGCTTCATGAAGTTGGATCGCCTAAGTCCTCAATTGAACTCGTGTTATCACACCAGCAATGCGTTTTACTCAATGTGAATATGACTTAGGCTTCCCTACGACGGATGAAGATGACGACCTTGCCCTCACTCAAACAGCACTCTATCCTCGATTAAGTCCTCCTGTGAATTTTTCCGATGATGAAAAGTGTTTGTTATTACGGTACCGAGATACCTGATCAACTGATAGTAAGCAGCCAGCCTTCCGAGACCATTAAAATGTTAAAAGCGCAAATCTGACTAGTATTCATTAAAGCACGACACACCGTTGCCGAATGTACGAATATAGAACATCCATCTATATGGGATTCGAGATATGCCGAGCACAGCCCTCAAAGTCAAAGCAGATAAGAACTGATATCATTTGCGTAAAACCGCCAAAATGTTAGGTCAAGAATTATTGCATCATAGACCATGGTGCGCAGGAATTCCAACGATATGAAATTGATCTTCACACTTGTCTGGCTAGGGGAGGATCTAGAGGCTGAGCTAATACATAGATCCGTTCCAGATCAATTGCACGTCTCGAAGCGATGTTCGGGATTCGCGGATCACCTAGCACGAACCTACTGTGTTCATTATTAGTAGGTAGGAACTGGTGTCTTCGTCTAGTATGAATCCCTCGTGCCAAGAAAATTCGTCCTTTCGGTGAGTAGTCTATCATTTCGGTAAGCCATGACGAGGGGAGGGAGAATCTACTTGAGATAATATGGCTCGTCAAGTGCGATTGGCATGTGGCGATAGTTGGTTCCTTGACTCTGCGTTCCGCTGGGCACTTGCGAAGCGTCTAAAGCGACTGGTTCGTCGGAACATCATATTTGTTGTGACACTCAGTTTTGGAATCAAGGGAAAAAATAAACAATACTTCCAGTCCCTGGGAAGTTACTAACAAACCTTGATTTTTGATCATTGCTTCTAGCTTTTATCTAGGGCACTATACTTGCGCAAAGGATGCGTAATGGCATTTTCTACACCTAGTCAGCAGCACCTAATGCACGACGTTAATCCCATATGGAGGATGATGCGAGCGATGCACGTAAGAATCCTCAAGTCTCTATGTCATGCCATGTTTCTTGTTCTCAAAACCAAGCTATATCCGAAGCAATATAGATGACTTGATCGATGACGAATGGTGGCTATGCGATATTTCTGATATGCGCAATCTGTCCAGCGGTCAACGCGACTAAATTCCAACCTTGGAACTGAGCAGATGATATAGTATATGCACGTAACAGGAAGGACCTTGCACCTTTGGTCGTCCGATGTTACCTATGCTGTTGTCTCGTGACGAGAACCTTGATTCTGGCATTGCGGGGAATTCGTGCGGGGATGGAGAAACAAGAACTCGTCCCCGAACACAGATAATCGTGTTTCATTGAAACATTACCCTTTGATAGGGCACGTGCTCGGCCACGGGCTCCAACCTCAGTAGCTACGGAGAACTTCCGTTCATGTTAGTGGCAAAAGGCGTGACGATACTTTGCTGTCCAGCACCAGGTAGAAGTCAGGCTGATTCCATTGACGATTTAGGCGCAAAGAGAGAACCAAGAAGGGACCGGATCTGTGTCGCTGCTCATTACGATAATGGGAAGGAAGTAAGGCTGCAGAGACAATGATGCACAGATATCGGATGCTCCCAAGACTTTGGGAGCACATGCAGCAGCCGATCACCGTGCTGGGAGCCTATCGCCTCAGGCCTCGTGGCGGTACCGCCTCACATGATGACTGCGGTGTAGGTCAGTCAGCATGACAAGCACGGGAAGGTGAAAATGTAAAAAGTACAACGCAGCTCACCACCAAGATGTCGGGGAATCGGGACAATATTGTCAAAGCTGCCTGAACCCTACCGTCGCCGACTCGCCTACCTATGGGCCTATGTGCTACGGAAACAGCAAGCAACTGAGACCAACCGACAACCAACAGGGCGAAGATCGATCAACGATGACGTGCACTTGTATAATACCACAATGCGATATAGTTCTTGGGGTGTTTCTCGTCTGTGAACGCCACTGTCGTCATGTCGTCAAAGCCCCAAGTTAAGACGATAGGACAAGCTGAGCCTGTAGCATTGCGATTGCGGTGTGCATTATTGACAGCTCACGTTCCAAGCTCGGAGCTCCGATTGTACGACAGTGGCGTTGCAGAAAGCGCCCGACCAGGAACCCGGTGATATGGCCAAGCAGCCGCATGCATTCGCGATGTGCAGCCGTAAGTTGGGCCGTGCCGCACCAGCTAGGCCGCGGCAAAGAAACATGGCACCGGCGGTAAGAGAGATGATGGGATTTGCGGCCCTTGTTCTCGGCTCTATGATTGGTCGATCTGGGGGGGTCTGGGTAGGTCAAGGTACCGCTTGAGCTACTTCTGCCGCGCGCTCAGCCCAGGGCGTCTCGGGTGTCACTCGAGTCACTGTCAATACTGTGGTGGATGGTGGAGCCCTGGCCTGGCGCTCGAGCTCCCCTCGCTTCCCTGGCTCTTTTCATCCTTTGGTGGGGCTCATTGGCTCGCATTGGAGTGCAAATTCGTTGCGCGTGCGTTCAGAATTGTGTGAATCGGTGCGAGATACCTTATTCTGACCTGCCCTCCCTGCTGCCAATCCAAAATTTACCGATTCCTGTGCCAATCTAGAGATCTAGACCACGCTAACCCGGCACAGCCAGCGAGGATTATGGTTCCTGAGCTAAGTAAATCGACACTCCACCTACCGCAATCGGTATGGCTGCGACATTTCCACTGTCTCCGTTGCCTGTCTGTCACAAGTCAGAAGTCAGAAGTCTGCGTCTCGACTGGTACGTGTGTGCTCATCATGTCCCAATGACAGTCGAGACGAAAAGCGCTAATGCAATGCTGCGATGAGTGGTGATGACTGAATGACTTGCGTGCTACTACTAGATGTTGTTCACGAGCGCGCTCTGACAAACCTATCAGAAGAGGGAGCCCCTTTGGAAGACCAGTCAAAAGTTTTGTCGCGCTGTGCTATGTACGCGAAGTAGACTTTGCTTTTACCCCTTGGATCTGCGTGTAACGAACGGCCCCACGCAACGATTTGTGGGCTCTATTATGGGCACCAAGACCCAGCATAAGGTCAATCTCAATTTGAAACAGCAACCAGGCCCTCGCAGGCCCTATCAGGACCTTCGATAATTCCTTGGGCACATCTTGGGAGCAAATCAGGCGCTATGCTGCTCGGCTGCAGATATCATTTCTTGGTTCCCTTCCCTTCGATACTTGGAGGAGGGAAGTTAGATACCTGTGTGCGCTAACCGCGATAGTGTTTTGCTTCCTCCAGTTCGCTAGGAGAAATGAAGGAGGTGGCGCCTCAGTAACTGTTATACTTAGATATCACAGCTTCCTCGTTGTCACTAGACGAGCAGGGACGAGGAGTAGCTTCTCTTGAGGTCTCCATAGTGGATCTACCGACTAGCCACCGACTGCCGCGTCGATCATGCTCAAAGCTTTTTCTTACTCTTTCCCGCTGAATCTGGGAAACGACATTGCTTGACCTCTCACGAGCATGACGAGGTCCAGCGCATCATGGCTACGTTCCCAGGTCAGAATCAAGGTCATGTTGGCAACACAACCTTCAGCTAGTGCAGGTAGCTGCTGAACGAGGCCACCTGACTCGGCCTACAAACAACGACTTTCGAGACCCAAGGTTGTATCAGAGTACGCAAGGTACTACCCGTGGTATTGATATACCGATCTTGCTAGGGAACTTAGTGTCAGGGTCGACTGGGGTAAGGTAAGGGTAAGATGACACAGCCATCTGGCAGCACACTCGGCACGCACCCTGCTCGCCTCCCTTAAACATATACGAATCCGTCCATCCGCATCCGTCGACCATCGAGAAACATGATTCTTCTCTCACCTGCTTAACACAGTAATACACATCCTGCACACGCAAACATAGACTTCTCATATTTAAATTCCATGCCGATCACTTTGGCATTTTGAGGCTGGCCTCGTCGACCCTTGCTAGAACAAGCGCGCAGCATCATTTCCCATCGTTTCTTTAATTCATATTCATCACCGCCGCCATGGTTTCCTCATCCCGCGTCGGCGGCCTCGCTGCCAGGGCGGTCTTTTACATGTCCACCCAAAACAACTCCAGATCACGAGAGACATACGATACGAACACAGTCACTGCCATTAACACACTTCAGCAATGGTATAATGACGGCACCGGCTTGTGGGACAGCACAGGGGTGAGTCCTTTCTGGAATTTTGCATGATAATTCTCGGGGCTGAGACAGCCACGAGAAGTCTCAGTCAGCCCATTGATCTCAAACTGACTTTGAATGCTTTAGTGGTGGAACTCGGCGAACGTACTGACTGTGCTTGCCGACTACGCCGTCGAGAATCCGGACTCGGCTGCCTCGCTCAACATTCCCAATGTGATACAGAATACATATGAACAGGCGCAGAAGACCCAGATTCAAGCGATCAAGGCCCTGAGTGCCGTCGGCATGCCCATCTCAACATACACTAGGATAGAAAAGCCCAAGGGCTCAGATATCGAGCTTCACACGAGAGGGTTCGACAACTTCCTTAACGATTATTACGATGACGAAGGCTGGTGGGCACTTGCTAGTAAGTAGGCCCAAGGAGTCACCCTTCATAATTTCTTTTTAGTATCATACTGTCGCGATTGTTATGTCAGTACTAACCCAACGCTCTACAGTGATTCGTGCCCATGATATGGGCGTTCTTGGTCTAGGCGACCAGAAGTACCTGGAAGCTGCCATGCAGATCTTCGAGGACATGAAGGGAGGTGCCTCGACATGTGGTGGAATTTACTGGAGCAAAGTCGGCACCTACACAAACGCCATCGCCAATGAGCTCTATCTGAAGACAGCCGCCTCTTTAGCCAACCGAGTTCCCGACAGGAAAGATTATTATCTCGACATTGCCAAGACGGAATGGGAGTGGTTCAAGAACTCTGGATTGATCAACGGAGATAATCTCATTAACGATGGCCTCGACGACAAGTGCAACAACAATGGAATGAACACCTGGACGTACAACCAAGGCGTGATACTAGGAGCATTGGTGGAACTCAACAAAGCGACCGGTGACCGATCCATGCTTGACCAGGCCACAGCCATCGCCACCGCTGCCATCGTCCACCTTAGCCGAGATGGGATTCTCTACGAGGGCTGCGAGCCCGATTGTGGTGCCGATGGCGCACAATTCAAGGGAGTCTTTATGCGCAATCTGCGTGTGTTGCAACAGGCCGCACCCCAAGAAGCGTTCCAGAACTTCCTCATGAACAATGCGAACTCGATCTGGGCGAACGATCGCAACAAGCAGAACCAGCTCGGCCCTACATGGCCTGGACCGTTCGCAGAGGCAAACGCCGGCTCGCACAGCTCAGCCATGGACGCCCTTGTTGCTGCTATCGTTGTCTCATAGACACTGATGCATGCGCGGTGGTTTTCATCTTTGTCTTTTATTCGCATGATACCATGGGTCCCCCCTCGTATTAGATGGACGACGAGGGCTGGGTCGGCTTTAACATCCACATCAAACCCGAAGTATGGGGGTTTATTTCTAGTAGACTACAGCGACGCAAGCCACGAGGTTCGCAGTTAATCTTGCTAATTACATAGTTTCGAATATAATTCGTATTACCTTCCTTTCGCGAAAGCAAGGAATCACTTCCAACCACTTTTTTGAGCGTCTCTTGATCTATGATAGCTCGTCTTGTTCCTTCTCATCTACAACTCAATTGACGGAGTTGTGCATGTGTTCCTGCAATGCAGTCCGCCGCTGCATGCACGCCCTCTGCCTAAGGGGTGAGGTGCCAGTCATCTGCAAGCAGCTACCTACCTGGTAGGGACTGCATGACAGCTACGTGGGCACTACACAAATGTGGCCACCTGCATGTGTCTCCAAGCCCCTCCCGTCACATCGCATGGTACCTTGCTGTGCCTTCTTACCCGGAAATGACAGGCTACAGATCGGGGAATCTCCCAGCTACGATAAATGTTCCTGCGCTTGATAAATTACCCCAACGGTTTGGAATAAAGACACTGCCATCAGGACCTCGCTAAACAATAGCACTGCAACCCCTTCTCCAAGCTGCGATGCGTCGGTTAGCCCCAACGACTGATGCCATGTTGGTGCGCCATTGGATAAATCGCGCTCGTCCTTGCGAAACATTCAAATATTCTAAGCTTTCAAAGTTGAATCGAATATTGCATATATCCGTATATTGACACCCTTTTGCATCCAGCTTTAGTATAAGACACTGGTATCCAGACTTGCCTGCCACCTTGTGAGGGTTTAGTTGGTAATAAAGTGCAATCCTCTCTCAAATTCTGCGAAGCACATTATGCCACAAAGTTCACTGGAGTTTTCCATCTTAAACACATAAACTTGTCCCTTATGGATGCATGTAGTGCAAAGGAATATGCTGCATGGAGTGCACAAATTGGAAAGCAGAGCGATTATACTATTAGATGGCAAATGAGCCTGCTTAGACCGGGATTCGTTTTGCCATCTAATAATGTCATCGCCCCCACAAGGTATATCTTCCCCACTGTGGCCCTCGAGGATGACCATTGAAATGTCACTTGGGCACTGGAACTAGAACCTCAACAGCTGGCGGTCGACGAAATATATATCTTCATGTTATTTATGATCACGTAAAGAGCTGATTGGACCTACTTTTTATTTGTTTTTGTAACAGCTCTTAAGTCTTCTTATGTGGTTGCCTGATGACCCCGACTGAGCATGTCTCTGGGGCTTGGCACACCAAGCACTCACTGGACCCTTCGAGGGAGCCAGCCGCCGCTACCTTTATTGATCCAACTTCAAGTCGCAACAGAGTTGATTGACCAGAGCCCGAACACCAAAAGATGGATATGCTAGAAGGCGATCGGGATGTATTCATACAAAAATACGCAGCCGACTTCATTTCCGACTTCGACCGCTCTCTGGGTCCGTTCCTGAGAAAGTCGAACGGCCAGCTTAGGCGGCGTGTTCGCACTAGAGAAACGCTGAGGCTGATCTCCCAAGTACGCCACTCCAATCCCTCATTTCACCTCGTCTATAAGAGACTGACAGTCATGATGATAAGATACTCGACCATTTTCAGGAACTGCCCCAGTTGCTTGATCCCCACCTCCCGAGATGGCTCCCGGTCTTGGCGAGCGCCTTTCTGGAGTGCTTGCGAGATCGCAGCAGGTCAAGCAGATTATCGACGAGATCACAGTTGCTGCAGCCAAGTGCAAACGCAATATGCAGGATCATCTACACGTTCTGCAAAATCAGAGGGGAGAAGGTCATAGTGCGCTTTCTGCACGTTGAAACTAAATATCTTGAGCTTCTGCTACAAGCAATAGAAGACTCGGAGCACCACGCCGATGCCGCCCTCAAACCCGAGTTAGTGAACGCCTGGACATGGCACGAGCGATATGTCGTTCTCATCTGGCTATCCCAGCTGTTCTTCGCACCTTTCGATCTATCTACCATCTCCTCGGGCAATGCCGATGAATTCGAGAAACCAAATGTGGCGGGATTCCAATGGCCGCAACAAGTACCTCGCATCGTGTTGCGAGTCATCCCTTTGGCTATACGCTATCTGGCATCTCCCGGAAAGGAGCGCGATGGTGCCAAGGCACTCTTGGTCCGGCTTGCTATGCGGAAAGACATGCAAGAACTCGGCGTACTGAGTGCCCTCGTGCAGTGGGCATTGTCCTCCCTAAACTCAACAGAAGACGCAGCCACGACGTCCTCATACTATTATATAGGTAGCCTATCATTTTTGGCAGGCATCCTGCGTGCTGCTGAAGATACCTCTATGATGGACCAGCACCTGTCAACCATCTTCTATGTTCTACAGGCGATTGCTGCGGAAGAAAACGAGACCTACAAGGCCGTTAATGGGTCAGCGCTCGCGCGGAAGATGATGATCAAAGCCACTCGCTCGATCATTGCAATAGTTCTACGTAAGTCGCGACGGGACATGGCTGATACCGAAATGATAGAAGTTACTATTGGGTATCTGCTCGAGCGTCTCGCAGATAACGACACACCAGTTAGATTCGCTGCTAGCAAGGCCTTGAGTATCATAACTCTCAAGCTAGACTCCGACATGGCTTCACAAGTCATCGAAGCTGTTCTTGATTCTCTCAATCGCAATGTCCTCTGGGTCAAGAACGAGTCAGATCCGAGCGCTGCAGCTACCAAGGATATTACTGCTGTTGATCCATTGGAATGGCATGGTCTTATGCTCACGCTGGCCCATTTGCTCTACAGACGGTCGCCGCCTCCAGAGAACCTATCACATATCATCCACGCACTGCTCATGGGCCTCTCTTTTGAGAAGCGTAGCCCATCTGGTGGCTCAACCGGTACCAATGTGAGAGATGCCTCTTGCTTCGGAATCTGGGCACTGGCCCGTCGATACAGTACTGCAGAATTGCTCGAAGTCGAGACTCAGTCTGTTCTCGTAGCCAGAGGACACGACCCTGCAGCATCCATCCTGCAAGTCATTGCAACTGAACTCGTGGTCACTGCGTCTCTAGATCCGGCTGGCAACATTCGGCGAGGATCATCCGCTGCTTTACAAGAGTTAATCGGTCGCCATCCTGATACCGTAGAACAAGGTATCGCCGTAGTCCAGACCGTAGATTACCACGCCGTCGCCCTGCGTTCTAGAGCTATCCACGAGGTGGCTCTACAAGCCACCAGACTATCGCCTCATTATGGACGTGCTCTCCTCGAGGCGACGCTGGGCTGGCGAGGTATCGGCGACATGGACGCAGGTGCCCGAAGAGTTGCCGCTGCTTCCTTTGGAACTCTGACTTCGGAGTTGACTCGCAAATTGTCGGTCAACCCTTGTGAGAATCTGGCTCTCTCTATCATGTCAATCATATCTCGCATCCGACGTCTCCAGATGCGACAAGTGGAGGAGCGTCATGGACTCCTGCTCAGCTTAGCGGCGGTTCTCGACTCGATACCAAGTTTTATAGGGGAAGGATCCCTCGAAGAACAAGGAGCTCAGTTGCCCATATCGGATTTATATAATACGCTCAAAGGATTCCTACAAGAGGCAAGAGACACAAAATTCCGGAAGCCTGAATTGATTGTGGAAGCAAGTAGCGCCTTGGTTGTCTCCGTTATGCCCATATTACTATTGCAACTCGCAGACCAAGGTCATCAACTAAGGCCATTCCTGCAGCCCGGCTCTGCTCTCGTCAGCGAGGAGCATTGGCATCGCGTGGCATTACTACTTGAATTCGTCGATGGCGTTCGAGCCGACAAGCCAAACTTGTTTGATGATCTTTTAGAAGTCACCGAGAGTTGTGTGAACGACTGGCTGGACAGGAATGAGCCTGAAGTGATCCAACATATGTCCGACGCCTCGCTATTCCTCTTGGTACTGTCAAGCCATAGTAGACGAGTCGATATCATTGGGAATTGGACTACGAAGATTTGCGCACCTCAAGCATCGCGAAAGAAGCATGGCGATGCCTACTTTCATGCACTCACTCGAAGTCAGCCAATTCTGGCCTATGTCAAAAAGACTGGAGACGACCACAAACAGAAGTTTTCGATTCCTCAAATTCTAGAAGAACGATGGGCTAAGAACAGCGAGATTGAGACACGGAACGGAATGATCGAGACACGCGTAGCAATTATGCAAAGCCTGGTTGGCAAAAACGTCCTCAAATTCGAGCCTGATGAGTTCCTTCATCTAATCTCAGAAGGACTCGACGATTACACCACCAATGCACGAGGCGATATCGGTTCCCACGTTCGACTAGAAGCACTCAAGGCCACGAAAACTATCTGGAATACCAAAGATAGAAGTCCTGAGCTCGTCATGCGGTTGTTCCCTCAGATTCTGCGCTTGGCAGCTGAGAAATTGGACCGCGTCCGATTGGAAGCGAAATCAACGCTGACGATAATATTGCAGCCAAGGTAAGTCCCAGGAAAACCTCACGCATGCGCTCCATTCCATATTAATACGAGGGCAGTGACTCCGCGCATTTCGATGAGTTATTATTTACCTCCAAAGCCTACTTCGGCTTCATATTCGCACTGCGCGATACTGCCAGACTTGGCATCGGCGCAGGCGCAACCGACTTTGCTGCCCCCGATATCGAAAGATGCACGTCCAGCCTCCTAGCCGGGCTAGTCACCTCAGCAGACACAGGAAACGAAGACCTCGTGGTTGAGACACGCGCCGCTCTTGCCGAGCTCTGCGAATCGTCGGACGAGGCGCTGCAGCAGGTCTGCAGCGCGCTGCTCTACAACCTGAAGCTGTACGCCGGCGAGGACCGGGTGTTGGTGCCTACGCTTGAGATCCTGGCGTATCTGTTCCATATCGGGTTGCTGCAGCGGTGCTTTGACCCTGGACTTGCCGGTGCCGGTGCCGGCAGTGCGACCGATGGAAGTGGAAGTGGGCTGCAGCAGAGCCAGCGCCCAGACCTCAAACGCCTCTGCCTCCTGGCGCAGAAGGCGGCTTACAAGACCGGCAATGTCCGTAAGCTGGAGGCTTGTATCAAGGTGTACGGTGCTATGGCTGCGATGGAAACGGCTACTACAAGAACAGCCGCAATAGAGGCGGCTGATGCCGGCCGGGCAGATGCGATAAGCGCCCCAGGGCCGATAGTAGCGCCGGGTAGGCGGGACGAAGGGATCGCGAACTCGAGGAAGCGCCTCGGCGTGCTCCTTTTTCATCCATGGCCTAGGATCAGGAGTTTGGTCATCGACGAGCTGTGGAGTATGCTGGCGTCAAGACGGAGCGATGATGACCCAGGTCATAGCGAAAAGAGACAGCTGGAGGAAGGAGAGGGGGAGAAGGGAAACAGGCAAATGACGATGTTACTCGGTGTCGACTGGAGCAAGGCCGATAAAGCCCAGATGAAGACGGTCACGAGGGAGCTCGGTCTGGAATAGATAGAAGCCGCACTTCGCTTATGCATAGAATGCAATGGTAGGGTGGTATCTTCCCTCTTGCCGCCATGACTAGCCTTTCATGCTACCACCTAAGCTCATAGCTAATTCTGGTCGGAAGATGAATGTGGCTTTGGGGAACATCCAATCGCATATCTGTAATGTAAAGCAATTTCCTGCTAGCCCTCGCCTACTTACTGTAATGCATTCTGTAGGTAGCTGGCCGTCCCACGTGGTGATGAGACAGACCTAGACTCTACGATGGACGATGGCGTAGCGGCGATATGTACGCACTACGCGGCCTATATAGGCATGGCTCTGAACAGGCTTGCCTTAAACGGTTCACGTCGTCGAATTAATCTTATACAGATAATAATTTGGAAAGATGTGGACTGGTCTATGAATGTGCGCGATGTATCTGGGCCCATGGTCCAGAACTGTTACATTCACGTGCGAGTCCAACGTGTCTGGCTTCACTCAGCCATTTCCCATTCACCTCCTATCACAGGCCTTTCACAGTCCGAGAGCGTTCAGTATTACACGTAAAACCTTGAGGATACCTAGGTAGGTAGGTGCCCGTAGGGCAAAGATTCAGCATCCCCTTCCTACTTGACCAGCGTGGGTTGGGAGGAAACACTCGATTCTTCTCCAAAATCAGAGGTCACCACAGATGGAGATCGATTGATTGCTGATGCTACAGTACTTACCTACTTTACATACCTGCCTGCTCTGTACCGTTGTTTTCGATTAATGGGTCATTGCGTCATAGCATGTCGTAGCGAGTTGACTTCAGACGATATACATGTAAATGTAATGCCTTACGTACTCTAGATGCGTCCTCAACCCATCGTAAGTTCCAGGAAGATGATGGAAATCCAAGAGAGCGAGGAAACCGATGTTGATTGAGTACCTAGGTACATATGTAAACATAACGGGATTTGGTGTTGTCCCCCCGCAAGCGGGGACGCTTGGGGTGGGTAAATCATGGAATGACCGCTACATGTATTAAACCTGCCTATGAAGAAATGAATTCGAATTTAATCTTCCGACTCGAAGTCCTATTGCCTAAGCCGAAATCGGATTCAATTTTGAGGCCAATATGGAACACCATTATTCAATCTGCGTGAGCCTCCACACGTGCAAGCACATCAACAACGACAATTTGGCTAAGTACCTGCAATTGACCCGAGGCATGCGCGATAAAATTATAGCTACCCTCGTAGAATGACAAAAACACATAAGAGATCCAATGCCTACGTGTTCTGCTCGTGCAGATCCTGCGATCCCGGTTGAATAAACGCAATCAAATGCCTACCTATATTTGGTTGTAGCCAGCTCGCCAGCTTCCTAGGCCCTTAAGAATGAGCAGTCACGCGGGGCAGATCGGCAGCAAGGAATTGGCATTTGCAAGCCGAGCGAGCAAGATGGATGCCTAGGACAGGGATTTTGACTAATTTGCTAATTCGCTATATTTATCATGGAGCTGCTGGAAAGCCTTTGGATTCCAAGGAACGTTGATAATCTCAAGACGGGCGAATTAATACGAGAATTGCTTTACATACTGTATGTTAGTAGGAAGCATAGGTGGCATTCAATTATAATTACAGTAGGTATCGTGTGCTTGGAAGAGGTCATGGCGACGGACTATATCATAAATAGCCTGCTAATCCGGGGAAGCGCCGGGGTGCAGGCTTAGTTCCTCCATATGAAGGTTATGGTGCCATTAGTAAGAACGGCACAGATTGTTACTTCAGAAGCGAACTGGCCAATGATAGACACCGGAGGATACTCAATCCCTCCTCGGTAGCGACCAAGATAGATGAAGAGGCCGTCATTTCGACAACCAATGACCCGACAACTTGGGGCAGATATAAATATATCTCGGGGTTGGTTACATTCTCGTCGACGCCTCGGCCCTTTTCCGACTGACATGTGCAAGTCTGAAGCACTTACACATAGTCACAAATGCCATTGTGCTCACCTTTTGCTAATCAAATATATATATACCTGAGCTCGCTCATTGCCGTGATCCGCTCTTCCAATGGTCACACACGTACAAGAACGCTCGGCGAGCCTGCCGTGTTGGGGTAGCGGGGACTTTTGCACCCGACCGCGAAATTCGCTGCAATGCTGGGCGGCAGCTGCCGGAATCGAAGTTCCGCAACTGAGTGAGAACTCGTGGGATGCCATTGGTTCTGCACGATAAGCTGGGGGATCTATGTGCATCGACTTACGTAGATCGAGTGCTGGTTGCTGCTACTTACATGTCGACATGATAACGCTGAGGTCCAGACCAGTTAGCCCAGATCTCGGACTTGCGGCTGAGCAAATAGCTGTAAATTAGGCCGGATTCTTTAAGTTGTTCCACGTTTGCTGTTGGCAACTTGAGGACCGATCCGCCCCGGCCGTCCGTAATTAGTCCACCTAGGGTTGAACGAGAGTGCCCTCAAGTGCTTCGAGAGTCTTACAGCGCTTCTGGATGGTGGCTGACCCGAAGCTGTGATTTCGCCTGGAACTAGCAGAGCCTAACTAAGGCCAGTGCCTTTGAGTGCCTAGACCATTCGTGCATGAGCGGTAGATAAGGTACGTACCTATATCATTCCTTCTGCTGGATGAGGGTAAGATAGACGAGAGGCAACACTTCCAGATCTTGATGCGCCAATTTTACTACTAACTTGATTGATTTTCTCTACACCATTTGTTCCACGGTGAGCGACAATCTAACCAGTGACATTATTGGCAACGCGTAGAAACGGTAGCCAAATGTAGCATACCTACGCGACATGCTGGGGCTATTGTATACCTGGATTGCCTGGCGAGCCGTGGCCAGCCAGCCCTATGCAACATGCATGACAGAAGGATATTTACTACTTCTGACAAGTGTGAAGATCGTGACGTGGAGGAGCGAAGAGGAGCCCACACAAAGCGCTCATGAAACACGTTGTTTGGTGCTAGAGTATGTAGGGCGAGATATTGAAATCAAAACAAATATCAAATATGTTTGCAAACGATTAGCAGTCGGGACGAAACAGTCGTGGTGCGTACTATGATAAGAAACGGTCAGCCAATCTTGATACGTTGGCGACCCATTCATTGTTCAAGGCTCGGCAATCGGGATGAAAGGTAATTGTCATTCAGTGCCGAGACTGGCAACAATTCAATTGACGCAGAGCTCTCAAACCCTAGCCGATGTTTTCTGTTGCGCATCGGCACGTCGGCCTTTCGGTGCCAACCCTGCCCATGCCTACTAAGTACTTAGCCGTTGTTGGAAGCTCCAGCAAGGATCGTTATCGACGGTCTGACTCGTGGGGGTGATTTGTCCATATTCGCGACCGAGGCCACTTACTTATTGCACGAGTGACTTTTGCACTTGTAGATCCGCTATATCTAAACAAACAAAAAGCCGAGATCAACGTGTAATGCCTACGGAATGATACCGAGTCTAGGTGGTCTAAGTCTATTGGTCATCCTTACAAAGGTCATATATTTGCCATGATGGTCAAAAACACTGTGCGCCGCTCGGTATTACTCTCAACTGCTATGGATAAGTCTCTTGGTGCCCGAGTGCCATAGCTTTACAACAGCCTGGCGTAGGCTGGCCAAGAGGGGCACTAGCTTAATGCTGGGTACTAAGTCCCTACTGCCGTAAAATCAAACGGCGTTCGTTGTTGGCATCTTAGTGAGGGGCCCCAGTCGTTCGTTCATACAGATGTGGGTAGCATCTGTAATCCTTTTTTCAATGTTTCCAACACTTGATGTTGAAGACATACGTAGTACTGTAGAGGACGTTGGGTCTGCTGGAGCGTGTTTCACGATGGCCTCACCGTATGTTTCTCCTTTACAATCCCAAGACGCCGAATGAACAGCGAGCGTCAAAGTCGACGAGGAAAGGGCTTAACAGTAAAGACAACTTTTCCGCCAACAAGAAGTGACAGTCGGAATGCCGGAGTTGAGCAATACATTTGTGTGCGTGAAGCTGATGCATTGCTGGATAGACCATTGATCTACAAGCAGCCGGGATACCGGGGTCTGTCTGAGCGTTTCTTTCCCAATCTTGTACATATTAGTCGAATACTACGCTATCGTCGACGTTAGTGTCGAGAGCGTATCAAGTAAGACCAATGTCCGTGCTTTAATTCGTCTCGTATCCAGTTGTCAGGTTTAATACCTGTGGCTCTTATCATGGCAACAGCAATAGCCCATAGTTAGAGGTATACATATCCATCTCGGTGTTCATTGAGGTGATATTCTCAGTAACGAGAACGTAGATATAAGTCGTTTAGACCCATGGTATCGTGTGGCGACAACCGGTGGGTATCATCGTAACCCCTGGACATGAGGAGCAGTCTGTATTGGATAGATAGTTGTTCCAGCTGCTTGTGAAATGGGATGACTTGAGACTAACATCAATCTGATGCCGTCTGAGCTTTATTAACGTAACGGATGCTTCATTGCAATTCACATATTCAAGAATTTTGCACCCTTCTTTAACTGGCTCTCTTGAAGTGCCTATTTGAGCCGATATTTAGGGTAGACCAAGATACAGTTGAAAAGTCAAGACCTTGGCATCTTGGCGATAGACGTACCCCGTACTTAATGTCAGGATTTGCTTGAACCTCGCCCGGCTCCGTCCAGCGCCAACCAACAGCCCGCCGCGCTGCATGCATGGTCTGAGGGAATTCTCTCACCGCAAGAGATCGAGCCAATCCAAGTGCGTGGGATTGGTGTCGTTGCATAAGTCTCTCAAAAGCACGCTTTAAAATTAGAGGCTTGATAAAGCAGAGCAGTAACACATGAAGGAATATGCGGTGGGCTGTAAGAGCAAGAATGGATTTGCGATCATGCTGCTTACTTTCCCAGCTGCACCGCCAATACGCCATGCGTACTCAGACGAATCGCATGTACCGGCTGGTACACTTGCCTCTAATACTATTACTTGTTGCCGTTGCTCCTCGCGGATTCTAGCTATCATGATCTTCTGGCGCAAGTAGACATTTAGTGGGAACTGGGACAGTACCTCAACGGTGTTCTGTGTCGATGTCTATCAAGTATGCGGGCTAGCAGAGGTACTTCGGCATCGTACAATGCCAACGTCATGCTCCACGTACACCAAGACATGATCGCTACCCAGGTACGCCTAACGCTAGCATATCTTAGGTATCGATACGTGCGTAGTCGGATGGTTCGCGGCGATCTTGCCATACTCGACGTAGTATTCGCCACTAAAGAGACTGTCCAGTACGCACCAGTTCTTTCATATTCGCGTCTCTCACACGCTGCGAGCCCAAGTAGAGAAGCCACACCTGAAATACCAAAAGGCAAAAAAAAAAAACCGAGCTGGCGGATTCAACGATGTGGGGAGAGACCCCATACCGGTCGGTCCATCTCCTAGGTAGTGACGACGAAGATGGCTGGGTTCTTTGTCCCTGGACGTGGACGGTTGGGCGGCCCCCCTGCCCCTGGCTCTCTGATGACTGGGGCATCAGCACCATTTCCTTTGCCCTCACAGGCTCGACAGGCTCTCCTCTCGTTCTCAGACGGTGCCGAGTGGCGGCGGCTACGTATCTCGCCTATCAGAAAATGCCCAGACAGGATCCAGGGCTAGTGCTACCTCCCATGCTTCCTTAGTTACTCCTAGCTACGTCGTGCTTTATCGGCTCGAGACCCTCTTCGAGGCCCGCTCCCGCGACGCTAGGAAGGACACTACGGTACACGTACTCGTAGATGGTTGCTGGGCGAGCTGGGCTGCTGGAGCTGGCTTGGCTGGGTGCGTAAGTAGTAAGTAGTAAGTAGGCTTAGGTCAGGTAGACCGCCGCACGCAGGGCGCAAAGAGACCAAGACCAAGGACCAAGGCACCAAGCACAGCACGATGGCGGGCACCGCGGACACGGCAGGCTGGAGGTCAGTCAAGTACCTCTCATCGCCTGCTACCCTCGCATCTCGCTACCCACTCTGTCTCACCTCGCCTGGCCTTTTGATCGGATTCGAGTCCGAGGTCGTCTTCGAGGCTTCGATCCTCAGACTGCTTCCTTCACCCGTCACTCGTCACAAAAGAACTTCGTTGGTCGTGATTCTGGCATTGCCGCCGCCGACTGTGGGCCAAAGTTCTTGCGCGACAAGCTTTTGGGAAGTCTTCTGAATCGTTACGATCATTGTTATAATGTACATTTTATCGTTGCCTCTGAGGACCCTTGATCGTAGTACAGCCTGTGCGCGAAAGCGAGTCCACGTCATTGCTATAGCATATGCATATGCGCCAGATGGGCTCGACGCTGCTGCCCACACGGAACCAGAGGCATAGTATCGGATATTTTTCGTCGCGTATGGGCCAATAATTCCGGCGCAGTTTTTATTTGGCTTGCGCACGACACTGGACCCTCGGAAACCAATCTGGCTCGTCGCTTCAACGACGGCTTGCGCCAACGTCGGGCTTTCGACTATTATATACCAACAGCGAACTTGAACTACTCGCGGTAGCAGCACCCGACATCGAGTCTCCGAGCATCCGGGGACGACTGCGATCTCCCCGCTCGTCCCTCTGCGGAGGTTGACGGGCGTGGCCTTTGTTGACCAGAAATGTCATTGTACTCATCACCGCCGCCGCTGCATACTTCCGATGACGACAAACCTACGCTGCTTGTCTGCTGGTGGATAACCCTTTTCTGCGCCACCATCATCTTTCTGCGCGTTATCGGTCGTTTTATCCGGTCCGAGAAGCTGTTCAGGGAGGACAGGACTGTTATGCTGGCTGCCATCCCTCTGTTCCTTCGCATGGGTGTTGTGCATCTCGTCTTGCTATGGGGGACCAATAACGCCAGGTTTTCCTGGCCCTTGACCGAGACGCAGTTGAGGCACAAGTCCATCGCAAGTGGGCTGGTGATAGCGAGTCGCATATTATATGCAGCAACGTAAGTGCACAATTTCGATTCGTCTCTGAGGGGCTTCTGTCTTTGGTCAATGGTGTTATGACCTATCGTAACCCAGTTTCAACACATTGTAGTTGGTGCGGCGTGTTGAGCTGAGCTACACAACCCTCGGAATACCTAGTGTAAGGGTCAAAAGCTAACCTACATGGAACCCAAGGCTTTGGATTTACAAACTCGCCATCCTCGAGTTTTTCAGACGCTTGACGGCCAACTTTTGGAGACGGTCTCATGCTATCACGTTGAACATTATACGATGCATATTGGCCTTCACATTTGTGGCCGTACTCGTGGCCAACCTGGCCGAATGTCATCCATTTAGTCACTATTGGCAGGTTTTGCCCGACCCCGGTGGCCGATGTCGTCAAGGCTACGTCCAGCTTATCACGATGGCCACTTCCAACATTATGACAGATCTTGTTCTGGTCATTTTCCCGGTGCCCATCATTCTAACCAGCCACATGAGCCCCAAGAAGAAGTTTCAGCTTACTTTGCTATTTGGCTTAAGCTTAGCGCCCGTCGGTACCACGGTTTATCGAATAATCTATGTTTTTCGTACCCACGGCAGCCAGCAGACGCGGTCTCTCCTTGCCTCGGTCGAGCTTCTTTTCGCCACCACAGCAGCGAACGCGTTGGTTCTCGGTTCCTTTGTGCGCGATCGAGGAACCAAGAAGATCAAATACAGAGCCGACTCCAGCGCCGGCGACTCCCTAGAGCGAACCTCCTCGCGTCGTCCCACAATCAACAGGCATTGGGGTAGTGATGAAGACTTAGTCAGGGATTTGGGCCTGGGCGTCGACCGTGGGTATCGTGATGAAGACGAGAGCCCGCCAGTCCTAGGATTTGGTCCTGCACCGATGGCCAATTTGAACAACTGGCGATTCGACCAAGAGCCAGGGATGCGCACCACACGCAGATATGATGCTCTCGACCCGTCGGCTTTCTCGGGCCAGAGTAACTCGTATAACACTCCGAGGCGCGTCTCCTTCCTCGACGTTGGAGGCTTGCTCGACGGCGAGGCAAGCGACACCACACTACGCGGCACTCGCGACAGTTTCAACTCAAGTCAGGATCCACTGTCCCCAAGTCGCGCGACTCCATCGCCGACCGTGACTGCAAGCGGCACCGGCTTGCGACGAGGTTCTCAAACACTCCTGCAAGACCTGGGCGGTCTCCTCCGGCCCTTCCATTCGAGGAACAACATGAGCATATCTAGCGGAACGGAACTACAGCCTATACCGCAGCATCCGCACGAGCCGGCTTATGAATTGGACGAATACCGTGGCGGACCGATTCTCGTCGATGCCGGCGGCTTACTCCGATGATACGAAACATTTGACACCATACTTATATAACCCTTATTATATACACATTACCCCTATTGGTAGGTATATTTACCACGGCACTAGGGCTTGACCATCGACATCAAGTCTCATAGGACATACGGCACTGATAATGGCACGGCAAACCATGCAATATTCTTTACATTTTCCTTATGTTACCTACTTCAAGCGGATGGGTTCGGCAGCGGGCAGCAGGCGTCACGCGATGGGATGTCTCATCCAAACGAGGAAAGACACTTACTTGCTTTTTTATCACGATTGGCTTCAGTGAAAAGAATGAATTCACACGGCGTTTTCGGTTTCTAAGGGGGGTTCGATAACTGGCTCAAAAAACGGCAGCGATCAAGGGTACCGGTACTTGAGAACGTGGGGTAACTTTTACGAGAATGGCTTACTGGGGAGAACTGGGGGTACCGGGGCAAGAGAGGAGAGAGATGCGGTCTTCAGGGCATCTGGACCGGCCCATTAAACGAGCTGCGTGTAACGCAACATTGGAAAGTTTTTTTAATCCTTCATCCTTTATGTACGTACTTATCTTGCGTTTCATGGTTGATTGGTCTTATCTTAGACAGACAGATGTACTACATTCCGTCACGAGGCGCGACGGTTTGCTTGCCTTAGTTAGGTAGTGAGATTTTAGATACCCCCTCAAATAGTACTTGCTTACTTACTTTGGAAAATGATAATCTTTCTACACTACTTCGCTGCTTGCGAGCCAAGACTTGCCGCCGTGTAATGCTTGGTGGTGTTTGTCATGTGGCTGGTCCTATCTATATTCCTTCGCTGAGCTGTAGATAAGGAAGACGATATGCAACGTCTAGTTTATTACACTGGCAGCCGTGAACGATGATGTTCTATTTGACTGTGGCACCACCAAACTATGCCGCCTCACGGCTGATCAGTATAATATATTATCTACATGTGAAAGAGGGGGTCGCTAGCTAGGGCTGAAGCCTCGTTGCGTGCTTCAATACAGAAAATTAAGCGATTGGATAGAAACCAGAGGAAACTGACGTCGGTGCAATTGTCGGCGGTGGCTTTTCTGACATGTCTGAGACGCTGGTCTTGTTTCCTCCGGGCTGACTTGAACGAGGCACGTGGAGAGAGCCACTCTCGCCACTTACTCATCCGTGGCTTGCTCCCCCCTATCTACTGCACTACCTTGAGTACTCACTCAGTATGATTATTAGAGTTGCCTCGGGAGGTGGAGAACTCGTTCGCGTCATCGCCTTCAACCGCTCGGTCACGTTGATGTCTAGTGGCAGGAGCATTCATTTCTACCTACTGTACATGTGCGTCAATGCAGTGAGATCATGGCACACGAGGACATATTATTCGAGTGACAAATGTTTAGCCATTTGTATAGTCATGTCACGTCAGAAAGTTGGCGGAGAGCGTAGACGGCAAATTTGAAGCCAACGAGTCGATAGGTTCGGGCCTCATGCAAGTGGAAGTGAACCGCCCTATGAAGCTGACGTGCATATTTCTGGACTCTGGCCAGCCAAGCCCTCATGATACCGACATATGAAGCTTGGTAGATGGCGGCATCTCGACGCCCCGTATCAGTGCTGACTCGGAATTCATATAAGCTGCAGTGTGCTTGGCGGCTGCCCATATTAGAGTTACTGGAACGGTGTGATATGTCATTGTTTCCTTTTGAGCCAGACAGACTACTAGTAAGTCATTTCCGAAGCAAGCTCATTTCATGCGGTCATTCTGGTTACGAGATCTGGGACACTTTGCAGCTTCGTGGCATCTCTTGAACTTCTGAAATGCGCTTTATTTCGTTATCGGATATAAGATGCGTATTAGTCACAGAATAATTCGGGGAAATTGTACAGCACTTGGTTGCTTGAGTGAATCAGAGGCTGTATCAACAAGGCTCAATGAGGGCCAAACCCTGGCGGAGCCGTCCCCTTAACTGTAGCTGTACATGCCATTAAACGCCGCCCTATCGTCGAAAATCCCAATCTGTCATCCGCGTAGACGCCGTATTTCAAAATTATTTTTTGCCTTTTTGATTCTTCTTCTTCCACGCTCGGGTATTTGTGCCCATCCTCTGGCCATTACACGCAAAGTCGGTAACTAGCGTACCGTCCTGCCGTCTCACTGCTTCGAATAATCTTGACAACCTGCCCACGTCGCATGCCAAAGTATTTGGCGACCGCATCGCGCTGGAGGATACGGGGCAGCTGGGTCTCCTTGAGACGGTACCGCTTGAGCAATGCCGTCTTCTCTTCCCTACTAAGAATGACATGACGGGGCACAAGCTCGTGGTGGGTGATGTTGATGAGGAGGTCCTCCTCGAGGAACCATTCTATGTTAGTCCACTGGGCGAATTTGGGGATCTCCTTCTTGGCGGCAGACGAGACGTTGCCACTGAGGATCATCATGCCGGTGCGGTAGTGCTCGTGGGAGCAGAACTTAGCAAACTTGCGCATGGCCTCTGCACCAACGCTGGTGTCGTCGTTGAACTCGATCCAGATGGTGCCGATGTCGGGCTGCGGATCGGGATTGCTGGGGGTCGCGGGTGGTGTGTATTTCTTGAGCAGCTCGGGGCTGGGCCGAGCCGAGAACTTCATCCTCTCGCGTCTGTAATGCACGCCAGCAACGCGGCTCTTGTCAGTCCAAAGGGCGCGAACTGACGACCAACTGCGAAGGGAGACCTACGAAACACTGCCGTCTATGCTTGTGTAGTTGTTTCTGAATGCATCAAGAGAGACCTTGACCTCTTCCTCTGCTAGCTCATAGCCCTATGCACACGCAAACATCAGCACGTCTGTTGCCCCGAGCCAGCGCAATCGACGAGGCGACGGCGACGGGCGCACATACCCGGTCCTGGACCATCTCGTGGGCGGTTCGCCATGCGCGCCACGCCTTGACTATGCTGCGCTCGACGGCCTCCGAGTTCATGGACTCCGCGTCCGCCATGTTGCCGGCCAGAGAGTGGCGCTGTGTCGTCGGGCTCGTTTCACTCGTTTGACTCGCTCGACGCGGGCGTGGTCGATGTTGCGCGTGCTTCGCTGGTGTGTTGAGGAAATGCGTAGGATAGCTCCGGCGACGACGCTTATTCGTATACGAGGTACGTAATGCGTGTCAGCAAGTGAACGCACGGTTCAGCCTTTCTTTTCCTGTTCTGCGCGTGGGTATGCGGGTATCGCTCTCTCGTTCCTCTTTCCTTCTTGAGAAGGCTAACTGAGTGAGCAGTCAGTCAAGAGTCAAGAAGGCTCAACGCCATCAAAAAAATTGGGCGTCTTTTGCAGGGATGAAGGGACGCGCTGTACCCAGGTACCTAACTAACCTAAGGCGTCGCCCAGGGTCCCCACTATCCACTGTCCAGCCAGGGCTGCAGCACCTCTCTAAGACGGGACTCTACTGTATGTAGGTATTTACATACCTCGGCAGGCGACCACCTACAGGGTGCACTTAGGTAAAGAGAGCTCAGCTACGAGTCCTGTCAGTTCAGACCTCGATGTCTTGCTACTGCCCACTGCCAGATCGCCAATTGGTGAATTCGATAGGCCTGAGATTCCCATTCACTGATTGTTTGTTGGGCAGAAAATTTCTGCCAAGGCCAGCGCACCCAAAATTTTAAAAAAAAATATCAGACTGCATGTCCAGATCCAGCCAGACCCCCAAAAGTATTTACCCTAGTGACCCAAAGGTTAAGCAGGATTCGAGAAAAATCTAGAATCTCTAAATAGATGTCTACGGTGTCG
Organism: Astrocystis sublimbata; assembly: GCA_022453515.1. Lineage (NCBI taxonomy): Eukaryota > Fungi > Ascomycota > Sordariomycetes > Xylariales > Xylariaceae > Astrocystis > Astrocystis sublimbata. The sequence continues at coordinate 1,139,570 of JAJNNY010000002.1, forward strand.
TGTTCAAACTTCAACGTAAAAGGCACTCTTAGTTCCAATTAGGCTTAGATCGATCGTATTCTTCGTAGGCTGTTAGGTATGTGTACTAAGTACTGTATTAGGTTTTGAGTAGGCAGGTACGAGAGGGAGAGGCGTGCCAGCTCGCCAGGCACGGCCAGGACCCTGCCCAGTGCTATCTGGCCTAATCAAACCATCGACCAGCTCGCCATCTACACTCCAACGTCGCCGATCAATTTTCATTGTCCTCATCCCCCCAACCTCCATCCTCCGAGAGTGCACCTGGGCAGTGGAACATATTCAATTCACCCTTGATGTGGTAGTCTGCCTTCCTCTGTTACTCAAATATCTTACGTCGCATCTCTTGTCGGATACTCGCTTTTTATTTCCTCATCATGGCTGATACCGCCCCCCCTCCTGCGGCTGCTGCTGCTGAGAAAAAGAGGCCCGAAAAGCCCAACGCCGAACTCTTTAATGAGCGTCTGGCCAAGGCCGAGAAGGAGCACCAGGAGACCATGGCCAAATACGTATGTCTCTTCCGTTCCTGTTCCTTTTGCTGCTCCTGTTCCTGCTCCTGTTCCTGCGCACAACCGCGCCCATCTGCAGCAGCCCACTTACGCGTCCTTCTAGAATGCCATCAAGGCCAAGGTCGACTCTGCCACCCCGGGCAAGAACAGAGATGCTCCCACCCCCACCCAAAAGCGCCGTCAGGAGCTCATCGCCGAGGTGAACGAGATTCGCAACAAGCAGGGCGTGGGCAAGAACGCCCGCACCTCCAAGCTCGACCAGATCAAGCGCCTCGACGAACAGATGCGGTCCCGCATTGCCGAACAAAAAACGGCTCGCGGCAAGGTCGCTTTCAAGAGCACCGAGGATCTCGATCGCAGGATCGAAGCACTCGACAAGGAGGTGAACGGCGGCATGATGAAGCTCGTTGACGAGAAGAAGGCCCTCGTCGAGATTTCCAACTTGCGCAAGCAACGCAAGAGCTTCGCCGGCTTTGACAACTCGCAAAAGAGCATTGACGACCTCAAGGCCAAAATCAAGGAGATCAAGGATAGCATGGATGACCCCGAAGCCCGTGCTCTCAGCGACCGCTACAACAAGCTCCAGGCCGAACTGGACACCATCAAGGCCGAGCAGGACGACGCCTTCAAGAACCTCAACTCCCTGCGCGACGAGCGAACCAAGCTCCAGGCCGAGCAACAAGAGAAATTCCAGGCCATACGTAAACTCAAGGATGATTACTACGGCGCCAAGAAGGCCTATGGCGAGCATGAGCGCGAGGCCCGCCAGAAAGTCCGTGAGCGCCAAAAGGCCGAGCGGGAGCGCTTCGATAAGGAGAAGAAGAAGGAGCGCGCCCAGAAAATGCTGCAGGAGGCCAGCGACCCAGCCTACCTCGAGGAGATTCGTCGCGCTAACAGCCTCCTCCACTTCTATGACCCTTCATCCACCTCCACCGAGAAGGCTCCTCTGCTGGCCGAGAGTGGCATGACCGCCCAGGCTTCGCGGAAGGTCGATGACTCCGGTTTGAAGGGCACTAAGCTGGTACAAAAGAAGGACCGCGATGACGACTACCTACCTGCCATCAAGAAAGGGAAGAAGGGCAACAACAAGAAATCGGCTCCTGCTGAGAAGACCGGCTTCAACTGCCCCCCATCTGTCATCGATGACTGTAGCTTCCTCGCTATTGACCCTCCCATGAGCGCTGCGGACGTCCCGACTGTCATTGAAAAGGTCAAGGCCAAACTCGACCACTGGAAGGCTGACCAACAGGCCGAGACCCAACGGGTAGGCAATTCCTATAGATTCTCAAAATGACAGCTTTGCTAACTATCCTAGAACGTCGAGAAGGCGAAGGCTGAGATCGCAAAGATTGAGGCCGAGGAAGCCGCGGAGGAATCTGGCGCCGCAACCCCTAACGGTGCCAATGGCGACAAGGCCGACGCCAAAGTAGAGGAGGCTACCTCGAAACTGAACGATGCTACTTTGGAGGAGAAGAAGGACTAGAGATCCGAAGACTTCCCCCAATTAGGATGCAATAAGTCAGAGACTAAGCCCGAGAATAAAGCAGCATCCCCAACAGAACTCGCAGAAGAATCAAAAAATAGGCCCGATGATGAAGCAGAAACCCCCACGGAACACCAAAACGGATCAGAAAATGGGACTCAGGGTGAAGCGGTACACCCTATAGAACCAAAAAAGGAAGCAGAAAGGAGGTCCGTGTCGATATGAAGGAGTGCACTCTCCGGCAAAAGGCAAGGGGATCCAGGCATGAAATCTTGAGGACAGATCAATGAGTAAAGATGATGATTCCAGTGGTGACGTCCGCCGAGTTCTTGATTGCTAAGAAGGAAAGAAAACCATTGCTGGCAAATTTCGAGCTTGGTTGAAAGGACCCGGGCGCTTGTTGTATATGGTATCGTCACTCTGAGCTTCCTATACTCCTTAATTTTGTACATACTTATTTACTGTCACCACCCAACCCTTTCCTGCCTGCTCATCCATCATGTCTCATGGGCTCAGCATTAATACCGCCTTGTGGCAAATAGCTACACGAAGTTTTCAATGGAGGGTATATATGAATAACAATATATCATCTATCAGTTTAAAATGATGGGATTATTCCCACCTCAGCATGCATATGACCAAGCAAGGTGCCATGGTATTACTCCGCATGCCTTATTTACAGCTTTGTGTGCTATCATCTTCAAGAACATGCTGCGTCTCAGACGGCGTTTCCGCGAACGGATCGATCTCGTGCAACCCGGCTGCTTGCCAACTGCTGTTTCGAGCAAGGACATCGAGATCTATCCGGGTCTATATTTCGCGTGATACACGCTTGTGACAGGGCCACACTCCGCACGCACAGTGAAGCGACCGATCTTATGACGAGCTGTCTGTGGCCATCCTGTTGGTTCCTCCTGTTCCCCGCGGGAGACATATACGAGAACGGCAGTGATACCTATACTCGATTTCCAGGAAGATTAAAATGAAAAGGCCTAGACCCGCGACGTCCCGCATCCCGTTCTTTGGGCGGCTTGGGATGGTTATGGTTGGTGCACGTCTTGAGGTTGGGCCGCGGTGCTTTTCCGTCGGGAGGGAGGAAGGGAGGTAAGTAAGTACTTAAGGCAGGTAGGCAGGCAGGCACGCGATTGTTTGGGTAGGTAGTTTACATGTCTTGCCTACCTATCCCTAGGCGCGTAGGTGCTTACACGATGCTGCGCATACGACATTTGCTACTCAACTGCAGTGTCGAGAGTCGTGGTGAAATTTCGACAAGTCTCGTGATCGATGATGCGGCAGGATACTGTGCCAAATTTGAGGTACTGCACATATACACACAGACACAAACAGACACGTGCATGAGTTAGTTGGGTATGCGTACAGTTACACAGTTACACTTGCCTTTACACTTACACCGCAGTCTAGGTAGGTAAGTAGCGCAGCGCGTACATGAGCTTTGTATACCACGAGGCGTACGGCATGTCGTGCTACTACTTGGTCTACTCGCATGGGCTAGGGCACATTAATTACGTGTAGGAAGCTAGGTAGGTATGGAGGTGGTCAAGCACTTATCTTATTATATACTTACTTTACCTATCGATGTAGATATTTGCGCAATATCAACCAATATATCGGCTATCAAGAACGCTCCCTTGATCACCTCTTTATTCTATTATTGCGTGTCACGTAATCAAACACCAAGGACGTAGAGTTGTCGTCGTACCTGATCAAATCTAGTGGCTCTGAGACCTTCTTTCCGCACGTATCCCTTGGGATCTAAAACTCGTAAGTGATTATGTAGGTAACGCCACAATAACTCGGCATCATACTGCGTACTGTGCTATTAGTACCCGAGTTAAGTTAAGCTAAGTGGCGGAGATACGTGCTTTTCGTGTTAGGGAGGGACGGGTCCCTGGGTGCGAGTGAGTGGGAAGGGAAGAGGTCATGAGGCAGATACATGCCGCGCAGGTGTCACGCTCTGTAGGTATCTACTTGGCATCATGGATGCGGTCAAACATACTCATGTAAAATAAGATTGTGGATAGGAGGTACCTAGTAGGTAGGTACGTAAGTGCGCAAGTGTGTAAGTGCGTGCATGAGGGGTGACTTAACAAGACCAGATAATGCCGAAAAATAATGCGATTAATTGAGATTATATGATAGGAAAGGTAGATTTTCCCGTGTGACTGCCGGTCAAAGGTACGGTAGATTCCGAAATGGGGAGTATTGTAGAGTAGGTAGATTATCTATCCATAGTCGTGGGTGGGTGTATCAAATGGAGGTAACAACGTAGTAACAGTCTGATACAGCAAAGGCCATATCAGAATGAACCTCCACTTACCTACCTACCTACCTTCTTAAGAAAGGGGTCATTCAAATATACATACCTACTATACATAGTAAGTGACCAGATGTTCGGTTCGGTCCATACCCGCCCAATACCTTGCATGGTTAATGGGAATATAATATGGGAATGAGATAGAGAGAGCGCGCGCGGCTGCTACTTTGCATGTCATCATGCTACACTGCATACCTAAGACAATGAATGCGGTTCTGAGAGGTTCAGCAAATCTGAGGCGTAACCCACTGCCTGTTCCAGCCTATCACGAGGCATAGGTTGACCGAAAAATCCGCGACGTGCATGATGGATGGATGGATGCAGGGCATGGGCATTTCATTCTACAGCAAGCAGTCAGCTACCTACCTCGTCCACCTACCTACCTACCTACCTACCTACCTACCTACCTACCTACCTACCTACCTACATCATACGCACATGTAAGGTGCATTATGCACTGCTGTATGCAGGTCTGGTTTGGTCTGGTTGGTTGCTTTGTCCCATGTGCGCCCTATCAGAAACAACGTATTTTTCGGTTTTCTTGTAAGTGGACGATGGGGAGGGAGCGAGTCGTAGGTATCGTTCCATTTCAATATCATTCATCACAGGTTCACCACGCGCATATGAGTGACAACTTCATAGACAAACTGGTTGGTTCGGATCGCAGTCCCAGCAAGTTCTCATCTCGTGTCCTTGCAATAGCGTGCAGAACGCTCACGGAGTCGACATGCCAACCGGAAACAGTCGAAAACAATGGGCTGCTTCGAGTTGTGCGTTTGTTTGGCTTTGCATGCATACACGTCGCCGACCTAATATATACACGTAACCCGTCTGGTTCCAGTGTCAGCTGGTCATGCTATGCTGGACGAGTTCACTTTGCGGCGGTCAGCCGGAGTGAAGCTTCCCCCAGTCTACGTAGCGGCTATGACATGACTTCGTGGCGTAAGTGTCGCGAGCCGTTGCATCTGTTAGTTACATACATTGTGATATCTTTCCGCAGGCTTGAACGAAAGTCACTGGATTCATGGTCACTGGATTCATGGTCACTGGATTTATGGGGTGGGCGTCAGTTGCAGAAGGGGGCGTGGTTTCGAAGATTTGATTTGATTTGTAGTACTCTTGTTAGCGTTATCGAGACTCGGACACGGATAAGTCGACAGTACAGTCAGAGGCGTATTCCATACTCCGTCTGTGACGCCTGCAGACCGGTCCATTGCTCGTAAACGGCCTCATTGGTAGATAGCCAGACACCTTGATCCATAGGACCTGAATATTCCTGACGTAGACCAACGAGATTGAGTAAACACATATTCCAACTCTTCCAGGCAAATGGTGTGCCAGAAACCTCGCGTCTTGGCTGGTCATGGCCACACATTTCTCGAAGACCGCTTATTCCTTCCTACCAGGGCTCGTATCCGATGTTCAAACTTGGTTGCCACGAGTCTTTGCTGTAATATCTTCCCCCGTCTGTGAATTAATGCTTTCAAACTCCCGACTCCAATATCCGCTACAAGCGGATTGAACCAAACTTGGATAATGATAATATGACGTACAACACCGATCGAGCCTGTTGGAGTGGAGACATATGGTCTCAAGGCCCATCTCCTTGAACCTGCAAGTCAGAGCGGCGAGGCGTTGGAAGAAAGAAAGAAGAAGAAAAATCATTTAACAATATTGCCGAATGATAATGGTACCGACGCCATGCAGAATGATAATGGATCTAAGCCGTGTTTTATTTGCCCGGCCAGCTCCTGGATGCATTGCCAAAAACATGGTCATCGACTCGTTTAAATCGTCTCCTCGTGAAGTAATACCCTCTCAAACATCCCAGATGAGGTGGTTGGGACGTTTTGATATGCTGCGCGTGAAAAGGGAAAGCTTGTTGGGTTTCGTGATCCAACAATTGAGAATTGAGTGGGGGTGGGTTCATGTCGCGTCCTTTTTCATTCATTGTGATCGTAATTGGGAGGTTGTCGTCGAGTGTGATCATTGGCCTATGTGATAATTGTAATAACTCTGAGGCGGCGGTGCTGTCGGCGGCCGATAGGGACCAGGTCCCGCCCGCCTTGACCGCGGTACAGGTGCCATGGGGTTCGCCAGGTGCATAGGAGGACCGGGGGTTCGAGCACCCCTCTCGATAGCAGGCGGCGGCGGCGTCCTCCTGGCCCGGGCTCTCTCATGCGCGCTCTCCGGAGCTATCGTCGAGCTTCGTCTATGCTTTGTACGAGCAGCCCCATGCAGCGCACTCAGTGGTGGATCTTTCACCGAAGGATCGTCGTCTGCAGGAAGATTCATCTCAACCAGGCCGAAAAAATACTCTAGCACTTCTGGGTACCGCTGAACGCTCGACTGCCAATCGTCGTCGATGCCTCGCTTGAGAGCTGCCTGCGCCTGCTGAAGCTCACTTGGATGTGGAGGCGCATGGTAATAATGATAAGCTTGTGCTGTTAACCGCTCAATGTGTTCGGTATGCGCAGCTTTCCGCCGCTCAGTGAGCAGTCGAAAGTATTCGAGGATATAGTCTTGGGCATGTGCCCGAACCCATGAGCTAACATGGCATATCAGCATCCAACTGCATCATAGTCATGCATCGGCCTCGAGGTTCCGCCAGCATGGATAGATCAAGGGCGCGGCAGCTCACTTACCGTATCTCAGTATAGACGGATTGCATCATGCGATTCTCTGCTTGTTGGACTGCGGCCTCAAGGCCCTTAGCCTCACAGTCACAGCCATGAGTAGCAGGGGCACGGCATATGGCACAGTCCGGGTCCATCCTAATGACGGACTTGCGTTTCTCCCTGGGATACATCTTAGCGGCGTGAAGCCGAGGGCGGCAGAGGCGAGGACAGCCGGTGGATGAGGTCGGTGCACATGGGGGACGACGGGGGGGGCTATGATGTGCTAGTGTACAACGACTCTATAGAGTGACCCAAAAGGGTCCATGGAGCGGGAGGAGGGAGGGAAGGTCAGAAGTAAGCCGAGCGGAACTGACCTGTATTATGAGTAGTGGGAGTGTTGCAGCGGACGGCGCGGTGGCAGGAGGGGGGAACTGGACAAGAGGTGTTCACTCTGTGCCTAGCTCGCGATTGTGCTGCAGCCGACAGAACGGACAACCCGGTCGAGTGCGGCGAGAGGGAAAAAGAGGGCAGCAAATAAGGAGCGGGAAGCGCGTGCTTGCAACCCGAAATGGCCGATATCACGGGCACCGTGACAGCTCTATGCACTTATGGGCTCTGAGCGCTCTACGACTCTAAGGGCTCTACAGCTCTATAGGAGAGGCGTGTGGGGGGTTGTCGACACGACCACCACGATACAGACAGCAGCAGCAGCAGCAGCAGCATACGAGTACACAGCACAGTACGGCACGGCCCACAGAATGTGCCAAGAAGGAGGGGAGCTGGAGCTGGCGCGGGTGTACGTATGTAAGTATGTACGGAGTATGTATGTAAAGGAGCAAGACGACTTTAGTCTGTCCGAGGTTCAACGCCAGTCGCGGCGATAGTGGCAGAGGCGTTGGTGGTAGTGATAGTAGTGGTGGTTGCTGAGCGATGCAGAGGCGAGGTGACACACACAAGAAGCCAATTGACGAAGGCGAAAGAAGCAGCAGCAGCAGGAGTTGCAAGTGTAACAGCCCAGCGAAGCCCGAGCACAGGAGAAAGGATGTGCTCGTCCGGGACAGGAGATAAAAATTGGCTGTCGTGGCTCGAATGGGCGGCCGGATTACTACTAGTATGCAGAGTGCATGAGAGTAACCCAATCGAGCGTTCGCAGATCCGCCAACATGCTGCACACCCCAGACCAGATCTTGATCGAGCTGGAGGTGGTGAGAGGGGGGGGCGTGGATGCGTGGATGCGTGGGCGACAACGACGCGGAATCAGAGGTGGCGGATTGGATTTGGAGATGTTGGATGTTGTCGAGGGGACGGAACAAAGAGGGCAGCCAGCCAGCCAGCGAGCCAGCCACCCTCGGTTTGTTATAAAGAACGACGGCACCGCTGGACAACGAGGAAGGGGCGGTGGGTGTACCGCTACCTGCCGCTACCACATGGACATGGACAAGCTACTGCTACTGCTCCTGCTAGTTCAAGGTCGTAGATGCCGTGGAGACTGACTGACCCAGTGGCTCCATTGGTATACCTACCTCTGACCTACCTGACCTTCCTTCTGACCTAATGCTTTGGAATGAATGATACGAATGCACAACCGTCCCTCTTGAGCCTCCATGGTCGAACGACCCCCCCGACCCGCGTTGCATGCCCGTACAGGTGTAGCGCAGGTCACGAGAGACATCACCTTAGGTAAGTCATTACATGTAAGTAGCCCCAAAAAAGCCTGATAAGACAAGAGAGCACATAGCCAGGTGATTGGGCCCATCTGAACTCATGCCAGAGTCATGCCTCATACGATGGGCCTCAGTGTCCCACAGTATGAGAACCATATGCAGGTTCAGGGCATTGGTACGCAGCCGGCCATGTTCATCGTGTCTTACCTAGATTGACCGCAATCGAGCGTAATCGAGGTTAGAGGTATACGAACTGGCAGGCAAACCGATTGCGACTATGCGACTACGAAAGTAGTTATCTCTACAACCTTAGCTCTGACTTACACCGCTTTTGCTAGCCAGTCGAGCCAGTCACATTGCATCCCTAGTTTACCGAGCCATCGGCGGCTAATTGGCACACCAGCTCGACCAGCTCGCTAAGCAAAACCAGGGGTGCAGACTCCCTAGTACCGAGCGAGACTACCTCTACCGGTAGTTAAGACATTATACACGTCTAAGTAACAAACAATGTGAGCCAAATAATAGGTTAACTTCTCAGCTCTAATAAACCTCCACCCATGTTCTGACAAAGGCGTAATCGTAAATACCTAGGCAAGGGATATACATATATATATTGCACTTGCACTTGCCGCAGTTCGCCCCCGTGGTCTATGCGTGCAGTGTCTACAGCTATCTAGTCGGGATGGCTGGAGTAGTGCCTTGATGTGTTGTCAACGGCTCCCCGTAAAGGGCCCCGTTCGAAACCCGTTCCCCTTTGAAGATGTATCCGGGTCGCTTCCGGGGCTAACCTCGTCGTAGCCTAGCGTATCTCACCTGCTTCAGCGTCGACTTAGACGCCTTGGCGACGTTCTTGGCCTTTCTGGGAACAGCTCCAATTGCACCTGGCGAGCTGGAACCTCGGTCATTCAGTCTCCATTATTCGTTATCTTATCGCCTAAATCGCGACCGCAGACAACTTGTACCGTACCGTCCCAGACGGTCCCACCCGAGCCACCATGTGCCTACATCATGGATCTTTAGCTATGCTGCAAGTGGTGATACACCACGAGCACGGCCCCCGATAATCTCACAGCAACCAACGATGCCTCCGAGATGCGCCCCAGCATCGGGCCTCTTCCTTCCGTTCCTTTATCCCACCCTGTTCCGCTCCGTCGCCCGCCTACCCCGAGCCGCCCTCTCAACCTCCAAACCCGTCTCGACCCCCACCATCGACGATAGCTATAGCGAGACAGACAGAACCAAGCCCTCAGCCTCGAGCGATGCCATACCCATCTCTCGCCTCAACCCCGCACCCGATGACTATTCCATCACGAGCTTCGCCGACAAGGCCAGCGTAACCATTCAAGCTGGTGGCGGTGGTCATGGCTGCATTTCCTTTCTCCGCGAGGCCTACTTGGCCAACGGGCCTGCCAACGGCGGCGACGGCGGGCATGGCGGTAACGTATACATACAAGCTGTGCACGGTGAGAATTCGTTGCACAAGATAGGGCGCACTCGCATCATCCGGGCAGGTCGCGGCAAAACAGGCCAAGGCAGCAATCGAGGTGGCGCCCGAGGCGACGACTACATCATCCAGGTCCCAATCGGCACCGTCGTCCGGGAAATCGAGCGCGTAGACCCGTTGGATGAAGAGATGAGGCTGTTTCGCGAGGCGAGAGACAAGGAGCGAGAGTACAAGAAGCTGGTCAGGGAGGCCGAAGCAGCAGCCCAGGCGAGCGAGGAGTCTGGCATTGCAGACGGCGACGCTGTCCGCATGAACTTGGACTTGCCGGAACCACCCGAGATGCCGAATGCGCATAAGTTTGTGCTGTACCCCGGCATGTCACCTGGCGAGCGTCGCAATTTATCGTTCCCCCGTTTATGGAACCGCGAGCGCCTGTATGCCCAGCCCGACGCCCCCGTCCACCTCGACCTCTCTGTCGCCACCCCTCGCCCCATTTTGCTGGCAGCGGGGGGGCTCGGCGGCTTGGGCAACCCGCATTTCGTATCTAAAGATCGGCCCCGCCCCCTCTTTGCAACCAGGGGAGAGAGAGCCATACGTATGCAGTTGGAACTCGAGCTCAAACTCCTCGCAGACGTGGGTTTCGTCGGCCTCCCGAATGCGGGCAAGAGCACATTGTTGCGTGCCTTGACACGTAGTCGTGCCCGCGTCGGCAATTGGGCCTTCACGACGCTTCAGCCCAATATCGGCACTGTGGTTCTTGATAACCACAAGGGCCGCCCCATCGCGAAGCCCCGAAGCCCACCCCCTCCTCATTCCCTCATTCATGATGCTGATTTTGGGCCCGTTGTCGTGACGAACCAACAATCACTGATTGGCGAGGCGCCGGAACCCCGCAAACGCTTCACAATCGCAGATATTCCAGGTCTCATTGAGGGCGCTCACTTGGACCGTGGGCTAGGAATCCAGTTCCTGCGACATGTTGAGCGGGCAGGGGTTCTTGCCTTCGTCGTCGACTTGAGCGCAGGTGATGCAGTTAAAGCGCTAAAGGCTCTATGGACCGAGGTTGGTCTCTATGCGCGCATGCGCGAGGATGAACAGAGAGAGCGGGATGCGGCGGAGCGAATCGATTGGCAAGGAGACGGAACTTCCCCGTTTGCGGGCCAGATGGTGATAGCAGACCTGCCGGAGCCGACGACTGAGCCGACCGGATTGCAGACTGCTGCCAAGCCGTGGTTCGTCATCGCTACGAAGGGGGATCTACCCGAGACTGAGGAGAATTTCAAAAATCTCCAGGATTATCTCAACGCTATCACCAATGGCGACGACGTCCATCCCAGTGGGGTCGAAGGTGCCTGGACAGAGGATTGCGCTGCGATTCCAGTCAGTGCGATACATGGACAAGGCGTTGATCGGATAATACAGTGGACTTTAGAATTGCTAGATAACTGATGTCTGCAATGACTGATCTCCAATTAACTTGTATAACACATCAGACTAGGTCTCTACAGGGACTTCCAAATGCAGCATCCAAACTTGACTCAACACACTGTCACGAATTGTTGAAAGGTTCTGTCAGGTCGTTAATTCGCATCCATCATACAAAATAAATCACACAAGTGAATATTGAACTCTTTTCAAATTACCATCGTGGTAAAGATAAATGAAAGCAATTGCATGATACTTCCCATAATGCAGCAGTGCGTCCCCGGAGATGTCAAACCCTTCGTGACCTACCTAGGTACTCGAGTTAAGAGCCAAGTTGTAATTACACCTCGTGGGAAGGAGAGTGTCCTGGGCATTTCATCTGCAACAAACGCGCGACCGAGCAAGATACAGCCCACCAATCTAATCGATGTCCAGGACCAGAATCAAGATACGCAAGATGCGGCGACCAATGATCAGGCTGCTATGAAGGTCTTCAAATGCTGAAACTTGCATGTATCCGTACAAACGGAAATCACTACCGAGTGGTCCATTATAGCTATCACGTTCTTACCTACAAAATGCGAGGATAGTACAACACTACTAGCAAATACCATTTGCCGCTTGATGAAAATTATGGTAAAGAGGTGGGACAGAGATATACGTTAATAGCACATGCCCGTTTGCTATAGGTATAGTGCACAGGGAGGCAAGACTTGACAACCATCTCACTACATTAGATTCGGGTTTATTTACTTTCCCCATGATGTTTCACTCTTGTTGTTAAGAATAATGGCAACAGGTCAATCTCAAATTCCATTTTGTATGCCCTGCTGACGGTTCCGCTCCCTGCACAGTATTTGGTGGCCACTCGAGATGAGCTTGAAGGGTGAAGCAAGGAGAAGGTCATTCTACGTGCCAAGCTCAGTGTCTTGGGCTTCCGTTCGCTATCCGTGGTCTATGTACTCAGATACCCTGAACGGAACACTCTAATTGGTGCTGAAAAAGTTATTCGTTTGTTGCTGGCAACCCAACGGACTTCAACTGCGGAACAGGAGCCAACCACGGAGCGTTCCATTGACAATCCGTTAAGAAAAACTTTCATATTCTTGTCAGAAAGATGCGAATGGTGAGAAGTAGTAAGAATTCCAACTCAAAGGGGTGCTTTACTTGCAACTACTTGTGAGAAGTCAGTCCATTATTCTTCGTGATTGGTCTTTACATGTTTATTCAAAACTGGTACTAGCTCACACAACTGGTAGGAAAGGCAAGTACCCTGAAAAATAAGCTAGGTCATATGTGTTCTGTTTGCACATGTCCTTGTATCAAATTTACCTATTGTAAACAAACGCAGTGTCCTCCTGTTCCACTAGAGAGCTTCTTATACAGCATTGGGCAAATCCCAATCTTTTCTCCCTCTCCCCCTCTCTTCTTCTTTTGCACAACAGAGCCTCAATCTTGACTTTGACTTTCTCTATAGTTGATGCTAAGCCAGCTAGGCCTGCTTGCTCTATCTCGCCTCTAACTTCCTGCTCAAGCCTGTATTTCATTGCACCTCACAAATATGGGCAAGCTCCCGAAGGAGGACGCGCCAAGTGCGGGCAACCTTTCCATCTTGACGAAGGTGGACAAGTTGCGAGAGCTCATCGGTACCAGAGTTGCTTTGCCTCAGGTACCTCTCTCCCATTTTTCTCACCAGTTAGAGTCCGATTACTAACTCTATAATTAGCTCGTTGTTGTTGGTGACCAATCTTCAGGCAAAAGCTCCGTGCTGGAGAACTTGACTGGTTTTGGTTTCCCTCGTGACGCCGAACTTTGCACTCGCTATGCCACGCAGATCACCTGTCGTCGTGAGGCCGCAGAGAGTATCTCGGTTTCAATCATGGTGAACCCAGATGCTGCGCCAGAATCGCGTGCTCGTGTGAAGGACTTTCATCGGACATTTACTTCGCTCTCCCCGGAGAACCTTGCGCAATTGTTCAAAGAGGTGAGCTTACTGTCATGTACAGCTATCCAAAGCCTCACTCATCATGTCTAGGCAAACGAAGCACTTGGTGTTAGCTCCAGTAGCCAAGTCACCAACTTCGATACCTCCTATTTGCCTGCTTTCAGCGAGCACATTCTGAAGATTGAGAAGTTAGGCCCAAATGTAAGTTTTCAAATTGCCTCATGACTACTTTTCTTTTGATCATATGCTAATAAGTGGTAGGAAGATCACTTTACCGTCATTGATGTCCCTGGCATCTTCCGACAGGAAACACAAGGCACGTGCGATATGTGCAATACTTGATGATTTTGTCTAACTCTATGTAGGTGTTACTACCGAGAGTGATATTGAACTAGTGAGGAACATGGTCAAGAAATACAGTGAGTCGGATGAATTTTCGACGAGAAACCAAGAACCACATGAGCTAATAATGATGTCTCGCACAGTCCAGGACTCACGAACCATGTAAGTACCACGTGTATTGCGAAGTGATACCTTTTTGGCTGATAACATGGACAGCATCCTGGCCATCATGCCTAGCAATGTCGACCCTGCTACCCAGGAGATTTTGAAGTTGGCGAAGAAAGCGGACCCAACCATGACCAGAACCATGGCCGTTCTCACAAAACCCGATCTAGCGATTGAGAAGACAACCCAGCAGATTGCCATTGACCACGTTTTAGGCAAACGAGGTGATCTGACTCTCGGATACTACATTGTCAAAAACCGTGGCCCTGATGAGGGGGGAAAGACACTGAAGCAGGGTCAAGTCGACGAGGGTGTCTTCTTTTCCAGCGCCCCATGGTCGGCTCTGGCGCACACCGGGAAGGCTGGAATCAATTCCCTCAAGCAGCGTGTCCGAGATCTGTTGATTGACCTCATCAAGAAAGAGTTCCCAAAACTCAAGTCCGAGGTCTCTAAGGAGCTCGCTATTGTCAGAGGACACCTTGAGGAGATGGGTCCATCGCGAAGCGAACAACATACACAGCGAGCGTATCTTAATCGAATGAGCGAAGGGTTTCAATCGGTCACCCGAGATGCGCTTGTCGCTTTCTACACCGGCGATCCGATATTCTCTGATCGACCCGAGCTAAGGCTTATCACTCGCGTTGTTGAGGCTAACGAGTGCTTCGCCGATGTGATGCTGAAAAGGGGACACATGAGACCGTTCTTAACTGACAAGAAAGATAGCAAGGACACTGTTGTTGTGAAAGTCAAAGACGGCTCCTCCGAAAAGGCTACTTCCAAGGAAGAACTCTCCATTGCTGAAAAACAAGGTCTTCGCATGGACGTCATTGCTGAGCACTTCTATCCGGAACTGGAAGAGATCTTGTATTCCTTTGATAGCTCCGAAAAAGATGACAAGGCAGGCGACATCATGAGCTACATTGAAGAAGTGTACAAGTCAAGCCGAGGGCAGGACTTGGGAACTGTAAGTTGTACCCTGGATGTGTTGAGAATGTTATCTCACGCTGTGAATAGTTTGGAAACGGTCTACTTGCCACTCTGTTCAAAGAACAGTCGAAGAGATGGGAAAAGATCACAATGCAACATATGAGTGTCGTAATTTACCACGTCCATCACTTCATCGCTGAAGTCGTTAAGTCGATCTGCCCTGACCCAAGAGTACACGAGGAGCTGTGGCACGGGTATCTTCTCGAAGAGTTGATGGCTTCTTACCGCAGAGCCATGGATCATGCGAAATTCCTCTTGCGCATTGAGCGCGAAGGAACACCTTTGACCCTCACCCACTCGTTCAGTAAACAGATTCAGGACCTACGAACTGATCGACTGATCCATTCAGTCAAGGCATTGGGCACTGAGCAAAACGTCGATTCGGCCGAGTCTGAGCAGAAAGATAAGCAGAAAGACAAGCACGAAAATTGCATCTCTCTCCAGCTGTCCCAGTTGCGATTATTGGATATCAACAAGGGCAACGCGGCCCAGGTTCGCGAGTTCATGCATGATCTCCTGAGCAGCTATTATCAGGTCGCCCGCCAGCGCTTCGTCGACGTGATTTATCAGCAAGCGGTCAACCACTTTCTCCTTTTCGGCGAGAAAAGCCCGCTTGGGATCTTCAGCACTGATATGGTGCTTAGTCTCAACGAGGACCAGTTGGACATGATTGCTGCCGAGGATGCGCCTGTCAAGCAACGCAGGGAGAAGCTGAGTCGGGATATCAGCAATCTCATGGACGCGATGAAGGTGCTGAAAGGGACCCGATGATTGGAAATGCCTGTTCGCAAGACTTCGACCTTGGGTGCTCTTTATGTCCCAAGAGGTTTTCATCAATTGTTTTGCTAAGATGGTGATTCCTATCCGATGAGATTTGACTTGTGAATCGCTGTTAGTTACAGTTTGTGGCAGGATGGACATTTGTCCCGTCATGGATGTATCTAGTGCAAGATCTAGATAGGAATATGCTAAATTTAAAATGGCCTACGAAAATGCATGGTAACTGAACTTTAAATATTTAGTGTTATCGTGGGGTTTCGCGAGTTCGGCTGAACCTTAAACCGAGTAGGCAGTGAACATAATACAGTACTTCCCCTAGGTAAATATTTCTCTCTCACAGCCATATTCTCAAAAATAATTGCATCATATCTACGTCTCATTAGATGCGTACAAATACGACATTAATTATTTGCATGCCAGTACCGAAATATAAGTCTCTAGATATGCTGCGGCACCATCGATTGTGTTGTTATTTATGCCGTGCGACTGTCTCGGGGCATGGAAAGACGCCGATCCCCATGTCACATTTTGGTCCAAAAGCGATTGATCTTGGTGCTGTAAGTGGCTCGCAATTAATTGCAATTAGACCTCACGCCAGCTCGATCGACAATTATAGAGACACAGCCTACCAATGGGCATTGTCTTCGTGCGCGCCCTTTTGTTCTCCGCAACATAACCCCAGCTTAAAGCCGTTACCCCTCGTGCGGCACGCCTATTTCTTATTTAGGTTGATGCCGCGGGGAAAGCTTCTCCAGACTTTACAACCTTTATGTTTCCTCAGTAGTAATACTTATCCTAGCGACGCGTGTGGTTTATCAATATCTTTGCAACATGTCGCCGCACTCAACCAAAGCTGGGTCAGCGATGGAGTCGGCATCAAAGGGCAAGGTAAGCTTTCCGGGTTGGAACACCGTGAGATGGGCAGAAGCTCAACACGGCTATACAGTTCCCGAGACCGCCGTCCTTCAAGGACCCGCTCGATGAGCGTCAATATCTCAAGCAGAGACTGGCGCTCGCTTTCCGACTCTTTGCTAAGAAGGGGTACGATGAAGGGTAAGTGATGAGCCCCGAATATTAATCTCATATTCGGCAATGGACTGAGAAATGAAAACAGTGTTGCTGGGCACATCACTGTTCGCGATCCGGTAGAGACCGACACATTCTGGGTGAACCCGTTTGGCGTTGCGTGGCCGCTGCTGAGAGCATCCGATCTGTATGTAACGAACGGCCAGAGTGCTTCATTCCTCCCTTTTCCGAAATTATGAGAGGCACAAGTCGTCGTAAGGGCCATCTCTGTTCTCAATTACAAGCACTGACACTGATGGCTGAAGTATTCGCGTCAACCACAGCGGCGAGGTGGTTGATGGCGGTTCGGTGCGGCTACTTAATGTTGCAGGTATGTCCACTTACTTCCAAACTATAGAACTCTTGAGTCGAGATCTGGTCTATGCAAGTACGAACTGATGGTCCACAGCGTACATGATCCATTCCGCCGTGCATTCGGCTCGGCCAGACATCCAGGCCGTGGCCCACAGCCACTCCATCTACGGACGAGCATTCTCAACCCTTGGACGTAATCTCGAAATCACCACGCAGGATACGTGCGCCTTCTACAACGATATCGCACTGTACGACACCTTCGGAGGCATCGTGTTGGGGCCAGAGGAAGGGCACCACATCGCCGAAGCGCTGGGGCCGAAGAAGGCCGCCATCCTTTCCAACCATGGATTGCTGACTGTCGGCACGTCGATTGAGAGTTGCGTATACTGGTTCACGAGTCTCGAGAACTGCTGCCACGCGCAGTTACTGGCAGATGCGGCGGCTGCTGGCCGTGGTGGGGAGACTGTGAAGGTTGCGGAGGAAGAGGCGGCGTTCACGTACAAGACCGTGGGCTCGGAGCAAGCAGGATGGTTTAGTGCGAAGCCGGCTTTTGATATGATGGAGCATGAGGCTGGAAATGACTACAAGTTGTAAGGGATATTGGGGATATTATGATTATAGCAGATTGTTATTCACTTTTTAGGGAAAGCGAAATTGTTCGAGTCTTACAGTAATATGACATGCACCATGAAGTATACTTCCACTTATTACAACCTCAACGTCTGGTCTTTGGCTCTTGCCCTCCCCGGCCAAGGTAAGGTTAACTTGCCATTGCAGGGCGGGTGGGCAAGACAGAGGCCATCCCGATAGAGACGCTTTCCTTGTTTATGTATAATTGACGAGTGCCCCTCTACCCCACATTGCATATACCGTTCGTTCTGGGTGGGGGGCTCGGGTGGGCTGCCCAGGTGGCGGTCGTAGTTTGGTGGGGCTGAGCTACCTACCTCGGTACCCACATCCAGTCCCCCAGTGGTGGGGTTATTGTGGGGTTCCGTTTTTACAAACTGTTCGTCAATTGGTACAAGCTCTCAAGAGCTTCGCGCAAAACTTCCAGTCATCACTCTTTGACGCGCTGCCAAAGCTGCATCGTGATCTCGACGGCGCATTAGCAACTTCCGCATTACTTGCGACGAGCATCAATAACAAGTACGATTTTCATGAGAATTTCCAAATCCATCACTACTTTAGCTTTTCAGTCCAAGGTTACCCCTCGCACCTTGACTATGGGTCGCAGGAACCGAGTAAGTCCTCATTGCCAGCACACCACCGACGGTCCCCTCCGGTGCAAACGTGACCAAGCGCGACTGACCTGATTCTCTCAAGGGTGGCCGCAAAGGCGGCGACCGTAAAGGTGGTGAAGCTTCTGCCAAACCTTATTCCAAATCCCGCACCGACAGTTATCGAACACCTGGCGCTATTGCCAAGACCAACGACAAACTCGAGGCCTTCTACAACAGCCTGCTTCCTCTCGAAGATGACGAGAAAGCCGAGTTTTGGGAAACCCTGCGCCGAGATCTTCCCAACTCGTTCCGTTTCTGTGGTTCCAAGGGCCATGCCATTGCCGTCAAGCGTCTGCTGGAGACACGCTATGCGCCCGAGATCGAAAAGATCGAACACTTCAACGGCGATGTCGTACAGGCCCCTCAGCCCGTGCCTTGGTACCCGGACCAACTGGCCTATTCCATGACCACACCCAAGCAGGTCGTGCGAAAGTTCCCGCCCTTTGCCACTTTCCAAAAATTCCTCGTGTCCGAGACCAGTGTCGGCAACATAAGTCGGCAAGAGCTCGTGAGCATGATCCCGCCTCTCGTCATGGACCTCAAACCTGGAATGACAGTCTTGGATCTCTGTGCCGCGCCAGGGAGCAAGTCTGCTCAGCTACTCGAAATGATTCATGTTGGAGAGGAAGCTAGGATCCGAAAGTTCTTGGAATCCTTCGGCGAAACCGCGCCTCCTACAAATGACGTTGAAGATATCGATCCCTCGGAGGATGCTACCGACGATGGACGGGCGACCGGGCTTCTGATCGCAAATGACGTCGAATATAAGCGATGTCATATGTTGACCCACCAGCTTAAGAGACTTTCGTCTCCAAATTTGATAGTCACGAATCACGACGCCACCCTTTTCCCCTCACTTCGAATAAGCCCCGACCCGGAAAACCCCAAGTTGGCGCGGTATCTCAAGTTTGACCGAATCTTGGCCGATGTGCCGTGTTCAGGAGATGGAACCCTGCGGAAGAATATGGACTTATGGAAGTTCTGGCAACCTGGAAATTCTTTGGGTCTTCATGCTACACAGTGTCGAATTCTAGTTCGTGCTCTCCAGATGCTGAAAGTTGGTGGTAGGGTTGTTTTTTCTACTTGCAGCATGAACCCTGTCGAGAACGAATCTGTGGTTGTGTCAGCCATCGAACGTTGTGGTGGCCCGGATGTTGTCGAGATTATCGACTGCAAGGACAGACTTCCCCTCCTCAAGCGCAAACCTGGTATGCATCAGTGGCAGATTATGGACAAGCAAGGGAGAATCTGGAACAATTGGGAAGAAGTTCAGCAGCATGTCTTGACTGGAGGGCAGGCCCCTGGTAAGATTTCTCAAACTATGTTTCCTAGACCAGATACGAGCAACTGCTCCGGCCTTCCTCTTGACCGCTGTATGCGAGTATACGCCCACCAACAAGACACTGGCGGGTTCTTCATCACAGTCTTGGAGAAGAAGAAAGAATTCAAGGCCAGGGATGAAGTTAGATCCGAGTTCCCAACCCCGACCGCCCCGCAAAACGGTGCTGCTGTATCGAACGGGGAGAACGGCACCGACGCGCAAAAGGAGATCGTGGAGGAGGTCAAGGCTGCCGTTGGAGAGCCAACCGACGAACTTCCCTCGGTCGGCTCCAAGAGAACACTCGATGAGACGGAGACGGAACAGGCTCCGGACAGCAAGCGGCAACGGACAGAAACTCCTACACCTGTCAAAGTCGAGATTATTACCGAAGCTGTTCTCACCGCCGAAGCACCCACAGAGCCCGCAGAGGCTGTGGAGGCTGCAGAGCCCGCAAAACCCACAGAGACTGTAAAGACTGAGCCCACAGATCCGGCGAATACAGCGGAGACTGTAGCTCCAGATGCTTCAACCGACAAGAGAGTAAAGCGTGCGCAGGGAAGCTACGAAGAGCCATTCAAATATCTTCCTGCAGACCACGAAGTGATCGAAAACATACGTGCATTCTACAAAGTTTCCCAACGATTCCCATCGGACCGCTACATGGTACGGAATGCCGTGGGCGAGCCTGCGAAAGCTATATACTACAGCAGCCAGCTGGTTCGCGAAATTTTGGTGGAGAACGAAGGCCGTGGAGTCAAATTCATCCATGGAGGTCTCAAGATGTTCATGAAGCAGGACGCTCCATCTGCCGAAGTGTGCCGCTGGCGGATACAATGCGAGGGTCTCCCTATTATCGCTGGTTACGTGGGCCAGGACCGCATTATCAAACTAACCAACAAAGATACTCTCCACACCCTCCTGAGAGAGATGTTTCCAAAGTACGTCAACGACGACTACAAGAAGCTTGGCGAGATCGGTGAACGGTGTAGAGATATAGGCATGGGTTGCTGCCTGTTGAGTGTCGAGCCTGATGGCACTGATCCCGACTTCTCGGAGCCCATGATTCTGCCCTTGTGGAAGAGTTTCCATTCGCTGAACCTCATGCTGCCGAAAGAAGACCGAGCGGCTATGATGCTCCGGCTCTACAACGACACAACACCTGTCATCAACCGATCTCTGAAGGAGTCGGCTAAGCTAGAAGCAGCGGCTACAGACTCTGACGCGCAGGAGGTGAAGACGGAGGACGCCAGTGAGGCTCCGGCGGCAGCTGACTCGGAAGCTGTGGGGGATGTCGACGTGAATATGGCAGATGGCGACGCTCAAGCGAATGGTAACGATGCGGTGACGGAAAACGCGGTTGAGACAGCGGAAACATCTGCATAGAAAGCGGCCCGTATTCTAGACCAAAGGTTGAGCGAGCTTGAGCGGTTACTAACGCGATACTGGCCCGACGGGTAGGCGGCCTAGGCTGATATGACCAATCACAATGTCGAGAACCCCTATTCTGACGTGAGGTTGACGGTACCGTTTTATGTTTTGATACACACATACTATGTAGTGGTGATGCCAGATCCATGGCATCACGTTCGCTACACAACACAAGGCTATATATACCTAGGTAGGCATGGCTAAAACGCGCAAAATGAGACTCGACGAAGTACTCAAGAACACGGCGCAGGATTGGTCGCAATGTACACAAAGGTGACAAGAAGGGGTGGAATACAGCTTGTGTAATGACTTGTTATGTCTCGAATGCGCTCGATCACGATTTGAGCGAAAATCAAGAGTTCAAACAAGTCGCGATCGTGTCAGAAAGACCTCGTTGCGAAGATAGATCCAACGCTCACTAAGTACCTAGTATCGGTACATAAAAAACAATTATGTTACATACGAAGCTTTTTCTGCCCGTGAATGCTAAGCAAGCACTCCCACTAACCAAGCGCCTTCTCCCGGGGTCCCGTGATGCGCTCAAATGTATCCAGTGCCATAGTCAAGGAGTGGTGGCCGGACGTCTTGCTACGCAGGATGCCGTCGTATTCCAGGACTTCGGCCAGCGGAACCTTGGCCGTGATCTGCAGCATGCGCAGACGGCCCTGGCGGGTCTCGCGCAGCGATTTCTGGAAATTGTACGAGTCGGGCGGCGCATAGATATCCTCTATGTGGATCTCAGCACCGGTATCACCGTTCCCAGCAGTAGCACTGTTGTTAGAGGTATTGCTGCTGCTGCTGTCCTGCAGATCGCGCACCTCGAGGACCAGTCCGCCACGCGCCGCGTACAGGTCGTGCTGAATGGCACCCGTCGCGGACTCGGGACAAAGAATGGTCACGCGCATCACGGGCTCGAGGAGCGTGATGCCGCTCTGCTGCTGCGTGGTTGAGAGGGCGTCTTTGACGGCCTTCTTGGAGGCGCTGGATAAGTGCGCGCCGGACGCCGGGCCGAGGTAGTCCGATGCGCCGTCGTACGTCAACGTCACGAGACAGCGGTACATCGGGGACCCGCGCCGCGGGCCTCGGGCAAGACCGGCGATGGCGCCGTTGATGAGATGATGCCGTGTCGCTTCGACGTCGAAGGGGAAAGGATGGCCCTCCTCCTCTCCTGTGAATTGTACTTGGATGACGTTCCCGTCGCGCTCGACGTAAGACGACCGAGGGAGCGACTCGGTGTAGTCTGCCGGCAGCGGCTCGAGGAGGGCGGTGCATGCTGCGGAGCCTGATTGTCCTGCTACTGTCTTGTTGAAGACGGCGCGTGTGGGAGCCGTGGGCGCGGCTATGCTTTCCTTGTAGTCGACGACAACCTTGCCCCAGATCGCCTCGGCTTTGTAGTGGTTCTCCAGCCGGTCCCGCGCGATCTCGAGGTGGAGCGTTCCCATGCCTGATAGTGTGTATTGTTCCGTCTTCTCGTCCTTAAACCAGCGTAGACTAGGGTCTTCTCGCGAGGCGTTCTCGAGTGCGGTCTCGAGATTCCTGGCCGCTGTGGGAGTGTTGACGTCGAGCACGATGAAGGCTACGCCGGGCGGGATCTCAGGAGGTCGGATCTGGATGTGGGCAAGTTCTTCTGGGGGAGCTTTGTTCGCGGCCATGACCATCAGTGTGTCTCCTGTACGGGCCGTCTTGAGTCCGGTGAGTGCGCCGATTTGCCCGGGTGAGAGGTAGGGAACCTCTACGTTTTGCGATGCAGAGATTTGCATGATGTTCAGTGGTCTCTCGAAATCTTGCAGATTGGCATTCCATAGAGGAATGTTCTTCTTCAGAATTCCGTTGTACACCCGCACCCACGTCAGCATGCCTCGACGGGGGTCATTCACCACTTTGAACACTGACGCCAAAGCCTCGATATGTGATTGCTTCGGCTTCTTGGCGGTAGTGCCAGCAGTCGTTTTGGCGGTAGTTGGCAGAATCTGGCCGACTGGGACGGTCTTCTCGCCGTTCCTGACCTCGAGCTCTGGACGATCGAGCGGACTGGGTAAGTAGTCGTTGACAGCGTTCTGCAATGGCACAACACCGATGTTCTTCAGACTAGAGCCTGCGAAGACTGGTATCAGGGAGCCATCGCCGTTGCGTATGACTCGGCGGATACTCTTCTTGATCGCCTCGTCTGGGAGGTCTTTGCCATGTTCCGTCCAGAGCTCCAGCAACTCGTCATCTTTCTCGCACAGAAGCTCGACGAGCTTCTCACGAGCACGTGGAAGCTCGGTCTTGAGGTTTTCGCTGACGGTGGCTTTTCCCAAAACCTCTGGTGCATCAGTCGTGCCGGCCAAGCTGACGACCTGGCCTGTAATGACGTCGGCCACGCCTCTCAACACGTCTTCCTCCCACCAAGGGATTTGGCAGACGAGAGGCATACCGCCAAGCTTGAGTCCAATGTCCTGGATGGACTTCTTATACGAGGCCCCGTCGCGATCGAGCTTGTTGACGAAGATGACGCGCGGGATCTTGAAGTCGCGGGCCGACGCCCACACTCTCTCGGTGTGCGCCTCGACACCCTCGACGCCGTCGATGACGCAGACAGCGCCGTCGAGGATTGGCATGCATCGCTCGACCTCGAATCTGAAGTCTACGTGACCCGGCGTATCGATCAGATTGATGATATGAGGCTGCGCAATTCGTGAGTCCTCCTTCTTGGGCCAGTTGAAGGTGATGGCTGCGGACTGGATGGTGATTCCTCGCTGCCTCTCCATGGGCAAGAAGTCCGTGACAGTGTCACCATGGTCAACATCTATAAAGCTTATAAGTATATCGCAGGTGAGCAGGGAGATAAACAATGATATGGGTAACGAAAAGAGGCATGTATAGGTGTGTCGTGGTATGATACTTACTGCCTGCATGTCTCAATGCACCACTGTTGTAGAGCATCTGCTCCGTAGTTGTTGTCTTCCCCTGGAGTTGATGTCAGCAACTGGGCATGTGTACAACTCTAAAAGCAGAAGAGGCCGACAACCTACAGCGTCCACATGAGCAACAATGCCGATGTTTCGAATAAGTCTCTGTGGGCCGTCTGGCTGGGCTGCGGTATTTGACGATATTCCCCTAGCACGACATTGCAAACTGTTTAAGACCGAGGGCGAGGCCCTCACTCTTTTGAAGCCGTAACATCTGACCTGAGCTCCCCGAAGCACAGCGGACAGGCTCATAATCACGACGTGTGCAGGCCCAGTATTGCACCATGCCTCAGGGTAAACGTTATAAGTCTTCTTTTCTTTGAGATTTTATAGGTACAGGCGGGTCACGAGAATAGACACAACGCCCAGGAAATATCTCGTGCGAGTTTTTCAAGTTAGAGGTGGGGGGAGAAACCAGTAAGCCTAGGTCCCTTTTGAATATTTTTCAACAACAGCTGGAACGTAACCACATGCATTTGCTATTCGGACAACATTGTGATGTAAATGTAGACAAATAGAAATAGGCATGGAGCTGTACCACTGATGGCGGGTTGTTTTCATGTGCAAGGACAATGTGAAGTCTTGGGGGAAGACAGACCTCCGCAAGCCCCGCTAATATGGTTAGAGACATGTGCAAGGTACCTACATCCCACCTTTTAGGTGTGGGCAATCATTGAACCTATCACAGTACTTAGTACTACCTTAGCCTGTAGCCTGTAGATTCTACCTAGAGGTACCTGGACCTACAGTACGACACCGAGCCGGCACTGATGGCGTGGCCATATAATCACATTCAGATGTACGCTTGACACCCTTCGGTGCATACATCATTCAAATCAATTCAAGGTTGGCCACTTGCCGTAGTGGATAAATCTACATCAGCACCTCAGGGCCCAGGCTGCTTGAGTCAAATTCGCAAGAAATATGTGCCTCTGTACTATAAGTAATCAAACGATAGAATACTCTGTGTGTCTTTTCATCACCATTACCATGCTGATCCTTCAAACTTGGCCTTGAACTGCCTTCGACGAGGGCACGTAGCCTGGTCTCAGCATCTTCTTTACTTGCTTCACCTCCCACTCCCACGCTGTCAAGTTATTATCTTCATCTTCCTCATTACTATCGGTTGTCTGCTCATTTTGGACCAGCCTCCTCATGCTCGCCTCTCGTTCTGCTCTGACGAGATAAACCACGCTGTACTTATCGATGAAACGCTGGGCGCCGGGGGCATGTCTAACACGGTGCATGCTGCTGCGTAAGATACCTCCCGTCCACCGCTTCATGGCGTCGCCGATGTTTACAATCACTAGTATGCGCGATTAGACCAGTAAGCGATATTCTGAGTAGGAGCAGATACACATACAGTGACCTGGCAGCGGTCGCGCCCAGAGCCAGGCGCTTTTGTCTTCGGGCGATCCTCCCGGTCGGAGAATTTGCAGACCCCCCAAAACATTTGCAAGTAAGGTGATAGTGCCGAAGTCCGTATGCTGGACTAATGCTGTACGGAGATCTTCGTCTTCCGGGCTGGCATATGCCTTGAGGAGCCGGATCATCGTGCCCGACGGCTTTTTTGGTGACTGTAGAGCCGAGAAAGTGTCTTCCGGTAGCTTGAGCTGTCGCGCAAGAGCTTTGTTCAATAAGGCGACAATCTCTTGACAGTGAGTGAGATATGATCTGACTAATGGAAGACGGTCGTAAACCATTGGCGGCAAACTCTGCAACGGTTGGATCTCCATGAGCCCGTCTTGTCCGAAGTTGAACGACTCGTAACGGTCGGGTTCACCCTTTTCCGTCTTTGCTTGGCCAAGCGGCTTGAATCTTGGGGGGCTGTTAGAGGGATACGAAGTCCGGAAGACATTGCGAGTAATTATTCAATGGTGGCCAATATAAGTCCACTCACCCTAGGAACGATCGGGGAAAGTCATGTTCATGCTGTGATTTGACGTCGGCCGGCAGATTCATCACCTCTTGACACAGGGAAAAAAGTGCATCGATCTCCCGTATCAAGACGCTTCCTGTGCTATCGCCGCGAATGTCAAGCAAGAAGAACCCAAAATCGGTGCTTGCGGTGAGAATGTTCTTCTCAATCTCGTCATTGCCGTCGCGCAAGAGTTCAAGGGGAACAGTGGCCATGGCAGCAGTCGGAACATCACCCGGGAAAGGTGGGATGCCATCAAATAAAACTTTCGAGGCCATGATGCCGATGGTCGTGGGGTAAAGGTGAGCGATTGGATGTTAATTTGTGAGTCACTTCAGATATATGATCTTTGTTGACCTTTGTTGACCTTTGCGTTGAAAGGAGCTCGATTTTGTTGCTCATTTGAAAAAGTTTCGTCAAAGGGCCTGATTTCTATGCATAGTGATGTTCTTACTGCCAACACTCAGTTACACAGCATGTCCGGTCCTCCCCAGTATATAGCCGGCACTCGC
Organism: Astrocystis sublimbata; assembly: GCA_022453515.1. NCBI lineage: Eukaryota > Fungi > Ascomycota > Sordariomycetes > Xylariales > Xylariaceae > Astrocystis > Astrocystis sublimbata. Next base: position 1,166,072 of record JAJNNY010000002.1, read on the forward strand.
AAAATACGATGTACTCTGAAAGCACGGGAAAGGCGTCAGTCGTTGGGTATGGATCACGATCGCTCGCTGCACTCCATTCAAAGTTGCAATAGCGTCGCAGTGTACATTGAATCCTTGAAAGCTGTTGACGAGTGTTTCTTGAAGTGAATATGCATACTCCAACACGACCGGACCACTTGATGACAGGCCGCCATTCGGCTCTTTTTGCTCCTCGTCACTCGCTCTAAGCCTCAAACAAGTGAAGCCGTTTAGAACTTCGGGGTTTTTGTCAGTCCCCAGCCTGCAGAGAGAACTGAATTTCACAGGCATTATTCAAGCTATTATTCTCATTCCACACCAATATTTCTGGAATATCTGGTAGACCGAGCACCAAAAGAGGATACTTAATGTACAAGTGACCAGTGGCCGAATGCTATGTACATGCAACATTGTTGTCGTGGTCTCTTCAGACTCCATATGTGAGATTTAATAAAGTGTTACAATAGAGAAACACAATCATGTCATAGCATTTCCCGTGAGTGCCATCTCATCTTCATCTTCTCCCAGGGTTATATCTGTGGTTTGCGCATTTTTCCCATGTGCTCGAAACTGACCGGCGGAACCTGGCTTGGAGGCCTTGCGCGGAGACCCAAAAGTGACAAGAGACCGAAGAGGAATGCTAGGGGGACTGGTACCGAAAGGTACTCTGCTTGCTTTTAAACGATCTCTGGACTTGGTGGAACCGGGCCCTGACGAACGGCGCAAGAACGGGAAGGCTTGCGATGATCTCCGCCAGGTTGTGTACAAACAACGCCAGAATGAAGACGATGTGCAGGCCCCAGGTGAAGTCTGAGTTGAAGAAGTATTTAACGACAGCCACGTGGCTTATAGCGAATGAAAAGTCACTGGTGCAATAGGGACAGGTTAGTACATACAGTGAACTGAGGATTGTAGCTTGCCCTTACACGAGACCAACACTGGCAGTTTGGTGTATCACTAGTAATCAGAGCAGCGAATCTGGACACTGGAAGGCATCAACTTGGCATATATGTTTTCGAATGGTGGTCAAAGTTTCTCATTGGGAGAAGAAGATAACTTATAAAGAAAAGAGAGACGGAAAGGCATGCGTGTGACGTTGAAGGAGTCCAGAGGCAAGATCAGACCAAGGACGATCCTCTAGCGTTGAGTCGTACTCGCAGGGCAGAGCTCCAACCAACGCAAAGATATGTACCTACAAGAGTAGAGCCAGAACTAGATGCTGAGGTAGCATAAAAAACCTCTCGATGCCAACTTATGACATGGCACTGTAACAAGGCTTCGGCCACATATGGCAGGCCACCCGCAGTTGTCTGGGCCAATGATAGATCCTTTCTTCACATCAGTGAGCCTGACACTCCCTTGCCTTGCCGGTTTAGATGCGCTACAGCCACTAAACTTGGCTGACTTCTAACACAAAGAATAGATACCAAGCAGCCAAGTACCGAGGTGCCCGATTCCCGTCCCGGCGTACTAACAACACATGCGTTCTTGGTTTCTCCGCCTCGGCCAACTATTTACCCAAACCTGACCTACTTACTTACTTACATACGATAGCTCTACAGTTCTCAGAGAGACCTCAAAATGGGCGCAAGCATCAAAGAACAGCAGAATGGGTCAGACACCCTGGCCTCACTGAAACAGCAGTTCATTTCTCGGGGCATCTCTATACTTCAGGAGCCGTCGACCATCTCTTTCTTCCCTACATGTCGCGAACCGCTTCCACTCGCCTCTCTTGATAGAGGTGCCCTCATATCTAGGGACCGATTCTTTCGACATATGCTGTATAGTGAGGAGGCGATCCCCAGTCTCCTCGGCTTTTATCAAGATCCTTTCCGAGACCATGCTAGGGAATTTCCCCAGCTGCCCTTTATTGTTACGTCGATTACACTCGTTCTGGACGTGCACGAAAACCTGCACGGGTTCAATGGTACAGTCCACGGAGGTGTTATATGCGCCATCATCGACGAAGCAATGGGCTCGCTTCTTACGCAGAACGACAACTTGAACAGGGAAGCAAAAGCGAAAGGCATCATCCCGAAAGAGTCTCAGGGTTTTGGCGCAGCTGCGACTGCCGAGATGAATGTCAAATATCTCCGGCCTATATCCACTCCTAGCCTTATTCTTGTGACGGCTGAATCGACGCGGATTGAAGGGAGGAGATTGACTATGCATGTAGAAGTAGCCAACAAGGAGGGCAAGAAGTTCGCGACGGCCACTGGATCTTTTGTGATGTTGTCAAGGGCAAACCTTTGAGTCTTGACGCGAGCGGTTACTATCCGCCAGGGGATAATCCACAGAGCACTTGGATGAAAAACATGTCAGCTGCACTGGTAGCGTTGTCCACTTCAATCAACACCAATCGATAACTTTTCGACCTGCTTTCTTGCCTTGCGAAAGACCTGTTAACTTTCACTGGTGCGTACCCAGCCATAATGAGAGGGTGGCTGTTGGACCAGTAAAGACAGACCAGCTGCACCAAGGTAACGACGTTATATAGGCGGCCGATGGAACCCTACTTATGCCGTTGGAAACAGTTATATTTAGCTGCTTGAGATGGGGTAGTAGTAGCTGTAACAATTCCGTTTAAAATAATAAACGGTGAATAACCGCTCGACCTAAACAACTGTGTATAAATTACTGCTCTAATGTGTATATATAACTGTGTGCAAGGAAAGGGCGAGCGTCTTGTCTTGCGCCAGACGACTTGATAAGAATTAAACCACTATACAGCTCGACCTAAGGAGCGGCTCAAGCTTGGAGCGCTCCGTATTTAAGCCGCTTATTACGTTGAGCCACTCCGTCCCGGAAACGCTCCAGTTTTACAAGCCGCTCCCCGTAGGTTCCGTTCCAGGTTTACAAGTTTTACTTCCGTAGGTTTTATAGCGGGCGCGAAACCTCCCGTCAAAATACTGGACTACGAAACGAATAAAAAGGTCTCCGGCCGTATAAGCTATTCGTATATACGTACGTATAGAATAATCCGAAGCCTAGATCTACCTACGTTATCTGATTGGCTACAACCATATAGGGCAGACCCACCATGCAGCCTCTATGAGCCCCTGCGCCTACCTAGGTACTTTGGTGGATGATGCATGGAGGTCTGTCTGATTCTTGAACTGGCCGATCGACCCGACCCGCAACTTCACCTTCATAAGCCGACCACTTACGTTTAGTTCAAGAACAGGCTACAGCTGTCATTTGTTGCTCCTTATCTTATTCGCACCAACCATCGGCAGCGTTCCATACCGATGCGCGGCTTTGCTGTTTAATACTTCAGTCTATCTAGGTACTCTACTGGCGCATGCGCATGCGTATGAGCTCTATTGACGTAGTGTAGCCGGCCATCCTCGGCTGCGTCTTAGCCTGAGCATCCATTGCCTCTACTGCTGCCTCCGAGGTCCCGAACAGCGCGGCGATTCCCCCTTCGCTTGCCATTGACCCCCGTGCTCCCAACATGGACTATCGCGACGACGAGCACGGCGCCGGCGCATCGCCGTGGGGTTCACCGCCCGCCACCCCCCAGCGCAACACCACCAACTATCAGCCCATCTCTGGCGGCTTGGAATCGCCCGCACCCTACCAGTACGAGAGAAGCGAGTCCAGCAACGGCTTTGGACAGGACGACCCGGCTCTCGATCCCTTCGGCCGCCCCAACACCGCCAGCAGCAACGGCTCCACCACCGCATACGAGCCCTCCCAGCAGTCCGAGTCTGCCGGACAGTCTGGCTTCGGCCCCGAATCAGACACACAATCGGATGCGCCGCAGCAGCCCCAGGCCGAATCCCCCAACGACACATCATCCAATGCTCCCGGAACCCAGCAGGGGCAGCCCCAGGCGCGCAGACCACCCGGGCCTCAGTACAAACTGCAGGCCAAGATCACAGGGCTGGAGAGAACTGGCAAGAAAGATCCCATTCTCAGATTCGATGTCCATGTAAGCATAAGCACCCCCTTAAAGTAACCTGATGGCCGTTGTAAAGCTGACCGGAGACCAAGACAAACATACCCAAATTCCGAACCACCCAATTCCGCGATGTCCGCCGTTTGCACTCCGAATTCATCAAGCTCGCCGCACACCTGATATCCGCCAACCCCAACGCCATGGTACCCGCTGTGCCTCCTGCGCTCACATCTGCCGGCGCCGGTACTGAGGAGGATGAGGCTCGCGTCAAGGCCCTGCTGCAGAGATGGTTCAACTATGTATGCAGTAGCGACGTGCTCATGATGGACGATGAGATGGTACTATTCGTCGAAAGCGACTTCGGTTATAGCCCTATGATCAAGCGCAAGCAACCCGCCACCGGTGTGCGGAGAAAGGTCCTGAAGCAGTTTGCCCCGCCACCCGACGACACCCCGGAATTGGCGGAAGCACGTCCCATCGTGAAGCTCTTCTACCTGGGCTCCATGGACGCAGGGCACAAAGTGGACAAGATGGTCAAGTCACGAAGAGGTACGTCATCACGGAGCAAGGGCGTCATGTTCTCGACCAAACTAACCATATGCTAGGACTGGGACTCTCCGAGTCTGACTTCGGTGTCAAGATTGGTGCCATGAGTGTACAGGAGCCGCACCAAGGCTTGGCAAATGCCTATCGAAAGCTGGGGAAGACCATACAAACCGTAGGAGACTGCCACGCTGCCCAAGCCACTGCCGAGGCCACGACTCTCGGAGACTCGTTTCAATACCACTCACAGGATGCCTTCATCGTCAAAGAGACACTGACCAACCGACAACTCCTCATCCGCGAATTTCTCCAAGCCCAGGACACGACGCGAAGCAAGACGAACGCGGCAGACAGGCTCAAGGCGAGCTCGAGCGTACGGCGTGAAAAGGTCGACGAGGCCATCTCCGCGCTCGACGATGCACGGAATACCGAACGCGAGCTACATCACAAAACGACGAGCGTCACGCAGAATCTCGTCAATGAGCGCCGCAAGTGGTTCGCGCGCACATCGGCCGACCTGCGAGGCAGTATCCGTGAATACGTCCTGCGCCAGATCGAAGCCGAGCGTCGCACCCTGGCGCTTCTGGAGACCGTGCGCCCCGATGTGAGAGGCATCGACGCCTCCGGCGGCCTGAGTCGGCTCGGACGAGAGTCTCACCCGGCTGTGCGCCGCGCAAGCCTGGCGGTCAGCCAGGGCCCCAAGGGCGATGCCTGGAGCGGTGTGCCGCGGCGGACGGACAGTCTCAGTCGGAGCATTTCGGGCAGTCTTATGGCTGGAGTCAATGAAGGAGATGAGGATAATGCTGCTGCTGGCGAGAACGCAGCGCAGCAGAGCAATAAGCCGCCTGCTGGCGCTGCCGCGGCTATGCCCGGTCTGCCTGAGGAAGATGACGAGGACCGTGTCGATGCGAGGAATGCGGCGAGTCGGCTTGCTACGAGCACGTTCTGATAGCGCACGTTGGTTTCCTCGCGGACGCTGCTGCTGGGTTGAGTACGAGTGCCTAGGTAAGTATGGCGAGTTGAGAGCGAGGGACTGCAACGAAAAGGGAACGCGACGGGAGCGAGCTGCCAAGACCACTCAAAAATACAACAAAAATTATGAACGGACGCTTCGAAATACAGGTTTTACCTTAATGTTGCTAATCCCACGCATAGCGTGTAGACAGAGACAGACACCTGGATTTATATACCTACCTACCTGTCAAAATGAGCCTGTACCTCTCAACATGTAAAATGTGCCAGATGTGGTATTATGCGTTCTTCAATGCGTGCTTGTTCTATATATAGTAGATGATCGAATGACTTAAGTCCGCGTATGGTTGACCCCAGAAAGAAAGAAAGAAAGGGTTTCGAGTGAGGAGTTCTCGTCCGTCTTTTTACCCACGACCCTGTGGCAAACCATCTTGAACTAAGTTGCATGGGATTTTCGGCAATCGGATCTTGGGAGACAGGCCTGCAGGATCATCATGTAGTAGTTATTGAGCAAGCTTCAAAAAATAGCTCCCATTTGTACCACATATAAGGCGTCATGCACACGACTGGTTGGTCTACGAAGAATCGACAACAAGGCAAAGGTCAGTTCATGTGTAAACTTGTTTGGAGCTTCTAGTATCTGAGTGCCTGTCTATCTCGTATCGACGGCAATCACTTCTTTTTGACTGACTGACCGACTGACGGCAGCACGCAAGCCATCCATCCCATAACCAGGGCTAAAGTGTGAGCTCAACTGACTGTTCCGAAGCGTGACTCTAGGTAGGTAGCTAGTTTAGCTGCCTTGACTGACTAACAAAAACGCCTCCTTCGCCATGCAAATGCCCACTCGTCGTCAATCGTCCCATCCCATCCCGGTCCATTTCCCACCCTCTACCACCTTTCCACGCAATTAAGGGATCCCAATCAGTTGGAGGAGCTCGTTGGGCAATCGTTTGCCGTTGCCAAATTTTTCGCAGACGCTTTGAGGATTACTACTGGGGTTCTTCTAGAACTCGCCAAAGTACCTAGCGTCGGAGAGCTTCGGATCGGAGTCGACCAGCTTCTTGCTAGTGAACCGGCTGGTCTCGACGATGGCGTGCTTCTTGCCGGCGTTTCGTATCTCGTTGGTGCTCCGCATCACGTCGTCGAGCAGTGACATCAGGTGCACGTCGTTCGCCTCGCTGAGCATCTCCCGCTCGTATGCCTCGGCTGCTGAGGGGATGACGAGGGAAAGTCGGTTCATGAGGGCTTGGATGGAGCGGAGGATGGTGTGCGATGGTGTGGTCGGGTCGCCGTCTGCGGTGACCATGCTGCTGTCATCGCTCGAAAGGAAGGACGGCGGGAGTCGCTCGAGGTAGGTCGTGAGCAGGTTGACGCGGGACTGCAGCATCTTGATCGAGTTGGCCTTAGCCGTCAGAGCGGCTATCATCTCTTCATCCTCGCGCGATAGGATATCCTCTTCGTTGCCGTTCGTCTTTGTGCCAGCTGCAGCCGACTGGGCGGCCTCGGCTCTCCGCTTGCCCTTGGGGTCGTCTGTGTTCCCCGGCATGACCATCTTCCGCTCTCTGGGCTGGATTGCCGCAGCGTTGCCAGCGCCCCTCGCCACAAAGTCCATGCTGATCATCTCTGCCTCTCCCGTCTCGACCGAGTACGGCAACTCACGGAAGCGGAGCTTGAGCGGCGGCTCGCCATCGCGCATCTCCTTGTCCTCGCCCTGCTCGTGCCTCGTCTCATCGGCCTCATAGTTGGACTCGTAGATCGTAAGGGGCAGTCTGCTGCCGGCGTCATGCTTGATGGACTCTTCGGGGTAGAAGCCGAGGAGCAGGGACGACTCGTTGTGCTTGGTGAGGATCCAGTTGTGAATGGGCAGGATGGACGGGTGGGGGCCACTCCGGGGTAGCAAAGTGTACCAGCCGACGAGGTCGAGCTGAGGAGAGCTATGGATGGTTTTCACTGCGGGCTCGATGTCAGTCAAGTGGACTTGGAACATGATGGATAGCAGGCAGCTAAGCAGCGGGAGCACACACTCTGATCCAGGCGTTGCTCAAACCAGTCATCATCCAATACAACATCGCCATCTCTGGCTTGGGTGGCACACTCAAAGGCATGCTCTATGGTGATTTCGCGGCCATTCTGTTGGCCCAGGAGGGCGCCGACAATCGGACCAGGCTGCTCTCGGAGGCTGTGGCGTGTGATGTAGTCGGATATTGTCAGGAGGACAAGAGGGTGTAGAACTGCCTGCAGTCCAGAGTCGGACGACTTTTGTGTTGATAGAAGCGGGTTGTCAACAGCGGCCGCCATACTGGCTGGAAGCTGCAGCCTGCGAGGCAATGTGGTGAGGGCTGCTACAAAACACAAGACTGGGGTTGGGGTGGTGGTTGTTGCAAGCCGATATGTAACAAGGTTGTTAATCCAAGCCCAAGCTCTCAGGAATTGAAGGTTGTTTGTGTCTGGGTTGTTAAGAGAAGGTGTACCTTCTTCAGAAAGCAACCTGCACACAAGCCTGGAGGTAGCCACAGCCAGTAGCTGTCATAGGTGGTTCCTGGAGTGGGAGGGTTAGGTAACGCAGCCCGGCCGTAACTGTTAGGCTGGTGGGGCAGCTGCCCCGCGCTGGAGCTGGTCGGCGAGGTCGGTAGTGTGGGGCACTTGGTACCTAGGTACTTAAGGTGAACAAGGGTGCAAGGCTCACCTTCCAAGGCAAGCAACCTTACAGTACACCTTCACATACCTTACCAATCTATTACTTAGATTGCTTATCTCACCTGAACATGAACAGGAATCTCACCTTTCATACCTACATCCATGATGTAGGTTGCTTGAGGCACTACAACAAACCTTTTGACCTCTATCTATATACTGTGACCATCGCACTATAGAATCATGGACTACCAGTGCCATCTTGTCTGTGTTCATCTTGCTGATACCATGAATCATGCCTCCCAATTCCCATTTTTGGACTCTACTCGTCCTTGAGCATGGGTCTCCTCGCACGGGGCCACCCACGGTGGCGGTACCATTTCGTGCATTAGTGCTGGTTGGCTGCATTGAGGCTCACGGCCTTCCTCTGCGCGGCGTATAACAAAGCCCTTCATGGCCTGGTGTGACGCCTTTACTCTTGCTTTCAGGGGTAGGATTGGCCCGCAAACGCGTGAAAGAAGACGCAAATGCTCGCTAGGTTGGGACAAATACTAGTTGTCCTTTGGTTCCTCAGCTGCTCGGCCCTCTTGTGGCTATTGGGGAAAACCCATATGATGATACAAATACTCCAGGCGCACTTTCTACTTCTAATACTTGAATAGTAGTTACGCATACTCCGGTACATTGGCTATTGTGTGACTGTTTACTGCAGGCAGTTTGTCAACATGATGCCATATCAATACAGTAACCAAGGCCAGGGCATAATCCTGCCAGGTTCATCTCCTGGACCCGGTTGGAACTATGCTGGTCAATACCCAGTCGCAACACCTTTGACTTCATCGAAAAGACCGGTCGAAGACGACGATGATATCCAATTCGTCTCGGAGAAGCCTGTGAAGAGACGTAGAGGCAGTGAGAAGCAGCCTCTGCCAAACTCGCTCCAGCATCCCATGGTGCCTCTCGCTCCCAATGTTGCCATTGGCAATGCTGCTACTTTCATTAACCATGTTCCAATACCACCCACGACAGCCTCACAAATGCCTGGTGGCGACCCAAAGGACACAGAAAGACGATTGAGCACGGGCATGGTTGGTCTGCCATCTGATATACAGACAATGGAACTCGCATACGGCTTGAGGGGGGTATCTATGCCAGTATTGGAGAAATTCGTTCTCAACCAACCCCCTCGCAGATCTCGACTTCCCAGTACTCCCCAGCTCTCACCAAAACAACTCCCACCAATGATCATTCAGAAAGCTCTTGATACACATCCTGGACAACGCCCACCAGAGGCAGGGGTATACGGGGTTGTAGCAGCCTCGAACAACTCAATGCCCTGCCAAACCTCTCGTCATGCCACACCCTATCAAGTCGAGAAGCCGGCAATGGCATCAGAGCAAGAGAAGGCTATAGTTCCAGCTGATCAAACATCACTGACGATGGCGCCCAGTATTTCGTACAATCATGGTGCGCCGGTGTACTCTGGTAGTGGCAGCAAAGAAAGCTTCAATTTTACTCAGATGCCCCTAACTCCACCTACTCCTGGTCTGCCCTACCCTGGACTTCCTCGAGATATAGCACCAGGCAGTAGCCCGCGATCCATCGAGGATCACCATCACCACACTTTCCCGGCTCACCCACAACATTCATGTCAAGGTTGTTCCCGACTAAGACATCAGGCCCAAGTCTCACGAATGCAGGGTATGCCTCTGGTTAATTCTGCTATCCCTCCCCAGTTCCTGCCACAGCTACAATACCATGCACCTTACCCACATGTGCACCCGCAAATGCTACCCATGACAACGGGAAATATGCAACAGTATACCTCGAACTACACACCAATGATGTTGCCCATGAATGGAAGCACTTTTGCACCTCTACCTTCTCAGCCGCTACCTCAGAATCTAGTACATTCGACTCTCCAGCCACAGCAACAGAAGGGAGGTGAAAAGGACGGCCAAGCCGATGAAACGCCTATACCAACAAAATCGCCCCAGATAAATCAACCCAAGAACACCACCGCAGACACAAGTACAGCCTCGAGTCCCACGAAACCACCCACCTCTCTGATTCAACCCACATACCGCAAACCTTCACCCAACTTGATAGTTGACGTAGCGGAGACATGCCAAGAGAAATTTCCCTTCGAGGAGGTGGCAAAGAGACACAACGTACCGGTGGAGAAGGTGTTTGATGTTTTCGCTGCTATCATCCAGGTACCTCTCCTACGGTGTCCGACAGACCGTCGGAGAGCTGGAAAGCTAGGCACGGCACGCGTCAAGGAATACAACAAGGCGAAGAAGGACGTGCTGGATATCCGATCCAACGCAGGAGAAGCAAGTGATCAGGGGGCTAGGGTGGACCCGATGAACGTTGCGCAGAGACTGGGTCCGGTCGAGTTTCCGAAAGGATTCAAGTTGGGCGGCAAGTAATAGAAGGAGGCTCGGTTATGGACACACAAAAGTAGACGACAAAAGGAGTATATTTTCATCTTTGGTATGAGCAATCTATCTACTTATTATTCGCTAGGTAAAGGGGGAGGGGATGGGCGTCTCAATATCAACATTTGCCGCACTTTGTAAAATTACAGTCGACTTGTGTGTAATAGCACTCTACCTCTTCCACTTTTCGATTGAGAACCTGTGCCTTTCTCGAGTTTCTCTTTACTCGTCAGCAATCTTCTGCCAAATATCCAGATCCTCGTCATCACTCTCGTAGCCACTACTGCCACCTCGATCAACAGCTTTACCTTTCCTGTCAATTCTGTCAGCTTCAATCGGAGTGGAAGATCTCTGCACAGAAACCCCTTTCTTAGACCTTGTAAGACCCCGCGGTTTCAGCGTCTTGGGGGCTGCTGCTTGCGCGAAATCCGTTTCGTATCCCGAGGTTGGGTCGTATCCTCCCAGTGCGGCTCTTGTCTTAACAGATTCCGGCGATTGTCTGCGGGCTTCGCTCGATAGCTGTGCTGTCCCTGTTCGCCGCATATCAGCACTGGCTTTATCCGATGAAACACTTCTTGAGGGGGAACCCTCCTTCTGCTTCTTTTCCAACGACATAGCCTCGTATTGCGACTTCACCTCGTCTACTTTTCGGCTGATTCTCTCTTTAGCTTCTCTGCTTTTAGCCCGTGTCTCCTCCTCCCTTTCCTTCTCTTTCTTTTTCTCCGCCTTTCTCTCGCCCTTCGCCTCCAGCTTCGCAATTGCCTTGTCCCTTTTCTCGCGCAGCTTCTCGACAATATAGGGATCGACTTCTTGCACCTCCTTCTTCACAGAAATCAGCGCATAGTGGCCGTTCATCAAAACATACTCTTTCGAATAGACATGCTGGCCGTCATCCGTCAGATAACTCCCATCACGTCTTCCGTCATCGGACCCGGAGTCTTCCTCACGATGAGGGCCCCACGAGCGCCCGATAATGCGCTCCTGGTCCGGACCTTTGTGTAGCGGGTCGCTTGGGGCCGCGCCGTACATCATGCGCTGGGCATCTATGATTCCTTCTTTCATGCTACGCGATAGCTCGCTACTGCGTTCGGCGAGTTTCTGCACGCGCGCCACGCTCTCGTCGTGGCCGAAGTGCTGCTTCAGCTCCTCGATGCGCGCCTGCTGCTTCTCCTTCTTGGTCTCGGGATCGCAGCGCGGACAGCCTTTGTCGAGAAACGTTGTCTCGCCGCTGGGGGTGGAACATTTCTTCCCGCAGGGAGAGCTGAATTGGCTCTCGGTGTGCCCGCATGAATACTCTGTCTTCGAACCTTGACACATCTTCGCGGGTCTCCTTTTCTCTCTCTGTGTCTGGAAGATTGGAATCTCTTGGGTTGCTAGCTGTGATGGGTAAGGTATTTAGTGATCGAAAGCTTGCAGCATCGATTTACTCGACGTGGATTTAGATTTTGATATTGTTTGATAGTCAATAATGTTGAATAAGTTATTTGACCTTAATCCAGCGCGTGCTATAAGGTATGTGAACAGCTTTGTAATTATATCGTATTGCCTCTGATTTATACAAGTCTTTATCAAGCATTGTTTCTTCATACAAAGAGGCTTCTCAACCACACAGGAAAATAACAGTCGAATGAAAGGTTACAGGAAACAATCGATGTCCTCTCGAGTCATTGTCGCGAGGGTCGGAGTCTATAGCGAACAATCATACTGTATTGTTGTCTAATTGCTGGGATCTCAACTCAGTTGAATCGTTTAATCACTGGAGCTGCACTTCAACAGAGTGATTGTGTAGAGCTCGGCCATCTCTACGCAAGTAGTTTTGATTGTTTTAACCGCTAGAACACCCCAAGAACTGCACCTATCATTCCCAAGTCTCGATTAGGCTCAAGGGTAGGTACAATGAAAGATGGTTGCAGACCCTTGCCCCAGTCGCTTCCTTCAACAGCAGCAGCAGCTCCCGATCAACAATAGCCCCAACAACCCAGGACACGACCGAGATGCGGAACCTTTTGGCCGTTGTGAAGCCCAAGCCGAAATGGCCTCCGTGAGCAGACCAGAACTCACTGAAATGTAGCTCAAGGTAATAACAGAAGTTTTAGTAGGAACAAATTAATAATCGTTTGCAAGAAGCCGTCGAAGTCTCGATTGGTCTAGTGGTTAGGATACCTGCTTGTCACGCAGGTGGCCGGGGTTCGATTCCCCGATCGAGAGCATTAGATTTTTTGGAATTTTTCTAGGTCCGTTTCGCCTTTCACTATCTGTTTACTTCCTCGATTTCACAATCTTTACTTAACTCCGAGTAAAATCTCTTACGAACACCTTTAATTTATCTACTATTTTATAAAGGGCAATTAAAAAGCAAGGGAGATGTAGGCAGAAATAATTCACTAGAAGTTAAGGATGGAAAGAAGCATAGAACGCCAATGAGTAGTAGGAAACCTCCAATGTTACAGTTGATCATCAAGGCTTATGTTCATCCAAAGCAGCATTGCCTGTGATTCTTGAAGTATAAGGTTTTTTTTCTAGAAGGGTTCATTACATCTCGTCTCATGATCAGCTAGTCTACATATTACCTCCCAGATTATCCTTCAACATTGCCCGTGCTGTATGGTTGTTCATTAACGCCACCAGCAGCCTCATCGACGCCGATTTCCAAAGTGTTCCGTACCGAGTATATCTTTAATGGATCATATGGGCAACGTGTTCGTGACCTCGGCGAAAGCACTCCACTGCTTCCACGCCTCACCGCTTCGCATCGTCCATCGTGCCCTCCTAACTCCTTCCTTCCAGCGTCCGTTTCCAGGACCCCTTTCCGTGATAACATTGCCATCGTCACCAGGGCCCATGTTGCTCGTTTCAGCTTCGCAAATACCCGAAGCCACTAACAGAGCCGCCGTATTCATGAGCACAAATTCAAGAATGGGGTCGTCATCCGGCAGCTCATTTTGCAGGATCTTCCGTAGTATCTCCGCGTTTTCCTCCGGTTCTTTCCCGGGCGAAACGGTGCTGAGGGGGTGAGCGCTAAGTCCGAAGTCCTTGGGTTCGAGTATGAAATGTTCGACTTCGACGCCTTTGCCACCGTTCACTAGCTGCCAGCAGAACGTAGGTCCGGCGCACGAGATCTCGTCGAGCTGTTCCTGGCCGCAGACTACCAACCCTTTCTTAGCGCCAGCGAGGCGCAAAGCCTCTGCGAAGACGGGGCCCAAGTCGTCGCGCGCAACACCCAGCATGCGTGCTTCGATGGCGTCGTCGAGGGGGTTACTTAAGGGGCCCAGGAGGTTGAAGATGGTGCGCCACCCAAGCTCTTTGCGGATGGAGGCTACGTGGCGCATGCCCGGGTGGAAGACGGGGGCGAACAGGAATGCATAGTTGGTAGATCCATAGACGGTGTTAATGGTGTCGGGCGTGATGCGGGGAAGTTGGGCTGGCTTGGGCTGCATGCTCATGAGTAAGTCGGCTGAGCCGGACTTTGAGGTTGAAGCACGGTTTCCATGCTTGGCAAGGAGGAGGAGAGACGAGGCCAGGATAGAAGATGTTGTGGAGATGTTGAATGTGTGGTGAGAGTCGCCTCCGGTGCCGACGATATCGCACTACGGCGTGAGTTAGCATAATTGCCACGTCCTGGTTCTCAGCTGAATGTGAGATGAGCCCCTTATTGACTCACCAGTCCGCCTGCATAGTTCCCTTCGGGCCGCCGCTTGCTACTTATGAGACTGTCCAGACTCTGAAAATCAATCTGGGTGGCATGACGGCGCATGGCAGCCGATGCCTCAGCCAATACATCGGCGCGACGGTCCCAGCCCGTGAAGTGCAGCGCTGTGAGGAGCGAGCCAGTCTGGACGGGGCTCAGCTTGTTGACGAATATCAGCGAGATGGCCTCGGCGATCTCGTGCGCGGTTACATTCTCCTTGGCGGGATCTGGCCACAGACGCTGCAGTAAAGGTCGGATGTCGACCAAGGCTTGCTGGTCTGACATGACTATGGAGTTTGGGTGCGCAGACCTAGGTTATGATGTGAAGATGGATGCCGAGTTCGGCGAGGGGATTCGCGACGAGTGTCGGCACAGATGCCAGTGTTATGACGAGAATTGCTGACGGAGTGAAATGTGAATGAGAAATCCAGAGACACAATAGCCTTGCCATGCAAGATAAGTCAATTGGCTCTCAGTCTTTAGAGAGTCTGACTCAAATGTGTCGCTGTTGAATTACTATTTCCAGCTTGCCCCGCCATCAATGTCATCAATGCCATGGATGCTTGCTTGCATGTACCTCGCAGTAGACAGCTCGACAGAGGTACCTGGATACATTCAAATAGATCAGTAGTGCAGGGGTGCCAGACTCCAGGGAACAGGGACAGGGCTGCTTGCAGTTCGCCAAGACTGCCCACTGTCGAGCTTTATCGGGAACTTATCGATTGGGGCGGTGACGTCGGGCAGATGCGCCTGATCAGGATATGGCAGTATCCGATCTTGACCGACTATGGCCGACTATCCCCGGCTCACCTAGGCAGTGACTTTCTTTGATGGAGGAGCAGAAAGAGCAAAAATCGGTTCCACTTATTTTCATCACAGCATTTGGCGATAGCAAGGTGGTGCTACTTTGGCGCGGGCAATCACCAGGATACATAGCGGGACGACAACCCGGAGGCACCAGACACCAGGCACCCAGGATCGAGGAGGAGAGAATCGAAACGGCAGACTCGTTCGTGACCAGTCGACGCAACAACCACAATGCCGCCTCGGCTCCATTGCGCTGCGCGCAGCAGCGTGGGCCGAGCTCTACAACGGACAGCAACCAGCACGACAAGAGTGTCTGCCCTCACCGTCCAAAGCGCGACGAGGGCAGCTTCGAGGGGCTATGCGACAGCAGCTTCCCCCGTGCCTCTCGGCGGTCTGAGGTTACCCGACGACTACATTCCACCGACGCAACCCCCGAGCGCCCGCCGGCCCGAGCAGAGGAAGGCCCAGCTTCTGCGCTCCTACACAGCCATGCTGCGATCGACGCCCGTCATGCTCTTCTTCCAACACAACAACCTGACTGCCGTCGAATGGGCTGCGGTACGGCGAGAGCTGCGAGCTGCCTTAGCCGAGGTCCCGCCACCCGCTGCTGGGCCCGACGGCGCTGTCCCCGTCGACATCACTTCCCATATCGAGTTTCAGGTGTTACGGACGCGCATGTTCAACATCGCCTACAAGATCGTCGAATGCTTCAAGCCCGGGGCGCAGGTCGACAAGTCCAACGCCTACATGCACGATCTGTCCAAGACCGCCTACGAATCCATCACGAAAGCGAGCGTTGACGAGTCGTCTACGTACAGCCAGATCAGCCCCTTGCTTTCCGGACCCGTGGCCGCCGTCACCTTCCCCTCCGTCTCGCCGGCGCATCTGGCAGCTGTGCTCAAGGTCCTCTCGCCATCACCGCCCAACTTCCCCGCTCCGACGAGGAAGAAGTACCCCGGCTACTGGGACCCTGTCGCCCAGAGCGGGTTCCAAAAGATCATCCTGATCGGAGGCAGGATAGAGGACAAGGCGTTCGACCTTGACGGAGTCAAATGGGTCGGCGGCATCAAGGGCGGCATTGATGGATTGCGGGCCCAGCTCGTCGCTCTGTTGCATCATGCTGGCCTGGGTATCACCACTGCTTTGGAGGGCCACGGCAAGAGCCTGTGGCTGACCCTGGAGGGCAGACGGACACAGCTGGATGAGGAAGCCAACCCTACCAAAAAGGAGGGTGAGACAGAGGCACCGGCTGAGAACAAGGCTAGCTAGTGCATGCGGAGATGTACTATTGATTTGTAAAAGCTGAAAAAAGCAATGTAAAACAGTACATATACCTAAAATGAGAAATGCCACAAATCTACAGAAACTAGGTGGCGCCAAGCCTGGCACATAGTAAACATGCTAGGCATCGAGAATCAGTGCTTTGTCGTCCTTAAAATTACATCCGAGAAAACAAAGGTGAGAAGGGGATTAGGTGACAATTATTGGACAAGAGAAGTCGTAGCAATTGTAGTGAGTTTACAAAGTTACCAAGCGTATTGCGGCCATTTTACAGGCACTTTAATTAACACTTTATGGCTGCAGGTTGGTTTCTGGCTGGTCACACTGATGTCTCCGCAACTGGGTGGGTGGCTTGGTTTCCTTAGAATTCTGGCGACTTGGAGAAGAGATCAAAACGCCATTTCTCATGATCTATTTCAATTTTTATATTTGTCTAATATTTCATATATACTTGTCTAATTCTAGGTAATGAACTACCGTTCTGTGATTTTATTGTCTTATCAGAGCTGACTGCTGCCAGCCACTCTAAGCAGAACCCCATGTTTTGTCCATGGTCAAGTGCGCTGCAAGTGATTCGGTAATGCGCTAGGTAGACTGGACCCTGCAGATCACTTACACGACTTCAGCTGCGGGTGACCACTATTCGCGCCAAGCCCAAGGCCCAAAGCCTGGCGGTCTGCTGCTGCGTCACACCTGGACGGACACCCACCCTGCCGTCCGTGACCTCGGGGCCTGACCTGAGAACCTGCGACAGCTTCTCAAACATCTTTCACCCATCTCTAACTACTTACAACAAATCCGAACCAACCATTCGAAATTCCGATATCCATTTTGCGACAAGTTTATCCATCGACTGACTGCGACCAAACGAACCTACGAGCAAATAGCGCAATCCGCACCCACCTGAGTCCGACACCAGTCGAGGAAGCTTGGAGCTGAGCTGAGCTGAGCTTAGTTGGGTCTTTCACCGCCCAGACAAAGCTTGCGAAAGCTCGAGATCTCCAGTTCCAAAGAATTCGCGAACGATTCGTCTTTTCGAAAAGGAAAGAAATACATATACATATAAGGAGGGAGAGAGAGAGAGACAAAACCGCGATGGATTTCGCGCCCTACCAGAGCTCACCGCCCGAGAACAACCGGCCCTTCTCCCCGCCCCTAGCCTCGCCGCGCGCATCGCTCGACAGGAGGCAGCAGCAGTCGCCCTTCGGCTCGCCCCAACCCCAGCCCCAGCGCAACTTCGCCGTCTCCTCGCCTCCGCCCCTGCAGCACCCGCAGCCCCAGCGCTCGTGGTCGGCTGGGTATGATGCGGAGCAGGGGCTGGGGGGAGGCTTAGGTGGGTATCATGATAATATTGGGAATGGAGGTGGTAATGGGAACGGTGGATTTGGCGGAGGGGGAGGTGGTGGGATATCTCTAGGTGGTGGTGGTGGAGGAGGCTTCGTCAGCGAGTTCGACACCAGTTTGGGACTGCGGCTTGATTATGAAGCTGTGCTGGCTTATGCTGCGTTGCCCCCGCTGGGCGCCATTATCATGCTGATTCTGGAGAGGAAGAGCGATTACGTTAGGTGAGTGTGATCTTCTGGGAACGGGCGTTAGCTTGAAGGTTGAAGGCGCGCAAGATTCGAAAGCTAACATCAGGCCCACTAGATTCCACGCCTGGCAGTCAAGTCTCGTCTTCACCGTCTTATTTGTCCTCCATCTGCTGTTCTCCTGGTCGACGTTCCTTAGCTGGGTCATAATTCTGGGCGATATCGCTCTGATCGCGTTTCTTGGGCTTCATGCGTATAGAGACGCGGATACTCTTGATAGGTGTGTGGCTTTCTGGCCTATGTTTGCTTCATGGTCTATGTGCCGTGAGAATATTATGTTCAACGCTAACATTGACGGCTCAGATTCGAAGTCCCGTTTTTCGGCAGTATAGCTAGCCGCATACTGGATGATGAGTAAGACGAAATCGCCTGTATAAGAGAGGGTACCATGTCGTGGACTCGGTACTGGCCGCTCTGCCTCGATCCCCTCTGTAGCCCACCAACTGGGGGCGGTTGGCTCTTTGAGCGGTATAATGATAATGTGGGCAGATATATTCGTATATATTACCCTGTGAATACGCATGATTATAAGTTTTGCATAGTATCGATGTCACTATGGCCGAAGAAATCTTCAAAATGAACAGTGGACTGCCATGGGTTGCTGCTTGGTCTTCAAGACACAATGTTTGTGTCACAGAAGCCAGAGCTACAGCTCTATATCATGCATGACTCTATGACGACAAGATTTGAAATGTGTCGACCTGCAGTTTCGATAATCTGCAATCAATTGGGAATATTGTCATTCTGCTAGAGGCGCATGGGGTGCTACTGCCATGAATTGCGAGCCTCGCCATCGAGAACACATTTCGTCAAACTGCGAGTCTCTCCAGCCAACTTAATCAGTAGTAATGCTCTATCCTACTTTGCAAACTTGGTAAATCTGCAGCTAATAGAAATCCGTATGAAGACCTCAATGGCTGTCAATGTACGTAGAGTAAAGGACTATTTGCCGCAATGAAATCTCATAAGCTGTACTCCCAGTATGTTATAAAATGCTTAGCCGAGAAGTTCGGTCGTAATCACTTGCGGGCGTCTCCCAGACTGGCTGCTTTTCATCCTCTAACATGTTAATTCGATCGTAAGATGATTGGCCTATCAGTGTTTGGTCTGATGACATCTAAGTAACTGACGTGTTGGAACATAGTTTCTTCTCTTGGATCGAATGACTCTTAGGTGCTACTTTCGAGAGGTACTTGAGGCTCGTTAGATAGTGTTCTGGGGTCGTCAGAAAGAACCTTCTGATGGGACATCACACAAGACCACGCTGTCCAGTCCAAGAACTGGGAACAATCTCGATGAGGCCAGTCTCCGATGGCGGAGGGATAATAGGCGTGTCGGCCCGAAGAAAAAAAGGTTTGTCGAGAGAGCAAAACATGGGGTCTTCATATGTGTATCTCGGAAACTTTTCAATATCAGATCATATTGACAAGCGATTGTCATAGTGGATAATTACCTAATCATACGTAGCGTGTACGTTTGTGGCTTCATGAGGCTTCTGCGGCGGCAGGCATTGGGGAGGGCCGCTTTCCTGGCCGCATTCGCTGAAGATCGTATGATGAAATAACTTAAGATAGTCACACTCTTACGGTACTTCGGCTCACAAGATCTGATATATCTGAGACCGTATATAGATCTCGGTTAGAGATCTCGCTAAAATAGGGCCGAGCCAGTCATCTGGATAGGCCTTGTTAAGTGGTCCCGCACGTTCAATATTGGGCTTGGATCTGTTGGTCAGGTCTGTTGTAGTTTGGTAGCAGGAGAAGATCATTGACTGAACGGAGCCGATTGTTTCTTGTTTCATCCAAATCCTTAGAGGGATGTGCCTCCGTCATATAGCATCTGCCTTATTAGTAATTGTAGAACAGCTGCTGGTTGGAGAGCTACCCGAGTTTCCATCTTGACACAGCTTGTGTTAATTCAGGGTTACATATAGTGCACTTTTTTCGGTGTGAAAACAAGGGACCATGAACCTACTTTGCCATCATCCCTCGAGCATTGCTCCTATGATACAATTTGCGTAGTATCAAACTCTATACTCTCTGGATTCAAGACATTAGTCCTCAGGGTCATAATTGGGAATTGTAATGACATTAGGACAGTGCCTGCATGCTCGGAAATAGCCATTATTAAACGTTTAGTGATTTCCCGACCATGATAACCGCAACAGCAGCTCCTCTTCAAAACTTTGAAGATAAACTTTCCGGCGCTCCATTGTTGCAAATATACCGGACCTGTCTGATAATCGTCGAGTATAGGTATGCATACCTGCGGGCGGGCCCACGTGAAGAAGTTGCATTGCAGTTCGGCAAGTATAGAGGATTATATAAGGCTTGTGTTCCGTTCTTATCTTGTGTCCCCTCAACTACCGTCCGGACTACCGTTGCACAAGATATTCGAGACCCTCAGCGCAAACAGGTATGCTACATACGCCGCTGTACGGCCGAGCCAGGGCCGCGAGGACGGCAAATGTCTTTTGCCTCGACCCTGGGTACAATGACGAAGTTGTTTGCGGCCTCGAGTGACATGATCTCATGGACATACGCTGCTACTGATCGTCCGTGGATCGTCCGTGGGTCGTCCGAAATAACCGTTTGATACCTTGAAGCACCCGTGTGATTGTCTAGCCATCTTGGGACTGAAGATATGCGGGCAAGGTAGTGCTAGCTGAACTGCAATTCGGTAGTTCGATCCTGGCTGAGCGGCAGCATGTTCATCATGTAATAATCGATTGATATTGGAAGAAGTGTCAGGCCCAATCAAAATGCACGTGCAATAACATGCATACCTAGCTATACATCATGAAGAAAAGAGGGATGTTACTCTGTCGGCACCAGGGGAAAATTAAAAAAGCTTCCACAACGTCAGTGGTAGGTGGATAGACGAACTAACGTGCCCTTCTCTCAGCTCACACTCGCCGCAATACCGGCGGTGAGGATTAAGGGCCATGCACGACCGTATTCACGTTCTAGATTGTATGGTGTTCCTCCATCGTCTCTCCAATTGAGCAGCTCTCAACTCGAAACTGCAACAAGATTGATATCATCTGGTGTCACTCGCTTACATCAATAACGCCAGGTCCTATAGCAATTGACTCACTCACCTTATCAGAGGTCGTCTCATATCAGGACTTGTTAGCAAGGATCTCACATGTTAAGGCGGCGTCCAGAGCTCACGCATATCGAAGCCACATAGCAGTGTTTCTCTGCATTGTGATATCGCTTGACTCCGATATGTGTCAGAATTATAGACAAGAAATATGTCATAGTATTTGGCATCGAGCAGGCTGCCAGATAATCTTGCGTGCGCCGATGAAAGGATAGATAAGAGCTGCGTTGGTCATCTATCGTACAAAACGGCAGACAGGTATTGCATGTGATACATCATCGTGCACGACAACCGAGTGCCGAAGGTGTCACACTGAGTGTGTTTGATATCTAGCCCCAGGGACTTGGTAATCTCTCTGAGACCTTCTCATGCCACGACCTATTGCGCCAGAACGAGCGAAACCCCGCTATTGGCCGGCTGTCTGGACCTCTTGGAGGATATTGTGAGCGGATCGCGCCAGGGTCACTTCGGTTGTCCACCATGACGAAGTGACTGCAACATCAAAGATACCGGTTTCGGACGCAACAACTTCATCAAGGAGCCGCGCCTGTCGGTCGCAAATGACAATCTAGAATAGGTGTTGTTGGCCTTGAAACAGACACCAAGATCGCTAGGGAACTAGGTTAGTCAGGTACCTGGAAGAATCTAGACTGAGTTAGTGGTAGATATCTGGGGAATCGCCCGCTAGTCGGCTCGTGGTCTGCTATACTGTAGTAGGCAAAGCTTGATGTGAGCAGTGTCCTGAACCCCGAGATTGTTGAGAGACTCGTTATTACTATTACCAATGGCCTAGAGTGTAGTGCGGTGTTAGTATAAGCGGTGAAAAGTTTAAATCTGGCGAATTTGGGCTAGTCGAAACGAGGCATAATCTATCCCGCATTCTCATGTTCAGTTTAGTGCGTTTGAAGCCTTATTCATGGTGCTGGCTTGGTTTCCTTTGTGGAGATAGTAGACCCGATACAAAGGGTAAGTTAACGAGTCCAGAGCTACGCGTTAGTAGCGAACTAGTCACGAATTTCCCAATTCTGCGACCAGATTTTACGCGTCTTCGACTAGGGAAGGGAGGGACGTAGGACATGTATACGGCAACGCAAAGTTTGCGCGACACGAGTCGGTAATTTAGGTGTCGATTCTCGGGGATACTTACCGTGATTTGATACACCAAAGTTGACGTGCTAGCCACCGGTCCAACTAATGACGGGATTTGATGATATCAGCCATCGGTACAATGGCGCGATAGCGCAACATTCACCCAGACAGTAGGTAAATGCCCTAAGGTCCAAGCGGTACCGGCGCTGCTCGTTGCTGGTACACGGCATTGTAATGCAGAGCTCAAACATTGCAAGCGGCCGGAGGTAGTAACAGAGATCAACGGTGACCGGGGGGTGGTTTGTATAAGTTGTCCTTGGGAGTAGCCTGGATTCATGCAGTCTCTCCTGACTCTTCAAGTGTCATGACTCAACCCGTTCCAACCTGGCAAAGCACATAACCTACTACCAATTCCCTTCCGGCACTTCTTCGCAAGGGTTCCTCTTAGACTCACAATACCTAAGAACTTCTGGCTCAACTCTGTCGAACTTGTCATCATTCCATAAGCTGCAAGGGCCGCGGCCGATTTAGGCGAAACCATGGCTGTCCAGTACGAATATATGCGCGCCGCCGAAACTGTGCCCACCGCTATCGCCGAGAAAGCAGCATTCTCAATTTCGACGCAAGATTTCGAGACCCCTGAGACTATCCGAGACGAGACCGATGATCTGTTGGTTATCTCACCATATACCGAGCGGGCACACCTATTGGATCTGAAGAGCCTCGACACAGCAAACGCGATCCTTGCGCAAGCGCTAGTTCACTTGAAGTGTCTCCGGCCCGATTATGCTACTGCCCCATATATCGACACCTTCAACTGGGAAGAAATCGTGGAGCAGGTGAAAAGGCTGGCGCAGGAAAAAGAGCATCGATGGACAGAAAGCTCGTTCTTCGTGGTCGCCTTTCGGTCTCAAATCCCACCGACAACGGTGTACGAAGACCTGGGCGCTCTGGACAAGGCAGCGCACGCAGAAGCGACTGCCAGTGGGGGATTCCTCAAGTAAGTCAATCAGGGTTGTTGATGCGCATGGTGCACTAACAAGCCGTAGGTACTGGTTTGGAAGTCCTGATAAGGACGGCAAAAATCTAGCGACGTGCGTGTGGAGATCGCAAGAGGACGCAAAGAAGGGAGGTATCGGACCCGCGCATCGACGGGCAGCGACGGCAGCCCGGGATCTCTATTCCCATTGGAAGATTGACCGGCACAAGCTTATCATTCGCGACGACGTGAAGAGCTGGGACATTACCGACTGGGCATGACGAGCTGGTGGGGTAGCATCGAGTCTAGCTGCTGCATGCGAGTCCAGCGGGCTATCGTCGAAGCGGTTTGATAGAGGGTCCAAGAGCAAGAGGATAATAGATAGAGGCCACTGCCTGACTGTGGCGAATCGGACGAGGGCTAGAGAAGCGCAACCATGCGGTGTCCTCATGGGTAATAGTCGACCAGGGTCGCATGTGAAGGACGCGAGCCGGCACACAATGGGCCATGGCTTGGTTTTGCTGGATATTAGTGTTGGTAGAGAAGATCTCCTCCTCGGCGCAGGGTTTGTAGACAGCGAGTTCGGTATGTGTCATCTGATTGCCAGGAGGCGCAGATGAGACACAGTCATAATAGAAATGGTTCAAAATCCGGAAGCTCTTGTTCCCTCTACCCAATGCAGCGTGATCACCCCGGCACGCCCGGCTCGCCCGGTACGCCCAGTACGCTGGGCCCGACCAGGCGGCCCAGCGCTGCGTTCCGGTGAGGGAGAGCGAGAGCGCGATGCTACTAAGTGCCGGGTCATAGCTGACGACGACGAAGACTGCGTATGGTACCAGGCAGAGCAGCCGGGCTCGCCTCCGACGAGGAGCAGGGCCAGTGTTAATGGTGCTTTGCGCGTTGCAGCGAGAGTCAATCAGGGCCCTGTGTTGGAGCCCGTGGCAGTCCTGGCAGCTCGACAGCCCCGGTCGTCGGCTGCGTGCGCCGTGAGGCCTCACGATGACGGCAGAGCAATATCTGGCTGAATTAGAAGAAAACAACGACGGCGGAGATCACATATAAAGAAGAGACGACGTCAAGATGAGGCTCTTTCAGTAAATTTCTATTAGTGGCCTAAATGACATGGAAGATGACAACACCCCGAGTTGGCGTGGGGGTTCAAGAGTGGGATCAATCCGCTTCGCTCTTTGGGATCCCAACATTTAGCATCGGGTTCAGGAAGAGACACAGCAGACGCCGCCATGCGCTCAGTCCGTTCGCTTGCTATGCGGATCGCGCAAGATCTCGGTGCGTGGGGGTTCCCGTCTGGACATGGACCTAGTGGAAGTGAGGCATCGCCTGTATCGTGCGCCTGTATTGGTGAAGCACTTACCTAACCAAATGGAAAAGGTGAGTCGAGTCCCTGGACAGTGGCAAGGTGAGGTGCCCACGGCGATGCCTTGGCTTAGGTAGGAGGTACCTACACCTGTGTAGGCATCTCGTGCCCGTCACAGCTGCTGCTGTTACTTGGAGAATCCGGTCACCCACCGATAGCACGATACATGTGCGATAAGATAAGGCCATTACGGATAGAGCAATATATCCTCGCAGCCGGAGGTAGATGAGGTAATCGGGTACCTAGGTACTTCACATGAAACTTTCCAATTCCCAGGCTCGCCAGGTTCTGCCACACGCCCCCGCCCCTCCGCCGCCAACCGGTCCTCCCACACACACAATTTGGATCCCGCCCGAAACCACAAAATTTGAGGCTCCAGCGACCGCGTGCTTTGCGACCGATCGCCATCCATCCCGTCCACGCCACACCGAGGCTCGCGCCAGACAGAACGCGGTGCGACATTTGACGTATCAAGATACCTCGCTGAAATCATGGCCGACTCCCTCAAAGACGCGCCGCTGAAGGCGGTCCAGGTGGAAGCTCTGGTTGGTCAACCCCCCGCGGCACCCCTCCGCCAGCGATACATCGGCATGGTGATGATATCGCTAGCCATGGTCGTAACCATAGTCATGGCCATAGCAATAGCCATCGCTAACTGTTTCATTTCGTGTGCAGGTTGTCATGAAAATTGTCAAGCACTGCTCCGCCAGCTTCCCAACCACAGCCACCGGATCCATCGTCGGTATGGATAACGACGGAACTCTAGAGATCACGAACACCTTCCCCTTCCCCACCGCCGATGTTGCCAGCACAGAAGGGAGCCACGGTAACGACGCCTCCTCACTAGCTGCTGCTGCGCCCCGCGCCAAGGCCAATCTTGTCTACCAGAATGAGATGATCAGGCATCTCAAGGAGGTGAACATCGATGCCAACAATGTCGGCTGGTACACGAGCGCCACCATGGGCAACTTCGTCAACCTCAGCTTCATCGAGAACCAGTACCACTACCAGCGCGAAAACGAGAAGACAGTAGCCCTAGTTCACGATGTTAGCCGAAGCTCGCAGGGTGCTCTGAGCCTACGCGCCTTCAAGCTGACGGCTACCTTCATGACGGCCTATAAGGAGGGCAAGTTCACGACCGAGAGCCTGCAGAAATCCAAATTGTCCTTCAAGGACATCTTCGCCGAGCTACCCGTCACTCTACACAACTCTCACCTCCTCACTTCTTTCCTACACCAACTTCCGACAAAGCCGATAAGTGGTGACGTTACCCTTCCTACGTCGCTTGCCGATCTGCAGAACAATGCTGTGCAGATGCCTCTTCACCCTTCGTCCGACACCCTCGACCTCTCGATAGACCCTTTCCTCGAGAAGACGTGTGATCTGCTGCTCGATAGCATAGAATCCCACTACACCGAGCTCAACAACTACCAGTACTACCAGAGACAATTGGCGCGGGAGCAAACTAAGATCACGGCATGGCAAACGAAGCGCAAGGCCGAGAACGCGGGACGTGTCGCCGCCAAGCAACAGCCCTTACCTGAGGATGAATGGCAACGCATCTTCAAGCTACCGCAAGAACCTAGCCGTCTCGAGGGCATGTTGAATGCCAAGCAGGTTGAGCAGTACAGCAAGCAGGTCGATGGTTTCACGGCGACCGTCAGCGCCAAGATGTTCGCTGTGAGGGGAAACTTGCTACCGGAATAAGGGCGTGGATTGGGAAGGCGGGATGATGTTTCAATGAGATGCATCTGGCACGGCGTTCGGCGATTGGGCGCTTTGAATTGGGTTCTATAGAGCAACCGGCATCTACTTGGCACGACACCTTCATAATGAAATTGTCCCGCGGAGCCAGTGTATAACCGAGCAACCGCGTGTCTCATGCTAGCATGAGACGGGAAACAAAACAGCACGCCGAGATGCTGCTGGTATTATGATGGGGGGAAGAAAACGTGTAGTGACAGCTCAACGAGCGGAATAAGAGATAATATTCTCGCCAATCTACACACCTTGATGCCTGAGGAGCTGATTGCCCGAACGGCTGGATATTCCGAATAGAAAGAAACATGATGATTACCTTTTTAGAATCCGGTTATAAATCGCAACTTAAGCAGTGATTGCATACATAATAAGAATTGCCAGATTATGTGATCCAATCGAGAAATAGTCATTTCTCTTGCTCGTAATCATGTTAACGTTGCCACATCCATGACGGCCACCAACGAGAGATCATTTTTCAGTCTTTGTTTTTGCAAACTAGCTTGATATTTATAGCCTTTGGTTTTGGAAGATATGGATGGATTTCACGAGGACGATGCCAGCCCACCCGTCTGTTCCAGAAAAATTAACTCGGGACAGAATCGGGATTGACCCCGGTTAGCGGCGTGTAAGACAGGCCGGAGGATCCCAGGCATCTGCCACCGCCGATTGGTTAGCGTTGGTTTTCTTACTCTGAGATACGATGCA
Source organism: Astrocystis sublimbata (assembly GCA_022453515.1). Classification (NCBI taxonomy): domain Eukaryota; kingdom Fungi; phylum Ascomycota; class Sordariomycetes; order Xylariales; family Xylariaceae; genus Astrocystis; species Astrocystis sublimbata. Next base: position 1,192,963 of record JAJNNY010000002.1, read on the forward strand.
TGATAAGTAAGGTAAAGAGGTTACTTGTCATCTCAGCGGCTGAAATGAATTCAGCTACTATGCAACCAGCTATCTATTCCGGATCACTGTAGCTCGGAGAAGCTATCCATTGGTACTCTTCACACACTTGTAATCAGCGAGGTGATTCACTTGAGTGTCTACTAAGAAGTCTTAGCCCATGTACGAGTAGGTAGTGGTAGCATGACATTCTGTTTACAGGGCAACCGAGAAAACCTTCTGTCAGAGCATTTGCCGAAAGCTCCAGCTTGGTGAGCGAGGGGCCGCGAGGGGTCGAAACACTCAGCCGCTAGTACGTATCTAGATCTAGCGGGCACAGTCGCCCAATCAGCCGTGGCCGTTGGGCCATTCACCGCAGGATTCCGGCGGGCAATAGGCGGGTCTGCAGGGACTTCTCGCAGCACTAGCGGGCAGCAGCGGGCGGTTCTGGGTGGGATGCAGGGCCCAGCGAGGGGCTGGAGGGGTCGTTGGACCTGTCACGGCGAGGCATGGTGCTGTGCTGGTGCTTTGTTGGAGGGGCACAGCCAGCCAGTCCAGGTCCATTCACTTCCTAAATTTTCCAGTGACTAGGAAGGTACATGTACCTGCCGAGCCTGCCAAAGGCACTCTCCGAGAGACGTGGGAAATCCTACAACGCCAACATTACCTTCCTGCTGTTCTGCCCCTCAATGCTTACTACTTGTGTATACCGCTTCTGGCTCTTCCTCTACTAAGCCATTTCTATTTCACCTCCCTCTCACCCCCGTTGTTTCCTCTCTGTCCCTTTCTCTCTCTTCCTTTCCCATTTCTTCCTTTGCGTGCCTATATCACCCTTGGGTAAGTGACCAACGCGAGCCTTCCCAAAGCTCAATTGTCCTCGTCAACTTCTCCCGTAACACCCGATTGCTGACTGAGTTGCTCCTCAGACCTTCAGAAGTTTGATCACTACACCTGCAGTGTCTACTATACTACAACAGTGAGTTCAAAAAAACCACGAATGATATTCCTTCGCATGTTGTGACTTGACACTGACAACGCCCTTGCCACAGGAATGTCTGCTCCCGCTTCCAAGTTCAAGGTCGCCGACCTGTCCCTTGCTGCCTTTGGCCGCAAGGAGATCGAGCTGGCCGAGAATGAGATGCCTGGTCTGATGTCCATCCGCAAGAAGTACGCTGATGACCAGCCTCTTGCTGGTGCCCGCGTCGCCGGTTGCCTGCACATGACCATCCAGACCGCTGTCCTGATCGAGACCCTGACCGCCCTCGGTGCTGAGGTCACCTGGACATCTTGCAACATCTTCTCCACACAAGACCACGCTGCCGCTGCCATTGCTGCCGCTGGTGTGCCCGTCTTTGCCTGGAAGGGCGAGACCGAGGAGGAGTACAACTGGTGCCTCGAGCAGCAGCTGCTTGCCTTCAACGACGGCAAGAAGCTGAACCTCATCCTTGATGATGGTGGCGACTTGACCGCTCTCGTCCACAACAAGTACCCTGAGATGCTCAAGGACTGCTACGGTGTCTCCGAGGAGACCACTACTGGTGTCCACCACCTGTACCGCATGATGAAGGACAAGAAGCTGCTTGTCCCCGCCATCAACGTCAACGACAGTGTTACCAAGAGCAAGTTCGACAACCTCTACGGCTGCCGTGAGTCGCTGATCGACGGTATCAAGCGTGCTACCGATGTCATGATTGCTGGAAAGATCGCCGTCGTTGCTGGTTTCGGTGATGTCGGCAAGGGTTGCGCTCTGGCCCTGCAGGGCATGGGTGCCCGTGTCCTCATCACTGAGGTTGACCCCATCAACGCCCTCCAGGCTGCTATGGCTGGCTTCCAGGTCACCACCATGGACAAGGCTGCTTCTCAGGCCCAGATCTTCGTTACCACCACTGGCTGCCGTGACATCCTTGTTGCTAAGCACTTCGAGGCCATGCCCAACGATGCCATCGTTTGCAGTACGTCTCACAAGCTTTCTCTATAGGTATCTTGGTTAGCTAACTACGTATAGACATTGGTCACTTCGACATCGAGATTGACGTTGCCTGGTTGAAGGCCAACGCCAAGAGCTGCCAGAACATCAAGCCCCAGGTTGACCGCTTCCTCATGCCCAGTGGCCGTCACATCATCCTGTTGGCCGAGGGTCGTCTCGTCAACCTTGGCTGTGCTACTGGCCACTCTTCCTTCGTCATGTCTTGCTCTTTCAGCAACCAGGTCCTTGCCCAGATCATGTTGTACAAGGCTGAGGACCAGGCTTTCGGCAAGAAATACGTCGCCTTCGCCAAGACCGAGAGACTCCCCATCGGTGTCTACGTTCTCCCCAAGATCCTTGACGAGGAGGTGGCTGCTCTTCACTTGGCTCACGTCAATGCCGAGCTCACCAAGCTCACCGACGTCCAGGCTGAGTACCTCAGCTTGCCCATCGAGGGTCCCTTCAAGGCCGACCAGTATGTCCCAATTCCCGCAATAAGTGCCTTTCCACGTCCATTGCTAACATTTCTCCAGCTACCGATACTAAGTCAATTGTACATAATGTTTTGTGGCGCCCGGCTTTTCCCGGCTGGTGTGCAAAGGTGTTTTTGATTTCAACAAGCATGAAAGTGTGAGGCATCAACTGGCATGGGTTTCATACATCGGGAGCAAAGGGGAAATAAAAGGTCAATGGGGGGCCGGCCGGTCATACTTTTCAACAAAAGGCGTTGGCTATAGCACTGCATGATTCCCCTCAGCGTTTGATCTTTTCTGTAAGACACGATAAGCACAATGCGTGTCACCAGATACCGACAGCTACGAAGATAGCTGTTTAGAGCTCCGTCAACCGGATCTCAACAAATACAATATGAGGAGCCGTTCAGGCTTCAATTGAACATACACTTGATCGTTCCTAGTAAAGCATGTCATGTATGTGATTGATATATGCTTTTACTTGCTACTTGTAGCGTATTGCTCACCTCGTCGTCCTTCAAAGGCTGGGTGATGATCCTAGTTTTATGGTTGACCCGAGACACGTGTAACTTGTCAGCTTTATCATTAGAAGATGCATCACTGTGGCAAGCTTAGAAGCTCTCTGTCACCCTGGACGGCAACACGTATCAGTCGGCGGTCGTGTATGAGACGTGTATGAAAACCTTCTGCTATTCCCGTCTCTGACTTCACTACTGCACAATGTTGCGTCCTCAAGTCTTGGTATCTTTATGATTGCCAATTTTCGAGTGCGTTATTCTGAGTGAGATAGTCCCGGACGAACCGCAGGACAGTGCTGATTATATATAAAAAGCATATATGCCCAGTGCCGTCCCGAATGCTCTCCTGGACTGGGTATTGTATGATGGGATTCAACACAGCACATTAATATTGGTAGAGGTAAAGAACCAAAAGGACGGGCATTATAAGGTTGTGTTAAGTTGTTCATTTTCTTATATTTTCATAGTATTGTTATTTTATATGTAGTATTATGTATCAATAATGATACAATGAGAATATCACTCGGCTCGTGTTATCAATAGTCTCCTATCTAAGTATTCTGCTCCATCATACAGGGATGAGATGAAATGAGGTCTCTGATGTGCCGATTCCTGTACATGCTGATTATAGGTGACGCCCCTAAATCTAGCTGATCGGTGTTGGCCAGACTGTCAGAGTTGACTTGATGCATTTGGTTCTCAGTGTCCGAGTCCACGTGTCGAATCCTGCTGCGGTTTCCAAGTACATCAATTATCTCGGTGAGTGACGCGATTGTCAAGGTCGTTGTCGGACTGGCGGCTGCTAGTGACGAGCTATAAGAGACAATATGACAACTGTCCGTCCATATGCAGTGAACTTCTGATAGCTCTCAACCTCACCCTACAGGATTTTTGCATCGACACACTTGTTACATATAGGAAGCAACATGTCTAGAAGGGGCAGATGCCTCCTCTTCTTGCATGATTTACCCCTTATTTACTCCGAATCTACACCACTCAACCCTATATACATCTAAGTCACTCTGTATTTTGTGAAGTACATCAGTAAGTTGGATCTTTGTACAAAGTGCCTCTTAGTTGGGGTTCAGTTGCAGTTAATAGTACCTATGGATCACTCAATGGCAACAGTATGTGGTTGGTGACCAAGTATAACTGAATCACAACTTTCTATCGCAGTCACGAAAAAACGGTGTCACAGATCCCACATGGTGTCGAGAAAATAACTGTAACCCATGCCATACTCAGTCCCAGTTCATTGGGAGTGATAATACTGCATGTACGGATTATGTGGTCTATTCGCTTCGAGGTGATCTTGCAATGTGTTCCTTCACCCGCAATTACCTTTGGAACTTGTTTTTCGACCTTGGTAACTAATGTGGCCGCCATCCTCCCTAGAAAGGACCTAAAATCGGGTCTGAACATCTATGGCTATGCGTCTATGAATACCGTCAAGCTAACCATACCAATTGAGGGCTAAGGTAAGGTTCTCATCATCGAACTCGCGATAACATGCCAACCTCCCAAGACAAGCTAGAGTAACGTCTCATACTAGTATTCCGTACAACTATGTAAATCTAGACATGCGCCATCGTCCATTTCAAAGAGGACGGCATGTCGGTGACGGTATTCAAAAGTGATGCTTGCTTGTTTGCTCTACATGGCTAACGAGTGAGATAAGGAGCGTAAATTCTCTCATCGTTCTGCCATGTTTGGATACTAGTCGCAACTGTCTTGGATGTGTAGGTCACTTTAATAGCTGTCTACACAGTAATTAATTATCATACTAATATGAATACCGTGCTCGCAGCTTGTATGGCAGGTAGCTAATCATGGCCCTATGATCGGCCAAGCTGGCTATTTCAACCGATACGCAACTAAATTCGTGCCGCACGGCGTCTTGCGCTACACATCCGATTATCGACGACTCCATCACGTCTTAGATAAACAGCTATTGAGTCGCGTTTTCTTAGAATTATTCCTGCATTGGTTTGAATGATATGGGGGAGATTACTTACTAATTCTGAACCTTCGGGCTTATTCAGGCGTCATATCAATTTGTCGCCGGGGACCGCATGACAGTTGCTAATGGTGTTGTTGTCAACTTTGCAAGTTCCCCTACCCTATATGTTCAGCGATGAGGCAGTGACCGATCCCGATGCCCAGGCCTTCTACAAAACGATGCGGAAGTTTGGCGGCCAAGTGATTAAGGGAGTGCCGAATCAGGGGAAAGGAGAGGCGGTATCTGTACCTTCTGCCATGCTGATTTAAATACTAATTAGAGCGTCTGAGTTTTCTTGTGAGAATTGTGTTGCTTCTAGATTGGGATCGATAAGTATAGTTGTTCGAGGAGGAGACGGTGGGCAACTTGTATATTGCTATTTGCCGACTTGTAACTGGGAAAATAATAAGCCATAGTGTCTAGCTGCAATTACATTTGTTCACGTTTACGTACTGCAAAACACATCGTAGAGTCATGAAGTGTTGATATATATTAAAGTATCAACGGACTATAATTTAGAAGTCAAACACCGGATTTTAAAGCTGAACCAAAGCCATTTACACTCTTGATGGAAGTTTTCTCATCGCAGGAACATGGGATTCCAATGAATTGCATTGTCTTAATCCAATCTAATGCACTCTAGCTATAACAGTCTCGGTATTGATGAACAGGATCAGCATCCAACAGCCATGGAAATTAGCAATTGCTTAGTATGTATTGCCGGTTATGTTGAAATATAATGGTGCTAAATGCAATAATGTTGGTCGGACAAAAACAGACACCGCTGTAAATACAGCATTCAAAAGCACGAGTAATCCAAAAAGTGATGTGTTGCCCTTGTTACTCAACCTCACATGATGCTAATGCCGTTCAGCCACGGGGTGGCAATCCGCAGAAAGCGTTGCAGGTCAACGGCGCTTTCCATGAAGGAGACACAAAATATGATTAACTTGCGCTACCCGTTCGTTGTTGTCTCGGATATCGAAAGGCGCCAGAAAAGCCTCAATTCCTTCTGCTGTACTCATCTCACCCAGTGAAATGGAAGAGGGGCTGGCTGACTGGCTGGCTGATGACATTTACAACATGTCGTGCTACATGCCACGAACCTGCCGAGGACAAAATCCTTCATTGCCGCCGTCTTCATCCTCTGTCTCACATAGGTACTTATTTCCCCGGCCCGCAGCCCCAGCAACAGGCGTGACGAACATGCATGCAGCAAACCTTCAGCACAGCAGATAGACGAGCACACTAAAGGATGAAGTCAAAAAGAAAAGAGAGAAGGAAAGAAAGAAAGATCTTCGCGGAAGAGGGACGATGGAACGATGGCGTTTCCCAATTCTCGGCCAAGAAGATTTGTTTGGATCTGATTCGAGCAGTCTATGTGATCGTCACGCCCATACGTTATGTAAGGTTTTGCATATAATGTAGGTTAATGGCACAGCCGGAAAGAATCCCGTCAGATCAGCTCATGCCAATGAGTCACCTCACAGGGGAATCCGCATAGAACAGGATGACAAGACTAGAAGACGAAGGAAGAAAAAGAACCTCTTTCCTTAGCGACCTATTCGTCAAGCTTGCCGCCGCCGCAAGTTGTGTTGTACAGTAAGTGGTGTAATATGCGTATGTAAGCCTGCATTTCTAGCGTAGGCATCTCTCACGTTCTCGACTTTTTTCCTTTTTTCAGCTCGCCCGCCCCTTTCCCGGCACGGGGCAGGCAGGCAACATTGCCGCGCGAACTACTCGTTGAGCTGTGTTTCGCTAGCGGAGGAAGTGCGGACGAATGATTGATTACTTGATACATACATATGTACATGTACGCGTAGCTGAGAGGACCTCGGGACTGACCGACCTGCAACTCTAAGTGCAGGCGAAAACGCCTACAGTAGAAAGCCATCCCATGTTTTGTTTCCGGACGCGTATGTAAGCGATCGCATATTTTGGGTGGTTTTCTTTTTCCCTCCCCGTATGCTAGTGAACAGGTAGGTAATTCGTCAAGAAACTCGGTGGAAATGTCGCCCGCCTTACTTTTTGCTGCCTACTCACTCTCTTAGCTACCTTGGTCTGGTTCCCCCTTGATGCTTTCTTCAGCCGTGACCCGTAACCGATGGTCTCTCTCCCAACTATTGATTTGTAGCCAGGTAACATGCAACGCTATGATGGAGCTTACTGAAACTTACATAGTCATAAATAAACGACATATACGTATGCTTAAACGAGACCGCTTTAGATGGAAAAGATTACGTATACCTAACACGGGTAAGTAAGTACATCCAGCGGCGGCCCACCCTATATGTCAATAGCTCCTGTCAATAGCTATAGATAGATAGACATCGTTGAAAGAGCCGCAGCCGCACTTGTTATGTAGGTAAATTGGGAGGTAATTCGAAGTAATTAACTCGATAACGCGACTTCTATATACAGTGACCGAACCCATGATACGCGCACTGATGCACTATGTTTGCGTTTGTGCACCTTCCGAGCTAAGGGGTAAATATGGGGAGGGGGCAGGGCAGGCAAGGTTGTCGAGGGTGTTCTTTGACACCCTTCGGGAACTTAAAAGAAACCAGCCTAAGCCTAAGTGGAGAGAAGTGGCATAAGTACTTGTTAGGGATGTACCTCCTGTACCGTGGCATGGGCGCTGGCTCGGTGGGCCATTTCGATAGCTCTACTTGACCTAGTGCCGGAAGCCGGAAAGTCCAGAATGTTCAAAGGTCTGTCTCTCGCTGTCTGTCGGCCTACATTCCGGTGCATATGCGCCAAGGACCAGTCGCTAGCTAATGTTAGGCTGCTTGCAGTAGAAGGTTGGTTGGTTGGTTGGTTGGTTACTTGACTGTTCAAGGTCGAGTTGCGTTCCGGAAGTGAGGTTGCAGGAAATTTGAGAAAGGAAAAAAAAAGATTAAAAAGATCAATTTTTAACGGCGATCGTTCCAAGAGCTGAGTAGATAGCCAGATAGTTTCCGGCAGAACATTGGACGGAAAGTGTGTGGATTGGACATTGGAGATACATCCATGCAATAATGTCACCGTCAATGCCACTGTCACTGTCAATGTCAATGTCACCGTGGTCAAAAGCGGACTCACTCCCCTGTCATCCCACTTCGTTTCCCGTTTGGGTTTTTTTCTTCTCTCTTTCACCCACTCTCTCCTCGCGTACCACCACAGGAGGTGTTCAGGTAAAACGGAGAAACTAAGGCAGGCAAGTCGTCGATAAGCAGAGCATGGATGATGGATGGATGGGAAGGGAAGGGAAGGGGAGGGAAGGACAGCCGCTGCTTGCTTCTATCCAGGCCAGGATGAACCCAGGCTCGCCAGGTTCCGTGAATAAGTATACTCCGTGCAAGGGTCACCCACGTAAGCCAGGCACCACTGTTGTGGTATACTCCGTACGCATAAACTTACAAAAGTCACAGCGCAATGTTTGCCTAGGATGTTCTTAATCATGTCACGAGAAAATGTCATGAGGATAGAGAGAGAAATCATACATTCGTAAGGATAAGCTTCGCCTTGGCTGATTGCCCATTGTACGTTGCCCAGCCCTTGGCGGAAGCAAAACATGAGCTATGTCCAGCTGTCAATGGCAGATTCGGTAAACCGATCGGTAAGCCGAAAAGTCAGATCGTTTGGGCATGGTCAAGGTATATGAACGCGGAAAAATAAGTATTACCAATCTCAGTCACAGCTGTTAGGATCGTGCCAAACTGTTGGTTAGTAGGGTACACCAATCACCAGTGTCCATCCATGATCGCATACTCTTTCTGGATGCTACTTGCCTACCTTAGGTAGCGCTTCGAACGAGGAAACGACACCTTGTGCTGCTGTTAATTTGCTCACATGATGGTTTTGGTGCCCATGAGGATAGAGACTGCTGGTTTTGAATAATCAAGAACGATGCATCTTGCGACACCTGTGTATTTTGTCTGTTAAGGGCTAACTAACCTCATCACGGTTTAGCAGACACAGACTTCCGTGTCCAGTGTTGGTTGGGGTTGTTCCGATAGTATCATACATGTTGAAAAGAATAAGCACTTCCAGGTTAATGATCATCGTGCAGCGATCGTACAAAATCCGATTCATCAAGTGAATATTGTTGCAAAGATGATTTGACATTATTTTGATATTGTGAAAGACATCAGGTTTATAGACCATGACGCTGTCCAGACTCAGACTGCCTACCATCATTGCAAGCCGACCGGCCGCGCAGTAAATATCAATGCCAACACCCCTGCGCCGTACTGCTCCCCAAACAAGTTGTGGCAAAGCCACCACTATAAGCAATCATGCCACTTCACTTTTATCGCCTCCGACACATGAGGCCAAGGCCGTGACAATCTCCACCGCTAATCGTACATCGTGCCAGAAAATGGCTTCTTTTTTATGACCCGCCGTAACGCCATCGCATAAACCCAGAACAATTGGCCACCTCATCGTAACACTCTCGGGTTCGATGTCTCCCAAGTCCTTTTTGCCAGTCTCTATGATGCCCAGTCTAGGCGAGCTAAAGACAGCCGCCACCCTCAAAGGTAACTTCGTGAGAGAAGTGAACCGAAACATAGCAGAAAATAGACCAACCAGAAGTATAGTATAGCTGGAGGACAGACGATAATGAACAATTAACAGAAATATTGTTATTACATTTGCTGAGATCAGCTGTAAACATTAGAGTACTCTTATTGTCGAGTGATATTGTAGGCAGGAGCGATGAAAGCTCGAACGCCAAGTTCGGCAAAGCGTCGAACGACGTTGGTCGTGCCCCCGGAAACGCGAGCCTCTTCTTGAATGAATTTCCGGGCCACAGCCAGCTTACTCTGGGGGTCGCTCTCGTCCAGGTGCGGGGGAAGTGTGCTCTCGAAATCCGGGGGAAACTTGTTCGCGAGGGCTCGGAGAATCGTTAACGAGTATAAGACGTCGCGGTTCTCTCGCCCGTCAAGAAGCTCTCTAAGCTGGGCCAGTATATGGTTTCGTCGAGGTGTCATATCTATGTTGGGTTGATCTTTAATGGTCAAGAATTCGGCGATCTTGTGCCAAAATTTGACCTCGCGATTTCGATGATAGCTGGCATTATCTGCGTTTTCGAGAGGAGGCCGAAGTGGGTTATGGTCCAGGAAATCTCCCGCAAGCAAAGTCTCAAAGACAGCTACTCTGTTGCGCGCCTCAATCCCATCATCGGTTGCTGGAAGACCATGGATCAATGGCATCTTCTGATCAGTCGGATATACTAGGGTAGCCAACACCCAGACCACGCGAAACTCGAGGTTAGCCGAGTACGCCATCGCAGCTACGTCGTCGGTAGTCGTTGAAGGTAATGACTGCAAAAAGGCAGCCAAGGTTTCTTGAACGCGCATGTTGGCCGCTAGAGCACTCGACCCATACGAATTGGTGTACCACTCCGTTTCGAAGAATTTCTCCAGCCCCGGCGCGTAAACTTGTTCGAAGAGGTCATTGACCTCGAGCATTTTCTCTTGGCTCAACGGACCATCGAAGGATGGGGGAACAAAATTTCCAATGGCGACAAGCTCTTGGATCTTCATCTTGCGTACTGAGTAACCAGAGTAAGCCGGGTTTCGTTCCATCAGGGGCGATTTTGATGGAGGCGAAGGTGGATGTAAAGGGGCGAAAGAGGGACCACCACCTCTGAGGTGCGGCCCGGTGGCTCTGTAATCAAGAAGATGGGAAATGACGGGTGTGGTCGCTGGGAAGTGGGAGGTCGACATACTCGAAGGTGCGAGGACGCTATCCAGAGATTGGTCCAGCGTATGGTAGTGATGGTCTTCGCTCTTCATGTTCGAGATGGCCGGGTATCCTATCGAGGCCAGGCCAGGGCTGTAGGTCGTCGCACCGGGAGCGGGAGCGCTGGCGATGCCCGATGGTAGAGTCGCATAGGATGCCGCAGTGCTGGGCGTTAGCGGGGCAGGGGCAGAAGTTGCGACAGAGGCAGGGAGAGAAGATGCGCTATGAGGGAGTGAGGCTGGGGAGGAGGCAGAGGTGGAGGCGATCGAGTTCTGTGCCGAGTGCAGGTTGCCTTGGTGAGGCGGCTGTGCCTGATGCGCGAGGTGGGTTTGATGCGGCGATTGCTGTGGTGATTGCTGCTGCGGCTGTTGATTGTTTTTGAATATAGGGTCATAACCCAGACATTCGCGCTTGGACTTTTGGCAGTTCTTGCAGGTGGGATGCAATTCGTCGCACTAGATGTACCGCATGTGTTAGAACACGCAAGCTACGTTTTGAGTCGTCTATCTTGCGGCAAAGGGGATGCGCGAATGGGTTATGGAATCTAGTGAAGCTTGTTGATAGCTTCAAACCAGTGTGGAGAACGTGAGGGGGGGAGCCACGGCGGGGGAGAGAAACGAAACACCAAATGGGGCTAGGTCAGACAGCTAAGCTCTTGACCATACAATTGTCTAAAACAATTGACATGAGAAAAGGTGTTGGGCGAGTTCTAGGGAAGTGGTTGGGTGTGATTGTGGGCTGGGGCTTCTCCTCTCGTCTTATTTTTTTGTGTCTCGCTTTCTTGCTTTGTCTGACCAAGGGTTGGCACATGGTTTGCTGGATCTGGCTCGCTTGATCTGCTGGATCGCTCGCTCGCTTCTCAGTAGCGCAAAGTAGCCCAGGCTCTAAGCGAAGCATTAAGCGAGGGTGAGAAGTAACCATCTCGGACACAACCACAACACCACAACCCAAGACAACATCCTCTGTTGAGTGTACCTGTATGTACGGCCCGGCCCAAACCCGTCGCAATCCGTTTCCGCTTGGCTCCCGACATCACCTTCTCACCGGCTGCATCCGTGCACGAACGGGACAAAAGAATGCATTCGACAAAACATACCTTGATACGTCGCTTGCGACAAGTCAAACAACCTGTTTTGGTTCGGCGCTTTATCTCCTATTAACCGACGAAATCATCGCTAGTCAGGTCACCCTTCTTCTAGGACACGGTGTATAAGAGATGGAAACGGCTTACCTTTTTATGCCGCCCGGCCGTCAAAACTTGAGGCCCACTAGGCGGGAGGGCATACCGCTGACCCATTGCATCTTGGGACAGGCTAGCATACGGGTTGCCTGCCATGCTGGCCATCGGAACCTGCTGTCCGTAGTACAAGGATGGCTGCCCTGTGATGGAGGGCACAGGTGATACAGGCATGGCCATGGCCATGTGCTGCTGCTGCTGGGATTGCTGCTGAACCGGATCGAACGTGCGCATACTCGGCAACGGCATGGCGTTGTTTGACGGCGCATGCGGGCTCACCCTATAGGGATCGTGCGTCGGGGGTGCCGTATTCGGATATCCATAATGCGCGTTACTCATGCCGCCTGCTGCATACGCTGATGATGTCGAGTACGGGAGAGGCTGCCGGGAAGCCCCCGGAATGTGGGGGGGATTATGCGCCATCGGCTCGGGCGAGGGCGTCACGGCGCCGTCCTTATCCTGTTGCTCGTCCCGTACGCTCTGCTGGTCCTGAGAGACAGTGCTCGGGTCCGAAGATGATGATGGGGATATCGTGGTTGTAGTAGAGACGTTGGGTTGATCGGGGGCGACAGCAGTCTTGTCCGTCACAGGTGCGGGCAAAGAGGCAAGTGTTGTTGGTGTTGATATTAGCGTGGAGATGACGGGCGCTTTCGAAACGTGATTATGTTGTAGTCGGTCACCCTGATCCTCCGGTCCCTTCTCCTGCGCTGGCTCCTTCGCCGGCTCTGGTGTGGTGGCTATGTCTGGCGCTCGAACTGCATCGGGCGACTGAGATATCGCGGACTGAGACTGCTGAATGCGCTCCTGCTGTTTGAAGGCATTGGTATCTGCCTCAGGCGGCGTGGGAGCCCAGGTCTGTGGCTCTCTTGCGGTGGTATGCTGTGCTGGGGCAGCTTGGGACGGCGGATGCGGTGTGGGAAGCGCAGCAGCAACAGCGGAAGTTGACGAAGCTGGAGGGAGGGCGTGGGCTGGTTCTTCAGCAACATTCACAACAACGGCAGAGGCCGGTTCAGGCTGAGGTTGAGCCTGTGGCTGTTCCTGTGCCTCTGCCATTTTGATTTGAATTTAAATTGGAACTGGCACTGGCACTGGTCAGGCACTGGTACTGGCTCGACTGGTACTGGGGTTTGGCCGAGCAGGGGCATACAGCATCGAGGTAGCAACAACAGCTGCGAATAGGTAACGACGCCCGCAGCGGACCAGGGACTGGACCGGACAGGCCCTAGGACCCCGGGACGAGCGGCGCGGTACCTAGACCGGTGGCTAGCTATGCGACAAGCGAGACGTGCGTGCGTGCGCGCGCGCAAGAGGAGCCAGGGGAGGGGATCCCAAGGGGGCAACGCAGCGCCGCAACAGCAGAGCAGCGCACGCAGAGAAACGATGGTGGTGGTGGTGGTCCGATGTTTGAGGTGTTTCGACGCGACCCTGGGCCGAGATTCCTGTTAGCTCACCCTGCCGGTGCAATGGGCGTTTTTTTCACCACTAACAGCGACCCCGTCGAGCCACTTGGCTACTCTTTCCGTCCTAGCGCCCGGCCGCCGACTAATAAATAAATGCACGCTCCAGCGGAATACAAGGAAGCAGCTTTGAGGCTGCGTGGGATGGTTCGTTCGTGCAGCCAGCAGGGTGGCCCCGATTTGTTGCCCGTGCATGCGACCTAGCATCCTAGATCATGGATCGATACAAAGATAGTAGCACACATCTGGCCCCAGAGCGTCGAATGGCCATGTCTCATCTCATCTCATCTCATCGAGCCCGTCATCCTGTGAGCATCGTGGCCGCCGTCGTTGTCGTCGTCGACATCCAATATACTAACTGTGCTCATTCGGCCTCGCTCTCAGTCTCATTTCCGTGACTAGGCATCCTATCTCTGTCTGTCTGTCTGCTTCGCTTCCCGACCACACAGCCACTGACTGCACTGGACGTTGTCGATGGCAGGGCCAGCTCGAAGGGGTGGAACGTGCCGGCGAATGAACCAGGGGGGTTATAGGTGCACAGCATGCGCAGCAGCAGCATAATACGGTACATGTACTTACTTCCTTACTGAGATGTACTTATGGGGAGGGTCAGAAGAGGGCCTTCTGCCAAGGAGGTATCGTACCGGTAATTCAACGTCCAGGTGTACCTGCACTGCACAGTATGACCTGATACCTACAAGGTAGTCAGTCAGATGGATCGGACTATGTATGCTCGTTGTAGGGCCCTCGAGGGTCCAGACGTCAATAGGGCTGCTTCGTGATAGTGAATACCTCCCACGGTTGTACCCTCCGAGCCCTCCTCCCCTGCCTGTCCGTATTCTGCCCGCGGTGAATTGTGGTACATGCGCACATGCATCGTCTATTCATGTATGGGATCGCCAAGTAGTAGGACCGATCATGGATTCGTAGGCATCTTTTGACAGTACTCTGTCACGTCTGTATCCTCCGAACCACCTGAGACACGGACTAGTGTCAACGGTTCCTCATGGTTCGTGAGCGATAGGCCCATATGTGTATGTGTATGTAAGGTATGTATGTATGCGCATGCAACAGGCCAGAAGGGACTCAGGGTGTGTTTTAACGAGATCGTGGTTTAGGCGCGGGTAGGCCTACAGTAGTGGGTAGTCGGTACGATGGTAAGACGGGAGTGGCCGGTCGCTTACAACAAGAATCATACGCGACGGATGGCCCTGACTTGCCTGAGTCCCTGACCTAGCCCTCGGCGGGCAGAGGGATAAGGAACGGGAAGCAGCCCGCAGGAGATATGTAGAAACGAACACATAACAGACAGAAGAATCGTGACCTACAGTACACGGACAGGTTGTGTGTACTCGTACCGTGGTTATTGTGGGCTTGCTCAGCCGACGCCTCTGGGGTGTTGGTCAGAAGCTGGTCCAGATTCTCGAGATCCCGACCCTTCTCTGCGGTCCTAGTACCAGGTCAGAGACCAGGTATATACGTACGCTAGGTATTATGTTATGATGTTTGGGAAATGACAAATCTCTCTACTCCAACGAGCTGTTTGTCTGGCGACTGGGGTGCAACAGCTCTCTCGGGGGTGATGTGATGGTGTAGTGTGCCCCGGGCGCGAGACGACGGAGACCACTTACTTACTAGTCGGTTCTGAGGCAACCTGGGTGAATCATTCCATGTGTTCGAGTTGGTAGGTAGTCTAGTGAGTATGCGGCGTGAAGCATAATCGGCACGATACGACGTGACGTTACCCAGATAGCATCGAAGATGAACGAGTGACCAGAGGGGGAATGGGGACCTCGGGAATGACGAAGCGCTGCTGGCGAACGAGGTACCAGCCTAGGTAGCGTGCCACCTGCACCACGCTGCACTAAGAATGCAATAATTATCTCTGATCGCGAGGTTAGCGGGGAGTTGCGGGGGTAGGAGAATTGAATGCGTGGTTCCTTGTAGATTCCCAGATGCCCAATACTGATGGAAAAACTGGAGCGGACCTCGAGGCGTATGTCTATCAGGGATGTCTACACCGTCGCCAGGCATGTGGCGCCGCACAGAACAATGTAACCAAGTATCTACCTACTAATCGCCCAGGTGTGCAAGGTTGATCTGGTCGACTTGGGCGGCGAAAAAATTGAAAGCATAATGCGTCTTCATTTGAGCTACATATGTTAATTTACAAGCTGCATGTGGGAAAATGCACCATGGTCTGTTCATTGCGGACACCTCAATTCCCTATCACGATCTACCTAAGTACCGGGTATCTAGGTACCCAAGGTATCGTAGGGCGCACGCACAGCCACTGCTGAAGAGGTTAGAGCTGATGGAGCAGGCCACGTGATGCTCGAAGGAACCCCGCCTCTTCGCGAACTTAGCAAACTTAGCCCGCTTAGGTGCCCCAACTGGTTAGCCAGGGTTCCTATTTCGGTATGCTACACGTAATTAACCTCCAACGCATCTCGTTATGAGCTCGTCACAGAGCCCTCATTACCTACCAGGACCACCACAGCAATGGAATACCCGTACTCCGTTGACTGCTTGCTTGACCCCTGAGAACCCATCATTCTCACCTAGGCATGCTAGGTACCAAAACTCCTCCTTTCACATGCTGCAATGCACAAACACCGTAATATTGCAGCTTGCAGCATGCATATGTACACATCGCCTCTTATCCGTCGTGGTTTTGGACTACTCACGTAGATTCCCAAGGTGACGATGCGATGCTCTGATGCGAGCACGAGGCACAGACACTCCTCGACTCCTGCTGCCCCCTTTCCATGTGGAGTGAAGGATGGACGGAAAGTAAGGCGGCGGCGGGCTGATAGGTAAGAAGCTGGCATATAGCAAAGTTCCGTTTGTATGGATCTTTCGCCGTTCGGATCAGAATTCTCTTCTTTTCCATATGCCATGGCACCAACCACCTGATATCTCGACTAATGCCTGCTCAATACAACGGCCAATGCATATTATACCAGGGCGTCGCTTCTCGTGCCCTGAACCTGCCTCGCCTGCCGCAACAACTCTGGATCTTCTGCAAACCAGCGTCGATTCCACATTGGTTCTCCAATAAGGCCAGCAGCTACCAGGTTTTCATATGCTTGTTCTGGCCACCCTTGGCCACCCAGCCGCCATCCACACTCTCACCGGAGGGTTCCATGCATCGAATATTGAACTAGGTAGACACATGCTTGGCATCGGAACCCTTTGGGGCTTAAAAAAAGTAGACCTCGGGAGCCCTCGATGTCCCAGCCGTCGTCCAGCCGTGGTTCGCTTTCGTGTGTAGCTGCATACTGCCGACAGACTGTGTATAGATGGGGAACAAGAAATCTGTCCAGTCCACAGTAAGTACAGGCGGCAACGTATCTGGTATGTGGCCCCTGCGAGATCCAAGCGACACTGATATTGCAGTATCTTGGAGGTCACGATAGGCAAGTAACAAACGTGTTAACCGTTGTTGGTGGCCTGTCCTGAGAATATCCGGACTGCCCATGTGACACCGAGGGGACTAACAACAATGTGTCTGCTGCGCTGCGCCTCTTCCAAGGATTTCAGAGACCTCACTGCTCAGTTTATCCGTCAATGGCAAGCAATATCGCAGCATCATGTCTCTTCGTATCGTGTTAATTACGAACGGCATCCCCCCCTGGGTATCTTGAAGGTCTGCCTGCCTCGCCTGCTTCTGTGTCTGCGCAGCGCTCCACCGGATATCCACATGAATTGGTTATATTCAGACTGCTATCGCCCGACGTTGGGCTTCTAGACTCTCTTGCCAGTCCCAAGAACTGAGGTGACGAATTGGATGGCTTGAAGCCCTGACGATCAGGGTTGGGTACCACGTACAACGAAGAAGTGGTCACCCAAGTGGATTACGATCCCATTTCCTGCCTGCCCGTTCGTTGTCCTAGCATTGTTGTTGTCACGTTGCCCCCCACGACACCCGAACATCACTTGCGTCTTGGTGACGTAGCAAATAAATTTGAAAGATGATATATGTCATGGCATAGCCTGAACTGATTGCGACTGAATCATCAAAAACCCAATTCAGCTGGGACTGGTAGCATGATGCTGAGTATCTGGATCTGTATTCGCTCGTGACGACGACTATGCATCTGCATTTTCTACATTCGCTCTTGACCACTCCCATGCAACCCATTCAGTACCCACGAGGTTTCATCCCGGTTGGCGAGGGAATTGCCGTGTCCTCTTACCATAGATGCACAGATGGCGATGGTGGGCTACGTACGTCGTAGATTGCCTCCAGACACTATAGATGTAATGCCAGTAATCTGGCATAACCGCAAGACGATTGCGCACGGCACACAGATGATCATGTAACTTGCAAGAATTAATAACCTCAATCATCATGCTTTTGGCTGATCTACACGTAAGCTATTAGGCTCTTTAGGCGTTAGGCGGCCTGTGGATCAATGGTCTTCACGCATACAATCCGCTCACACAGTCAAAAATATGCACGCCGTCCCGGATATGACGAGAAGACAGATATGAGTTAATCGTGCAGTTTCTGGCCGAAGCCTTATCTCAACCAAGGTATATTTGCCCTTCCAAGTCGAGTTCGGTAGACGGGCCGTCTTCCCGCCCCTGCTGAACATAGGTGCAAGACTACCCGGACGTTTGCTTCCACCCAATGAACTAATAGCCGGCATCACGGACAACCGGGCCCGAATCAAGGCCTCCTCTGTCCGGTTGCTGCTCCAGATACCGGCGGCCTCTGTTGGTTGTAAAAAGACATCCTCAGTGGCAAAAAGGTTTCTGTGATGCTTGGGACATCGTCAATTGACCCCTTTAAGACATGGCCGCATATGTTCGACCAGCTTAAGTCGATTGGGTGAGTGATATCCAACGGACGAAAAATCACATTCAAAAATCTTCGCAACTCCATCTGTGGTCTCATTGCCAACAAATGATTTCTACACCAACATTACTACACCATCAATTCCAAATATGCCACAAGATATGAACCCTACACTGGCTAAATGCGATATTTGCGATGGTAAAGACACGAAAAGCAATCGCATATGCCCTATGTGTAAGGGCACAGGCAATGTGCAACAGCTTGCCTCTACTGTGTTGAAATTTTCTCTGTTGTTAAATACTATAATCGACTACTTTGTAGACTGACGTTTCCCCGATGTCAACAAGGAGACACGTCATCAAAATGTTTTGATCAAGGAACCATGATAGGTGAACAGCCTGTCCACCAACCTTATTGAAGAGAAAAGTTCAATTTTGGAGGCATGCTGACATATTCATATTTACTTGGAGTGGGGTCATAATTATTTGATAACAACCAAGCACCCAAGTTGCCGCATATGGCTCACCTTCACATATTGCAGCACCACTGTTGCTGACGACCAGGGACCGTATAACTATGTCTTATCTTTACTAGACACGTCCCTCTTCATTGGGTCTGTGTCGCGCCTATTGCAGATCTCTCGATTCGAGACGGTAAACAATGATTAGCCACCGGTATGGCTTTTGTAATTTGGCCACGTCAGGATGCCAGGAGAATGCCATATCATAGCTGGAGTTTGACTCACAGAATTTGCGAGATATCGATTGTAGATTAAAATCTGAATCTGACCTGAATGCAATGCAGCTATGCATGGCAGGCAGCGAAAAGAAACGAGAAAAACAGAAAGAACACTTTGAATGCTTCGAAGTCTTTCATCGATAATATGCTCCGGTAATAAATCAACAAAGGATATTCACATACACGATGGATTCGTCAGCTATGATTTCAAAAACAATCGTTATGTTGAACTATTCAATCCGAGCATAACTTTCGTCATAGACAACTTGTTTAGAGTTCTATATCAGCACTTGGATGACGACAAAGCAGAGCATTTAGTGAAAGGCAAGGGAAAAGATAAAATATAAGTTCCTTCACTTTGAGCTCAATAATATATCGTATGGTATGTATAAATTCGTGCAAAAGTATACAAGTTTTAAATTTGGCGGGCTTGGTGTATGATTCTAATAAGCAACTGCATGTCACTTCGTGGCCCCCATCATGTTTGGTCTTATTCGATGCGACTCTGGCAATTTCCAAATGCACCAATTCCAAACGTACCATTGCGTGTTGCTGTTCGGTTGGCTCCCGCGTTGATCTGTAGCCGCCCTTTTCAAATAAGGTAGGTTACAAGCACAACACTAATTATCCCAGCCGCCGCAGCTTCAGGTCCGAGCAACGCACATAGACGAGAAGCCGGTCTGGCTTCGGCATCGACAGACGGTAGGTAGTACTACTTACTGTATTTGTCACTTACTCACTCCCTCAGTCACTCACTACGGGAAACCCTCATCGTCCCCTACCTCATCACCAGTGAGCCACGTCTTCGCAACTTCATACATGCCCAGATAGAGCCCGCTTCCCACAGCCGTCCACACAGATCTCAGCACCGCCCCACGAAAGAGTCCAGCGACGCCTTTCTCAGCAACAACCTCTCTTGCTACTGCCATGCCTCCTCTTTTCTCATACTTCATATTAGACTTTTTACTCGCTGCCGGCCCCGTGTCCGTCTTCGTTATCCGCTCATGAGCGCCCTGCTTAGCATCCGCATGCTCGCTGCCCGCACTGAGCATCAACCTGGTCTTCACAACGTCCATCGGCGTGGTAATCAGCGCCGAGAAGGCCCCTGCCAAGCCCGCGCTCGTACCCGTAACAACACCCGTCTCGAGGAGACTTCGTTTCTCCGCATTGCCTTGCCGCCGCCGCCGACTCCATACCTTTTCTCGCGCGTATTCGAAGATTGGGAACTGGATGGCTGTGAAAGGTAAATTCCTTGCCACTAAAGCCGAGTAGCCCGAGAGCAGCCGTCGTCCCGAGTCGGCGCCTCCGAGCTGGCGCAGCGCTTGAAGGGAGGTGCTATTAGAGCTCCCGGAACCTGAACCGCCGCCGGATTTGTGCTGCTGTCGTAGCATCTGGGCGTTCTGCTTGATCACCTCGGCGGGTGTGAGCACGAGACAGGATGCACATTCCGCAATGGCCGAGGCACCTGAATGCACCAGGGGCTGCGGCAGTGTGGTGTGGTGGCCTATAAATGTCTTCGAGGCCTCGTATACGGTAAAAAAAGTGCCCTATTGATGTCAATCTCACCAGGAATATTATAGCCCACTTCACGTCTCGTATCATGTAGGTACTTATTAAGAGGAAGATACCATAAGTTAGATTGTATGAAAGAAAAAGAAAAGGGATGACATACTGCTGCTGGTAGAGTAGCAACGACAACGATGCCAATACCCTGATATAGGCCCCTGAAAAGCTGTTTCGAGGGCAGACGGGTCTGCGAGGAGGGATCTGCAAACGTCCTCAGGAAATCTCGACTCTGCTGACGTGTTTTAAGTGTGTCAAGGGGATATATCATCATGTCGACTGTGAACGCTGCTGCGGCGCCAGCCTGTCGATTTGTTAGCTGCTTTTCTGCGCATAAGGATATCGAAGGTCTAGACTTACCAACATGACGTCGACATGTGAATTCCCACTCATCGTGCAAGTTGGAAGTATCTATTGTCACAATTGGCACGTTCGGGCTGCCGTTGAATTTACAACTAGACGATTAAAGTACAATGTTGATTTTGGTTGCCGTGTAATTGTGATGATTATCGTGATCGCATTGGTTGGTTCCATGACATCATTCACAGCTAGGTGAGCTACCTAAGGGAGAGCTTCAGCCAATCAAGTTCCAGCAGCTCCCCTATTATGGGCAGTATATTTGAACATTTTCATAACAGCAACACTCAACTGCTCCTTTTCGTGTCATCTTTCTCATACAGAGATATCTACATCACTGTCCAACTTTCCGAAACCGCCATTCACTTATCATAAGATATCGTGAAAATTGGCTTGTGTTGCCATGTTCTCTATACCAATGTGGCAATTGAACAGGATCGAGCACAGGGGGGAATCTGAATCGATAACCATTCGTAGAATTAAATTAGAGGAATTGCATCACTTGCTCCATGGATTGCTTTTCAGCTTCGATCCTGTGAGTATCTGTATCTAATTCATAACGCTGTACAATATCCATGCTCTAGACATCTTTCTACCAGTTTCCAAATGGCGAATCGAAGGCTACCTATGTATCTGCCGTATTTCAGGCACGGTACCAAAACCGCCACCCAACTCATCACTCTTCCGGTTGAATCGCAATCGGTCTATGACCCCGTTGGCTCTGGTTCGCAGAACCAGCCTCCTCCGCCTTACTGCTCGAGATATCCAAATGAGACGGCGGAGGCAGCGGACTCGGCTCTCTCCCATCCGCGACTCCGTCCTCGATCGGACTCGGCAGCTCGGCCGGGAACTCAGCGGTTCCGCGCTGAGGTCTGGGCGGCGTGATAACCCTCGGCACCGACACAGACGCAGGAACAGTGGAAACTGCTTGCTGATAGTGAGGCGGCTCGTCGTTTGGGACTGGGCGGTAAGGTTGATAGGATCTCATGAAGTTGACTGCGCCGCCACCTCTCCATTGTTGCTGTTGCTGTTGTTGACCTAATTCTTCTTCTTCTTCTCTCCCCCTCTCTGCTTCTTCCGCTTGTTGTCTTGCTTGTTGTTCCTGTTCCTTTTTCTGTCGCGCCTTTTCCTCGTCTTCCTGGTCTCGTCGCTTTTGCCGACGCTTTTGACGCCGCGGGCGGAGTTTGAACCAGAATATGAGGAAGAGGAGAAGTAGAAGTAGCAGAACGCCAGCTATGACGCCGCCGGCAACTATGATGTAGAATTTGGTTATTTTTATTGCAAAAGTACATCCGGACTGACCGAAATGAAAGGAGAGGAAAAGGAAGCTAGATCAAGCTTAAGAGAAACTTACTGGCCCCGGTATTAGGTCGATGTCTATCGTTCTTGTCGTTATCGTCATCATTGTCTTTATCCTTATCCTTATCTTTGTCGTCATCATCGTCGTCGTCGTCGTCGTCGTCGTCGTCGTCGTCATCGTCATCATCATCATCATCATCATCATCATCATCATCATCATCCCGTGATGAGAGAATTGATATAGCTTTATCGAGTTCCACTTGCGAACTCAACCTTCGACTTGATAGAGTGTGGAAAGTCGGCCGAGACCGCGTTACGAGGGTTGAGCGAGCGCGATCTGGAACCCTGGCGATATTGACTGTAGCTTGCTCATCCCGTCGACTAGTTTCGATGCTTGTGTCTGCAATTGCACCAACTGCTGCAGCGGCAGCAAAAAACGCAGATAAGCGCATTTTGGTTCACCATAGATTGGCTTGATGAGGACGTTTACATCAATTAATTGACGGATTGTGGCGACTTGCTAGCACAAGAAAAAACTTGAGAGATAATTCAAGCCTCAAAATAAGCTCTGTAAGACTCAATTGCTATCATGAATATGATGAAGACCGCGTCTTCATGTGATGTACAATAGTAAACCCAATCGCAGAGAGTATGGTGTAACAATACCCGGGGCTTGATATCTAGGAAATACTCGACTTAAGAGGACATCAACCTCTCCTTAACTCACCGCTGTAATAGCAGCGATTTCTGTGATCTCTACTATGGCCCGAGATAGAGTGGGAAATACACGTACCCCATGCCTGTACAGCCTCGACGGACTAGGCAGTTGAATAACCGACTGAGGAAGATCAACAACATGGTCGACTATGCAAATACTGTATCCTCAGAACCAGCCTTCGTCTTTTACCTAGCTCACCCAGCTCACTCACCCAGAAAATGAAACAAAGCGAACAACACATGCATATGCTAATGTACACAGCCAACTCCAGGGTGGACCTCATCACCTCCACGATTGGCGTCCAAGACACTTGGCTCTGGGGAGGGTGGAGCATCGAACGTGCACTTTCAGCTTCAAGAAGGTGGCGGAGCTGTCTTGGCTTTACTTACGATTGATTGCTTTCGTCCACGGAGTTACAACGCCAAGATGTGCGTTCATACGACCTGTTGATAAGTGATTTTGTTGATGCTGGCATCTACATACAAGCAATGTAGGTAGGTGAATACCCCACCCCAGGATTGTTCCCAAGTAGACTATAAACAACCTCAAAAACGACCGGCGCCGGCCATGCTCATTAATGAAAACATCATCCCTTTCCTTTCCTTCCCATCTCCTTAACAATGCTTATCAGGTTATAAAACAATAACCTTAGGAAACAACAGTGCAATGATCTAGGGCTCCAATAGTAGCCGGCGCAGGCTGCTCTATGTCACTGGCGCCGCTCCCATCTCCTCATCCGGGTTGTCCACTTCTTCATCTTCCTCCTCCTCCTCATCCTCTCCTTCATCCTCTTCTCCCTCGTCATCTTCTTCCTCTTCCTCCTCCTCACTCTCCTCCGATGCCGCCCTGCTCCTCCGCATCAAGTTCGGGAACATAAGCTGCTGTGCTTCATCCTCATCCAGTAAGTCTTCCGGTGGCACGTCGCTCAAGTCACTCTCGTCATCCGCGGAATCGTGTACGCTCCCCGGAACAGAGCTCTCCCTATCACCTTCATCGTCCTTCATCTCCACATCGCCGTCAACATCACCCCTGACGCTATCTCCATCTCCATCTCCGTCTCCTTCCCCCTCACCCTCGCTGTCTCCGTCGACGTTATCATCGTGAGTCTCGTCAACTGCGGGCGTCTTCCCGCTCGACACGGAGCTGCGCGATTTCCCATTCGTAGGCTTAGGTCCTTCCTGGGCACGTATGACTGCCTGATCAGCCTTGCGCAACACGTCCGCTCTGCGGATACCTGCCTTGCGGGGACGTTGGACGCCGTCGTTGTTCGCGGGGGTAGAATCCCCTGGACCACCTTCTGTGCCCGAGGTCTCGTGTGATTGGGGGTGCAGTAGGCCGCTGAAGGGGTTTAATGACTTGTTTTCGGCGCTGTCTTTCTCGGGTTGGCGGGCCTCAGCTGAGATGCGGTCTTGCGCTTTTGCCTCGAGCAATGTCGCCACGTCTGGACCTGGGATCGATTTGCCAGTCTTGAAATAAAGTGATGTGTAGCAATCGTTGATCAGGTCGTCCATGGCACCCGCTTTCATGAGGCCACCATTGAGCTTCTTCAATTCAACGACCTCCTGCATTGCACTCAGTGCAGGGGACGATGAAGCGGGATCCGAGCACCATTCACTAAGCCTGGTTGCGATGATGTCAAATTCCTCTGGTGTCGTTGACTTGAACTCATCCTCCATGATGGGCTCGATATTGTATGCCTTGCGAATGAGCCGTATATAGGCAAGGCAGCAATACTGCCAGAGATCGTTGAAGTGATAGTAATCTGCACCCTTTTTGCGTAACCGACGCAGCATCGCCTCGAAGCTCGTCCTGTCCTTCAGGACGACCAACACCTTCACAACGAATCTCACGTATTGTTCGGTATACACATGATGTCGGCCAGGTCGTTCCGCATCACACTTCCATACGTTCATCACCATTGTCTTCGTAAGCATGGACTCCTTGAGGACGCTGAAAGCAGCTAAAGCGCTGACCATCGGTTGTTCTTCCGCATTCTCGTCAAAGAGAATTCTGGCGTGTCGCATAAAGATGCGGTGTTGCCAATTGGACCGATCCTTCTCCCGTAGTACAGTAAGTGTTTCAATAATGTACGAGTCCCAGTCTTCGAGATCCTTAATCTCATAGGTTTCTCCATCATTAATTGCGTACGGCTGGCGCTGCAGGATGTCGGCAGCTTCCTGAGGTTTCACATCCTCTAGCATCACCAACTTGTGTATTACGGACACAATCTTGTAGTGTGGCTCTAAAATGGGATCTTGGCCATGCCGTGGTTTTGGCAGAGCATTTACGACTTCCACAGATCGCTCCAAAGCCTCAATGACCGTTTCAATCGTGGGCCGGGTTTGCTGATCATTATGGTTGAGGTCTGACAGTGGCTTGCAGTACATTTTCCATATGCATTTCGCATACATGTATGGGTTCCTAGAATTGGTCAGTATTCCTCATGGCATCTCCACTAAGGGTATTCATATCCAATACGTACTTCCACTGTTTTGGCTGTACATCCATGGCCTTCTTGAACAGCCTTGCAGCGTACTTCCAGACTTTGTAATCCTGCATCTGCGAGTGCACGTCTTTCGTGTCGGCCCCAGTGTCATGAATCACGAAACGCTTGTGTTCAGAGTGTTGGAAAGGCTCCATAGCGAACGGTTCTCGGCTTGAAGCGTACATGCGCATTCCAAACTTGTGGTAGAGATCATGGATAGCATCTTTGGCTTCCTCATTCTCTTCAAAGATGGCGGTTCGCGAATGAGACAATGCCAACGTGTAACAGTGGATTGCATTGCGTTGGTACTTCACCAAGTCTGCACGCTCTTTATTCATTTTATCTGCAGTCCAGAGGACTGACTCGTCGAGTTCGTAGTCGAAACATTCGGCTAACCTAAACCATGCATCCCATTGATCTGGGGTGAATTGCAATTGCTGCCGGAGGAATGTGGCTCCTATACGCAGGTCATCCGTAGCACCTGGCGTTTGTCGCCTGTTCAGATCAACACCCTTGAATTTGGTGAAAGCTATCATGCCCAATAGGAAGAACCACCTGTGTCTTGCGAGGGTGCTATCTGCCGTATTTACGCTCACGGCATCAATAGCGATTTTCCCTTTGAAAGCATCGTACAGGCGTAGCGGATGGATGGGCTTGGCCATGGTTTGGTTGAAAATTCGGAGGTTTTGTATGAGTTGTTGGTTTGATTTTGTCTGTCCGATTGCTTGCTGCATGTGTTCAATAGTGTTCTTCAGATCGGATTTGAGGAGATCTTTCATCGGCATGCGGTGTGCCAAAATTGACACCCTGGCGACCAATGACATTGTATTCTTTCGCTCAAGCTTCTCAGGGGGGCATCCGTGGTCTTGTACCTCGGAGAGACCGACCCCTAGCTTCAGACCATACAAATCGTAAAGGACTTGCCCTAGGTAGTCTTCCCAATTGTCAATTGGATGCTGCTTGAGCAGCTCCACCCGCATCATCCGAAGGAAAATTTTGTTAGACGATTTGCAGAACTTGCGTAGACCTAAGGCTTGATGAACAGCAGCGAGATAGTCTGCTCTCTCGCTCTCAGGTGTGGCAAATGCAGTCCGGTTTTGAGATATGCCGGCCTTGAGAAGCGCGTATAGCAAGCACCAATTGCGTACTTGCATCTCACGGAGCTTGTTGAGGAAAGACTGGAACGTAGTTGTGTTGGAAGCATGCTGTAATATACCAACACGGACCTCATCCTCGTACATGGATGGAACATGTAGAAGACAGCTCAATTTGGCTATAGCTGCAATGCTCTGCTTCAAGTGCTCATCATCCACAATCTCAAAGGCGCTGCTTTCGTTGAGCGCAGCTGACAATGCGGAGATGAGCAGATCGTCGAGGAATTTCAGCATTTTTATAAAAAGTGGCAGTCGTGTCTCGTTGGAAGCGCCGAGGTATGGATCCCGCTCGAAGTCATCAATGATCATCTCAATGCTTTTCAAGGAACAAGAGAATTGCTTAGTCTTGTAACCAATTGCATCATACGCATCACCAAGGCGCGTCCAAAGAAATAAGCGAAGCTCGGTACTTGTACCTTTGAGGAACTTCCACAGGTCACGGAGACCTTGGCTAGCGGTCTCTGTGATCGGGCGTTGCTCCTGGGCCGGTGGTGATTTCGTGAGCTCGCGAGTGTCTGCCTCATCATCAGGTTGTTCTGGTTCTTCGGAAACAGTAAAAACGGATGACGGGTTGAGCACAGGCTCTAAGCTGTCAATGACTGATACAGGATCTTTCAGGTCAGTCTGGAATAGTCCCAGGAAGAAGTCCATAGTGGTCAGCTTCGATATTTCTCTGTCCGCTGCGAGTGCAGATACTTCAGGCATGATTGCATTGTTGGGGAGTAGAATATTGACGGTTATTGGTTCTTCGGCGAGACGATCGCGGAGGCTCTTCCAGCATTGCAAGACATGCTCGCGCTCTGCACCATCCGTAAGAGTTACAGCGAAGACAGAAGACCACAAGAAGCGCATAGGTAAGGAGATATCGTCAGTCTCGACCCGCTCTCTACTCAGTCGTGCGGCTAGGGAAAACCAGCGCGCTAACCGAGCCTTCGTCTCAATCCTGGTTGCAAAATCTACAGCACTGTTTGGGTTGGTAATACGTTCATAAATATCGAGATGCAGTTCGAACTGCATTTGAACCAGGTGGTCGACAGCTACTCGCTCCTGCTCGAGGTCCCCGGCTTGGGTGCAACGCAGATGCTCATATTCTGTGCGCCGGTAAATATCCTCATGCAGGAGACTCGAAATTTGCACTACCGCCCTTTTCATAGCATCAGACCACGTGCTGCCAAGATAGCTTGTGCAGAGATGCTGGATCCATAGGAAGATTACTTCTGGGAGATCCAACCAGCCATCATTGATTTTCTGAGCGAATGCAGCAAGGCCTCTTGTTTCGTGAAAGGGGGTCCTGGAAGTATGTTCCTGAGTCCCGGGCTTGGAGTGCTCAAGAAAAGAGGACAATCCGATTGGCGCAGCGACTTTCTTGGTCAACAGAATCTTCGCATTTTCGTCTACAAACTTTATTAAGGAGTCGCGCAAATCGACCATAGAACGACGGGTTAGTTTCGAGGTCCGAGTATCGTTGGCGCAGGAATCTATCACCTCCCCAAGACGTTCAAGAGTGGCTTTCTCTTCGATGCCCAGGTTCTCGGCTATGTTGCGGGTCATCTGGAAAAGGTTTTTGTCGGCGGCTTGTAAGGGTTGTAACTGGGCCGCTAGAAGAGTGTTTGAATCCAACGTCTCGCCAAGGGTCTCGCGACGGCGAGTGCGTTTGCTTCTTTTCTGGTCAACTGCGTCTTCTTCGGCGCCATCAGGAAGACCAGCGACAGACTGGGACCGTTTGCGAGACATGGCAATACTGTTATGATCTAGTGAGCGGTCATCTGTCGCCG
The DNA here is from genome assembly GCA_022453515.1 of Astrocystis sublimbata. NCBI lineage: Eukaryota > Fungi > Ascomycota > Sordariomycetes > Xylariales > Xylariaceae > Astrocystis > Astrocystis sublimbata. The sequence continues at coordinate 1,221,230 of JAJNNY010000002.1, forward strand.
CTTCGTTCTCAGTTGGCGCCGCTTTATGAGCCTCATCGTGGTCATCTTTTGATGTTGTGAGCGAATCGGCAGAGGCCATCTGCTCGGTAGGGCTCTTTTCTCCGTCATCTTGCGTCTTCGGGCGTTCCACTAGAGTCTGCATGTCATCAACGACATCAGGGATCTCAGGTATATCGATCACGACCCTGCCTGCACCCACGCCGTGGGACCTAGCATGGGCAAGAAGTGCCAAGCCAAGATCTACCCAAGTCGGATCGGGAACCTGAATGTGGCAATGTTGCGTAGGGGCTTCGCTAGTTGTCGACTTCAGGGGTACAAGTGTTTTTGTGGGATCCGGCAGGAAGGGAAAGGGGTCGACATATTTCTGAAGAGCCTTCGGCATTCTCTTCTTGGTGAAGGGAGCCATGGCGGGATGGCTGAGGGAGACTCGGTCCGACAAAACTTGCAGTTGCTGTCTCAACTGCTCGCCAGCGAAACCCTCAGCGAGGGAGGGAGGCTCGACTTCGTCGACGGCAGGATCGTCGTCCAGTTCAATGGCAGCCTCGAGACAATAGCGGCTGATCCTCGCACCGTTGAGGAATGCGGCAATACGAGCAGCGCGCCTCCACAGCTCGGCATCAGAAGGGTCCTGGTCCAGGGCGGCGCTGTACTCATCGAGAGCCCGTCGAGCCTGGGTGAGTGTCGGTTCATTTTGTAGCAAGGAAGAGCCGTCGAGCTGGCCCGAGCGCACGCGGTGACGAATGACATCGAGAAGGAACTGGCCGTGGTTCTTGTAGGCGAGGTAAAGGGTCTGGGGTAGACTGCTGGCGCTGTCGTCAATGGCGGGCTGGGCGATGTCAAGGGCGTGAGCGAAGGCGAGGTGGGCGCCGGGGTCGGGGCCATCGGGGGCCTGTCCCTCGGCGCGATCGAACTCGGACTGGGCCTCGGGAAGGCGGAATATGTCGGACTCGAAGAGGTGCTCGTAGGCGGCAGCGGCTTCCTGGTGGTGGTCGGGCCCTTGGGCATGGAGCTTCAGGGCGGCCTGGAAGCGCTTGAGGGCCTCGTCGATCTGGAGCTCGCGAGAGGTGTCGATCTCCTCGTCGGGGTTCTCCTCGGGCTCGAGGTTGATGGCGGCGAAGGCAGGCTGCATGCACTGTCAGTTGTGATATCTCGGGAATTCGTGAGGGCGACTTGCCATGATGTCGAAGCTTCAATGTCGAGTACTAAATATTCAGCTTTCTATCCGTCACAATGCGTAACAGGCTAGGCGGTCGCATGTTGACATGTGACTCTGCGTTGCGAATATATTCTCACGTCGCTTGTCGAACACGAAGCGGGCTCATTCCAAGTGAATATCACGTTGGCTGGCGGGATGGGTGGCAAGTTATGTGACAAGCCGACTTGGCTGCGCAGGCCGGCGATGTAAGTCGAGTGTTTGAATGGAAGTATGTACAAGTGGGAGGCGCGTTGCTGGATCGCGAACAGGTGCATCTTACATAAATGATAAGGTACCTCAGGGCTGTAATCTAAGGCTTAAGAAGGTACTTAGGTACCTGTCCTTGACGTAGGGCAATCTAGCTCAAGCCAGGCACCTACCTTAGCCTAGTAGCCCTCAGCAGCTGCAGACCCGGTCAGTACCAACCTAGCCCCGGTCGCAAGGATGCTGGTGGCCGCTGGGGGCAGGATTGTGGGGACCTTGCGTAAGGCCGAGAGGCTCCAAGCTGCGCGTTACCTGCGCATCAACCAGGCCAGCCAGGCACGTCAGGTACCTGACCGCTTGCTGCACCTGCACCTACTCACTCAGGTTACGTGGTTAGTGGAAATCGGCATCGTGGCTCCTGGGATCTTCGAAACACCAGCGCCTCCAAAGGTCGTCTAGCTGCAGCATCCGAGCATCCACGCATCCACGGTACGCTACATGTGTCTACTGTGGTACCTCTAATACTTACAGCCTCAACTTTCGACCAAGAAGGGTCTATTTCCTGACACCGTGTCCAACCATTGTCCAGTCCAGAGTCGCATTTACACACACACGCACTCTCTGGCAGCGCACGCCGTCCCTGCCTCGCCGAACTGAGTGAGCCCTGGGGCTTGGCTGGAAAGGAGAGCTCTACTCTTCTACTCGTCGTCGCCATCCTTGTTTTGGTTTTGGTGGTTCTCCAAATATCATCACAGGACAGGTACCACCACAAACACACCACAATGCCGGCGCCAGCTGTGCCCGAGTAAGCCCGGCCCCTCGACGCGCATCCCGCATCCCACTCCTGCTAACCAGCTGCGTAGGATCTCCGAGGAGGTCCTTCACGAGTCAATTGACGCCCGTACCGAGACACTCGCATCCCTCCGCGAGCTCGGCCCCCCGGACCTCGTCCACCTGCTCAAGCAGAACCTCCGAAACACAGTCAAACAGGTATGCTATGGCCCATGGCCCATGGTCGCCGCCGTGTGCTTGCTTCTCTGACGCGCCGCTCTGCTCTGCTCTGCTCTAGAACGGCGTCTACCACCATGTCACCGGCGTCGACGCCTCCTCCTCGGCCAGTCTCGCCGCCTACATCAACACATTGACCTACAAGGAGCACGGCCAACAAGCCACCCACAAGATCGTCGAGGGCGTCTACTGCTGCTACAATGCCTTCTCCCGCCTCGACATGCGTGTCCACGTCACCATCCCCGGCACCGTCGAGGCCTTCTGCGTCGACGAGAGGGGCGAGAAGCGCAAGGCCACCGACGAGCTGTGGCTTGAGACCTACCTCTGTAGCGTCCTGCGCGCCTACTCGTACGCCGATAACGGCAGCGGCGATACCATACGCAAGATTATGGGTGTGCGTCGCTTCAACCCCGTCACCAACACCGAGACCGAGCACCGCTTCCTCAGCGCCGCCGAGACTCTCTTCTTCCGAGGTTCGTTACGACTGGCCATGTCACACCTAAACCTCTGCATTGCTGATCCATCCTGCTACAGGCTGGCAATTGGGCTCCGATAGCGTCGTGCAAGTACCCAACAATGTATCGAATCACCTCACCGCTGGGCTGTTGAAGTACTTCCACACCACCGGCCGCTTTACCTCCGCCAGGAACCTCTTCGAGAAGCTCCGATCGCAGAACGTCGAGGTATCCTCGCTGCTCGCCAAGGTCCTTTTCATGGGGAACGAAGAGGTCCAGGGTGTTCGCGCCCTGCATTCCGCCCTGAAGGAATCCCCTATGGACTACGTCATGCTAGACGCACAGGCCGAGTTTCTCATAAAAAAAGCCATGACCTCGGAGGATCCGGCTCTGAAAGAGGAGAGATTGAAGATGGCGCTAGGTTGCGCCGATCGGAGCACCGTCGCCGCTCCCAGTGAGTTCGGAACCTGGGCTCGACTCGCCCAAGTCTACGTTGCCCTGGAGGATTGGGAGAATGCCCTGACCATCCTCAACTCCTGCCCAATGTTCACATATCAAGACAAGGACGCGCCTTTAATGCCGGAACCAAAGGAGGTTAATCTTCCGATACTACCCGAAACTCGTCTGGACGAGATTGACAGCGAACCGGAGTCTAGATTCTCAGAGCAGGTAGATCCCAGCTTGTTAAACCTACGAGCGGCAAGTTACCGAGGTACTTTCAAGCTGGCATACAACATCCTCACCGAGATGACAGCCAAGATTGGCTGGGACCAGTTGCTGAAGATGCGTAGCTCGGTCTTCGTAATGGAGGATGAGTACCGGACCGACAAGCACGACGATGCACCGCCCGCTAATCGCAACCCTAGTACGGATGGGCTTCGCGGTTCTCCGGAGCACTCTACAAATGGGGGCGATGCAACAGAAGACGAGGATGAAAAGGAGACAGAGGAAGTCGATACTAGGTCGACCCTAGCTCCCCTCAATGGGGGTCAGACGGTTGAGAAGCCAACGCATACCATCGACCCCGGCGAGGTAAAAGCCGACGGAGATACCGTAAGACAGATTCTCTCTCTCTTTCATTCCCCCAAAATATGCTAACATTGCTATAGACGGCAACTACCGACGAGCATCTGTCTCGGTTGAATAACAAGCGTTTATGCGAACGATGGCTAGACAGTCTGTTTATGGTTCTCTACGAGGATCTCCGCGTCTACACAATCTGGAGAACGCAGATGGCACAGTACCGGGCGCAATCGATGCAGTACAAGAAGTCGGCCGAAGAATGGGAGATCCTGGGTGCGTTGGCGGAACGTTTGCAGCACCACGACGAGGCAGCCGAGGCATACAGGGCCTGTCTCGCCGCGCGATTCAGCCCCAAGGCGCTCTCGGGCATTCTGCGCGTGTTCCAGAAGCAGAAGAACACGCGGGACACGGTGGCGGCCGTCATCCGGCTCGTGACGTGGCAGTACCGATGGTACTCGGAGTTCTCGCCCGAGCTGCTTCATACGATCCGCGTCCTTATTGAAGAAGAAGGCGCGGTGAAAGTGCGATCTATCATCCAGGCGACGAGTCTACCTCAGAATGTTCTCGATTTGACACATCACTATGCTGCACTATGTGCGACTTTCCGAAGCAGTGGGACGGATGGTTAGGATTCCACGCACCGTCGTCTCGTCATGGGGAATGGACTAAAAATACGCCGCAGAACATGGTGGGACTACATTTATATGTATTGAATCATATATATGATCATAACTCGAATATCAACTTACCACACGGGGAATTGAGGGGACTATTAGATACCTGCGGAGCGTGCCCACGGCACTTTAGCCGTACTTTGAATTTCGAATAACCTCTGAACAAACCAGCGTCACCTGCAGCAGCTTTATTAATCGTAGTAGTAGTTGCCAACCAGCCTGGATGTTGATACCCCCTTGTGGGTACCCCTATGTACAAGTGTTAGCTCACAGCAACGATTTTGGAATCGAATGACGAGTGGCGTATATCATTATAATACATTGTCAATTTGCGGAGATTTCATGCCTACTTTGACCTGGCATGCCTTGGAAGTACGTAACGAGCGAACACATGACATGCTTCAACAATTATTTTACTCTAAGCTCGGTTTTCATGTCTACTGCCACCAAGCTTGAAAATAAGCATTGAAAGTTCTCTAGCTTTGCTTTTGGGGATGGTCGTAGAAAAATGACATTAACAGATGTCGACACACGCAGGACGCAAGGGGTTCGTAAGGGTGCAAAGTCATTTATTTGCCATGTGCCGAGTATTCAATATTCAGTGTCTCTTTAGGTTCTAGGGCTGAACACAAACCCTTACCCAATCTCTACGTCGTGTGTGTAGTCTCGAGACTTGTACATATATATGTGATACAAATCCAAAAGATACCCCCCATGGACATCAAGACACTCTTCCCGCAAACGCCAGCACTGCCAGAAAGGTCATTTGTCGAAGAATATTTGTGTTTAAACCTGACAGACATAAGGCCAACTCAGCTATTCACCAATTCATCTATCCACCTATCCCTGCCACTTAACCCTCTTATCCCGAAAGATGCTCACCATGCCCATCGGCAGCAAGCCCGGCTCGACGATATTCAAGCCGCCGAAGCGCCGGATGGCCTCGGGCCCGTACAGCTGCGCCACCCAGCGCCAGTACGGCTCCATGGCCCCCCAGCCCTGCCTGATATTGCTCGCCCCATTCTCCAGCCCCGCAAGCGCCGCGCTCAGCTCCGTGCTCGCCTGCCCGATACCTCCGGCGCCGCCCTCGGGGACTTCCAATAACTTATCAAACACGCTCGCGAGGTTGTTGGCGAAATCATACCGCAGGTCCTCGCGGTACCGCGCGTACTCGTCGAAGCCCATGAACGTCTCGCGCTCGCGCGCGTTCTCGGGCTCCCAGTTCACGGCCTTGAAGTGCGCTGTCGGGTTCCCGCGTTCGAAAGCCAGTTTCTTCCGCGCGTAGGCGTCGCGCTCGGCTTCGGCGAAGGTCTCGAGGAGTTTTCCTGGGTCGGCGACTACGGCTTCGCGGATCGGCAGGGTAGCGATGAAGGGGCTGCGCAGATCTAATCCGCCCAGCTCGATGGGGAAGAAGAGGTACGCGTCCGGGATCTCGGAGACGCCGAAGCGCGCGCGCAGCAGGTGCTTGAGGTAGGCCACGACGCCGGTGATGGGTTCCGACGGCGCCGCCTCGCCCGCGAGCAAAGGGGAGGGCGACGAGAAGACCTCGCGCTGGATGCGCTGGTGCGTGGCGAGGATCTCGTCGACGTGCGCGCGCCCGAAGCAGTTGGCCGGCTGGCCGAAGTTGGACGTGAAGAAGGTTGCGGCGAACGTGTTCCACGCCTGGATGAAGGCGATGACGCTCTTGCGCTTGTCCGCCAGCTGCCGCCGCAGGTCCACGATGTGCTTGTCCACCATCTTCTGGTCGATCTCGAATTTGCCTGTATGCGTCGAGAGACGCAGGAACCCCCAGCGGATGTCGCCGACGGGCAACGACTCGTCGATGTCGGCCAGCGCGGGGTCGCGCGCGATGCGCACCGTGCCTGATTTGCCGAAGTCGATGTACGTCCGCGTCGCGTTGGAGAAGTCCGACACGGCTTTCCAGGCCGTCTTGGCTACTTCGTGGTCGCGCGACCAGAACCAGAAGTCCTCGGACATGCGGTGCAGGTCGTGGCCGCCCGTCGCCTGGTTGACGGCGAAGTCGAGGCAGAACAAGATGGACTCGCCGAAGATCTTGCTGAGGGCGTGGGAGGCCGGGGTGCCGCGGCGGCGGATGCGAGGCTTCGCCTCGGGGCCGTCTTCGAAGAACTTGAGCGGCGCGCTGAGGAACTTGTTGAAGAAGGCGATCCACATCTCCGAGACGCCGAGAAGCGCCATCACATTCAAGATGGTCTCGTGGGGCAGGAGCGAGTTCCAGCTTTCGAAAGCCGAGTGGAACGCAGTGATGTCGCCGTGCAGACTCTTGTTGAGGGCGATCTCGGCAGACAACAGCCGGATCAGACGCTGTTTGTCTTCCATCGGTCGACGGTCCTCCACGTCGTCATCATCATCATCGTCGAAGTCAGGGCTCGTAGGACTATAATCTATGTATGAAGGACTAGAAGCACCATAAGCAGAAACCGCCCCCATAAATCTAGCAGATCGACTGCCACCTGGGGCGCCAACACTCTTCTTCTTCTTCTTACTTACTCGCTGCTGCGCTATCATATGCGGAGCAGCCTGCTGTATGGGTACCTGCGGCTGGGCAGAGTAATTGGCCTCTTCCTCGCCTTCCTGCGAGCTTTGCTTTTCCCTTTCGTGGCCCATCAGGCCAGCCATGAAGTAGTGTTTGCGAAGGATCTGACCCCTCGTGATCTGGACAGAGGGCTTGATGCGCACCGAATCAGTGCCGAGGTAGTACTCGCGCCGCTTGTGATCGAGGTGGGGGATCTTCGTTCTGGATGACTTCCAGGCCCCATCATAAGAGCGGAACGTTTTGAAGGCATAGTTCAGGAAGACGGACCACTTCACGCCAATGTAGTGCAGGAAGATGGCTTGGAGGACGTCCTCTTGCATCGTCACGTTGTAGATTCCCGTGATCTTGCGCTGCTGCTCCACGGCCACGCTCTCGCCCCACGACCAGGTGGAAAGGGACGCGAGCCTCATGTTGAGCACGTCGGCGACTTCGGCGAGGATTGTCGGGCTGCTGAGGAAATCTCGCAACACCTCGCGTCTCTCGTCCGCGAGGAGGTCTGATGCGAGAAGACCTTCGATGACCCAGGTCAACGTCACGCTGTCGAATTGCCCCGGCGCAGCGAGTCTGTTCTCAAATCTGCTGAGCTCCGCGCGCAGCTCCAGAAAAGCTTTCGCGTGGGCGGGTTTGGGGCCTTCTTTCAGTCCGAATAGCTGAAGGAGGTACGCCTTGAGCGCCTTGTCATCCACGCCGGCGGGCTCGAAGACGACTTTCTCCCATCCCTGGCGAGCTTCTTTCTTCATCGTGTCACCGACATCCTCGAACCCCTCATTCATCTCGACATCCTCTCCAGCCGCTGCGGTTGCTTTCTCTGTTGACAGCCACTCGGTAACGAGTTGCGCGTAAAGCGATGCATACTCGAGCTTGGACGATTGCTTGTCGAGGTGGCGCAGGAGAGATTCTTCCCATGACTGCATCATCTTGGGAGTGATGGATGGGTCGTACTTGGACTGGGCCATGAAGCGTTGCAGATTTTTCAGCTCGAGCAGTAAATCAGGGTTCTTCGATGGACCCGAAAGGTCCTGGCCGGTCTTGGTCGTCTTGATACCATAGCTCTCTCTCACGCCTTGGCTCAATAACTCGAGCCGTTTCAAAGGCTCTGTCTCATCCTTTAATCGAGAAAGGAGAGTTGATCTAGTGGTCTCGAATGCGGAGCGCCGTTTGGACAGCTCCTGGAGCTTTGTGTTTGTGATCTCTTGTAATGTCTCCGAGAAGACGCTGCCTCGGTTGCCCGACATCTTCGCTGGATTGAGTCCACTGCCAAGACTAATTGAATGTAATATCAGAACCGTAAAGGTGAGCAAGCGGAGTAGTACGATATAATAGAGTGCTGAGGTGAGAAGATAGCGAGTCTCGGATCGAGTGGTTGGCAGGTTAAGCGTCTTTTATAGTAAATAGGCCAAGGACAAGGCAGACAGACTACCTACCTGGACATGGTTGCCTACTCCAAGTTCGCCTCAATTCCTGGCCCCACAATCTGTAAGCTCAACGACAGTTATTTCAACAACTAATTAAGTCCTCACCTAACAACTACGGACTTGCGTGGTTAACGCTAATTGTTGTCCGGTGAAGTTGTAGGATCTGATGCTAAATGTATCAATTAGATTTTTGTAGCAAAGGACACTCAAAACACACCTTGCTCTTAACTGCCTGCCTAACTGTCTTGGTCGCATGTTATACTGCTCTGACTTGGCGAGGAGCACGCGAAATGAGTCAGCCATTGCTTGCATGACATGACTGCTCAAGATCGATGCGCCATAGGGCAATTCTCATCATGAGTCTGCTTGTGAAAAAACTTACATATTACAACACCGACGGTTATCTACCTAATGGTTTTTTTTTTTTTGTAAATGTCCTTTAATCATTCACGAGCTGACATAAGTCACATAACAGGAGCATCAGCAAGATTAACCTAGAAAGTTGCCAATGGTTATAAGCACTCTTCCCCAGATGCATCAATTGATTAATGATTTGAGAGATCAATCCGATTATGGCACAAGCCCGGAATCTGTGTGGCAAAAGGAGGATGCAATTATCTCGCGACCGGATGGATTAAGACTTTCAGACTATACACCTTTACGTGACGCCATTTGCCCAAGTCCCGTATAAACAACAAAATTAGAGAAAATGAACTCCTTTGGCCGATGCCCACAATGTGGAAAATGAGAAGAGGGGTATTGTCCTGACACCAATGCTGAATAGCAGTACAAAAGAGGCATCGATTGATGCAAAGTCGCCCCGAGTGTCACTTGATTGGGGGCAGAGAACAGGAAGCTGTCCTGTAGTGCGCATAAACTGTCATGGGGGTTTTTGCGTCGCCGCGTGGGCCTACACCATCATCGCATGTCCATTTGGCGGCGGAACGACGAAGTGATGCCTCGTTACATCACGATCGGTGCGTACAACACCATGCACAAGTAGGGTTATCACACATTCCAATCCTCCCATGATACGAGTGTCGGCGACCAAGCTGAGTCGCGTTTGAGGATGTGCGATCGGTAGGTCGCGAGACGGCCGCTGCCAAATGGCGCTACCGGTTGAAGACGAGCGCGTTCACGACATGGTCTTTATGCCAGCCCTGACTCTGTAAAGACATGTTCTCCTTCAGGATCTTGCCCATGTACGCAATGCGCACATGTCTCGTTGATGGTAACTGGACACATTGGTCAGAACACGCGTTTAGTTCATTGCACGATTGGCTTACTCCAGATTCTTCTGCGATCTTTCTTGATAGACTTCTCACGGTTTCGTCGGCGTCTATGCTGATGACCACATCGGGGTAATTCTCGCTTAAGCGGGCACGGACCTTGACCAAATTCTTAATATCGACCACAGCTTTGCCCTTTTCTTCCCTTCGCCGCAGAGCCTCGTCTTCGTCAACTTCTTCGGCAGTGTCCTCGCCCGTGAGGTCGTCATCTGCCTTGTCATCCTTGACAACGCTCTCTGGGCGGATTCGGCTGTCCTCAGCTACATTGGTGGGGTCGCAGACGATCCATTCGGGAAGAGAGTAGTAGTTGCCCAGTGAGTCGTAGACACCGTTGGATAAGTCACCGGTCGGTAGTGTAACTTCGGCAGCCTTCAAGATCCCCTGCGCTGTGGCAAGACCCGCCGACCCATCGTTGTCCATCGAATCGACACCCACAGCCTGTCTGATATCAGACTCCCACAAGGCTTCCAAGGCGGCGCGGATCACCTGCCAAACCTCGGGACGGCCGGTAACCCTGGTATCGAAGAACTCGGCGCGCTGCAGATCAAGATCGGGGCGTGTCCAGGCGCGGTCCTTGGAGGTCCACTCGTGGCGTCGCAATGGCTTGTCGATATGTTGTGACAGCGGCTGACGGGAACGCCGATTGTGGGCGACAGCGAGCTGGGCATTCGGGTCGTCGCCGGTTGATGAGGCTCTTCGGTGGTTGTTAGAGGCTCCCGCGGACGGCGACGAAGCGCTGGTCGGGCGGGGCGCATCGGAGCCCGATGGGCGGGAGAAGCAGCAGCCCTACGAGGATGACCAGTCAGCAAAGGCAGGGGGGAACAATAGGAAAGCAGAGGTACAGGTACATACCATGGCACCGGCAGGGCGCAATCGAAGCCGGAGGGATAGTGAGAAGAGAGTCGGGGACTTAGATGCCTGTGGAAAGGGGGTGTTGCTCGGGGGTCCAGCGCATTGTTCCGGTCGTGTACGCCGACGCCGGTGGTGATCAGTCTGTCTGGCCCGATGCGGTTTTTGCGAAAAAGGTCCGAATACTTTGAAGCGTCCGGACGGAAGATAGATCAATATACTACTAGTAATACTAATAGTTGATTAGTTGCGCACCAAGGTGACGACCGTCTCTCAACGCAATTACGTGCGGGTGCGGGACTGGGCAACGACAGGGACAGGGTGCATGTATGAACATGAAAGATGGATGATGTGGATGATGGGTGGATGACCGGGTGCGGGTGCGCGCAGAGGGAAGGGAAGGTGAAGAGTATGAGTTGCAAAAGAGAGCTGAACCTGGAACCTAGACCTGGACCCGGACCTGGACCTGGCTCGCCTGAGAGCTGGGGTGAGGCTGGATCTGCGAACCCGTGGCTGCCGGCACTAACACAGGATCAGTATGGTACCGATCGATACGTACTGCGCCTTGCTTGGTTGCTGCTTTGACGCGTTGGAGTTGGAGTTGAAATGTATTGGCCAATTCTCCCACTATTTGGATATATACCTAGATACCAACTATGCGCCCTATAAGGTTTGCCAATTACTTACCTAGGCCATACAGGTGCAGAAACAAGCGTCAGGCGAGCAGGCGAGGCAGGTAGGTGCATATTAACTCCGTCTACCGGCTTAGTGGGCATTGGGCAACTAAACTAACTCTAAGTGCATGTAGCTCTCACTAAGCCCGTTTCGCCCATGGTAATGCGTGGCATGCGGCAGAGCGGAGCGCAGCGAGTTGCTAGTGGTGTGCGCAGGGGCCCCACAGTCCCGCTCCCATGCGCATCCGTTTATCTAATCTCGTATTGCTGAGCGTAATGACGTAGTACAGAGATACTTACGGAACGGGGGCAGCGCAGGCATGGGCTGCATGGCACGCGTAGGATAAAACCTCTAGTTCCAAGTTGTAAAATGGCGATAGGGGCTAGGGGCTAGATGTTGGTACATGATCGTGTCTATCTGATACCTGCTAATTGAGGTAAAGAAAAGAAGATGGGGAATAACCAGGTTTAGATAGATGACAATAACAGTTCACTGTGCAGGGGAATGCGGACACCTGCAGAAATATGGATATTAAGGCATGAAAGTTGGTATGAGATAAGATGGCTTCTCTTTGCTTGTCAGAATTGTGCCTAATCAACACATAAGACTCAACTCACTTCGAGATGTGAGGTAGCAAGCCCAGATGAGGTGGAGCAGTATGTGTTGTTCACCTTATGTAGTAGGTGTGCACGGAACTGCTGTGTTCTACGTCAAAAGTGGTGATGATTACTTGTGCAATAAACCAATCAGTACGATGTACCTAGGTAATCAATTATACCAGCAATGTATTGTTAGAGCTTTTATTCTCAGCCAAATCCGTCTAGCGCTCATGATTTCGAGAGTCCAGATCGTTGTCGTTGAGTGCGCAGATATCATGTCCCCAACGGCTATGCAAATCGGCCTTGGTCATAACCAGGAACACACTGCGATATCTCGTTCGCTGGCACGCCAAAACTAATAGAAAATTTGTGTGGCAAGATGGGACTTGTTTCAGCGATTGCCTGCAATGTACTTACTGCCTTTCTCGATATCTCCACAGCCGAGGCAGAGTCATCTCTTTTGGTCCGACATAGACGCGCGATCGATATTGATTTGGTGGTCTGGCAGTCATTTTTTTCTATCACCAGAGATAGCCTCGACATTTCTTGCTTCCACATAGACAGCGTGTCATGTCTTTTTGCTTCTCTGGATCGAGCGCGTCCATGTCCGAGTCATCCACGCCGTCCACATAATCGAAAGTGAGTTCCTCTCCGCGCGGAATGTCTCTGATGGCGAAAAATGCCAAGTCGTGGATGTGCTTATCCGCGTGGTCGCCGACACGCGCAAAGATGCGCAAGCTGGGATCGCATGAGTGGTTGATGAAACGCGTTGGTCCCGATACGAACTCGCCATCAACCTCGAGCGGAGGGCCCCGGAGGCGGTCGTCGAACGAATCCGGCTCCGAAAACTTATCGAGCGCGAAGAGATACACATCCTTTCTCTGCGCGACGTGTGACTGGGCCCGCCTACGGTTTGCCTCTTGCCCCGTGATGATCTCGCCCATGTACTTGTCCACAAAAGTGCCCTTCTTGAGATCCACCGTGCTCCGGACGCCCCAGCCTCGGTTGGCAGTTCGAAAGATCTGCAGCGGCACCTTGCGTCCTCGCTCTACCACGCGGTTGGGGCAGTCGGGACTGCAGACACAGCTCGCGTGGCACTCGTAGATAGGGTTGCGCGATGCCAGAACCTTGGAGCGCAGACGGCCGGCGCGTGCACCGAAGGAATGATAGGCGTACTTCTTGTGGCGGGTGAGGTTGTCCATGTAATCCAGCTTCCCCTCCTCGCTGATGACGCTGCCCTCTTCGTCCGAGCTCTCGTCGGTCATGTCCTGAAGGCAGCTGCAGCTGCTGTATAGGCAGTCCACATCCTCGTCACACTCGCACCCCGTCAGAAACTCATTCCTAGTAGGTTCGATGTCCTGTGCGCGGGTTGAGTCGTCCATGAAGCGGAAATTGGGTTGTATCATGGTGTCATCTTCGTTGTTTACAATGGTGATGGGGTACCGTGAGTGCGTCTCAAAGGTACGGATCTGGCACCAGTGGCATTGTCCCTTCTCGGCCTCGAGCCCCTGCGCGTAGGCGGTGGTGAGTGAGTCGTCGTGTGTATGAGGAATGTGATGAATGTGATGATAGAGATAGGGCCCAGATGCCCAAGATCGAATAAACCTACCTCTTCACTCTCTTCACTGTGATGGAAGAAATGACGTCGCATAGCTTGCTCCATCATTGCTGGCTCGCGGGGATGCCCTTGGGCGAGAGATGCGGCTGGGACTATTCGTGAGTTGGAGGTTGTCACGACTCACTGGAGGCCTGGGTGGTTTGATGCTGCGCGCGCGGTCAAACGGCGCATGTCCATTGTCCAGTTCCTCCTACTCATATAATAATCGGGAATACCTACGGACCTGAAGCTAGGTTAGGTATGTGTGGAGATAATCAGTAAAGCAAGATGCGCATTCATTAGGTGCCCAGGTGAGATGAAGTAAAGTATTGGTATGAGAATGTGTGTAAGTAGAGACGCGACCAAAGCGCGCTTCAGAAGTTCAGCTTTCCAGTTACGTCCCACCATTCGCAGTCCTCCAGGTGGGCTGTATGGAACCTAACAAATGTAGGTACCTAGGTACCTCTGAGTGTCTGACTTGGAGACAGCCCACTTGCCTAAACAGGCAGGCAGGCCCCATGTAAGTACATGTAAGCAATGCAGGTACCTGGCGTGCCTGGACACTCCTCGGTATTGTACACTCACTTCTTGTTCCTGTAACTAAATCAATTTTTCATGGATTCATGTTACTATTTGAGCCTCATTGTGAAGCATGTCGTTGTCATCGAGCTTGGGTTCCGTTTGCGTCAAAGACCTGTTTTGTGCCAGCAACGCCGGTAATGTGCATTGTGCTCCAATGTTTACTTACTCACAAAGACATAATTACACCTGACTTTAAAGTTTATGGTGACCATCCGCCCGTAGTAAACAGTCAAGATATCGACTGTTTTGACTGATAATCAAGTTTACAATTCAGGTTTATTCGTAATCGTCTATCACAGATAAACGCGCCCCTCATGGTTGTAGAGAAAATCATACCCCCGAGGCCAGGCCAGCCTCTGTCGCCCTGGGCCCAACGCCACGGCTTCACCACCAACTCCAACGATGCCGCTTTCCATAGAGGGCCACTTCGACACTCGGGCACGGGAACCGACCGTAAGTCATTTCTCCAAGCTAGGGCTACCATCACCTCCTCAAACAGCCAGTACTGGAATCACCATGGCATAATTAGCAGCCCATCTTGGCGCGGTTGAGCATCGTTTACTGACTGATGATACAGAGTGAGCATCCTTGTCCCTTTCCATGCACCGGTGACATTGCGTTGGCGAGTCATATCGTCCGCTTGGACATCACACTGTTGAATGGACCATTCCGTTAGCTCTCACTTGCGCCAAGTGTGGACGCACCCAAGTAGATGTGATAGTACTGACTACTGACTGGTGTTTATGGCAGTCCGACCGTACATCCAATATTCTACTCCGACGAGCCTAACATACGGGGCTTGAAATTTTTCGCTCACCCCAATGATGTGGATAGAACATTCTGGTCTGACCAGATAACCACAACTGATGGTTATGAACCATGGCAACTTGGCGTCGCGATCAATTCTCTGATATCTGCGGATGGGAAGGAGATCCCAGGAGGTCATCAGAAGGCTTACCCGTCGGCTTATGATGGCGATCCAGCTACCCATCCTGGATGGGAAAGAAAACGCCTTTATGATAGCAACCTCGCCAAGGTGAACGAAGCGAATTGGTTGCCTTTCCTTAGCAAGGACAAGTGGCTAGACTGGCACTCTGGTACGCCAATACTTCAGAATGGAACTTGGAGCGTTGACAACCCTCGAGTCTGGCACGAGCTGTCTTTTATACTCGAAATGGTGAATAAAGTCTTCCGTGCACTCATTAACGATAACCACGACTTGTAGGTACGATGAATTTGCGCAAACATATAAATACCATGTTAACTTGAGTAATTAGTTTGAAAACCATTCTGTTTGGTATTCTTGGCACTTGGCAAGATATTGGGATGGGTGAGTCTATCTATGCTTAACATTCTCATGTCCTCGGTAACTTCCAGCATATTGAGTGTCTATCTGGCGTTGCCCTCGGACCAACTTGAACTCCCCTTACTCGTTGTCTGCAGCCTTCTCAAATACACTTCACTGACTGCGAAACCATAGAGCTTTCACTCAACTTTCCGATAGCGCCACCGGACCCTGATGCTTTGGTTCTTGTATCGTACAATGAATGTGAGAAATACAGGCATAGCTGTACTCCTGCCATCTTGACGCATATGAACAAGATTTTGAGTTACGCACCGGGTGATCTTCAAGCGGAGCTTGAAGCAATATTGCAATTTCAGCGATGGGCTATTTTGTAAGTTTTTGTTGTGACTACTCCGCGGTTGTCCTCACAATATATGCTACCAAAACCAACACATGCCCCTGTCTGCTTATAGATGTCCCATTACACGAGTATAGCGACTTTTTTGGTAGTTATGCTCGGCACTGCTGACCTCAGCTCGATGCTCACAGGGATTACGAATGCGCCTTTGCTATGACCCATCCAGGTCATGGGAATCTGATTACTATCAACGCGGCCGTTCTAGGCCGATTGGTGAAAAACGACGTCACCCTGAGTGAGCGCTGCATCTTACAATGGAGGCTGATAACAACTGTAGGCACACCGATGCTATTTTGTGCATCATTTGACTCGGAAGATAACTAACAGCAATCGTAGATCATGCACGAGCTGGGTTAGTGTTGTGCGACTATATTACTCATTTACCATTTCCCCACACCTCGCGATATCACATAATGAATCACCCTTAGGACTAGAGCGAAGCATTCCTGGTCGGCCTATCACTCTCTAGCGCTCATTTCTGACTTCCGTTGTGATACAGGGCACGCAATTATGAACTGGAGACAAGCGAAAATGAGAGGCCTAACTGGATATTGGCCTGAGCCTGCAAGTCTCCTGTCTGGATTTTGATTTTGGCCCTATAGATAGGCATTATGGCTAATTCGTAGGTCTTGACTTGTACAGTTTGTAGATTTTGGTGGTGCTACTGAGATGGGCCACGCTGTTGAGATGGGTGTTTGGGGCTACGTAACTAACATCCTTCGTGAGTAATAAGGTCTATTAACTTATATATCAGCTCTGAGTTATATCTCGTTGATACCCTATCTTCCACGGATACTATAATTTGTTATCAATATTGGAACACGTCAAGGGCGTGTCCTCGAGCCTTGAACGTTGTTGAAAAGTTTCCTTCTCTAACATCGGTAATTATAGAAAGAATGGGTCCCGAGGGTTTCCCTCAGGGGGTTCTCTGCTCGAATTGGCCTGTTGCGGACTACCACAGGGGTCACACCGCGAGCGGCAATTTCAACAGGAATCACCCCGATTTTGCCAATGGGGGCATGGTTTACCAAGAACTAAAACCTGTACAATATCTTGCGAGGTTCCTGTCGGAATCATTCTGGAGCGACCCAGCCATACCTCGGAAAAGCGACAATGGTTTCCATAACACCTGTCTATTCACGAGTATATCCGCTGCGGACTCCTCCAAACCTTTTTATAAATTTATCAATGACTTAGAGGTGAACCCATATTTGGATCGGAGCAGGCTGGCGGCCTGGGAAAAGCAACTGATTCAGGATTGGGAGCAGAGTGAGGAATGTAAGTCTTCCGGATGATCTCCTGTCCCAGCCTGAATATTACTGCCTGACTCATGACTGCTAACCTCTACTACTGTATGTAGTGTGGGCGTATTTGCGTGGACAATGGTGGCATGATTTGCACGATGTAGTAAGTGTCACTTTGCAACCATTCACGCAGCCGAGGTGGTGTTTGTAGAAGGTGGGCAAAGCTCACTTTTCTCGAACATCATCTCCATAGCTCTCTGGCGAGTCTGCGGGGATAGTACAGGATAGACTTCGTGCAGATTCTCGATAACCCAGTTTCATGAAGATCGTATCCGCTAACAATGACTAATTGATTGGCGTAGTGGGCACAAACAGCGGTCAGTTGACTTTACCAAGTTCCTTTCATGTACGGCTACTTCTATCATATTGCTAACAACTACTACTGGATAAAGTGGGGGTCACCGTTTCTACGTTGGGACTTGACAGCTTTCCGTGAATCTCACCGTACCCGAAACCTTGAACAATGCCGTCGAACTGCGGACGACCTGCTTCATATGATACCTCGTGCGTTTTATGACAACGCCTACGCCTCTCATTATTCCTACGCTTTAGCCGTTAGTAATATTGAGTGGATATATCAGTTAGTACCACCACTTCCAATTCTTTTGCTTTTTTCTTTTCTTTTCGACTTAGCTCCTAGCTATACGTTGGTAAAATGGCACCATGGAAACGCATTCGCGTAACATCTTCGAATATCAATAGATGGTGTATGCTAACTCTTGACTTCAATGGTAGTGTCGTTGGTAAGCAACCATATCATGAGTTGAGACATTTTTTTCCAGAATGCTATATTCACCATGCGCCTAATTATAGGACTACTCATGCTAGCGTCTATCCCAAGTAAGCCTTTCTACTAGTGTTCCCTTTTCACCTTTGGTGGATGAGATGGTCACAGCTCGCTCCTCCCTAATCGCATATCGCTGAACCCAGTGTCATTATAGTTCAACGCCCAGGGGAAATGCTCCCACTCAAAGAAAGCAAATTGGGACCATTCAAGTTGACGCCCAGTAAAGAGGGTCTCAAGCAAGCAGTGCAGCCCATAGAACTGGGAATATCCCTAAAACAGTCAGGGGGAGTGGCAGCCTCTCCGAATGAGTTTTACAATCCCCTCCAACCGGCAAGGATACGGTTCGACCACTTCCATTATCTCGACCAGGTCCGCACCGTTTTATGGCACTTGGCCTGTTTACAAAAGGCTGTGTCATCGTCCTGGCTCATGGAGATCTTACGAGTAGAAAAGAATTTGCGGTTTGAACATGAGCGACGTTACATGGCAGGAACTCCGATCGATCAAAGGCTCCAGGCCTGGTCTGACATGTGGGATTTTAATGTACCGGAATATGCGCCACAAGCTATGTCTCGCTGGGTGGTGGATCGATGGGTCACAGTAGTAGTATAGCCGGAAGGAAAGGCAAATGGCATTAGAGCGGTTAGGATGAGAAATAGGAGCGGCTTCTTGGTTGTAACACGAAATATTATTTAAAGGTAGATTTTACAATGCAATTATGCCCTAGCATTCTTCACGAGATGAGAGTAATTAATCACCTTCTTGTTGGATTTTCGATTCGTTTTTCATATATGAACATGACCTTGTTCTTTACTCAACACGCCCACTTCTGCCAGCGCCTTTGAAGATACTATTATGCTGCTTTGGAGGCAGCGTGTGCTGACTACGGGCTGATCTTGGAATGGAGGATAATTATGATTTGCCTCTACTGTTTGATCAACTACGCGAACGTAGACACATACAATATTGCAGCACTTAACTTGGGACATTGGCTGCCAAGTAATATGATAAAAGAGCATGAGATTTGAAGTTCCCCTATAATTAGCAAGTCCATTGTTCCAGGTAGAAAAGTATCTGCACGATTATAGGTATAAGCGCGCCGAACCCAAGTATGTTATCGTGCTGGTACTGCGAAGCTCTAGGGGTTACGTCAATGGAACGCATTTCTCGTAGAGTCTCGTAGAGAAAACGCGTACGACTTTCTATAATTCGATGTTTCAGATTCAATCATGAATATGTCGAAAGTTCACGGCCTTCATCGAAAGCTCTCTTCTTATAATTGTTGTTATTATCTAAATTCTTGGGAATCGTTCATTCATATGCTTATCATTATACCACGCTCCAGAAAATTGCCCACAATGGGTCCAGCACATTCCAGACGTAGGGCATGCCCCGGTCAAGGCCGTCCTTGTCGAAGGTGCGAGCATTCCATTTCTTGCTCAGAGCCAACATGTCACACTTGAACTTCTCTGCAGCGACGTTGCTCTTCTTGTTCAGCCCACCTAGTAGCGCCGGGTTGTCGAGCATATAGGCAATGGTCTCGTTTGTGCCCTTCCAGCTCGCACGGTTGCCAGCTGCGTACGTGGCAACTTGCCAAGCAGCGCCTTCAGCTGTAGGCATCCATTCCACTAAAAGTTCAAATGTCAGAAACCTTGTTATCCGAAAGGGCTTGATGCGTTGCTATGAGTCCTCGATCGCATAGGAGCTTATTGGACAATAGCCATGGTAGAAGATTGAGCCCGGGCAAAGAGGTTGCTTACTGATGTCTGTTACCACGCCCTTCTTGGTCGGTAGCGGCTTTTGCCATCCAGCTGTGGTGAAAGGAAGTGCCATAATATCGAGTTGATTGCCGTTACCGCTCATAATCACGTCTAATATTCGCCTCAATTAGCTCATGTTGTACGAGAGAAGGTGGTGCCCATCAATGGACAGCATGAAAGGGTGGGAAACACATACGGACGATCGAGTTAAGGTAGACAAAGTGAGTGAGGATATCGACCAGTTGTTTCTTAGTCGAGATCTGCTTTGGAAAGTCGCGTGTTTGTCCAGGTCCCGTCTCCTTAGCCCAGGCTTGCAACTCTCTGTCATGAGCCACGGCCCTGTCGTTCTTGTAGTACGAATCGATAATGCTCGTCATTACTTCTTCGAACGCATTCATGAGGACGGAGGCATCTTCGTAACTATTTCAAGACTTGTTAATGATGTCTGCAATATATGGTGATACAATGCGCCCAAAGAAGTGTGCCTTCAAGACACATGATGACGTTCTACCGGGCGACTCGGGATGATATGAGAATAGCTTGGGATCTCACTCACAAGGGAAATGATTTCAAAGCTGGGCCATGTTCGTAATCGATCAGACCGCGATTCCTCAAGCTAGTTTCGAAGTAGTTGCCCAAGAAGCTTGACGTTTCACCAGATTCATACACCTGGTAGTTTGTCATGTCAATATTGGTGATCATATCGGACTTCAGTGGCTGCAAGAGTCTGCGCTTACTTCGTTGGCCCATGTGCGAGCAGCGTCAGCGGTCCAGGGGTAGTACTTCGGTCCAAGCTCGTCGGTACCATTGACTAGACTGTCTTGTAGGTTGGGACGAACTCCCCAAGGGGTATTTTCGACTATTGATTCAACCATGTTAGTAATCATGTTCAGAGGGCGCAGTAAACAAATGATGGGGGTAAAATCATTGCCCCCGTGGAGTTCGCCCAGTCCGCCATCTTCATCAGCGTGTGGAACTAGGTACTCTCGATCATACCACTTAACCGAATCGCTTGGGTACTAACTTGATTTTGGGAACAGCAGCAGCTGAAAAACGAGGAAATATGTGAGACTTACTTCGGTGGAGCAGAGCCATGACAGGGTGGTTGTCACTTAAACTCCGAATGGCAGGCAGATAAGCGGCTTCGGCCGCTGAGTGCGACATCGTTGTGTGTCCCCAGGTTCTGTTCAAAATCGAGGTCAGCAACTTGTATTCGACATGAGACGGTTCTAAAATGTATGGGTTGAGCTTATGTCGCCCGTCGCATGCGCATAGACTCGTATATTGATAGTGTTGCGGAACCTGTGGATTGAATAATTAGGGACAATGTAATCAAAACACTTACGAGTGCCATCCGTCATTGGCGTTGATGGTCATTTTGGCAAACAGCCACTCATCTTTCAGATCCTTGGGGGTGTAGACAAGTGCTGAGTCTTCCCGGCCTTTGATGACCAATTTAATGGCTAGCGGTAGGAAATCACCTGCATCGTCTATGTAGAAGTATGCCTGGCATCCTGCACCGAAAGCGCTTGTTGCCTCCTGGTCCTTCATTGCGAGGAAATCCTCAGAGAAAAGCCGCCCTTGGGCATGAAGGTCCTCGAGTGAATGACCTGAAATGGATTTGGACAAATCCTCATCAAGAGGAAAGAGTAGAGCATCATCGACCTTCACACGATTCAACCTGTAAGGCACTGAAGACAATCTCATCATCGAAAACGTCCTGTCATCGGTGTGGTTGGTCAACATTCCGGGAATTGGACCGCCCGGAAGCGAGACTGTCCATTGGTTGTCGTAGACTTTGGCATAGTCATCTAGTGTAGAGAAGTTTCCAGCCTGTGATGTAATTAATTAGTACTTCATCGTACCCTTTCTGATGACTTAACAAATGTGGAAGATATGACTGAAAACATGGTGCACAATCTATGCCGCAAACAGCCTCCAGATGAAAATACGCGCAAGACGCGGGTACTTAAGATCTTGTAGGCTGGGATAGTTGCAAGGTCTCATGACAAACCAGTGACACGATGGAAGAAATCAGTATGAACTTGTGATTGAGAAAATGGATACAAGTAGTAGCAGCAGCACCCTTTGATGTGTGGAATGATAGAAGCCCCATAAAGTCTCATAGAAGTAATATTATAGGTAAAATGAGACCCAGGCTCCTTAGAATGGAAGGCCACCACTAACCATGGCGAGGAGAAAGCTGAGAAAAAAGAAGGGGGGCTCTTCCCCCTCGTGGTGACAGAGAAGTGTTTGTAAGAAGCAAATGCAACAAATAATATCTCAACTTGCCGCAATGACGGCTTCCACAGCCTTCGCTGTCTCCTCCACTATGGTAGCTCCCAAACTAAAGACGGGAACTTTCCATTTCGCTATCTCGGCCTCCAGATACGGATCAGCTAACGGCCCCGTTGGGTATGGCGCCACTCCGAAGGGGAAAGTTCCGTAAAGCCAGCCTTTCCGCTTCTCTTTGATTTCATGTGACCTGGGTATTAAGTTGAAGAGGTTTGGCGTTGACAAGGCTTGAGGCTTGCTACTGTGGACGTTGAGTGAGGGAGCAGCTTGCACTGCTCCAGCGAGGAGCAATGTCGAGATGATGGGCTTCATGATCGTCCTGCTGGATGATTTACAGGTGTTAGAGTAGCCGGGTGACGGGTGAAATAGCAAGCAAATGCAGAGCCGTTCAATGTTCTAGATCGGCGATGATCTTATATACTATCCTTCACCTAAAATTCGAAGGGCTGAATGAGCGGCAATATCTCCGCATCATGTAAGTCCACTCCTCCGGTCGACCAATTCGGATCGCCGAGGGAACATTACTCACATCATATCCCCGCCTTATCACTTGATTTTGAGCATAACTTCGTGTGTAGTCGATTTCCGGGTGTTCACAAGCCGAATGCTCACCGCTTGCGGACGCCAATGCGGCGCAGTGCAGTAGAAGTACATGACTAATAATACAGCACCGCGAATAGCGTCTTGATTCGAGTGATAAGTGATCGACATTCTAGAAAAAAAGTACAATCAAGGGCGCACTATGGTAGATGCGTTTTCCGTATGATCAGACGTTGCTCCAGCGTTCATGTAAGACAGTAAGACTTAGCGTTGCTGTGCCGCCTAGGTGCATTAGACTCAATGGAGCTTCAAAAGCTCGGCTGGGTGAGACCCTTGCATCTTGGTTTTATGGTCGATGTTCGGTAGCTAGGCGGGTACAGTATCCACTGCTTCGATCGGCTGCCGTTGGCAACGCCGTCAGTCCCTGAGGGTTGCACCCAGATTCAGTATCAAAACTTAGCTAGGTAGGTGGACAGGATCTACACGTAGCTATTAGGTTATGTAGCAGCCGGCAGAGCGACTGCCGGTAGAATATGTAGGTAGGCACAGTAGAGTCGATCAACAGCCCTATTGTTGGAATATTAATATCTACTAGTACCTAAGTATGCACAGTAACGTTCTCGATCTCCCCAAGCCGCATGTATTATGAATGAGCATGGTGTGATGCAGAAACGTCTTCAATGTGGCTGGCTATGTTTGTGGCATTGAACTTGACACTCAAAATGATGCCCACTTAGAGGCTTACTCACAACATAGCTCCCCCCTGTCAATTACACAATACCTCGAAGTTATCGAGGCTATGTTTCGGTACTCGTCGTAAGGTTAAGGCGCCTAACCGCCCAAGCAAGTCTAGTCTCATATATATGGATGGGCTCTAGGCCTAATAGACGAGTAGATTAGCAGACATTGTCTCCATGGAGTGAGCAGTTTCGCGGGTCTGACCGGTCTGTGGCGCAACTATGCAGGTCTGACTAAGGCTAACCGTATGACGAGATGAACGCAAAATCCTTCGACACGTTACTTTCAGCAATGACGCTTCATGTTGCCACGCGGGGGATGTTTACCGAGAACCATGTAAGTGAAAGGTAAATTGAAAGTTGGAATTATGAATATGATCAGTAGGAGTTTATATGAGCGATGTGTCTGTCTACTTGCTGATCTTTTGGTACTTACCTAGGTAGGGGCCTGAATTATCGTGAAGTCGGCACGTAGTAGGTACTTAGTGAACCTCAAACACAACCGCACGTCGAGTTGAATCTTGGATACTGCATCACGGCGTAGAGATTTACTCGCATTATCCAATCAGCTATCGATATAGGCGCAATTAATGTAGGTAAGGCGATAGAGCACCTCCCAGAAATGGAGTAGTAAGTGGGATCTGCAGGGCTGCCCTGCAGACACCACACATCTGGTATGCGGCGCAGGAAAACTCAAATTACTGTATCTGGAGATGTGATCGACGACCCAATCATGGTTTGTGCAGCCAGATCCGATCTCATTCAGACGATTGGTAACGATTCGAACTGCCACGGAAAAGTGAACACACAGGGCAGAAAATACAATGACTACTACTGAGTACTCATTTGTTCTGCAACATTTACTTCTGTGCATGGTCCTATACGCCTAGCGTGCATTATAACCCGGTCTAGTACATACGTAGGTGACATCTGGGGTTTTGAGGTCTGATACGAAATTCCCTCCTCAATGACTGACCATATACGACACGTGCAGATATACGTCTTGTTACACCGCAGAACATTTCAAATAAATGCCATATAACAGAGATAGGTAGATCGGCTAAGGCTTGCGTGCTGATATCAGATTTACCTTATTACCAGCCACGCTAGGTACTCGGCAAGGTGACCTCTAAGACGACTAGGTAGGGCTCGGGAGGGTAACCAAGACCACCGCAGGCCAAGAAACTTGGGGACGCCCTGTCTACGCTTCGAGCGGCGCCATCACCTCCGGCTACGTCCCTGAATGCCCCCCGGCTGTATCTGCCGACATTGGTGCCACCCTACCGAGAATAGGGTTTTTGTCGCAAAGATTTGCCGCATTGTGAGTTGAATTATTCTGAGCCCTATTCCATTGCCTAGTGTGATACAATTGGACTTCTCATATTGCAAACCTGATGAATGGGAATTGCTCAGTGTGGATTATCTGGCTAATGCAGGTCGCCGCATTCCACCGCGTTTGCACTTAAAATTGCGCCGTGATAATGATGAACCATTATTGGTCGTTTCCCGGCCCGAACCTTTTGTCTAGTTTGAGTTCCGAGCCGTTCATCCATGACAGACACTACCTAGTATTAATAGAGCCTAGACAGTCAGATCTAAGTTATGCATACGAGGGTTGCTACGTACGTGACACGATTATTGATTTATGCTCGCTAGACGCCCAAAATCCAAGATCCGAACCGGTTTGAATCCTACTTCTTGCCTGGTCGAACCTGGCCGAGACTGACGTAGTTCACATGAAATGAAAAAAGTTCATGATTACCCCGAGGGTGAGAGGTGCCGTAGTACCATCTATGTAAGTGGCTCCCACTGTCAAAGCTTCGGTGTGGGGAGGCAAGAAAATGGCGGAAATCTTTTAGCTTGGCAACTTCTATCTCTCATGTCATCGCCATGATTTGCAATGACTGCATTGTTTCTGCATTGCGTGTAATACGTGAGCTCTGCCTAGTGTTTCGGACTCACTTACGTCCAATTGATCGCTTTCGACCAAGATATGTTACGGGATGCGTAAGTGCTAACGTGGTAGGCTATCTTGTTGCTTGGGTTACCTTATGAAGGACCCCTTCCTGCTTGAGTGCACGGAAAGGAACACCAGTCCCGGCCACCGGCATCGAATGTGAGCGGGCGTGGGGTGATTATCTTACGCATAGGAACGCCACAATGCTTGTTCATGACTTGGCATATGGCAGGCTTCTGTAGGCCTCTCATCTTGGTATCTTGATATGCCACTCCAAGCCGCAGCCGTCAGCAACCAGATCCGTCGCGAATATATGACAAGCGTTAATGACAGGGGATATATAAGAGAACTGTAAGACCGTCAGCGCTCAAAGTTGTGGTAAGGACACAGACCCTGCAAGCCCAAGGAACAAGATAGAGTTAAAATATCTTCTGACATTAATGAAATAAGTATGGAGTATGTGAGTGCAGCTACTTCGGCCGATCCACGTCAGCGCTTATGTTGTTGATTAAAGAAAGACCTGTCATCTCTGAGCATCTCACTGTTGATAATTCATTATTTATCAGGCCTAGATAGTAGGGGTAGTTGGGCATATAGCCTACCTAGACTTATACAGGCCAATCCGTCAGTACTAATCAAAAGTCCGAGCGACACCAATCAAGATGCCTGTCAGGTCAATAGGATTCATAGTCCTGCATGGGAGTTTCTGCCGGACCGCAACTTCAACTCATGCTAGACGGACTTGGCAGGGCCAGACCAGCAATTGCGCCTTATTGGCCAAAGAAGTGAAATGCCCGCAATGACGGTTGATCATCACTTTGGCGTGTGGTTCTCTCGAATGTTGGCGCCAGAACATTCTGCACATTCACCTGTGGAATTGGTTGACCTCGGATGGATGCTGGAGAAGAGGCAGATCTAGGAACGAACCTAGGCCAGCTCGCGCCAGGTCCCTGATGGACAGGGGTCGTGCGACATGGCGGGGCATGGCATGCCATTTCTGGCATCTACCTCTTATCGATAGAGGAGCCCTTGATTTTTATTTTCTGTCGCCGATGCTGATCTTTGTCCAAGGTACACTATTCGAACCGACGAGGTGGTTCCAGCTTGCCTGAGAATACCTGTTGCCTTGGACGAGTTGCTGTGATGCCTTAGGTAGTCCATATATCAAGCCATACACCAAGCTGGACTTGTGAGACTACAATATTGAATTCATTCGTAGCTTTGCGCCCGTCTGAACACCACCCAAACCAATATCTCAACTAAGCCAAGTGACTGCGACACCACATCTTGCGACCACGATACTGAACCTTTGCGACTACAATACTACACCTTCCCAACCACGATAGCCAATCCGGCACCCCATAGCCCAGCATGACGGCCAACGAAGCGAACATGCCGTTCATACGGACTCTGGCATCAAGTGGTACGTTCCTTTCGTTTTATTCTCTGCCAAACAACCCCATATAACCAGCCGCAAAGCAAGAACCCCTACCAACTCCCCAAAGTCAACTAACTAACACTCCCTCCCTTCCCCCCCAAACCAACAGACCGCAAAACCCGCACCAAAGCCCTCGAAAGCCTCCGCACCTTCATCTCGGCGCCCGCGACCGCGACCCAGCTGCAGCCGCTCGAGCTGCTCAAGCTCTGGAAGGGGCTCTACTACAGCATGTACATGTGCGACCGGCCGATCCCGCAGCAGAACCTGAGCGCCGAGCTCGCGGGGCTGATGGCCGTGCTGCCCGACGCCGCCGTCGGCCCTTGGCTCGCCGCCTTCTGGGAGATTATCGGCGTCGAGTGGCCGCGCATCGACGTGCTGCGGCTCGAGAAGTTCATGTTGCTCGTGCGCCGCGTGCTCGGGGCCGCTCTGTCGTGGGTCCGCGACGCGTTGCCGGATTCGAAAGATGAGGAAAGCGAAGAGGTGAGAAAACAGAACAAGAAGAGCCGCGAGCGCATAGATATCCTGCTCGAAAACCTCGCCAGCTGGCCCTTCGAGACCCAAGACAACCTCTCGCGCGTCCCCGTCGGCCTGCGCCTGCACGTCCTCGATATCTGGGTCGACGAAGTGGAGAAGCTCGGCCTGGCCGATGCCCAGACGACGGGCGAGGCGGGCCGCCAATTCCTCGACCGGCTGGGCTTGCTCGTCGAGGCGCAGACGAGATCGACATGTAAACCCGTGCGGCTGCGCGCTAAGGGCACGCTGGCGGATGATCGTTTACCGTGGAATGCCGACGAGAATGCGGGTGGCGAGCCTGGGAGGTCAACCAAGAACGATTCGGGCGATAAGGATAGCTGGGATGGTTTCGACGACTGATTTTACCCACCGCACACGAATGGATTGCTAGAGTAATAAAGTAAAGGCCGAGATGGGGGATGGGGGTTCCTGGTTCATAGCCGGCCCTGGGAGTTCTGGAGTTGACATGGGACATCACCGACGCGGGTTCATATAGTTAATTGTCCTGGGTATGAATTACTACCTTGAGCTACGGGAGCTGCGACGATACGATACATTATAGCAGAGTAACTGCTCTCAAGCCACTGATCGCTATTGCTAAATAATCGGTGCTTCGTAAACGCTTCTTAACCCAACTATTGATGTAAAAGATAAGAAAGCCCAAGATCCCATCCCTGTTGTGCGGCCATGTTCGATGCCCGAGGCACTCGGCAGGGAAAGAATCAAAAGGCTGGCTGGGACCTGATTCGCTAATAATCAAAAGAGCTGTTGCGTAGTGATATGCGGAACCGATGTTCTATGGGGGGTATCTCCAGCTGCTAGACCAATGCAATCGAAGGAAAGATATATCACACCTCTACTCCTGAACTCGCGACTGATTCCAGTTTGTGGGTCCATCAGCTTCGTAATATCCGTGCTTGGAAAGCACGGTGCCAAGACCTGGGTGTACTTCCACTTGGAAGGGCTCGAATGGAATACGTTCACCGTCGATACTGATGTATCCATCAGGCTGGTTGCGCGGTGTGAACCTGTAAGCAGAAATCTTGCGGTATGAAAGATCCGCTCTATCGTAATGTCGGTTGTTTTCGACCGATGACATTAATTTGTAGTATCTCACAACTGATAGGTCCCCATCATTTAAGCAGAGATCCATGAGTCCATCATTCGGCATCGCCGCTGGGAAAAAATTGGCATTGGGGGCCATGAATGCCATCTGGTAAATGTTAGCCTCTGACATGGGAATTTCGGAGAGACGGTGGAAATAATGGTGAATGGGACCGCGGAGTTACGACCAATGGCATCATACGTAGAGAAACTCACATTTCCGCAGTAGAAGTTACCAAGTTTGTCAATAGACTCCTGCTTCCAGTCCGGAGGCAGCGGATCGTTCACCGTCCCGAAGCGCAACGGAGGCAGCCCGTCGCCTGCTGGCTGAATAGCGTTGCTGTTACTTTCACCCTCGGCCGGAACGAATGGCGACTTCTCACCGCCTCGCATTCGCCGGTAATGTTCCTTGACGGCCTTTTTGTCTTCAATCTCAACCTTGATGGCGACATCACAGGGATACGTTTTCTTGGAAATCATGCGAATCGCGACACCGAGGTCAAAGCGTCGATGACCCATCCACCGCAAATTCTCGGTGGCAAGATCGGCCTCGGCAATGATTCCAACGGACTGGCTCAGAAAGCTCAGGGTCCGACGTGGGCCCTGTGTGAGGCTCATCAAGTCCATTGGAGTCCGAATGCCTTTGATGACAGCCAAGCCCGAGGGCGCAGGGAAATTGTTGCCATTCAGGTTGCAGCTCATGGCGTTTCCACTCCCGCAGGGAATGTGGGCAACTGCGATCTTCTGCAATGCCTTGCGTGCATCTGGCCGCTTGGCGAATCCGTTGAAGACTTCGTATGCCAGCCCATCACCTGAGCACACCACCACAACATCGAAAGCGTCGATATCTAGAGCCTCACAGATCTCAATTGCCTGATCTTTCCTTTCAGTGACGACAATGTCTAGCTGCATCTGTGCTGCGACAAACAGCGGTTTCACGTCCTCATTGAATTGACGCACTGCATTACCACCCCCGGCAAAGGGGTTGACGAGGACCTTGGCACGCTTTCTGACCTGTGCCTTCCCCTTTTTGTATACGTCACTGAGAAGGATGACGGCCCAGTCCTGTGCTTCCGTCTCTTTGGTCTCGGAGACCTTGTATTTTAGCGTGTTGGGGCGTAGCAGCGTACTAGCAGCTTCGTAACAGTATGTAATGACGAGCTCATCAGGGCGGCCGGCTGTCTTGACAACTTCGACGAGGAGTATATGGCTGAAGGGGAGGGAATTGTTCTCGGTTCGGTGGGTGGGCCCGTGATACTTCCACCGATTGCGTCTTGCAAAAGCAGCATCTACCATGCAGTTAGTATGGACAGGACTCTCGACCAGGCCTTGCAGACTCTGCTCACCACCCTTGACGAACAGCCAACCGTCCGGCACTCCAGCACTAAAGGACAAGACTATGCCGTCGTCAAGATGGAGGGCATGCTCATGCTGCTCTGGCGGGGGCTCCTGCACGGATTGGACTTCACTCATAGTGAATTCCGATTGCACGGCGGTCTGCGCGGAGGGCGTCGAGGCGGGCGTTAAGATGCGAGGAGAGTCGTTAGTGGTGTCGGTCGGAGGCGGTGTATGCACGCCATGCGGTGGAGATCTAGACATGGTATAAGCCTCTCTCTTTAGGTAGGATGGGAGATGTATAACGGCTGTACAACGCGTGGTCGAAAGAGTGGTTGAGATAAAAGTGTGTAGAAAGAAATGTGCAGATCAAGGGTTGGATAGCAGACGACGGGGAGCAGACAGGAAGTTGGAAGAGATGCCGAGATGTTGATGCGTCGAGGTCTGGTCTGGGTGGATGGGATGGTTCAGAACTTCAGATCAGAGGACTTACCTAGGGGAGGGACATGGACGCAGGAGCGAGCCAGCACGGTGGTGAGTCTGGTGACATGTGCCTTCCAAGGTCAGTGCGATGCCGTCGTCGCATCTGGTAGCGGCGCCCTGCAGGCGCAGCGCGCTGGTTGAGCTCCCGACGCGCCTGGCTTGGCATGCTAGGTACATACTTGCTGTACCGTACCTGAACCCCTGGGCTGGTGGGATGGGTTAGGTAACTTGGCATATATAAATGTTCAGATCGACATTCTGCTTAATCCCGTAATCGCCATCATATAACCTATACTAGGTAGGCTGCTTTCAAACAAGCTTTATATAATCCAAGTTAAAATCTTACAATAGACAGGACATATAGTATCTCAGTCGATTAACCATTTGCATTCATTTTCACACTTTGTGCTGGGTAGGCGGTACCTAAGCCACTTTCACTAGGTACATCATATTGGGCACAGGTACCTTACCTGGATGCAGATGGAAGGAGGTGAGGCGAGGTGGTAAGTGCTGCGCAACGCAAGCGCCAAGGCCATACCTATCTCTATCCGTACCGCACCCTCCTATGCCTGTTGCATGAATTGTTTTTGCACGAATCGCCATGAACGACCTTAGGGAACGGATCGCCATTCAGATAGGCATAGGCAAGTAGGAGTCAAGCAAGTATGCTCTAAAGCAGTAACCACTCGTAACGATGTGGAGTCGGACATGTGCGATGAACTTTGAATATGTCACCTCAGCTAGGTACCTAATGTAAGGTACGACGTCAAGTTATATGTCGGGTGCCTTTGCATGAGGGTAAGTACATGCATTCCAACTTTAGTGGTAGGTGCGATAGATATCCAAGTCCACAACTGAATTGGCAGTGGCGGTGCCCGGATGTGATATGATAGATAAAGTGTGCGGAGGACACTTTGGGATATACAGTTGAAGCATAAGGTAAAAAGGAGCTTCCCTAGAATGCCCGAAGAACAAAGTCTATAATACGAGCAAGAACTCACCTCTTTGTAAGATGAGTCTGAACAAGGTGCTATAGAACTGTTACCTCTCGTCTCGCCAGCTCGATTGTAGATGTTGACGGCAGCAACAACGCTTCAAGATGCAAATATGTGTATCAATCTCTAACCGCAGCAATGCAACCCCGTCGACGCTTCTAACATCTAAGGTCTCCTATCTAACAAAGATAAAGATGAATATTTCTCCAAGTTACCTAGGCACCGCTTGTGTGTAGGTAGATACAACCTCTAAACAGTCCATACCATACCAACAAGCCGACTACCACCTCGCCAACAGCCCTACCTCAGATCTTACTATCCCCATCCCCCCTCATCGCCGTATTCCTCTTTCCGTCCAAAACCATAGCGACATGGTGACTAAGAGCAACGAGATCACCCGCTTGGTCGAAGATGAGGACTTCGTAATCGTACCGTCCGTTCTTGACGTGCTTCGACTGGACCCGCACATGCAACCACTCGACGCCCTCTGGCGGTATTGCTTTTTTGATGTCGAGATTGAGCACCAGGGTCGGATACCAGAGCCAGGGTAAGTCGTCTCTGTCACCATTTGTCTTCTTCGTTGCTTGCTGCTTCTCTCCATCCGGACCTTGTTGTTGTCTCATAACTAAGCTCTCCATCATCTGTGGCCACATGTCCGAGACGAAGCCCAGAGCTTCCGGCGGGAGCCGCTCGCCTGATTCGAGCCGCACCCACTCGTCTATCACGTTCGGTTGCACCTGTCCGTTTCGCGGGAGATGCATCCTTGATATTCTATAGTTAGTAATTGTCTTTCAAATTGAAAACTTCTTTTCCATAGTTCGGGGTTTACAGTAGTGTTGAGAGGAAAATGTCGCATTGGGTTGGTTGCATAATGCTCCCAAGACTCCAACTGTGGGGACTAGATAGTGCACATACAGGATACGATTCGAGGCCTTCCGAAGCTTCGGATACGGTAGATCTTTCAAGACCACCCAGTCAGCATCCTCCCCATCAGCAGCCAGTTTCGCAAAGTCCTTGGGCGGCCCCGGGAGCGGCGGGCTCGCCGTCCACCCTGTCTGCAACGTGAGTCCCGACTCCGTTGTCATGTTCGCATTGGTGATGTACGCGACAACCTCATCCCGCCCATCTTGCGTGAGCGTGACGTGAATCGTCGATGTCTGACGTCCAAGCTTCACATCCTTTACAGTAAAAGTTGCGGGCCCCGTGCGTGTCCGCCGCAGGAATTCGGTGTGCAATGTGATGGTGTGAGGCTGTCTCTGCCTGGCTAGTGTTGTGCCAAAATGCGTGGCCGCGACTCGTAGGAGAGTGGCGGTGACGACCCCGCCGTGGGTGACTGTGCGTATGTTTTAGTCGGTGCTTCTATGTGTGTCTCTGAAGCAGGCGACGTTTTTGTATTCTGCTTCCCAGTATAGATGTTGAATGACTGACCTGAACCGATGCACCATTCTGAGAGGAAGTGACCAGTATACGTGTGTGAGCCCGTAGCTTTTACAGCCGTGGCTTCTGCGAATGTTGGGGCCATCTTGATTTATTCGAATAAGTAAGAATCGAGCAACAGTTCGTGCTCCTCAGGATTGATAAACCTCAAGCTCTAATTACATCATAAAACGAAATGAGTGAGTATGCTTGATGTTAAGTATTACATGCGAAGACATACATCCCATGCTTACCTCGTTCATCTAACCAACCTGAGTTAGGTTGCCATTTTAGGTGGTGGAGGTTGGGGTAACGCGCCTACTTTAGCCTCGGCTCAATAAAGGTTTAGGAGCTCCTTGTTTGTACATAAACAAGGATTGTTGAACTCAAAGTCTTAGCTCTAACCCCAATTCTCACTCACCCCCTACGTGAGTTTCTTGTTACATCAAGCACATGCTCAAGCAACACTGGCGACTATAATTGTTTATTTCAATGCGATTATATCAATACTATCTAATCAATGATGTTCATCACCCTGCTCAGCAGGTAGGCCACGTTCTACTTTAGCTAGACTGATATTTTAAGTCCTGAGACTAGAATGGCAGACATGAATTATTGCACAATTACTTGCTTCGCTTTCGGCTAGATATATTCATAAGTGTTCAATTAATGAATAATGAATACACGAATTTCAAACGCTTGAAGTCGTAGATATAGAAGGGGGTATCGCAGACAAAATGCAGGCCATCGTCCCATAGTGTGCAGTAGCATCCGCCCATGGCTCTTATGCATGGATTTACCCAATGAACGTCTACAACGCTCCCTCTTTTCCCTATTCTATCTATTATGTTTACAGTTTGGTATGTGATTAAGATGTGGCGGTGTTCGTGAAGGCCGTAAAACAATGATGTTGTACATCTCTAGTATGGTATACAGAGGGTTGGATTTAAGGTTGGTCATCCGAGTAGTAACGCCGATGACATGCATGCTTTGTGAATACAATTACCCATAGGGCTTTCGCTTGGCAAGTCTCTCATCCACCAATTTACAATCGGTTCTCATTCGGAGAAAAATTATATCGCTGTCTTGGGAAATATGATCGCGTTTTTTGTTGAAGTATTGCCCTAGGATTGGAAATTGTCCTAGCCATAAATAATAGTCGATTTCATGATACACGCCCAACCCAAGGAAAATGAGCATGTTTTTCGGAAAACAGTTTAGTTCCTGTCGGTCGACAAGCGTCAGAGATTAAAACATGTCGCGCCTCTAGCGTCTCTGTCGCTTTTCAACCGACCCGCCAAATTCATCGTTCCGGTGCTTTCTGTTCCGGTGGTCTTCACCTCCACTGCGAAGCTCTCGCCGGTCCTCAGTGCGCGGACCACGCCCGTGTCCGCCACGACCCATCTCTTCGTGTCTGGTATTTCCCGCATCTCCTCGGTGACGCAGTTCACGTCCGACCTCACGACCATTACCAATGATATCGCCCCGTGGTGGCAGCGTCTCCCGACTAGAAGTCTGTTCTCGCCCCGATCTACGAGCGGGATCCTTTTCAACTTCCCTTCCGTGACCAGATCCTGCACCCGATTTGCGATCCCGGTATTCTCGGTGCTCCTTGGGCCGATGATCTCTCTCTGAGCTCCGTTCCCGACTACTTCGGCGTTGACTGCGAGACGAGCGATCACTGCCTTCATGTTCTCGGCGTGCTCGCTCATGATCGTTGCGTGTAGATCGTTCCTTTGGGGGAAACGGCTCAGGACGTTCTGTAACGGGAGTCGACACCGGTGATGCACCAGTGAGCACCTGGGCATCTGACCCCGCTAAGCTGGTCCTAGAACTTTTAGACCGAACGTTCGGGCCACCTTGAAGAATGCTATTGATTCCCGATAACTGCCTACGACCGTTTCGGGAGCGATCGTGAGTAGCTGCTGGTCCAGTTGGTGCCGACATTGCATTGTTGTCTACTCCAGGCACGTTTGGTAGATTTGTTAGAGAGGGCCGATGATTCAATGTACTGCCATGTGGGGGTCGGTCTGGCGTCTGCAATGGTGGTAGAGAACGACCACCCAGATGTGCACCCCCAGCATTCGGAGTTTGTGGAGCTATTTGGGCCATTCGATCCGGATGCACGGCCACTGGAGTTGGCACTGGGGGTGAAAATGCCGCCTGCGGGGGTGGGGGATTTCCAGCCATATTCGAACTTAGATGTTTGAGTCTGTCTGGATGAACACCCGACATTGCTGGCCCGCTAGCTGCGGGTGGGTTGGCTGCAGGACTATGTTGCATCCCGTTTGGGTTACGACGTTGTCTAGACGACGCAGGCCCAGTAGGAGGGTGGTTTCTCTCAGGCGACGGCGGCCTTTGGCTATCGGTACCAGGGTGTCGGGGTTCATTTCGCGTTTGTGAAATGTTCGTGGGGACGCGAGCTGCATTACGGCCACGTCCCCGAGGCCCTTCAGGGGGGTTGCTCAAGTCACTCATTGAGGGAATTGAGCTGAGACGACCGTATTCGGGATCCTGCATTTTGAGTCTGCCATGGTCGGCCTCACCACGAGGTAAGGGGGCAGGGCTGGGAAACTGGGGTGGTTCTCGGGACCTGTCGTTCATCATTCTATCGCCCTCCTGATCTGTAACCCTACCACTTCGGACTTGAGGTCCTTGCGGTGGTTCGATTCTTTGGTCACGGCCAAGAGTATGGTGTTCCCCACGATGCATACGGCGCTCGTCACGAGAAGGTTCAATAACATGCGGCTCAGAACGATCTCCTCTTCTTGGTGATGCAACTCGTGTAGGATTGCGGTCTCGGCTGTCCTCCTGATGCCGACCATCACTTAGCCGCGCAGCTCGCGCAGGATTCATTGCTGGATTCAATGGAGCGGGGCGGTCGTCGGAGCGATCGGCATTGATCAGCCAAGCGCGTTCTGGGTTGACCGCGGGTCCTGGGGACTCTGATTGCAAAGGTGGTTGTGTTGGCTTTGCAGTAACAATCGTTTCCCGCGTTTCCCTTCCGTCAACACGTGGCATACCTACTCCCGAGGGCGCTCTTTCCCGTGGTTGATGTACATCACGATCGTGCGATCCAGATTCCGTCCGTCGCGTCGAGTCAGAACGGTGTGGTGGTCGATCTCTCTCCAGCCTGTGAGATTCACGGGGTTGTTCTGGTATACGACGATCAGAACCTTGGGATTCTCGTGGTCTAGAAGCACGAGGGTCCTCTGGTAATCTGACAGATCTCGGGTCGCGTATATCCCTGTTATCTCTAGGTCCCAAGTCCCGTGGTTCTCTGGAATCCCTCGGGTCCCTGTGATCTCTAGGGTCTCTCGGATCTTTAACCTCCCTATGATCACGCCCGTGGCTTTGTTTGATCTGGCCGAAT
Source organism: Astrocystis sublimbata (assembly GCA_022453515.1). NCBI lineage: Eukaryota > Fungi > Ascomycota > Sordariomycetes > Xylariales > Xylariaceae > Astrocystis > Astrocystis sublimbata. The sequence goes on from JAJNNY010000002.1 coordinate 1,257,089, forward strand.
TGATCATGTGTGAAGTGAGCCGGAATTGGGACCTCTGGCCGTCTAGGCAAACCATGCATGCCACCAACGGACGTCAGACCAAAGGAGCGTCCAGAATCCGACCGTCCATTCGGCGCCGTGACAGGAACGGCGGGCGCTCCAGGGGTTAAGGATCGGTTGAGATCCGGCTTCGAATCAATCTTTTGAGGGGGTACAGGCGTTGGGCCTTTGCGCTCTGAAGATGAGGGATGTGTAGGAATCGCGTCTGTTGGCTTGACTCCTCCTGGTTGAGGGTTGGTTGGAAGATTGTTGCCATCTTTCACCTCGCCATCTTCTTCTTCGATGCTGGGTTTGGCTCGCGTAGACACACTGGGAGTTTGGTCAGTCACTATGGAGTGATGTAACTACTGGTGGTTAATATTATGCTCACCTTGTAGACGAGGGTTTGAACTCTGGGGCGTTGGGTCTGAAAGCAACCCGAGACGACTTCCCAGTTTCCGTAATCTTCTTGTCATCTGCGGGCTCTCCGCTCTGTACTGCTGTTAGAGAAGTCGCACACAATAAACCGTTAATGTGTGCTTACAGTATTGGATCTGAATTCCTGGACCAGAACCCACTTCGATTGCCGTTTCTTAAGAGCAGAAATCAAGGTGTTTGCAGTCACCGCCAGGTCTACACGATGACTTTGACCATCGTCATGATCAGACTTTGTGGCAGCTTCACGCTCCGCGATTCTAGCAAGAGCCGTGCCAAGCTGTTTGCCCATGAAGTCAACTGCAGGGAAATACTCGAGGCCGACCTTCAAAATCGTAATGGCATTCCGAATGTGCATCCATTCAGTATCAGCGAGACACACTTTCAATGCCATCAAGAGATTCTTATGCCACGCCCAGAGCAGATCACGGAATTCATCATATGCCATGTATGTCAGTGGCTTCCCATTCTCATCGAAAGTAGTGGCAAACCCAAGTCTGCCGTTCCCAATAGCTTCTTTATCATAGGTCTCTTTCTTTGCGTGCCAAGAAGACAGCTCTCCGAGTGTGAGCTTGATAAAGCGACCCAAGAATTCGGCTTCACGAACTGTGCAACCGAATATCACGGACCGTAACCTGTTGATGTTGAAGAAACGGCTGTAGAGACTGGATAACTTGAAATGAGGGACGCGATTGACATGCAGAAACTTGATCATGCGATGACAGAAATCCGCATCTACGGACGAAAGCAGAATGCGGGGCAGCAGGCACTCTTCGATAAAAGTGTCAACGATCAAATCTGCCTTGGCGGAAGTTCTGAACCAGATCGGACTCTGTCTGATAAGCAAGAGTTTCGTTTTGGTGACTCGCTCTTTGCAAATGCTGGCCTCGTCGGGTAATTCTTTAGAAAGGCGTCCAATCGCGGCCATCTTGGCCTCTTTCCGATTCGCACCACTCCGGCTCATATCGCTTCGGTCTCTCTTGAGCTCATCGCGTTCTTTGTCGAGCTTTGCAAATTCGGCTTTATAGCTGTCTATCGGGACATCAAGATCACCGGTTTGGAGAGCCCAAAACAAAACAAAGAACTCTGGGCTAATCTTGTCCCACACATTTTGCGGTAGTAATGGTTTGACTGCTTCGATAATGGGGCTGAGAACATCGAGGAATCGATCCGAGGATTGGCCCTGGACGACCAAAGGTGGTAGTTGTCCGGGAGAGCCCTCTGTCACTGCACCATCAACTTCCATCCGTTCTGGAGACTCCTCGATGGCAAGAGAATCTGTGGAGCCATCACCGCCGTCCATTGGAGCATCTCCCTCACCGTCCGTTGGCTGTTTAACAGGCATTTTATCGCCCGGCCCAGTAAGGTAGTATGTCAGACTTGAACGGCCAATCAGGAATGCGAGATTGGCATCAAGCCCGAGATCCGTCATGAGACACGCAATGCTAGGCACTCGTGCATCAAATTCTTCCGCGGACAAATTGTGACGCAACAGCTCCATGTACTGTACAAGGGCATGCTGGGAATCATCAATCACAGTTGCTAGATATTTGATATGCGCCTCGTCTTCAGGGATTTGGTAAATGGCAGATTGTCGGTATTGCGCCATGTTGATGAGCAGTTTCGAAGCCATGTTGTGCTGCAGTAAGGCATTCATAAGTCTCGAAGCACTCCTTTCGGACTCGTAGCGCTTATCGCCCAAGCCAGTGAGAGTCTGGCGACGCAGCAGCTCGCCTCCGCTGAGGGCTGAAAGCTGGCGATCCGTGAAGTCGGTATCTGGGACGATGCCAGCCATGGATGTGATCAATTCTCGAAGAATAACCAAGTCTGTGGAGTTGCCCTGGGCTACCTGTGCGTTCACATACTGGATGACCGGTGTCGAGTCCACATTGTCGAATCGGCGGAAAACTTTGCCAGAGAATCTAGAAAGCGCCTGGAGCCACCTACTCGCCAGGAGCACAGACGTCTCAGATGTTCGGCTTCTCTGTTTACCGCCAAGGGAACTGAGTAGCGACCAAACCAGAACGTCGTATCCTAGCTCCGTGAAGTACTTTGTACACTCGACAAACGCCTCGATCAGATTTGTGTAAGCCTCAATTTGATCCAATGCAACCTTGCACACGATGCCAGGAGCCGACAATGCAATTTTGGCAAGCTTTTTGGCAGACATGGGAATGTTTTCGAGGGATAGCCTCTTCAACGTTGCAAGGGTATCTGATCTGGCAGCTCTGAAAGCTTGTTTCATCGCATCTAGCCGAGATATTGACCCTTCGTAGCATTCTGCGTAGATGGTGTATCGAACTGAAGTTGGATAGTATTTCAGCAGGTCCCAGACAGCGGCCACGGCGTCCACATTGGCGTTAGTGAGGCAAAGAGACGGAACCAAGGTCCGACGAAGCAGGTCTTGCCACCGTGAAACATTGGTGGGGGAATTGTCTTCTGCCAAACTCTTGACACCGATCGTCGCTATCTTTTTGACGAGAGTGGGATCCCTACCGATGTTGACGCCAGAGATGTTGAGGAATGTGTGACAGAGCGTAAAGACGTCATCAACAGATTGACAAATGGGAACATTATCGGACCACTCATCAAGGTAGAATCGGTACAGAATGCCCTTGCTAGTCCCATCTGCGTGTGGCCACTTCAACACTTTGATAGGCGAGCCCTCGACTAGTCTCAGATTGCCCTTCGCCATACCAGTCTGGTCCTGAGCAAGATCCGACTTGACGACTGCTGTTACTGCAGTAATCCGGCTGACAGGTCGCGAAGCTTCGAAGACCTTGTTGATGGAATGTAGTAGGATACGATTAATCGCGGGGTAGATCTCCTCTGGGTATGCTTCAGGGAGCCAAGGAAATCGGCCGATGATGAAGAGGGCCTCGGGTATAGCACCAACAACAAGAAGATGTGACACAAGGTCCGCCTTCTGAGCCTCTTTTGGTTCCGGGAGGGTTGTATCGTCTTCTGGAGACTGGTCCTTTGCTTCTTGACCTTTACTGTCAGCTTTCGCTGCAGGGGTTTCACGCATCTTGGGAGCCGCCGAAGGTGTATCATCCGTTAAAGCGCCGGCCGTGAGTAATGCGTTGGGAATGTTGCCTTGCCTGGCATTTCTCTCCTTCTCGGCTAGTTCTTCTTCTCGGCGGTGTCTGAGAGCATCCATGGCCTCGTCGGCAGGCCATAAATGTGTGTATAGGTCTGCCATGGAGATGAAACCGATTTTAATGAGAAAGGCAGCAAGGTAGTATAAATTTGCCGGCAACGTCTCGCCCTTGTCTCTAGCGTCAGATGTGTAGAAACGAAACTTGAAGCCGAGAAGCTGAGCCGCGACGCGGTTGCCACAAGGTGGGATCGTTTTCGTAGTCTTGGTCCAGTCCAAGGTTGAGGTGTAGCTGGGGTCAGATTCTGGGATACTGTCTTGGAGGCGTTGGAGTTCAGCCTCTTCGATTCGCCTAGCCCCCAACTCAAAGAAGGCATCCAGGTGGATTTCCCGGGCTCTGTCCCAAAAGGCGACGTCACGCTCACTCGCCCGCTGCTCAAGCTCGGACCGGAGAGTTTCCACGTCGATATCTTCGTTCTCTGGCAATGCCCACTTTGGCAGTCCCCCGGCGAACAGATTCTCCGCGTGCTCGATCTGGTTGTGAGGCCACCATGAGCTAATCCGCAGCAGTCTAGTGAAGAATACCAGGTTCCTCAGCATCGTTGCTGAGAAAACATCGATGACAACATCGAGGACGCGGCCCACGTCTAAATCAAATGTTCCTATCAGCGCTTTAATACGTTCCCAACTGGCCTGGACTAGGACGAAGTCATGATGCCCCTGAGACTGGAATGGGGTTCGATATAGCTCAGCTGCGAGTTTTGAATAGCCCTCCGACTCCTCTCGCAACAGGTTGTAGTTTGCTTGGCGATAGAGCTGATTAGTAGCATACTTGATGCCAAGCTTGACAAAGTTATCTCGTATCAAGCCGAGTTGTTGAAGAGCTGCCGCATCCAGTACTTCGCGCACGAGCTGGGATGGTAGCTCAGTCGCAGCGATGAATTCTCGGAGATGGGCGGTAGTTGTGGCATCATTCGAGTCGATGAAGACGGATATGGTATCGAGAAACAGTGTCCGAGCCTCAGAATCGAAGTTGGATGCAGTGTCGTTCTCAGCTGCGGGCCCAAGGATCTGTTTCATGCAGCTACCGGCATCGTTGGGGGCGAGGAGGTTTTCGAAGACGGCCCGTGTAAACTCCTGAGAGATGGTGGAGATCTCTTCAAGGTCTTCGTCACTTCGGGAGGTAGTTCCATGTTCAATCACCTCCTGGCGTCCGCTCTGCTGCCATGCGGACAGGCGAGCTTCGGTCAGGATCACATAGTTGTAGTTTGTCGAGATAGGCTGTCTCATAGGTGGGCCAGGGTGAGGGACAGCAACTTGAAATATGGGCTGAGATGGGACGAGAGCAGCTTGGGAAGAGGAGCTGGAGGGCCGAGCAACAGCAGGCGAAGCGGGGACGCGATGGTTGGGTGCTGCGCCGGCCTGGAGTCCGGAGGAATCGCGGCGGTCGTTGTTGTTCCGTCTCGTGTTTCTGCCGCCGCCTGGGCCCCGGCGATGTTGGGGACTATCTTGAAAATCCCGGTCGTGCTGGCCTAGACCAGTATCTGAAGGGCGGTGGGGCGAGGGCCGGTTGCCAGCCTCCGAGACCCTGTCATTGCGCTTTCGCTTGGGAGGCATGGTGGCCTTGGATTAAAGACTACGCGAACAGGTTGGTCATTTGGACGGTGATAGGTTGGAGTATTAGAATTATGCTGACGTGGAGAGTGTCGGACTAAGGGTGCGAAATGAAATGTCGCATCGGCTGGGATTCGCGGCGTTGTGTGGAACAAAGGAGATGGTCGACGTCTGTTGGCAGATGTACGTGATGATGCCGTGGGGTGGAAAACCGTGGCGACCGTGATGCTGAATGGCGAACAGAGACAGCGACTCGAAAAGGAGATAGAGGCCGCTTGGTGTGGAAGGGCGGTTGACTGAAGACGGACGTGTCGTGGGAAATGATCGAAAGAGTGAGGGCGCGGACAAAGAAGTCGGGGGCTGAATTCCGCTGAAAGCTGGATGATGGGATGGGAATCGGACGAGTTGGAGCGGGCTGGCTTGCTATGGTCTGCCAGCGACCAGGTCCTTCCTAAGGTGCAACCATCCACATGCGCGCGACTACGGTGCGGGCGGGCGCTCTGGGAGCGAACGGGCGGGAGTCGGTGGGCGTTGGGTCGCTGGTCGTTCGCGGGCGATGAGGTTCTGCGCAGGAGCAATCTCTGTCGCGTGTTGGAAGGTTGAGTGAGGCTAAGCTGTCGGATGGGTATCGCGTGGAGATGGAGAGCAACCTTACCTTAGGAGGCGCCTTACTTACCTGAGGTAGGTGAGTTGGGTATCCGCCGGCCGGGCCAGGGTTGCAGGTGGGGAACACCTGGACTGGCCACCTAGAGAGGCTGGCGAGCTGCCGGGCCAGCTGGGTCAGGGTACATGGGTACAGCGGGCTAGGTAATGCTCTAGGTCACTTCTTCAATTCCGGACTCAGAGGTCTTGAGGTACATGCACTCCAGTTGCTACTGCTGCACTGAACCCTGCACCCCCATGTATCTTCGCAGCAGACCTGACCTGCGACGCATCTGTGCACAGAGCCACTTACGCAATGTCTTACTTATGCTATAAGTCTAAGTGATTGGAAGAGATGAAAGAGATAGTCCACCTACAAACATTGATATCAGATCCCAAGGTACCTAGGTATAAAGAGATACATAGCTTCCTGGATAAGTACAATCTTAGATAGTGCTTCCTGCCCTCAGCTGAAGTACCTCCCACCGGGCCCGTAGGTAGCGCAGAGCATCTAAGGTGGTTGTTATCGGCCATTGGCTTAGGAGGCAGCTCCACGCAATTACATAAGCCAAATTTTGTCATCTCCATCTAGCTGGCTCGCAAGCCCGATACCGTTGGGTGGTTGTGTGTCATAACTGACGACAATAAAGATCCGAATAAATCGTACGAGTGAACTCTTCATACTACTTCGAAACTCATCATATGTTGTGCCCTTTTGCGGACCTAGTTCTGAAATCGGGATTCACGATCATAGGGATTTGAAGCGGCCGCGAAAAGGCATCATCGCCCCGCCAGCAAAAGCCGGCTTCGCTTTTCGAGACCCCGAGGTCCTCTCCAGCCCGAGAATATACCGCTTGTGTGAGGTGCTTTTGAGGTCTCACCTGTTTCTGTTTCACAGGGTCCATACCTACTTATATCGCATCATGCCACAGCTATAAACTTCCTTTCAAAGTTTTCATCAACAGTTCACTAAGCTGGGCTTATGATAAGTAGGTACTGAAGGAGTATCGAACTGCCCATCTGCCCGCACCAGCGCCGCGACTGGTTTACATCAACACCATGTCGTCTCAAAATGATGGCACAACAGGCCCTACGCCAAACCTCAGTGAGTCATGTTCTTGATAACCCAGTCTTTACTACATAACGCCAAACGTTCCATGTTGGAATACTGGCTGACCATCCTCAAGCAAGGGTTCAACAACAGCCAGAAAACACCTTCGCCTCTCTGATCCCAGACCAGCAAATAGCCATCATCCCTAGCTTTACGCTTGAGTCGGGTGTCACATTGCACAACGTGCCGTTGGCCTACACGACGCGGGGAAAGCTGTCCCCCAATGCTGACAATATTATGATCATCTGCCATGCACTTACGGGGTCGGCCGATGTGAGCGACTGGTGGGGGCCCCTGATTGGAGGGCCCGGTCGTGCCTTTGACACTTCGAGATTCTTCGTCGTGTGCATGAATAGCTTGGGAAGCCCCTACGGTACTGCGAGTCCCGTCACGGCCAAGGATGGTGATCCGGAGAAAGGGACGTACGGACCCGAGTTTCCCTTGACAACCATTCGCGATGATGTCAAGTAAGTATTCCCTGGCTGAAGTTGATGTGTAACATACGGATGTTGATGCGATTTAGTCTTCACAAGATGCTTCTCGACGACCTAGGTGTACGTGAGGTAGCCGCCGTGATCGGTGGTTCCATGGGCGGTATGCTCGTCCTCGAGTGGGCGTACTTTGGCAAAGATTACGTGAGGTGCATAGTACCCATAGCAACATCGAGCCAGCACAGCGCCTGGGGCATCAGCTGGGGCGAAGCGCAGCGCCAAAGCATATATGCTGACCCCAAATATGAGGATGGATACTACTTGCCATCTGATCCTCCTACCACGGGCCTGGGGGCTGCTCGAATGGCTGCTCTTCTCACATACCGAAGCCGAAACTCGTTTGAGGCCCGGTTTGGGCGCAATATTCCGGATCCTGCTAGGCGCCAAACGATTCGCGATAATGCACGACCATCCACACCATCCGAAGCCCATTTCCAAATCCACAACGACGGCCATAAGACGACGAGGCTGTCTACTAACAACAGCCGAACCACCACGCCGCCTCAGACCACCGATTCCGGCGAGGCTGGCGTGTCTCTAGATCCTCAATTTTCTGGGCCCAAAATAGGCAGCCTGACCGGGGGCGAGTCTATTCCCTCCTCGACTTACTTTTCTGCCCAGTCATATTTGCGATATCAAGGAGAGAAATTCGTGAAGCGGTTCGATAGCAATTGTTACATTGCTATCACCAGGAAGTTAGACACCCATGACGTTTCCAGATACCGCGCGGAGAGCATACCAGAGGCGTTGGCGTTGATCGAGCAGCCTACGTTGGTCTTGGGCATCGAAAGTGATGGGCTTTTCACGTTTGCCGAGCAGGAGGAGTTGGCCGAACACATCAAAGATGCAAGACTGGAAAAGATCAACAGCCAGGAAGGTCACGATGCGTTCCTGTTACAGTTTGAGCAGGTCAACAGGTACATTCTTGAGTTTCTGAATGAGAAGCTGCCAGACATCATGAGCCGGAGCGGTGAGCCTGTCGAGGAGGCAAGTGTTGGACAACTTTTGAAGTCTAGCACCTTTGGGGAAGCAGAAGTAGATGATATCACAGCCTGGTGAGATTGATATTGGTGTTAAAATTCACGCTACCATTGATTGCGGCTGAAAAGAGTTCCACCCGTGAGCAATGCATTGATCAACTCCAGCATCCGTGTAGTTTACACTGTCTCAGCTGTCAACAGCTCAGCCCGCCAGTTTCCCCGTATCGATCTTTGCATATATTCGGCCAGCGATATCATGTAGATCTCTCCCCAAGGTCTCGCAATGGTAATATCTACCATCAAATATCATGCAAGGGGCTTGAGTAAAGATGTATCAGGAATAGCTCTGCTGTGCCTCGTGCTTGCGTGTGCTACCTATGTGTAATGCGCCGTTTTTCGCGATCTCGGAAGCTGGCCGTATTAGTTGTACCTCGTGCATGGTGTCAGCCCACTGCAGGAACGCGACGCTAACACTTCTTTCGCACGTGCATCTCACTTTCAGCTATAAGCCGCACAACACATGAAGGCCTGGGAAGCATCGGAACTTACTAGTAGTTCTGCAATCCAAACCTTTAAACAATCTGAGGGTTTGGAGCACGCTGTGAAAGCAGGGGACAGGGCACGTTGTGCCAGGCAAGACTATAATTGGCCGTTCTGGGCCAAGACACGCGATCCTACGATACCAGATCCCTGGGTAAGTTTCCGCCCTGGATTCGCCCACCTTCCACCCTAGGACTCGGTTCTATACCACCCCTGCAGCAGCCAAGCTGTTGTTTCTCTTGCAGCTGCCCTCTAATAGTACTCGTAAGGCAACAGATCGTGGCGTTATTCACCTTAGAACCAACTAAGCGGGCCGCGTCTACCCGCTTCGTCATCTTTGTCGCTTAGCGACCTGTCAGCAGCGCACACCATCGTCACCTGGAACTCTCTACTCAGACGCTGCTACGAACTGCCATTCCACAGGTTAATAGCTTTGTTGTGTCTGGAGACAGTCCCGGCCAAAAGGGCACCACGGAGCTTTGATCTGATATCAAGGAAGGGAACTTCATACACACGCGGTTTACGTGATTCGTAAGATCAAGAATGCATTCACATTGGCATTGGCCTGCCTACCTGCTTGAAAAGGAAACAATGTGCATTTGTCACCACCCGGGGGGTCCGCACAAGGCGCTCTAGTCCTCCATCGAGGACTATGCACCAGTCCTGCATGTCACGCTATATTAGGCACATTTCGCGAGCCTTGCGATTTCATGAATCGCCCGGCCAATACTGTCGCGGCCATAGCTCCGAAGCACGTTGTCTGTCTCGTCTGTGTAAGTTTTACGTAGGTGTTATGTATTAGCCAATCATGATTTTGATGGCAATTTCCAACGCTGCTGTCCCGCTATCCGGAGCCTCCTCAAGTGGAAGGGATTTAACTACTTCCACCTTAGCATCACCAACCTAACTAACTACCACCTCGACACGTTCTCGAACTCGTCTTCGGCCAAATTAATGCACCATCGGTGAACGGCCATAGTGGCCCCCAAGCTGACAGTGCAGGCAGGTTAAGAGCCGGTCAAGCCACGTTCTTCTAGAAGGATTCGGAGTGCAAGCAGGAACCCGACGAGTGCTGGGCGTGGCCTGAGATTGATGGTGAGCTATTGGCCAAGGTCAGCAAGGGCTGGCTCGCCTGGGATCCTGCTGCAACATGCTTTAGCCCGGCATGGCACCCGCACCTTTGGGCCACCGCCGCTCGCTCTGGCTAAGGCATCTAGATAGGGACTAGAAGCAGTCTAGAGATGCAGCCTATGCTTATTCGCTGTGTTGCGCCTACGGGGCCTACGGGGTCTACGGGAGCTCCGCCCCTCCTTGGAAGCATAGGGTAATAGGGCTTGATCGATTCTCTTTTCCCAAAGATCATTCATTAATGGGTTTTGCTGGTTTGTGCTTATTGCCATCCTTTACATCGACTAATAAAGAAAGTCGGTCTTTGAGTCATATCTACCTGGACGGGCACTCTGGCGATTTTGTGTACATGCGACTCGACTGAGATAATCATTGAACACATTGTGACGCAAAGTGGGAGGCTGCCCGCGCAGAGCAGATACGAAGATACGCCTAGACCATGAACGTCGCGGAGGCGAGTCCGATGCGATTTTGATGGCTTTAACATGATTTTGGCCGCACTTTCGATATAGTCTTGGCTCGCGTCTCGAACTTAGTCCCGCGAGATTCTACTGTACTTCTCGAACAATCCGCCATGGCCAACAACTTTCCAGAACCGATGAGCCCCCGGACGTACGAACGTACGTACGGGGGCAACCGCGCTTTCCACAATTTCTTCAACGACTTCAGTCACATCCAAGATCCGAACCTCAGGCGGCGGCTGGCATTATCGGAAATTGACAAAATTCCATTCGGCCTCTACCACGTCCGGGCCGTGCTCGTCGCGGGCATAGGCTTCTTCCTCGACTCCTACGACATCTTCGCCATCAACCTCGTGATAACGCTGCTGGGTGTGGTGTTCTGGCAAGGAGCCCCTAGCGATGCGACCCACGGCTACGGTGGCAATTATGGCATTCTACCGACTTCAGTGAGCCAGGCGCTCAAAGCCTCGACGAGTGCTGGTATCGTGATTGGGCAAGTCGTCTTCGGCTGGCTCGCCGACAAATACGGCCGGCGCAAGATGTACGGCGTCGAGCTAGGCATTATCCTTGTGTCGACGCTGTGCTGTTGCCTCGTTGCCGCTAGTCAGGCTGTGAGCGTCACCGGGCTAATGGTCTTCTGGCGAGTCATAATGGGGTAAATATGCTACACCATCTCTTCGCAATCGCGCGACCTACCAAAGCTAACTTTGCCGTTAGCATTGGAATCGGAGGCGATTATCCGCTTAGTTCGGTGATTACGTCGGAGTTTGCGCCAACGAGATGGCGAGGCGCTATGATGGCTGCTGTCTTCTCCATGCAAGGCATCGGGCAGCTCTTCGCTGCAGTCGTGGCCCTCATTGTGACGGCCTCGTTCAGCAGCGTTTTCAAGCAAGCTTCGGACGTGGACCATTGCGACTATACTTGCCAGTATGTATTTCGCTGTCCGCAATTTCTCCTCCTACGGCAAGGCCTGTGCCGGCCATTATACATGCTCCTTGAAATATCAGCTATCAATTTCAAATTTTCTTTGATGTTTTCCAATAATTTGATCATTTGCCATTATGAGTGATGATATCTGACCATTAATAGAATAGCTGCGGACCGATGCTGGCGAATTATCGTAGGGGTGGGCGCCGCTCCCGCTGTGTTTGCTTTGTATTATCGCATCACCATACCAGAGACCCCAAGATAGTAAGAAATCCTTGTTTCGCACTCATCTTTGTTCGTTGCTGCATGGAGCCTCCTTGGGTACGCGATAAATAAGGCTCAAATGACTAACCCTATTCGGTTGCAGCACATTCGAGGTTGCCAAAGATGTAGAAAAAGCAGCGGCTGACATCAAGGCTTATATCTCCAGCCAATATGAAGGGGAGGTCGACGAAGTCAAGCAGGCGAGGATGAAACAGGTTGCCTCTCCGGCTCTCGCCATCCCAGCGGCATCATGGAGAGATGCGTATAATTACTTCACACAATGGAAAAACGCTAGAGTCCTGCTAGGCACGGCGTTTTCGTGGTTCCTGCTGGTAAGTCCGATTCCGAACTGAACAACGTCAGCATCTAATATGATTGGCAGGATTTCGCGTTCTATGGTCTCGGCCTGAATAACCAGGTCATCTTACAAGTAATAGGCTATGCCGACGGCGACTCGCTGCACGCTATCCTCCACAGAGGGGCCGTCGGTACAATCATCTTGGTTGTGGCAGGGTCTTTGCCTGGGTATTGGACGTCCATTTTCTTAATCGACACTGTCGGACGAAAGCCAATCCAAATGTTCGGCTTTGCCATCCTTACCATCATCTTCGCCGTGCTCGGATTCTGCTACGACCGCCTGGGAAAGGGGTCCCTACTCGCCCTCTATGTGATTGCCAACTATTTCTTCAATTTTGGGCCCAACACGACTACGTTTATCATTCCGGGGGAGTGTTTTCCGACGCGCTATCGATCGACCGGCCACGGTATATCAGCTGCCATGGGGAAGGTCGGCGCCATCCTTGCCCAAGTCATCTCTGTTCCTCTGCTGCGGAAAGGGACGCCATACTGTCAGGACAGGGACTGCTCGCCCTGGATCGATAAGTTGATGCAAATATTTGCTTTATTCATGCTCTTTGGGCTCTTTGTGTCTCTCCTCGTGCCGGAGACGAAAGGCTACACCTTGGAAGAGCTCGCCGGCGAGGATCCGACATCGTACAACTCGGGCCGCAACGGCAGCATCATGACGAGACGCAAGAAGTGGTGGAATCCATTCACTGGCGGCAAACCTGCGGGATTTATATACTCCCGCTCAAGGCGAGGCAGAGGAAATTTCGGCCCCGGTGGTCGAGTGGGCATTATGACAAGTCCAGAGCTCGCAGCCCAGAATGCGAGCCAGCAGTCAAGGCGGTTCTGGAGATGGAACCGACAAGAACAGGTAGCTAGGCGCTGTCCCAGCTCAGGTTCGACAGCGAATATTGCTCGTACAACGACGGCAGAGGATTTTACAACATTACCACCTGGCTGGGGTGCGGGATGGGGCCGAGTTGACCGCGGGATAAGCGCTGGGTCAGAAGATATACGGCTACACGATGTAGGCCACTTACTTGTAGAACAGCCCACAAGCGATACACGACAATGATCAAAGTGGCGGAAATGTATAGGCATATAGGCGTTGGTATAATTAGCGTTTCGTGAGATAGATCCTCCAGGGATTGCAAGGTCCGGTACGGCATTCCTGATAATTGACTTTTGACAACTTCCAACTCTAATTACCGAAACACACTTGGCGATATGCACATTAATTACGAGTTATCGGCCCTTCGGTGTACTCTTTCATTGTTACATCCAGGGGTTGGAGTGAGGTCTTGTATATTCGCCCCAACAATGATATTATCTCTATCTAATAGTTTGTTAGCGACATATTATAGTGAAGCCAGTATAAAACTTGCACTCGAGTACTCGATAAGTTGTTGGAAACCGCTGAATTTGTGTTGGCCGTCATCAATACTCTACCGGGTGCAGCAATGTGTTACTCGGGGATCATTTATATCAAATGCTTTTGCACCAGAGTGAAGGAATATAGCAGTTGTCACGTAGCCAAGTAGAATAGTAGGGGTCAGGTATCAATTCCATTGCTTCCTATATAGTGGAAGTCGCCTAGTCCTTATATACACTGATCTCATAACCAAATAGCCTTCTGCGAGGGAGCCCCTGGGCTATGGTGAGGCTCATGCTACCTTGGCACCTGACAACTTAGGATGTCCCAACGTGTAGTACTTAGCTTTTAACTAAGCGTTCGACATTGCCTGCGAAAGCGAATACAATTTATTGTGTGCTCACACAGCAATAACGTCACTCTTCTAGCGCAAACGGCGTAGTCATACAAGGATCATCCGATGTTTCTGATCTTCGAATATTTGTATCGTACATTTACTTTTCCGCATTACCTCTGAAACTTCACGAACTAAGAACTTTGTGGTCATATATGCTGAAAAGAATGTGATTTTATAAGCGCTATGAAATGCCGGCCGGCTTTGTTTGAATCTGTGTACACATAAATGAATGTCACTCCCCACGTTCTCCGCCTTCGATGATATCAGCTGGACCAATGCATTGCTTTGACTCTAGGATGACTGCTGCGGAGTCTCAAGTCATTGCATAGCCACTGGCTCAGCAAAGGTTGGAATCGCCGCACCCAGGGCAAAACGTGGTGCGGGAGCCGTCAGTGTTATCGACGACGGTACAGCGCGCTCCATCACCACCGCCTGGGCCAACGCACTGTCAGATTTTACGAGTCAGTCAGGAATTCTCGGAACAATAGGGGACTTTTATATAATTCGAAGGTGTCTTATGGCTTGACCAAGAAGTGATGAGCCGTGAAACTTACAGATCCGACGTTGCAAAGAAAGTTGGCGAAGACGACTTTGCAGGATGTTCCATTGCAGGACTATTTCATTTCAGTTGTTAGCCATAACGTTCGGTATTAGCATTGGTACCAAACACGGTTCAACTTACTCCGCCTTGGGTGTTAGGGGCTCTTTTCGCCTCCCCAACGCTTTTCTCTTCCAACGCAGGAGCTGCTGCGGACAGAGATGCCAGAATGGCAACAACGGAGATCATGGAGAAACGCATTTTGTCTGAATAGTATTGATGATGGGATGACTTGAAGGGGTTTGTCTGGTTGTCTGGATGTCGATGGTGATGGTGGTGGTTTTCAATTCTTTCACCGGAGGGATCATCCCTTCTTATAGATTTTCCCTGCTGCCGTTGGCATAGACACTCCCATACCTACCAATATTTTGTTTCCCTCATTCCTTGAGTCATTGTCCCCGAGTGCTAGGTTGTCACTTGGCTTTCTTCTTCGTCAGTCATCCTTCAACTCTAACTGCAGTTACCAGTCTATGGCAACATTCGTAAAGGAATTGATCTTCATGACCTTTCCGCTGCCACCGCTTTCATGGTGACCTTAATCCATGAAACGAACCAATCATACATGAATTCATACGTATGATTGTCGGAGCATGAGTGTCACCCGTCATAGTTTGGCTGATGTAAGATATCGTGGAAAGTTGCTGCGAGTGTTCACAGCAATGGGCATGTCTGTTGGGTCGTGTCCTACATTGGCGTTTCTAACTCAAGTGGGATAGAGGCGAAGTCGTGAAGAACCAACAACAAACATTTATATGGGGGTGGAAGTCATCTGACTATTCTAATAGGGCCAATTGGTTGGTAGTCATCCTTATTCTTCATATGCTAATCTCACCGCATGAGTCTTATTACTATTAATTATCCCAATTCCAGTGTGCCTTGCCTTGGCTTCCGAGGTTCCGACATAACCTTCGAGCATAGTTAACCGAGACATAAGACGATAGCGTAATAGATTGCTCTTCCCATGAAAGTAGGGTTGCTGACACATTCAAAGGTAGGGAAGCCGGCGGATAGGCGGAACTTTGGTGGTTGTCTCTTTACATGTCAGCTGACCAACAGGACTGAGACCATCGGCCGCCCATCTACAACGACCCATAAGATGTCTCTGAACACTGAAAAAGTAATTCACTTGCTCTATTGGCGTTCATTGCTCATTTCAAATAAACTTCCGATTCTTGTGTCGTCGTTGTTGGTCTCTCCAGCTGTATCATGAGGCCTTTCTAGTAGTTTATTGTATTCCGATGCCTGATTGCGGCACATAATACGGCCCCTTGATATTTGCTTACCTAAGCCTCACTCACACCTGGCACCCCGGTGAATGAATGATTCAGGCTAGTTCCAAAAGTCTCACGAGTCTTTTCACTAAGATTGCCATGCTTCGCCTCAAGAGGGGCTTTCGATCTAGAAGTACTTGATCACATGGTGTGAACCCCTGGCTTGATCTCGCTACCCTATATAAACGAGGACATGGGTGTGAATTTCACGAGTTTCTTTCAAGGGATGTTGCAACATTTGCCTTACACCAGATATCTCTTAGCTGGCAGCGTGGATGGAGGTACAGTGGGGGAGCGTGGCTAAATATGCATATCAATGGGCTTGTATCCCGACAGATTTGTCTCGCTTCATGATTATATTAATAGATTGTCTCTGACCGTGCCAGTGACACAAGAGAACCAAATACTCACATATGGAATGAGCCAGGCATTGTGCAGGGATGAGTCGATTGCCAAGTTTGAATCTCAGCCATTATACAAGAACAACCACTACGTCATGGCTGCAAATAAAAGAAAGAAACTGGTGATTCCGACTGTTGTTAATATGTTGAGCGTATGGAATTAATTTCCATTTATAGAAAGAGACGATGTATAGGCTTGTTTTGTACCAACTTTATAGGTGAAGTATGGAAGAAGACTTTGTCTTGCGTAACTCCTGTTGCTGCTTAACACGGCTAAGTTTTATCTTCATTTCAGTGACACCTACATGCACAAAAGTAAAGATTCTTACTCAGAGGCCCTGCCGCGTTCTTCTATCTCTTGTGTATTCTCTCAATGCCTTGTTATCATTAGACCCATTATCCAGCCTCTGAAGGCAGGCCCGATGGAATTGACATCATCAGTGGTTATTAGTTGAGACAACATCGTTCTTACACATTGGTAATTTGGCTTTTTGCCGCGCTTGACATTATTAAACCAGAGTTGCACATTACATTTGACTGCATGCATGCATGTTGGCTCCGGCCCGCCAGCAGGAGGAAGAGGGCTAGGACTAGATACCTATTACCCACGCCTAGTAATTATGTGTTCCGTGACATAACCTGCCATCTGCCATCTGCAATTGCATATTGTTATCATCTCCTTCCCGTCCACCCTAGTCATACATATAAGTAAGTATGCAGGCATGATCCGTAGTTTGATTGATACTGGTTGATTATTACATGATAATAGTATAGACCTGAGAACTATTTCAAAAGCAGTTTGCATTTATTTAACTATACGATGGCTATTACGGGGTTAAGTAGAATATCCGTTCAGGTAGGTAGGTACCAAGGTACCTCCTTCCTACTGAGTCTCCATGTCATACCTTCCCAAGGTAGGGGACAACTTCAAGATCCCCCGTTCTTGCCTCTGCGCTTGAGCTGCCCAGCGCCCATCCTAAACAGAACCCCATCAATCTGTTCCGCTCTGCCTCTAGAAAATTCACTCTATCTAGGTACGCCGATGCTTTAATTTGCTCGGCTCACCGAGACACCTGAGGCCAGGCAAGAGAAAATTCACCAGCACCTAAGCCGATCTCAGCTCCCATGGACGGCACTCTTGAGCACAAGCAGGACCAAGCCGGGTCGATCCCTCCTTCTTGGGGGCAATATGCTAGCGGTGAGGGACTTGCCCGGTTTGCCTACTGGCTACCATGTGACGCAAATCAGAAACCTTTGGGCGATATCACCAACGTGAAGCAAGGCAGAACATCGAAAGATCTGGTGGAAGCTCCCAAGACCAAGCACACCGAGCCTCAAGGATCCCCTACCTTCGGCATACCCAGTCCCAAGCGTGATAGCCCAGTATGTATTCCCTGGAGTCATTCACCTTTCTCTATGCTTTCTAGCCAGCCTCGAAGACGCAAACTACCCTTAAGGGTAGTCATGCTCCTCACACACCTGCAAATCCCCGATTCATGAGCACCTTCTTCATTGTACTAAGCAAGTACTGACTCCAACTACTTGAAGTGGGGGCCAGACTGGGTTTCTATCGAGGCTCAAGTGCCAGAGGCTGAACCACATCGTCATCTATCACTGTACGACCTGTACGAGCAATTTCCAGACAAGAAACTTCAATCGAGTTTTGAGCCAGGGACACTGAATCTGGCCGAAAAGGTGGTATTGCATGTCATCAACAAGGCTGGCCACTGCTGGTTCAAACAATGGGTTCCGGGCCTGAACCTCGTCGACTTCTTCGGCGGAGATGACAAACGAAGCAAAGCCGCTACCAAACAGCATGTGCCAGCGGAGGCTATTGAAACCCGCTGGATGACCACAAGTCTTGCGGATCTGTATCGGCGATGTCACAATGTCCACCCGCGAGGCTCAGGAGATAGTAAGTCAAAACTCTGTTTCTGGCAGCCCCGAGTTCCACCCAGATGGAAGCAGATCATCCTGTGTCATTCCTCGATAGTGAGACTCTGCCTACGCCAGGCGTCTTGAGAGGATGAAGAGTAACTGACGATCTCACCTAGTTCAATATCCCCAGCTTTTACGATTGATCGACCAAGGCGTCCATTTTCTGCGCGTACTCAAGGTACACGAGTTGAAGACTTTGCTGCAGAAGACGAAGTCGTTGCTGCAGTGGATTCCCGTGGGCCTTGATGCAAAGAAGCTCGGTATCCATAAGCAAGCCAGAGTCGAGCTTGACAAGCTCAATCTGTTATGTGAGGATGCCACCATGAACAGCACAATACCCAAACGGGTTGCTCTCAAACACAAGCATCAGGATTGGCAGCTGAAGATACTGGACAAAGCCCTGGCCGATTTCGAAATTCACCGTAAATCGTTCGAGGTTAATATCCTCGACTGGCTCAAGATGATGTTGAGGTCAACGGACAAAACAGTGATTGAACACGTCAAGACTGAAGGACAGTGAGCATGTTCGGTGCTACATTTCGACTATCTCAACCTAGCCAGGGATAACACATCACACCGATACGAGGACCGGCGAGTTATCCATCATACGCTTGTTTTGAGGTAGAGCGCCTGCCCTTGGGACCGAAGAACTGTCCCTTTCCCGTTCGTCGCCTGATCTGCAGTAAAGGCTGGAGCATGGTTTGAGACAATGAACAGCGTCACAGCCTGGCAATTTCATAGGAGTTCGCAACTTGGACGAAAAAGTGGTAATGATAATGATTCAAGCTCCAAGAGGAACAGGAGTATATATCGGCTTTACTGAATGCCTGGCGGGCTCGTTGAATTCTTGTCACTTAATAGCAGATAGATTGCTGGTACGACGAGGTCTGGTGTTTCGACTGGGCGTATGTGACACACGCTTTGCGTTACGATTCCACGGAGGCTATTGTATCCTAGAGAATTCAGCTCTCCATTACTTCGGCCCTGCGATCTAAGCTTTGCATCATAGCATCCTCTTCGTCCAACTCGGCCACATTCGTTACCAAGCCCCCGCCATTCGACATCTTAAGTCCGCGCCTGGCCATCTCTGCCTTGATATCATCCCTCGTGACCATGCCGCTCTGATTAAACCCATCGAATTCATTCTGCAGCTTCCGCACGAGACCCTCCAAGCTGCGCATCCCCACGACCAAGAACCCCAGCTCCTCGCGGTCCACGTCAAAAATCTCCCACCACGGACATTCGGGCATCTTGGCGGCGATCTCGGCGTCCCGCGCCGCGCTGTAGATGGCGGCCACGGCCAGCGAGTTGGGCTGGTGCGTCAGGTACAGCAGCTGCGGGGACAGCAGGGCCGTGTTCAGGTAGGCGGTGACGCGGCGCGTGATCTTGGCCCGCGACGAGGATGGGTGTGAGTGGCCGCAGAAATCGAGCGCTTGTAAGTACGTCACAGCTAAGCCGTGCGGAAGCGCTACGTGTGTATCGAACCCTAGCTTGTACATGATGCGGCTTTCGAGGGCCAGTATGCGTGCCTGGAAGGCGCCGTATGCGCTCTCCGAGAGGTAGTAGCTTGATGGGTCTGGTTCGGGGCGCGGGGAGGATGCGGATGGTTCGGCTTTGGGGCGCAGGAGGGGCGATGAGGGGGATAGGAGGTAGGCGTATACGTTGCAGACGTCGCGCGGGCGGCATGGGTGCGCGCTTAGTTTGGCGACGAGGAAGAGGGAGGCTGCTGAGACGTCCTGTTGCGATGGGTTGTTAGTATGCGGGTCTAGCTTTGAGGTTTACGCCTTTGTCGGGAAACATGGATAGCGAGGAGAAGAAACATACACTAAACTCATTGGCAAGTAGCGAGTCCTCCAGCCAGTATCGTGCCAGCACGACGCTTGCTTGTGCGGTCACGAACTGTGGGATCCGGAGCAGGAGGCCGGCCGCCTGCGTCAGGCTTTGCGTCGCGAAGAATATCGCGTCTTGGAGATCGGACGGGAGCGCGCCGAAGGAGGCCGTGCGCCGGTATAATTGGTCGACCGTCGCAAGGGAATTAGTCATGTGCGACATTGTGACATAAATGGGCGATGCAATCGGAGGTGGTTGTTGTTGTTGTGTCCCGGAAAGGTGGGAATAGCTTCACCTGTAGATTGCGATATCGAGATGGTAGCTTGCTTGTTGATAAGATAGCGGTATGAGATAACTGGCGCGTAGGGCTTAGCGGCCAATGCACCCCGGCAGCTACAGCTACAGCAAGTCAGGGGTGCGGCGGAGCCCCAGACTGTCCCCTGTATCGTAGATGACGTCGCTGCCAACAGCTGGGCAGTAAGTAATTGAATCTTCTGCTACTGTCTCTCAACATTCTACTTTCCAATTCAGAAGACTCTGCCAAGCATCTAGAAACTACAACATCTTGGTCACACTTCATTAAGAAGAGATGAATTATATCAATCGCTAGAATTTCTCGTGACTCTTGTTGTTAGCTACTCGTCTGGCTAAGGAGAAACGTGACGGACGCTGAACACCTCAGCGCCAGCCCTCGAGTTTCCAACCTCGACTTTTCCATCGGCATCCCTGATGCTTGGCTGTATTGTCTCGCCGGTTCTCTTCACGGCGATCCGCGGCCCCGTAGGTGACGGCTCGGGGAGTCTGTAGAACCGTCGTCCAAACAGACTCAGGAATCCCTCAATGTTCTCCTGCCTGACGTCCTTCTCGTCGATGATGCCGTTCTCCGTGGCTTCCTCGAGGGCGAGGAGTACGAGCTGCGTAGCGTAGGGCTGGGTGAATACACCTGCCGGGACGGGAGTCCCTTGCTTGTTTACTAAGGGGTGAGGCGCGCTGTCGCTTCCGCTAGAGGGGCAAAAGAATAGAGTTAGATTGAGATGGAGATACGTGATGCGTGTGCAGGGGAGGGTGTTACTGACAAGAAGAACTTGGGGTCGCCGCTGCACACAGCTCGCAGAAGAGCGTCGCGATCCGCAGTCGTCTTGGGGATCGGCTTGCAGAACGCGTGAGGGTCTACCTCGCTTATGTCGCCGGTCAAATACAAGTGATGCGCAGTTATGGTGCCTAACAATCCGTAAATATTAGTATTATAATCTGGCAGCAGCAGCAGCAGCAACATGTTTGAAATTATCACAACAATGGGGGAAATAGGCGTTTTGTTACAGCTTACCGGCAACTGTTGAACTGCATGCGCGCACGGCATCTATGGCTGCTGCAGTAGAGCAGTGCTACACATTCAACATTAGCTTTCAAGCCCGCACCATGAATTTTCCGTCAAGGAAGCAGCTTACCTCAAGAACGATGCGCAGTTTTGGGTAAGTTTGGTTCAGCCTCTCCAAGGTGGGCAAGAACAGCTCTTCGAGAGAGACGTTGTCTTTGGGTACAGTCCCGGGTACTTCTCCATGTAGATTCAGAACAAGGCCATGCTCTTCCATCGCCGCAAATGTGGCCGCGAAGGTTTCAACAAAGTCGCCAGCGACGCCTGATTCCGAGTTCGTAGTGACGCCTGTACTGCTGTTAAGAGCGCATTCTCAATTGACATGGGGTTGTGCAAGTTATTGCGTACCTTGGGGGTAGAGTTTGACCCCTGCGATGCCGGCCTTTGCGGCTTCAGCAATTACCTCAGGCGTTATGGAGGGGTGAAGCTGATATCGTCAGCCACCTCTGCCCCTTGGAAATACCATTGTCAATGGCGACGTACGTATAAAGACATCAGGTAATTGACCTCAGGCTCTAGAGCCTGCAGCTGAGACTTATACTCCAGAGCAGCAGCCACGCTGGTAACGGGCGGTTGCAGGTTCGGCTATGACAGCAATTAGACTATACGCACATCAAGGCTATTCGAACACATGCGTTACTTTATTTCAACTCACCATGACGAATACGGTATCTACACCTCCCCTCCTGATGTATGGGACTACCAGGTTCATGATCTACAGCATATCAGCCAATCTTCACCAGCAGTATAGCAAAATGGACAACCAACCTCACCTTGCCGCAGATGGACATGCATGTCCGCCGTTGGCGGCAACTCAATCCGATGCACATCCTTGAGTCTCATATTGCCGAAAAAAAAAGATAATCTTCAAGCCTCAATCGATTTGGGCGTGTCCTAGAGATTCCTCACGGGAAATATAGTGCAACTCTCACTCTGGGGGGGTATGGATGATGTATGAGTCCTGATAACCCCACCATTCATTCAATCAAGCTGATCATGAGCTGAAGGTGGGGGAGGGGCACAAGAACTTTGCAGCTTGCGGCAGATGGCACGTGATTGTAAAAGTATGTTCAGCTCTTAGTGCAGCAATCCTACCCTGTCACACCCAGCATTGGATTCTACTTTGTGTGTTACGTTCAGGTAGTAGACAATTTCACAATTAGGATTGGAAAACTTAAGAAACCTCATGGTTCAGACACATACTTAACACATGATTAACAAGCTTAAGTTAACACCCACCCTTTGCTCATCACTGGCTAGGTATAAAAAGGGAATAGACTAGCAGGATTTAAAAACATGATATATAACAAACAAAAGATAAATGCTCTCGATCGGGGAATCGAACCCCGGCCACCTGCGTGACAAGCAGGTATCCTAACCACTAGACCAATCGAGACTTCTCATGTTTCGCCTTCATATGCATGCTCACTCTATCATATACAACATTATAAATCTCGCACAAGCGATATTGCCGTCATCTTGCCATGCCCTCTCTTTAAATGAACAACGAGTATCCCAACCATCCCAACCACAGAAACGGTTTGCCGTCATATTCGAGTTGAACTATAGATTAGGTATGTCTAACCGGAATGGCAGCAAGAATCTGGATACAGGCTAAGGAATATCAACAGCAGATGGCAAACTACTTAGGAGTTCAAATGCTACATCTCGAACATGACTATAAGTACAATGTGAGATTGTGTGGTAATTGATTGTCTCTGGCAAATCAGCTTATCAGGCTCTGGAGGCAAGTGAGAATGATCCGGTACCCGATCCCTAGGTATGTAGATTTTAATTCAATACATATAACACTACACCAGAAAAGGTCCCAAAATGCGAGGTAAACCTCACTCAATCAAGGCTTATTTTATTACCTCCCTTCTCCCTCCCCGAACGCCGCGTCTGACCTTTACGCTATTTAGACAGCACACCACGAACAGATCCCTTCAACGTCGGCTTTCCCTCCATCGCCTGCTCGCCAATGCCCGTATCGCCACCGCTTCCCTTCTCGAGCCATCGAGCCAACAATTCGTTGCTTTCCTTGGGCTTGACGGAAGCATCCCGCGTGCCGACCGTGATGTGCGCGACCTTGTTGGTGTAGGTCCACTTACCCTCCTGGTCCAGCAGGCGCACGACGATGGCCATGATGCGGTCGTCGAACACGACGCGCTCGAGCATGACGTCACACTCGCCGACCTTGTCGTCCGCGGGGTCGCTCTCGGCTTCGAGCTTTGTGTAGCGCGCCCACAGCTCCGGGTGGTCTCTAGCAGAGGCCCTGTGCATGAGGGTGACATGGAAGAGAGGCTGGATTCGCCGTGTCTGCTGGAGTTGTTTGTAGAAGCGCTGCGCGGAAGCATCGACGCCTTTGAAAGCAGATTCTAGCGCCACGCTGACTTCTTTGGCGGGGACGGAAATGGACATGTACTCGAGACCCTTCTTCTTCTGAGGCCCATTGGACGTCTGATTGGCCGCCGTCTGTTGTCGCTTCTGATCTCGCTTGTTTGTGCGGTCGGGGATCTTGTGTTTTATGCTTGGTGTGTAGTCCTCAATAGCACTCTTGACAGCCTCATCCATGGTCTCTGCGTTTGGCATTTCCGGGATCAGCAATGGGTATTTCTTCTTCAGCTCAACGATTACTTTCTCAACGTTGACCCGACTCCCCTGGGAAGGGTCGAGGTCGATCACAAGATCAAACCCATCGTCGGGGCTGCTCTCTGGGTCACAGGGCTGGAATCTATGTATGAAGTTCTCCATGATACCGATGACCTTGTTCTCATCCGATGCGGCCTGAATAGTCTGGTGGTTATCACCACGTTTCAGCACTCGCTCTCTTGTAACCCTCCGGACATCATCGATATTGCCGTGGGCGTAATTCAAAGCTACGAGCCGAGCATCCTTGTGCCGCAGGAGGATATCTTTGATGATCTGCTCGCGCTCGCGTCGTTCGGAGTTGTTTCTGTCAGAAATGACGACGGGGTGATTCATCAAGCCATTCATAACAGCTTGAGTCATTTGTGCGGGACGATTCTTGCCCGTAATGTTGTCGTTCTGAACGATGCCCCAACCGAACAGGTGCGTTAGAGCTACACCAATAGTGGTCTTGCCGCATCCTATCGTGGCAATGGGTACAAGAACAACATCACCTGATACGCTAGTCGTATCGTTCCCAAACACGTTCTCGAAGTTTGCAGCGTCGGAACCTTTCAGGTTCTTGTATGCCAGAAATTCGTCCCGCAGAGAAATAATGCCGTGGTTCTGGTTGTAAAGCTTGGCCATTTTCGGGTCCTTGGCTAGTCTTTGACGGGCAAACAGTAGATAGTCCTCGGTGATCTTGGTATGCTTCTTGAATTTGGGTGGCTTCCCAGCGATAATGGCTTTGGTGCATTCTCGCCATTGCCGGTACATCAGATACGGCTCCTCAAACTTGTATTTGAAGAACCAGTCGATGTATTTTGTGTTGGCAGCGTCGGTTGACAGTCCACAGCGGACAACAAAGCCTTCGACATCCCGGCCTTCGTGTGCACCAGACTTGGCAATCTCGTCCAGGAAAGTCTTGACGGCGTCAACATCATCAAATACTTGCAGCCCAACTTTTCGGAAACCCCATTCATCGGCGAACTGCTGCACGAGGCCGCTCGGATATGTCATGAATTCCGGGATGTTGATGTTGATACCGTGGAGGTATAAGCCGGCCTTATCCTCGCTGTAAGCTAGAATGTGTTCCTCAAAATCGTCGTCACAAAGTTCGGCAACTGCGGTGATATTTCTGCGCCGTAACTCCTGGGCGAACTCTTCTCTGGTTTTGCCAATGGTGGCCAGCTGTTTATCCACCCATCTCTCTCCAGCGCTAGCATGGCTCACCTCAACATCACTTCGGTCACCAGTGGAATGCTTGCTGCAGACAAGGAGAGTGCCATCTTCTAAGCCGCTGATGAAGATAATGCAGCCGTTCTCCTTCAGTGTGAGCTCGTAGGGACCTCGGGTCTTTTTCCGTATGCTGTCCCATTTCGTCTCGCTCACCTCGCCAACATTGAAGAATTTGTCGTAGCCTCGCACAGCGATCTCGTGATCATTGCGGCGATTCATGGTGGTGAAAAGACCACGGGCATATGTGGGCAGGTTGGGCTTTTTGTAGTCCCAATCTTGGAAGCGCCACGAGTCGACACTGAGGCCATCGGGCGATCCTGGGATCTTGAAAGTCGACTTCTTGACTCTGAAATCGGATTTGGACTTGCTGCTCCCTGCGGTCAGAGCACGGACGAGTTGGGAGTTCTGCTGGGGGTCCTGCTCGCAGTGGGGAGCTTTAGAGAGATCCATGATGAGCCGGTGATCGGTATCTGTGCAGTATTGTGACCTGGACTGCAAATGTGGTGACGAGTGATGAAATCTCGGAACTTGCGAGGGGAGTCTCCCAACTCTGAATCTAGCAGTAATGGCCCGAGGTGAACTGCGACTGTAATAGGGAGTCAGCACTGATTGGTTTGGTGTATGGAAAATGAGGGAAACAGTAGTGCAGTGCAGTTCAGATGACCAGAGAAGGTTTATATATCTAAAGCACTTTCGTCATGCATAACAGATAAGGTAGGACAAAAGGCTATCAGGGCTATCATCAAACATGGGAGAGAGCATAGACAAAACACACCTTTTCTGCAGCAAGGCGATAGCTGCGCGCATGAGTCACAGAACCCAGGTATAATATGTTGTTTGCTAGGGGCGCAGCAAAGGGCACAGCAAGTGCCAAGGACAATAAGTTTTAGGTTGGTGGAATGCTGAACGAAAGATCAGTAAGTGGTGACCTTGGATGGATCGACTCAGAATGAGTTCACTTCAACAATGCGCATGCCAACTTGAACGTTTTCAGTTGAGACGCTAGTCCCTCTCTGGGTGCATCAAGCTGCAGAGCTAGTCCTAGAAAAGCAGTAGTTCCCAGCTAAGTTCGCTACGAGGCAACGTGCAAGGCAGAAAAGCCCTATGGCCCCCTGCGGCGGCGCAAGTATAGCGGGGGAGGTCTTTCCGAACATGCGTCACACGGTGAAGCCCCTCGAAGCCCCTCCATTGGAGAAAAGTTGAGTTTCGGTACTCACGATAGCTCATCTACCTACCTCCTACCTAGCCTACATGTACCTATCCTCGCCACCCATTCTTTCAGCTGGGTCGAGCAGAAACAAATCTCACACTTGCGCACCATTCATTATATCAAAGACCGACCAAATTCTGTGATCAGCAGCGCATTTTAATCAACTCCTTAATTTTAATTCACCTTCTGTCTGAGGAACACTGCATACTTGCCACGATGCCTCCCAATCCCTTCCTTCTCGCGGCCGACAACAGCCCAGCTCTCCTGCCCCTCCTCCGCGAGAACCCAGCTCTGGCCAGCCAGCAAGACGAGCACGGATACTCGCTCCTCCACGCCGCCGCCAGCTACAACCACCTAGACCTTCTACGCGCCCTGGTCAATGAGTTCAAAGTCGATGTCAATCTGCGCGACGAAGACGGCGAAACTGCATTATTCGTTTGCGAGACAGTGGATGCCGTCAAGGTCCTCGTTGAAGAGCTTGGTGCTGACGTTTTGGCACAAGGAGCCCATGGCAATACCGCTAAACAGCAAATCCTCGCCGACGGAGATTTTCCGGACGTTGCCGCATGCCTTGATCTCAAAGAGCTAGAACGAGTCCATGGTCTATTGAACGGAGCCAACGGAGCCAACGGAGTCAACGGCGACTCGACACAAGCGAACAGTGCTACACCACCGATACCCCAAGGACTCAATGTTTCTGTCAGCGCAGTGGATGCAGCAGAGGTAGGCGACGCTGAAGTCGACCCCGAGTTCAGAAGGAGGATAGAGGAATTGGCCCAGCGTGAAGACTTCCATAGTGAGGAGGGTCAGGCTGCGCTCAGGGAGCTGGTGCAAGATGCCATTGCCGGTGACAACCTAGGAGACCGTAACGTCCGGCCCCGTCAGGATTGAGTACAACGATCTACGAGCTATTCATCCAGCTACGACACAACACGATCTTCCTGCTCATTCGTGCCCCTTGATCTCCCAGAGGACATATTCTCCTGGGCTGCTTGGTGGCCTCATGATGGTGCAATCTGCCCCGTAGCCGATAGCAACTCGACTGAACGGTGTGGTGCTGAACGAAAACCACGCTTTGGGAGGGAGGGTTCTGACCACACCCGCTAAGAGGTTTGCGGCCCAGCTCGGCGGTATGAAACCCCGCCAGCTGATTTTGCACAGTTGATCTTCGCTGGTCTCTGAGCAATCGCCGGGCACCTCATAGGTGGATAGATAAGCGTCGATGTCGTCGCCAGGCTTCACTCGAGGGCTTTCTAGACGAACCAGAGACAACCATTCGTAAATGTCGGCTGCATACTCGTTCAGCTCTTGTGATGCTTTGTCCGCAAGGACAGCCGAAGGGACGCCCAACGGAGGAACCTTCGTCACCAAAGCTGTAGCGAGTGCTGGATGTGATGTATACTGAGTTGGGTAATACTGGGCGATTGGATCTGGATCTGGTGCTACTATTACTTGTATCAACATCAGCTCATCGACCGCCGTGGAACAAGGGGTGTGTTACTTTCGGAAACATTGCAAAAGAGCCAGGTAGTGGGTGTGTTCAGTGCATTTTTGCATGCGTAGACTAGCCTGTCGAAACCTTTCTTCCCATGTAAAGCCGAGGGGCTACGAAGGTCGTATTCAACAACTTCAAAGTTTATTAGCCTCATCAACTCGTGATTATGTCCTAGAGACTTACCCCATCTAGGTTGTGAGCCTCTGGCTCCCTTGACACCATGAGGTTTACCCACGAGACCAACTCGTTCATATGTTTCTCTGTCAATGTACATCGTGAGTTGACCTATAAAAAGTAAGTGATTATAAGCAACTGTCATGTATGCGGTTTTGTAACAAATAAGCCATACCATCCTTGATTGAAAAGACGTTGCCCGCGCCAATCTTTCCCTCGGAGAGCATCATGATGTTTCCTAGAGAACTGTTGTGAGTGGGATGCATGTACAATGACCTCAGCGAGTAGGACGTACCGATTTTTATATATTGTGTGAAGAAGTTGCCCTCGAGGATCTGTCCTAATGTCATGATTACTCGGTGATAGCGTGGGCTCCGCGCTGCATCATCTAGTATCTTTTCCTTGATGAGATGCAACAGCGACTCTGGTAAGATCAAGTCGACCTAGAATTATGTCAGGATTTTCGACCATCAAGCTTTTTGAGGCAATCAATGATCTCACGTTGTGCACGTAATCTTGAGCCAGCAACGTGTTCCATGGCTTTGTTTTCGTCGGAAGCCGGTGGGCGTTGGGGTGCCCCATTGTGCCGTACGTGACGAGGCATTTTGGGGTTTGGTAGACGCTCGGCTTCGGAAACGAAAACATGATCGGAGGCGATCTCAATGTGTGCTTGAATCGAGTCCCGGTCAAATTGCAGTTTGTATCGAAGGCAGAATTATCGTTGCGTGGTGCATGGAACCAAATTGCTAAAAGTTCCAAGTTGTTTGTAGCAGAACCCTCGGGTGTGGATTTAGAAGCAGAACTCAAAATCTGCGGTCGCAGAGCCAGCGCTATTGGACCTCGCAGTCTCTTCCTTAGCCTACACCCCTCAATTTAACTATCAACCCCTCAACCTGCACAAAAGTCAAGTCGCGACTCGGGAATGACTCTTTTCGCAGCCAGTGCACATAGTACAACCCAGATAGAGCTGCTTAGATATACAAAAATTGGATATTTGTGAATTTCCAAGCTTTAAAAATCTACCCGGGCCCAGGCGTCAGGAAGAATCGCCCACTATGCAATATCTCATCCGATTTACGCAGCTGCATGAGGATTTCCGCATAGCAGAGATCCAGGCCCTCGCCGTCTTAGCAAACGTCGAACTAAAAATCATATCCTACAAACCTGAGGTAAGTGAAGCAGGTCACTACCGCATTGTGAACCCCTTGTCTTCGACGTAATGAACTGACTTTTTCTCAGTCACCATTTTGCATCGTTGAGCTTCCATCAGAAGATGCCGCTAGGGCCGTCCTCGAGCGCTCAATCCTAGCGCATACCATCTACGAGCACTGGGGCACGGGCGAGACATACAACGAGCTACACGTCGCCCTCAAAAACGACACTGCCCACCTATGGCCCCTCTACCTCACATGTTCCTTCAAGATAAGCGTCGACTCCTTCCGAGGGTCGCGGTCTCAGAAGCAGAAAGTCGCGCTCATCAACACGTTTGCCTATCTCGGGTTCGAGGGCCCGATTCTGCTCAAATCGCCCGACCATGAGTGGACCATATTCGAGGAATGGGTCTTTGACCCTTTACCTGAAAACAAACCGCTCGAGCCTATAAACGTGCATTTTGGCCGATTGATCGCCCATAGCGCAAGGGACCTGATCAACACCTTCGATCTGAAAAAGCGCGATTATATCAGTACGACCTCGATGGACTCCGAGCTGGCTCTTGTCACGGCCAACATCGCCCTTGCCGCGCCGGGCAAGCTGTTCTACGACCCCTTCGTGGGCACCGGTAGCTTTCCTGTGGCATGTGCGCAGTTCGGCGCACTTGTTTGGGGCAGCGACATCGATGGCCGGAGTATGCGAGGCGCGGGTGGGAAGAAGAGCCTCGTGGGAAATTTCCAACAGTATTCGCTGGAGAAGGCGCTGGGTGGCGTTTTCGTGAGCGACCTTACCAATACCCCGATGCGCAAAGCTAGGATACTCGATGGCATCCTGTGTGATCCGCCATATGGCGTGAGAGAGGGTTTGAAGGTGTTGGGGTGCAGGGATCCGGAGAAAGATGGGCGGAGTATCGAGAGAGGAAAACAGTTGTACAAGTAAGGCGCATTCTCTCCCTGCTTTCCTGTACGCGAGGATCTGGCTGACATGGGGACAGAGAACCTGATTTCATTCCACCTAAGAAGCCGTACAGCTTTATGGCCATGTTAGACGACATACTCGATTTCGCCACGGCCATGCTGGTAGACAATGGCCGGCTGTCCTTTTGGATGCCGACGGCGAACGACGAGGATCAGGAAATCGCCGTTCCTACACATCCTTGCCTCGAGATAGTCAGCATATGCACACAGCCATTCAACAAGTGTAAGTAGCCCCCTTTACCGGGAATGTTCTTTCCTCTTGTACTAACAAACCATCAGGGTCGAGACGATTGATCACTTACAGGAGATTGCCGGATTCCGATATAGATGAGTCGGCGTTGGAGTTGAGGAAGGCACAGAAAGACCAAACGAGTGGTCGGACGGCAGACGATCTGAATGCCTTCCGTCGCCACTACTTCAGAGGCTTCAAATCAGAGCAAGAGCTTGCGGACACCGTGGCTCCCGATAAAAAACGAGTAGCAACATGATACATAAAACCAAACAGAAACTTGATACATCAAAAATAGGGTGTGACGCACATCTGCAGCGCTGTGGCATTTGGTCTTCTTCACACTATTCGGCTTTCTTTTGACTTGCTAACATTGATCAAGAGAGTGACCTGCATAAAGGGGCGTCTTCCTCGATGGAAGAACGAGCTTGTGCCAAATTTGCATTGGGACCCTACGCTATTTGATATGGTATTATAAGAAATTCGATACCTACCATCTGAGGTAGTCACTGACAATCGCATGAGTCTGCAGGTAACACTTCCGCTCGATCGGCCAATCGACAGTCAAGAGAGAGGTCACTGATAATTAGACACAACATTGTAGGCTCTTTTATCTCCGTGCCTGGTTTGGCTATAGCGCTAGACAGATAAAATTCGTTTCGAGTTTAATAGACTTGAAGGGCAAGCTGTATTATGTATGGCCTAATTGATTGCAAAATACATGTCAATTGGCAACCAATTAGCAATCATAGAGCAGCACATGCTTAAGCCATCGTCAACTCTGAATGAGATTAACTGGCAGTGATAGCCGTTAGGGAGGCGTCCACGCTTGATGGTGACGCAAGGCAGCCGTCAATATTCTGGGGCTCCAGTTGGGCCTCGGCAGACGCCGAGAAATGTAGTCCATAGTAGGTCAGTATGAGATCAGTATACATACGTATGAGATGCCCATCTAGACTGTGAACCAAGGCGCTATCTCGATTAGTTGCAGTACCTACCTACCTTAGACATCACAAGAATGCGACTCTCTGGGCAGAGCGCTGGGCAGGGTCTTGGACATGATCTAGACGGAAGCCCAGGCGCGGGCGGTCAGCAACCCAAGGACCCAAGCAGCAGGTTGAACATGGGAAGGTCATCGGAACGGGCG
Organism: Astrocystis sublimbata; assembly: GCA_022453515.1. NCBI lineage: Eukaryota > Fungi > Ascomycota > Sordariomycetes > Xylariales > Xylariaceae > Astrocystis > Astrocystis sublimbata. The sequence continues at coordinate 1,288,575 of JAJNNY010000002.1, forward strand.
TTTTGGCAGCTCTCATGCAATGCAACATCCAGGATGCGGCATCGCAATGACACTTTTCGATGGGATATTATTAGCATGGGTTTCGAGAAACGTTCGATCTCGTAATTCCCCGTTACCGACCAGTGGAACCAAGACATGGCTGCAAGTCATGGGCTGCATTAGGGCGCGGAACCCCAAGACAACGCTGCCCTATTTCGCGCCATTGGGAACAGACGCAGGGAAACATGTGACCTGCTTCCATGTCTCCATTCCGCATATTCGTACGATTCCAGCAGCTTGGTAGTCTAGGCCTTCTTGTGGGTTTTGTGGTTTGTGTGGTGTTGTGGTGTTGAGGGAGGGCGGAGGAGGGCTTACACGGTCGATGGCTCGGAACACGGAACGATACATAACTCGGGTTGGTGGTGTTGGCGTCTGGGGTAGGTGGTAGGTGCTCCTCAATTCGTCTGGTTTGGCTGTTTTGGCGTGTAGGTCAGCTGTTAGGTGTGGCCGGGAGCGGGCACAAGGGTCCAAAACGTTCCCCATTTAAGGGTAAAGTGTCCCTAATGAGGATTCTTGCCTGGCTGCGGTACCCGTCTCCAGCGGCTGGCGCATGCTCACTGGACCGGAACACATGTACCGGTACTACTGCGATGGCGCGCTATGCCTTTACCTGTCGTGATGTATGGGGTAATGACGGGACCATACCGCCAACTCGGCCCAATGAGTCGTCCAACCTCCATTACAAGTGCATCGTCACGACTGCTGCCACCTGGAAGTACCCTGAATCCTGAATCCTGCGCGGCCCTAGAGACCTGGACGGGCCCCGAAGCGCGCCCCTATCGTCTTGGAAAATATAGGGCAGGGTTTGGACCTAACCGGTCGGGTTAGTTGGACACGGCTAGCATGGCTAGCATGGATAACATCCCTATTAGAGTAAGAGTAAGTAAGTATTAGTAGATACATTAGGTGAGCGCATGGCTCCGCGTACGGGCCGTCCGCGTTCACCTCCGTTCCTCTCCCTCTGCTCTGCTCTGCTCTTTTACTTCTCTCATTGAGCTGGGCGTGCTCTAGCACTTCGCGACTCGCCAACACATCCAACGAATCCTCCTCGGTCTAAATCCTGTATCCTGTACTTTCTTCCCATTTCCTATCCGTCACCGAATGAATGACCTTGCTTTCCGTTACGACTCTGCTTCATTGTATCATCGCTACTCTTTCCCCCTTCTCTTGTGATACCAAAACCAGTGCACCTACTCAGCAGTCCGACCGCCAATCCCAACGGTCTGGTTTTTGTGCCGCTTCTTTTAGACCTATAGAAACTCTATTTCTTTGTACACTTTTGAAACAATAACGGCAAGGCTCCCCCCGTCCGCGCCTTTCGCTTGCCCGTGCCCGTCTTTTGGTTGCATTGTCGCGTCGCATCCGAGCTACCGCCATTTGTTCTCCGCCTCTATACACACCCGCCTATCTATAAGCCCATCTACACACCCGCCGCCACCACCGGTCTTATCATCGCCCGCATCTCCAGACCGTTACAATGCCGACTCCCGCTGGCAACACACCGCCCACGCCTCCCGAATTGCCCTCCCGAACCCACAGCTCCTCCTGTCCCGAGGATGTCCGCTCTCCCAGCGGCTGGAGCCCCGAGGATGGCCTAGAGATCAACACGGACAGCGATGCGACGACCTCACCCGACACCATAACCCCGTCCCGCGCTGCGCTTGTCGAAGCCGAACTCACAGCGCTCTTGGTCGCCCAGTCGAGGTCAACCACCGAGTCTCCGCGGTCAGACTCGCCGAGCAGCACCGAACGCTCTGCCTCCGAGCCGCTCGACATGGAATCGCCATCGCAAAAGCCAAGTGAGGAGCTGGGACAGTTGCACGGCGCAGCACCAGCAGAGCCATACGCTCGAGGCGACATTGGCACACCAACAACCGGGCATGAGCACCTCAATGATGATAATGATGGGCGGGACCCAACATGCCATGACGAATATGAACCATCCATGGGCTTTGAAACTTCTAATTCCCGGGTAGGTGCACGCGCATAGGGCATCATTTGAATCCACTCTAGATACCCGTTACCTTGAAATAACCTTGAAATTGGATGGTGCATCGACTAACAATCACGTATATAGGTTCTTCCCTTGTCTGCAACCTCGTTTCTGCGCCCAGGCAGCAAGTTCCACGGAACACAGCAGTCTGAGCGGCAAGTCTACGACGTGCAAGTCGAGATTAAATACGTCGATTTGCGCGAGTCGTTCCTTTGTGGCTATCTCAAGATCCAAGGTATGCTTCCATCCCCTCACGGAAATACCCAATTGCGTCATGTCAGCCGTGACCACGATCCTTCTGCGCAAGCGTCTTATTTGGTTCCATTTGCTAACTAAGTTCGTCCATCGCAATAGGTCTGACCGAGGATAACCCAACCTTGACAACCTACTTCGAGGGCGAGATCATTGGCAACCACTACGATTTCCTGACAAAGCACGAGGGCTGGGGCGCTACGGAAAAGATTGATTTGAACCACTGGGGCAAGTTCTCTGCCTTCCGACAGTACAGCAAGCAGGTGCGGAAGGGTATTCCCGTGTCAATACCCAACCTCGGACAGCGCGAGAACATTTTCATGCGCTGGAAGGAGCACTTCTTGGTGCCGGACCATAGGGTGACTTCCATCAACGGTGCCAGCTTCGAAGGATTCTACTACATCTGCTTCAACCAACGGGAGGGCAGTGTTAGTGGTATATATTTCCACTCTAAGAGCGAGAAGTGAGTCCAATCCATCATGGCGGCTCTTTTCGCACGCCTCTATTATACACTTTACAAAAGCTAACCTTTACGCCAAGCAGGTTCCAACAGTTGGAGCTCAAACACGTGGAAGACAGGGGCTGTTTCAGCGCCATGGAATTTCGTTGAATCAGATCCACTTGCACACACACATACATGATCATGAATCATGAACATATATCTATCACATATCACTAAAGCATCAAGCGACATCTTTAATAACTAAGTATGAGCATGGTGCTGGGAACGGGAAAGCATCATAGGGAACGGAGAATGATCGATTCGAACATAATGGGCACCCTCGAAATCCACATGTTTCAATGCCGCCGTCTTTGACGAGCGGCTTACGAATATGACGGAACGAAACCCCATGACGGCGCCCTCGTCAATGTAACTAAAATATCAACAACTAGGTAGTCACGCGGCGTTATATATTCATTCAGAGAAGGCGCTTGCAGGAAGGAAGGCAACACAGAGCCATGGGAGGCGGATAACAGCATATTCTTTTTTCACAACAAACAGCCATTTACGAGGGTATATTCCAGGGTCTGGACAGAAAGAGGAATGGCCTAACTAACTCGAGTAACTCCCATACCATCATCCCATATCACATCACATCAATACCACAGCCAAGCATTAATCAAATCATCTTCAGTGTGGTTTTTTCCATTCTTTTCTTCTTGTAGCTCCCACTCTCATCACGAGATGGGCTTGATCTTGAAGTGAAGCGATGTCAGGCTGAAGACTAGCGCCTTCAGGTCCTGCACGAGGTAGTAGAAAACACGGAGACCCTCGGGGTCGGCGGACTCTGTGACATCGATCAGGGAACCAATTTTGGCGGTCTGCGAGAGGGGTGTACATCGTAGGTTAGTTGATTGTCTTGTTTCAACGAGAAGAGCTGAGAAGGGTTTGGGAATGCGGGGAGTAAGTAAGCGATTGGGGTGTATTGTGATGCAGTCTTGTCGTGTACAAACGCACCTCGAACGATATGTGCTCCGTCCCCATCCGGATCTCGAGCTCCTGGCGGCCGTCCTTGTTCTTCTGCGGCCACTTGGAGTCGTCTTCCTTCATGATCTCGCTCGACTTCACTATGCGCTTGATCTCGTCGACGATTAATGAGCTGACGCACACTGTACACACACAAAAAGAGTTACATCGGTTAGCGCAACTGTCCCTCCATCTCTGCGTGAATAAGGGGGGGAATTGGTCGGGATATGTTGTGGGAGGAAAGGTAGCTCGGGAGATATAGCGGTATGGAGGTGGAGGTGGAGGTGGAGGTAGGTAGGGAATATCGGGGGCGCGCACTCTCTTTGCGGATGAGACTATCATTTCGGTAATTCGAGTTGTTGGCGTATCGGGCCACTGCGCTTCGTCCGTCGCCGACTACCCGGAAGTCAAACTCTGTTTGGTGTTTTCGGTCAGATCAATCTCTCTCTCTCTGTGTCTGTGCTTATTCGATTCTTTGTTCGTGGGGGATTGGGAGGAACCATGCGCACCGAGGAACTCGTGTCCGAAGCGACCAGAATGGCCCGAGCTGGAGGTATCTCGTTAGTATATAAGTCATGTTGCGAGGCTCGTCGTGTCGGATTGTGGGTGTGAATTGGTGGACAAGATAGGCGGACGTACTAATAGCGTATGTAGAAGGGCTCGCCGGTCGAAGTCATGTTGAGTATCGATGGTGTATATTTATCGTTGTCTGGAGTGGCTATTTGTGTCGTCGGGTATATACTGTTGTGGTCGTAGCTTGCAGCGGTTTGTTGGGCGCGGGTTGGTATCGAGATGTATGTACTTTATGTATGTGGAAGCAAGCAAGGCTCCTTGCATCTCGAATTCGAGATCGGACACCTTCAGCCTAGCTCATCCAAGAGATGGATGGATGGATACCTGCGTTAGGTAGCTTCGAGCAGAGCTAACTGGCCGATGCAACCCAGCATTTGGCGGGGCATCGAAGCTATCATACAGTAATCTCGGCATATCAAGTACTACTTGGGGCACTGTGTAGAGACTCCTTAGGTATTGAAGGGGCCTCTCCAGGTTCGTATGTTGACAACTTCCAGGTTGAATGGAGCAACCCATCGTAAAACTTACTGATCATGTAATAACATCGTACCCGTACCCATTCCAAAATGTGACAAACAACCTCTCTATTAGATCTTCCATGTTCAAGTCCGGATTACATAGGCGACCTCGGCGGCTTACGGTTGTTGCGACTTCACAGTCTGGTACCAATCTTGAAGCTGCTGGGTCGAGTGATTCTAAGCCGAAGAATCACTCTTTCCATCGAACTCTGGCTGAGCGCTTAACAAAATGAGCGATTTTCTAGTTTAACCTCTGGTCTTGTCTACATAGATACGCAAGTTTCTGCTAAAATTCATCTCATACCTTTGCCCTCCCTTATACTTATACCTCTTTCATGGACTCTCCCGTGGCTGCACTAGATCCAACCGCGTCAGTTAAAGCTTGGGCCTCCTTCTTCTTCCTCTTCCTTTCCAACTTCTCCCGGTATGCCCGGTCTTCCTCGTCGCGTAGCTTCGAGTAAGCTTCAGGAGAGAGTTTTGCTTCCTTAATCTCCACATTGATGCGCCAGCGATCAGTTGTTCCCGCCCTAGTCTGACAGCATCGTGGAACGAGCAATACAACTGGCTCATCGACCGACATGTAAGGGGTCATGTCAATCTTCATGAGGTTCGCTACTGAAGCATCATGCGGATCAACCGAATTCAGCATGAGAGTTTCCGGATCATCTTCATCATCCTCTCCTAGGAGGTGGTCGAATGTGATGTTGTAAGACATAGGTCTAGTGCAATCGCGTTATCAGTCAAGAGTGTTGTTTGGACATCGAGAAGAAGTACGTACTTGGAATCCAGCGGCGATGTGTCATGGTCCTTTGTCGCACGCTCCCAAAGACGATATTGATGCCTCGGGACCATATCGGAGGGATTCTCCAGGTCTGGATCACGACCGTAGAGTAGCCGGAAGGCCATCCGGGCAAGTCGCAAACCCGCCTCGTGAAAGTCGGTGGCTTTCTCCACATCCATCGGGTTGAGTCTGGGCATTTTCATGCCGTCTTCGAAGACTTTGTCAAGGTCGTCGTAATGGGCATTGATTTGGATTCTGAGCGGCTTTTCCCATTCGGGGGGATGATTCACACAGATGGGGGTTTGTTCGCATTGTGGGAGGATGAGTTTGGAAGTCATTGTGACTTGGTGCGATAGGGGAGGAAGAGAGCAAGAGAGAGGTGCTTGACAAGATGAGAATGAAGAGAGATATTTGGAAAGATAAAAACGAGTCAGCCTTTTTGTCTTTGTCATTATGCCTACTGAAGGCAGCAGCGGTCCCGTCTCTTATCCTTCTCGCCGGTTTCTTGGGCCGCGATCCATTTCCACTTGAATCGCTTCGGCGCTAGTAGGTGGGGGGATCGGGCGAAGCCCGTACCCGAGAGAACGGAACGGACATTGATTGGGCGACAAGAAGCATTTGAGGAGCAAATGAGGCATACGATCCTAAGATGTTGGCTCGCCATGCATGACTTAAACTATTACAGTCAAGCTCAAGTTAATGTATAGCCACAATTATCACGTACGAAACTCTAGCGCAACCAACATGGAAAAAAAGCAGGTTTGGTCAGGGAAGCCGAGCCGGTTGTCATTCTCCCCTATCCTTACACATTAGTCTCAACTTGGAATACACTTTTAGGAAGATATTGGATATCTAATACATGAATCCCAGAGGCCTAATACCTTTTTGATTGTAATCTAGATATATAATGTTTTGATCCTCGCCAAGATGTCTGGCGCGAGACGCTTGCCCTTTCCTTGCACATGGTTATATACACATTAGAATCGGTAATGTATACACAAGTGGTCATTTAGATATATACTAGAACGTTGGCTTGTTTTCTTAGACCTTTAGAGAATCTATGAGTCCATTCACATCTGGTGTGTTGGCGTGTCAAGGTCGAACATGACGTTCATAGTAAATAGATCGCGAGCTTCAAAAAATGTGAAAGTCGGATGCCTAGTTTCCTCTTCGCTCGTTATCCGGGATGATAGAACACTGGGCCGCAACGGGCCGCCCGTTTTGTCGGCCTCAGAGAGAGCGTTTAGGCTACTCACTCAGTATCATATCCGATGTGTAAAAACTGAGCGAGAGTTAGTCGATAGGTGGATCAAGCCTTGGAAGGTCTGAGGCAACGTTTTACAATATAAATACGATCACTTTTCCTTGCTAAAATTGGAACTTATTCACTCATCTTGCTCAGCAATCTCGATCACGCCCTGTTTGCGTCACAAATCTATACCAATTTCGATTCTACCCAAACTTCCACAACTCCCACAGTTACTCCCAAAAGAATCAAGATACAGAACCCATTTCCCTAGCAATTCTCACGTCAGACTCAAGGTATGCCTTACAAACGATACACATTCACTTCTTTGCATACTAAATACAATCCAGATGTGTACCCACACCCAAGAAATCTATAGCTGTGAGCACCCGGGATATCTGAGGATAGAGTACTGTCGTGACGCGCCAAATTGTGTCATTGAACGTCGTACCAAATGGGTTCATCGTAACTGCAACGAATATCCATGCAACAGCCCTCCCGAAAGCGACTACTATCATCTCCGACGTCGTTAATGAGTTCCGGCCAATGCTCTCGCTAAGACGGCTGCAAGACTGAACTGAGTTGGCTTTGATCTTGCAAGGACGAGATATACGATGGGGCTAGTGTGAAATTTGACGTATTTCTGGTAATTTGTTTATGCATATAGATGGGGGAAGAGTTAGATGTTGTTTTACCGGACGCTCGTTAAACTAGATAGTTATTAGAAATAGTTCATTCTCATCCTCTCAGCTTTACGTGCTTTTTGCTATGCCATAAGACTTTCAGCCCCAAGAATCAATAGCTCATACTTGCCCTCCACACAAACGTGGAAGCATGCACTCTAATTACTTGTCAATTGTCTCTCATTTATCTAGAATTTGCAAACTGGATTGACGTTTTCCTTCTTGCTCATTAAGACAATTTCCACGCACAAAAAGAAGATAATCTAACCTCAATGAAGTCTCAGTATCCCACTGCTTAACATAGCACTGAGCACCTAGGGCTGACCCAATCAACTGAAACTGCATCTTTGACTAGAAGATGTAAGTTATTGACGTTTTGATATTTCTGACTCTGATATAGTATTATTTCCCCGAGTGGAAGGTATATGAAACCTAAAGTCGTCGCCAAACATGACCTTGCCTTCAAATTGGGGTTCAGTCCATCTAACGCCCGTCATTCTAAATATTGGCTTTTCCAATTTTACCTACGAGGGGCAAAGGAGGTGGAATCAAAGGGTGCAGCCGCCTTAAGAGCCAATCAAGCTTGCTTGCCTCCTTTAACTTATAAACTACTAGAGTATTTAAATCCACCTTGTACACATATTAGGGGCATGTGAATATCGCAAATGCTTCTAGGAACAATATGTTAATATTTGTTGTCCTCTCTTGTGTCGCACATCATGACTCTCGCTCCTCAACATAAATTAGACTCTCGATCGCATTTCCAAATTGAAAATAAAAATCAATTTCCATTCGAGACTACCTAGGTACCTATTTAGGTCAATACCTAAATGGGTTTCCATTACCTAAGGTAATACCTCGGCGAGTAGGCGTTAGCCACACCCGACAGCTGCTCCAGCTGATTGCTGACAGCCTCACATCATGGCTCAAGCCACTGCACCACCACCTCAAGGATGTAGGTAGCTTGTACCTTATCTAATCGGTCCACGGCCAACCCCAGTCAGTCAGGCAGCTAAAGTGACCTGGAAAAGCACCTGGAGGGTGGGGCCAACCAGGGCCAACTCGTGGCTCAGGAGGGACAGATTTCTGTGTGGAATTGGATCCGGTTACGTTCCTGGCCCGCCTTAGTGCAACTAGCTGCGTACGTGTGCTGTCAATCGCCATTGCCATTGGGACAGGACAGCCTGGTCACGAATCGGGGAGCCAACCAAACTCAACCCACCACGACTTGTGATCCTGTAATACACCGGGACTCTCAACCCTCTCAACACCACAACCACCACCCCAATCAACAGTCGAGCCACACTGGGATGCGCAGTCGCGGAGTGCCTCATCGACTACCTCTCCTCTACTGACACCATCCCCGGGCGATCCCACCCCGACCCAAGCTCCTATACCGCTACCGCTACCGCTTCATCGAGGGGGGATTATCTTGCTGCAACGGATACCGATCGCTGCCACCGCCGTAGACGATCCCCATTCTGCGCCCCTCTCTCTACGTACAGACAGACAATATACCACAGGCCCGACACCGAGACTGACGAGGCGGTCGAGAGCCGCACCGCTTGCCCACCATGGCCACCTTCCTCGAGAACGCATACAGTCTGGTGCACCAGGACAATGCTGCCGATGTGCCGTCCATGTCCGAGCTGCGCACCCAGCTCGAGAAGGGCACCGACGAGACCAAGGTCGACACCATGAAGCGCATCCTGACCATCATGCTGAACGGCGACCCCATGCCCCAGCTCCTCATGCACATCATCCGATTCGTCATGCCCTCCAAATCCAAGACCCTGAAGAAGCTGCTGTACTTTTACTACGAGATCTGCCCCAAGCTCGATGCCAGCGGGAAGCTGAAGCAGGAGATGATCCTGGTCTGGTGAGCATGACTAGCCCTGGGACCACGAACCACGTCATGCCTCGAGTCCGCGCTGACTAGCAACCGTAGCAACGGCATTCGGAACGATCTCCAACATCCCAACGAGTACATCCGGGGCAACACCTTGCGCTTCCTCTGCAAGCTGCGAGAGGCCGAGCTGATCGAACCCCTCCTGTCGTCTGCGCGATCCTGCCTCGAGCACCGCCATGCCTATGTGCGAAAGAACGCCGTCTTCGCCGTCGCCTCCATCCATCAGCACTCGCCCTCCCTCATCCCCGACGCTCCAGAACTGATCGCCACATTCCTCGACGGAGAGAGCGATGCCACCTGCAAGCGCAATGCCTTCGCTGCCCTATCCAGCATCGACCACGATAGCGCCCTCGCTTTCCTCAGCAATGTCTTCGATGGCATCCCCAATGCCGAGGAACTGTTACAACTCGTGGAACTCGAGTTCATCCGCAAAGATGCTATTCAGAACCAGCAGAACAAGGTCGGTCACTACATCGTGCAACTAATCTTGTTCTTCGCTCACATAAGCAGGCCCGGTATCTGAGGCTCATCTTCGACCTCCTAGAAGCCAACACCTCGACCGTTGTGTACGAGGCTGCCTCCTCATTAACCACCCTTACTTCGAACCCTGTCGCTGTGAAGGCCGCCGCTGCCAAGTTCATTGAGCTCAGTATCAAGGAGGCAGACAACAACGTGAAGCTGATTGTCCTGGACCGCGTTGATCAACTTCGCCAGCGAAACGAGGGTATTCTCGATGATCTCATCATGGAGATTCTCCGTGTTCTCTCAAGTCCTGATATCGATGTCAGGCGGAAAGCTCTTGGAATCGCCATGGAAATGGTGTCGAGCAAGAATGTTGAGGAGGTCATTCTGCTACTCAAGAAGGAACTGTCTAAAACGGTCGACCAGGAATACGAGAAGAATGCCGAGTACCGACAGCTGCTGATCCAGTCCATCCACCAATGCGCCATCAAGTTCTCCGAGGTTGCAGCGAGCGTTGTCGATCTGCTGATGGACTTTATTGCGGACTTCAGCAGCACTTCGGCCGTCGATGTCATCAGTTTCGTCAAGGAGGTCGTTGAGAAGTTTCCGAAGCTGCGACCCACGATTGTCGCACGACTGGTCGATACACTCAGTGAGGTCCGGGCAGGTAAGGTCTACCGGGGGATCGTTTGGATTGTTGGCGAGTACTCCCTTGAGGAGAATGACATTAAGGATGCATGGAGGAAGATACGCGCCAGTCTGGGCGAGATACCAATCCTGTCGTCGGAGCAGCGCCTACTAGACAATGTAGATGGCCCCAACGAACAGGAGACCGAGCAGGTGAACGGCCATTCGAAACCCGCTCAGCCCTCAGGCTCGCGCCGAGTCCTGGCTGACGGTACATACGCCACCGAAACCGCCCTCACCAGTGCTTCGGCGACTGCTGCGAAATTGGAAGCCGTCAAGGCGGCACAAAAGCCTCCGTTGCGGCAACTGATTCTCGATGGCGATTACTACCTGGCCACCGTTCTCTCAGCTACCTTGACCAAACTGGTCATGCGCCACTCTGAGCTTTCGTCGGATACTGCGCGCACCAATGCCCTGAAGGCCGAAGCCATGTTGATCATGATCTCCATCATTCGCGTTGGCCAATCTCAATTCGTCAAAGCCCCCATCGATGAAGATTCCGTGGACAGAATAATGTCTTGTGTTCGGTCGTTGGCCGAGTTCTCAGCCAACAAACCACTCGAGACCGTCTTCCTCGACGATACCCGAAAGGCCTTCAGGGCTATGGTTCAGGTTGAAGAGAAGAAGCGGGCAGCGAAAGAGGCTTTCGAAAAGTCGAAGACAGCAATCCAGGTCGATGACGTAGTTCAAATCCGCCAGCTTTCAAAGAAGAACCACGGAGAAGGTGCCGACGAGATCGAGTTGGATCTCGAACGGGCGACCGGCGGCGAGTCCACCTCGGAAGATCTCACATCGAAACTGAGCCGCGTCGTACAACTTACCGGTTTCTCCGATCCCGTCTACGCCGAAGCCTACGTAAAAGTACACCAGTTTGATATCGTGTTGGATGTCCTGTTAGTCAACCAGACTACTGAGACGCTACAGAACCTGTCTGTTGAGTTCGCTACACTCGGTGATCTCAAGGTTGTGGAGCGCCCGACCACCCAAAACTTGGGCCCTCATGACTTCCACAATGTACAGTGCACCATCAAGGTCTCATCAACCGACACTGGTGTCATTTTCGGCAACGTGGTATACGACGGCGCGCACAGTACTGACACCAATGTGGTCATCCTCAACGACCTCCATGTCGATATCATGGATTACATCCAGCCCGCCACATGCACCGAGACGCAGTTCCGGACGATGTGGACTGAATTCGAGTGGGAGAACAAGGTCAACATTAATAGCAAGGCCAAGTCTCTCCGCGAGTTCTTGGATCAACTGATGGCTTGCACAAACATGAACTGTTTGACACCCGCAGCCAGTATGAAGGGCGATTGCCAGTTCTTAAGTGCCAACTTATATGCCAGAAGCGTATTTGGTATGTTACCCTACCCTCAACATATTTGGTAACACTTGATATAAGACGGACACTAACTTCCAATTTAGGAGAGGATGCCTTAGCCAACTTGAGCATAGAAAAGGATGGCGAGGACGGACCCATTACAGGCTTTGTTCGCATAAGAAGCAGGTCGCAAGGCCTCGCTTTGAGTCTCGGGTCGCTCAAGGGGCTCAACAAGATCGGAACTGGTGCTTGAATTCCGAGAAGTCATGAAGTATAGCAACAGCAATGTAGTGCACACCCCCTTGGTGATAGAAGAAGATGTTAGTGAATGTCAATATTCAAATATGTAGGCTCATGAAAAAGGAAGGTTCGGCAAGAGGAAATCCGAGCGCGAGGCATCCTGGACTTTGTTGGGGTTTGATGAGTCCGCTGGCCCCGAAAAAATGCTGTATGGTAGGTCAGCCAAGGGCGATCTAGATACAATCAATTCGAATTATATAACATGTTCATTGGCTGTTCTCAGTTGTGACTCCTTTGGAAATGGTCTATGGATATTAGCAGACCGTATTACGTATGTTCTGATGAAAGCATTCACTTATCGGCGATGCTAGAATGGTATTGCTTCTTTAAGGCTTATATTGTAAACACTCTGCACTTCAAGACTTGTTTATGTTCCCCAATAGCAAGTTCATTTTCTTAAGCAAATAATGCAAATATTGTCATGTGAGAGTAAAATCTCAGTAGTAACTTGGCCCAGGGTTGTTCCAATGATCATATCACACCCAACTAATCAACAGCTTTCCTATGGCATTCGCTTTTTATTCCATCACCGCCTGGTTCTGTTTGGCTAGATTGCATTTGGATGGAAACCATTTGTCTCTCCATGATAAGGGCCATAGAATTGAAGAGATCTCAGCCACTTGCGTTCAATCCCGTTCATAGCACATCTCATCCCATCATCCAAGCCTCCGCATTATTCTGTCACCGTGTATTTTAAATCAACATCTTATGTACCTACAACCTCTTTACCACCTATTATATTTACTTACCCTACTTATCATGCAAAATAATATCCACACCATCAATCTTCTGTACTCATTATCGAACATATTGTTAGACCCTAGCTAGGCAAGTATATAGCCACCTACTTTTCGGCCGCTGCTAGCAGCAGTCCCCAACACTATCCCATCATCCACCTGAGGCAAAAAAACAACAACACATCATCCATCACCTTCTCCGAGAAGTGGCAAGAGCGGCAAAAGATATAATGTGTCCTGGGTGAGACTCGAACTCACGACCTTTGGATAGCCCAGTCTAAGACTGAATCATACGAATATGAGACCAACGCTCTAACCAACTGAGCCACCAAGACCTTGACATCTCCTTCAGTAATGTGCATACGACTCTGTCACAGCAATGATATATATCTTGTTTAGCAAGCGAGGCCAATTTGTAAGATCACGTTCCATGCTATTCAGATACTCTTGAAGGTGTGGGCAAATTCCAGGCTGCGCTGCTCTTTCTGGTTGCAATTAATAGGGGGGGACTTCAATTGATATTGACGATTTTTAGTGACTTTGTGTGAGGAAGCTGGATGCATATGAGCTTAGTTTAGATGATGCAGAGCCCTCTTTTTAAAAAAGGATAGGGGCGGTTTGATATTATCTAGGTGAGCATAGAGGGGATATTCGGGTATGACAGAGATCTATAGAACAAAAGAGAGGAGAACAGAGGAATGGTCGAAGAAGATGGAGAAGACAAGACGTCACGGGCGAGACAGGTGAGCGACGCCCATCGACGCCAGTATGTTTTGTGCCATGGCGTCTCTCGTTGCCAGATCAGGCAGCTGCAAATTGCGCAGAAGCAAAACGTGGGGTAGCGAGCAGAGAAAACGATGTCACAATTTGCCTCCCTTCGCAGTTGTCGGCCAGGTCAGCTCTCGGTTGCTGGCAATGCTTAAGTGATAGGTGTCTCGGGTGCCCCCAAGTGGCAATCAGTACGTCCAATGGACGGTTCTCAGAAGTGATGGTTGCATATCTCACCTTGGACAGGTTCTGAGCAGCAGACTTGGGCAGATGCTATTCGTGGACGAAGGACCAGGGTGTATGTGCGCTTACTTGCAACCCCAGACCGACCCCAGACCAACCCCAGACTCACCGGATAGCTAGGCAGCAAGGATGCTTAGATTGGGCTGTGATGGGCGAGATGGGAGAGTGACGAGATGAACTGGTCCAAGATCATCGGACCCTTAACGGCAGGGTTGGTTGATAATGGGCAACTGATGGCGAAAAAGTGATGGTAAAGTAGTATTTGCGAGGTATTTGGGCACTGGAAGGGAAGCCGAAGAAAGCTAGGATCACATATTCCTTGAGCCTACGCTTACACACTATACTGCCTCTTGAGGTAAGAAACCAACCGATCAGCCATGAGGATCTTTTGGCAAAGTCGGGGTAATCCCCATCGATCTTCTGTTGAAGCTTCGTGTTTATCCAGCTTGGAATTGACATGGGATATCCAGTCGGATCCATCGGCAATTTTGGTTTACTGCTTTACTCTAGGCGTCGAGTTGTCAAATTAAAGGGACGCAAGATACGGCAACGTAAATAAGGCATATCTGTCTCAATGCTGAGACTAACTGCTCCGGATCTACTATATGCAAGATCTTGAGCCCCGCAATTAGTTCTTGGAATAGCTTGAGACAATTAATATCCCTATGGAAATATATGTCGGCGCCTTGGTATGTGTACCGTAGGTGCATTGAGAATGGCATGTGATCCATGACTTGGCAAGGCTGCATGCGATACGCGCAATTGACCGAGTGTTTTCTGTCCAACGATGTGTTGTGCCGTTGCTGAACTATGGGAACTAGGTCAATATACTTGGTTGAGATTGAGGACGGTGCATAGGCGAGGGGCTGCTGACCACAGCGGTGAACATTTGAGTGGGTTGCAAACTTGCAGTCGACGTATAACGATTCTGTGTGAGGCTTTGTAATGGAAATGCAGATACAGATCCCACACGTCTGTGTCCATGCAGACGGTCCATGCTACCCACACATGAAGAGTTCTGGAAGTAGACTCGGTCTGGACGCTCGAGGACTGTTATGGTTGTGTCGGCATTGACCCAGGCCAATCCGACTCGTTGGAGCCTGCGTTTGATCTTCGCCTTTATCACAAAGCATCTCCTCCCAAAGCATCTCTTCCGGGAGCATCGTGGGGGACAAGATTGTTGATAACGCATCACCTCGGGGCTGAACATCAGGATCAATAGTCTGAACGCCCACTGGCCAGAGATGCGAGCGTGCGTGCGCAGATAAAGTACAATAACGCCGAAGATATGCGCGCAGCACAGATCCAGATCTCGCAGATAACTCACAGAGTGGGCATTAAAATGCCGCAAGCCACAGCAGGTAAGCCACCTTCTTTCTGGCTAGGTACGAGAGGGTGGGTATAGTTCCATGCTGTTCATGTTGTTAAGTGACTGACTGAGTGGATGATACGATTCGGCACTGGTTGAAACAGTTTCTATAGCCCATGCCAACCATGCGTTGCACCATGTCGATCTCAGGTCTGCGGGGAGAGTGGACTAAGTGAGATGTCTGACAGAGGTCTGAGACAACAACACATTAAAGACTAATCAACGATTCGCTGGATGACGACGATGAGGATATGCCGCAGAGCATATACTAGAACCGGCAGGCAGCTCAGGTCGATCAAGTGATCAGATGGCAGTTGAAGAGGCACTCCGAGTAGTTGCTGACCATACTTCTCAAGAGGAGGTTACCTATCACATCACAAAGAATCTAGACTCACCGGGCTGTTTCTTTGCTTTGAAGGAGGAACCTGGGAAGAAGTGGATAGGACAGGGCCTGAGGTGCGCCAGCAGTGCGCATTAGTATGGGGACCGGGGGCTCCCGCGGGCCTGCACCCGCAGCTCCCCCGGACCCCTTGATCAGACCTAACCTTAGTACTGTACTTAGGTACCTGAGGTGTGAATTGCTGGCGCCCCCCGAGCCCCCGCAGGATGCATGCTGCACCCATGCGGCCACAGCCCACGACCCGCCTGGCGCCATCGTAAGACCAGCTCGGCTCATGTTCAACCATCTTGGATTTGTCGTACCATGTCACCCATTTCGTCTCCCAACACGCTGCCCGTTCCGCCGGCAGCTTAATTGGCCTCGACTGTCAAGAATACCTACTTCGTAACAGAAATCTACATTGCTGCTAGGGTAGCACAGTACCTTGTCCCTACATGTGCCCAGACTGAGGTATCCTCGGCATCCAACCGTGCCAAGTGCATGGGGGAATATCCAACCCATGAACTGATATGCATCCTCTGCGTCTAGCCATCTAGTATGCCTTGGTAGTTTATAAGACCTGCCGGGCTCCCGTCGTCACTTGTCTGAGACCCTACAGCATACCATTGACTGATCACTTATATCACTACCTCGAAGCACTGCTCGAACAACTCTTGTGCTGCTCCTCGTCGAATTCGTAAAAGCTACAATACTCTAACATTATCCCAACACACCACCAGAGCGGCTTACTCAGTACGCAAACTATATTTGCTAGCCATCATCACAAAGAACGCCACTATGTCTTCCAACTCGAATGCCCGTCCATTTTCAACAACCACCGCGGTTCACCCAGGCCATCTGCCGAGGGTGTACAAGACTGGCAGGATGGAGAAGCGAATGTAAGTCGACAACATCAACTCCCCATCACAAGAACAGCAAGGACTAACACCTATTTTCTGTAGTGCTACAGCAGCTGTTGCCGCCGTAGGCATCGGTTAGTGACGCATCCGACAAAATAGACATCGTCTTGGTCACACGAGCACCTACTGACATCTAGACCGAACAGGCTACGGAGTATCCAAATACAAGCAATTCCAAGAGTACAAAGACACATGCAACGCCGAGGCCGCAGCGTCCTCTAGACGGCAAAACGAAGCCATGATGAATGCCTACGCCGACCGATCAAGCTTGGCCGAGCTCGAAGCCGCCATGAAAGCCTACGACTCGGCCCGAAAGAACTAAGAGCTCTCGACCATGAGCCATTCTTGATATTTCTACTTTTACACGGGCATTACAATAAACAAAACAACAGGACGGGTTGCACGGGGCGTTATGACAAGCAAGGGCATTCGTTTTTTGGGGCGACAGGAGGATACGGCGTTCTCTTGAGGGCACTATGCATGACTTCACGATGCAGAATCGGCGCACGGAAAGGGTCACCGGTCACGAGGTGTTATTTTGGCGTCATGCCGAGGCTAGGAGTTTCACTTTTTCTTTCCTCATTCGATCTTCTTGGGGTTTGGGGTAGCGGGGAAAACCAACCTACAGGAACCGGCTTATTGCAGCTATTACGCAATATGGGAGCATTCGCAACAAAAAATTATTCCTTTACTCAATTCAATCAATCAATCAATCAATTGCCTGTTCGGTCGTGGCTCAAGCATACTCGAGAAATTGCTGGCGCGTAATGATGTCGGTCGGCTTCGGAAATTCATTACGAGATAGCCCCGGAATCTCACGGACACCAGTCGGATGATATAGAACATCCGATACGGGTTGGACCGTCGGCAGCGACCGGTTCCTCTGCCGTGCGCTACGCGTAATCATTACGGGAAATTTATCCAGATGGGATACGATGCTTTTTATTTGCAGTCAAATTACTTCGTTACTTTACAGGCTCGACAGGGGTTGGCTTAAGCTATGTCTCGAAGGAGGGTGTGTAGTTCGAGACGGACCATGCAAGCTGCAACCAACCTAGTCCACATCGAACAACAAAACTAATGGGCTGTCCCTCGACAGGTATTCAAAAGCCAACTCCTTTCTATAGCATCACATTCTAAACATAAAGTGCACTCGATTATAATCTTTCGTATTCGACCTTCGCAAACTTCAAGTGTAATCCAAATGGAGCTTTCAAAAGGAATGTATACGCGACGTAGCACACAGCCCAAAACGTCTCACGTGCTTACCCCACAAACTCTAAGGTAAGTCTACCTGGTAGCTGACTTCGGCTGCACGCTCGATGCACTAGCATTATATGTGTAACATGCATTTTCCTCCCCGCCACCCGACATTCTTACATACGTGTCGAGCTGTAACACGACCTAGACCAGTTCCTGACCAGTCCAATTCATTAGGTAACTTAGGTAGTAGCTCGTTTTCATTTATTCTCCTTAGTCGTACCGACGTTCGTTTTCTGTGGTTCGCTTCCCGAGACCAACTGCCGATATGGAGCCATCACCTCAGCAGCCCAGATTGTGGTGCTGTAGCACAGAGTTCAGCCCATGGTGAGGTTCCAGACTCTGGAGTCCAACCTTGAAGTCTTGAACACTGAAGAACAATCCACCTTGAGGCTAGCCATCACCTCCTATCAGACGACTGTCAATTATAGGAATCTTATCTAAGAACTGGTGTACTTTGGGCTAGTCCCAATTATTGCATGTGATCGCCGGCTGGGGATTTTACCTATCTAGTTTATTTCACGTCTTCACCTTATGACAATCGCAAAACCGCGGCGATATCGATCTCTTCCCTGCCAAAAACAATGCTATGCAAGTTCACGATTACGAGTAGACCTGTGACGCACTGTCAAGTAGGGCTCATCAACCTTCTACATACTTATGTCAATAGCTACCCATTCTGCAAAGCATATCAACCTCCAGGCAGCTTACAATGCCAACTAGCCTGAAAAACCTACTCTCGCACCTGGTCGATACCATCACAATTTCTATAGCGCGTATATTATACGACAAAATAATCCTTCCCACTAACAATGACAGAAATCTCGGAGATGGCTTACAATACTTGATGGCTTACATATTATGAACCTAGGGACTGTCCACAATTGAGAGCATATTAGCATTAGGAACACATCTCAACCAGTTGTAGACACCTCTTCAAGTCCATACCTCATGCGATACTAAAAATCCCGATTCCTCACCCTCCCAATTCGAGAAAACATTTGAAGTCGCCATCTTCAATAAAGACATTGAAGACATCAAACACGAACAGACTTCCCTGACCCCCACCCAAGCCCCCAAAGTAACTCAGCTACAAGATGACGGACGGCTCTAACCCGGCGAGTTGCTCGCCAGCGTGCACTCCCATTGGTGCGCATTTACAATTGAAGGCGAGCAGGGCGAGCTAGAACGCGAAAGCTTTACCCCGCGCTAATCCACACACGGAAATCCACCGCCATGCGGGGCTGCCTATGATGTCGTACTCAGGCTCGCTCTGGAATGTTTTAAGACAGGTGCGAACGTCCATCTGCTTTCGATTCAGCAGTCGTGGAATGACTGCGTTGCCGGAACTAACACTGGCAACAATTCATGTGGTTGAAATCATGTAGCCAGGACAAAGAGTAAATGTGCATTTCGCATTCCACGTTTCCGCATTTCGTATTGCTGCATTTCGTCTGCGGCAATGTGTCAGAGCGTACTGTTGCTCCTACTAAGTGCACGAGAGATTCACCACTAAGGAGGCAACGATGGAGCCTCTACTCTGGAGCAGACGTTCCACTCTGCGTCATATCAAGCCACTGGCCTACCTGCGTTCAAAGAGAGCTATGGGGCATCTAGCAATCTAGCATTTGCATCGCACCAAAGATCGACCGAATCGTCGCTGGTTGCGAAGACCCTGCTGTCCTTCCTGCCCAGCTTGTTGGCACTTGCATTCCCCAGAAAAAAGCTATATAACTCGAAACAAAGCGCCCCTCTCCCTCCTCTTCTGCCCCTCTCCCTCATATTTTTGCTATTTCATACACCGTCTACGCTCTTGATACCCAATTCGTCTTCCAATTGTCCCAAAAACAGACCAGAAACTTCTAACGGACACGGCAACAAAATGGCGGACGCAAAGCATACCAGGTAAGCCGTCCACACTGCCATGATCCACAAAAGCTGGTATTAACATCGTATCCTCGCAACAGCAGGACATACACCCTCCCCTCGGGGGACAAGATGCCCGCCATCGGCCTGGGAACCTGGCAATCGAAGACGGACGAGACGAGCGCCGCCGTCAAGGCCGCCATAGATGCCGGATACCGGTACATCGACACGGCCTTAGCGTACGGCAACGAGCACGAGGTGGGCGAGGGTGTCCGGGCTTCGGGCGTGGCTCGCGAGCAGCTCTGGATCACGACCAAGCTCGACAACCCGTGGCACAAGCGCGTCCAAGAGGGCATCGACACCTCGCTCAAGAACCTAGGCATGGACTACGTCGACCTGTACCTCATGCACTGGCCCTCGTCGACCGATCCCGACGACCTGAAGAAGCACTACCCCGACTGGAACTTCATCGACACGTGGCGCGAGATGCAGAAGCTCGTCGGAACCGGCAAGGTCCGCAACATTGGTGTCTCCAACTTTGGAATCAAGAACCTGGAGAAGCTGCTGAACGACCCCTCGTGCAAGGTGCGTTTTAAACCAAACGGATATTATATATCTGGATAGGGGGTGGGGGTGATGCGAGACGAAAGCTAACAAGCAGCAGATCGTACCATCCGTAAACCAGATCGAACTGCACCCCAACAACCCCTCGCCCAAGCTCGTAGCCTACTGCAAGGAGAAGGGCATCCACAACACCGGGTACTCGTGCCTCGGCAGCACCGACTCGCCCCTCTACAAGGACAAGACGCTGCTCGAGCTGGCGGAGAAGAAGGGCAAGACACCCCAGCAGTGCCTGCTGCAGTGGGGCATCCAGAACGGCTGGGACGTGATCCCCAAGTCGGTGACCAAGTCGCGCATCGAGGGCAACTTCGCCCTGGACGGCTGGGCGTTGGACGACGACGAGATGGCCAAGCTGTCGAACCTCAAGGACCGCTTCAAGGTCTGCGGCGACGCCTGGTTGCCTGTCAAGGTCTTCTTTGGCGACGACGAGTAGATGGATGGATGTGTTGATAGTGTTGTAGATGCGGGAAATCGGACGGACTGAGTATTTGATAGAATGGGTGGCGTGACGCGGGCGACTAGACTATGGCATAGACAGATAGATAGATCTACCGTTAATGGAATCGTGAAACTTATACCATCGTTCGAGGTGCTGGTTCAATAGGCAGTAGTACCTAGTAGCTTGCGATGTGAGGATCAAGGCTGCCTGGTTGTAAGCCAGTTAGATGAATTGAATCTGCGACGTATTTATCGCTGATATGCGACGATGTGCGAATAGGCATCGTACAGCCAGAGAATCTGAACAAGTTGACAAGTTGTTATTTATATGAGTTTCCAGTGTAGATTAAGCGTTACCTAGGTACACAGCTGAGGCCTGACTGGTTGGCTTGCGTCATGGCGCGGAGAATGGGCCGTCGGAGCCGTGAAATGGCACATGGGAGCAGAGTTGATTGAAGGAAGGGGCGAGCACAGCCGGACCGGTTGCACCTTCCTTCCAACTTTGACAGTATATAGTTGCATCGCGCCAGTCACTTTTCCAACAGCAATCGAATGTCCTCGGATTCATTCGAGACGTGAGATTGCCCGGTTAGCTCAATCGGTAGAGCGTGAGACTCTTAATCTCAAGGTTGCGGGTTCGACCCCCGCATCGGGCTCAATTCCCGATGCCTCCCAGTTCACTGGGATTGCAACGATCTTTTTTCGATCTTGCTTGATTTTTTCTTTGTGGCTGGATGGGGTGGTCATGGTGGGGTAGTGAATCTAGGACGGCCCCACCTCTTCCATGGTCATGGGCCGTAGCCGTGATTTAGTCGAGGCAGTCCGGCGCTAGGTCTTGGGGAGGGAGGTGCGATCGAGTTGGCAGACCGCACTTCGAGCCATGTTTTTAACCAGTTCAGGGCGGCCCCGGATAAATTCCGGGCTGGGATAGTTGGACACAATGGTGCAGTTTTTACCTGAATGTAGATTTGATTAAGACTGGTATAGATAATAGAGCGGTCTGTCTGTCTTTCGAGTCATACAACGCATCTGTCCTTTTGCTGTGTGCTGTTATTCATCCGTATGAATGCAAGGTTGGGTATGGAGGTAGTTGGTGTAAGATCTCCAAGTTGGTTCGCAGCCACATGTCGCATCGATCGATTAGTCATAGCAATTCTGTTGTTCGCTGTATATGGCTCGTTATAACATGCGTGCATGCATGCTTATTCCTATAATTTCCCCCTCCGCGCATCCTCGTCCAAAACGTCAGCTATATTCTCCCTCAACTTCGCAGCCATCTCGCCCGCCTCGTCGTCGTCCAGATCCTCGCGTTGCCCGCGCCCGAACATGGTGAAGCTCTCGCTGAACTTGCCCTTGGCGCGGATCTCGGGGCGCGGGATGAGATGGTAGTGCACGTGGTCCACGACTTGCGCGGCCGCCGCGCCGTTGTTCTGGACTACGTTCCAGTCGTAGACGCCGGTTGTGCGCGATAAGGCTTTGGAGAGGAGCCGCAGCCAGAGTCCGAGCTCGGATGCTTCATGGGACGACACGTCCGACAGCTTTTGTGTGTGGGAACGGGGGCATAGGAGGATGTGGCCTGGGGAAAGGGGCATGATGTCCAGGAAGGCGATGAGGAGGGGCGTGGAGAGGATTATGAAGGAGGAGGGTGTGAGTTTTAGGGGGGAGAGGATCGGGGAGGATGGTGATGGGGGTGTGCTGGGTGGGTAAGGGGGGTAGGTTTGGACGATGGTGCAGAAGGGGCAGGATGAGGAGGAGGAGGGGATAGTTGTTGGGTCGAAGGCTTTTGGGTCGAAGTCTTTCATGATTAATTTTTGGTTGTTCTTGTTGTGAGGGCGCTTTGGATGGTGATTTCAAGCTGTATAAATGCGATGTTGTGATACCTCACATCACAGCTGAGGTAGCGATATGCCCTTTACGGTACGACTATTGGCGATAATGAGCCTTAAGAAGCGGTGCATTAAAGGCCACTAATAATAAATTTGGAAGTCACAATATAGACAAGACTGTTTTAATAGGTTAGAAGCAGATAAGAATAGCTGTTCAATTGGTGAGATAGGATATGCTGAAAGATTGCGTTCGAGAAGCTGGAATTAAGTAAGTAACATGGATGAAAGACTGAGAGGCGATGCGATGCGACGCGATGCCTCGGCATCCCTGACCGCACTAAGCTTGCTGATTGGCGCCGCGAGCAGGGGTTGTAGGGAGTCCCGTTAGCGTGACCGGGGGGTTGGTAAGGCCGTTAGAGTTTACTCACCTACAAAGGAAGCTGCCGCCGTCCACCGCCTTTTTTCTTTCCCTTGGACCCCTCCAGTCAGTCACCCATTCTATTCTCTTGCGCGCAACCCAACCTCGAGCTACATCCCATCTACACACCCATATACACATTGCAAGCACCATCTGATAGACCCAGCCCGAAACCAACAAAAACCAATCTCAATCAGGACCAAAGAACCGGCCATCAAACCCGAACAAACGAACCGATTCGACACACAGACAAACAACCATGTCTCGCGAGGCGTACCAGATCCCCACGTCCCAGGGCGGCAGCAGCGCGCCAGGCCAGGGCACGAACCTATCGCGCACGTTCGACAACGCCGAGGGTGCGACTATGAATTACATCTGCGGCGACTGCGGGTACAAGTTTGCGATCCGGCGGAGCGACACTATCCGATGTAAGGAGTGCGGTTGTCGCATCTTGTATAAGGAGCGCACAAAGAGGTAGGACCACGCATTTCCCTTCTCACTCTACGTAGGATGATGGGTAACGACATGTTCTTGGCACTGACAAGGACAACAGAATGGTGCAGTTCGAGGCACGATAGAGCCCGACTGGACACGAGTTCGAAGAACGGTCGATGGATTCGGTGGGCAGGAGGAGGAGGAGGGGATCAATCGGCATGCAAATGGAAGCTGCGTGAAGGCCCGTCAAAAGAAATTGGATGAGGAGAGGATCAAAGAGCTGCAGAGGCAGAGAGATGAGAGGCTCATCGATAATATCAAGTGAGCACTGGCGCGGCAGGCGTTTGACGATGACTACGACGTGGATGACGACGATCTGGACGAGGAGGTGGTGCAGATCAATACAGCTCAGCTACTGCTGTAGTCTGGTGTGGTGGCCATGAGTGAGGTCCATTGCGCGGCTGAGAGACGAAAAGACGTCGAGGAAGACAACATGGTGTGGTTTGAGAAATCGTGCGGCATTCTTTCACGGGCAGGCACATGCTGTGGTCTGTGCCGACGGGGAAGAAAACATCATCATCAGTACAGGGAGTTAGGGAGTTTTCACATGAAGAATCGACGACTATTGTTTTGATATCTTTTTTTCAGGCTTCCAAAAAAACAGAATTGGTATCATTACGCCATCTATGCTAGTGTTTCCCAAACTCCACAACCGCGCCTTTTGCCTGATGCTTTGATCCCGATGCTGTATCGTGTGCCTAAGTAAACCCTGTATTTTCACCTGGAATCACACAGCCTTGGATGCCCCGTCTCCTATCTATACACGAGTGAGTGACTACCTCCCCCGCTGCGAATGGAGATACTTGGCAAAGCTGGCGTCGTCCATCGTCGAGTCCCTGCCCGCTTCCATAGCGGCCTCGTACCGCGCCTGTAAACCTTCGCGGTCATACTCGTCATCCACATCCGCATCGTCATCGTCATCGCTACTGAGTATATCCTCCTCCTCAGCGGGGTCGACGATGGCCGCAGGCCCTGCCGCCTCGCCCATCGACATGCCCGTCATCATCTTGTCAAGCTCCTTCTCCCTCATCTTCTTCTTCTGCTCGTCCCTCTCCTTCCGCTTGCGCTCCAACTCGGGCAGGTAGTCTTGCCTAAACTCCTCCGCCTTCTCCTTCACAGCAGCAAAGAACTCATCGACGCCCTGGCCCGTCATAGAGGAGACGCCCACGACGCTGAGGTGCGCGTAGAACTCCTCGAGCATCGAGCTCATCGAGTTAAGCAGGCTGCCCATGTAGCCGCTTCCCGCACCCTCGCCCTCGACGCCACCGAAGGCGTTGTCGGCCTCGTCCTGCGCCAGCGCCTCCTGGAAGGCGTCGTAGTTGGTCATCCACTCCTTGGCGAAGCTGGCGTCTTTGACGTCCGTCTTGTTGAAGACGAGGATCATGGGCAGCTTGGTCTTGTACAGGATCGAGCAGGCGTATAGCATGTTGCTCATGAATGTGCTGGTCGAGGCGGTGCGGGGGGTGTCGATCACGTAGGCGATGACGGTGGGGAAGGAGGAGGCGAGGGACTCGAGGAGGATCTGGCCCGAGGCGGACCATACGAAGACTTCGATTTGGCCGGCTGTGTGTTTTACTCATTAGTTTCTCTCTTTCTCTCTCTCTTTCTCTTTCTCCCCTTATCCCTTCTCTCCTCGTCTCTCAACCCAAGCCACCAGTGCCAGTAGACAAAACAAGAAAAGAGACCGCGCCATGAGAAATGAAAGTAGAGAAACAAGAGAGCCCTTACGTGTGTCGACTAATATGTTGTTGATCGGTTTCTTCTCGGGCTTGGCCGGGTCCGGGGCGGCGCGCTTCTCCAGCAGCGACAGGATCTGGTCAACTTTCGTGGCGAAGAGGTTGAGCGAGGTCAGGATGCCGCCGTTGGGGCCGAGGTTGTACTGCTTCATGACCTCCTTGTAGTTGACCGAGTCGCGGATGTCGATGTTGCTCTCGAAGGGCACGTTCAGCACCGCCGGGTCGAGGTTGATGACGTACGGAGGGTCCTTCTGCCCGTGCAGGTGCGCGTTGATGCGCTGCATGAACGTCGTCTTGCCCGACCCGGCCATGCCCACGCACACGATGGCTACCGGCGTCTGCGCCGTCACTGTCGGGGGCGGAGGGGCGGCGGCGCCTGATGCGGACGCCATGGCTGTGTGTGTGGTTTTTCAGATTGATTGTTGTCGATGTCGATACCCTCTCTTCAAGTCAGGACACGCAGAATTAGCTGGGCGATGGAGGGATTCGAGTGGGCGCGCATGCGCGAATGCTGGTCTGGAAAGAAATGGTGTTTTTTTTCCTCTGGCAAAAGATTAGGTAAGTAGGTATCGGCCAAAGGTAAAGTAAGTATTACACCTGGGCGGCACCTTGGAGTGATTTGGAAAGCTTAGCGGGCGAGGCGGGGTATGGGCAGGAGGGGCTCGCTCACTGCAGGTGGCTGAGGGGCAGCAATCAGAGCTACCTAGGTACTCACTCGTACACCTACACCACCTGCATCTTGGAAGTGATTTCAGCCCACCTCTAAAGACGAGTGCAGCATCAGCTATTTGCGGCTGCATTATCAGATGCAGGACTGCAGAACACGTTTTTATTGCAGTCTGCTTTTGCGTAAAACCCTGCATAATATTATCTTCACACCTGCAGTGCTTGAAATGCATGATGCGGGATGATTTACGGACGTTCCCCATTAAGGTTGATTTAAGTTTACTTGTACATTCCGTAGAACATTAGGCCCGTATTACTAAAAATGTAATAAACTTACCGAGATGTCTACCACACAACAACAGTCACATTCATCTATTCATTCATTTGTCATACAAAACATATTCACTAGGTGATTAAAACGCATCAAAGTTGAGGTGGCCGAATTCTCTCAATTTTCTCGCCCTGACGAGGGCTCTGGCCGGGGTTGTCGACGTTTCCCCCCTACCTGTATCTTTCCACTGGGGAAAGAAAAAGGGGGGCTTCGGTCTCCTTCCCTGGATAACTTGATAACTAGGTAGTTCATCAAGAACTAGATCATCCATTTTTCTTTTTCACATTTTTTCCTCCTTTGCCATCAGTTTCTTCCGTTTCCAATCTCCCCATCTTGCCTCGCGTGGGAACAAAACAAAAATGTCATGTCAAGTGCGGACAGAGAGATAGAACGAAACAGAAGACAAATGAAAATGCGACGGCAGTAGGCAGAAAAAATGATAGCAGCGCGGGCGCTAGCGAAACCATATTTTGCAAGCGGGATGTTTGGCTCAAAAAATTGAGGGTTTGGTGTGTGTCGTAACCCTCAGGGATATACAATCTGATTTTTTGGCTTCGGAAGCATAACTTCGTAAAGATTTTTTTTTGGTGTTCTCTTTGACTTGATTGTATATTGATTTTTTTGCCCTTGTTTTTTGGTTGCTGATGATGATGCTGTTGTGGTAGCAACATACATAGGAGATGGGGTTGGCAGCGAGAGAGGCGCGCCAGCCTGTGGTCACATTCGTCCCTCCCCGCTTGCCTGTTGACGAAGGCTCTCGTTTTTTGTCGATGGGGTTTCCGTATTACCTAAGTATCGGTTTCATGGAACCCCATCCTAGTAGAACAATCTGGTCTCTCAGGGCTGGTTGCCTGGAATAGCGCACTTCGTCGTCGTTGTTGCGAAAAATAACAAGGCATAAAGCAGCATAAAGACAAATCTGCCATTTTTTTGAGTGGGCTGGGAAAGCCCGTTCTTCCCTCTCCGCCGCGTTTCGTCGGACCGTTGTTGGGCGGGACTCGACTTTCTAGATCAGCCCTTTTTGGCATCGGTAGAGAATCACCCCTGCGCGCTAGGGGTGAAGCCATGCTGTAAGGTCATGTCTATAATCGTCCGAGACTAGTCCGGAATCCCGCGGGACGGAGAGGCCTTCTGGTTTGTGTTCTTATTTTTGGATTTTTCTTTTTGAAGTTGCGATGTCGGGGTCATTAGAAATCGGAGCCGAGTGGTGATGGTGATGGAGGGGTTTGATATCATGTACGCTTGCTACCCCCTCGCCCTCCTCGGACGCTCCCAGGTATAACATCAAAAACATGTAATCGGCCAAACCTCGATGAAGAAGTGGAGTGTCTGCTGCAAATTGCATAGCATGTAGTAGTAGGCTCTCCCAAATGGTGTTTTCCAATCTGATGAGTGAGCTGAGAATATCTCTGGGAGAGCTGAATAACGGGGGGACAAAACCAAAAGACAATGAACATAAACGCCCAGTTATCACAGTATCCCGTTACAAGATCCATTTCCTCGCCGCGAACGCGAAAAAAGAAAAAAAGCTTCCGTTAAAAAACACAGTTTAGAAGTGACCATATATTGCGTGGTGGTCTTGGTTGTGTTGTCGCGCCCTTTTCTCAGATGGTCCTGGGCGTGTTGGCGTTGGACATGTCAACGACATCGTCAAGATGGTTGCACATGGCCACGAATAGGTCGAAGAAGAGCTTGCCGCCCTTTTCCATCTCGG
The DNA here is from genome assembly GCA_022453515.1 of Astrocystis sublimbata. Classification (NCBI taxonomy): domain Eukaryota; kingdom Fungi; phylum Ascomycota; class Sordariomycetes; order Xylariales; family Xylariaceae; genus Astrocystis; species Astrocystis sublimbata. The sequence continues at coordinate 1,316,600 of JAJNNY010000002.1, forward strand.
CTTGCATGGTTCCGCTCCTCTTGAATGTCTTGCGACACCGGATGATCAGAGCGAGATAGTGAGCGCGGAGCCGCGAGTCTGTGTCGGGCGTGTTGTCGTAGGCGTACTGGGCCGAGCGCAGGATGGTGCCGACGTCGATGCCGCTCTGCAGGCCCTGCTTCCGGAGAGACAGGCGCTTGAGCTCCTCGAGGCCGAAGCGCTCGGCGGCGCAGTACACGACGGTGTCGCGCAGGATGTGCTGGCCCACGCTCGGCACGTACATGGTGGCCTCGACGGCTCCGCGGCCGCCTCGGGGGCTGGTGGTGGGGTTGGAGGGATCGGGAGACCGCACGGCGTCCTCGAGCTCCCAAGAGTTGCGGTGCTTGTTGTGCAACAAGCGGGGGTAGTAGTCGCCCTTGTAGAGGTACTCGAGCACGGCCGAGAAGGTCTCGGGCTCTTCGTCTGGGAGCGAGATTCTCTTGTTCTGCACCTCGAGGTACTGGTCCTGGCAGATGCGCTCAAAGAAGGGCGACTGGCACAGGACCTCCTCGTGTGCCGCAAACAGTCGGCCTTCGTGCCCGATCATGAGAGTGATGATGGGCGAGGTGAGGGTCCTCTTCACCGGGAGAGTGGTTTCCTCAATCGACTGCTGCAGTCTCGACAGCTTCTGGGGATCGCGAGTGGCATGGTGGTGAGACTTCTTCTGCCTCGTCGACTTGTCGACTCGGTCCGAGGTACGGAACGAGCGCTTGAACATCTTGGCAGATGTCGATTGGAGGTGAAGAATGAATCGAGACAGCGTGAAAGACTCGCGATAACAATTATCAGAATAAGCGATCGAATATCAATCGACCCCTTATTTCCGAAATTGTTGGTTTGGCTAGAGAGCGACGAAAAAGAACGTGGGGAGGTCTGTTGTCTATGAGAATCTCGAGGATTCCGCAGGCAAAAGAGGGTGGTGGGTGAAAAGAGAGTGAAGAGAGAGAATGTGTGTGGGGGATTGATGGCTTGACACACAAGCAGAAGGTGAAGGAGGTGATGAAGGTGATGAACACGGGCCCGGGCAGTATATCCCAGATCCTATCCGAGAGAACAAGCGAATGTCTCTGGAGATATCCTAATGATGGTTTGCGACCCTTGGAAGTGGTGGTGGGGAGGGAGAACGAAAGAAACGGGGTAGATTTGAAGGGGGGGTGCCGTAGATATTTATACAATTCCTAGTACAATACTACACACACACTACCTTGGAGCCGGACAAGGGTATGATCGTGGTGTAGGTATGTACAACAGCAGAAGTCCAACCGTGCTGCCCCATTTCAGCCTGCTTGGCTGGGCGTTGCTAGGGTCATTGTTGGACGCTATGGGGTCGTTGGACGGATGCTTCCCAGAGACGGGCCAAAGAGAGACGGGCATTGGCTTCTCGCCGGCGGGCTGGGGTTGCACTACTGCAGAGAAGTAGAACGACGGCGCGGCGGTCTTTGCCTTACACTACAAGGGTTGGGTCACATTCAGCACCACCCAAACGGGGCTCAGAAACATTGTCGTCATTCTGGTGGTGGCAGGGGTCTCTGCTTTGGTAACCGAGTGCAGCCCCGCGAGCCGTGAATCGTCCTGTGCAGGAATATGCAAATCAATCTACACGTACAATGTCGTACGCATGGCAACCGAACGAGATGCTACGAGCGGGATGATAAGGCGCGTCATTGGGCTGGCCAACTAGGCACTCACATGCCCTCACACGTCTCCTTATCACAAGCGGTGTTACAGTACACAGGGCGTATCTCTCTCTGCCTAAGGTTAAGAACGTTGAGTCGATTGGGCAGTGATCTACGCCGGGTGCCAGCGTTGTGGGACACACCAATCGTGGAGCTACGGAATGAGCTGCATTTGAGATTCGACTTAGTCAGATAGACGAATTAATCAGCACAATTGACGTGTATGTGCAACAGCATACATCTAGAACGGTCGTGGGGTGTGTTGTTCCTTAGACGTGTTATCGGTGAAGCACGCCGGAATGGTCTGAATCATGCTCGTGGTCTTTAATGGGTTTTGATGGATCAGGTTAGGCGGAAATCGTACCTGAACTAAGCTGGTCCGCTGGACTAAGCAACCCCTCCTCTCCTCTCCTCTCCCTTTGAGTCTTTGCCGACCTGGGAGGTACAGATGATCTGCCCGTTACATAGAGTAACAGCTGGGGATACTGTTCATACTAACAGATCTTAGATCTTGCATATCATGTCCCGATATTTTCAGGTACTACTAGTAAGTCTGAAGAACGATGTTAGCAGTTGTACCTGGTAAGAGGTGAAGTTGTAGCAATGACCTTCTCTGGCAATCATGCAACACGTTGGGTATTGGCGCTCCTGACATTGACTGACATGTAGTAGAGATACATAGGGAAATTAAGGTCCGACAGTTCATTACCTCCATGGGCAAGTGACCTGGGACGAAACAAAGATCGCTCAAAATAGACAATACTAGTAGAAGATGTTCGAATCCGACTGAGTTGGTCACCACCCAAGCACGCCGAGGTGTACGTTGTAGAATTACGGTGACAACGTGCTGACATGGATGCTCTCAGGCACCATTCTCGAAATGTTCTAGGGCACCATCCGCTGATCGCGGCCTACGACATCAGGTGAGACTAGCAGGGGTCACGTCTCTATGTAGACCGCAATCCACCTTGATTCGATGAATGTCTCGCTCCATCTAACAACAACAGCATCATCTAGGTGTCTATATGTTCATGCTCACTTGCCCAGAGAGGTGTTCAGAACGGAAGAAAAGCTCCATTTAGGTACCATTTCAATCTGAAAATAGCCTCTGAAACTAATATACACGCCATGACTTAACCCGAGGGCCCAAGTTGTTCGAGGTGCCAAAGGAAACTCGGACGCTGCCAATGCATTCTGTTCTGCCGTATTGTCAAAGTCTACCCCTGACTCAACGGAACATTCTTCCGATCACACGCCTTGTAGGCCATCCTCCATGCCTACCACATACTCCTCAGTTGGTTGGTTTTCAACAGTCCAATTTGTCAAAGGCATTACTGTTCATCTTAACTTGTAGTATACCCCGTGAACCTCCATGTTCCCTAGGGATCGAATGGGAGACAAGCTGGTCTCGGATCGCCTCGAGAACACAGTGAAAATTGCTGAGTGGGGGTCTAGTGAGTGGCCCCTATCGTCTCTCTCATCGCAATGAGACCGTAGACGTACGTGAAGACTTCGCAGACAGTCAGCACCGCTTCAATTGGCACAGAATACTCATCATGCGGGGAGCACTTACCAACTGGAGCCGAGGCAACAAAGGCAATACCCGCAGCAGCGGCAGCTGCCTCGGAGTTCCCCATGAGTTTAGGGTCCAGAAAAAACAATCCCCAGTGGTCTGTCGCCAATTTGCCAATGCCAGCCCAAGCAATATACAGACCGCCCGCTGCGACTGTAGCGAACACGTGTGCTATGACGGGCTGTTACCGTGACGGAGTCAGTTCCATGTCGTTCGAATTGGGCATTAATTGTCTCATCACTTACAGTTGGGCGACGAATGCTGTTGAGTAAGACCATCTCAATAAAGGCAATTACCGCCGTGATAGACCACACGTTGAGGATGCTGAACGACTTGATGCCGTCCTCTTCGAACAGTCCTTTGTCTATGATTATTTTAGTGTTAGTATTTTACTCAAGTTGGGCCGTTCGCGATCTCATATAAGGAAGTGGTTAATCGCAGGGTGTAACTTACGGGGATCATAGAATACACCCGTCGTACTGTTGCTTGGGGCGTGGCGGTGATGAGGGATCTCAGGAAATGGGAATCCACCATGGCCCGACGGTACATGGATAATCCAGTATAACAGTGCATTAAGGAACGCGAAGACGTGCGAAATCGTATAGAACAGGCCGAAGCTGTGTCGTTGGGTATTGCTGACTCGCCGAGGCGGCGAAAAGAACGAGACAACGCCACCACGTGCGTTTTGATGCCATGATCGAGGCGTCGACTCTGCGTGGTATTCATCATCCGGCTGGAAAGTGTGGACTCCCGTCCAGGCCTATTACGCAATATGTTAGGTCTGACATTCTTCAAGTCCTTAGGAATATAGTTCGTGACAGCCTCACCAGAGTGATCAGATGGTAGATCCATTGCAGAACAAACGAAACAGTCGAGAATTGGAAGGGGATGCGCCAATTGCTGTGGTCATCCTCGCTCCCGAGCTTGTACTTAAGCGCTACCCCAGCCACGGAGGTCAAATAGGATGTCAGGATCGATCGAATGGCGAAGAGAAGCTTCTGGTTGATCCAGGGCGAATGACATGCTCTGAGAGTGATGGGCTGTACGCAGTCAGAAACCCTAATGCTATGTTTGTCGAGGGCATAGAATACTTACATGGCTGTCTTCCCGAGGCGCCTGTTCTCTCTGGGACTGCGGCAGAAGCGGCGTGGTATCGGAGGGCATGGCGAAGGTTATACTGTGATGCTTCTTTGTAGGAGTAGGGGAAGCCAGTTTGCTTTACGATTTCAGGGATCAAAATGATTCTTGATAGGGACTATCGCGAATGTGATGCTGCAGGTATGAGGGTTCGGGTTGGAAGTATGTCGAGTATGAGAATTGCAACAGAGATGAAGTGGGAGACCAGCGATCTCAATCAACTCAACGGGTCTGACATGGCGATGGATCGCACTTACCTTACTCTTACTGCCTTTATAGGAAGTAGAAGCCAAGGCCAGCCAGCAGCTGTTGCCTTGGAAGTCGTCACTCGGGGTATCGATCTTGAAACCACATCTTCGAGGCGGCATACCTTCCTGAGAACATTCACGCCATAGCATGACCTTCCTATTATTGATCGTCTGCCTCCGACGATTCGTTACATGTATCTAAGTAGGTACATATTGACGGACATGTTCCCTGACGCAACCTTTTAGGCAAGTTCATTCGATAAGGGCGCTGGAACATTGTCATTGCCAGCCATTGATTGGAAGTCCATCTGATGCTTCCAGCAACCTAGATGGCTGTAAAGCGGGAGGCAAGCCGAGCATGGCGAAATCAACCCAAAGCCGTTGAAAATACTAGATAAGGCCTGATTGGCAGTGTCCGTTGAGGCTTAGAAGTCTCGAAATGCACAGCCATATCAAGCTGTGATTATTTCTTAAGACGCCCCTCTAAAGGTGTGCTAGATGATACATATAAAGGAATTTCTTCAAGTTTGACGATATTGATATAGTATAAGTGATGGTATCGCAGGCATGCATGGATGATTTGCCTAGCACCCGAGACACCCTAGCTCGCCTATCTACTTGGGTTAGGTACCTAAGCCTAGAAGTGGTTTATTTGCCAAGACTGCCGAAGGAATCTTACCATAACAGGCTAGTGTGTCCAGATCAAAGGTACCTGCCGAGCCCTGCTTTCTCTCTACCTACAACCTGTCATTATCGTAGAAGAAGCTACGTACGACAAACATCACGACGGTTCAAGCTGGCCTCAGATCCTTCCGCACAGGTATTCTCACCGAGGCCAGCAGTGAATCATTTTCAAACAGGAAAGTGCACACCACGCATACGACCTATCTACGAGCCGCCTTCAACATCGAATAGACCATGCTGTCCAGTCTCCAGAACCCGCGGCAAGCAGCTGCCCAGCTGCTCAACTTCGCCCTCATCCTTTCCTCGGCTTTCATGGTGCGCGAAACCCATCACTATTTATATCATCAATATTCATGTGCATGCGACTGAAAAGCTGACTCGATGCGCAATCCATAGATGTGGAAAGGCCTCTCCATAGCCGCCGACTCGCCGTCCCCCATCGTCGTTGTTCTGTCCGGATCCATGGAGCCCGCCTTCCAACGTGGCGACCTCCTTCTACTGTGGAATCGCAATCTGCTGGCCGAGACCGATGTCGGCGAGGTCGTGGTATACAATGTCAAGGGCAAGGACATCCCCATCGTCCACCGTGTCGTGCGCAAGTTTGGCACCGGCGAGCACGCCCAGCTGCTGACCAAGGGCGACAACAACGCCGCCGACGACACCGAGCTCTACGCCAGCAACCAGGATTACCTCGAAAGGAAGGACATCGTTGGCAGCGTCGTCGGCTACATACCCTTTGTCGGCTATGTCACCATCATGCTGAGTGAGCACCCGTGGCTGAAGACGGTCATGCTGGGCATAATGGGTCTACTAGTCGTATTGCAGCGAGAATAAACTTTGAATTGAACCCCGTCGATTGTTTCTTCCATACGCGAAAGAAGACAACAAATGTGTTTGGTCTCATATCTCTTTGTTTCCGTTGCCTTAATTAATCGACAGTGCATGCTGTTCGGTTTTACCATCCTGTATTGCCATAGTCTCTGCGGCTATTCGTCAAACTGGAATAGATACGATGGCAGAGATCATCAACGTGCTGTTCGCAGAGTATGGACTGGTCATCTTGCAAAGGGTCCTACTGATTAGAACGCGCCAGATGGCGATGAGAACTGATCCATCAGCCCATTAATACTTGAGAGAAGAGTTGACCACATTTGAACACCCTTTCGACGATTATCGTAGTTTTAGTCAACGAGCCTTGGTCTCTTACCATCATTGCAAATACTGTCCGACTTCTCGCATGGCGCTGGCATATTTCGATGATAACAAGACAAAGACAATAGAGGTCTTTCTTTGTGTTTGTGGCAGTTGTGTATTAGAACTGCAACACTCGTATCGTATTACATCGGCTCGGTAAGCTATCTTTGTTCTGCAAGAAGGGCATTGTTTACAAAACAGCTGATGTTACGACTCCAAAATGTAGCACTAAACTGCCATGGAGTTCATCAACATCCGAACTGTCTTGAAGATGGATATGGATATTAAATGCGATGAAGCTGCGCTGCAGCTTCAATTGGCTTGTTTCCCCCTACCCTCACAAGGAACACTCCAATTTACAACTCACAACCTCATCACATCAAAAAGTCGCTTTTCTCGCCGCAATACTCCAATCCACAACACAAGACACCTTGATCACAGTAATATTTACGTTATTGGCAACGGTTCAGCAGCATGTCTGGTCAACAAGATCCCCAACACCAAGGCAATCGGCATCCGCCTGCCCGCCGCCCTTATAACAATATACGAACAATGTTGCCCGCTCACAGGATCAACGGGTACCGATCGCGCTTCTGGCGACCCCCGCCTCAAGCACGTGAACCACCTCAGGACCCAGCTCCACGTCCTGAACGAACGCGCGATTCATTAGTCTTCGGGATTCGTGCAAGGGATATTCGCAGTCGCAACGCGTGGAGCTGGAGTAGAGAACAAGTACAAGCTGTGTGGAATTGGCTTCACGGCAACAGGCAAATCAATGAATTGTACGAGTATTTAGAACTCGACGGCTTTGATCCCGAAATTCTGGACGCTGACGGCAAGCCCGTATACAAAATGATTGATGCTAAAGTGACTGAGAGAGTTCGGCGGATGAGAAGGGACATAAGGGCCGGGAGGGAGTATCTGGCTGACACCCCCGAACTGAGACGAGTTCCCTTGTTTGGCGGCCCTCGTCCCCACCTACCCCCTCACCCCTACTTTCCTTACCCGGGTGTTAGTATCAACATCATCGACCCCGAAAGTGACGCAGAGTATGATGCGGACGTCGAGATGCAGGACCAAGAAGGTTGATCATACCCAAGGCATTGGATATGATGCCAAGTTGATATATGATCCAACATCAAAGTAAGCTCATATTCAAAAGAAAAGAAATGGTGACCATGAACGAGGAAAAAGAGAAAAGAAAAAGAAATTGTTTGATCTCAAACAGGCGTTGTTAGGAGTTAGCTAGGTAAGTAAAATGAAATTCTTTCTCTTGAAATATTGCTGTGCTTACAAGCAAGTTTGTGACCGTATCTGATGAAATGTAGTCTTGTAGTATCCGAACATTCGTGAAATCTGAAGCTGGTAAACTTTGCTTCCAGAAGTAATATCAGTAGTGAATAACCTGAAACTTGAACGAAATTTCCGTCTTCAATTGCACGCATGAACGTGTCCAGGAGGTCAATGCAACATGATGTCGTTAGGTGCTGCTTTCGATCGAGTCATGATAAGTCTTTAATTTTTTATAGGAATTTAAGTTTTTCAATTTGGTTCAGATAATTATTTACAAGGATAGATTCGAGCTGTTCAACATATGAAAGCACCAGACTTAACAGCATTATAAAATTTGTCATGATGCACCCCTCAGCTTGATGTAGCATCATCTTGTTGTAGCTAGATACCGGCTCTACAGCACTTGGTTGACCATTTGCAACTGCAGTGAAACATACTTTGATACATGCACAACTTTGACGAGACTGGGTTTCTGATGGGCCAAGTAGTGGTTGGAGCGGTCGTGACTAGCATCTATTGGCCTCTTGTATGTTAAGTAGGCGGATGAAGGCTTAGTGAGGCCATCTGTGTTGTCATGTCTTCGCTCGCCTGAACAAAACTCATAGCCTTGGCCAGACTGGACATTCTCTTATGAAATGCCCCGCTGTGATGGTCCGTTTGCGGTTTCATTCCCGAGCTACATCATGTGCCTACCTAGGTAGTTCAGCTTTGCGTATAGTTGTGTTAGAAGTCATGTCATGACTGACTTGTATGTTGTAAGGCCTCCAACCTCCCAGCCCTTGGTAACTACGTACGTAGCCTCGGCCTGGCCATGATTGTTCTTTCGTCTTCTCGAGCGAGGTCCGTCGGTTGGGCTTTCAAGAAAATAAAAGCTAGTCCGCCCATGCTCTTTCAAAATAGCCCTCGCCTCTGCAAATGTGCTGTAGCTTCGGTGCTTGTTATTGGGAAACCCGTCTACTAACGGGTGATTGTGTGGCCGCTGAAGGGCTGTGACGTTGGATGGTTATGTAGTTCTTTTCGTTTGCCCTTGTGAGAGCTTCTGCTTCGAGTAAGCACAGGCTTATCTTATGGCGCGAGCATTGAGGCTGTCGAATAATTCGAGGTTGTCAGGCTAGAAGGGTGTGCGGAGGCTCAGCTGGTCTGATGGGGGTGAATAAAAAATAAGAGTGAAGATACCGGAGTCAATCCAAATAATTAAGCAGAATAAAGCATGTCTACAAAAATCTATGAAAAGGGTTTGTTTGTCTCATCTTTGAAGGTACCTGACCTACCTAGCAAGGAATCCGCGGCGGTCTGCGGTATCTTAACTCTAGATACGGCTCGCAGTTGCCAAACAAACGAGATTGTTTGCTCCGGGTACTCGTCACATTCTGTGACCTTTTGGTGCTGTCGACTTGGGGAGAGACCACGCCGTTTCCATTTGCCAGATTACGGTTGGCACTGTTTGCGCCCTCACAGTTCCTGCCTAAGTGCAAGAACTACCTTAGCTTATTAGCCTAGGCACTTACTTGCCTAGGCCTCTGTTTGTCTGTCGTCTTTGATGGAAGTCACGGAATCAGGCAGTAAGAAGCTACGAGTCGCCTGCCCACACTCCCAACCTTGGAAGGCTCGGGGTTTCGCAACCTTCTATATTATTGTTCTTTCCTTGCGCTTATACATCCCTAGACATTGTTCGTGTCTGCAACAACCAACTTCTTCTTCACACCACTCAACACTCAACACTCAACACCCTTGTTAGCATTCAGCCCTGGTGATCAGGAAAAGGACGAGGAAGAAGGCGAGAAGGGAAGGAAGGGTCGAGTGGTAGAAGTCACACCGGTTGATCTCGAAGCCGCTGCAATTCACCAGCCCTCCCCCCTACCTGCCCTCACCACCGCCGTCGACTCTATCCATCGCCACCACAGCACAAAGTCGTCAGATAAATCTGCCTGCGAGCCTTGCACCTGCCCGTAAACCAGTCCAGTATCTTAACGATACTGCATCCCTACGTCTAGCATGGCGCAATCCTCACGGTCTCTAGAAGCGCAGCTTAGGGCCACCCGGCTTTAGTGACCTCACAATTACCTGCGAAGGTGTCGAATTCGCAACACACAGAGTCATTGCCTGTGCACATTCTCCGGTCCTGACAGCCGCCCTGGCAGGCAACTTTTCCTTAAGTTGACATTCGTCGCTTGCCATTTATGCCCTTTCCCTCCATCTACGAGGGCCCTTACTTACAACCTTCCAGGAAGCCAATAGCAAAACTATAAACATGGACTTCGACCTCGATAGCGTGAAACGCTTTCTAGAATTCCTTTATACTGGAGACTACCACGAGATCCCTGACCCAGCTCTAGCGCTTATCACCACCACGCCTACCTCTGCCCGCAATGAAATAATCCAGCGTGCAACGGTACAGCAAAACATAGGACAGGCTATTGGTATTGAATCTCTTCAACTGCAACACATTTCATTTTCACCAGCTCACAGCTTCTTTAGTCTCGTATAATGGCGAAGACGACCAGAATGGCCCCGCTGAAACTTCCGCACTTGCCAACCAACTCGGCTGGCTCACACTCGGTGTAGGAATCGGAGCCGCTGAGAGCTGGGCATGCCACTGTCGCATGAGTTCGATTGCCGACTACTACGACGTAGCCCGACTTTCGGAAATTGCTCTCGCCAAGCTGGAAGAAAGCTTTCAGAGAGCATGGTGCGCCCCGTCATTTCACGCTCTTGTGTCGGACTGTCTTAACGACATCAGTAACAGAGACACACTTGCCTTACTGGGGAGCATAGCAGCTCAGCACTACAGCGAGCTGGCCGGATGCAACCTTTTCAGAGCGGGAGCCCCTGGCGAGGCGCTCGCCCCATACGTATTGGCTGGAGTGATCGAAGTACTCGACGAGACTGAAGCGCGGTGTGAACGTAGTGAAGACTACTGCACGGAACTGAGCCTCGCACTCGAGCGGAAAGATTCGGAGTTAAATCAGCGTTCAACCAACCTTAAGGAATGCGAATCATTACTGGAAGATTGGTCATGCTGTCGAAACAACAACTGCAATGCCGAGTTTAATTGTTACTTTGACACGAAGGGCCCATCCGAATCACCCAGGTACATCCTACGTTGCAGTCGTTGCCGCTGTCGTCATGGGTAGCAAGAAAGAATGAAGAGAGACTCTTGTCAATCTTTGTCGGTATCGGTTTGGAGGTAATAAACTCAATGGACAGGTAGCTCAGAGACTCATAACCTGCAGGAAGATGGATTTCGGATAGTGTAAGCAACAGAGGATCTTCTGTCACGTATCATATTGGTGACCGGGTTCTAAAATACTAGGTGCTATTGATAAAGCTTCACACAAAATAATTGACATCGTCTAAATCAACGTGAGGGCATTTTCACTTTCGTGTCATCACCACCTTACAAGGAAGCAATTAAGCCCTTGTCTATATAACCCCTCGGACTTGCCGATGGAATAGTTTCATCCTTATTAAGATGCTTGCTAACTTTTAATGGCAAGGTAACGACTTTTGCTTGTTCTAATATGTTGGAAGGGCTGCTGATGGCTCCAGATGCGTGGGTCCTTTCATATAGCTCCTCAACCATACGCTTCGCCCTCTGCTCATCAGAGTCATCACAGACTCCACGACTAGCAACAACAGTAACAGATAGGTAGTGACCCTCAGGGTCAGCCTCCTCTGCAATAACCAGATCATACACAGACATCTTCCGCGCGGCGTCATTATCCCGCGACAGGACCCCAAGCTGGACCCTCGCTTCATGCATCTGGCTGTCTGGGTAGTAGTTAAAGTTCTGGTACACGATGCAGCACCCGAAGTTCGTGACCTCTTCTAGCCAGTCTGTGCAGTTCTTCTTGATTTCGTCGAAACCAAGGTTCTCGAAGGGGATACTATTGAGGTATTGGCCCTGTATCTCGCGAAGGAGGGCTCGCTGACTTGTTCCACGATCTAGGCGGGCACGCACGGGCACCTCATTGGTGCAAGGCCCGACCACATACTTCCAACTGGCAGGTAGGCCTTGTCGCCCGGATATAATGCGGCCAAAGACGATGTCGCGGGATCCGCTTTCTTTGAACAGCAATTGGGCACAGGTTGACGTGAAGACCGTTGCTTGCGTGATAGCACTATCTGTGTTGGGTTGAGGTGATGTTGACGACCTTGGAAGAATGGTAAGATTTGTGTAACCGGCGTAGGAGGTCATCTATGATCTGGGTTCATCTACAGAGACCGAAAGTCGATGTCATTGTCAATCGAATAAATAGGCACAAATGGCAGTAGTTCAGACCCATGTAGGTGCACAACGGCAGCATACCGGTATGCGCTCAACTCATTTGTGGTGTGCATATTTTTCGAGAATATTTCAACATGTCTGATCTGGCTGGAGAATCGGTTCGTGGGAGACGTGAAGAGAGCCGGGTCAACAAATAGCTCCTCCTCGTGCTCTTCCATCTGTGCCACTTGCCGCCGCACAGCATCTTTAGTCACCGCGTCGCCTAAAGCATGAATCGCCTTGGCAGTAAGAAAGTGTCTTTTTATAGCGTATAAACCAATGTCGCCGAAGAGAGGCGCTTAACTCCTGGGATTTGCCGACCTAGATGGTTCGAGTCCAACATAACTCTATAGGCCAACACTTAGATTGAACAGGACCATGCCACTATGCTCGAAACCAACACAGAAAAGACCTACATATGTACTCACTTAGGCAACCAAGGTAGGCCTCTTCAGAGATGTCCAACAGGCATTTTCTTTCTGATGTGTTGGCTCTGCTTAATCCCATTTCCTTTGTCTCAATTTCTACGTTCGCTGTAATGCAACTGCCACGATTCTTGAAAGACAGAGCTTGTATGTATAGGTAGTCAAGTATTACCCGAATTATCGAGGCAGCGACATTTTCACATATCAACGACAGTCACACACGCACTCTTGCTTTGGTCCCGGCATTCGCAAACGCGATGACCTCCGTTACTCCTCCCCAAGCCGCCGGCGGGGGCAGCGGCAATGAGAGCATCAGCACCAACACACCGGCCTCTCCCCCAGCATTCCGGCCAGACTGGCGCTTCTGGCTCATCTACGTCTCTCTCGCGCTGATTACATTCGCTGCTTCGGTCGACAATACCATCGTGTTCACCGCTTTACCAGCCATCGCCAAAGACATAGATGCTGGGAGCCAGTATGTCTGGATCGCCAATTCATATGTCATTTCGAGCACCGCTGTCCAGCCATTATTTGGTCAACTGAGCAATATCCTCGGACGATGTAACCCCTCACTTGTAGTGGTAGCGTTATTCGCGATCGGTAGTGGTATCGCTGGTGGTGCAAATGGCGTCCCCATGTTGATTGCCGGTCGCACAATACAGGGCATTGGCTGCGGCGGCATCTTCGTCTTGCTAGACGTAGTTGTGTGTGACTTAGTTCCCCTTCGTGAGCGAGGCAAATATCTCGGCCCAATTCTGGCCGCGGGTGGCCTGGGTTCGACTATAGGCCCTCTCATCGGCGGAGCTCTGACAGCGGTGACTTGGCGATGGGTATTTTACATTACTCTACCTTTCTCAGGCTTGTCGCTGATTACCATGGCTTTCTTCCTCAACGTGCGTCACGTCAGGAGCAAATCCTGGAAGCAGAATCTCGCCCGAATCGACGTACCCGGCAACGCCCTTTTCATAGCCTCTATCACAGCCGTGCTTCTCGGCCTACTCATGGGTGGTACCACGTTCCCTTGGTCATCGTGGCGGGTGATTCTGCCTCTCGTACTGGGGTTTGTCGGATGGGCTGCGTTCCACGCCTACCAGCTATCACCATGGTGCAAGGAACCAACCATCCCACCAAAGCTATTCGGCAACAGAACCTCTGTTGTTGGCTTTACACTCAGCTTTCTGTCGGGCGTGCTTCTGGAATGGGTCGTCTATTTCCTACCCCTCTACTTCCAAGCCTTGAAGGGTGCCTCGCCCCTCTAATCTGCAGTTGATACACTCCCTTTCAACATCTTCCTTATACCGACGGCCGCGATTGGGGGGATCGTGATGACCAAAACTGGAACATACCGACCGCTTCATGGGGTAGCATATATCTTCTTGGCCATAGGCCTAGGGTTGTCGTCGATTCTCGATGCAGGGTCCTCCAAGGCAGAATGGGCAATTTTTCAGATCATCATAGCTCTAGGTCTTGGGTGCACATTCGTGACCCTCCTTCCTGCCATTCAGGCCGCACTTTCGGAGTCAGACGTTGCAACGGCTACAGTTATGTATTCATTCTTGCGTAGCTTTGGTTTCATATGGGGCATTACAATCCCATCTATCATTCTCAACGCCCTCGTGACCGAAGGCTTAAGTACAATAGAAGATACAGCAGTGCGTTCTCAACTAGCTGACGGAGGCGCGTACGAATTCGCTGCGCATGGATCTGTACAAGCTCTACCACCAGCGATTCAACAGCAAGTGGTCCGCCTCTATACAAAAGCATTCCGAACTACGTGGCTAGCGGCTCTTTCATTCGCACTATTGGGGTTCTTGCTCGTGTTCTTGGAACTTCACGTTGAGCTGAGAGCGGAACTAGATACTGAATTTGGGATAGAAGAGCAGAATCAAGGTAACACTTCTGAGAAGAATGCCAACAAGATAACGACCCCCTTCGATTCTGTTTAGGCATCTTCACATCAAATATTTGGGCTCTATTCTAGTTATATACGCACTTATGTACTCTAGGCCAAACATAGAATTTAAAAGGTCGCAGTAGCGCTGCAGGTGAGCGGCACCACAATAACAGTGTCAACTCGTACGAGGGTAGATGTGACACCTTCGAGGCTGCCATTGGCATGATTGAAATGACGGCTCACAAGAAGATGCCGGGGATCTCGCCATGAGTTAGATTGCACATTTTCATAAAACTAGAATGAATGACGACCGTATTCTATCTCCCTTTGCATCTAAACTCTATAGCAGCACCGTAGATTGAATGCCAAGCCAATGGGCTTGTGAGCTGTGCGTTGTCCTTACTGTTAGTAAATTAAAAGCATTCACTTTATGTAGTTACAATCTTAACGAATACCAGTGATCTTGTATACATCAATAGCACGAAGACTGAGCTATTTCCTCATGTAAGCACAAAAGCTTTTGTTCCATGAGGGTCGCAACACCACCTAGCTGTATCCTGCGACTGATTTATCAGGATGCGCAAAGGAGGAGGCTCCGGGTACAATTTTGTGAAAAGAAGGAGATACAAGCCTTCATATTAGTTTCAAATGCTAGTAACTAATGAATCTAGAGGATCGCCGACTCCTATAGCCTAGGCAGGCTTCTGCGCCTGCATGAATTCGCTGAGGCTCTTTTGCCCATACTTCCTGCTCTGTACATGACTTGCTATGCCAGCAGCACTATTAGAACCAGTTTTAACCGCGTTAGGGGTTGTCTTCAAGAATGATGAGTTGTCTCCGGCTGCGAAGCAACCGCTCAGAGTGGTTTCACCAAACGGCGGCTTCACCTCCAAATCACCCTGAGCCGTGATCCCAAGACCTAACTGCTCGGCCAAGAAGCTGCTTTTCAGTGCGCTCTTGGGCTTGTGTCCCAAAAAGGCTTCTTCTTTGCTACTCCCATCCTCGAAGTGGATGGTAATACCGAGCTGGTTGGCACCCAGTTCGAACTTGGTAATTCTACGGCTGTCGACTGTGAAGGGTGCTACGGGGCCAATGGTTTTCTCGATCTCGGCCGCCGATGCGACGTTTCCATGTGTGTAAATCGTAACAGATTTCGTCATCTGTGCCGCGTTGCGGGCGACGTGGAGGCAGATAGGAATGGGTGCAACGTCGTCTATGGCAAGAATGCCAGAAGATTCGCTTCCGCGTTGCTCGTACCCGTGGCAGAATAGGCAGTGGAATCTGGGTTTAGCCATCAACAAGGGAGTAATTAGTGCAAGTTTTCGCATGACAACTATACTCACATGCTTCGACCCCAGCACTCGTCGAATCCGGGGATGTCTAGTGGCACGTCGATAATGCCCGATGCTAGAACCAGGCTTCTTCCTTTCCAGACCTTACCCCTTGCATCGGTCACTTCAAAAAGCCCGTCATCATTCTTGGCGGCCTTTTCAATCTTAGTATCTACGTAGAAGATGGTTTCATAGTTATCGATCGTGTTCTGTCTGGCTGCGTCTCTGAATGCAATGGGGTCCTTTCCGTCCCAGGTAGGCAGCATGTGAAAATGCGCTGTGCGCTCGTTCCGATAATCGTTGGAATCAAAGACGATGGCCGTGTGCAAGTTGCGGGCTACAGTGACGGCAGATGTTAACCCGGCAGGGCCACCACCAACGATCAAGGTGTCGACTAAGTCGGGAGTTGGGCTTTTCGCGTGGGGAGGCATGATGGAGTGGCGTACAGATGAGTGAAGGCGTAACAAGATAGATTTGATAGTCTAGAAACGTGGTCAAGGAAAGGGCATTTGTTAATAGAGAAAAGGCAGAAGTTGTTATGATGTCTGTCGATTGTCACTCAACAAAGGCCTGCGATCCGAATCGACTTGCAGCCAACGTTGACCAGGCATCCGATGCGCTCCCCGCAGCCAATCGGATTTCTCCTACCTTCAATACGTCGCGCCCGCGATATGAACGAACCGTGCAAGTAAAATGCTTCGCATGGGCGTGAGATCGTATAAGCCAAGGCTGCCACAGAATCTCTTTAGATTCAAATCGTCGGCAATTCCTATTTAGTTGGTTCAGCCATGAGCTTCTTTCAAACATACTCGGTTCGCCTAGTGGAATTTTCAGTATGGATATTACTACTCTCTTATTCTCTGAAAAGTATGTGTTTTGATTGTCATTCATAGATTCTCTTAGTTCTCCTGAATGGAAAACAGCCTCTGCGGAGGTTTTCATCATTGGCGGCTCACATGCCAGCCTTTCGGCTGCTCTGACCAAATTCAAGGGTAAAGTTTCACGATGTCAAGTCGAAATCAAAACACCCTGTTTACTCTTCGTGTTCTGGAACTGTCTCTGATTAATGGTGGCCATGATTGTGTCACTATGTATAGACGGCTGCTTTGATTCTTCCAATGTGTTCGCGGTGACGCCCCTCATCCCAGCTATGAGACCTCACAGACGGGTCAATCAGGCCTTCTTGACAATGCATATCTGAGCGATGGCCTCTAGTGTGATGTTGCCGCTCTCATCTACATGGTATCCTGGTTTCTTTGCGAGGAGCGTATTATACGTAGACACTGCTTCATCCCACTTGTCTTCATCCTCCTGAGTCCATCCTCCCGGAGGCTGGCCGATGGCAGTCCAAATGGCCCGAGCGAACTCGTCTATATCTTTCACTGGGAGAAACGCCGACTTCTCATATAGTTGTATGTCTGTATACTGAAACCCGCCCTTTACCAACAAACTTCTAGTGTAGTCTCGATCTTTATGCTGTGGTTTCGGTTCGACGGCCAGATGGGCATCCGGCCCGTAGACGGCCATGCGAGTCTCCTGGACACACTCGCCTTGAGGGATCTGGAGCCAAAAAGCGGTAACGGCAGTGCCGCCGGGGACGAGTGTGCGATACATCTCTTTGGCGGCTGCCACTGGGTCGTCGATGATAGGGAGGCCGAACGAGAGGAAGGTATGGGAAAACCTGGCGTCCGAAAACGCCAATTTCTGGGCATCCATGACTTCGGCTTTCACTGGCCACTTATTGCCTGACGAGACCTGATTGTAGATGCCAACCATAGGCGGGGCAATATCAGTGGCATAGAACTTGATGTCACTGGGGGGTGCCGTCGCTAAGATGCTCTGCGTCACCGGTCCTAATCCACAAGCGGCGTCATGTATAACAGATCCCGATGGGAATGGAGGAAGAAGGGTCATCTCATGTTTGGCCATGGTGAGCGTCTCGTCGGCACCGATGATGTCAAAGAGCTTGCCGTCAAAGGGCATCGCTTGTTTGGGAACAAATTCGCTAGGAGCGGCCATGATGCTGGAGTCGGGTCGAATGTGTGCTAGATAAACAGAACTCTAGGTGCTGAGTAGCAGGACGGTGCACAAGAAAATACCTCGAGCGGCGGTTCCAAGCAATCTGGGGTTCTAACTAGGTAGCCTGAGAGAGAACGGCCGAGTATAATGGAGCTGAATAGTAACGGTTGTCCGGCGGCCGACGGTTCTTTCGGAGCTAATACCCTACTCGGACGCTCCTCACTTTATTGAGTAGGGCGCATATGTAGGAAACAAAGAAATAAACCAACAGACCAACAACCCAATCACGACCCAAAGCGTCGGGGGCTGAGTGCAACACCGTTAGGAATTTTCTGCGACCGGCATCACTAACAAGTAGCCCAACAGCGCCCATGTTCATGAACAGGGGAAATACTCGGGGGAATAAGATTGAGATACCTACAGTGAAACCACCCAGATTAATCAAGGGACTACTGGTACTGAGACATTGGTGACAATAAATGTCGTGAATACGCTACCAATAATGTGTAGTAGTCGTTCGGCAACGTACCCCCACCACCTTTGGTTCAACGGACAATCCAGGGCTGCTAGGCCTTGATGCCCGCTACAATAACACTATCGCCTCAAGTCACAGACTTCCTCTTTTCCGCCCATATTCATATTGACTAGATACACATTCTCCCGGTGTTCTCTCGTACATCACTCTCACATGCCCCCTTCTAGACTGCGGCCGTTGGGACTGTACGTGTTGTAATCCAGGGATCTAATTAAAACAAGCACAACGAGTCCACTCACTGAATTAAATTCACGTAGGGCGTCTATGCTGCGAGTGAGATGTCTATAGTTGCGTATTCAGGCGCCCCTCGTTCTAGGACTCTGAGCTGTCATAGCATAGCATTTCATTGTGTGTTCATCACGCAAGAGCTTACCCTTGAACGAGATGTTATAAAATCAAAATACCAGTGAAGCTCCCGAATTTAAACTGTCGCTCCTCTTCGATTTGATGATAAAATGAGGAACTCGGGTCAGAAGTCTTGAAATAGCTAAGCTAGACGTACTGATACCATAGCATTCTGAACAGACTTCACAGTCGCAACTCATCCACAGCCCATTAATGAAAGACATTATCTCGAGACGGCCACCTATTTGCTCGGGCTAGCCACAGTCAGCTGATCACAAGGGCTTCTGAGCCCATACGACACGCAGCGTATACAACGCTCCCCTCTCTTTAAGCTCCTCTCTCAAGTCGCTTTCTAGAGTGTCTAGCTTCTCAGGGGGGAAACTGAAGGCGCCAGCAGGTAGAGCTACACTCCAGTTAGTAATTAATCCATTGAGACTATAGTGGTAGTGCATGGCAACTTCCGGGCAGGAAGGCTCACTCTTTCCGAACTGGGACAGTCCTTGCGCAGCAATACTCGATGATAGAACACCTTGCTGCGCGAGTTCGGCTTTGGGGTTTGTAGCACCCATCTTCGTCACAATGTCATCAGAATGGACGTCAACGAAGCCAGCCTCTTTGAGCCATTCAGGCAAACGCTCGGCAATATCGAGGTCTGCCCCCATATTGGTGAAAATGGCCTTCATCAGATCCACCAAGATGTTCATGTATGGCCCACATCCATCTGGGAGCTTGTTTGTAGCCTCGATGAGCTGGATCCACCCACCGGGCTTGACCAAGCCGGCGAGAGATAGAACTGCCTCCTTTTGCTTGGATCCCGCAGCAACGAGGACGAGGCGTTGGTGTACGAGGTCAAACTGGCCTTCCCAGTCTTTGGGCCACGGCTGGTTGACATCTTGGACTTGGTAGACAGTCCCCGATGAATCGTTGGATGGGAATCCGGTGTCATTTACATCGGTGCCATATAGCTTGTGCTGGACAGGTGCCACAGATGCGGCGAGGTCTTGTAGCCAGGTGCCTAAATCCGGAGTCAGTCGAATCTTGCACGGCATCTTTGTAAAGGTTGAACATTAGTCTATCCCTTCTTAGGGAGTCTGTAGAGAAACGTGGCTCATTGACCGTGCCTCATTGCACTTCATAAACTAGTAACAGGGTAGCGTTGATGTGAAAAGATGTTTAATTACCATCGGCGGTGCCCGAATCCAGAATTCGAAGCTGTGGTGTCTCAAGATCGATTGGGGCACGTACTAGACGACCACCCATCGCATCTTTGGTCACTTCATGCTGATTTTGCAGTCGTGTTGCCTCGTTGCTATTTTCGAGAGGGTAGGAATGTTTGTATGAAGTTAGCGTCATCTTGGAACTCGGTCGCGATCTGTAAGGAGCATGAATCGTAGAGAAAACAGATGAGTCGAAGGCATGGTATTAATGATAAGAGCCAAAAGCTGCCACAAAGGTGATAGGAATATGCGTGTTAGCAATGTCTTACATGTGTGTTACATGCCAACAGTAATTATCCCTTTGACTGCATTTGGCAACAAAAGCCGTCAAGCCGCTAAACAAGGTCTATGCACCCAATCAAAAGATTCCATAGAGAGCTACCTCCCTCTATACTGTATTATGCCCATAATGGAAGTCGCCCCGCCAAGAGGCACTACAGAGGTTGGCGAGGTTACCATGTTAGAAACTAAATTTAGCTATATGATATTGCAAGAAAAGAGGGTTTAAATAAATCCGAGCAAAGTCCCCTTGTTTCCCTGTACAGGACAAGTATTGCGCGTAAAAGGGTTGCCCTGGGCTTCGAGAGCGATTATCATTAGTTCCTAGCGCGGCGCCCTCGGCGGCGAGTGTAGGATAAGCTAGGAGGCTAAGGGTTCTCCACGAAAAGGGGGGAAAGAAGGTTGTGGCAGCTTCGTTTATTTCATGAGGGATAAGCAGGACCCCTGCATCACGACCACCCCCCATCACGACCAGGCCCTTGGCAACACCACACCCACACCTTCCTAAGCTATTTAAACCACTAATACGCTGTTTGAAAGCCGTTTTCTGGTGTTTTTATTAGTTTCTAGCGTTTATAACCTCTATAACCTCTTCTGTTTCCGTATCCTCGCGTTCTGGGACGTCTTCATCGGCGGCTTCGTCTGCATATACAATTCTTTGGCGCAATTCGCGTTTTGCCTTTCGTACGTGCGTCATACGAGTAAACGACTCGTAAGGCGCTATTTTAACCGCCTTACGCTTGCCTTTATTGTCTTTCTTAATCTTGGCTTCCAGAATTGCAACCTTTGCCTCCAAAAACGCGATGGTTTGAGCCTTCTGATCTAAAGCCTTACTAGCTTTTGCAGAAAACAGCCTTTATAATAGATTATTAAATAAAGGATAAGTTACTATTAGCTTTTTCGTATTAGCTTATAGTTGTTGGCTTTTAGAGGGTATTTCTATAATAATTTTAGAAATTATTATTAAAAAATTAGGTATAGCGGGTCGTTTTTCTGCTATAATGTTACAACCATGATTTTGGTGTCTTGGTGTTAAGCACCCTGTTATGGCAGTGCGTGCGCCAATGGGGTCCTCCCCGTGGCCTGCAATTGTAACTTTCAATGGGGTCCCCCTATTTATCTTGGGGTCTCTGATGTTGTATTGTATTTGCGACTGGTATTGCTTGTCGCTTCTGTTTTTGTTATCCTATGCGTTTCGGCTGTGGTCCGCGACCCATGTTCTGTTGGTTCGTATGTTATGTGCCGGGCCGTATGATAGGCCGGCGATACGTTGTAATGTATTTTTAGGGGTTTGTTATGTATCCTGTATGGTATATATGTGGGTATTTATCTCGCTATGCAGCCGAGTCTGCCTTGCTATATATGTTGGCTATATATGTAATGTTATATATCTTAATTGAGCATTGATCTATTAATATAGTTTTTATATTTTGTTGTATTGTTGGTTTATTTTATTTCGCTATTGTTTTGTTAACGTAACGCGTTATTTTTTAAAATGGCTAATTATGTTAAAACGCGATTTTATTCTCTTTTGTATTTGTATTTAAACCTAGCGCTAGTTATTATTATTATGGGCCTAATAGTTACGTTAGTACTTATTATTGATTATAAGTAAGATGCCTTCTATAGCCCATCCTCCGTTCTTATAATATACGGAGTTTATTATCCTTACGTCTTTTTCTTTTTTGTTGTTTTTAGACGATGAGCTATCTGGTTTTTAATATTATTTTGGTAGTTCTTTAGTGCCTTTTTTTAGCGATATTTTTTAGCGTGTTAACGTTAAATTTGTTGTATACCGTCCTGTTGAACCCTACGAGTGCGATTATTGCTGTGTTGCTGCTTACTCGCTATCTCTGGTATGTATCGAAGCTATAGAGCCGGCTTTAGGCGTCTTTAGTACTATTGCTTTTTAAGGCGTCGAGCGAACTACGGATAAATTCTTTATACGGGTTATTGGCGTTAAGCTTATAGGCGTTATTAGCTTTGAGGTGTAACGCTAGCCCGATAATCGTCCCTTTTCTGACTGGTATCCCATCCGTGTGCCTTGTGTACTAGGTCCTTTTTACGTTATACCCCCCTTGGAAGTTAATTGCCATATATTCGTATACGTTGAGCCTGAGGCTTGGTTAACTAGCTATAAGGTTATTACTAATTAGTTTAATCCTAATACTCCCGATTCGGGTGACCGTATTTCGCTAGCTATTAAAGCGAGTTATTTTTATTATTGTCTGTATGCTAAACGGTATAGTGTTTATATATATAATACTAAAGCCGATTTTAAGGTATATGTTTATGATTATATGCTTTATGGGCGTCGAGCTTCGCGTGGTTACGATTGGATTGGACCTTACGCTTGTTGTTTTTCTAGCTATAATCGCTAGCTCTTATTCGGTTACGTTAGCTAATATCGCTTTTTATTCCGCGGATGTCTCCCTGGCTTTGGACCTCGGCCCTAATGCCTTACGGTTATTATAGTGGTTATTAGCGATTTTTTTGCTATAATTATAATTGTTTCTGCTTTATCCGGGAAGTAAAGAAGGTTGTTCGGAAATAATAGTATTAGAAGATTATAGTATATAGGGATGATAAAGATAGCGTTTAATTATATCTGGATATATATACTAGCGATTGCGATATAGGATTCCTATTTTTGGGTACTGACTTATTAACGAGTTCTAACTGTAGTGGTAACAAAGTATATGTTAAGGGTCTGAGACTTAATATAGAACTTTGTATGTTGCGTATGTGTAGTATTTGCGTCCTGGCGTAGTGGAGCAACGTTGTTTGGACCTACTTTATTTTCTTGGTGGAGGGTTCTATAGGGAAGATATAGGGTTTAAATTTCTTATTAACCGGGTTTGGCGTAATAATTAACCCTATGTTTAGTATTAGTTTCTTTTATTTTTCCTTTGATAATCTCCCTTTTAGTACTATTAACCTTTATCCCCTGTTCTTTTGTATAATTAATATAAAGTGTTAATCTAATGTTTTAATAGACCGGGTTTATTATTTTAATATTGGTTCTGGGTTATAGTTTCGCCCGTTTAATGCGTGGCTGCCTGTTTGGCGTAAGTTAGCTATATATATTAGTGATATAGATAAGCTTTACCGTATTAGGAAAAAGAATTTGGTTAAATATAATATATTGGTTATAATTTTTATCTATGTCCCTTTTTTTTTTGCAGAGCAGGATATTTGTTCCGGTATATATAATGTGTTAGATTAAGTATCGAGGATAGAGGTGGATAAGCCATCCGGTAAAAATGCAAAGGTAAAACAACCGATAAAGGTAGAGGTCCCTGACTCTAACAATAATAATATTGTTCTTGGAAAGAAGAGATATCGCGGTACTATATTTATTTTCTATTTTAGTATATGGCCGCTCTCCGGTATATCTAAGATCGTAGGGGGGCTTACTACTAACAAGCCTAGTGTTGCTTTACCTGCTTTGGAGATTTGACACCCTTTTACTACTATATTCTGGATATAAAAAGGTAATCTTTTTAAGCCTAATAATAATAGGGATACTGAATTTAAAACGTAATAGATTAGGTTAGACTAGTTTTATTTAATTATTCGCTTATTTACTTAATAAAAACTATTATCTGCCTCTACCTTTTGTATAAATCTATTTAATACTAGGGACGAATATATCCCTGCTATCCCGGGTCTTGCTATTTTTAAGAATAGAAGTGTTTTTACCTCTATAAATAAGTAATTCCTTTCTAACTAGTCTATATTTATACCCGGGTAATCTCGTAGGTCCTGGTTAGATAAATATATGCATAGCTTTCTCCACTTTACTAAGTACACCTTTTTTATATACTTATCTATAACTAAGAAATTGTTTTAGTACCCTAAGATTTATTTATAGTGTTTAAACATATCCTTGTTACTTAATAGTATGTTGTTTATAACGATATACTCCTTAGAAGTGTCTAATAGTTAAGTATTCCAATATTTACTAAGATAACTATGTGTTTCTAGTAATTTTGCTTATATAGTTTTAAATAGCCTGGTTTTCCCGTATAGACATAGTGATATAAGCCGTGCTAAATACTGTCAGTTAGTATTATTTTTGAAAGGGCGTGGTCTTGGCCCACCCTAGTGTTGGGCTGAGGGGGGTTATCAAGGGGGGTACCCCCCTATAGGGGCCCCTAAGGGGCCCCCCCGGAGGGTTAGGGATGGGGCCCCGATAGGGGTGGGTGGTTCCTGCATAAGGAGGCTTACCGAAAACGGGTGGGATAGACCCAACCAACCCCGCTCGGCGCAGCCGTTTCTATATATGAAAAGTTACTTACGTTGTTTTAATACAAGCTGTTCTGCCACCCAGTGTTCTATCTTTTCCAGAAGTACCCATAAGCTGTTAAAGATTAGCTATTCGTACTCCGGGGGGGCTTCTTTAAACATATCGTTAGTATAAGCGCGGATGTTACCGTAATATAAGATTAAATCCCGCAGATACGTTGCCTTGAACTGAGATATAAATTCCTCCCGCGCTTTAATTAATACTGCCTAAAACTAGAACTCGTTCTTGGTTTCTTTCTAGTAGGACTTCGGCTGTTCTATAGTCCTACCCATATAGACTACCCCCTTTTTGTGGAGGTATTTCCACGCGGCGACTCTATTTTTAGTTAACCCTATATTGGGGTAGAACCTGTTGATGTTAAAGGCGCGGGGGTCGCGTATTTGCTGTTTTCCGCTCCACTCTCCGATCACGTGGTAATAGGGGGCCCCGTTTTTGTATTGCTTACGCACGGCGTAGTAATAATAGAAGTTGATTCTTTTAATTCCCGCAAGGAATAGGTCCGGTTCGAGCATATAGTATAGATACGTTAGAAATACCGATTTAGTATTAAGTTTAAATCTCCCTAGGTCGAGTGGATCGTATAGTCCCAGCTCTTATAATAGAGCTGGAAATACGGGAGCGGATTTTTAACTTTGATTTAATTGTTGGCGTACGAATAGAGGCGAACTTTGTGGTATTTAAGCACTTTGTTGGCTATATAGCGGGGTTACATCGAACCCACTTCCCTACAGGGGCCTGCTATCCATTAGAGAGTGTGGCTAACATGGCTGCGACTAGTTGGAGAATATACGCCGTTATGGAGTTTGCGGGGCGCTATTAGGCATAACGAAGTCGCCCAGGGATCCTATAGAAAATGGAGTATTAGAGCAGTTAAGCGACGGTACAGGACTACCGCTAATACGGCTTTCTATATCGCTCTCCAGTTGGAACAATTAACTCGTATTAAAAAGCATTGCTTTATGTTTTTCTATTGTATATCGCACAATAGAATTATAACTTATGTCTGTTTTTCTATCCTTTTTATATGTTTATTCTACTATATTATTAGTAACTATGATTTCCTAGCTACTTTAAACTGTTGGTTATATTTGTTATGTTTTTCTACATGCGACGCGTCGCTTATGTATGTGCAGTATCCCTTGTACCAACGGTTCAGCCAAAATCATGGTTAACTTTTTAATATTACGAACCAACAGGGCGCACGACCTATTAAAAAGACCTAGCGCGAGAGGGGATAGCTATGTTCTAAGCTAGTGACGTAAGACGAGACCAGGAGACAAGCTATACGCTACAATAAGGCGCTACAAAGGTTACATAATAGATAGGAGGATCGGAGAACGATCTAGATATCTAGGATTAAAAGATAGCTATACAATCTAGTTATTTAGGACCAAAGGATAAGAGGAATATCTTATAATCTATACTAAGATATAAAGGAAAGAAATATTATATAGCCTCGATAGTATTCCTATATATCTAGTCTTTCCTTATTTTACTATTTAATTTAAGCATACTAATAGTTCTTAGAATGGGAATAATCTCCTGACGACTTAGTAAACGATACTTTATATTGCTTAGCGATCCTTTGTTATAAGCTTAGCCCTTATCCTTAGGAACATAAACCCACTAAGACCCCTACTCTACCCTATACTCAGTGTTACGGATAGAGCAGTTGTTACATATAAGCGTTAGTGCTACTATTCTTATAATACCCTTCTTTTTGAGCATTATATATTTTGAGGATAGCGGTACCTGACGATCTTTTAGACATATCCCAGCTGTTGCCTAGGCCTTTTTTATAGTTCTTAGCTTTAGAGTGTCTTTACGAGCCACTTTATACGCCATCACTATGTCTTTTTTAGAAGGCTTCAAGCCAAGGCTGTAACAACTGCTTTATCCGTAACACTGAGTACAGGGTAGAGTAGGGGTCTTAGTGGGTTTATGTTCCTAAGGATAAGGGCTAAGCTTATAACAAAGGATCGCTGAGCAATATAAAGTATCGTTCACTAAGTCGTTAGGAGGTTACTCCTATTCTAAGAACTGTTGGTATGCTTAGATTGAATAGTGAAGTAAGGAAAGACTAGATATATAGGAATACCGTCGAGGCTATATAGTATTTCCTTCCTTTACACAATTGTGTATCTCTATTGTTTTTTAGAGACCGTAGAGACCCGTTTCTATTATTTCTTAGAGACTATAGAGATTCTCTGTTACGTTATAGAGATATGTTACGTAATATCGAATACTTTTATATCCGATATTTATATATTTGTACTTGCCTTGTATAACCCCTTGTTATGTGGCTACGCTGGGCCTTCCTAACTGGCCTATCCTACAGTTGGTTTATAATATTATCCCTCTCCTTCTAGGTTTATTACCCTTAATAAATACTAATAAGTATCCCTTTTTTTTCCTGGTTTATCGAATTCTTTTTTTCCCTAGCTTGTTTTTTTTATTTATTATATCTGGTTATATTACTAAGACTAACCGTAGTATATGGAAAAAATCGTCTACTAAAAGTTGTTATAAATTAGTTGAATCTATTAGCTAATTCGGTTTCGAGGTTATGCCCTGCTCTTGTTATTTTAATAAAGGTCTTATATATAAAATACTGGAGAATCGGAATCGGTGTAATTACTGTAGTGATATAAATATGTTTTTTTACAACGGGAATCATATATCGCTAGTTTCTTTTCGGTAAATTCGTGCCAAGAAGGATCGTATTAATAAGGAGCGTTGTACTGCTGAGCAGCAGTTTTAAAAACTTACTGCTCGTATTAGTTATCTAGGTTGTCAGTCTGACTTCCTTCGTAAAAGGGGCGTAAAGTTTATCCAGCGTGGTCTTTAGAACCTGGATAAGCTGGAGGAACAAGAGCGTTTGGAGGAGAAGCAGAGGCGAATAGTAGAAAAGCAGGCTTATCTATTTTTAACTATTGCTTTTTCCGATTTCTCCCTTAGTTCCCCTTCGATTTAGGATCTCGACCCTTTTTTTCTAGCCTTAGTTAGTTAGAATGCTAGCGGTAAAACTGGTTTACTTTCTGGCTAGCCTTTTATAAGTGTTTTTTAGGTTCCTACGTATTTTCTGTATATAAGTATCCTTTCTATTTTACTAAGTATTTAAACATGCTTTTATTTTAATATAAATCTAGTATTTTTTTGATTTTAAATTTTTTATAATTAGGTTCTATCTCGAGTTTTGTTTTAAGTTTAGTATTATTAGGTGCTTTTTTTAGCAAGGAGATATAGAATATTAGGTATCTCTTTATTCCTTTGGGTAGCTTAAGCAGGTAGTTTAATTTTAATCTAATTTCCTTCATCTTAAATAGTTTAATCTATTTAAAGTCTAATTTTTCGTTTAGTTTTTTTATTTCGATATTTCGTTTTAAAAAATAGACCTTATTTTTTTTTAAAGTTAGTTTTAATAACCTGTTTTTATTATAATAAGCTTTTATTTGTTTTTAGATAAACGTAAACTTTTATTATAGTTTCTATTATAGGCCTAAGGCTGCCTTGGCTTGATTTTCTGCTTGGGGTGCTGTAATTCCTAGAATCGCGGTTTTTTCTTCTGGGTTAAACCTATAGTTCGCTTTAAAGGGTAATATCTTTAGACTTATTAACTAAACTATTATAGGCATATTCTACTACTAGTAGTAACTTAACCTAGTTGTTTTACTATTCGTTAAAATAGTATTAGAGGTACTACTTTAGTATTTAATTTAGCTTTTCTATCTATCCGTCTGTCTAAGGGTAATAAGCTATAGATATTCTATATTTAACCCCTAATGTTTTTATAA